>JAKCOX010000036.1:4800000-6101704 GCA_022605575.1 Laterallus jamaicensis coturniculus | reverse complement strand
AACATATATTAATGAGCATTTTCCCCAAGCTAGTGCATCACTGGAGAATTTACAAGTCCTAATGTGCACTAAATTTGAAAAGTACAATTTTAATCCATCCTTGAGAGTATTTAAATCTAAAGAAAATTACCAGCTGCGTAGGATCTAAAGAACAGTTGTCAGAGTTGAAATGTCCTTTACCTCCCCACACAAAACCAGGTTCATCAATCTTGAAGATTTTGTTCAATACTCCATTGCCAGGAACTGCTTTCAAATTCAGATGAAGGGTAAAAACAACAATACTAAATAAATCATGACAAAGTCTGTGTAGTAAATAAGAACGACATTAGATCAGCTTAGGGGGACTTGATGTATGTCAGAGATGCAGCCATGCAGCAGTGTGAGAGAGTGGAGTGCTCCAGGACTTGTCTAACAAGACGTTTTTCCACCTGCAACGAACAGTTCTATATCAAGTCAGAGGAGAAAACAATCCTCCAAACACTCCTCGCTTTACAGGTTTGGCGGGGATGCCTCGCTGATCAGTATCAGTTCTTGGCTAGGTCCAAATGAAAGAGGTTATTTGGTCCACCCTGAAATTTGGTGCAGCTCGCAGTAGGAGAGAGGCAGAAGGTGTGGGCTGAGAGAAGCAGACGGGATGCATCAGTTTGAGGAGACGGCTCTCGCTGTAACAGCTGCTCTTTTAGCATTGTGTGCATGGGTGAATAAGTACAGATGTGTGAAAAGATCTGGGAAACAAACCAGGGCTCCTGAATAAGCCTGGTCTCTCAGCACGTACTCTGCAGTGTCTTGACATCAGTTCAACTTTGATGATGCAACGTTGGCAACAATCCTCAGAAAAGCATCTGGTTGCCTTGGTAGGTAAATGAGTAGCAGCTGGGAAAAAAAATGGGATTCACGTGGGGATGGAGACATTGAAGGGCTTTCTGAGCTATTGATTTCCACATGTGCTCAAGGGACCACAATGGAGAAAACAGATTTTGTGTCAGCTCAGGTTACCCAGAAATTTCTATGGTTTGCCATCCAGCCCAGTTGCTAGATTGATTGAACCTGGTTAACACTGTTTAATAACCAGCACAAATAACCTTTGAAGCAAATTATTAAATGCCTGAGAAAAGCCTGCTTCATAGCTTTGATGAAGGGATTTTGCATCTTAAGTTGCTACACACAAAATTTTGTGTGAATACTGGGACATAATAGGAGAAAACCAGTAGTGACCATCATATGGGGTGGCAATTGCCCAGCTGCATAGTCCTTTCCACAGGTGAGTGTTGTGTGAGCTGGGGTTCCTCTCATCCAGTTTTCCTCTACATGGCCAGACCTCAGCTACCCTGAGCCATTCAGCCCAGCTCCCCTTCCCCCATACCCCAGAGGATTTCTGTTCCTGTCTAACCTCCTCCTGCTCATCCAGGCGCTGCAGTTACATTAACTGTGCAAGAACACTCATGATACCACGATGTATTCCCCAGCCCTTGTGCTCCTTGGATTCCTTATGTCTTTCCTGGCAAGCGCATACAGCCAGCACACAGGTTGTGTTGACTTTTGTACTGTACCTGCATCTACATATGGTGCTGTGCTGGGTCCCTCACTGACACCTGTTAGTCAAAGGTCCTCTCAAAACACTCCACACAGAGGGTGAGGGAGCGCAGGTTGGCAGCTATTGGCCCTTTTCACACAACTCTTCAAGAAGCATCCGCACCCAGGGCCAATTCAAATCACCGCTCTGCTGCTCCACACGTAGCTCTCCCCACTGCTTCACCTGGCTCTGGTCATTAGGCCCTGTTCATTTCAGGGGAGATGAATGCATTGACGGGGTTGGGTTTGGGTTTTTTTTGAGTCCTGTTGTTCATTAATCATTGTTCCTGCCACACAATAACTTTAATTATTACTTTTCTGGACCTTTTGCTGACTGGCTTAGCAGAAGATGAAAAAAAAAAAAAAAGCAGCAGAAAAAGGGGAGGGGTAGGGGAGGAGGTGTGGAAAACCAGACATCTTGGAAATACAAATAATCTCTCGCCGCCTGATAAGAGAATAGCTCCCTTTAGGTCAGAACCCATACGCACACACACATTTACACATTTCTTCCTCTTCTCCACAGTGCTTAGAGTAGTTTGTCTAGTTTTAAATTGGCCAAAGTATATGAAGGGTGGCAGGAGGTTATTTTTAATCTGCTAATGTGTTACGGGAGACTGTTGCTGCAATGAAGCGTAGAAGGTGGGGGAAGGCGGAGGGAAAATGTAAAAGAAGTTTGTTTGAACCAAAGGAACACATGATATGAGAATTTCAAAGCCCCTGGTACCAGACTGTTATAGGAAGGAAAAAGGATATTTCTTTTCTTCCCCTCTTTTCTATTCCCTGAGAGATGTCCCTACACAGAACACCGGAGTCTTGGCTTGACTGAGTTGGTAGTAAAGGGATAAGGGAGAGCTTCATTAATGGACTTTTCCAGAAAGCTTCTGGTTAGAAAGTTGCATAGCTCAGCCCAACAAGGAGCATCACCACTAATGCATCCATGAGCTGTGGATTTTGCAGCATTTTTAGCCTACCTGGCGCTGGGACATGGTGTGACCTGACCAGATGTGTGATCAGAGGACATTCTCTTCCCTGGACAGCTGCCAGATCCCTGCACTACTTCTCCCTTAAAATACCCATTTATTCCTGTTTCTCATGCTTATTATGTCTTTTTTTTTATTATTATTCACTTTCTGTAAGAACATTCTTAGCAATTCAAGACAGGTCCAGCCATGGTTAATTTGTCATGGAGAAAATAATATCAAACAGAGCAGTGCTGGGGAAACAGACAACCCAGTGCAAAGCCTGCCCCTAATTGATTGATGAAAGGAAAATTAGGGCTGCCTCAAGAAACTATTTCCATAGCAATGGGAATAGAGAGGAAGCTGTGCCACAACTTGCTGATGACCTACCACATATCTTTGGCCCCTGAGGTGTGCCAAGGCTTCTGCCAGTAGCGGGTGGTGGATGCACTAAGGTATCATGGGACCAT
Organism: Laterallus jamaicensis coturniculus; assembly: GCA_022605575.1. NCBI lineage: Eukaryota > Metazoa > Chordata > Aves > Gruiformes > Rallidae > Laterallus > Laterallus jamaicensis. Next base: position 6,098,703 of record JAKCOX010000036.1, on the reverse strand, counting down.
TCTGCCACCGACCAGACCCTCAGGGCAGGGCACAGCACAGGCTTTCCCTGTGGTCAAGTGCCAGTTAGGAGGCTGCAAGCGCGGTGCCGTATTGTGGCATGGAGATAAGCTTCCTCCTCTCACCCTGCCCCCCCTAAAAAAGAAACAGATGCTGTCTTTTGTAGTCTTTTCTCTTCCCTTTGCATTTCTTTTAGCTAAGAAACAAGATTATGCCTCAGCCTAAGTACGGATTGCTATCACTTCAAACGGATTGACTTTCTTTTATTTTCTCTAGAACAAAATCATCCAGGAGACTTCCAAGCAAGAGCTTTTTCCCCTTAAGGAAAAAAGCTCTGTAGGTGCCATGAGTAATAGGGGCACACTGGCAATTATTAACACCACGTTCTTTGTTTCTGATGGTAAAGGTTGCTGGCTTCAGGAGTACGGGGTATATCTAAACTTTCATTTTCTTGATTGGAGAAGTCTTAAGGAAGGCTTGCTTTCAGGGAAGGACGACCACTGCAGGAGTCTCAGGGTAGGGAACCACAGCCTTCCATTTGCCAGCTGCTTCTGAAAACCTTGGTCACAAACATGTGTTGTACAGAAAATTCGCGTGTGCCGTTTGTTTGCCAAGCAGGCCACAAAAAGCCAACTCAAGTTCCTGGCAGCCAGATCATGAACAAATGTTACTGTTAATTTGGTGTAGTACAAAATTAGCAGTTTACAAATTATAATAGGCTTTAGAGTAAAAAAAAACCAAAACCAAAAACAGCTCAATGAGAAAAAAAAACCCCAACAAAACACAACCACCCTAATTCTGGACCTGAGGCTTGAAAAAACAAATTAATCCATTTTCATAGCTGTCCATCGGGCACACCTTCCCCAAGCTGTACGCTTACCAAGGCTTAATTCCCACTCTGCTGTGTCTCGGTGTTGACAGAAATTCAGCACCTAGACAGGAGGAGCTGTCTCTCGCAGCACCGTGTGCTGCAGCTCGCTTCACTCCTGTGCTTTAAACCTGCGCCCTTATCAAAGCCAGAACGTACATTACTGCTTTTGGCGACGTTTTGATTGCAGGCTATGACCAGGACTGCATCAGAAGAGAAGAAAGGCGATGCTAATGTGATTTCCTAGGCGATGCTTTTGTTTGACTCGCCTTTTTCAGCAGCCGTTTCTGAAATAAGTGGAAAGACCAGTCACTAAACAGCCTCTCTCGTAATGAGTGGCCTCTTCATTACTGTCCTCGGTACCAGCAGTCTGGAGAACATGAAGAAGAAACTGCCTGAAAGGTAACAGTCTGAAAACAGAGAGAGGGAGAGGGAGAAATACAGTCATGACGTGTAATGCACCAATTGACCTGAAGATGGATTTGTCTCAAAGCAACATGACATATTTTTATCTGCTTGAATTTATGGAAATAAATTTTACAGCTCTGCTTTTTGGGGCAGACAACAGTTAGCAGGCTCTGAGGAGCATACATATTTCAGGAATTTGGAAAAAAAGTTAGAGTCAGTGTATTAGAGACACGACTTAAGGGACAAAAACAAACCAGAGGGAAAGGCAGTAAGTGCAAATGGAGCGGTGATGGGGATGGAGTTGGTCATTCTACTTCTGGGCAAAAAAAACCAAAATCCACTTTCTTTTGCTAAATGTCCTTTGAAAAGCATCTGCATTCTGGACCTTTCAATTGAAAAGCTACTGAAGTATTGCTATGTTTAGAGCATTTTCTGAAATTCAGCTTTGTAGTGTAGAAATTAAAATTTGTCAGGGAAGGCAAACATCCTCTCTTGTTGCTATTGACAATTTTCAGTAAGAAATCTCTCCTCATCTACCTTCACTGGGGATTGAAAAGTTTTCACTCGATGCAGAGCATCAGCAAAAGGCAAACAAGGAGAATGACAAAATTAGACAAGTCAAAGCATCCTGACTTGTTTTTTATCTGCTCTTTAGCATTTCTCTTCTGAGCTGCTTCAGTTTCTTGTTGTGGTATTTTTTTGTTACTTTTTTTTCCCTCTACTTGTCAGGGTTCTTCTTTTAGGCTATCAGCATTTTGTAGCTAGATCATTGTTGAGTTTTCACACAGTTTGGCATGTTGCAGGCTTGACTGGCAGAGGGTCAAGGGTTACAGCATATGGCATGCTGCAGACAGCCAGCTAGAAGGAAAGGTCATATGGGCAACCCTTTGCTATAGTAAACAGCAAAACAAGAAGGCTGAAGTATTTGATGCAAAAAAGCAGCCAGAGCCCTTGTTTTGGAAGAGATGTAGGCAAACAACCAGCTGACACCCATCATAACCAGCACTCCCGCTGCCTGACTGTGGTCTGAGCGTTCGGTCAGAGCCTGGAAAGTGGTGTTGCTGAGGGCTGGTGGATTTGCTACTGCTGTTTCTAACTCCAGCTTATGATCTTACATGCCATCTACCCTGAGGCAAGACCTTGTATTTGGGACTGCGTTACTAGGTCTGGATTGGCAAGGTCCTGGTGCCCATTTGCATGTATTAATGAGGAAGGCAGGATGCATGGACAGAAGCAGCATTGTTTCTATAGAAAACAATCAGGGCTAATAGGATAGGGACAGATCTGATGTGACAGCGTCAGCTAGAGACAGGGGCTGACATGGCATTTTAAATATACTCTTGTATTGGTTTATTTGCAAAGAATGAACATAATGGTGCTCGAAGAGAAGAAGAACTCCACCTGCTCTAGAGATGTAGCTATAGCAACCTCCACACGATTACATTGCTAATTCGCAGGTGTTGAAGAGGCATAGATAGATGCTGTTGAGTAATTCGGCTCCAAATAGATACTTTGATCTGCATAACAGCTTGCATTTATGTCCCAAATATGGATCATTTCCAGTGCCACGATTCTTCCTTATAAAAGTAAAGTCCCAGTTCTTATTTTATAAGGGGATTCTTGAAGCCTGCCAGTGCTAACAAGCTAGACAGCTCCATTGCTTTAGGCTGAGGCAAGAACAGGGGAAAAAGAAACCTTTTCATTGCCCAGAATGTCCAAACTGCTGCATGGTTTATCTGAGTGACTGCTCAATGGGAACAAAATCAAACAGAAGAGAATACATGTTCTGCTTTCCTGTATACATTGTATACATGATGTATTGACGAATCAACTGTGTTTTCACATTAAAGACAGTCTATTCTACCATCAACACTAGCAGCAGTCTCTGAACATTTACCAGATCAGATCACGCTTCATTAGCAGCCACAACACTGCTGAAAACATCAAGCTAACGTCTGTCCTGCTTTACTCTCCATGAGATGTCATTGAACTTGGTGGGGATGCCTGCGATGGAAGTCAAGACAGAATGTGGCTCATGATCAAGCAGCTCCAAAGGAACCTGGACCTTTGATAAGCAAAATGTGCAATTCACTCTCTCAATAAAAGGAATGAATTCAACAGCTGCAAGAGAAGAATGACCCTTCATTGTATTCCCCACTAATCTGCTGGAGCACTCCTTTAGGAAGGTAGTTCAGTCACATACACATCATTTCATGAAAGCTGGCTAAGAACATTTGATGAAGCCTCTAAAGCCTATGTTGCATGCTCCTTTCCTTCTCCCCTTTTAATCCTTTATTTCTTTGCCAACTGAACATCCCACAGCCCAGCTTCTCCCCTCACTTCCTGAAGCAGCCTACACCAACCTGTTTGCCACCCCCGCTTCATTTATTTCTTTGCAGGCTGCTGCGCAATCACCTTTTGTATTTCTCTGAATGACTTTGCTGTATTTAAGAGCCAAAAATCAAAACCAGAAAAACCATTTGAAATGTCTCTATGTTTGCAAAAATCAGTGGTCAAAGTAGATGCTTGCCTTTTGTCTGATCTGCATGCATGTGACAATGCAGGAGACCATGGCATCCTCCATTTCATTACAGCCCCAGCCTCTTTGCACCCACTGCCAGGCCACCCCTGCTACCAGGAGCCACTGGGCTCCTCCACCTCCCCTGGTGCATTTCAGATTCCTTGTCCCTGTTTTTTATGGCTTTGTCTTTGCACTTCCCATCACTGCGTGGCCCCAGCCATGACAGCTACCCACCTCTCAAACAATTCGGGGGCAGCTGGGGGTGGGGAATTACATCGTTTCTCTTGGCTACCCAGGGAAAGCAGTGCTTAGGTCTTTGATGGCTTGGTCCTGGTGTCCTGCACACTTGAGCCTTGCACGTTAAACAGATTGGTCCTGCCTGGTTACCTTCTATCAACCACGCTTCCTATCCCAGGTAATCAGTCTGAAATTACAAATCCCATCTCACTAAGACTTTATTAATTATACTCCTGTCTTCTAATTCTTTATTAATTAAATCTTCCATCAATTTCCTATTTATTTTTCCTGGGATTGGTATCAAGTAAACTGGACTATATTTACCTGTGTGGTTTCATTTTTCTCGGAATTTTTAAACAATATTGACATTGACCTTTGAGAATTTCCCCATTATTTCAGGACTTACTGAAAATTTACATACACAAGCTAAAATATCCTGCCTTGGATTTTGGCAGTCACATTTGTGGGCCTTCAGATTTCAAAAGTGGTTAACCCTAGTGCAAGTTGTTCAATATCTTTCTTAATTAGTAATATGTCAGAAAATACATTATTCTAAATAGAGAGCAGAAATAATTGTTGAACAGTTTTGGATTTTTCTTCATCATTATTAATGACTTGGCTATATCCAGCTAGTAATGAGACTATAGCACTGATATTTTTTCTGTTACTCTTCATAAGCTTTCAAGAAATTCTTCTTAAACAAAGCCTGACCAGACATGGACTTTTTTCTGATGTCTTTAGTATCCTTTATCAATTTTCTACACTTCATAAACTCTTATTTATATGGATTTTTATTGCCTTCCCCCTTTTTCCCATATGTTGCATATTGCTTTTTAATTCGTTATTCCTGCCTTCATTCTTCCGCTGAAAGAAAATGGGTTTTTCACCAATATTATTCAACTCCTTTACTGTAAAGTAATGACTTTTTTGGCCATTTGATATGTGCTTCTTCCTAATATTTTTTTTACACTCAGTTACACTTGTAGCTTTTCTCAGCTTGGGAAAATGGTGTCTTTAATACTGAGCTCATGTGGTGCTTGGGGTTACCCAGCCTGTCAGGACAGAATCACAGAATCACAAGCTTGGAAAAGACCTTTAAAATCATCGGGTCCAACTGTTCCTGTTCTATGCTAAGACATATCTGTAAGTATCTCATCTACCCTTATTTTAAACACATCCAGGGATGGTGACTCAACCCCCTCCCTGGGCAGCCTGTTTCAGGCCCTGACAACTCTTTCAGTGACATTTTTTTCCTAACATCTAATCTGACCCTGCCCTGGTGCAACTTTGTGCCATTTCCCCTTGTACTGTCTCCTGTCACCTGGCTGAAGAGTCCATCGCCCACCTCTCTACAACCTCAACTCAGGCAATTGTAGGTGGTGGTAAGGCCTCCCAAAGTAGCAGCATCTGTCCCTGGGCAGCCTGTGCTTCCTGCTTCAGCACAGCGTTCCTTGCCTGATGCTGAAGGAGTTTATAAGTCTGCACCCAGAACAGGGCTGCAGAGGTTCTCTCCTCTCTAAAGGACATCGTTTTAGTTTCACAGACTGGTGCAGTTTATGAAGCAGTCCCCTGACCCGCATGCAGTGGAGGTTTGCTGTCTCTGAGATGCCCGCATTCCCCAAAACTCAGGAATGATGGAGAACATGCCAACTTCCTTCTTGCAGCCTCCCCTGCCCAGACAGGTTGCACCCAGTGCTATTTCTGCTGCTGTCATACAAACCCTTCCAGCAGTGGCAGTAGTCCAGTTACGCTGCATTCCTTTCTGTTAGCCATTACTTCCAGTTCCTTTTGTTTGCTACTCAAACTCCTTATGTCAATCTTCAAACCAGTGGAAAACAAGGGCTCTGATGTGACAGGAGGTGGGAGAGGGTCTCTGGCCAAGGGGAGGACTCTGCTCAAAAAACCCTGCAGGAACAAGAAGCTCAGAGGAAGGTAGAGGCTGGCTCAGTGGTCAGGCCAGGCAGAGAATTTTGCTTGGCCCTTCAAGTGCAAGGTGATGTGGCAAATCATTCTGCCAGCAATGTTCACCTCCCTCTGAAGACTACTCTCCCTCTGAAGACTACTCTCCCTCTGAAGACTACTGTCAAAGACTGATTTGAAAAAGGTTTGGGTAGTGCCTCTTTTTTCTTCTTTTCCTGACAACAACTCTATTATTCAAAGCCTATTTATGCAAAATCATTTGCTGTAGAGGAATCTTGATTTTAATTGCGGAAAGAAAGAAGCCCTTTTTTTTTTCTCCTCCAGAGGAGAAAGCCAATATTCTTAAAGCAGGAATAATCTTTTTAAAAATGATAATGTTAAATTGTAGCACTCCCACTCCCATGGATTTGTATCAGAAAAACAGGGAAGAGAGAGATCTCTGGAGATTGCTTGGGCAAACCTTCCTCTTGAAGCTGGAGCAGCACCAACCCGGGTTCTGGCTCATGCACGCACACTGCCTCTGTATGTATGCACACACACACACCCCAAATTACAACTTTTATTGGCCTTCACTATTTTTAGTCTTTAAAACCTTACACAGGTGCCATATCTTACAAATACAGCTTTTAACACCAGCTGGTTTCCCTCTGCTAAGTGTTTTATCTAGAAGATGAGATTATACACCCCAGGGAAGAAAGGGACTTAAGCTCATTGTACAGCAGGTAAAGTGCTTTGGGCTCTGCATTGTGCCATTAAGACCAACACCAGGAAGCAGCAAGATTTATCTTAATCTTGTGGATCACCTCAATTAGTATGGTCCCTATAGTGTCCTCCTTGATATCTAATCCCCACGGTTTCTTGTTCTATGCATTTTGCTCTGATAATGTTATCAGATCATTGCTAAGGGTACAAAAGTACATGTTAAAGTAAGCGAGCATGTGACAGCTACTGAGAGAAGCCACGTGCCTAATTAACATGGAAATCAAGCAATGGACTATTAAGCCTTTCCTGTAAGGGAAAGAAATGTGCCAGATACAGGCCCTAAAAATAAAAAGTTAAGAAAAAAAAAAGGAAAAAGTGCACAGGGAAGGAGTCTAATTATAAACAGAATTCAAAAGCAATGCCATTCATAACAACCTGTCTACTCCTGGCAAACACTTTCATCATTTGTAAATAACTTTTCATACATAGCAACATAAGCAAGCAGCTAAAAACAGGGGGGCTGCCCCCTGCAGCTCACACATCCAACACATAGTGAAATTATCTCTATTCTCACGGGACTTCTCCTTATTCACGAGGACAGCCTCTAATCCTAGAGCAGTCCCAGGTGTGTTCCTCAGTCACGCAAGGACAAATAAAGATGAAGATTCAGATCTAGGAATCTCGATGAAATTATGATCTGTGTCTTTCCAGCTAATACTGCAAATGACACCTAGCATAAAGTTTGCTGTGGTTAAAAATAAAATTTTTTAAAAATTCCCTGGGAGAGAGTACGAGTCAGTTTGGGAGGATGACAGCCTTGAACTGGCTATGAGCACCGCTAAAAGAAGCAATCCTGCAACCCAAATTGCTTTCTGCTCTCTGATGTGCCATCTGATGCTCTGGATGGCTTTCAACAAGTGTCCCAGGGCCAGGCTGTTGCAGCAAGAGAGCACAACCATCGCAGTGAGATCATCCTTCCCCTGGGCAGTGTGGAGGAAGGCCACGCTCTTCCTCCCTGGCACGTGCCCTGTGATAAAACCTCATCTCAGAGATTGGTGCCTGTCCATGTGACCTTTCCTTCCTCTGAAGTGTTATGATGTGAGTGTCTGTTGACTGCTTCAGTTTAGGAGTTTTCTTTCTGTTTCCACAACAACCCCCCATCCCACCCTACCTGCAGCACGAAATAACAGGATCCTGTTTAGGAGAAGGGTGGAGGGTGAAATGTTCATTTCAAATCCTGCATATTTAATCAGGTGAGTCCTTAAATATTTTATCTGGATCAATCTTTTAAATCAGCTCAGTCCTTACACCTCACTGGGTAACTGCCTCGAAAGACAGCAGCAGGGTGAACGACTGCTGCAAAGGGTTTTTCCTCCTCTCTTTTCTCTGCCAAAGTTTTAAGTGATGTATACATGATTCTGAGCTAGGAAACCCATTCTGCCTTTCACATTACCTCTCTGATCCGATTTCCTGACTATATGTCACAATGACATGCCAGAACAGCGCCCTGGAAGTATTTCTGGAGGAGGAACAGCCTTCTATTGGTGTTGTTGCAAGTAAGAATATTCCACCCTTCCTACTCTCCATACAAACAGCACTTCATTTGCATGACAGTGGTTTAAATGTAGATGAGCTAAGGTGAGTCATTGTCAGATGCCAGTAAATATTGAGGAGTGCTGGGGTACCTGATCCATAACCATTGCTTTCTCTTCTGTCACAGACTGAGAGCTGCCCGTTAGCAGAGATGTTGATGGAGCTTCTGGGAGGGAAACACATACCTTTGCTTAGCCAGTGACAGGAAAGAAGGAAGTTAGGGAAGAAAATTTCCAGATGAATAATGAATCGAACCATGTTGGAGGCTGGTGAATCTTAATTAGAAACCTGACATATCGTCAGCCTCACATCCTCTGCTCCCTGCACTCGAAGGGATGTCTGGTAGCAGCTGCATGCCTGTGTGGCCCCTGCCTAATGGTGACCATGATGCCTCTGGTTGGACCAGGGTGAGACACAGCCACCTGGGTTGGGGATGACACTACTGCTTCTATCATGCAGACAAAGGGACAGAGGATGTGATGGCAATAATGATGAGGAAAGGTGATTCTGTGGCCACCCTACCTCCCTCCAGAGATTATCAGCAGGTCTGGTGAATTGTATTTATCTTGTCTATTGTGAATAGATCTTGTCACTTCTTCTTTCTGCTTTGATTTTTCTCCTAATGGGAGTTTCAACACTTCTATTTGAGATGCCTTAGTGGAGAGCCTGAAGTTACCAGGAAGGGAGCGAGAACATCAGTCTGCATCTGCTCTCTCCTGCAGAGACCTGTCATCATTCATCTTGTCTGGACTAGCAGGTGAGGGACAGCATGACCCAATGGGCAGCTCCAGAACTAGGAGGCAAGTGAGGTTCTCTCAGACCACGCTGTGAGAAGGTCATGTCCTTGGGCCTCAGTTTCTCAAACTCTAAAATGAGAAAAACTCTTATTGCTCCAATTTATTTTGTGGTTTAGAGGAAAAGTACTCCGTAAGTGCTACGGATTATTATTCTAATGTGACTGTAAAATCATGATGTCTTTATTGCAAAATGATCTTTAAAACATGAAGCATTAGGATGGTGACTGAAATCATTAGTATCAAATTGTTCTGCTTTTGCCCTGTCACATTGATACTTCAAAGCAAAATTGTCTTGTGGGCGTTTGTAAGATTTTATGAGGATAACTTGTCTTTTCAAACCTTGTTCAGGGGAGAGGGCAAAAAAGCCCCCAGATGTTTTCTTAATGAAAAAGGACTAAGGTTCCTGCCTGTTTGATTCTGAGGCTGTCCTTTAATATTTAAATTCCAAACCCAGTAAGAATCAAAGTGATGAACGATCAACGTGATTAAAATGAGCCTCCAATTTTTCAGAAGCGGTGTAGGCAGACATCCCCACACTTCAGTCCCACCCAAGGCTGTTGAGATCACTGAGACATTGCGAGGGAGATGGTCATGGTGCCCGATCCCTCCCTCTGCCCTCTAACAGGGGCCACATTTCCCTTTTGCGTTTGGTTGCTTGATGCTTAGCAGAGGGAAGCCACATCCATGATGCAGCTCTCTTTTTGCATGACAGCAACAGAAATAACAGTATAAACAGGGTGGCATTGTGAACTCTGCAGCTGCTGGGTTGGCAAAGTGTTTGGTTCTCCAGAACTGTCCTATCTTCTCTGTTGTACAGATCATATTCCTACCAGGTTAGTAAGGGTTTGTGTCTTTGTCCTCCCCCTCCATCCTCTTTTAGGCTGGACTGCATTTCAAAGTCACATTTCCCCTTCTGGCCAAAAGTTCAGGTGGCATTTGAGTGATCTCAGTGAGTGCCTTATGACACTACTCACCAAAGCACATAGCAGGGTACTACCATATTCCCTTTTTTTTTTTTGGGAACTTTGATCAAATGGAAGTGGCTTCAAATGCTACAAATATAGCAAAGAATTAAATGTGTCTGGAGCTGTTCTGTGGCACAGAACGGTCTTTACCCATGTTATTCAACTGATTGTCCCTCACACTGTGTGTTGGGAATGGTTCTGAACCTATCCAACATCATGTTGCTGGGAGAGTGCTGGTCAGTGCAGATCAAAATGGAGTGAAAGATCATCATCACCATTTCCCTGTGTAGATGACAGTGTGCCTGTGGACATGGCTTAGTCTACTACAGTGGATGTAACTCAGAGGGAATGTCTGCAAATCAAACAGAGATGAACAGCCGGACAGAAGACAGGAATCTACACTAAGCCTTCTGATACTGGAGAGCTTGGCCACGGAACACAATGCTAACTAATCAACAGATTTCATCAGCTCAGGAATGAGTTGATAGTGACCAGATGAATGGGACAGATGTCTGTGTGGATCGCCTGGCCCAGGATTGTTTGTACTGCACTGCTCACAGCTGCTTCTGAAAACATGGGGGAAAGTGCTCTTGGCAGGGCCTTAGGTCAAATGTATAACAAAGTCACTCCTTGCACCCTAGATGAAGAAGCTGCCTCACTGTCACCTCTATTACATTGTCAAGGACCCACCCGTGGTGCCACAGCTGGTCCATTTGAATGGAGACAACCTCTAATGGACTGTAACCCTAACACCGCCCATAGCCAGAAGCACCCGTGGTCCCCGAAGAAGTGCAACCTAAAGGAGCTATGTTAAGCTGGCAGAAGGATCTGAGTAGGACTGTTTCAAGGTCTCCAAACTACAGGGGCCATCCTGTAGGCAAAGCTTGAGAACATAACAAGCCACCACATATTCTGGGGAAGAGACGAGTACTCCTGGCTTTACCTTTTCCTCGGGTTTCTAAAAATTCAACCCTTGAATCTACAGTCATATTTCCAACATCCATGTGGATGATTTCAGGTTCTGAGAACTTGGTTTCTGCAGGGTTTCAGGGAAATCTCTTTTTGCTGTGCAGTGGCACATAGGTCTGCAACACACAGCAATACTTGTGAATTTATGTACATGAAGTTACAAGTAAAGTCCAATGAACGGAAGACCAATACTGCGGCTCTGATGCAGCTCTGGAGTATGACTACTATCCGGTTTTATGGCAAACCAGTTCATTAGCATTTAAATTGATTCTTAAATATTTTCCTAGAAATTCACAGCAATATAAGCCTTGAATCCAGGACTGGTAATGTTGTGATTTTTATGTCTAATTTTAGATTTAATTTTTAGTCCGATAGATTGCAATTATACGTCCATACAATTTCAGAGAGCTGCTTTAAAAATCACATATTTGTGTTTTGCCTTTAATGAGTAAAAGAAGGGGGTGGGGGAGGGAAAAACATTTCCCCATGTTCCTATGGAAAACCAATGGCAAATACTGAAATTCTTGAACATAAACACCTCATGCATTCTAGTTACATGGTTTACAAATTAAAAGTCTAGACAGAAGATACATCTTTTAAGCTGGGAACAGGATATAAAATATAAATCAAAAGGACCTGAAATGTGGAATGGCATAGACATCAGTCCATGAATACCTATATTGTTCCAAACTTGGTGTAAAATACAAGTGGAAAGGGTTGAATGGCTTCTGTCCATCCTCTGTCCATACCCAATGGGCTTCAGCCATCATGACACTCTCTGACTGACAGCACCCGCTGGACCAGTGCCTCTGGCTGGAGGGGAGCCTTGGTGGTGGCTTGCAGGGGGTAAGTCACAGTCGCCATATGTTGATGCTGATAGTTTGTGGCCATAAGCATTGGCCTTTGCCTGTCTCAGCTGTGCACTTCAGGGCCATCACTTTCTTTGCTAAATTTCTCCACCCACCCTAGAAGCATGAAAAATGTTTTGTATGGGTACTCACAGGCAAAACTCACCAAAAGCCAAACCTGTGTGGCTTTCGGGTGATCTTTGTGATTGGGAGCATGTTTTTCCCTCCATTTGTTTGATTCAGTTAATGTCACACCATGTCAATCCTTGTGAGTTTTGCAGTTTCATGAGGTGGGTTTTTTCCAGCTGTGGTTTCCACGGCTGAGTACTCCGGTGTCTCTTGCCTCAGTCACAACTGAGAAGCAGGAAATCCTTTGGAGACCGACAAGTTAGCAAGTGGACACTTCAGCAATATTACATTGCTCATCTGCTTGAATCTGTATTTTAATTAGCTTGAGGAAGATATAAAGGCTGCTTTTTCAGGTGTGAGTTACTACAAGACCCTTGGGGGAAAGAAAGAAATTGTTTAAGGGAAGGAAGTGCTTGTGCTATTACAATCACAGAAGGCTGACTTCATGAAGCCTTGCCCTGCTGAGAAGTGCTGCAAATGCTGTATATGAAACACCCCTTCGCAGGCTTCTTTGGGAGTTCTGATGTAGGAACTAGTTTATATGACAAAGAACCACAACACTGATAATTGTGTGTCCTTGGTATTGCATTAAAAATGAAAAAAAAGTTGCTTGAAAACATCCTCATTGAGTTTTAGTCAGTGAAGACATCTGACTTTGGTGTGGGAAAGGCTAGGTCAAGCTCTGTGTGTTTGGTATCCATTTAACAAGCATTGCTGTAAGGAATCTAAGGGTAGAGAGGCATTACTGTCACAGAATTTTATTTTATTGAATGAAATCTTCAATCTGAAGGGTGTGACCGCAATTTCTCTTTAACAATAAAAGTTTGATTATGAACTGAATGTCACCAGTTCAGCACAGTGTGTTTCACTAAGCGGTAAAATCACTTTCCTGCCAGGAACATATTTCTGTTCATTAAAACATTAGGGTACTTACATTGGTTTTTGTACGGGTATCAAAGGGGACACTGCAGCCAAGAGATTCACATTTCCTCTCCCACACTTCTTTTACAAGACTCCCTGTATTTGTAAAAATCACAGAAATTTCTGCAAAGAGATGAGGTTAAATCAAAAGCTTACAAGCAAATCCTCTTGATCAGATTTGAGTGCAAGGTTACATCCAGGTATTTCAGACCACTGAAGCCAACCCATGACTCCAAACCATTGAAAATTCACAGAATTCACAGAATTGCAGGGGTTGGAAAGGACCTCCAGAGATCACTGAGTCAACCCCCTGAGAATGCAGGTTCCCTAGAGCTGCTCCCAATGGGATTGTGAACTTTGCATCTTTGACTACCTATGTGGTTTATTATTACAAAAAATAATGTGCTTGTTTCCGTAAACCTAGCTTAAACCTCAGCGCAGACACCAGGAACCTCACCACTGACCCCGGTAGACTTTGAACCAAAACCTATTACATCACAAAAAAACCAAAACTCAACCTAAACAAAACACAAAAAAACCCAAAAGAAACCAAACCAAACCAAACCAAAATCAATTGTGTGTTGCTCTGGCTTCAGTTTTGCATTCGCACTTTCACCTTACCTCACAAACCTGTCTCTTTTGTGCATCTTGTGGTATGTCATATTTCTTAAATTCCTTTAATAGGTCTGCCATATAGCAATAAAGTAAAACCAAAACCTGCAAATGCAGAGCTCAGCATAACTTCAACCCTGCAATTCTGGATGCTATGCTCAGGGCTTCACGCAGACTAGTGCAGGGACCAAGAGGAAACCTCCCTCCCTGCTTTTAACCAGGATTGGATTAGGGACCTTGCTTTGAATATATTTTTGTCAAATGGTTTCCAAAGTCAGGCAACTGAATGCTTTTGGTGCTAATGTTTTCCTCATCCAGAGATGTCTGACACTGCTTGAAAGATGCTTCCCTCACTCACAGCCCTGGGAGAAGGCTGGGAAACAGCTAAATGTGTCAGAAGGAAAACTTGCAGATGTGTCTTGTACATCCCAGCCTAAGATGAAGCAGATTCCTTGCTGAATATAGAATAAGAAGCACAGAAAGGTTTGGGCTTGAAGGAACCTCAAAGATCTTCTAGTTCCAACCCAGCTGCCAGGGACACCCTCCACTAGACCAGGCTGCCCAAAGGCCCATCCAACCTGTCCTTGTACACTTCCAGGGATGGGGCAGCCACAGCTTCTCTGGGAAACCTGTGCAAGTGCCTCACCACCCTCACAGGGAAGAATTTCTTCTATCGTCTCTAAATCTGTCCTCCTTCAGTTTAAACCCATCACCCCTTGCCCTGTCACTCCCTGCCCTTTTAACCAGCCCCTCTCCAGCTTTCCTGCAGGCCCCTTCAGGTACTGGAAGGCTGCTATAAGGTCTCCCTGGAGCCTTCTCTTCTCAAGGCTGAACAACCTCAGTTGTCTCAGCCTGTTGCCACAGGAGTGGTGCCATAAAAATTTGACCATAAAAGGACTGTTACTATCTGCCTAAATGATCTTGCTGATATCCCTTTGTCTCAGTGACTGAGTTCTTTTATATCATATATAGGTGGTGTTCCAAATGCATAAACCTTTTCTCCCAATAGCCCATTAGGTATGCTTTTGAGGTACAACCTCAGTAATGACTTCCTTCCAATGTAATTGTATTTTAATCACACATTTAAGGTCAAATTCTTCCCCGGTCTATCCCAGTTAAAAGTCTTTGAAACCTTATTAATTTTAATTAGATAGAAGTTGGTGCAAAATTTCTAACTGCTGAATTTTGCATTAAAAATTTTAAATTCATTTAAACATGGATTTAATGTCCATAAGCACTTCAATTAGTGGTGTGCTTCCTCATTTAGTCTTTCAAGGCAATAATGTGAAATATATGGAACGTAAAGTCCTTTCCAACAGATGATATTAGGACATAGCCCACCTTAAAATGCTTCCTATTTGCCTCAGCTACCTGAGGGTTGTTTGCTACAGGCCCTAACAGAAATTCTCTCTTATTAACACCAGTGGTATTCCATAAGGGATTTTAGAAATTGCTTTCAAGTTCTTTTACTCAAGTATGTCATAGAATCATAGAATGTCCATAGCGTCAGTTCCAGAGGAGGGAGGGCCAGGGACAAGGTCTATGCTGGAAGCCTTCAGAGGTGGCATCAGAAAGCATACAACAAGAGGGTGACGTGCAGCTGGAGATAAGTTGTCCTTTTACAAGAGGTGGGACAGCACTTGTATCATCAGCCAGTGTGGTATGTGCATCACTGCAGCAGCAGCCTTGCTAACGAACTGCCCCATCGTCCAGGCAAAGAAAGACAGCCTGGAAACAGAGCATGAAAGCCACCAGAAAGGACTGGGGTCACTGGGAACTCACAAAGCTGGTTTGAGGTCTCCATGTGAGCTTGGGTTCTTCTGAACAAAAACTGAATCAATACATGAAGCTGGCTGTGAAAGACAATGAGAAAACATGGAAGTAAAACTTTTTACTGTTTTAGTGAGCAAGGAATGACCTGAGACATGCTATTTTCAAAATTACACTTGTAACAATTGAACCTTTGAGAAAGTTATTTGAAGACTTGACCTGGACAAAGTAAGACTGCAAAAGGATGCAGTAATTGTGCTTCAAACTGAAAATAAAAATAAATGGCAACAGAGCCTTATGCTTCAGATGTAAAATCTCTGAAACTGTGTGTATCTTTGGAGACATTATGAAACCCCTAATTAAAAACAGTGTTGCTTGCGGGATTCCAGCCTGCAACTGAAATTATTGAGAGAAACGGATCCAGCCCTGGAGAAATTAGCCATCATCACAGAGAAGTCACTGCTGAGTGCTCAGACAACTATAACACATGTCACTGGGACTCCAAAGCTCTCAGGTGAGGAGAGGGTATTGCCCAGCAATGTCTCTGGCAATATACTGTGCAGGGCATGCTGCACAGAGCACCACACAAACGTCTGTCTGCAAAAACCTTTATAGCCCAGAAGGGAGGTTCTGGCAATTGCTGTAACTTACTGCCTGCGATGAGCACTGCAGGAGGGACCTGTCCTAACTCCCAGCATCATTCTTAAATAGCTGCCCAGTAGTTCCAGCATAGATCTGACATCATTTATCCAGCATACACCATGCACATGTAAGACAGGCCTGCCTGAGCACCATCACAGAATGTATCCAGCCAAGCACCGGTGCCCGCAGCGAGCACTGTCAGACAGGGACAACAATGAGCTGGCAGGGAGGCAGACCAGCCTGACCCCTGGAAAAGAAGGAGGACAGGTCTGTTTGCCTTTAATAACAGAAATGTTTACAGCTTGTTACCCCAGCTCCACTGAGACCAACTGCCTCAGAGCAGCTTTCTCAATTTTCTGAAGCCATGGATGCAAAGGGTGTGAGTTTGTGGTTTGGAGCTGGGGCAAAAAGAGTGGTGAAATGTGATTTTTAGCCTGAATAATGGAGGGAAAAGTCCTTCTTGCAGAAATTCCTGTTAAAATAGCCAAAACTGAAAAGTTCATGTAATACAGGAGTTGCTTAGTGATTTGGGGGAGAACAAGAGGTGGCAACAAAACAGGACATCCAAGGGGCTCTCCAGAGCTACAGACTGTAAAAAATTATATAGGTACACTTTGTTAATGCTTGTTTCATGTTAATGTTTGTTGTTTGGTTAACACAGGTGTGAGAAAAGGTTGGCATTGGATGCTCTGCAACACAGCAGAGGGATTACAGAAGTCCCTGTTGCGCACCTATCTACCGACACAGCTTAAATCTGGCCTCTGCTGAGTCCCAGGCACTGTGTGGTGCTTGAGCAGCACAGCTAAAGAGCTGTCTGCAACTGCAGTACCTCTGAAAATAGGGTGGTTTTTTTCCAATATGGAGCTTTTTTCAATTTTACAAAGAAGGAAGTGCTTTTTGGCTATCGCTCAGCATGTGGTCCCTGACATACCAGACATCCCCAGCAGCCAAGAGGAGGGTCAGGCAGTGAGAAACCAGTCTGTATACTGAGCTGAACTTACTTTTTTTGTTTTGCCAAGTTTTGGCAGGCAGGTAAAGTTTTTCAAGGTGATACTTGCATCTAAATACAACACATCACTCATTCTGCTGCCTCCTATCCATGCAGTGTGCTATGCTTAGAGGGCCGAAGGATTACCAGTTGCTGCAGCTCTGAGAATTGGCAAGGAAATACATGATTTTCTACCAGAGACAGAGTGGCTTGAGTTAAAATGCTTCATGGTATTGTGCAGTTCTAGAGAAGTTTGAAGCTCACTGTTCCTCGCCTGCCTACATAAAGTTGAGCTCAGTGATATATTTCTGCATAGTTGAAACAGCACAAACACAGGGACTGGGACAACGAGTGAGAAAGCTAACTGGAAGCAGTTTTCCCAGATCCCTTGCGCTTGGCGAACACAACCTGCTGTTTCAAGCCATTTAGGCACTTTGGAAAAATTTGTACTGAATATGAAGCATGCTTACTGGGCCTCTGCAACACCAGTCAATAGTCTGTGCTGCAGCCAACCCTGGGAAAAGACGGGTCCCTCTGTGAGCTGCAGCCAGTGTCCTGGGTGGCTTCCAGTCCTTGCCTCCTTCCAACAGTAAAAAAAGTGTAGTGAAGTAAGAACAGCTAGTACCACCGCCCAAAACCTGATGTTGAAAGGAGGAGCCTGAGAGCAGACAGGCACAAGCAGCATCTCCCCTCCAAGTACTTTGCAGCCATTTGCGGCCCAGGCACATCCCGAGCCAGACTCGTTTCCTGTGTATTAGTAGCTCTCAGTGGCCTTCCTCTTCCATGAATTCATCCAGCCTTCTCTCAAGGCTGCACTTGAGGGATCTGCATTTTCTAAGCAGTCGGTCACACTGAGGAAGAAGGGAATCAATATTCACTTTGGTTTTGGCCTCTTCAGCCCTTGGCTGTTCCCTTGTGTATCCACTACCGTGTGAGAGGGATAGGGATGAGCTCAGCAGCTGGTGGGAAGGTCTTGTGCCATAGAAATTTCCAAATAATATTTGTTCTTTGTCTCTCAAGGACACAGAGTTCAGCTGACACTCCTGTCCTGTTATTATGCCTTGTTTTGTGCATACAGTGCATCTAGAAGATAGACACTGAGGTAAATGTAAAGAAAAAACCTTAGAATAAAACCTCACAAATTAACCCAAAAAGCCGAATCAATGCAAAGTGTGCAGTGCAGAGGTTTTGTTCCATGTAGATATATACACATGATAGTTTTAGTAATATGCAGAAATTGCAGATGTGACTTAATCCTTCTAAGATTTTATCCTAGTTTCTTCCTCTGCAAAATCAAATTGTCAGTGGAGGAATGAATGGTATGAAAGAGCTGAGAACTGTGATGTCAAGATGGTCAATATTATTGAAGTTTTTCCTTTCATATTTTAATGTGACAGAATTAGCTAAACACATTTTGTAAAAGAATGAACCCAAATTGGATTCAATTGAGTTACTTAGTGAAAGAATGAATTATTTTCTTAATTTCCCCCAGGAAAGAAAGGTCTCTGCATTACTCGTACATGCCATCAAACTCAAATAGTGTGAAGAAGTCTCGAGTTACTCAGCAATGAAATGCTGTGGAGTAAATGGGAGGCAATTGTTAAAAACCCTCATCTGAGCAGTGAAGGAGAAAATTCATTCCTAATACACGTAGGTGAAATCATCCTGGGAGCACCCTTCCCACAGGTGTGGGGTTTCTTTGCAGATATTCCCCAGGAGAAGGCTGCACATTCTTTGTCAGCATGGCTGTAGATTTGTCTTTATTCTCATACAAATATAGAACTTTGTAGATTCATTGATTTTTAGTCTAGAATTATGCAGTATAATCATGTTGAACATCAGTCCTCGTAGGCTTGCCATGGACTTTTAAGTTCTTTCCTCAAGCTCATATTTTCTAGCTGAATGGAATTAAGTCCAGAAGTAAGAAAAAGAAGGAAAATCCAGCTGTGATTTAAAGACATCAGGTGTTAGAAAACTGTCACACACTGATCGTCTTGTGGTTTTCATCACGTGGTCCATCGGTCCCTGGGCATCTGTGGACTACCTCTAATGAGGTCATATGACGTGAGTGAGGAAATGAAGTTCTTGGTCTCTACATACCAATTGACCTGTGTAAAATGTCCTTGAAAGCCTGTACTCCCACTGAAAGAAGTTGAAGAATCTATAAATTTTAAAAATTACTTACCTTAGTATCTGAAAGCGCCAGCACTAGCTCCCTCAGAGAAAGATGAAAGCAGTCCCATATTCTGTAATTATAAAGTAATGTGTCAGAAGGGGGTATTATTCCTACCCCAACCTTTTATAAAACTTGTTTATGCCCTGAAGCACAAGTTTATTTCACGTATTTTTTGAGATGACTTACTCCATCCTGTAACTGAGGTTGGCTTGTTGGATAATAGCATCGGATTAGTGGCCAGTTTTCTAAATCACAGCACAGTATCTGATGCCCCTTTCTTCAACACTGTCCTTCAATAAGCTACTCATTTTAGCCCATAGTCCTGTATAATCTGAAAACATTTCATAAATAAGTTGTATCACAGGTATTTGAGTGCAGTAACTGTCATTAAAAAAAAAAATCCGAATGGAAAAAATAGCAATGTCAGACAACAACAGAAATTGCCCAATTCACATACTGATAATCCCAGCCTTACCTGAAGAGACAGAGATGGGATATCTTACAGTGGAAGCTACATCTTCAGGGTTGGGGGAGAAGAGGCTGAGTTGTAAGACAGATTCACATCCGCCTTGAAGGGACTGGTGTCAGACATCTGCATGGTGACCTCAGCAGCTGCCCTACTCAGTCTTTGAAGTCTGGTCACTGGTGGCTTCAAGCCTTGCACCACCATGCTTTCACTGTCCATCAATGGAAGCCTCGACCTCCTTATGTCCTCAGTCTTGGTGATATTAATGGGCACGCTGATGAGGGAGACACACAGGCCTGGACCTCACCTTTGTGGGGAAAAAAATTAGAAGTGAAACAGATTTTGAAGTAGGAAGCATTTTTCTCACGTTGAAAAGTCACAACGGTTCCAAAATGAGAAGGTGTATTTTAGTGATTAGTTGCAGTCGATCTTAAGAACGCTTTAGGCTTGGTAATAAGTCAAACACAATATCCTCTACTCTGTGGAGCAGTGAGATGCAGAGCTTCTGAGTGGAAGAACAAAAGCATTAAAAATGAGATATTTGTAATAATTCCTCCACAGCAGCTATCCACACTACATAATATTTTCCACCCAAACAGAAATCTGCCTTGAATAAATGGGAGAAAACTACGTTATGAGAGAGAAGTCATATCTGCAAACTACATGTAAATCAGAAATTCATTAGGGGAGCACGCAAAGAAGCTTTTGGAAGGCAATTTTGCTACAAACTAGTTTTCACAAGACTGAAGTAAAGCTTTCAAAAGCATGATTGCTCTAAGTAATTCAAATTATCTACTCTACCTGATACTAAGTCTTCCCATAGAGATTACAAAGCACTTAAATTTTTGCCCACTTTTGTTACAGAAATCCCTGAGGAAGGTTTCAATCCATTTACAAGCACTGCTGTGAGAAGGAAATGAAGGATGCCTGAAGTTTTCAAAACTGCCTCCAGCACGGCTAGAGTTAAATGCTTTTTACAGGATTGCCTCTATATCATAAAGCTCTTTGTTGAGAAATTTACCACTGAGTCATGCAAAAAACCCACTCTGGACCGAAACTTGGTCTACAAGAGTTCAGCCAAGAAACAATATTTCCTGGCACTTTGTCCCCTTCTTTTTTTCGAGCACTGTAATCGAAAAAGATGCTAAGTGCTCTATGGTTTCCAAGTGTGAATGTGCTCCCATTACTCAGAAAATGGCTTTAATTTTGAAATGAAATGGTGTGGGCTTATAGCCTAGACTGTTGATTATGCTTTAAGCATCAGGTGAGCTCTGCAGCACTGGTGGCCACTGGCAACATGGGCCACCCAGCCGTCGCTTGGAGGCATGCAGACTCCACTAGGACATGTCTTGATTTCTAGCAGTCCAGAATATCACTTTTATTTAGACAACCCCGCCCCACTGGCACCCAATGGGCTATGTTATAGCAAGGGTTGTTTGGGAAGGCGTCGCTCACCAGGGTGGTAGTTTCCATCCCTGCCCCAGAGTGAGACCCACATTCTGCAGTGTGGAACCGTGTATTTTGTGGGGACACAAAAGCACTTGGGCATATCATCCCTCTCACAGCCCGGAGGAAACATCGAGTGGCGTGGCTGTGTTTTTGTCTGGCTTGCCTAGAGCCTTCACCAGACCTCGTTGGCAACAGGATTTCCCCACAAGATCACTCCTTGGGGTAGCTAAAGAGGTAATGGATTGGGGAAGGTGAAAGCTCGCCTGGCTTCTAATTGAAATCGTGTCCAGCTAGGGTTTCGCACTTACATACATGGGGTTTTGCGGGGTTCTGCTTTTTGTGTTGAAGCTTGACGTGCTCCAAACACAACCTCATAAAAAACATCAAAGAAAGCAGGTGCCGAAGAAGCAGCCTGAGCGGAATAAAAAGGCCAAGGAATGAACCTTCCTAGAAGCTCCCTTGCAAGTGCTGTCATGTGCCGTGCTTTGAAACCTACAGGTGAAAATGCAAGCCCTGCTGAGGATGGGGAGCTTTGCCCTTGGCATTGTTGTGCCTAGGCTTCCACGTAAGGTTGCCGCTTTGTGGTCTTTCAGGCCCCACAGTTGGTACATCTCTGCGAAGTTACTACTGGTCACAGCAACTGTCTGAGAGAGCCATGTGCCATCCCCAGCAGCGCCAGGGGGATGAAGCAGCAGAGAAGTTGCCAGAAGATACACTATTGTGGCCAAGTGGGGAAATGTCTGTATTATTGTGTCAGGCTGCGTCTTGCTGCCTGGATGTATATATGGCTAAATCAAGAGTAGTTAACGCAGCCAATGGATAGCAGACAAGCATAAAAGGTGTCGTAATGTGTTTAAAAAAAGGGTAGATGAGATACTTAAGGATATGGTTTAACATAGGACAGGAACGGTTGGACACAATGATCTTCAAAGTCTTTTCCAACTTTGTGATTCTGTGATTCTGTAAATAGGGTCTGCCCATGGCCCTTCTTCAAAGCAGCTGGCAGTCACCTGAGAAAGAAAATTGTTCCCCAGCTTCTCCGGGGCTGGTGTGTGAAGGAGTCTGCTGGCCAAAAGCATGGCCTGAAGAAAGATCTGGAGCTTCTGAGGAAAGCCATGTTATATTAACAACTGAAGGAATCATGTCAATAAAGGGACAAATACCCTCAGATACAGCATCCATGGCAGAAATCAGGATGCATTCACAGACCAAGCAAAATATTTTTAGCTTTCTTCCGGCATTGCCTCTTGCATTTACTCCAGCACTCTATATTTGGTGTGGTTGTTTCTGTAGGAGAGCTACTCTCTAACAACTGCCGTCGCACAGACGCAGCAAACCTCCTCGAAGTTTAAGGCAGCTTTTATGCAGTCCCACGCTTTGTTATGATACCAAGTTTAGCCTCAGCCATGCTGCATACTGAAATCCCACTGTCTGTGGCTGCTCACGAGCTCAAGGTCTGAGTTTCTTCACTACTTCGTGGTGTCACTGCCCGTGCAAAACTCTGCTCCTGTTAATTCAAATCTTCGACTGCAGCTCAGGTGTGTGGAGTCACAAAGATGGCATTCGGTGTGTGCTGGCGGGGACAAGAGATGCCCCGTAGTTGTGAGCATAGCTGGAGAGAGGGAGGCTGGTTTGGGAGAGTGATCTTTGGGAAGGAAGGGAGGAAGATCAGTTTAACTTCTTTGATGTTCTATATCTTGCCGCTAAAGGTTTATATGCTATTTCTGGCTTCCATACTGATTTTCACTACTATGGGTCCTCTTTCTGAGGTGAAAACTTTCTCTTAGAGAAGGTCCCTAAACTTTTTTTAGCTTGGGATGATGTTACTTTTAAAATTACACCATAAATACACATTCATACATATGCTCCAACTCAACTATCTGGAGGAGATCTGTATATGGTACTGTGTAATTTGAGTTTTCAATCACAGCAGCATTTAATTTATGGCTTTTCTTTAAAAAAGAAAAAAAAAAGAAAAGAAAACAAAACTCATGCAGCTTGTAAGTACAACACCCTGACTTGTCCTGTTTGTTCATCTCCTGTTCAGCTGGAGTTTGGGAGGCATTAAGCATTGCAGACCTTTGAATCTGCCCCCTCAGAAGCTCCAACAACTCAGAACATCGTATGTTCTACATTATTATTCCAAAATATCAACTTGCACACTCCAAAAACTGTTTAAGAAATACTGATTTGATTGTACTCCCCCACATTTTGCAACTGCCATCTTTTACTGTGAATGTTAATACTCTGAGTGGGACAATGGTGGTGTTTCTCTGCTGTAAAAAAACAATCTTATTCCTCATAAATTCCAGGAACGGCGTCTTTCTGCTGCTCTAGCTATTTCCTGTAACAAATAATCTTTGCAACAGGTGCATTTGGCTCATCATGCAGATTTCATTCTTTATAAGTGGAAAATAATAGCAGGCAGTTTTCCCTGTGTGTCAGTGCTTTTATTCCAGTCAAGGTTGACACAAATATTTATTGAGGAGAAAACCGCAAATCAGCCTGCGCAAGAAACCCTGCTACTGCTGCCAAGGGCAAGTTTTGGGTTCCCATTCAGGTGTAGCGCCACCCCTTCCCTGTGCAAAACAGTCCTCCTGCAAGCCTAAGATGGCGCAGCCTAGGCTGGGACCCTCCTGTGGCACAGACCTTTGTATGGGAACATACCACCCTCCCCTGCCTCTGCTGCATGGACAGAGGGAGGTGATGGCTTGTCCAGAGCAAAGTCACACGTCCCAGCGTTGCAGCTCCCTGCAACCACCAGTTCAGGTCTGCAAATCTGTCTCAGTGCTGCAGACACCGCTCTACATCAGACCAGCAGGAGGAATCTGCTGCAATCAGAGCTGACCATTAAACCTCCCCATCGTGCCAATAGATGACTGCGTGTCATACACCCATGTCCAGACATTCACACATACACATGTACAAATTCCTTCAGCTTTGCAGAAGATAAGCCAGTACTTGGGTATCAGCTGGTGGGGCTTGGTAGGAGACCAGTGAAGGTTCTTATAATTGAAATGAAAATCATGCTGGATGCTACAGCTGGGAGAGATTTTTGGAGAAGCCTGAGCGCTCCCAGAATAGTACAGTTTCTCTAACGTAGCTAAAAGCAACACATCAAGCTCCAAACAGCTTCTTTTTTTAAGCTCAGATCTAAGGGCGGGGAGAAGGGAGGACAAGCAGCAGAAGGCTGGAAGTGACAGAGGCATTCATTTGAGGGAAAATAATAAATCTACTAAACTCCTAAATACTTACAGCATAAAGTCTTGACAATCTCATCACTTTCCCCAAATCACTGCCCCTAGATCCCTCCAAGGAACATGATAATGTCAGGATTCTGTTGTCTTTAGGAATAAAGAAACAGCACAACACTTAAGGTTGCAGCATGGCATTTTGTAATGGCATAATAAAAAATACAACACTATCCAAAAATTATGAGGAATATTGATTTGGTTTTGTTTTTCTCTTTTGTTCTTTTTTTCTGGACTGAATGTTCACAGTTGCTCCTGCATGGTCTATACCCCAGAGACGTGGTAGCACATGGAGGCCCTAACATTATAGGAGCACCACTATATTTTGCTATAATGACTCTGTCTTGTAATTTTAAGAAATGTTCCTACCTGATGGCACCCTGTTGTGTGGCTTATTGTTTCATATATTCACAGACATTTAAAGCCCCTGGGATGGTTTTTGCCGGGGATTATTTGGTGGTTATGTTTTTCACTGCTTCCTGAAGGCTACATGGACCTTTCCAAGTTCCAGTGAAGTCTGGTGAGTGCAGTTCAGCATGTCCCAGATCCTTAATGGAGAGAAAGGAAAGATCTCAAGGTTAGACTCAGCCATTTAGTTTTCTTAGGCATCAGATGCTTCCCTACTCTCTAGACAGTTTAGTTCTCCAGCCTACAGCTCTGGGTTTCCTTGCTGTCTTGGTCGTTCATGTGCAGAAAGTACAATCCAATTACTTCTTCCATGTGGAGAAGATGCAGAGAGTCAGCCGTGCTAGATAGATCCCCACAGGGCAGAAAGACCCATCCTCTGCAAAATAATGAACCCTGTAGCAAAAAAAAAAAAACCAAACAAAAAACCCCAAAAAATGCAGCTTCACAGCTGAAGGGCCCGGAGCTCTGAGTGAGCTGAAGTTGAAAGTTCATGTAGTTTTGAATTGTTGCTTCGGGCTCTGTTCAGAGTCAAAGGGATCTCAGTTTATACATTGGTTATACATTTAATCTTGCTTTAGTGGCTGCAATCAAGTCAAAAGTTTTTACTGTTTGGGAGGTTTTTTTGAGTGAAAGTTGATAGTGCATGTAGGGAGAGAGGGCTTTCTTCAATTCCACAGGCCCGATATAATCAGTACCCTGGTGTGAGCTCCACTTTGTTCAGAGGCACTGTAGGCCAAAACTTCTTTCCTAGTCCTGGACTACTGTTCTGGATATTCTTCACAGAGGTGTGAGCATGGACATTTCTAAAGCAAGCACTGGCATTATCAATCACAGCAGCTCCCAAGCAAGTGATCTGGTTTTCAAAGCGATGAAATGAAAGCTGCTGGTGCTTTTTCACTTCTGAACTGCAGGCAGTGTGCTCACAGCCTTCTCTGGATGGAGGCATTCAATATTAGCCACTGTTTGGAAAATTACCCCCTCTTACTATGTTCCAACGTAGGTGCAAAAACCTGAGCACTGCTACCGTTTGCAACGAGAAGCAGTGAATATCCACTTATCATGGCTGCACCATGATCACATTAGTTATAAGCATGGGTAATTGACTGTCTTTGATGTAATTGCATTCATTGTTAGGTCTTTCTTTGACTACTGTGGAAAACAGCATATTTGGAGATCTTCTAACGGAAGCTGTGCCATTTGGATGCGTATAAAATCATAGATCTGTCCTCTAACTGTAGATTTTTGAAAAATGTCCCCTCCTTCCACAGCCCGATTTTGCCACTTAGGGGGTTGTGAAATACAAACATCATTCACTGTGTGCCAGAGCACAGCCTGGAAAACTCTTCTAATGCTTTTTGCCTACCTTGCAGATGTGTCGATGTTCATTTTACTTGCTTACTGAGGAGCCTGAACTTCACCACAACCAGCTAAAGACCAGACAGTTTAGAGCCCAGCACCTGTGTCACACCTCCTGTTCACTGGTGTCATTCACAAGAAGCAGCGTAGGCCGTCTGAGCGCTGCCTGTTATCTGGCCAGCAAAGAGAACTGTTCCCCACGCAAGGCATAATGCCCTCAGCAAAGCCTGGGCTGGGTGATGGCCACCTTGCCCCCATGGAAGAGCATCTACCTCTGCAGATCGTTTCTGAGAAACCGGCGAATGGCAGAGTCAGAGTCTGCAACTGCAACCATCTCTTCCCAGGTGGCCTGCACATCAGAAATGTTTTGTTTTTTTCTGAAGAAGCTGGGAAAGGCATTTGAAATGCATGCAGAGATTATATATTTTTTTTCAGCCTGGCAAGAGACAGTTTAAGCCATGGAGAGGAGCTTCTGTGGACTGCAGAACAAGCGGGTAGAGTTTTCAAAAGCCTCTGCCCTTTCTTCATGGTCTGATGCTTAGTAACGGGTGAGTTTATTAGCCTTTCCATCTGTTTCCATCCAGCATGGACAAACTGCATTGCTTCCAAGACTGCTGACCCTCCTGACAAAAGTCATTGGCAGCAGGTCAGCAGGATCGAACTCTGGTGTGGGTTTGTGGAAGGAGCAGCCCGCCGCTCACACTCACCCTCGCCCAGACGAGCAGGATTGCATAAACCTCATTTCTTTA
This sequence comes from Laterallus jamaicensis coturniculus, assembly GCA_022605575.1. Lineage (NCBI taxonomy): Eukaryota > Metazoa > Chordata > Aves > Gruiformes > Rallidae > Laterallus > Laterallus jamaicensis. The sequence goes on along the minus strand of JAKCOX010000036.1, from coordinate 6,071,960 downwards.
GGAAGTCAAGACTGAAAAAAGATTTGATTTTTGCCCTCTTTATATTATGCATTTCATTCAGCTGTGCCTCAATCACTGTTCGCCAGCCTTCCTTGCTCTTGTGAGACTGGAGAAGTCATAAATACGGCAGCTCCCTTTGAGCGCTAATGCTGGATGCTGTCCATGACTGCTGAGCTGCAATATGCGAGCCAGCGATACCACAAAGCGAGAGTTTATATTCCTTCCCCATTGCATATTTTTAGTGTGTAAATCCACAGAGCAGAAAAAAATTACAGGGGAGAGAGTGGTCATGGGGAAAGTAATCCGCATATAAAGCAGCAGCAGGCACCTCTTTCTGCCTGGGACTCCTCTTTTTGGGAAGTTTCACACCAGGCTGAACGAAACCTTCAACCACGGGTGTGTTTTTCTTGTGCCTGAGTTAAGGGCAGGGGGGTCACTGGTGTTGTTTATCCATTATTCATTTAGCAGTGGCTCCGGGGAGCAACTTAATGCCATGTGTTTTTCACTTACACGAATTGCAATGGGCTCTCTTTTTCTTCTTCAAGCCTGCCTGCACTGGGGAAATTTTCTGTTATTTTACAACTGGCATAACTTAAACTGTTTGGGGGGTGCAGCAAAGGCCTGGCTATAGCCAGCTTGATGGGAAGGATCAGTTTTTACTGATGTGGTTTCAGACCATGGCACCAAGTACACATACCAAACTCCAAATTATTAAGATTACTTAATCCAGAAATATTTTGGCTTTGTTGAAATGCACAGTATCTATCTCCCTTGGACTGAAAATATTTCTATTCCCCAAATTGCTCATTCCCTTTTGAAGGGACTGGCTTTCAATGAGAGAACTGAGTTTTTCTTACTTTGTTTTCCTACCCTTCTTTAAACTGGGTATTTTAAACCAATATATCACTAACAAGCCCAGATGAGGTGGGGTTTTTTTTCAGTGGAACCTTTACTGAATCAAAATTACATGAAGGATTGCATTTTGAGGCAGTGATATGTGGGCCATCAAGAAGAGGTAGATTCTGATCTGGCTAGGTAAAATGCTCCCAGTTAAATCCCATCACTTGTGAGGCTCTGCGCAACTTGAGCACTAATAAAACTGAGGAGTTGGAAAGAGAAAAAATTACTTTCTGGGTCTAATAGGAAGCATGCAAATAAAAACACTGCTGAAAACATGGAGCAGAAAACCTTTGTGGAGCCTCAAGAGACAAAGATCACAGATAATTTGCTGAACAAAGGCAGAGGAGGAGATGAAGGAGGAGAAGCAAGGGCAGCAGAAGCACGAGCAGCAGGTGCCACACAGAAGGGAACATCTATTTCTGCACTCAAGACCTCGTGGTCATCACATGAGAAGGATCTGGGATATTGGATGTGGTGGGAAGAGCTGTTGACTCTGTTAAGGGTGGAGAAGCCCTGCAGAGAGACCTGGACATGTTAGAGATCTGGGAAATCACCAATTGCGTGAAGTTTAACAAGGACAAGTGCAGGATTCTGCACCTGGGAAGGGGCAACCCTGGCCAAACATACAGACTGGGGGATCAGAGGCTAGAGGCCAACCATGCTGAGAGGAAACTGGGGGTCTTGGTCAACAGCAAGTTAAATATGAGCCAGCAGCATGGCCAGACAGCCAGGAGGGAAAACTGTATCCAGGGTGCATCAAACACAGCATTGCCAGCCAGTCCAGGGAGGTGACTGTCCTGCTCTACACTGTGCTGGTGCAGCCTCACCTGAGTCCTGTGTGCAGTTTTAGGTGTGTCCTGGCTTCTCAGAGAGAGGCAATTCAGCACAACTCTGGAACAGCAACAGTCCTAAAAGCTCTCTCTTCAGTGCCCAACTTGGGTCAAACTCACAAGTTTAGGATTAAGAGTCCTATGCTTTACCACTACCCAAGCCCCTTTTATGGGGGAGTGATGTCAGGTGGTGTGGAAAAAGGGGTGGAGGTCAGCTCACCTGTGTTGGCTGCTTGAGGAGGTTAACTCTGGCCTGGCCAGAACCAGGACAGGGTGCCACAGTACAAGAGGGGCACAAAAATATTGGAGAGCACATGGAGGAAGGCAATGAGGATGGTGAAGGGTCTGGAGAGGAAGACTTATGAGAAGAGGCTGAAGTCCCTTGGTTTGTTCAGCCTGGAGAAAAAGAGGCTGGGGGGAGACCTCATTGCAGTCTACGGCTTCCTGATGAGGGGGAGTGAGGAGTAGGTGCTGATCTCCTCTCTTTGGGGACCAGTGACAGAACCCAAGGGAAATGGCATGAAGCTGAGACAGAGAAGGTTTAGGTTGGATATTAGGAAGAGGTTCTTTACTGAGAGGGTGGCTGGGCACTGGAACAGGCTCCCTGGAAAGTGGTCACAGCACTGAGCTTGGGTGAGTTCAAGAAGCATCTGGATGCTCCGCTCAGTCTCATGCTCTGACTTGGCTGGCCTGGTGTGGAGACAGGAGTTGGACTCAATGATCCTTATAGGTCCCTTCCAGCTCAGGAGATTCTGTGATTCTATGAAAAATTATCCCATAGGCACAAAGACACATTTTCTGAAGATCAGTGAGATTTGGTGAATTTCAGCTGAGTCAGATGCACGTGCTTCACTCCTTTAGACAGTCTCCAAAAATAGTGGAGGCAAGGTGGGATGTTAAAGCATCAGCCCAAGTCCTTGTGCGAGAACACTTCTGTTGGCATGGGAGGCATTCCTGACTCAGTGTAAGGTACTGGCCAGGTAAAGGTAGCAGAGACCATAGGCCCAAGGGGCCATAGTCTGTTCAGATGTGCTCTACCCATGTCCCAGGAGCACTGGAAGACTTTTCCTGCAGCTTCTGCCTCCTTTCCCCACTGGGCTTCCAGCACAGGGAGGTGAGGGCTGTGCTTTGTAGCGCGCCAGGGATGAAGCCACAGGGAAGAGGAGAAGGAAAGCATAGAAAATAAGTTGGTTTTTAGCTTTTACCACCCATTAATGTCTGCATGTCATTTCCCTCCTGGGAAGTGATTCAGGGCTCCCTGTGACATCAGGAAGCATGTGATCTTATGACGATGAGCTAGGTCCATCCCAAAGGAGGGAGAGAGGCTAGTCCAAAGCAGAAATTGGCTGTATTTCCCCTCAGTGCTCTCCTACATTCTCAGGTGGGCTGTGGACTCACCTCAGAACCCCCCTGTAGAAGGTTTGCCTTCCAGGGTCCCCAGGACTGTATGACAGCTTTAGAGGATGGTAAGAGGTAACTGGAGCTGTTCACCTACCTCTGCAAAGAGACTGCCAGTCACCTTCTCCCTATACCTTTTCTTGCCAGGGCTAGCCATCAATAATAACGGATATTCAGTAGTCTGCTGTTGAGGCTGAGCAAGGGTGTGTCAGAGCTACACCATCCTTCCCTGCCTTGCACTGCCCTAAATGGTGGTACAGCTCCAGATCCAGTCCCATGAGAAAGGGTTTGCAGATGACCCTGCTCTGCCAGAAGCAGACATCCATATAGCCAAAGCAGGAAATGGCAGCAGTGTATTAATGCTGCCTCCCCCCAAAACAGCCAACCCTCCCCAAATAGAAGGTAGGCTGCAGTGAGCCATAAGCAGGAATTTGAAGCAGCCGATGTTGATACACATAACATCAACTACGGACCACTGAAGAGCAAAGAGCAAGATCCTTTCCCACAAACACAAGGTTAATACTTTCTCTCCCTTTTATTAGCTATGCTTAATTTACATTCTTTTTCATTTGGCTGTGAAAACACCACCATAATTGTGAATGCAGGCTCCATTTAAGGATCTACATTTAGTTCCACTCTTCCCATTCCAGTGGAAGTTTCAGTGGCAGACAGACTTCTGATGGAGTGCTTACGTTCGCGGTGACTGAGGATTGTGATTTGTTGTAAATACAAACTAGTTCATAGCCAGGCAACGCCTTAACTTAATTGTTACATACTAACTGGGGACAGATAATGTACAGGCTTGGCTTTATTTAGCAATTTAAACTTGGAAGTTTTACCAAGTGGTTAGTAGGCAAAAAAGTTACATTGCAAGGGGTTTCCCCCCCCCCCTTTTCCATAATATTTTACTTTGATTAAAGCTGTGCTGAGGTAAAATGGCACATCTCTCGCGAAAAGCAATTTACCTCTGCTCTTATTGAAGTTAGCTGTACTTATTTGTCCTGGCATAATGTATTTCTCCAGATGCATTCTAACTGCAGTGCTTTATCATATGAAACAAGTTAGATTTAATCAAATTCAGTTTGTGTTGTGAATTTTAAGACGTTTGTTCAATTAGTTGGAATAAAAGCAGAACATTTGGAAGAAAGATTAAAGTTGAAAATCGCTGGTGTTGAGCTGGGCATTCGGTGCTCCTTCTGCACCTTTCTTGCCCTGAAACCTTTCTTATGCTTGAAAAGGCTCCCTGGTGTTTTTGGGGTTTTTTTCTTTTTTTCTCTTTCTGTTTCTCAGATTGCTGATGATGTTCATGGTATGAGGAAGAGTCATTTTTATCAGGTTGCACTGCCTGGGTGTGCATAGGACCTGACGTGTTTTCATCCTGCTGTGCCTGCCATAAGCCTTCTCTGGGCACTGATGGACAATAACGGGACCACATTCAACCTGGGGCTTGAATCGGGGCTGCACTGGACCCCACTGCGAAGCCACAGTGCTGCTTCACCAGTTGCACTCCAGTCTCACCAGTGCATCTCAACTCTTTCTTATTGCTATCCTTGTTGCCACCTGGTGGGAGAAGTGCCTTCAGTCACTCATGTTAGCCTTTTGGACCCAGGAGCCAAGCTCAGGAAGGCTAGTGCAGGAGCTGAGGGACACCGACATTATCCCCTAACACCTCTCTCCAGCAAGCAAACTACTTTCTCCCCTCACCTATTGCTTCCCTTTAGATGGCTTATTTGCACATGTACTGAATATTTTTAGGACATCAGGATGTTTTTACTGTGTTATCCTGTGTTCTGAATGCAATTAATCCATTAATTATTATTACCATGTTACCTTTATTAAGAAAATTTTGACGCTTGCTGTTACTGTGTTTTATGGTTGTAAGCATTCCTCATCTGGGAATGGTTGATTAACTTGGCTTAAGTTCACCAGCCTGAATGATTTGAAAAGGCCATTGTAAAATAATAGAGAGAAATAAAAATGTCTTGGTGGAGTCGGGCTCCACTCCCTCAGCTGAAAAAATGTGGTGTTTTTACATTTTGAGACAGTTTCTCAGACAGCCAGACAAGGTGACATTAAACAAATCATGCTAATTACAACACAATTTATGTAGAGAGATTTTACTGGCCTGCTAATACTTGGCAGGAGCTGCCAATTACAAATATTTCAGAAAAGAGTGTTTCCAGCATTAACTTTTTTGGTTCTTGGGGAAATGGAAATACCGAGCCTGTTGAGCTCGCCTGTTCGTGCCAAGGGAAAAAGAGCCAAGTCCAAGCACAGAAGCAGGAATCAGAGACCTGAGGTCAGGTCACAGGTTTGGATAGATTTGCACAGACTGTGCAGATCACTCCTGAGTGCACCCCATGCCAAACGAATCCGCAGGACTCTGTGTGATTCCTGGAGGCTCTGCAACTTGCTGCAGGCAAGACATTGCAGTGCTGGTCTGGGGATATTTTGAATGGTTGATGGTACAGCAGAAAACAGGGGAAGATCACACACTCTGTGCATTAGCTGCCTCATTAGCAGAACAAGGATGAAAAACTTACCTATAACACTTGCAACTGCATCATGAAATTGGTTTCTCATGAGCCTGTAAAGCGCTTTTAAGTTTAAACCTTAGAGATACGTAGGGCTTTGCCTCCTAGTCACTTAGCTTAAGGCTGTGACCATGTAAGATGCTTCTTCTTCCTCTCCATCCACAGACAGTGTTTACCTTCAAAGAAATGACAAGCGAATGGGGCACCCACTCCTCACCCACATCAGTGCTCACGCCATAGTGTAAATGCTTTGCAAGAAGCCACCGTGTCCTGGGAGGTTTCAGATGCATCATGGTGGTTTTGCTGCAGGGACAACAGCAGCCTGGTAACAGCAAATGGTTTTGGGTGCAGAAGAGCAGAAAGAGAAGTCTGGTAACAGCCTCTCACTGTGGGCACCTTACTGAGTGAGTCCGTGCCAGCATCTGCCTGGGGCTCCACTCTGTGCAGTGGACACTGACACATATGGGAATGCAAAGTTCTGGGTTAGACCCATAACTCAAAGGAGGGTGAGATGGCATGAGGAATTCAGACCCTTCCTCTGTCTTCTCTGGGACAGACAGAAAGAGACGTCAATCAGATAATCAGCTTACTCTCTGCCAACGGTAGAAGAGCACTGGCAAGTTTTCCTCATATGCTCAAAGCAGGATGGTGTGAACAAATGTGATTTGGAGCTTCTCAGATAGGCTGGTGGATGGGACACCTCACTGTGGAGGTGAATGGAAATCCTCCTCTAAAGCAATCCGGACTCAGCTCTCCAAACTGGTAGCTGAATGGGGGGCTCCCGACACCCCAGAATGAGTTGTCCTCATTCTCCCACAGCCTGTGCCTTGTGCCTGGCTTTGGTATCCCATGGTGTCACGTCCTACCAAGCGGGCAAAACAGAGAGATTCAGACCTATCTGTCCCATTGCAGCAGATGGGTGCGTGTAGAGTTAACCTTTTCTATCTGCCCCAAGGGCCAGGTTAACCCTCTCTCAGCTAGTCTCTTTTAACAGCCACACCAGTGAGATGAGCTTCTGTAATCCTCTGCACAGTACTCAGGAGTAACAACAATCACCCAGGAGGTCCAAGCAAAGCATAACTTCACTTAAAAGCCAGTAGAATTAGAAAGCTTGCAAGCAAAACCACAATACACTGTATATTCAGAGCAATGGATTACGATAGTAGAACTTAGCAAAACTGGAAATGCTGCTACTATTGTGTGCTGAGAACAAGGTTAGAAGTTGAAAGAGAGAGAGAGAGAGAGAGAGAAAGAGAAAAAATAAGAAGGTATCACCACCCAGGGATCCAGCGTAGATCGTGATAAGTTGTGGTCCTTGAGTGGTGGGTACACACCAGATGTCTCAAATCTGCATCTTTTATGGCCCTTGGCCCCAGCCTTCAAGGAGGCCAAGCATACCTTGCACAGGCTCAGTGTTGCATTGCAGAGTGTTCTGGAAATGGGTCGGTGGGGAATGGGGGTCCTAGAGTAGTCATGTGACACCCCCCCCCCAACTGGGCTGATGTAGCAATGACACCATTCAGTGGCCTCACACAGGATTTTAGCAAGAAGTCGCAGGGCCCTGCTTGCCTGTTACTGTTTCTTATTGGAAAAGGATAGTATCTTGGTTATCACTGTGGCTACTGAAGGAGGGGCTGCCCTTGCAGAGGCAGTCTCCAGATGGCTTATTGGATGAGGATCCCACCTAAGCATAAGGTATAGTTTGTCAGAGCAGCTGCTTTGAGTTTAAGACTCTACAGGCCCTTGCAACCTTTGGAGGATGGAGGCTCTAGTCCAACGCTCCACAGATGCTTGCAGGATCAAGCCCCTTGTGAGGTGTCAGTCTACAAAACATTACCCTGCCTCTGCAGGTTCTGTTATCTCACAAGACAGATTGTTTGAGACAAAACACTCATTCCAGTTCCCACAAAACGGTATTTGGAGCAATACACATGGGAATGCCTACAAGCATGGGCATACCTCTGAAGATTTTGGGAAACTTCTTCCTGTGCTTCCAAGGTAGCTTTGCAAGCCACTCTGTACTTGTGCTTTCAGGTTTTCATGCTGCCTGCTGGGGCTTATCATCTCTGGTGACTCCTGGGTACTTACAGGAATTGCCCAGGAGGTGATTTGCTAAAGTTGCACAGAAGAAGTTTGGGGAGCAGGGCACTACAAGTGGTAAAGCTTCCATGGGGAGTGAAGCTTCCTGGCCTCGCCAGCCACGGGACTTCCTGGATACTAGCAGAGGGTCTCCTGTGGTGGTAGCACACAGAGCTAATTTCCCTGTACAGCTGCACCTGATGGCATGCATGACTGTTGCTTGACTGCACGCACGTTTTCACACTTGACTCACAGTCAGTTCAGCACCACAAGCCAACACTGCCCACAGTTAAATGGAAATTTGGTAGAACTGGGAACACATATAGCAGGGACACGTAGCCCAGAAGAGTTATTTCAAGCAGATGTTGGTGGTAGTAACAGTAAGCTATGAACAGGAAATAGACATGTATATACATCTTCAGAATACTAAAAAGCATCTGCACCTGAACAAGGTTTGGTGATTGTTAAATGGCTCCATAGGCAAGAGGAGAGCTTTATGGATGGAAGGTTTTGCATAAAAGAGTTGTTGTTTACACCTGAAGCTGGTGTACAAACAAAGCCATTGCTCTTTACTGCCAATCCTCTTCTACTCTGAGCCAAAGCAGCCTGTGGAGCAGCATGACAGCACTCCTTGGAATTGTTTCTCGCAGGTGTAGCTTTTATACATGTTCACCAATGGTTGTCCAGGTCAAGTCACATGCTGAGCCCCATTTAAGAAACAGGAAGGGCACTACTCAGAGAGAGGAACTTTGGCATGGTCCCTAATTCCCTTTGGACTGAAAAAGGAGAACATGGAGTTCATTTTCTGCCTTGAATTGCCCTCCAGAGGAGTTTCACTTTTTCTACTAAGTGTCAGAGGAGCCCAGGGAGACAGGCCACTATGGATGGAAGTCTCCTTGTGCAGCTGCCTGCCTCCCTTGGCTTCCATTCCACAGACAGCAATCACAGCCCCATGCACTGACCTTCAGATGCATGAAAAAATGAAGCCTAAATTGCAAAACACTATAAAACATTAGGTCTGAAATCCAACCTTTTCCTCCCTCCCCATTTGTGTTCCTTTCATGCAATCACTGCTGTCATCTGCTTCTCCTGTATCTTGCTTCTTGTTATGGTAGGTCATATAAGGTACCTTGGTTTTGGGAGTTGTGATCCTCTAATACCACTCACTGCAGTGGCAGATGCTTTGCAATGGCAATCCCCAGCAGCTACGGATGTGCTAGGGCCCTCATGACCCAAACTGCACCAAAACTGCCCTGCGCCAGGGCTGTGTCTGACTTGAAGGAGACAGCACGCACCAGCTTATCATGCTGTCTTCTATACCCTTGAAAGCTACGAGGAACCTGGGGTGTGAAAGTAATGGAGTAACCCTGGATTGAAGGAGATGGAGAAGCAGAAAGGATTTGCCAGTCTCAGCAAGGGAAAGAGGTAGTGATGGAGGTAGGAAGCACTGAACCACAGAATGGTAGGAGCTGGAAGGGACCTCTGGAGACCATCTAGTCCAACCCCCTCTGCCAGACCAGGATCACCCAGAGCAGACTGCACAGGATCACATGCAGGCAGGAGAAGTGGAGACTCCACAGCCTCTCTGGGCAGCCTGTGCCAGTGCTCTGCCACCCTCACAGTGAAGAAGTTTTTTCTCATGTGCTCCAGTTTGTACCCATTGCCCCTTGTCCTGTCACTGGGCACCACTGAAAAGCATCTGGCTCCATCAGACATACACCCTTTAGATATATGTAAGTGTGGATCAGATACCCTCTCAGCCTTCTCCAGGCTAAACAGATCCAGTTCTCTCAGCCTTTCCTCATACGAGTGATGGTCCAGTCCCCTAACCGTCTTTGTAGCCCTTCACTGGAGTCTTTCCAGTAGCTCCCGTCTTTCTTGAACTGGGGAGTCCAGACTGGACACAGAAATGCAGATGTGGTCTCACCAGAGCAGACTAGAAGGGGAGGGAGAAGAATCTTCCTCAACTTGATGGCCATGCTCTTCTTACACACCCCAGAGTACCACTGGCCTTCTTGGCTGTGAGGGCACACTTCTGGCTTATGGAAAGCTGCTTGTCCACCAGGACTCCCAGGTCCTTCTCAGCAGATCTGCTTCCCAGCAGGTGAACCCCTAACCTGTACTAGTGCTTGGGGTTATTCCTCCCTAGGCGCAGGACCTACAAGGTGCTTGCCCTTCCTGAGTCTCACATGGTTCCTCTTCACCCAGCTCTTTAGAGTGTCCAGATCTCACTGAATGGCAGTGCGTCATTGGTACATCAGCCACTCCTCCTCCCAGTTTAGTACTGTCAGCAAACTTGCTGAGTGTGCATTCTGTGCGTTTGTCCAGGTCACTGATGGACTTGCTGAGTAAGACCAGACCCAGTATCAGCCCCTGCAGCACACACCCCTAGCTACAGCCCTCCTTACACTGTGCTGCAACATGTAACACAGTGTTGTTATTGCTACGTGTTAAAATATCACAAACTAGATCTCAGAATAGCTCAAAATTAACTTCTATCTAGAGACTACTTAAAACCAGCAAGGTTGACCCTTTTTCCTTTCACTTGTCATTGTGGAAGGAGGACTCCTGTCACATTGTCGGGCTTTTTTCTTGAAATTAACCTTTGAGAAAACAATTTTCTTGATGCTGGGTGACTCAGAGAGCTGGAGCTTTTTGTAAAACATCAGGTATCACAAACCTTACCGCTGAACTGCAGGCACTAACAGGTGAGGCATTGGGTTTTCTCTGGATCTGCCCCTTTAGGTTCCTGGTATCCTTGTTTATTTGTAGAGGTAGCTATGATTCAGCAGCAGAGAACTGAGGTAAGAGCAACAGGCTCCCTCCTGGATACTTTCCTTTTGTAGCTGCGTGTGACACTGTCACTTACTCTTGGCTAGAGATGGAGACAGACATTTTCTCCTTGTGTGGAGAGTAGGGATAGTTCTTGTGCAGGCATTCACAGCCGTCCATCCACCTGAAGAGGCAGTGGGGAACAGGGCCCAGTCCAAGCTTGTGTGGCTTCAAGACAGTTTCCAGCAGAGGCTAAGCTGGAGCTTACAGCCTGGGTGGGCATGCAGCAAAATAACCAGCCCACAGACACGTACCTCAGCTGTTAAGCACGGTGAGGAACAGCTTTGTCCCCCGGCAAGCTTTGTTTACCACTCGGAAACTCCTGACATACATCCAAAGTCTCCAAACTGTGTCTGGACCAAATTTCTGGATGGGAAAAGAGCATATTTCTAGAGAAATCCTGCTTGTATCCAAAGCCCAAAAAATGCAGTTTCCCATTCAGACACCGAGTGATAGCCAGCCCCAGCCTTCGGAGTCACAAATCAAACGCCAGGTCTCCACATCCCGCAGACACCGTGAAGGCTAATTTGGGCACGTGCAGAAAATCTGGATACAGTCAAGCTCATCTTAATCTCTTTCATCCAATGAGACATTTGATGTATCTGAAAGTTTACCTCATCTTTTAAAATCACCCGTGGCTCCCTTTTAAAGTCTGAAATTATCACACCAATAATAAATCTCTCTATGGAAGTTCAGGTTCTTCAAACTGAATTAGAATAGGACGCAGCTGTATAGACAGACACACAGAATAGAACAGGCAGGGTGGCTTACAGTGATGTATAATGTCTGTAAGGAAATACATCAATGGTACCCCATATAAAAAATACCTTTCTGTCACTATGGAATTCATTAAATGACACTTTAAAATGCCTTTTTTTTTTTTTTTCTTCACCAGTAAGAAAAAAGCAATTTGCCTGCAGATCTCAGCTGCCTGAGCCAAACCCCAGGGCGTGGGATGTCATCCATGTCACTGCGAATATTTCTGGCAGTCTCAGCCACAGAGAGAAAAAGACTTCATCCCAGACGAAGTGACCCAAAGCAACAAAGAAGAAATGGCTGCAGTGTATTTCCTTGCTTTCATGCTTTCTTTCCCTTGACAAACACAATGAATATGAATTGGAAGAAATTAATGAAGATATGCATACATAAATTAGTCCTATGCTAGATGAGACTACAGGACTTTCTTGTTAAAGATAAAATACTTACTTCTCCATTATACATCTGCCCTTTTAGAGACTGATACATTTTCTGAGATTCGATAGATCTCCCAAAGCCACAGATAGTGTTGCAAACCTCAAATCGACCCTCAGGTAAGTCTTCATCATTCCTTGGAAATAAAATCACAGTTTTCTTAACTATATTCAACTAATGTTTAAACTATTGGTTAGCTGACATTTAAATAGCTGAAGTCCATCTCTGGTGACACCAGGAACCGCTGTGCAGAATTGGGCTAGCTCTGCTCACCTTTTTCATCCCAGGAATCAAAACAGAAACCCCTCCAAGAGACACTGCTATGGAATCAAAACATTTCCATTCAGATACAGTTAACAAAGACTCAGTAGGAGCCCTTTTTGCAGCGGTCCTCTCTCTGTTCAGGAGCTCTCTTGGACTTGCACTGAGGCTCTTTGGAGGATCCACATCGCACCCCCGTCATTGAGGGCTCCCTTCCCCTCTGCCCCAGCTCTACCAGGTGACACTCTTTGCCCCCTGTCTTCTTCCAACCAGGTTTATATCCAGCATCTTCTGAGAACTTTCTGCTGACCGAGTTTCATCTGTACAGCGATGGTGGATTTATGGCTGCTTCTGCATGGCTTACTGGCTGTGCCAGCTCTAGTTTCCCACTCGGTGGCTCCTTGACCGTGTCTGGCAAGAGAGGCAAGTCAGCAAGCCCTCTCTCTTTTCAGCGGTTTCCCAGGGAAAGAAACATTAGCACGTCAGACTGCCAGACAACACACTGCAGAGATTCTCCCACATATTGCTTCTTTTCTTTTTTTTTTTTTATCTCCCATGTTAGGAGCTAAAGAGGTGGGTGACAGATTTCCAATGGAAGGGGGGTGTTTATGCTGAGCACTGCTATTGCGACTGCTCTGGCTTTTGCACTTGAACGGGAAGAGCCCCTGAAGTGAGGCACTAAAGCCAACAGCTTATCCATAAAGCCCCTGGCTAATTAGTCATTTAAAAAAGGAAAAAAAAAATCTCTGTCAAGAGAGGAAAGAGGGGCTTAAAAGGATATACCTTTATAGCTATAAATTGCTACAGTTCAATCCCAAAGAATAAGAATTACAGGATAATGTGCAAAGGGTCAATTCAATAAAAGGAGGGAAAGAGACACCTGAGTTTCCTTGAACTCACCAGGGAGGCAGCTGTGTTCGATGCGCTTGCTGCACATACATGTAGCTGGATAATTGCTAGGTTAGGAACTGAAATAGCAGCATGTGGGCACGATCCAAAGGAGCAAGCAGACACACAGGAAAAAAAAAGTCACCAGCCCAGCCTTGGGCAAAGTTTCACTGTGTTCAGAGTAGATTAACTATTTATTTCTGAAATTTACACTTTGTAAAGCATAAATAAGTAGGGAGGATCAGCATGCTCCCCCAGCAATGTACATACCCTCCAACAGATACTGCGTTTGGCTCTAATGAGTGCAGCCTCAGAAACGAGACTAGAGCCCTGCAGGAGTTCTGTGCTCTCACATTGCCTTTTTTTTTTTTTGAAAGAAGCTCAATTAATTTGAAGGTTAACTTAATTAAGTAAAGCTCACCTACTTATCTGGCTCTTCTAGGCTTTTACATCATACCAGGTACTGTGGATCCATTCGTTAGGCCTCACAATGTGCCTCTCAGGTAAATAAGCGCTAATTGTATTTCACAGAGGGCTTGGACAAAGGCAGAACAGTTAAACCTAAAGTTTTGAACATCGGGCCTGTGGGAGTTGTGAGAGACACAAAGGAAAATGTGGGTCAGGGAAGGGAATCCCACAGCACCCAGAGAACTGTGGGTACCAGTCAAAGGAGGAGAAAGACACCAGAAATGAACAGTCACTCAAAACACCAATGAGTGTTTACTAAGCTCCAAACTGTGTGCTGCATGTTCAGGGTGGTCCGCCATGGCTCTTGGAGCTGGGGTTGACTGGAGAAAATCTGCAGCTACTCCTCTTCCTGCAGAGATCCCAGGATGCAAAGGGCACCAGGACAGTGTGGTACTAAGGATCGTTTCAAATCCATTTAAGGGTCCTGCTTTCACAGAATCAGTGAACAGTGGGGATTGGAAGGAACCTCTGGAGATCATCTAGTCTAACCCCCCCTGCCAGAGCAGGATCACCCAGAGCAGACTGCACAGGATCACATGCATGCAGGTTTTGAGTATGTCCAGAGATGGAGACTCCACAGCCTCCCTGGGCAGCCTGTGCCAGTGCTGTCACTCTCAGAGTGAAGATGTTTTTTCCTCATATTGATACGGATCTTTCTGTGTTCCAGTTTGTGCCCATTGCCCCTTGTCCTGTCATTGGGCACCATTGAGAAGTCTCTGGCCTCCCCTTAAGAAAAAGGCAAGCTCACATTGATCTGTGGGTGCCAGCCCTGGCAGGGCAGCCCCAGCACAAACCCCACTGGAAATGCCCCATGCACACATGGCTCGTGTTGCTTTCACACAGTGAGCAGTAACCCAACCAAGTCACAAGACACAAGGCTTGTGCTCTGCCACGCAGGCCGATGTGTTGGGCACGGTGAAACATGGAGTCTGGCACAGGGCTGTGTATGCACATGAGTGTTGGACACTGGCGGGAACTGTCTCCTGTTCTTATATGATGGAGAGGGGGTTTTGTCCTCCTGTCCTGCAGTCACATGTACTGCAGCAATGGAAACCTGACGCAACTGGACAAGGTCAACAAGAGAGACAAAACCAAATCTGAAAGAGGTTTTTCAAGATCTCCTGCCTTGAATCCACATCCCAGTTACGCTCTTTCTGCCTGTCCTCACACTCCCGGGTTAGAATTCCTTGCCCACTTTTCCTTTTCCTATAAAAGAACAAAGCAAGCATGAAGTTTATTGTTACAAGAAGCACAATGCCATAATCAGGTTAAGAAAACAATTGACTGAATACTGACAGATATTACTGAATGAAACTTAATTCCAAAAAGCTTCATTCGCTCACTGGGTACACTTGTCTTGTTTACAATGACACTTCTGTTACAAGTATTTTTTGAGGACATATGCTTCTGAGAATGAGAGGAACCTGATGGTCTTGTGAATCTGGCATGCAAATTCATCAGGCAGGTTCAACCGCTGTTTCCTCACTTTTCAGTGCTAATAAAAAAAATCACCTTTATTTGTCTCATTTGAAGAAAGAGAGAGGGAGAGGAAAAAAGAGATAAAAAAAAAAGAGAGACATGAAGGGGAATAAGGACAGGACAGGAGGAAACATGGGTCTTGAGCAGCTGTGAGGGGTTAGTAGCGGAGGTGGGAAGAGCTTCACATATATCACTAACATACTGTCCTGTCTGCATTGGCTCTCTGCCAGTTCTGTACCTGCCTGGAAAATTCCTTGGTGCTACTTAATTATTCCATAGTCCCTGGAGTTTCATAGAGAAACACATCTCCTGAGAACCCTATTTTCATCTCATCTTATTCTCGGCATTTTCAAAAATGCACTACTTCCCACTCCTACCTGAGCCAGTCACATTCATCCTTTCCTGTCTCACCAAAGCTTCCTCAGCAATTTTATATGTCTTTTAATGAATCAAGGGGGTTGCTTTAAGGGTTGATTTTTTCCCTGAGTAGCTGTTCTGGAAGTAACAGCCTCAGCAGTTGGTTAGGCATCTTCTTTAGGTTCCCTTTCCCTGACTAGAACAGAGGCTGCATTTTAAGGATACATTTTGCTCTCCTTGACACTCATATCCTCTTCATTTTGAACAAGCAAGCCATTTTTTTTCCCTTTTGAAAAAAAAAAAAAAAAAAGGAAATCTGTGGTAGCTCTAACCTCCTAAAACTTCTCCTAGAGGAACAGCCACATGTGCCCCAACAAAGGAGACTGGCAGCAGATCATGCCTTATCACTGCCTAACCTGGAGAAATCCAGATTTACAACTTTAAGGATGCTCCCAAGACTTAGGCCCCTTTTGAGGGACTTTGGGATATCATAATGTCAATAGTTTTTGCTTTCCTGTGGTTGCAGGAAATGACATGGCAAAGAGCAGCTTAGGTCTACGCAGACCTCTCCTGGCTCACCGTGAAGGCCAGCAGAAGCACTCAGGGTGGTGTGCCAGCAAACTGTAGCTGAGAAGTACAGGCTGAAGCAGTCCTGCAAAGCAAAACAAAACAGAGGAGCAGAGTTGCAGACACAGTTGAAAGAAGCCTAAGTGGAAATTTCTGCCAAGCAGTGCCCAGGGACTTAGCATTGGGACTGCCAAACCCAGAAATGGTTTGAGAACCTCCTGGATCATGGCTTGGAAAATGCACTCCACATTAAGAGCTACTACACATGCTCCTAAGAGTCCATAGTTTAGCCTAAAAGTCAGTCTGATTAATTTATACACTGGTCAGGACTGGGAGCAACACGGAGTGCGGAGCAGCAGAATGGAGCTGTGAGGAAGGGGAAAAAAAAGAAGCAATCAAGAGAAAATACTGTTTGGAGCTCTGTGGTGGTGGAGAGACTAGGTGTTATTAGCAGTGAGTAGGTTTGATGCTGGGGCTGTTCAACACTGTTAGAAAAGGCAGCAGATAATGAGAAACAGCATAAAGTATAAATCAAGGTGGGGAAAATTTACTGCAGTCTCTGCTGAGAGACTGTGGATAGAAAATTTGGAAAGATATGGTGAAAATAGTAAAAGAGGCCAAAGAAACGAATTCCACTAGAACCAGCAGAGTGTTTTTAAATAATTTTCCTTAATAATCTACTATTTGCATTACCATAACATGCCATTGCATTATTCGGGCATGCAAACAATTGTTGAGTTCCCAACTTCTGCTACTGGAAAAAAATGATGACCCGGGGGAAAGAATTTCTGTAGTAAATACCTCAGCATGAATAATAAGATGAGGTTATTTAAGTGACAGCTCCTTGAAAAATTAGCCTAAGTTCCTAATAACTGTACTACATAGCTTAAAGAAATCTAATTTTATCTCTGCCTCCCACACAGTAAATCTCTCTATCACATTCTTTCCTTGCTTCATTGCTATTTCTTTGCTTAATAATCAGCTACTTAAAAGATCGAGGATAATGTTAATAATAGGCAAATTAGATACACAAAAAAAAAGAAATGTTTTCTGTGCTTTCAGAGGTACCCAGCATGACTGTCATAAAACCAGAACGGAGGCTTTGAGGAGGGAGCACAGAAAGCCGGGCAGGCTGCAGAGGAACAGAGCAAGGGCTCTGCCTAACTTAGTGTTGAGCAGACAACATTAGTCAGTGTTGCAATGGTAAAATATTTAACAACGGGAGCTCCGCTCCCCTTCAGCATTTTCCTTCCATAAACTAATTAAGCTATAATATTATGAGCACTTCCTTTCAGCCTACGCTTCCCTTCCAGCGTTACTACTGGCAGGCTGGGCAAAGCTGGGTTATTGCTGCGATGAAACAAACCCACACTACATTTTGCCTCAGTCTCCTCCGTTATTATTTTCTTCCAAGCTCTACACAAAGCCACTCACATGCCCAGTGGCTCAATCTCACTTCCAATTAAGTCAGCAGTGAAATTCACGTTGACTTAAATGGGAGCAGGTTTGCATCTCAAAGGCTAACAGTCAGGGCTTTTAAGAGTCAGGCTACTAATAGGGAAAGTAGAAGGAGTTAGGAAATGTCGTAGTCCTCTCTTTTCTTAGGAGGGGTAATTCAAAGTGAATAGAGTAGGCAGGTTCGGTTTGAAATTATTTGCAGGGAGAAAAAAAGTACGTAGTGAGTCTATTTATAATGTGGTGATTCAGCTCTTCTTATATAGTATGCGTGGAGGGATCTGCTGTGGAGAAGGAGGCAGCACATAGCAAGAATTACTGACTGCCTTTAAATAGTTCACAAGCCCTTTCTTAGCCCTTACTATACTCGGTCCTTAGTATATTGCCGAGCTTGTGCAGCAGCGTACACATGACTGGGTGCTAAAATGTTCTGGCCAATTAACTTGGTTATACTGGAGTCTACTGCTGAATAAAGAGCGAAAGACCCGGCACTGTACAGGCACTCCCTTAGCACTGGCCTCCTGCTACGGACAGGGCCCATACAAAGCCCAGGAAAGAGAGAGAATTTTGGCTTTCTTTTTACAAAACTGACAAAGTCAAGCAAAAGGCAGAGATGAGACCGATTTCTTTCATGTGAACCCATTCGGTTTTGGGATGGGGAGGGTTAGTGCATGGGTAAAAAAGACTGAGGAGGTCTTTGGAGAGAGCCTGGCAGAGGCGCCCAGCATTTCAGTGTCCCACAGACCCTCCAAAGGTAGCTGCTTCCACTCAACCCAGTGCCTGCACGATTCCCACACCTCACAGAAGAGGCACCTGCTCAGAGGGGCAGCCCTTTGGGAGCCGCATTGTAGGTGGTGACAGCCTGATGGAAACAGTAACCAAGTTATCCTCCTCTCCTCCCTCTCCGGCCCCTCACACCCGAAGAGGAAGAGAGTTGCAGGGTCTCTGGCACACAAGGGCTTCTCCTGGCAGGGAGCTAGTAGAGAGGATGTCATTACCACTACAAATGGGGCCCTGAAAGCTGCTGCCATGCGGAGTAGGGTGCTGCAGTGAGCCCATGCCCAGTGGACACTTGGCTCAATTCCAGCAGGCATGCAGCTGGAAAGTTCTTAGGAATTGCCCAGCGCTGCCCCATTACGTGCAATGGGGTCATTCTGAGGAAGCTGGCACCATGGAAAGTTTGAAACCCTCTCCCAGCTGGATTTTATGTTTCTACAGGATGCCTGTGACAGCTGTAGTTGTAAGTGCACACCACATGCTGAGGGGACAGGGAAGCCTGCCCTGCCCTGCCCCAGTGTTAGAAGGATTTTCCGTCTACTCTGGGTATTGTTTGTTCTTCACCCCGTGGATGCGTTCCACCTCTTTCATCTCAGTGCCTGTTCCCCTGCTAGCAGAGTGGAAGGAAGCAGGTTTGCCTTTTTCAGTGTTTATTACGGAGTTCAAATGGAGAATGCTGAACTGTAGTGCTGCCTGAGTAACCCAGTGTGATATGCCCACGCAGGAGGGAGAGGTAAAGGGGACAGCTTTTGTGAGTGACAACTCCAGCTTGCAGGTTTGAAGATCTTCTGAAGAACTGTAATGGCTCATGCAGCAGAACTGAGAGCAAAGTTTCATTATCTTTCACTCTGAGGGGAAGCCAGGTGGCTCAGCAGAAGTTGAAGGAGCTGTTTGAGATGAACACGAGGGTTAACAGGCATCTATAGCATCAGCTCCCAAATGTTTGCACCTTTTCCCTCCCCAGTTTGTGATCTGGAGAGTCCACATGCATGCACTCACACGTGTTGTTTTTCTCTCCTTTTTAGGACCATTCTGCTTTCCAAACCTTTTTGACTTTCAGGGCTTCAGAATTCAACAGTCCCAGCCTATTTCTCTAATTAAAGCAGAGCTCTTGGGTTTGCATTTCTGCATCAAATGTTGAGGGCTAATGTCATTCAAAACAACCACACAGTTGATACTGAAACAGTAGCTTGGTACATATACAAACTGCAAAACCTCTTGGGGGAGGAAGCAGTGCAGTCCTGAGTGCTATAGGTCTGGGTCCCCTTCCTCTCTTCTTCCCTCAGCCCCTGAATCTTCCTCCCTCCCTCCTTCCCTCCTTCCCTCCCAGTCCCCCCTCACAGTGGTACAACCTGAGCTGAGGGCCCATGCCCACTCCTATTATGTGGATACCCTAATGCCAGCACGCCTCCCTCCTGCTCCAGCTGCACCGCATGACCAACAGACCCCTCTGTCTCAGTGTGCCAGGGTGACAGTGAGGAAAAGGTGTGCTGTTGACATTGCATAGGAAATCCCACCAGTGTTCCTGGCTGCTGCTGGCTCCACCTCATCTTCAGAGAGCAGAAGCAGAGGAGAAAGGCATAAGAAGCACAGTGGGGTCAGAGAGGGGCCCGCTGTTGTGGTGAAAGCACCCAGCAGCCCTGGGATGGTTTGGTACTGCGTGCATGCAGGCCAGCAGTGCTGCTGTGGCGTCAGCAGCAGGACGTGGGAATGTTCAGGACAGGGCCTGTACTGCCACGGCAGTCACTCTGCCTTAACGGAAAGTGAGATGACTTTGAAAAATGTCCTCCCACAGCTGGCTAGCTTTGCAGGGCAGTGTAAAGAGGAAAGAAATCTCCTCCCCGCTTTCCTGCTGCCACGGGCAGGGATCTGACTCAGCCTGTCACTGCCACTGGGATCTTGAACCAACCCTGTGTCAGAGTTAAGGCACTGCTCAGCCAGATCTTGCCTTGCTCCCTTCCCTCACCCGCTGGGGGGAGGGATGTCCCCTGACCCACCTGCCCAACCTGGCCCCGTGCAAGTAGTGCTGCAGGGACCCCCGTGCTTGCCGTGCCCCTCTGGCTCAGCTTCATTTACAGGGACACTCTCTTTCCTGACTACTGGAAGTCCGCCCAAGGCTCTTAATGGATGTTTCCCCTGCATCATGACTACTGATAAACATTCTTCATTAAAGTACTAAATTAATCTCTGCTGAATATATGCGACGCAGCCTGAAGCACACCTCAATCTCCATTAACTGCATTGTTCTTGCAGCCGAGAGAAACAAGATTTATTTTAGTCAGTAAAGTGAACAAACACCACCTGTGATCCACTCAGGAAGCTGACCTGAGCGAGAAGGTGACATTTTTACTGTTTCTTTTTGACTATAACCAAGGCTAATGGTGCATGGATTATTATGCTTCCAGCAAAGCTGTCTTTTTCAGTTGAAAATGAGGTTTTTGTCAATTAAATTCTCAGTGAAACAAAGACTTGTACACCATGCATATAATAATTCAATTTAAAAAACACACTGAAAGAAAGGAGCTTTAAATAATGGCACTGTAAATGACAGATAAGATTTTCTTTTTTTCCCGGTGGCTCGAATGAATCGCCCCTTTTGTTTGCGTGCTCTACATAGTGATCGCAGACTGAACCAGCCTGCAAATATGAACAGCCCCTTTGCTTGCCAAGCAGCCCACTGGCTAAAGCAACTTACCCAGCACCACTGTTTTTTTGGATAAACAGGCTAAGCCAGTTCCTCCTCAGTTCCTCAGCCAGTTCCGTCCTGTCAGTGTGGAGCTCTGACAATCGGTAAGTTCTTGTTTTGGAGAGGGATGGAGAAACGCTTTCAGTGAGCTGTGTGGGACTTTCCAAGTATTAATAGAGCTTAAAGGAGGGCACGGGTTACATCTCTTTATCACAGTTACTGCAACTCCCAGGAAGTTCAAAGCCTGTAAGAGCACAGGCTTTTTCCACCCATCTTGCAGAGCAGGATTCCTCCAGCAGTGTCAAAGAGTGTGTGCCAAGCAGACAATGCCTTCAGGAAGTAGCCTGCTTGGTCTCCTGCACGTGGCATGACAGAGTTAAAAATGCAGTCAGGAATTTTGTATTAGAGCTTCCATTCTGTTAGGTGCTCTTGGCCAGGACTGTCAGAGGGTCTGAGCCTCAACAGGTCTCAACAACTTGGGCACTCCTTTAATCAGAGGGGGCTGAGGGATGCCTACAGAAGGGGGCTGGGAGGAGAACGGGGAGGTAGAGAAGAGATGAAATCACAAAAGGTTTGGGTATGCTTGAAATAAACTTTTATATTTTGTGTCCCATGCTCAGTGTCCCTCTCTATCACCACCTGGGAACACAAGATGAAATCAGAGCCCCTGTGAGCCAGGAAAATCATGTTGACTTGTGCTGAGCTGTGCGGGGAGGTGGACCAGGTGGGAATCACATGCTCTGATTTGGGATACAAAGGACGTGTATGCCTCATGTGAGTGGAGACGGGGAAAAAAAAAACACCCAAGACTTTTAAAGGAATAATTTAGGTCTGTTCAGGACTAAGATTTGGTTCGTTATTGGAAGCAAATCTTGTGAGGCAGATAAATTATAGACAGTAAGACTAATGCTGAAATGATTATTACTGTCAAAGGCACCCAACTCCTTCAGATTCCCTTGAAAATCCCTGTATCGCTGCATGTTGCACTGACGGAGCAGAGTAAGGGCTCTGATTAGTACAGGAAGAAAAAGCTCCCACCATTTTCATGCTTCATCTATGGTTTCCATAGCAGATTTGGCACCATCTCAAACCTTCCTCAACCCTATACCTATTATCAGTTACGTTATGTTACAGTGCTGCATTTTAATTGCTGTTTTTTTCTGAGACAGAGGGAGCTGAATCTAAATATATCTCAAGCGCTGGCAGTGGTATTTAGCACAGCTACTGTAATTAAGTATTCAGCCATCGCCAACAAATAAACTTCTCACTTGAGCAAATAGGTTCTCTGAAAAACACGTGAATGTTTGACAAAATTCCATTTTCTGTTATTTTAATGTCATTAGGAGGCCTTGGCTTTCTCGATTGGCGGGGTGCGCATCTAAACTGCCAAGAAATTACCCGGTTTTGATCACAGCTCTTTTCCTTTTATGAATGCAGACACTGACAGCTCTAACAAAGATGCTCAGCTTGGAAGCTTTTTCTCCTTTAAGAGAAATGAAATATTGCTGAGTTAAAACCACTAATTACAGTTTATAATAACAATACTTCCTGGAAAAAAAAATTAAACTATACTTAACTGCTGAGTTGTTGTGTTTTTTTTTTTTATTTGAACTAGGGGGTTGGCTACAGTCTGATGCCTAGCTACTTGCAAAAATCTTCTCAACTGGTACAGTCTAGCTGGTAGATCCCAGAGGGAAAAAAAATGCCTTCCTCCCCTAATATAGGATTTTATTTTTTTTTTGGTCCAACCATTTGCTTTGTATTTTTAGTGCAAAACTTAATGTATGCTTTGGGAAGCAAAGAATTTGAATAAAGATCACCCAAAAAAAATCCCAAAGTACATCCTTCATTTTGAGTATTTTAGAAGGAATTTTTGCTACCTCCAGTGGGATACTTTAAAAAGGGGGAAATCACTAAGTAAATTGCTTAGGCTGGAGTAAACTGGTGTACCTGTGGAGATTTATATGCAGAGCTCCACTCTTCTATCCAAGCGCACGTGTCCCTGTTTTCTCCTTAAGTCTTGTCTCCTCCAAGGTCTTCCACTGGGACTGGGAAGTTTTTCTCACTCCCTTTTCCCTCAGAAAATGCCTGAACATGACGTGTGAGAGACAGAAATCTCGAGCAAGAATTTCCAAATTATCAGGTTTTATGCTCCTGGGATTGCAAGGCTGGCTGGAGGCGGGGACAAGCACACGCAGATGCAGCAACTAGGATTTTTAACCCAGTGGGAATTAACAGGGCATTGGATGGCACTGGAGCACCAGTCTCCCATGGGTGATTTTGCAAAGTCTCTCTGCTGACATGTACCAAGAATCAGGAGGACAAACTGAATCCTATAAACAGCATTGAAAACTACACCAGGAGCACTGACCCAGGGAGCCACTTTCTGAATGAAAGCACTCTCTCTCATTCAGCTGAGAGCTGCACGAAGTGTGCAGGAAACACTGAGCCTGATCAGAGAAGTGGAGGCGAGAATATTTCTTTACCTTTCTTTTAACTACCTTGTTAGTCTTCCTCTGGGAAATAGCAATCTGAAAAGGACAACAAAACCACAGTATTTATCAGGTAAGGGAATATTTTTTTAAAAAATCTGCCTTGTGAGGACCCAAGGACCAGCTCCCACTACTCCTAATCTCTTGAGCAGAGCTTTATTTTGTGTGTATTGCTACTGAAACCAATGAGTACTGAACAGGGCAAAGCATGAATGATCCTGGACAGTCTGTAAACATCTTCTAAATTATTCAGATTTCACCTCACCTTATTGCCACATGAGGAGACACCTCTTAGTAGCGTCCTAAAAGATGTCAGACCAGAAGGATCTGAACATTTCTAATCACCTGCATTATTGTAACAGCTCAAAATACAAATCCAGAGTCCTCTCCTGAGTATTTCGGTGGCGTACATGGGTTTTTAATGCCGATATTTAAAACATCACATCCTAGTAAATCCAGTCTAATGCCGTATTAAAAGGAAGGTTTCAGTTGAGTATACTTTAATACTTCATTAGATGGGACATACTGGCACGCAATGTTTTAAACAAGTGGGAAAGCTAAGCTGACCCAAAGAAATCATGTTGCAGCTCCTACTCAGGCTGAGGCTCACCCTGCTGAAAAATTTGTCCCAGCAAGAAACAAAAAAACATGCTAACAAAGGTATGTTCTCTGCTCAAAACATATGAGGCTACTCGATTCTGCTGAAAGCTCACCCCTACAGCTGCTGAGGTACAGCAACAAAACTGCTGAGTTTCAAAAGGGCAGATGACAAGATACTGGCAAAGCTATCAGTGTTTAATTCTAGTCAAATTTGCAGAAAGAAACAAAAAGACCAGTGCCAGTGGCACTACTACCTGGTTCAGATCTTTCACTCTGCATTCAACAACAAGCAGAAATCTGACATCTCCTCTGGATCTAGGAGAAAGCTTCAAAGGCTAATGCCAAGGAACACAGTCCTGTGTCTGCTTCTCTCAGATGTTCCATGAAGGAAGTCCCACGCCTGTACCCGTCTCTCGCTCTCTCTTTACACCTCTTTCATGTTGGTTTCTTCTCCTTGTCTCAGACTCGGTTGAAAAGATGTGCCCCTCTGGCTGCAACACAAGACACGAGGGTTCAGAAAAGCTCCCATGTCCTGTGTTGTAGCCGGAGGTCTCACAATAGTTTAGAGTGAACCCTCTGGAGTGCAGGCTGCTTTCGCAGGCACAGCTCTTTTCCGACTTCAACCTAAGTGTCAGTCTGTGAATGAGAAGCGGAGGAGAATGGAAATCAGGCACTCGCAGGCAGCAGGCAGGCAGCACTGTGTGCTACTGTCAACACTGCCAGTGGAAAAACGACCCAAGTAGCTGCCAACCCGAGGGCAGAAAGGTCAAGTTCAGACCCGGCGTTAAAATCTGTCACTCGTCTGACCTCAGCAAAGACCTGCCAGCTCGCAGCAGTTGGAATGAGCCCTCCAGCCTTTCCACCCCAGTCTTCAGAACTTGAAGACCAAGAGCATCTCTGGCGAATTTGCCAGCACCTGTTCTTTCAGGGGCAGATAAAGCTGAGCGGATAATTAGCAACTAACCATGTATAAACAAATTCTGCCTTTTGTTTCTTGTTTGCAAATTGCCCTTACACGGATCACAACATTTCCGAATTTGTTATGCAGAATTATTTATGAATGCCTTCGTAATTAATAATTCCAGGTCTGCAGATCACTCATGAGGAGTTGTGAGCGTTTGAAAAATCACACTGCATTTCTTAATTATGTAAGCTGTGTAAAACTTAATTCCTGATGAGGTTAGTTATCTAATTAACTGATGCTGTGGATGCACAGCTCAAGAATTCACTTTTGGTAAACATTCAAACTTTTGAATTTAAAAAGGGCACTGTTGAGAATAGTTTCTCCTAATAAAGTCCTGTGCCAAACAGCTGCTGAAAACACCCCCTAGAAATGGCCCAAAGAGTTAAATTGAAATTCACTTACGAATCCAAGTGGATATTCACAGGACAGCATGTTTTTTTACTGCTTGCTCAACTCAAGTCATAAATTAATGCTAACGAAAATATTCAGAGCTGTTGTTGAATTTCTTATGAGTACAATATTTACTTGTATGCGTTCTTTTCCTTGTGGACTTACAACGCGTTCCCAACTGAAATGCTTTAAGAGGCAGAGCTTGAAAAGACTTTTTTTTCCTCTCTTTTGTTTTTTTTATTTTATTTTTTTTTTATAAATGTCAATCCAGTACAGTACATTGCTGTGCATTACAATAAAGATCAGCAATTTGGAGCCAGGTATACAAGACAAGATTATTGCTATCTCTGTTCAAAATACCTTTGGCAGATTTATTGCTTTTTTGTCCCTGACTCTCTACATATCACTTTTATGCCGCCACTACTTCGTTTGGTACTTTCGCTTCTCCAAACAAACTTGAAGAAGCCGGAGAGGAAATGAAATGTACTTAGCTGCTATTTTTATGAAGGTGACCCACTGGATGCCTGTTCAGGCACTCTGATGATAAGTACTCACATTAATAGAATTTAGTAAATTACATAAGCTGTTTGCTCTAAAATGCCAAACTTCAGTTCAAAAGATTTTTTAATTGTACTTTTTTTTTTTTTTTAACTTTCTTATCTACTTCAAATAAAACTCACAGCTATCAGCTTTGTTCATTTCCACACCTACCTCGCGTGGAATAAAGTACAGTTCATCCAGTCACAGCTCAGGTTAGCTAAAGGACAGAGCTACGGAGTAAAAGATCTTTCCATCTGGATGCATCAGAAGGAATGCTGTCAGTGGGTTTTACAGTAACCTGGCTCTTAAGGCTGCCTAATGATGTTTGCAACAACAGTTTTCCAGCCAGTAGTCTAAAACTTGAAGAGCCCCTAAATCTTTTTGTGTATGCGCTCTGAGATTTTTGCTATGAACTATATACTTTATCTAGAAATCAGTTCTTTCCAGCCACCTGCCTTTCTTATCTCAGCTGCATAGTAAAAAAAAAAAAACCCAACCACAACCACTTTTACATTCAGTGTAAAAAAAAAAATCATGCCAAGCTCCATCTGTCTTACCAATTCCCTAAACTGTGCCTAGATAGGCACTAAAAGGAAATCAAAACACAGAGTACTAGAAACTTGGGACCCAGAATTAATCTGCTTTATACAGAAAAATTATGTTCAGATAAAGCTAAAATATTCACTCCATCCCCATTACAGCAAGGAAATTCAAGGTTAGAGCTGATATTGCATCCTTAAAGATTTGCTGATGCCCTGTGGAAAAAGCATGAAAATCATTTGGGTTAGAGAAGATTCTGCCTAATTAGTCTATATTTCCTTCTTTTGTGTCTCCTCGTTTTTGTTCACGGAAGGCATTTCCCGGAGAAGTTGCTCTGAGTTCATGAGCCTCTCTGGAACGGCCTCGTGGGTTCCGTGAGACGTCTCAGATAGGAAGCAGAATGCATCAGCGCTGTGACCTGCTCTGCACAATGCGGCCTTTTATCTGTTTATACCACCGACGGGGGTAAGTCAATTTATGGCTAAATGGGAAACCTGTGCATTCCTCAGGAATCATTTCCCTGGTCTGACAGTACAACCATCTTTCACTCCACGGCTGTAAACTTTGAGTCACAATGAATGCTGATGGAACGGATGGTGAGGGAGAGATTTGCAGATCACTTCTTGCATAGTGTTTTGCTCCCCTCTCCCCTGACCCCAGTGGGAAACAGGTACAGCAAGCTGCAGGGAACAGTCATTGAAATTTGGCCTCTGAGCTGAGCTGGTCAGTGAAACTTCACAGCGAGCTATTCGAGAGCAATCAGTGACGATATCATTAGCCAGACAGTCATTACTTCTCTGGTGTGCTTAAGGATCAAGAACGGACATAATGTGCTCTTAAGATTACAGAGGTGTCCGAGGGGTCCTTCCCCTGGGGTGAGGAGCTGCCATTCCAGACCCGGCCATCAAATCAGACTGAAACGGGAGGTCTGAGAGGAATTC
This sequence comes from Laterallus jamaicensis coturniculus, assembly GCA_022605575.1. Taxonomy (NCBI): domain Eukaryota; kingdom Metazoa; phylum Chordata; class Aves; order Gruiformes; family Rallidae; genus Laterallus; species Laterallus jamaicensis. The sequence goes on along the minus strand of JAKCOX010000036.1, from coordinate 6,044,791 downwards.
TGACCAGAGAAGGAAGTATCCAGGTCCAAAGGACAGCTTCAAGACATTAAAACATTTAATTAAGATACTCCCTTCTCTGCCTATTACTATTACTTGTGAAGGGAGACATTTCTTGCCACTGCTGGAATCAATTGTCTTTCCCAGCCCCCATTCCGTGTTGCAGCTTTTGAGTTTGTGACAAATACCCTTTTATTCTTCTAATTAAATTTCACATCTGTTCCACACCAGTTCACCTTATTCTTTGGAGAGGACAGTCTTGCTGGGCCTCACTGAAAGTTTCAGTCATTTAATAGAAGGGAAAAAAAATAAAAATAAAGTATGTGTTCTAATTTACCTCACCACTGTGAATTAATTTGTAATTTGGTGATTAAGGTGACACTGTACTAATTACATATTAGCACATTAATGTAGCTTCAGGCTGTAATAATTTCCTTTTGAATGAACAGTGCACACTTCCAGCAAAGTCCTCAAGAACTGTTTTGGAATGCAAGAAAGCAATGATCAATGATCAATTCTCCTGCTGCTGCTACTTCAATATAAAGTGAAGAATTATCTAACTTTATTTTTAAGAAAATCAATCTCTCTTTATTATTAGTGAAACACTTTTGACAAATTATGCACCTTGCCTGAACACAAACCCTTTCTGTACTCAACAGGTACACATCACCTCAGGCAGAATTTGGCTCTCAGTGACTTTAAGCTCACCATGAGCCCAATCTTCTCATCTGTATTCACTATGGGATTTCCCTCATTCCAGACTCCAGAGCCTCATAACCATGCAACTTGGGACAGGTCCTCTGTGGGACATGAGGCAGTTCTGCTTGGACACGGTCATGCACAAGCATTTATCCATGGTGGCTGTTTAACTAGCACAATTCGAGTGAAAGGCAAGGAATTTACCTTTAAACATGGGGACGCTTTATACGGTATTTTCTGAATTAAAGACTGTGATTTAAAATAATCCTGTAAATTGAAAATCTGTATCTGATGTGGCTGAAGGGGGACTTCTAGACCTAACTGTCTTAAATATAGATTTTAAATCAATATGAGTAGTTTTGGAGCATTACCGTTCAAGGATTTTGTGCCACCGCTGTTAAAGCATTATTAATTCATGTTCTTATCTTTCTCATTTCATAAAGTGTAAGTGGGTTTTTTGGTGCAAGTCTATTAATGTAGGAGCTATAATCCATCTTTTTCTATTTTGCCTCGGTATTGTCTCCCCAGATCAAAGTTAGATTATAACACAGAGTGAATTTCATAAATTATTTTGAATGATTTTACAGAAAAAAGAAGAAAGGGGGAAAAAATGCAGGTTAAAGACAGAAGCGCATCACATTTCACACAATTTACCAAGAAACAGTCAAGACTGCTTGAGATAATCTTCTAAAACTCAGCAATAAAAAGTTTGTTTAATTTCTAAAGATGGCAGATGTCACAAAAAAAGAAAAAAAAAGAGGCTGATGTAAAAATAAAGCCTCCAGAGTCTGTCAGTGCTGTTCGGATGTCAATAAAAGATAATGTAACCTGTCAAATTTGCAAGCATGTTTTATCCAACCTTCGCATCCTACCTTCCCCACTCAAGCATTACCTTCCAGGAAACATCCGCATCTGTCTGATTATCCTAAAGTAATTCTGATGAAGAGAGCAGGTTGCAAATTAAAAGCGTCTTTTTCTTCCCAGTTCTCTCTCTCTCTCCCCCCCCCCACCTCACTTTTTAATCCTTCATTTCTTACAGTTCAGCTAATTTTTTCTCGAAAGGTTAAGGAGCTAGCAATTATTTCAATGGCTCTTGCAGCTTTAGGGTAAGTGTCTCATCTGATCTTTATTTTAAGGAGCTTCCCTTCATGCTTCATATTCAATGTCTCTTGTCGAACACCGAGGTTATTCCAGAGTTGCAGTACAACGGTAACTTGGGAGACACCAAGTCTTGTACCTACTAGAGCATGCACACTACGGTATGCGGGAGGCCTGCAGTTGCCATGGATGGGTTGTCATGCCTCACACTCCACTGAGATGGTTTTGCACCACCAGATAAAATACTGGAGTCTGCTGCTGGTTTTAAGCTCATTTAGATGTATTTGCTTCTGGGAAAAGTTTTTTCCTTCCTGTATCCATTATGATTTTTTCCATTTTAATTTGTCTTCTGTTAAGTCAGCCTTCACATTTTTTACAGTCAGCTCAAATGTCATGACTACAAAGCTTAGGAGAGGTTGCTTGGATATTTCTATTGAATATGTTCAGTTTTGGAAAGAGGTCCAAAAAAAAGTCCACAGTCTCAACAAAATGAGCATTTATTTTGAGGCTTCTTGCTGACAGCCCTCATCACTGAACTGAGAAAGTTTGCATCATATCCCCACGATATCACTTCACATTGTTATGCTTGATGGATTCAATCACCCTGGCCACTGTGTTTCTGGAGAATCTGTCCAAATTCTGCATCAACCTCCAAAGAAAGTCTGAACGTCAAAAGATCTGCTGCTTGCTTTCCAGCTGTACAGCAAGCATACATAAATTGCATGAATCAATCAAGATCACAGATATTTCAGGAGCCCAGGAGGGTGGAGCACTGGGTCAAGGAGAAAATGTTAGCACTTGTGATTCTCCAGCATCTGTATTTAGCAAACCCGTCCCTGTGCAAGTGTTCCTTCCTTGGGCAGAGCTGGTTTATGCTGTGAGAGGTCTGCAGTTCATTATCCAGCAGCTTGGGCAGCACAGAGAAAGTCCATCTCCACAGACAAAACCAAAACTGAGCTAGGCATTAATTTTTCCCCCAAAAAAAGTCTTTTTCCTAAATATGGAAAAGAGAGGAGAAGCTGGCCCAGCACTTCCACTGACTGCAGAAGACCCACAAAACAGCCACTCTCACCCCAGGATCGCCGTCAGTTTGGGGGACACAAGCTCTGTCTCTCCAGGCAGCGCTGTGCTCCTGTGGGCTTGCTCTGCGTGGCCGTGCTGCCCTCCTGGCTGGGAAGCCACCGGCACGTGCCTGCTGCCACGTGCGCACGCCCTGCGAGGGGGATGCTGCGGCTTGCACAGTTCAGGGTCCTTTGCCTCCCTGTTCCTGCAGGGTGAGGACGCGCAAGGAGACTGTCATTGTCATTATGACAGGCCGTAATTTTTTCCCCCACTTCTTATTCAGCAATGATTCGAGCTGTCCTTCTCCCACAGAAACGTGCTTGTGTAACAGCATCCACATCCTGCCTGTGTGCCCTTAACACCGCCTTTCCACCGCTTTCCGGGTACCAATTTGCAGAGCAGAGGTAGGCAGCCCGCTATTAAAGCTGACCTAATTAACTAAATGAAATAGCACGGAGGGAAGGCATGTGGCTATACCCGTGGACCGCTATAAAAGTCTCATCCAGTCATACTCTTCACTGAAACAATGACCCACAGACAAACACCTCCACGGGCTTGGAGACCTGCCACTGGATATTGCCTCCTTGAGAACTGAGCAGCTATTACAGACATTTTATGCCTGGGAGTGCTGCCACTCACCAGCTTATCTACAGTTATAGTATGGGGCGACGAAAATAAGATTTTAAAGGTGGGACTGAACGGGCATGTGTTGATGTGTGTAAAAATCCGCTGCGGGTTTTGAGCTGGTGTCCAGTCGGCCCCAGAAAATAGAGCTGAACGCTGTGTGCCCGGCGGGCTGCACCGACACACGCCAAGAAACCTCCCAGGTGCTGTCAGCCGGGGGCAGCACTTGCCACGCAGTTCCTCCTAGCCAGCCGCTGGATCCCGGCTGCAGGTAAAACCTCTAAACTTCACCTCCCCGGAAACTGATTTCCATATTCACCATTGAGCCCCTTTTCGGGGCTGTCTGGGGCATGTAATTGAAACATGGTGAATAACAGAGCTGATGATGGATATAGAGATGTTCTAAATTTGCCAATCTGTAGGTGGTGTTGTCCACTGCTACTTCTCTCCAGTACTAAGCCCTGACTGTTGCCTCAGAATTAAATACTGTATATGAAAAAATTGTTCCCACAGCACAACTGACAGAAATTTGAAATGATATAATAATAACGTACAGTCCATTTGCTGTCTAATGTATGTGTGGGATTGAATAGCTCTCTGCGATATATTCCCTTCTTGCTAAATTACTCTAACTTCAAACTGAATTAAAGTAGTTAGTTACCACTACACTGTTGAACTTTGATAGCTGGATCCATTCCAAAGCCCTGGACTGCTGTCTCTTTTCTTGCAGAAATTCACAAATATGGGGAAAAGATGTGGTTTAAAAAAACCCACAAAACAAAACAAACCCAAAATAAACCACCACAAAGAACCCAGCTTATTCCGTTCTCTACACTCTGCTTCTTCACCAGTCTGGAAAGTGTAATTAGGATGGTGAAATGTGGATCAGTTGGAAATTTCCCACCATGGCAGGGATCTGCTGTGTACGTGCTCCCAGTCTCTTCTTCCACTGCCACAGTATGGCTACGTCTCAGACTGTAGCTGTGTTTCCATCCATGTACCAGTCAACACATTTAAGAACAACACCCTGGCTGGTAATTGTTGCTTACACAGTGACTTGAGAGCGATGCTATGGCAAAGTCATGAGGATACGAAGATGATTAAGGGCATGGAGCATCTCCCCTATGGGGAAAGGCTGAGTGAGCTGAGACTGTTCAGCCTTGAGAAAAGAAGACCAAGGGGGCACCTTATTAATGTTTATAAATATCTAAAGTGTGGGGTGCAGGGGGAAATGGCCAGCCCCTTTTCAGTGGTCTGTGGGGACAGGACAAGGGGCAATGGCTGCAAGTTGGAGCACAGGAAGTTCCGCACCAACAGGCAGAAGAACTTTTTCCCAGTGAGGGTGACAGAGCCCTGGCACAGGCTGCCGAGGGGGGTTGTGGAGTCTCCTGCTCTGGAGATATTCAAGACCTGTCTGGACACCTATCTGTGCAGTATGAGCTAGGGAGCCTGCTTTGGCAGCGGGGTTGGACCCGATGATCTCTCGAGGTCCCTTCCAACCCCTATGATTCTATGATTCTATACCTGCTACCAAATTCAGCACAACACCTTCTAACACCATTAGCTCAAGTCCCTCTGTTTTCCAGTAGTGCCAGTTATGCTGAACTGCGTGGGCACATACCAAACTGTGGGACATACAAAATTATACTAAGTTATTACATTAAAGCATGGCACATAGAATTCTACCCACATGGCACACGTTAGCTCTGGCTTTGTTGCTGCTTAGGCACGCTAGGCCGCAACCGTGACTCAGGTCATAGCCATTTACTGAAGTATCTACTCTACGGCTGACTACAGCACTGGCTTTTGAACAGGTCCCACTGTAGCATGTTGGTGGAGGGGAAAAGTCAGTAACTGCTTGTGCTGGGTATGTCTGATACCTCTCTGCTCAGCACAGACCTCCTGTTTTATTGCAGTTGCTTGGCAGTGAAGGAGGTAGGCAGATACAATCTGATGGAGTTGCCTACCAGAGAATCATCTTGGTATAATATCCATGTCTTTGATTACTCTTAATTAAGTGAAATTTTTGTGCAAAGTCCTTCTGACTCAGAACAAGCACAAGTATGTCCATTCCAGTTCTTAAGAACATAAAAGACTATGCCACCATCCTGCCCATAGGTGCCCTTCTGCTACCCATCCCTCTTGGAGAACAAAAGCACTCAGTTAAGGAAGGAATAACGTACGAGGCATTTTTTGAAGTTCAGACTATTGAAGTACAGCATTTGAGCACTTTGTGTACTTCAATGACTATTCTTTCAGCTAGCTGCAAAAGAAGAAGAACAGACATGCAAAAATAGTAAGTACATAGTCGGAGGTCACACAGACCATGGCGACAGTGTCTGGCAAGGGCAGTGTCAAAGCCTACATGTTCTCAAAACCTGTAATATTTTCACATCTGTTGTACAGAGGTGAGCCTGAAAGCATATTCACTGCTACAGCCAGGAAATGCCTTCCAGAGCATGTGCCCTGGCAAGACCAGCACATTAGAGCACAACTTTCATGGCCTGCTCACACACATCAGCCACCACCTGCCTCCGAGACCGCCGAGGGGAAGGAGACCAGGAGGAGGCAAAGGACATCACCCTCGCACCTACTCCGGAGACAAACATTTCAGGGTGTTGTAGATAGATCAAAGACGCTGAGTGGGTTCTCTTGAATATCATTTAATGGTTTCTCCATTTGCCAAAGTCAAAGGTGCTTTGCGTGGAAATTTTGGGCAACTTTGGTGGCATTGTGTTCAATGCTGGGAATGAAAGGAACAAAAAACACAAGAGAAGGTTCCCAAAAATACCTGTGGGAGTAAAAATGGGAAAAGGGAAACAGAAAACAAAGGAATCAAGTCTCTACACATTCCTTATGGGAATCATTCAGCAGTATAGTCTTTGGCTGCTACAGGTGTCACTAGCTTTTCTGCAGCATTGTTAACAAAAAACAGCCCCAAGAAAACCCACTTTGGTTGGACTTTGTATCTCAGTTAAATGGCTCAGCTTAATCAGCATCATGTGTTTGCACAGAGTACACACGCTGCCTGTGGAAAGACCCTCTAAGTAAATCTAGATTAGAGCTTGTGGTCAGATTTTAATTCAAGTGAATTTGCTGTAAATTGAGTTAAAGATGGTAAATGGTGACCAGAGCATGCTAAGAATGCTCAGTGTGGGCTGAGCTTCAGCGCAGAGGCTGTCCAGAGATACCAAATACAGGTTAGCTGTATGCCAACGGAAAGCAGAGAAATTTCTGTAAGGACCTGAACTTGGAGCTTGGTACATTTTCTACAGTCAGTCACCTGAGGGTACAGAGCTGGAGAAGGTTTACAGGTATGCGTGCATGAGAGACAGCAAGAGTAACTAGAAGTTTTCATTAGGACATTCACAGTCTCTCTGTGCATGACAAGTAGCCCAAGGTGGCCAGTGCAGACTGTGGGTGAGCACTGGAATAGGCTGCCCAGGGGGGTTGTGGAGTCTCCTGCTCTGGAGATATTCCAGACCCATCTGGATGCCTACCTGTGTGACCTGTCCTAGGGAACCTGCTTTGACAGGGGGTTGGACCCAATGATCTCTGGAAGTCCCTTCCAACCCCTACAAGTCTGTGATTCTGTATGATGCAGCAGAATGTGGTGCTGAGTGCTGACCCTTGTGATGGAGCTGGTGAGGAGCTATTTGGCTTCCATTTTTCCCAGCATGCTAGTGCAACAGGGCTAAAATTTGCCAGGCACCAACCTCCTGCCAGCTTGAACAGAAAATATGTGCTTAAATAATCTTTGAGGATTTGTGTATAAAATGGTATTACTGTTGCAATCCACCAGGGAAGTCTTCATCTCCAGCTAGGGAAACACTGCTTATAGAGGTGGCTGTCTGGGAAATACGTAACATAATATATTTGTATAAGCAACAACAACAAACCAGTAAAGGGAATGCTAGTATTCAGTAAATGAGGACATATATTTCTCCTTAGGATGCCATAGACAGGTAAAAATAGCCCCTATGCCACTTCTAGTATTCAGACAGACAGATTACTTTCGTAGACCCACATAAAAGAATGGAGGTAAAGGAGAAATTAACTATTGAATAAAAACCTTCTCTGAGGTTCAAATGTTCAAAAATTCTTCTTCCTGTAAATACTGTTTTTCTAGCTCAAACCTGGGTAAAAAAAAAAAAGCAATCTCCATCACTCAAAATTATGCTTATTTACAAAGCATACACAGAAACATGCTCTACAAAAAATCTCTGTGTCTTGTTATAAGCAAGGAGGCATCAAAATCCATAATAACAGCATTCATAAGAGAAAGATCAATATAGCATCTGGTATTTCAAAGGCAGAAAATGATTCTATTAAATTTCTACTGGTAGAAAATGCACTGGACAAAATACCTAAAACCCATAGTGGGTTTTAGCCTCTCACAATCTGCCACTGAATAAATCACAGAGAAACCATCATGAAATTCTTTGCAAAAGATGCACTAGGCCCCGCTTCACCCTTTTCTGATTGAAAGAGCTCTCCAAGACAAGTCTGCGGCTGGAGATGTCACTGACCTTCTCCATCTAACATCTTATCAAAGCATCTCTCCTGTTATTGGGTTGTGGGGGTTAAGCTTAAAGTTTGCATTGGTTTTTTTCTCCCTGGTTGCTACTGTTCCAATATTGTGTGTGTGTATGTGTAACTGATTTAGTTGTGCTGCAGCAAAAAAAAATAAAAAAGAGAGTTAAAACTGATTTTTATTCCACTTTTTAGATACATAAAAGCAAAACCTAAGAAAGGCCACAGTGAGTTAGACCAAAGGGCTGTCCTCTCAGGAGAACACCCTGCCCTTACAGAACTGACATTAAGAGATCTCTGAATACAGTTTTGCTCCAAGTACTGTTGACAATCTCTTGTTCTAATGACTTGATAAAACTAAAACCAAACTATTGCCATAGGTGAATGGTTATGGAACAGTAAGAATAGGACAACCATTTATGAAACTCCTTGATAATACTCTTTTTGCCACTAAATTATTTTAGCTTGGCACCTTACTTCTCTGAATGTGGGCTTTATGCATTTTGCAATGCTTAGTGGATTTATTTTACTGAGCTTCAGCCATCTGTTGTAAATGTTTAGTATCTACCATGTCCTTTGGCAAGGAATTTCTCAAGTCATCTACCTGTCACGGGGCAAACAAAATGAGACAGCCCTAGCCAGTGGGCAGCTACAGTGTCAGCCCACTCAGTGTCGTCATGTACTCTGATGGTAACACATGGATGGAACTACACAGGAAAATAGCTCTGAAGTGTGATGGTGAAGTAGATGTTGATGGGTACTTGCAGAGCGAATATGCAGATGTTTCCCCCAGCACGAGGGACATCAGAGGAGAAAGCTTGTAAGTCTCTGTTTGCAGACCTCAGAGACTGTGGATGAGAGTAGGCTGGACCAGCCTACTGGGTTACCAGCAGGGAGATGGTACCCATGGCTGCCTCGGACCTTCCTGGGAATGGATGGCTCTGTGAATACTGCACTGAAGATGGACTTGGAAAGAGCAATACAGAGTCAGGCTGTGTTTCAAATACAAGACAGGTATCGCTGGGCCAGGAAGAAGCCTGGAAAGTCGTATTTATGTTCCTTATCCTTTATGTAAGTGACCAAATGTTCCATCATTTCTGCAAGATCTGGCATGCCCGTGGATCAGAGAGGAAGCTAGACTGAAGCAGGAGCTCCCTTTTTTCCCCCTGAACCCATTTTGCTGCAATAAACTCTGACCCTTTTTGCAGTCGAATACGAACCCAGCTATTCACAGCACCTGCAAGTAGCCTTGTCTTAGAGTAAGGCTCAGTGCCTTACAGCCAGGGACATTAAATCAAGTTAGAGCCTGGATTTTAACGGGCACCAGAGATAAAACATAGCAACTAGTATGCAGCCTTAGAAATTTGTACATTGGTAGTAATTAATACCAGTCATTAACCTGGGAGCCACAAGGGCTTATGGTGTTTGAAGGCCTCCAGTGGATGCTAATAAAGCCAGGCTTTTATATGAGGAACAGAGCGGTTATGGATAAAAGCGGTAGGATAGATGTGACAACCAGCAATTTTAACTTATCACCTTGGAGCTTTATTTTTGAAAGCTTTTACTTCCCACTGATTGCAGGCTTCCAATTTTGTGTTGTCATGTAATAAATTACAAAAATTATCTTTTTTTTTTTTTTTTTTTGCATAGTACTTCATAGACAAAGTGCCTAAAAAGCTTCCTTTTTTTTAAAAGAGAATGAGTTAAGTATTGCTGCCATGGTGATTATAAGAAGAAATCAGCACCAAACAGCAGCCTAGAAATCTGGATACAGATTCAAAATTCTCAGTAGCCAGGGTATTTGATTTGAGTCCTTTCTAACTGGAGGCTTTTGCTGCATGTATGGTGGGAGTGAGGGTGGAAGGTTGGACCAGAGAGGTGATTCGGGAAAGCAGATCTTTAACCCATTTCCTGAGAGTGAGGGGACTGTCTAACATACTAATCTGTCTGAAGGAGGTCTGAAAAAGATCATTTCTAGCAGGGAGGTGAACCTACTCCTCTCAGGAGGCCAGGTGAAGGAGAAGGCTTCATCATCCCTGAGGTGGCTGTAAGGGTGGCACCACTGTGCTGATTAGTTAAAAGCTGTCTCGTTTGACCAGGACCTTCCCAATTTGGCACTAAGGTAACCCTGACTCTTGCATATACCAAGCACTAACAGAGTGTATTAACATTCACTGCCACACTTACTCCCCATTGAATTTATATTCTAAATAAGTATTCTGGACCAAGAGGTCTAGTTTGCTGACAGTGCACATGCCTGATCATAACCATCATAAAAAGTCAGCAATGGATGCAAAGAGAAAAATTATACAAGAGACATTGTGAAGCTAGTAAAAATGTTTTGATATTTAATTAATTATATTCTATGTATCACCCACAACAAGAGGACAAAGATGTTGTGGGAAAATTAGAGGGCTGAAAGCACGAAGCCATAAAAAATTACCTTACTCAAGCCCTGCAACTTATCTAGAGCAGATATAAAACCAGCAATAGCCTGCTAAGCACCCGACTAAAAGGCAAAGTCTTTGCATCAGAAAAAGATAGTGAGATCAATGATGGAAAGCTTCTGCCATTAATGTCCCCCATGGCTGGCTTAAGAAGGAAGCCAAGGGACTGAGAGCCAAACTGACCTCTGTCAGGCACATATCAGGAGATGGTGGTTACTTCAAACTGCTTTGTTCCCCACTACGCAGGGTGGTGTTAAAAGATTGGTCACATTTTACTGTCAGTGGCACTAAAACCTTTCATAGTGATCTATGTGCTATAACTTATAATATATTATTTATAGTATTTTAATCACCTAAAGTTCAGGGACCTCAAAGCACATATTAATTAATGCCTATTCTAATTAGCTCTGCCTCAGAGACAGGAAGATGACAAAACTGTGCAACCTTATTAGCACCACACTCCAGCACCATAATTAAACCCAGAACATACAACGTAAGACATATCAGGAGTCAAAGCAATGGAAGGTTGGTCATCACCATGGCAGCCTCCCACTCCTACAACTTCCTTTTCCTTAATGTGATTCTTCTTTTTCCTTTGTGTCTTCCTATGAATGACAGTTTTCACAAGGGAAAAGGGGAAAGATCTCTGCTCCTCATGGGCCAAACTCAGCTCTGTTCTCGCAGTAACAGCATCAGCTTCAGCAGAGTTACTCTATACTCCATTGTGCCTGGAAGAATATATTACTATTATGAGGAAAAAATCTCTTTGTGCCATTGCCTTCCCAGCACATGTAATGGTTTTTTTCTTCCTTTTTTTTTTGGCTACCAGCCACTATGCATCTGTCTGCAGGCACAGAAACCTCTGCTTTGCTGCCTTCAAGCATTCTGTCTCCTTCCCTGTCCAAGAATCCCTGAAGATACTTTGTGTTAAATTTCACAGCTGTTGGATTCTGGAAGGAGGGGGTAAAAAAAAGAAAGAAAGAAGAGTTCTTCCTATTTTCTGACTCTTCACAATAAATTAACCGTGAGCTGAAGGGGCAATGAGTGTGCAAAGGTCACATAGCCAGTCAATGGAAAAGCATCAATACAGCACTCAGTAATGCCAATCTCACATCCTTCCCTTGTCTGCTGAATGACCAAGTTAGGAAATTCCAATCACTGCATTCAAGCATCTTCTTACATACATTTTAGACATTAAAGACAAACAAAATTCCAATAAACTGAGATGCTGATCCTAAGTCTCTGGACGTCAGTAACGGTTTTCCCATTGACTTCAATGTTTTTAAGATAAGACCTTAAGAGTTTTCTAATGATATTAGAAAAAATATGCCTAACTCTGCAGTGGTACTATCATATAGCATTAGTTTTCCACCTTTTTTGCTTGCAGCTCCTTAAAATTTACTCAGTAGACTTGGTTTTCTTAGTGAAGCTCTACAGACACCTTAGGAATGGTGTCTACACTATCAGACAGGAATAGGTTATACACTGAAAACATCTGTTAAGAGGAAGGAAAGGACATTCATTAAATAAAAAAACCCAAAACCTTATGAGTAACTAAATACAGGAAATTTCTGGTATATCTTTCTTATTTCATGCTGACTACCAAATTCTTTAAGCTCTAAGTTGCAATTAATTTCCCTCAATTTCACTTCCCTTGCCCCATTCCATAAAATTTCTCCAAATAAATAATGAAATTGAATAGTTAAGCTTGCAGAAATTGCTATTACTTTATCAATGCCAGAGCCAACAAAAGCATTTTTCATGCACCTGCATAAAAGAGAAGGAACTGAATAGCTTTTAGGAAATGTGCTACATTTTAATATGTCCTGGTGACATGCAGAAGCCTATCTACAATGCTGAAAGGAATGGAGGTGGAAGAATGGGTGGAGAGGGCTCCACTGGTAACACCATCTGAGCTCAAGAGCACTTGGTAATACCAAGAAATTTTCATAATGAATTTCCTGTTGGTAGAACAAACAGTGGTGCCTTGCTCCAGAAACAATTCTCGGCCAATAAATTTTGCATCAAATCCTAAATCATCATTTTAGTGATTTCAAAAAAGCAAATCAATGCAAAATGTTAATGTTTCAGTATCCTTACCTCTTAACTGTAATATGTCACTTTACTGGTTACTTGTGCTTGGTATTATTTTCCTTTATTGTACTATAATTTATTTTGCAATTTTAGCCCATTTTGTGATTTATTTAAGGTGTTTTATTAGTTCTGATAGTTTTGTTGACACAACAGTGTATTTTGTTGATTACAGCAGGTTTCCTTCCACTACTCAGCAACAAGTAACTGAAGAGACGTTCATGTATGCCTAAATTAGACCAAGGCAGCAAGTGAGTTTAGGCTCATTTAACCTTCCCCAAAGTTTTAGAGGATCTCATTAATGTTGCTCTGCAAAGCATCTATACTCTTATAATGGAGCCATTATGTGATATTGTTACGATACTTCCTTCCCAAGCTCCCAACACCTTGCAAGTAATTACTTTTTATGTCCTGTTATTCTCACTAGCAATTTTCAGGTTGTATCATTGCCATTTTCAATTTTGACTCCTCCCATAAAGTCAAGTTTCCTGAAGTCCCCCATATGTTTTGTACCTTTATTAGAAGGAACCAGGAGGAAAAGGGGAAAACAAAAAGCCAAGGTGTCGTTACCCTTATTCATATCTATGAATAATGCTTTGCTCCATAAATATTTCCCTGAACTCATAACGTTAAGGTTCCGGTGTTTGCTTGTCACAGTTTAGCCTCATGTGGATATAACCAGTATATTCATGAACCCTTGGGCACTGGGAGAAGACTTCCTTGCCTTTTGAAGCTGAAAATAATTTTAGAAACAACCTCCTCCCCTGTTTACAAGATAAAAATGCATGGGTACATTAGTGCTTCAGTAACTTAACCCAGCCTGAGGACACGGCTTGAGACAAAAGCTTCTCCTAGAACCCCTTGAATTTGGGCAGATGCAAAGATGAACTGGCTCCTGGGGACACAGTTAACTGGGAGCAAATGCTACAGCCACACTTCACTGGAAAAACTAGAGAATTTTTTTCACCCAGCTGCTTCTTTCTCATGAATGCAGACCTGTGTATAAATTCTGAAAGCTTAATGGAGAGTTTCAAGAGAAAAGAGAAAACAAAGAGGTTCCGTCACCTCTGCAGAGGATTTGCAGAAACCAGTGGATGCCGGACTAGGGGAATGGACACAAAGACTGACGTGACAGACTGACTTCCCACAGAAAGCTGACAGTCATTTTGGAAACACAGAGAAGAAAAATGTCATCATTTTCTCGTCTGCCCCCAGCTTCTCTCTTCTTTTTAACCCTCAGGGAACTAACTTTTTTTTTTAACCAGGAACCCAAGAGCACTGGAGTAACGTAATTTCAATAAATTAAGCACCAGCTGTTCTTTTTAGAGCTCTGCTCTTTAAAAATTATTAATTATGAAATATTTAAGCATTAATTATACTTCCTGCATGTGTGCATGCTAAAACACAAAATGACGGGCCCGCTTCTCTGGCTCTTTGCATTCAGGTGGCAGAGGCAGAAGTGGAAACCAGATGGAGCACAGCAGATGGGTATTCTGCTGCTGCAAAGAAGTCCCTGGAGCTGTAAAAGGTAATGCAGTCCAGCTTCTGGAAATTATGCTTCAGGCACAATGACTAACTAGAATAATCACAAGATCAGGCAACAGAAAGGAAAAAAATAACTTCCTGCAATAAAATGAGAAGGGGATACAACGATGGAGACAAACTAGGAGGTTGACTTTGCAATACCTTGTGGTAATGAGTGGTGATCAAGATTAAAGTGGAGAGACCCATGCCTGAAAGCTGTCCTGCTTCTTCCAAGTACAGCAGATGATATAATAAAAGATAATATCTCCCCTAAACCCTTGCCTCTCCTAGATTTTTAGTCCATTCTGAGTAGAAAAACTACAGCCATTTCATTTTTCATTTGGAGATTTTAAAGAGCTTTTTAAAGAGGCTTACAGATATCACTGGGATTCTTGATGGACTATATACTCAGAAAGACAAATATTCCTTGATGCTTTGATACTTTACAATCCATACCCTGACTTAGATATCGATGTGCTATTAGATAGAACAGTTAGGTGTCTCAGCATGGGACAATTGTAAGGTCAACCTGCCGAGTCTGGCCAAGTGGCACTGCTGGAGATGGAGGTGCCCCTCACTTCTGCCTCACTTCCCCAACGTAGCTGCTATCTTGAGCTGCAGTGGGCGCCGCTCTTCTCCTGCAGTTCACAGTTATGAACTCTGACCTGAAGATGGACACTAAAGCCACCCCTTTCTCACAAAGTACAGAGAATTACAACTACCTTGGAGCTCTCACTTGGGTTCTCAGATCCCAGATTCAAATCCTTCAAATGTCTGAAGATGTTTGGGCCCTTCTCCTCTATCCCTTGGTACAGTTCATTCATTCTCTGCCCCTTCCAATCCAATGAACATTTAATCACTTCCTAGAAATTAGAAGAGATTCAACTCAGGGAAGGACAACCTTGGCTCCATGTCCCATCACCCCTTCTCAAGGCGTACTCTATAGCCTGGTGTTCAAGCTGCTTCCCTTGTGAGGCAGAAAATGCAAATTAATATCTATTCAGGCAGTGGTGGGATTTGAAGTGGGATCTCCCAGTTACTGTATGAATGCCACTAGACCAGGCCGAGGGTGTCAGTGCCATGCTTAAAAGAATGTCTCCAACACTGGATCTGACACAGGAGACAAACATTTCTAAGTCCGAAATTCTGACAGGTTTGAGGTGCAAGACAGATGCTGAACTTCTCAGCAGTGTCAAGGCTGGAGACATTCTGGGCATGTAGAGAAGCAAGACTTAAGGTATACCAGGAATATCTTAACATTAGGCAGACTACGTCTGGTACTCAGAAGCAAGTGGTTCTGCACATATGTGATTGCAAATATCTATATATTTTCTTATCTTGGGAACATATACCTTCACACTTTCAGAATGTCCAAGCACCACCAGCTTCCAAATCTAAAACACAGAGCAGCAGGCTTTGAACAGAGATGTAGAGTACATTAGTTCAGGCTTTGTAAACTAAAAGTTAAGCTGCTCATTAAGATCCCTGGAGTCTATAAATATGTGGAGAATGTGGTGAGGTCATGAAGGTGTGCTAGGAGACAGAAAATGAGCACAAAGCTCTGTATACATGGGGTCAAATTTTCCAAGCTGTCTCAGCTGAAGTTCTGTCTCTTCTCCATATGGCAGTTTCACATGTATACATCACCTGTGCAGCTGAGTACAGCTGGGCTTGAACTTCTCTGAATCCACTCCCATTCAACTGCAGGCATAAACCCAGTGAAGACCATGAATCCTGCCAGGAATTTGGTACAAATCTCTCTATATAAGTAACTTTGCACTCATACAAAAGGAGTTTTTTAATATCCTATGCCAGACAGCTATTGAAATTTCATGGGTGTATGAGATGGACACATCTTATGACCCCTTAACTAATTATTGTGCCATTACTACCCTTAGTGCTTTCTACATTTGCTGACCCCAGACTACACTTACATACCTCTCTTCATATGATTTCAGACTGAATATGACTTTCCTCTCATCCTCATTTTCATTTAACTCTGATCTGTCCCTTTTTTGAAATTCTGAGCTGGTTTTCATAAAAATGTTATCTACAATCAAAGTTCTGCTTCTCTTTAATGCCCTGGGATATGGCCTTATCTCATGCTATTATTAAAAACCAAAAGCTCTTTTATACAGGTATATTTTTGACCTCTGTTCTTCTCTATTTGGAACAAAACCTGAAGCAGCACAGACAAGAATAGAAGCGGCATCGCTCAGCTCACAGTTCTGTACTTTAACCACTAGATGATGCTTCCTGTGAGTATATAACATTTCATTTAAATGCAAAACTCTTGCTATGTTTGCTTCCACTTATGATGTGTTAATATTATTTTTTATGTCCTGTCTCTCCTTGACCTCCCTCGTCCTCCTGGGCTTGGCAGATTTTTAAGGCTCGTTACAACAATGGAGGAAGGTTTACGTTGTTACTTGTCACTCAGCCTGTATGTGAAAGGCTCCCATCACACATCTGGGGGTAGTTATTACACCACAGTCAGCCCTGTTTGAACAAAGGACTCTCACGGCTCTGTGAACAAAACTTCTGATAACACTGGCGTTTTAGGAAACAAGCAGAAACCTTTTGAGGACGTTACCACCAGCCAGGCTTTTTTATATGCGAGGAAATGTCCAAGAGTCCCTTTTTTGCAGCCACATGGATAAATGGGGACGCATTCCACTTAAACTGAAGGCACTATATTTGTACAAAGCAGTCTAAAGAGAGAGTTAGCCCCAGCCAATCACCATTACTGTAAAATAAAAACAAACACTGTGGTTCTGTAGATAAAGTTACCAGGTAAGTGGATAAAGAGCTGTTGGCATATTGTGCTCTGCCAAGACAGTAAGACTGCCAGGAAATTAAGGAATAAGTAAAAGTGAATAGAAGTCTCAATAAAAGAGGCAACATTGCACAACAATTTATTAAAAAGAGCTTTTAAAAGTAAAACTATGACCTTGACTTATTTGTGGCTATGACTTATTTCTGACTGTAGATCATGAAGCTGTTTTCCAAGTGCAGAGGAAGGTAAAAGAAACATGCTATTTTCTACAAAAGGCTGGATTCCATTTAAAAAGCTTGTCAATCAGAAGTGGGGAGGAGATATGAGTAAGAACAACCATAAGAATAGTCATTATCTTCGGAAAAATCAAAGCACCTCAGACAATGTATTTGACCAGCAATATGCTCAGATGTTCGCATCATTTTGATCAGGAATAAGGTTAGACTGCTAAGCTCCAAATTTGCACAGCACTTTAGTACCCAGCTTTTCATTGAGATGGCAAACAGCCACGGTGAATTAAGTACTTGATGCATTGAGAGATGGTCAAAATTGAAATTTCTGTTCTGCAGAATCCTGACCCTTCAGAATGTGATTATGCTCTAAATCAGAAAGAATGCCACTACTTCAGAATTTCCCATTAAACAAGTGTCTTGAAGAAAAGGACATTCAGGAATCCAAAACAAAAGCATTTTGGTAATGACAAACCAATTTATTTTTATATGATTGAATGGTTTTAGTTTGATGTAGCAAGAAGCTTTACATCAATTGTATCTAAATGCTATCTAAACCACTTAAGATAACATTTCATGTCATCACAGTAATACAGTTAACATTAATAAGTAATGTAAACGGCGGGACAAAATAAAGAATGAGCATTACTAAACCAGATTTTTATGAAACAGAAATAATTATTTCTGATGTCTCTCCATGGATATCTGCACTGTATCTGCTACAGAACCTTAAAACAGTTGTTTGCCCTTCATTCACTGGTAAAAAACCAAGACAACCCTTCCATTGCCCCAAAACATTTCCCTTAAAAAATGGTTTCTCCTGGCCTCACTGAAGTGAGCAGAGGTTTTGGCCTTGACATCAATGAAGTCAGAACTTACTTGCCGATTTCAGAAGGGCCACTTCTGTACTGGAATACATGCAAATATTATTCCTGTATTGATCTGAATCCTTAACAACAAAACTTCAAGAAAAATGACCTCATATCCATCTCAGCTGAGAGCATAGATCAAGTGCACAGACTTTCAAACCAGCAAATGCATTGTCCAGTCAGATTCTGAGACCACTTTCCACGAATTTACATCGTCTGGAACAACACTAAAAATATTACTTCAAAATCAGTATACCAAACCACCAACTTCAAAGTACTGCCAGCCACAGGAAAACAGCACCTCACTATTTTTATCATACATTTAGAAAAAATCATTACTGTTACTGCATTATTAAAATCTGCATACTTATAAATAAGGTATCGATTTCTGACATTATTGAGATACTGTTCTCAAGAGTTAATAGAATAAAACCAAACCATATGGAAACGTAAACAACAGGAAAATTCACCAAATGGGGGCAAATACGCCTCAGGCACCATCTATTGTGTGCACATATGCCTACAGGGCAGAGTGCTGTCACCCAGCATTATACAGAAGCTCCATGTATTTCTCAGGAAACAAGTACAAACACTCCGAACAAATCATGGTGCTAAGTATATGTCGCCTCTCAGTAAGGCATCGCCTTCCATCTTGGTTATGCCTGAGAAGAGAATATTTCTTTTTTTTCAAATTAAAATAATAATAATAACAATAATAATAATGAAAGAGTATATTCCCTTCTTCCCTCCTGCGTAATCCCTCGAACAAGTGCTTCATTACAGACCTGAAAAGCCTCATGAGGCCCTTCTGTCAGGGAACAGGCATCTTTGCCCATCTACGCTGCCCACCACCTTTCTCGTGGTACCTTGGAGACTAAAGTTCTGCCTGATGTCTGCCAGCATGAATATAAGCAGGAGACTAAAGATCCTTACATCGTTTTAGGCCAGTGTAATCTGAAGTGACATCCTCACTGCTGCAGATAGAAGACTAAAACCCACCTACCTCCAAAACCAACACCCAGAGCAAGGTAAAAGGCAAGTTAACTTTAAACAATAATCATATTTGAGGAAAAGTAGAAAACAGCATTTCAAGCCCGAATCATGCAATGCAAATGACTGCCAAATGCCACTGAAATGTTCATAGTGATCACTTAAAAGCTTCTTTGTTTTCTTTAACTTAATGTTTATTTTTGGTACATTAAGCAAGTATTTTTGGTATCAGTAGGTGGAAAGTAGTCTCTAATGTCAACTTCATATGAGTATTAGCCAGAGCTTTGCAACTACTTTAATCTGAACAGATGACTGTACTTAATAATGCAGTATAACCTTTCTTAATCTCCAAAACAAATTTGCAAAGGGAGTGGAATACTTTGAGGATAATGAATGTGATAGGGATATTATTTTTTTTTTAATCATGATGTCATTATTTGAAACTGACTCAATTAACTTTGTTAAGTAACTCAGGGCACCAAATGGAAATGGAACCCTACTTTCTAGGTATAGAAATACAGCAGGAAGCAAAGCTCTGCCACAAAGCAGACAACTCAAGCAGCCAGAGGATAGGACAGAAGCTCTTTCAACCCTATTATGACTGGCCTGAGAGTCACTCACAGAGCAAATATGTAACAGAAATGGAAACTGAGCAGAGATCTCCCAGGTGCCAAGGTGTTAAGTACAAGTCCAAACCACCACTGACCCCACTGGATGTGTATTTGAACTGTGGCAGCCAGATACAAGACAAAATGGAGATGGAGAGCAAGTCAGCATCCACTGAAATGCAAGTCTAGGACCAACTGCCTGTGTCACAGGTGTGTTATAACACGTCAACAATGCAACTCCACTGAAATTTTCTATTCATTACATAAGTATTGCTGGATATTGATAGTGAATTTGCCACAATTTTAAATGTATAATATTTATCCTATGTTCATTAATTATCTCAAAGGACAACAAAAGCAAATAAGGTATTTAACAGTGATGAAAATTAATTGCATGATAGAACATGCAAAAGTTTCACTGGAAACTTGTGGATAATGGTCAGAAGTCAACAGTACCTCAAGCATAAACTTAGAGTATGTGCAAGGATTATTCCAAGCCAATTAAGGTGCAGTAAATATTTAGCATCTGTTGGTTCCTTATGATTTTTATTAAGCCAGAATGAAAGGGTTAAGAACATAATTCTGTACTCCTTTTTCCTTTCTCCTTTATGTTGATTTTTTTTTGGTTTGTTGTTGTTGGGTTTTTTTTTAAGGAAGAGCCTCCCCAGAGGTCTCCCAAGGTCTGAATCCATCGCTGCATTTAATCACTTTTGGTGTCTTTCCTTCTTCTTTGCAGCAATTTTGCCTGAGCACTCTTGGGACTGGTGTTGCATTACAGATTCATCAATGATTTGCTGCTTACTCTACATTATCCCACAAGTGCTGAGGCAAACAGTTCTTTGCCAGGATCAAATGATGTTCTATATTCGCCTGCAGTTTAAAATCTTGTTAATGTTGACACTTCTGAAGAAAGCTCTGCAGTGAAACTGGAATGAGTAAAACCTGCAGGCTTTGGTGACTGCCAAATAAACGGGTTCTCAGGGCACGGACTTTTTCCACATCCTCTGTATGCCCACAAGGGCATCATCAACTTCAGTGACATCTTTACCAGAAACAATGTCAAATAGAAAACCTAGTGCATCCTGTCTGTGGGTGATGTTGCTGATAGGTGACTGCTACCCCAAGCTGATAAACCAGTGTGCCTGAGAAGAACTTTGCTCTAAAGTCAATTAACTTTAATGGAAAGACTCCAAATTACTTCAATGATCTTTGGACCAAACTCAATAAGAACTAAT
The DNA here is from genome assembly GCA_022605575.1 of Laterallus jamaicensis coturniculus. Taxonomy (NCBI): domain Eukaryota; kingdom Metazoa; phylum Chordata; class Aves; order Gruiformes; family Rallidae; genus Laterallus; species Laterallus jamaicensis. The sequence goes on along the minus strand of JAKCOX010000036.1, from coordinate 6,024,008 downwards.
TAGGTCTCCATTCCAAAGGTTAGCTGTCAAAATTATTAATGAATTTTTGTTTGTTTGTTTTTAATATTGGATGAGACACTCTTTTAAAAATTATTTTAGAGGGACCGACATCACTTTGGAAGTCATAAGCTGCAAATATAGATGCCAGTATTAAAAATATTCATTTCAGATAATAAGCAGAGAAATTTTACACAATGGGCAAATATGGTCCACTTCATGGGGATGAAGTAAGTACAAATTACGGTTAGTGACACCTGTAATTTAGTTCTGAGGCATTTCCTATGCTCCACAGCCTTACCAAAGCTTACATGTGCTCACCGTGAGTACAAATTGGTTTACTGACAATGGCTTCCAGTTTAGGACTCACCACACTCCCCTACAACTCCTGCCACAGAAGAATGTCTGAAAAACTTACCACAGGAGAGAAGATACTTGAATGACGATGACAATACAGGTGGGAGTGATACCCTCAGCAAATGGCTGAGCAGTCTTGGTACTTTCTAAGATTTATTTATCCTGGTGGCAGATCATCACCTGCAAAGCAAATTAAGAGATGTTCAAAATCTGAAAGTCACAAGTTAAATGGCATCATATAATTCATCCCAGTCTATCTGAAGATTTTCCTCCTATTTTTTCTTCCTTAGAAATTTTCCTAGATGGCTTTTTCTTTTTCCTTTGATCTTTCTCCATTACTAACAATAAATTACTAAATCATTTCTACATATTGGTGAGCAGGTTATTTCTTTTTTAAAGGAAGTTTTCCTGGCAATTGCAGGAAATACTTAAAGTTCAAAGTATAATAAAGATAAAATATAGCATACAAGAGAAGGAACAGAGATGTAACTCTTCCCAATGAATTGGTCAGACAACAAAATGATTTAACTTGGAGCGTAGTGTTCAAAAAAGACCAAAAATCTGCCTTTGGATACTGAAGTCCAAATCTCTCTGGTGTGAATAAAATACCAAGTCATATTCTGGAAGAGTGTGGGCCAGCACCTTTTCTGCTGAGCTCTGACAAGCCAGTTACAGAAGAAGAGCCCATCTTTGTGGTGTAATGGAGGAAACAAGAGAGCTCACACCCTCCCGTGATGCACGCAAAGGCAGAGAACATAAAGCTCTTCCTGTGGGCAGGGACTGTTCCTCCTTTCTCCCTGATGAGTACTAATCCCCCTGAAATACAAGAGGGAAGGGAATGTGGTTGCTCCCCTCTCCTACATCTCCTGCCCCCTCTTGTACCCACCAAAGGGACAAGGTCAAGTGAATTCTGGCAGAGGTTTTCAACAGGCTGCCCCCACCTGCCCCTTCTCCAGAGGCCATTTCAGCTGCAATGTGCATATGGTCCATAGCCCCTTCGAGTCACAATCCTAGAAGGGATGAAATAGCGGGGTACAAATGGGATACACTGAAGGTCACCTGATGGAAGTTATGGTGGGCGTAGGTACACGCACGCATCGTCTGCTCTGTGTGTGGACATGAACTACTGGCAAACCTGTTTGGCCTGGAGCGTTGCTCTACAGAGCTAACCTGTAGTAGCTGCCAGTCTCTCGCAGAGCTACAGGCTCACTGCAGAGCTGTGCTGTACCCTCTACAAATCCAAGCTTTAGAAGCAGCGACACTATTGACTTGTGCTAAAGCCAATGAAGATGTGGGCGAGCAGCCTTCCTGAAAATCCGTTTCTCTACTGTCTTGCAGCTGCACTGAGCAACAGTTAATCAGATTTCTAATTAATAGACAGACCACATAAAAGATTTTGGGTTAATGAAAAATTGGAAGAGCTCAGATACGCTAAATACCTGTGCTGACTCCAGCCAAAAAGCTCAATGATGATGTGCAGGTATCTTTGCAATTTGTGTTAAAAATAATAACAGCACTGGCACTAATTTATGCCCAGTCAATCAGAATGATCCATAATGTGGAAATTTTAACAAGCTGCTGTCTAACAGTTTTGACATGTTTTTAAAACAGGCCATCCTGATCAGCCCTGTGGAGGCTAGTGCTTCTAAGCTTTATGACTCTCGAAGGAGGAGGCATAAAGATTTAGTGACTCAGTAGACATGGCTGTGCACAGACCTCTGCATCCAGCTTGGAAATGACAAACAATTTGTTAATAGAGAAGCTTTTTTGCCTTTTTTTTTTTCCGATGAAGTGAAAACAGAGCATTGATTAAGCAATCCAAGCTGAGAATATTCTATCCAAATTGGAGAGATTTCAGACTGGCAGCTGGTTTCAAGGCTTTGAAATACAACTTCTGCTTGTTGTTCGATGCTTAAAGATACCTATCCCAGAGCCACAGTCAGTAATTGATGTCAAGCTGACACTGTGGCTCACAGATGGATTTCAGTTGTGTGGGCCACGCCACACACAAAACACCTGTGTAAAAAATGGGTTTTGTCTCAAATGCTACAAAGGGAGAGAAAGGATTAATAGAGCCATCGACAAAAAAGTTCTCTGTACAAACAGAGTATGGCTGAAGAATACCAATAGCCCAACATGTTCTTAACTCACCATGGGCCCTCTCTTCCTCCTATCTCTTGAAGCCATTCATACATAAATTCAGACTGAGCCTTTCACGTGCATCACATGCCTTTCACTCTGCACAGCACAAATTCTAAGCTCATATTCTGTGAACTAATTTTACTGAAGCCATCATGTGTATTTAGCAGTAAATGAGAACTAGGTGTGTAGAGGTAATTATAAATATTTGTGGGGTTTTTTTCCTTGGCAGAGAAGAATTCAATTTTCCAGGGGAGCTTTAAATACAAGCTTTATTCCCTCACAGATATTAAATTTTGAGTGACTCATATTTTCATTCCCTTGTGTAGCTACATTATTACACTGTATTTCCCCCCAATTCATCAGAGAATAGGCTATGTCCATAGCCATAAAGCAGAGATAGTGGCACGTCACAGAAGATTAGGTCCAGACAGGAAAACAGGCCCTTAAGTAGAACAAGAGGAAGAAGTATCTAAATTGTAATATTCAGAAGGTATTATGGAGCCTTTTAGGAATTAAAAATAATATGATTTTGCAGTTGAATATTGGGGTTTTGAGGTGGGTTTGGTATTTATTAAAATAAACACGCAAAAAGAACATACCTTTCACTGCCATTCTCCTAATGCACCAATAGAAAATTGCTGCAATGAAAATATTTCACTTTAATCGGGTCAGTTTGTTTGGGCAGACTGTTGAGTAAATACCAATGCCACATTATTTGTATTTTAGCTTTGTCTCCACAGCTAAGAAAAATCAACATAGACATATCAGCCAGGTAAAAAAACCCACATTATTCTTAACATAAAAAGCATTAAAAGAAATGATACGTTTTCCAACTAGTGATCTGTACATTTTACGTGCCTGAAAATTAAACCAGTTAAATTAGTCTCTCTGGATTTTAAATCAACACCATCACTCTAACAGACTGTTAGCAAAGGGAGCATCCTTGATGTAGATGAATTGTTTTCCTGAAAAGTTCATTCAGAACTACAAATCCTAAGGCTAAGATCCTGTTTCCTGAAAACCTTGCTCAGAAAGCTAGCACAGGTACTGGAAGGGCCAGCTTTCCATTACCATGATTCATCATCCCGTTTAACCTACTGTCTCCACATTCCTGATGGAAAAGGTTCTAATTATATGAATACTTTCTTCTTCCCTGGTAAAAACCACAGCAAAACAAAACACCAATCAGTACAAGAGATGAAAACAAAGATTTGTGTTGGCTACTTTAGAACAGAAATTGGAGGAAAAAACTGGTGGTAAAATTATTTGGATTTTTGTTGTTGTTGAGATGAGTAAGATTGGTTGGGTGAGCAACTGCAACGCTGCTGCTCCTGTAGTGTTCTTTACAAAACTGTGCTGGTACCTGACAATTCTGTAGGCATTCATAGCCTGAGTACCATCTTGATCATAATTTCTTTTAGACTCTTTAATATAACAGAATGTAAACACTTTACGAGATTTGTTACTGTTCATTTGGGAAATACAATATGTAGTTTTGCTATCCAAGAGCGAAGTAATAGCTTTGTTTGTACACAAGATGACACTCTTCAAAACAAAATTCCCTTTCCTTTTCTTTCTTACGACCCAGGATCCTGCCTCTCTGTGAAGTTGACACAGGGATAAGAACTGAATCACATACAGATTCCTCACTAATCTCTCCTGACTCTGACACACACAGAAGTGACCTTCTGGCTAAGTTTTATTGGTCAAACTTAGATCCACTGAGATGCACCCGAAATAAAGTGACGTATTTATACACAAAAGAGATGTGGAGGGTTTGGGCTTTTTTTCATTCCTACAACAAAAAATGACAATATTCAAAGTAGCTGTGTCCATTAGATTAAAAAAATATTATTTTTTCATTAACTCATTAATTTAAATGTATTTCATGATTTATTTGTAGCGGGAAAAGGATTTATAGTAAAAACCACAGGAGAGTCATAATTCAGGTCACATTTGTGCAGCTCACCAGCTAATCTGAAAATCTAAATGTACTGAGACTTCGTAATATCTTCTCAGAACTGTGTGTAATATTAGTTATGGAAAGGCTCAATCTAAAAAGGAAGATTTTTTTATACAAAAAAGACTATTTTCTGCTTTGTCATCTGCTTCTTTGTTCATTCATTTTAATGCTTATTACTCAAAATACATAAGTTAACAGACAAATCAGGTTTTGGAGCATCCGCTGCCTTCCCCCCGTAGCTGGTCAATAGCTAATGTATAGTCCCCTACTGGATTGGCTAAAAACCACAAAGGCACCAGTGTGCTTCCTCCTCCTACCAACTACTCTGTCATATAGTGACAGATTATTAAAGTAAGTGAACAAGGAAAAAAAAAAAAAAAAAGAAATTTTGTATTTTTTCATCCCCAGTATTCTTCTGAAATTTCCAACTGCTATTGATGACCATGGGGGATGAAAAATAGGAAAACTCTTCCTATTACAGAGACTGGGAAGTCGAGGAGACTGGGTTCAGCTACTGGTCATGCCCTAGACGAGAGAGACTGGTTTATTTCCAGTATTTCCCATGACTGTAAAAAACTGTTTGCTTCCTTTGGCTCTGAATGTATTTTACTGACTTCAGTTGCAAGCTCTTTGTGGCAGAGTCTGCTGCTGAATATACTTTTCCAGTGTTAACACAACACAGCCACCACGTATCTTGAGACCTGACAAAAAAAATCTAAGTAATAAGTAGTTATCAAGGAACTTTCTCCATGCAACAATTTAGTTCTGTGAAAGACCATTTTCCTGAGCACTCAGTGTAGCACTCATACGTTTGCAAATCACCAGGGTGCCAAAAGGAAATCTAATAATACTTAAAAAGACATAAATAAACCTGAGTCGAGTGGCGAAAGGCTATTAGAGAAATACTAGGGAACTGGACAAATCCCTTGCATCTTGCAGTTTCTGAGCAGTCCCACCTTCCACAGTTTTCCTCACTCCCTTTGATACAGCATGTCTATCTCTTAAACAGCCTTTCCAGCTCAGCCAAAAATGTCTCACCGCTGTGAGAAAATGCTGCGCCCTGCCAAAGAACTCTAAGGGATGTCAGCCCCGATCTGCAGCCCTTTTCCCACACAAATAATCTTCATGGCTTTGATGATGACCTGCGTAGGATTATTTATGTAAGAGAGAAGCAAGGTAGGCACCGAACTTAAGAATTGCAGTAGCATAGGAAACCATTGCACGACGACAATAAAGATGCCCATTTATGCTCTCTCAAGTTACATCTATTCTGTAGTGAAGAAAAGGGACAGTAAATTGAACAGGTAGCTTTTACAAAGCTGCAGCTAGCAGCTAGTGGGACCTTGCAAGAAGAGGTCCCAGGTCTAAACTGAATGAATGACCATGTCAAAAAGAAGGCACTGGAAATCAGCAGAGTCCACAGAAAATGCCAAAGGTACTGCCCACAAACCAAAAACTTCTGAGCTGTCAGGAAATACAGAGATAAAGTTTGAACTGGAGAGAACCCAGTGCAGTTATATCTTGCAAAGAATATGAAAACAAGTAGTAAAAGGCTCTTTGGTCATATAAATGAAAAAAGATGAGGAAATGGAGCAGAGATTAATAGCAATGCAAGGAAAGGCCCCGATTAAGTATTTTGCAACAGTCTTCAGAAAGTTTTCTGTTGAATTTAGAGACAAAGATGGGGCAGGCAGTGAGAATGTGGGTATGCAAATAGAAGCTACCACAGCTAACATAAAAACTCAACTCAAAAAGTTAAATGCATTAAGCTTGAAGTTTGATTAATTACTGCCTCTGACTTCTAGTTCCCAACACACGTAACGCTGGTTCTGTGACACGTTTTTAACAGTACCAGCAAGCTGGGAATGAAACTTAATTTTTCCTTCAAAAAAAAAAAAATTAAGAGGAGAAAGCAGTTGGGAAATTACAAGCAATTTAATTTGACCTCATTAGTTTATAAAGTCTTATAATACATTTTGAGGGAGATGATAATATATAAAGGCACAAAGATAAGTGAAAGATGGGACAAAACATAACAGCATTTTAGCAAAAGGACATACACAAACTATCCATGTATTTTTTTAGATGAGGCAAGTGATTTTCTGAACGGATGAAGTGTAATAGATCTCAACTTTCAAGACTTTAGTAACGCATCTGACATCATACTATACATAATTAAGGAATCTGAGGAGATTTTTTTTGATTGTTAAAAAACAACTATAGAAGTAGTAAGAGGCAAGTGTCATTAAGAAGGGATGCATCAAGTCAACTGAGATTAGCAGTGAGAAATGAGGACTGTAGTTGCCAATGAGAGAATGAACCAAATGGGTAACATGATGAAAAAGGCAAGGGATACTGTAGGATGTGAGGATGGAGATTTTCAGTAGGACCTGGTAAACATCTGTGATCACACGCAAAGTACCTGAAATCCTACACACATCCACGAAAGATGAACTCAAATGGGGAAAAAAGTGCAGAAATAGGTACTAAAATGAGTGAAGGAATGGAGATCCTGCTCCCAAAGATACTAACAGAGCTAAGTTGTTTAGTCTCGAAATAAAAGAGGCCATGTAAGGCTATAACCACTGCCCAGAAATGCCCCAAGGAAGACACCTCCAGGTGGAAGAAGTGTTATTTAAGTTAAAGATGAACAACAGCATGAGGGGAAAGAAATAAAACAACCCAAAAGCAGGCACTATACAACTATGCATAACTATGCATGCCACACATTCATTCAGGCTGCAAAAAAGGGACCGAGCGATGAGCCTATGAGTTTCTCAAAGGGGCTCCCAGATAGAAGAGTGAGGGTGAAGTTACAGCCTTCAAGCCTTCAAGTTGGAGCATGAGATACTGCTGGAGTATGACATGCCCTTTACAACTGCCCAGACCCACTCCTTGCCCCCACTGGTCAGAGAATGGTCCGTGAATAGCATGGTCATGGTACTGTTACTGCTTTGGTGTTACCTGTGTGATTTTGGGGGACATGCCCAACAACATTTACCATTCCATTTTTCACATAGAATCTTCATTACGAAATCAATGTAAAACTAATTACACAGATAAAGGCTTTTGTGATAATGCAGGCTAATGTAAGTGAAAAAAAAATAACAAGAATGTAGCGCCCAAGATTATCTGAATAGCCAGGACTCACACAAATATAATTAACAGAAGCTTTAATTAAGAATAACTGAATCTTTTGTGAAATAATCCAGGGCAACTATGAAATTGTTTTAAAATTGTTACTAGCTGCTCAGATGGAGTTCGTCAGATGGGTTTTCAGTGCTCTAAAGCTGAGAAAAATAAATGCTATCTTGCTGTATTTTCAGAACTCGTAGAGAGAGATGCATGTCTCCTTCAGAGAGTGGCGACTTGGCACTCTGTGGGAGCTGAGAGGATCTGGCCCAAACATTCCTGTTTGCAGCTGATGACTTTACTGTATTATTCACTTTGCCTTAGCACAGTCAATCAACAGAGGAAGCGCAGCGGAAATAACAAAGCCTTTTCTCTATTTGCTGATAACACTTTTAGTACGTTTGAGGAGAAATCTGAAGAACCGCAGTAATCTCTGTACCTCAGAAAAACGTGCTGAACAGAGAGGAAAGGACAGAGAGGAAAGGACAGAGAGGACATCAGTACTTGCAAAACACAAAAACAAAACCCAGGAAAATTTCTCATAACAGGCAGTGTGAAAAATAACTCTTAAATACATTTAAGGAAGTACTTGAACACACCTTTCCAGGACATAGTGCCTCTTTATACCCATTAATTTTACACCTATTTGAACACAAATCAGTGGATTTAAACTAGGGGTGAATCTAATCTGCGTTGTGTATTCAGAACAGTAGATTCAAGGGATTAGCCAGGACAACAACAGTGTCTTTACCAAACAGAATTCCTCTGTACCCATCCTGACATTATGAGAAACACAGCTACCTCATAATTAGCACATCTCCAACTTTAACCTTTTGTCTTGACTGCAATCTCTTAGATTAGTGGTGATGTTCAGCCTCCTCAAAACTTCTTTCAAAAATTGACTATTTCCATGGTAACAGCTGCCACTTTTATTCAACGAGCACCAAGAAAATGTGATTTCCTTTATACCAGTGGGCCAGGCTGGGTGCACAACTTTTGGCCTTTGTCAATGCGCTTTTCAGACAAAACTGTTTATTCCAGAAGAAGAGGAAACAGGTGCAAACACAGCTCGGGAAGCAGGATTGGCAATGGTCCGAAAGGGAGCTGTCAGACGACCCACCTGCAACGCCACTATGTTCCGCAGCTGCAGCAGGGAAGGACAAGCACATTCAACACCAGCCACCAAACTTAAATCAATATTTCCTAGGGAGATTTTCCGCCCCCACACCCCCCTTCTTTTTGCTTGTTTCTTTGGTGGCTCCACAAAATGTTCCAAGACAGCAGCTTAATACTTGCCCCCAAGAATAGCTGAGAAATACTTAATGTAAATCAAGGGTTCTCAGTCAAAGAGCACTGATGTTAAGCCAAAAAGAACATCAGCTCATTGCTGAGAAGCTGACACAGCTTTAATGATCAGTGTCTTCATCTTCAACTCTCACATCAGTCTCTAACCAAAGTCCTTATCTCAGCTGAAGTCAATTCCCAAAGTAGCATCAGCTTCAGCAGGACCAGCAAACGCTCACAACAAAGCTACTTCGTCTCCTGCCAGTCATGGGACATTTTTCTGGAAGTTTATCAAATTGGAGGCTTTTCCCAGAAAACCCATCTGTTCCATATGAACTCACTCTGACACCTTTACCTTCTTTGAAACCGAAGGTTTCCAAGTCAATCTGTTAAGATGAGAATGGATAAAGCCAGATTCACATCTACTACTCCAGCAATCCATTCAAATAAACGTATTTTCCCTCAGTCACAAATGGAAGAACGTGTCAGAAAATAGAGCTGCAGTTTCCTAAAGTTAGCATTGCATGTTCACTTTTCTTAAATTGGTCTTTGAAATGTATATTTTTAACTTTTTAATGAAATTTTTAGCAATCATGTGAAGGACTGGCAGACGGCAAAAAGACTGATATATTAAACAGAACTCTAGCAGCCTTTTTTTTTTTAAATTTCTTCCTTAATTCCTCATTAACACTTTCAGCTCTAGACAGGTGAGTTCTTTCCTTTCCTTACATACTTCCAGGTGTACCAATGTACCGATACCTGTTGTTATTTAGATACTTGGAAAACCTGAACTCAGTTTGGATTTGGGCCTACACTTTTAAATCAAAATTACCAAGAGTTTGATGAACAGTAGTTTGTGAACACACTGCAAGCACTAAGGTAATAATATGTCTATGAAAGTATCACAGAACCCAGGTGCCAATTGGATTCAAAACCTAATTCCATCCCTGGACAATAATTCATAAAGGGTCAAATTAAAATTCCCAGTTCTGGGCTCATACTGGAAAAGCCTGGTTTTGAGTGTGAGGTCAGAGTCCTAACCACATGTTTATTTCCACTTCAGCTTACTTAAAAATTGGTTCATAACCCAGAACTACTGAAAGAATCCAAAGGGTTGCCAAGTTCCAGACAATAGTCAATGGAAAAAAACAAGTGTACAGATCTGCTGGCAGGAGATGCCTGTATGCACTCCCATCTCACGTGTTCCTAGGGTGGTTCTCAAAAATGAAACTCCTTTGGGAAGGGAAGGATGAGGGATTTAACTGAACTGTAGCTGTGAATGCTACAAATAGCCTTCAGGTTTAGTGCAAAGGAACACCAACAAACTGCTGTGGATTAATGAAAAGGAGGAAATGGTTGGCAGGAAGGGGTGCCTGCATGACTGGTGACATCACAGCAACAAAAGCGTTTTACAGGACAAGTGAGATTCTGCACTGTAGGTGTTTGCCATCTCAACAGTCATAGTCTATATTCTGACACCACAGCCCAGTTTTGCAACCACACTATGGACACCAGGACTGTTAAGGTACTAATGTGACACACCACAGTGTTATCCTGCACCCTCTTTGGTGCAGTCTGGCCTGACTCCCACCCAGGGGAGGCGAGTGACTCTTCCTGCACTGGCTCCTGGAGTCAGGAGAGGCACAGGAGGCAAGCAGCGCCCATTTCCCACCTTCTTCAAGAGTTGTTCCATCTCTCCAGTAAAACAGCAGAGCAGAGTTGCTATACCTGCATGGTTTAGAAGATTTTGTGGATCCTAGAGAGTTCAAGGACTGGATGGTGCCAAGGTGGAAAGTCCCGTACTGCAGAAGGATGGAGAGGAGGGGATCCCACTTCCAGTGCCTTCCCAATTAAATCCTTGAAGGGAAAGTTGTGGCTTCTCTCCTATCACCTCTGAAACAGCATCAGCTCAGATCTCAAGATCTCATAGGAAGCAGGCTAGGGAGAAGATCACAGTCCTGATGCACAAGTGCCACAAATCTCACTTACCCTCTACTCAGAAATGTTAATGCCATTAACATATTTAATGTCTTTACTGTTTAGTTGGGTTTTTTTCTATCAGTAATATGGGAGATTAAAATAGTGTAGCTTTATCTTTACACTGCTTGTAAGTCTCTTCAGTTACTAGCAAGCAGTGCATCACAGGCCCCTCCTACCTCATGCCAGGGAGACATAAGCAGCACACCTGCACCACTCTCTGAATTTTGCAGTTTTCTGCACACTTCTGCCATATGCTGATGGAACTTGTTCCACACCAATCGGTGAGCTAACTGCTGTCAGAGCAGAGAGTAAGATAGGCCTGAACAAAATATTGCTACCTTTTTATCATGTGAGGGAGGTCTAAGAGGGAAAGGATGTCTTTTTCATTTCCTGAGGGCTACAACAAAAGATAAAACAAGCTTTAACGATCAGTGGAGTTGGAGGAACAATTACCCAGCTCTAGTGGATGCATACCTTACATCTAGCTCTATCTCCTTTCCTCCTCTGGGATTCAGTTTGCCTCCAGAGCATGGTACATGCTCAGGGGGTTCACAGACTGCCAGTATGTTAGTTCAGCCTGCTCCAGGCACCGATGTTCAGAGAGCAGAATTGGAAGCAATTCCAGATTCCAGATCCAGCAAAACCAGGAGCAAACTCATAAGGTGGTCATGATAAAGAGGGTAACATTTGTTCCTGTATTCTGGAAAGGGATGCTAGCACAGTAATGCCCTCTGTGGGAAGCTCAGCGCTAACTTTCCAGTGGCAGTCACCATAAATATTCAGAGAGAGATATAAATAGCACCATGCTATAAAAAGTAACAACAGCAACGGAGGTCTGTGTGAGGATCAGACCTCAAAACGTGACACTGCAGAAGGGATGCTGCACAGGAGCTATTCAGGCAGAAGGCTTCATATTCGGAGGAGAAGGAAGAGCAGCTTCCCCATTGGCATTCCAGCAGTTAGCTGTTTGCCAAGATTTTCAAAGTTGCACTTTATACCCCTCGTTTCACAAAGGTCACGCTAGCAAACTGGCGGGGCTTATAGTAGGCCAAAGATGCGTTTGGGTTCTGCTCCAAGGCCCCTTCCCTGATTGTAATATGGATGTCAACGGAACAAACAGCTCAATAGCTGCACAGAAAGGCCAAGGAACAAATGCAGTATACTCAACATATGGAAGAAGTTTGAAGCCTTTCAAACCACTTAGGTTGCTGTGAGAGAGCCATGGGTATCAACAATGGAACAAAAAACCTCCCATGGGAGAAAGAAACCTACATCCTACTATGCTAATTTGCATTGTTAGAGAGGAAAGTCAACAACCACATTAGCAATGTGAGGATTTTCAAAAGTTGTATTTATTTTGGGTTTCCTTTCAAACACAGTGTTCTAATGAATATGCAACATGCTGGGTCAGTGGCACTGGTAGTATGTCCATCACCATGGTACCTGAGCACTCAAGCAAATGATTAACCAACAGAGCAAACTAACAGAAGCAGAGAGCCAACAGGCACTGTGACAAGCTCTTCATACACCTGCCAGTACATCTCTATCTGGACCTTCACACCTTCAGGCCTTCCACTGTCCTATCTTTCTTTCATCCATGCTGTTGCGATAACCGCATCTTTCTTTCCAAATGCTGCTAAGGGATGCAGAGATCTCAGACTAGCTTAGAAGGAAGGGTGAAATTAATAACAAAACCCCAACTTTGCTTAAGGGCACAGTAAGGAAATGAATAAATAAATAACTTCATTTACACAAACTAAGCCAAATTATGAATTGGCAGAATTTTGTTGTGCCTGCCATGCCACCAGCCTGGCCGCTTTTAAAATTACTTTTCTAAAGAGGGAAAACAAGCCTTTTCTCCACTAAGGGCCAACATGACCTTTCAGGAGACAGATGCAGACCACACAAGAACAGTACTGTTACCGTTATCTAATAATAATGAAAAGAATACAGAAATACAGAAAGAATACATTCGGGAAAAATTCTGGAGAACGTATCAGTCCCTCCCCATGCTTCAGGGAAGTAGCAAGTTAACAACAAAGATGTTTGTTTAACAGATGTGCATGAAACTACTTTAAGCCTTTTCTGACTTGGGGTCCTTAAGCAGAGACCTCTGGGGTTTCAGAAAAAAATATGCTATTGAATCATCTACCCCTTGCTAGTTTGTTTTCTGTACCGAATTTCCGAGGAGCACAGGAAGGCAGAGGGCCTTGCGTGAAGGCCAGCGTCAGAGATGCCAGCTCCTTCCAGTGGTGGGGAATTATGCAGCTGTAATACAAACCTCACTGAAGAAGCTCCCTATTTTCCATTACTAGTCAGGACAATAACACTGCAGTCTAATTAAATTACTGTCATGCAGAGTTTTTCCTCTTCACTGAAGCTACTTCAGACTTAGGAAGTAGTTATATCCTCTCCATTCCAGGCTTTTTTGGTTTTTTTCTTCTTTAAAAGAGGGGTAAGTTTTGGGGACAAAGCCACATTACTAGAAACGAAGGCTCCAGTGGTCTCCCCCATAATATAAGTAAAATACACTGAGCTACCGCTGTGCCTCAGTTTTGTAGCAGCTAAGAAGCACTGCCCACCCACCCTATTTTGACTGTGAAACTCTGGCATAAAGCTCCCTCTAAGCACCAATCAGTTTCTGTTGCTGCTCCTGTGTCTAAATTATATCCATCGCTGTCATCTCAAAGGATGCAGATCTTCTGTGTACTTTATCAGGTTTTATAATCGAAGCTAATGGCAGATCTGTTTGTTTAGCTGTTGTAAGCGGCTTTGAAGATCTCAGTCTCAGCAAGGGTGATGAATTAAGGATGTCAGCTGGGCAAACAGTTTAATTTTGAATGAATTTAGCCAAAATTGATTACTGAAAAGCTGATACGAATCTTTCAAGTTCATATTATTTCACATACTTTAGCAGTAAATATTCCGCCCCTTCTTGCCATCTGACTCACCAAGCATAGAACTGGAAGAATCAGCAATGATGCCAGCTTCTCAGACACGAGACCAACTGTGGATACTATAAACAAGCGTGAGAAGCCACTTCCTGATTGGAGCAGGGAGTACAGCCTTCTTCAGCTGACTAAATTTCTGCGTAACAACAACTCTGTTAAGCAGCCTAAACATGATAGCCAAAGCATTTACTGCATAACCCAGAAAACAGGAACTGCAGAGAACTACTCCATGACACAGTTACTGTAGTGTACCTGCTTTTTAGTCACTCTGGTCCATTTTCAAAGGAACTAAAATCATGACTTAGAGGGGGGATACAATATTCTTAAGGTAGTATAGGGGGAATTTTCTTCTCCTAGGTAACCTGGAGTCAGGAAGAAACCAAAATAACAGTGTCAGTGCTGAAAATTACAAGGTAAGGTTAGACATCCAGAGGTCATCAAGTCCAACCTCATGCTCAAACCAGTGGCACCTTAGAACAGGTTGCTCAGAATTAAAAGGAAAATAATTTAGAGCATAAAAAGAAATAAAAACCAGAGACTTCCTCTACCCCCTTTTTTGCACTAGAAGATTAAAAGGTAAGCAAGAAAAGTTCTCCTCAAACATACAGATTTTCTGTGCTGTTCGTAAGTAAATAAGACCAATACAGAAAATACCTACAGCTGCCTCCTTTGGTTGACCTAGTTCCCTTCCTCCCTTGATGCAGGTAACGTTTAGCACAGTGTGTAGCAAACTCCAACTCAGTTGCCAGCATTGCTCTGCCACACGCCGGGCCAGAAAAGGCTAGGAATGCAGCACGTTCAGTCCCAGTGGCAGAGGGGAAAAAAAAGAGCTAAAAGAAAAATGTGCTTCGTATCATTCATTAGCCATCTCCTCCAGGTTAATTAAGGAACCGAGCCGACAGCTGCTGAAGGAGGTTCCACCCCATCTTTCTGCTGGGAAAGCAAGTCCTCTAGGGCAGGGGCTGGAGTGTATGGCAAAGAAGAACAGGGTGGGGGAACCTGAGGAGATCTGAGTGAAGCCCAGATGACTCATCAGAAAGTAGAATGTTCCTATTTTGGCAAGAGGCTGAAATAGCAGCCCTGAGTTGTGCTGCAGCAGAGCAATAAATGACCCTGAGCACTTGGGACAAACTCCTCTGTGCCACGGATATTCTGAACAGTAGGGGCTGTTTCACATCTCATTAAGCAAAGAGGTTTACATGACAATTAACACATTAATTAGCGGTGTCTTTTTCACAGGTGGAACTTCAGCTTGAGATTTCAACATTTTTAGACAACTCTTTTGTGGGTGAAAATGAAGAAATAGTGTCTCATGACTCAAGGTGGCAAGGACTCAAAGCCAGATCTGGCATAGGAGCCTGATTTTCATCCACATAGTAAAGGACGCTGCAACCAGAGAATGGCCTTTCCCATAACTTCAATGCAAGGAACGGTACATCCCCAGCCTGCCATTCAAAGCCTAGCCCTTAGCATGGGCAAGATGCCAGGCTGGCCAGGCTGGCCACTTCATGAGCTTAACACAGCCTAACGTGCCACAAAGTCGCTCAGAGCCAAAACAGAGCTGGGGCTTGAACAAGCAGTAGCTCCACTTCTCAGCCCCAGCTGCTGACCTGTGTGGTTCTCCACTCCAGAAATCCCTTTCACTGAACCTGTAGCGATAGGACCCCTGAGAAAACCCTTCAACGAACACCAAGAAGCAATCACACTAATTTCACTGAACATAGGTATCAGCTATAAGAGAATGCTTATTGCCCTAGGGCCTCACATTTTTGACAAAGAATTAATAATTTCTACCAGAGGCTGCTTTAAAAAAAGAGTTGGAAACAAGTATGAATTTCCTTAAACTGCAGGTATGTTTCTCTCTGAGGTTTTTGTTCAATACCATCCTGAATTTCCATTGCCTTTTGAGAGAATGGGTTTGCAAGTATACAAGAAAATCTAGAGCACTGGAAATGGAATGAAAGGAAGAAAAAAACTGGAGACTGGGACTGGGACTTGTAGCTTTCAAGAACCAGGGGGGATTCCGATAGTCAGTGGGTCCCTTCCCTGTCTGAGGGATGTTGCCAGTCCGTGGAAAACAGTGACATGCTCTGTAGATGCTATCTTTCCATTCCCTCAGGTGCATACTGCATGGAAGTTGTGTTCTAAACAATGTATAAACAATCATCACACTTATCTTTTACATACTTTGGCACTCAAAACACAGATAAATCACTGTGCCATAGCCTCACCTATCACACCGCTCAAAATAAACCCAGGCTCAGGAGGAACACTAGATAACTTTTCTTTTAATTAGCTTTTCAGAGATGATGGTATGTTTTAGAATATGATTCATTCCTTTTATTTATCAGCCTGCCTTGTTTCAGATGGGTACTGTCTGACTGACCTCTAGATACCCTTGCACTTGCTCTGTGATAGCCTCAGAATGTCAATGCTTCAATTCATCTTTCATTTCCCAAACGTTTCTGGTACCAGTAGGAGCTGAACTGGAAGTTTATCCTCCGATTATCTGGACTGCTTTAATGGATCCCAGCATCCCGAGGATATTTTCCAAGTGTTATGGTGACACCAGCTGAGATCTTGGCAATAGAAAAGTGTTTCATATGCTTATTTCCTAACTTAGTCTCTTGGGTTTTTTCTGCTTTCCCAACCCTCTGTCAGCCCCTTGATTTCTATGGCTTAACTCCTTTTGTTATTGCTATATTCTTTGTAATCACTTCGAAGTATCTTTCTGATAATAAAGCCTTTGAAGAATCTGAGGGCATTCCCACCATGCATCCAAAATCTGTTAATAATGTTCTCACAACCTCCAAGTCATATTTGTCCTAAAGCTTAGCAAAAAAATCCCCTCTAAAAGGAACGGCAACAGTCACATCTTCTTTACATATTTCTCTGTAAAACCAGAGACTAGGAACTATAGCACATAAACCTTGTGAAACGATGAGCATATTTCAAACAGCTCTAATACAAAACATTGCACATAAAACAAGCCACCAGTTTTAGCTTGTCTCCAAAATAAAGTATGCTTAGAGATGCCTATCCTTCAAGCATCACTGTCCTTTTAATTTTTTTTTCTTTTTCTTCCCCCAAGATAAAATTAGCCTTGCACCAGCATGCCTGAAAAAGCAAAATCCTCATATAATTTCCATCACTCACTCAGTTTGCTCATGACTTTTATCCAGCTGACTGAACACCTATTACCTCACCTGAAAGAGAAGCTGGGAGTTTGCTCGCCTCAGTCACCTGCAGGATCTTTGAAATGCCTCCTCTTCTGTTCCTTCCAGAGGGTGCCTTCCCGCATCTCCCAGCCCGTCCCCGAGTCCCCCGAAAACACGCAGTCTCCCGGCAAGTTCTGGCTAAGTTATCCTGCGTAACTCCGAGGAAGGAAGGAAGGAGAGGCTGGCGGGTGCTGCAGAAGGTCGCCCTTGCTCCCTTTGAACACTTTGTTTTCTCGGTGGTCTGTCACAGCCGGGGCTCCGGTAGTAAACTGAACAAACCTGTCCTCCTGGCTCTTCTTTTCTTCTTCTTTTTTTTTTTTTCTCCCCTTTTCTGTAAACACATAATCGGCGCTTCAATTCCTTGAGGTGCCACCAACCGCACTTCTCTATTGCCCTCTGCTGCCTGCTACCTGCCACCGCCTGCCCGGGGACCCGGCGGGACACGGGCACAGGCACCGCCGCCAGTAACGCTTCCCCCTCCGCCGCCCCCCCCCCCCAAATCAATAGTGATACACCACGGCCGGGACTCAACACAAATCATTGTGGGTTTCCCCCCCGCCCCCTTTGTTACAAAACGCTGGGCAAGATTTACAGCTTGCCGGGCAGCCGCGGTAGCTGCAAAGCACTGAACGGCGGAGGCGGGATGCAGTTAGTGCTGCTGCTGCTGCTGCTGCTGCTGCTGCTGCTGCTGCTGCTGCTGCTGCGCCGCCTCGCTTATTAATTCATTCATTTATTTGGGGTTTGGGTAAACAAAAGCCAGGAAAAAGTAGAGGCAGATGCGTTCTGCCTTGAAATGTGGGTGAACGCACTCCGCTGCTGACATAAACACTCCAACCAGGGTGCTGAGGGTTGTCTGGGCGGTGTTGTTTTTTTGGTTTAAGGGTCTGGTCCTGCCAGCACCTGATGCTCAGAAATACTGACCCGGGATGGGGGTTCGGTAGGAAGGGGCGAGCCACGAATTGGAGGTCACGGTTGCTTGGTCATTTTCCCTTGGTCCCTGGAGTTTTATTTGTTTAGCTCGTTCAGCACCACACCTAAGGTGAGAAGTGTGGTTCCTGCCCCATGGGACAAGACTCCCATATATGATATACCGTACAAGACTCCCTATGTGATATACCGTAGATGGATGGTGTGGGGCAGAGCCGTTTGCACTGCTTTTCAGGCAGTGACGATCTAGAATGCAAAGAGAACCCAGCAAACTACCCTAAAAAAAGGGAAACGGCCCTGGAGCAGAAGGAAAAAAAAAAGCATTTCAGACAGACTGGGAGAGAGTGAGGGGAAGGAAAAAAAAAGACAAGAAGAACATAGGAGCAGGATGGGGCCAGGGAAAGAAATAAAAATAAATCCTTTCTATTGCATTAGTCACTGTCTCTTAGTACAGTACAGTGGTCGTTAACCAAGTCGTTCAGATACTTGCTCTCACAGGAAAATAAACAACCCCCCAAAAAAGGTTGTCCCGAGGTGCTGGTGCAAGTGCTGCAGCCCACCTGCACCGCTCCAGGGGCTGGGGGCAGCCAGGGCCAGCAGCTCCCAGCACTGGTGTTTGCCAGATGCTGGCAGAGGAGGAACGCCGCGCTAGCTCTCCCTCCGCCAGCCCAGCTTCCTACGGGGCAAACACCGTCACGCGGTTAAAAATCAGCTTAAAACCAGGCCCACCTCCCAGACAAGCTTTCAGATTATTTTTGCTCACTGTTCCTCTCATGTTTGAATAATATATATATATTCTTTCCCCTGCTGCTATTACTAACCAGGGATGTTTCATCTGCCAAAAAATCTGTTGACTGACGAGCACTGGTTGTGTTTTAAATAGCAGGGATGTCACTTAGCATCTCTTCCACTCGGGAACGGCAGAGTTCACACCAGAATGACCATCAACAAAGCCATCAACTTGGCAACGAGGAATGCAATATTGGAAGCCCCCCTGAAAAAAATGTGGGTTTAATTCAAAAATAAAGTCAGCAGAGGGCCTAACTGGAGCTATGATGAACATTTCATCAACAGGTTCTGATTTGTTGACTGCGCCGTAAGACTCTCCTATTAAAGGAAGCTCGGAAACTCAGTTCTTCCCACGCTTTCCCAAAGCCCCCGGCTTTTCTCCATGCTAGAAAATAGGAAATAATGCTATTTATTCTAATTCCTTGATAGCCTATTGAAGCCTGCTCAGGTGAACACCTCCCCTAAACGAACACCAGTACCAACAGATCAAAGAGGGACGTCTAGCAAATGAACGGGGCCCGGGGAATTAATACAACACACATCGAACGCTGAAAAGCTGGGGGTTGTTTTATTTCCTTTTAATAGGAGCACATTTGCACGGCGATAAAGAGAAAAAAAAATAAAAAAAAAAGAAAAAGTAGTTGCCGAAATTCACAGGAAGGCATCTAAAGAGAGTGGGAGGCAGCTGATGTGATGCTCAGCCCGCTGAACATCTCTGGAGCCTCTCCGGAGCTGCCGGGTGGCATTTTTCATGTGGCAGCCCTTGGCAGAGAAATCTGTTATTTATTAGTATTTTTTGTCTTTTTTCTTCCTTCCCTTTCTTCCCTTCTCCTCCCTCCCTCTCTTCCTCCCTTCCTCCCTCCCTCTCTCCCTCCCTCTCTCCCCTTCCCTTCCCCTCCCTCCCTCTCTCTCTCTCTCCCTCCCTTCCCTTCCCCTCCCTCTCTCTCTCTCCCTCCCTTCCCTTCCCTTCCCCTCCCTCTCTCTCTCTCCCTCCCTTCCCTTCCCCTCCCTCCCTCTCTCTCCCTTCCCTTCCCCTCCCTCCCTCCCTCTCCCCTAAAAGTTTCCTTTCCTACAGGAAAAACCCACCCCACCCCCCCAAACTTTTGGGGCGGCGGAGGATGCTGGCGGCTGCCGGGCACGGGCACTCCTTCCCGGCGCTCCCGGCCGGGCGGCGGGCTCCCGTCTCGCCCACAGCTCCACCGTCCCCTCAGCCCAGCGCGGCCAAACCGCCGGCGCCGGCGGCGCGAACCGCAGCGGCTCCGCGGCCAAGCGCAGGCTCCCCGGCGGCGCGAAGCAAGGGCAGCCGCACCGGCTGCCTCCCCGCCGCAAGCACCGCGCTCTCAATCCCTCTCCCACACGGCTGAATGGCGCTGAGCGGGGCCCCGTCCGAGCCCGGAACCATACTGCTGCAGCCGCGGGTACAACGCCGGGGCTGGGCGAAACGCTGCACATCACTCCCCCTCCCGGGTCCTCTCCCCTCCCCGCCCCCCGCCGCCGGACCTGACTGGAAGCGGTTTCCGGCGGGGCGGCTGATCCACGCGATGGGGCAGCAGCGGCCGTTCCTGGAGGCGGCGGCGGAGGGGCTGGCGGCCGCCTGCCCGGGCCAGGCGCGGTTCCTGCTGTAAGCGCCCTGCAACCGAGCGGTGCGGGGCGCGGCCCTCGAGGGAGCCGGGGGAGGTGGCGGGGGGCGAAGCGGGAGGGACCGGGCGGGGGGGGGGGGAGAGGGCTACCTGGTGGCGCGCGTGGGCAGCCTCGCGCCTGCCGTGGCGCCCCGCCGCCTGGCCGGGGCCGCTGGGGGTGACGTGAGTGACGTGCCGTGACGCCTTGCTCTTTTTCCCACGCAGGTGGACGCTCCGCAACTCCCAAGGCGAGTGAGGGGACCTGGGGCTGCGGAGGAGGAGGGGGGCTCCAGCCGTGGGAGGGCTCCAGCCGTGGGAGGGCAGCGCCTGGGGGGCGCCGGGGCAGCTGGAGGGCGGAAGCGTGGGCCTGAGACTGGGGGCAGCCGTTCCCTTTGTCTCCCTTTCCCCTCTGCCGCCCCCACGCACCCAACAGGGTGTGCTGCGGGGCTGCCCGCGGCTGTGGGCTGGCTGGGCCGCAGGGCCCAGGCGTTTCCCTGGGGGCTCGGGAGGGATGCCGGGGTCTGGCTGCGGGGAGTGCCAGGGCAGGTGCAGGGGCGCGCCTCTTGCTGCGGGGGTCTGGGAGCGACCTTGGTGCCTTGTTTCCTCCCGGACTGAGATGCCGCCGTCTTCTTGTACTTCAAGTAGGGGAGGAGCTTTACAGGGCTTCGGTGTTGCGGGTCACTGGTGCCTGCAGAGCTGGGAGTCCCTGTCACGAAAGGTTTTGGGGAGGGAATTGCTTTGGGAGGACGCATAGCTGCGCACTGTGCGAACTTCTGCCGTGCCCAAACTGGGCCAGTGCTGGTGCACGTCCTGGTGCTCAGCTTCCTCTTGTACTCTAGGTGTGTCTCAAGCATAAAACCCACCTACACGCAGATAAAGTTAGGACAGGGACCGTGTTAATGCTCTCCTGTGAAACGTAACTCTGTAAGTGTTAACCCATTTACCTTTTCCAATCTGTAGATCGCAGGCGTGGCCTAGAGCGGACGTGTCCTTACTGCTTCCAGTTCCTGGTTCCTGACAGCCACCGGGTGCGGCTCAGACCAAAGATGAGAGTGACTCCGCAGGTAGAGAAGATTCTCAAGCGAGAGGCGAAGAACCATAAACTTAACATGAAACAGACGAAGCTCTTGAAAAAATACAGGGAGTCAAGCAGCGTGCTGGTAAGGATGTTGGCTGGGAGCTGACACACACCTGGTGCTTCCCTGAAACCTTTCGGTGGCAGGAGAAAGAAGATATGGAAATCTTGCTCTTTGAAGAGGAGCTCACACACGTTTCTTTCCTTTGTGAGCGCGTAACTCCCTTTTCTTTTGGGATATCTTCTGTTTGCAATCCACAATAGAGAGATCATGAGCACAAAGACAAAACACAAAACCTCTCCCTCCCCCACCAAGAAAACCCCAGCCCCACATGTCAGGGAAGCTGCGCAGCCAGCTCTGCCCTCCCTGTGACTTCTTTGGCAGCAGTCTGGGTAGGCTCTGCAGACCTCTAAAGAACTTGCTGAAAATCCAGTATGAATTCTTGCCAGGAAGCTCTGGCATTTCCACTGTCAGCTGCTGTACCTTTTGCATGGCTTTGCAGAAGCTTTGCCTGTATCTTTGTTTTCTATGAACGTGGTAGAACTGGGACCAAGCAACCCTGCTAGATGCAGAGCCTCGCCACAGCCACGTAGATCCTAAAATCTGTTTGAATCCTTAGAGATGTGTTGCTAAGGATACTCCCAAAAAAAGCACGGTGCCCTTGACTGAAGTCAGGCTGGTTTTGCCAGTGTGTGGGGCTTGACACAGAATCACACAAAGGTTTGGGTTGGAAGGGACCTTGGAGATCATCTAGTTCCAACCCCGCTGCCAAGGGCAGGGACACCCTGTGCCAGAAGGCTGCCTTGGTTTCAGCTGTGACAAAGGGCGCCAGTGGCTGAGAGATCATCAGGTTTTTTTCAGTTTCATCAGTTACCTAACTTTTTACATTGGAATATTACTGTTTTATTGGAAGTCTTTTAAAACTAAACTGAAATTTGAAGAAGTTAATGTTGCTTTTGAGGCTTCAGATCTTTTTCCTAAAATTACTCAGGAGTGTAAGATTTAATTACTGTTATTTGAAGAATAATAGTATACATTTACTTTGGTGTTGCCAAGGCCTACGTACACTACTATTAAAACAGGCTATGTGAATGGAATTTTTAATAAATGAGACAGTGCCCTGTTGTGCCCAACAGTCGTTGGCACACTTGGTGTTGTCTCAAATGAGTGCCTGTTGGTTTGGGGAGTAACATTTGCAAAACAAAAAATTACTAAGAGTCAGGAACACAAAATTAAAGTGAGGGAATGTCACAGAGGTTCTCAGATGTCAAGACAAAAAACCAAAAAAGGTTTGACATCACTCTTCCCAAGCTGCAGATCATAGCTGAGCAGAAAAATGGGCGTGTGAGACACTGAAATATTTATTTTTCTGGGATCACAGAATCGTAGGGGTTGGAAGGGAGCTCCAGAGATCATCCAACCCCCCTGCCAAAGCAGGTTCCCTAGGACAGGTTGCATAGGGAGGCTTCCAGATGGGTCTTGAATATCTCCAGAGCAGGAGACTCCACCACCTCCCTGGGCAGCCTGTGCCAGGGCTCTGTCACCCTCACTGTGAAAAAGTTCTTCCGCATGTTGGTGCGGAACTTCCTGTGCTCCAACTTGCAGCCATTGCCCCTTGTCCTGTCCCCACAGACCACTGAAAAGGGGCTAGCTAATTCCCCCTGTGTCCCACACTTCAGATATCTATAAACATTGATCAGGTCCCCAAACAAATCATGGGATCACAAACCATGAGCGTACATGACGTGCTGTCTCTTTAGAGAACTGATGAGCAATGTCCTACAGAATTGTGATGGGTTCTCGGATTTGTTCTGTAGCTGGAGAAGCGTGTAGGATGCCCTGTGCATTCCTATGAGTAGTTTAAAATTCAGGTTTAAATAGGTCTGCTTTAAACTCTGGGTAATATTCTAATCTTGGGATGTAAGTACAGTTTCCTGCACTTATGTTCTGCCCAGTTCTGTTCGCATTCAGGCTGTAGATTATGATTTAAGTATTTCTGGTCTCAAGTGTTTAAAATACTGCCAGCAACTGACAGCTTTTGAAATTAGCAATGCAGATCCCTCTAATCTAATACCTGAGACCTGAGAAAATGAAAATTTGAGCATGGTTGGAAAAAAATGAAGCAACAGTGTGACAGGCTGTGCCTCAGATATCTTTCTTTGCAAGTAGGGCTCCATTTGAGAACGCTTCTGCCATGAAAAGGTGTGTAACGTAGGAACTAGTTCAGAGCTTTGGAGTTAAAGGCAGATGCAATCCAGGGAGTGGAACCTGGCTGTGCAGTGCTGTGATTAATCCACCAACTCCAGCACTGCACTGCAAGGTGTTCACCTCCCGTTCATGTGCCATGGCATTCATATTCCATCGTCATGTGATGCTGGGTTTTTTTCCCCCCATCTGAATTTCATTTAGAAGAACTAAAACCACATCAGGACCTGGGCTGTGTAAGTTAATGATCTTTCTCTTTTTTTAGTTTGTTAGGCTGACAAAATGATGTCTAGAGACAGTCAAAACACTAAGCTGAAAACATTTCATTTTGGCACTTCTAAATGTTACTCTCTCTAAGCAATCTGAATTTAGGTAAGTGGAGATGAAGAATGATTTGGTGTTGATGTTTCTCAGAGGTGCTCAGACACTTCTGTGACATTCTTTTGAGTTTGTTTTGGTTTGGTTTTGTTTTTAACCAGAAACATCACCTAACTATCTTTCAGTCAGCGTAATTGTGTGCCTCAGAAAGTTGTCTTGTCTGTATTTCTCTCTTGTCTCTTAATAAGGGTAGTTGCCATGGCAGTGAGGGATATTAGGAATATCTGACGCGCTCTGTGACTGTCAGGCATTGTCTGTTCTGATGCATCTCTGCAACATACTGTGCTGCCGCAAGTTCCCTGCAGCCCAGCAGTCAGCAGAAGAGAAAGTGCCTTTTGTTTAGAACTTCCCCTGTCTTGTACTATTTTTGCACTAATAGAAAGCCTCTTCTTTTTTTTCTTTTTTCTTTTTGTTGTTCACTGAGCCTGGGAGAGTTATGGATGGCGTTTTTGGGAGAGTTTGGTAACGTAAATAGTTCTCTCTCAAGAGTCCCTGGAAAAGTATGTAATCATCAGGGGTAGAAAGTGCTGATGAGCTTAGATCACACTCTATGTCATGTTTATTAGCAGAAGGGCTTAAGATGCCCTATGTCCCTTTCAGGTGCTGTTTCTCTTCCTGTTCTGACAGGGTTCTTCTCAGTACTTCACCACGTGACATTAGGTACAGAGTCTTGGAGTCATTTCTAGATAAACCCATAGGATGTGCTGGGCTTAAGCAGCCTGAATGAAAATACCAGGTGTAAAGTATATGTTGGTTTTAAACATCTCGTGTTTCACTTAGGCAAATACTTAGCTTGTGTCATGCTAGCTGGAGAATAGTTCAGATAATGCTTATTATGGCTGTATAATGTAATGGTGAAAAGACTGGAAGAATGGCCAATATTTCTTTCTTCTCTCTGCAGCTGGTTACTTGCAACTCGTGCAACAAAACAACAAGACATTATGGCAAAAGCAGGGATTTTCTGGCTGCCAGGACACACAATTTTGGCACTCCAGGTATTAAATCTCACCCGAGGACACCGGATGTCAAAATGATGTCTGCAAGCAAAGTGACTCCTGTAAGCTCCAGTAGGTTGGGATCTAAAGGGAACAGCCCCTCATCACTTCCCAGGTACCTGTTTCTCTCCTATTTAAATAAGCACCTTGCTGAGTAGGGTGTATTATGTCTTCTTGGGAAAGGGAGCCATGTGCTGACTTCAGATCAGCCACTTAATAAACTTCTAATTAATAACTAAGTATTTTTCGTTGGTGATTGAGGGGATCAATTTTAACTTTCCAATCTTTAAAGCCAAAGATTCTAATAAAAACGACTGTGTGCAAAGATTGCCTGACTATGTTTTTCTCATTAATGTGAAATGTCTGGCTTAAAATTTGCATAACTAGGTTAGACTTCTGACTGCTCACTTGCACGTGAGAACACACTACTTACATTCAGATTTTTTCCACTCAGATTATATAACTGCACTTTGATAGTTAATTTATGTTAATTCTGATTCATCACCAGTAAGACATTTGAGTCTCTTCTTTTTCAGAGCACATGTATCTGGACAGATGACCAACTCTGCTTCCAAGACTCCCCGGAACTCCAAATTTCACTTTTCTAAGCTAAAACAAATGCTGAACCTAGAAGAAAAAGAGAAAAGCCAGAAGACAGACTTTAAAGCCTTCTTGACTTTACTTTAGTCATACATTATTTCAAAGTAATAAAGATTACAGCAATAAGCACTGTTTCGTTTTTAGTAAATGAAGGAAGTGATTTCTGTAAAACTCCAGCCAACAGTGTGTGCCCTGTGAAAGTACCGACCGTGTTTTTTAGGAGCAAGCTCTGTTTCTCAGGGGACTCACTGCCTGCAAGGGGGCGATAGGGAAATAGCCAGGCTAATGTGCTTGGGAATCTTGGAAGATGTTTTGCAAGTCCCTAATGCCCCGAGAATCAAAAGCCCGGGCGTATTGTTGGAGGAAGGTGGCAGCTCTGGGCCTGTCACTGGGTCTGGCAGGACGGGCAGACAGCTTGGCAGGCCTGAAAGTGACTTGGGACTGAGGAGGTTGCCGTTTGCTCCACTTCACTCAGCTACTTTAAGATCACAACGGCATTTGAAAGGTCTGGTCACTGCTTCGCACGTTTGAGTGAGACACACTTTCAGCAGCAGTTCATGCAGATACAGCACTCCCCCTGCCTGAGGCGGTGTCCCCAGCGCCGCTGGGCTGGCCTGTGATACCTGCCTTGGTTTAAGCACAGCCTTTAACGCAGTCGATACAAAGGTTCCAAACATCCAGTGCTTTTGATGTGCAGCACTCTCCATGCTGACAGCTCTGTGCCAGGCTGCTCTCAGCACCCTCGTTGGTTACTGCTCTGGGCCTGCAGAGTCAGAAAGGATACAGGGTGCTTCCCGGGTTGCTTGTGTCACGCAGAAGTGACTGAGGAGGGAACCTCATCCTTAAATGTCTCAGTTTTACCAGGCAGGTTCAGTTACTTCCTTCCAGGGCTTCGATCTGGAGAGCTGGGTTTGCCCTGGACAGTAGTTAACTCACTGCACCAAAGTGCTTTGACGTCAGCAGGCGACTGTCAAGGTTAAAGCAGTCTCTGCTGTCAGAGGAGAAAGGACAGTAGAAAGTCACAGCTCAGGACTGAGTTTATAGTGCTGACAGTTCTGCAAATCATGCTTCAGGCTTCCCCTCTGAAAAGAGGCTTTAAAGGTGTTTTCCTTTCTTTACAAGTGTGTGCAGACCTGATGGCCACCGCTTAAGAAACGGGACCAGCCAATGACTTGGCAGACACACAAGCAATCCAGGGAGCTGTGACGGGAATAGTTTGTTGCAAATTCTACTTAGAGGCTGAAAGATTGGCACGTAACCTTTTCGTGTGCAACTCCAAAAGGTTCACTGCTGTTTGTTTCCAGTGACCATGTAGGATCAACTCAACTGTCATTCTTTGATCAAAATACAGACCTGGGACTTACGCCTTCTCCAGCGTAGAAGGTGGCATTATTCTTTCACCTGTTGTTGCTGTATATTGTCACCCAGTCTGCTGGAAAAATACTTCAGCCTTGTTGATAAAAACCTGGGCATCATACAGGAGCATTTGGAAACCAAGTTCTGTAATAAATGTTTATATAAAAAGCATACCTATCGTGTAGTCTACTGCTGTGCTTCCTGCGAGGCTTACATGAAACCAGCATGGGCATCACCTGCTCCGTGTGTAAGGCGCACTGACGTTTATGTGTCGGATGGAGAGCTTGAAGCCAATCTCGTGAATCTCACAAACTGTCCCTGTTCCCTGTGCGTTTTACACAACACTGTGTTGGCTCAGAGCATGTGACCCACATTCCTTTCAGCTGCAAGTACAGCTACAGGATAAAAGACATGCTCCCGGGCAGTGCCGGGAACGCTAATGGGCCATCTACCCCCATGGTCACAGGGGAGCTAGCCTCAGGTACCCATCTCTCTCATAAGCGTACTGTGGAGGCCAGGCACAGAGCTCCCGACACGCTGCACTCCCGGGTGCATTATGCTACTGCAATGTGCCATTTGTTAATGCAGACAGGCTCTTCGCCACACTACAAACATCTCCTTCTTTGTACTCACCAGAATTGCCAGATGTGCCCAGATGTGGCTATAAGGGATTGCAATTGCAAGCTATCAGACTTTACAGTGGAAAGGAAGGGGTGTGTGTTTGGGTAAATAAAAATTCCATGTATGCCATTCCTTGTTTTACAAGTGTGCTTCAAAGCACTGGGCACTAACAGAGTTGGTATTCTCTATCTGAAATGCTTTAATGTTATTCCAACACCTCTAATATAGGCTTTTTCTGGTACGGGACGTTCACAGAATCAGGGTATTGAAAAGTAACTACACATACCCTGCATCCCTCCATACAGATGGCGTATATAGGTACATACATACATGTACACACACATACGTTACACGTGTGTGCATCTGATGTGTGCTTCCCTTCAGAATATACAATGTTCCTGTACTCAGTGAAATATGGAAGGTTAATTAATTGTTGGCCGTGCCAGACAGCTGAGGAGAGCCTCCCTGCCAAGCCGCTGCCACACAGCATTGCTGGTTAGGGCTGACACGACAACTCTTTGCAGAGATGAAATGCCACGCTGACTTCTGGAGGCCAGAATGTCACAGCTTCTACTTATGCACTGCTACGTGTGTCATTGACAGTAACTTAGGCACTGCTACATGTGTCATTGACAGTAGCAGTCACACCACATCCTGAAAGCATGGCAAAGCATTTCTTAGATAACCAGCTCAGCTACAGCATCAGTCCGAGACCTTTTCCCATTTTTCAGTATTGGGAACCCCAAGCTGGGCATATTGCAACCAGTTCCCTCATACCCAGCCCCACCTCTGAAGAAACACAAACTCCAGCCAAATTAGATGACACATGAACAATGTTTCCATTTGAAAACAATTGCAGTTCCAGAGAGATCACAGGATCACAGATCGAAGGGGGTAGAAGGGACCTCAAAAGATCAAGTCCAACCCCACTGCCACAGCAGATGACCTCAGACTTTCTAATGCACTGCTTCCTCACTGAAAATGGTCCCACACGATATAAATGCAGAGAGTAATAAACTTCAAAATTAGTATTGCTCATGTCCCCAGCAGCGCCAAGGTTCTGGTTGGCTCCTCAGTGCAGGGAGCAGGTTACCTTCAGGCAACCTCTCACCCTGAGATTGAGTAGACAGGCGACACACAACGATATGTTTTTACAACAATGTTTTATTCTATTAAATATGAAAGAGCATACATAGAGGTGTTATTCTTGAAGACATAAATTACACAAGGATTACACGTTCTGTCAGAAAAGCACAATAATGAAACATCTTTACATGTCAAACTTTTCTTGTTAGCTTTTAACAAATGAGTCTATTTCGGTTGCAAACAAGTAACGAGTGCTATTGAACTTTTGCAAATTCCCACAAAAACATCATGCTTAGTAGGATACTTTAAGTATTATAAAGATGAAATCAGAATTAGATTTCTAAGTAACAAGATGGAAGAGATTTACTACTTAATCAAGATAAATGACACACTGAAATAGGAGCCGAGACAAAAATTGGTCATTCATTTAAAGGAAAAAAACCCAAAAAATTCCACTTGAGACACCACATTTGAATCTGCTTCCTTGACTTGCAGGAACAGTCGCTGTGATTATACGCATGAGCAGTGAGCAGAACTGCCCCTAAATATTTATAAACGGAACTGTCAAAGTTTAGACATGCTGGTTTTCTAGGTCGCTAATTTTTTTAACTGACAAAACCCCACACCTGTCAATCTATTTCCTTATGTCTCAAAGGGCTGCAATCCAGCCCTTCTGCGGAGGGCCCAAAGGGCTGCAATCCAGCCCTACTGTGGAGGGCCCAAAGGGCGGCAATCCAGCCCTTCTGCGGAGGGCCCAAAGGGCTGCAATCCAGCCCTACTGTGGAGGGCCCAAAGGGCTGCAATCCAGCCCGTCTGCGGAGGGCCCAAAGGGCTGCAATCCAGCCCTTCTGCGGAGGGCCCAAAGGGCTACAATCCAGCCCTTCTGCAGCGGGCCCAAAGGGCTGCAATCCAGCCCTACTGTGGAGGGCCCAAAGGGCTGCAATCCAGCCCTACTGTGGAGGGCCCAAAGGGCTGCAATCCAGCCCGTCTGCGGAGGGCCCAACGGCCACCCAAGCCCGTGCAGGAGTTCCGTGTCTCCCGCGGCCATCTGTGAGGGGGGGCTACTGCATCCTACCTATGTATTTTGGGTCATCGTCAAAGGACCGGACAGGGTTAGCCCTGGCTTGGGAGAGCAGCGTTAGCCTGTGGAAGTGCTTACACCCTGCCTTCATATAAAGGCCAGGTAAAGAGGAACACAGTTGTATGGCTGTGAAGGCTCTCTGCTTGACATTCAGAAGACTACTCGGCTAAAACGCGAACTACGCAGGCAGTTTGGGCTTGTGTTGCTAGGGATTAACTGAGGTGTTTTCATATCCTAACACAAACATCAACAGAGCGAAACAGACAACCTAATGTTACCGCAGGCTGTAGTTTAGTGTTCAAAAGGAGCAGTGAAACACAATTTCTAAGAATGGTAATTTTTTTGTAACTAAGGACTTCACATTTATTAAAAAGCAAACAAACAAACAAAACACACCACAGAAGTGGGTAATATTCCTGATATCTTTCGAAACATTCTGCAAAAAACACGGCTGGAGGCTGCAAACACTAGAATATACAAGCAGTCCCAGGGACCTCCAAGGTAAGCGTTCTCACGTGGCAAAGAGCTGCAAGACCATCTTTGCTTTTTTTCAGAGAATGCTCAATAAAAGTGCAATACAGTGAAGCAGATAATCTAATTATTATGCAGCTGTTGTTATTAGATGAAAAAGGTTCAGATATCTTATAATTGTGCCTTTTGTAGGGCGGGTGTTCTGGTGTGAGTGGAGCCAGAGTGGGTGAGAAGAGACAGGCAGGGTTCACCCACACACCTTCTTTCTCCCGGGCGATATTTAGCCCCAAGGGCAAGTTCTGCTGCATAATCCCACCTGCCCAGCTTCACCCCCAGCATTTCTGTTTTGACAAAAGCTGACCTTTGTTTTGCTTTTCCTTTCCACCCTGGCGTGCTCTCTCTTTCAGCTCCGAGGCACCCTTCCCTCTTTTCTTCCTGAGATGTCAGAAGTACGTACCTTAAGCTTTGGGACCTGAGAATGTGGAGGTATTTTTTGATACTACAGGGCTGCATTTGTATCGTACCGTATTATCTCCTGCTCTACTATTGCAGTTACAATATACATTTTCTAACTAGTTGATACCTGATGCCTTTCCCGTATAAATAAAAAGCAACGTACCACTCAGCCACGAACACGTGGCACTTGCTAGAAGAGCAAACTTTACCTTCTGCAAGTCCTCTTCTCCTAACAAATGTTGAGGGATTGTTTCCAAAAACCCCAGCTATGAAATATTCCTTTAAGTAAACAATTTCACAGTAAAATAAAGAAAAATATATCCAGAAAATAGCACTCTTTCGAAATTAAAACTTATATACATCAAGAAGAATTTGAGATTTTTTTCCTCATTCTTTTATCAGCTCTACATTATCTGTAGATAAGCAACATTGAGTTATGAACAGGAAAAACAAATCCGTTAACGTAAGTGTCGTGCCCTTTTTAGTACTCTTGAGAGATCCAGGAAATTCAGCATTCAACTTTATTATTATAAATGTTTTTTAATTAAGGTAGCAAAAGTCTGTTTAAGCTTAATTCCTTATGGTTTTGAGTATCCAAGACTTAGATCTCTCAGTGCACTGTAAACAAGCCATACCACTGCACTTACAATCAGCTCTGGGTTCAAATTAAATTTTCTATGGATGGGGTTTGACTGTGAACTCACAATTTATCCTTCTTGGTTTATGATCTGTTTTATAATTCTTAAAAGATTAAGCTCTTTAAAACTTTTTCATGAATGTGGTGCTATTCTTTATCAAGCCTGAGCTTTAATGCACATACATGCATGTACATCCGAATTTCTTAACTGAGTTTGCCAAGCTAGAAAAGAAATACTTAAAACGCGAAAACTGTTCCTGAACTTTCATTTTCTCATCAAGAATCTATAATGCTGATAAGCGTTAGTTGACTTTGCATATTAGACGTAAGCAGCACTCCTCTGGATTCGTTACCTCTTGCTATAGAGTGGAAAATCGCCACTCAAAGCTAAGAAATCTGTAGACAGCTAGTGAGCTGGGATGAATGTTTTTCAACATTCCTGCCAGTCAGAATTTCCGATGAAATCACTGTTCCACATTGCAAGCTATGGGGTGCTATGTCAACAGCTTGCATCTTTTATCTTTTGGGTTTGGGGTTTTCCCCTCCCCCCTGCTTAACTGAGGTCTAATTCACAGCAACTTCCATGAGAAAACATGAGGTGCTTATGTCCAAGTGTATCTATTTTAAAGAGAAAGATTATTCTCCATTCACATCCAACAACTGTTCCAGCAATCAACCTTGCAGAAGTCCGTTACAAATGACAGATCAATCACTGTCTTCGACAGCTTCACTCCAGGACTAAAATTTTGAATTGTTGTGGGTTTTGAAAAGGAAGAACAGATGTTTAAAAAAAATAAAAAAATAAAAAAATACAGCTTTCACGTGAGGAGGAGTGTTAAAGGTGTGAACTGTGAGCTTAACTGATGCCAAGCAACACCCGACAAATGCAGACCCATGAACGAAGCAGTGTCAATAAATGCTCCTGATGGTATATCCAAGCCACACACTTGCAGCCAAGGCTTTTAAGGTCACCAAAGCGCCAAAGGTACAGGCAGGAGTTTCTTAAATCACCCCCCAGCGGTTATGTGCCTCACTCCGACTGACTGAAGAGCCCACGTTTTTCTGGCAATCTGCTAGACACCCCTCTTTAAGTTTTCAAGTGAACTTAAAAGCTGGCGC
This sequence comes from Laterallus jamaicensis coturniculus, assembly GCA_022605575.1. Lineage (NCBI taxonomy): Eukaryota > Metazoa > Chordata > Aves > Gruiformes > Rallidae > Laterallus > Laterallus jamaicensis. Next base: position 5,991,568 of record JAKCOX010000036.1, on the reverse strand, counting down.
ACAGTGTTTTGACAAATTCAGCTACCCGCAGCCAAACCCCGCGTTGGTGCCACGCGAAGGACCTTCTCCGAAAACCAGATGCTCAGCAATAATTTAACTAGCACAGAGGCCCGAACTGTCACCCCCTACTCTGCAAGAAAAGGCAGTGAAGAACTAGAAATGTGTGACTGGAGTGGGTGGGGGATGTTAGGGGGGGGTGGAAGCCCATGCAGGCTTCCAGGGTGTTGCAGTGGGAGACAAGGTGCACGCAGCACGGTTGTATCATCGCGCTGTTGTGTGCATGGACGGTACGTGGGATTGTCAGATTTTAATAACAGACACTGAACAATTAGGACAGTTTGGAGAATGACCTTTCAATTTAATTAAAGCTGGAAAATGGCTTCACATTTCTGGGATTAACCTTTTTTAGATGGAGACGGATGTTCCAGGAAAGGATTAGAGTACAAATGAATGGTCCCTCAATTTAGAAACTGAGTGGCTGTAAAAAGAAAGTTAGGATTTTGAAACATAATTGAACTGGTCAATTGTATAGCTTCCTACGCTGGCTTTTAAACTGGTGCTGAAATACTGCAGCATTTTGAGTCAATTTAAAGACTTGCCCAGCACCGACTTGCCCAGATTTATGTTTTCCAACACAAAATTGGTTACCAACATTTCATCCGGAAAGGAAACCCCTGCCTGGCTTGTTTTGGAGTGGGCAACTTAAATGTGAAGGACAGTAAGATCGCTTCTGGCTTTGCATTAACGTGCACCGACCTTCTTGCAAACACAGGCCTGTGATTTCCACATGTCACTCCCTCACTAGCAACTGAAATGTCTTCAGTTAGAAGTATGCACTGATTATATGTTGATCTACATTAAATACAGGGTACATAAGAAAAATCTTAGCTTTTTTTTTTTTTTTTTTTACAGAGCACCCAACTAAAATCTTTACAAAAGATAAGAGAGTTACCCATTCTTCAATGTAATAGACACAGATGCCACTTTTATAAATGTACCCTTATGTTCACTCGCCAATAAAATAGTAAACAAATCAACTTTTTAAACCATTTTTTATAAATTATTAGAGTATTTTTACTGACACTCGCCAACAATATACAAAAATAATACTACAAGAGTACCAATCAGTCTGACCTACCCCTCATTTCACAGAAAAGTAGAGGTTATGGAAGGGTGTTCTTGCAGTCAGTCATCGCTGTAGATGTCTCCTGCGAACGGTAGATGTACGTGGCTGCCTGTGACGTTGGGAAGGCGAGAGAGGTCAGGCAGGTTCTGGATGCGCGACCTGAGTTCTTTCCGCACTTGGGACACTCTGGCTAGCTTGCGTTTGTACTCCTGTAACGCAGAAGAATTTGGCGTCAGACTCTCTTGCTAGTACCAGCCCTCCTATTTACCACACTTGACATGTTCTAAAGAAAGCTTTCCTTCTGTGAGCTAGGTGACTAAACAGCCTTTCATAGGTGAGAGCCCAGAGAACTGGGTATTCTGGAGGCAGAGGCACCAGCTGGAGCATTTTCTCAGCACCTGGCTTTGTCAGCACAGCCCTGGGGTTATTTTTCTTTTTACTTTGAAATAAGGCTCAACAAGGCAGACAGTCCTTGTTAACACAGCTACATGCGTTCCTCCACGTGACCAGTGGAAAGGAATTATTCTTAGAAACTGTATTAAGGATCATGGGTACACGTACCCTACTACCACCACTCTCAGTACGAGAGGGCAAAATGTCAAAGAAATCACTTTCAGCTCCTGTGATGAAGGAGTAAAACCCAACCAAATACCACCTAACCAGGCCTGCTGATCAGCTGCTCCGAGCTGCCCATGCCTACTTTGTATTTTGTATTGATTGTATAATAAAAACCACATTGCATCAGTATGTTTATGGACCTAACCCTAAGTTTCCAGGCACTGCTTGGAACTGGGGACTTAGGCTTTCCTAGCATTGGAATGCAGGTCAAACCACCCATAACTGGTTCGATGAGGCACCTTTCACATGACACATTATATGAGGTGCAGTAGTTATCACTGTAAACCAGTGCACTGGAATACAGTTAGTGCTCACCCATTAAGTACACAGCACACAATGCAGAATACCAGTTTGTATAAAACGAAACCAATCCAAATCATAGTAAGATTAGGGTACAATTTACAAGGATATTCAAATTTCAATAACTTGGGAACACATTTCTCTGGAGAGGAAAAGAGGCTAAGCATTAGCAGGCAAAGCACTGTTTCATGAAAATGCATTGTAATTCACAGCACATCAAATGCAGATGCTTCCCAGTGTTGCTGCAGGTTTTGCTGCAGCCTGGGAATGGCTGGAAATAACAAGAAATATTTAACCTACAACTTGGGACAACCAGCCCATGGATAACCAAGATCTCATGATTATAACAATTTCTTAATAGAAGTTGGGAAAAAAGTTCTACATCATCCTGTAAAAGGATGTAAACAAATACATATACAAATCAAATACAAACACTTGAGAGTTTAAAAACACTCTGCCCAAATCTGTAAAAAAATAACAGCCATGCTATTTACAAGGTCTAAACGTAATTTTAAACATTTTTTTTTTCCCACTGGAAACAGCATGGAGTAAAAAAGAAGGCCAATGAAAAGACCTTTTTGGTAGTAGAATGCCATACAGTAGTACAAATGTTAAGTACCTGAGACACGATCAAGATTATTGGACAAGGTCCAACACATGTGAAAACAAGGTCTGTGACTATTAGCAGCAGCGTGGCCTTCTTACCAAGGGCAGCAAGAGAACCGTGAAGAATTTGAAATCCTTAATGAGAAGGTATTGCATAGCTGGAAAAAGGTAATAACTAAATCTTTACATAGAAAGAGAGGGAAAAAAGTGTCCCTGAATTAGAACCAGCACATCCTCACTATCATTTATATTTAAAAATTAAATATCAGGTACAGTTCAGAGTCTTACCAGACACTAACCACAGTGAAAATCCCAGAAATGCCTGGTCAGCACAACTGTAAACACCTGATGAGGGTACAAAGGGCAAAGCAGAGTTCCTTTTATGATACAGATGGCCAAAGAAGTCTTACAACTGCTAGTCCCTCAGCCCTAGGAAACCTGTCACTTGCTCATTCTTGCCCTAAACGTTCTCCCTGGTGTAACTGATTTCAGGACATGGCTGGAAATGGCCGTTGAAATGAAGGGCCATGTCCTGACACTGTATCCTTACAGTGCTGCCTGAAGGCCATGAGTACTTTACTGTTTCATGTCCAATGTTACAGCAGCATCCAGAGGCCTCAGCAAGCTGATTCTATGCAAGAGCCACAGCTCTTTGGCAGCACGTAAAAAACCCAGCAGCAGAATGCTTCTCGCCCTTTTCACCGTTTGCTTAGTCCAGAGTGCAGAGATGAGACTCCTAACTACTATTTTAGGGAACAGATTTTTCATTTCAGAGGAAAAGACAGGCTTCCTTTTTTAGTAAAACCATTTAGCAGGATGTCTGGAGACTGAGCACTGGGCAACAAGGGAGGTAGAAGCTAGGAGACCTGGCCTCCGCTGTGAAAGACATGCAGCTGGACAGAAGAGGATGAGTGGAAGTGTAAGCAGAAACAAAACACATAAAAGCCCCAAAATTAGTAAAAGAAACTAACTATAAAACCATTCCAGCAGTTAACTCTTGTAAATGGTGTTTGCATCAGCTGAATCCCAATGAAGTTTGTTCTCTGTCAATGAGGAACGAGCTGGAATCACAGAATCACAGAATCGTAGGGGTTGGAAGGGACCTCAAGAGATCATCGGGTCCAACTCCCCTGACAAAGCAGCTCCCTAGGACATATCACTCAGAGAGGCGTCCAGACAAGACTTGAATATCTCCAGGGAAGGAGACTCCACCACCCCCCTGGGCAGCCTGTGCCAGGGCTCTGGCACCCTCACTGGGAAAAAGTTCTTCCGCATGTTGGTGCGGAACTTCCTGTGCTCCAACTTGCAGCCATTGCCCCTTGTCCTGTCCCCACAGACCACTGATGCTAGGCAAATACGCACAGGTCACGCTTGGCACCTATATTCTCTGAAGACCTTACTCCAAAACCCAAAATGTCCCTTAGATTGCCAGTTGCTTGACTCCATTAAAATCCCCTTTAGCTGATAATAAATCATTTCTATAGTAACATAACATTTCTGACATCCAGCATTTTCCATGTAAGTTTTGCCCGGGACTTGTTGCCAAGTGAATATCAGCTTGATGGATATTGCTGACAGTAGGTTCCTTTTTCTCACTATGGAAAATGTTCCCATAAATTCGTTCACCCACATAACACAGCCTTCCTCTCGCCAAGACCTTTAGCATCATGCAGTCCCAGGGAGGCAAAACTTGTTCCTTCTGCCTTTCTGGAAAAAAGACACCTCCAAGAAGGTTTGCTCAAGGTTTTTACTATAAAACTACAGTGAATAAAAGATATGGGTTTTTATAGTTCACTATATTATTGACGCAGTAGAAGCTACAGAATGCAATTTTAATACAATTTTGGCAATCCATGGCAAATGTGAAATCTGCAACTACAGATGCCCAGGACAGTCCTCCCTGCCTCACATGTATTAGTGCTATTCACCTTACCAAGTGCACCTCATTTTCCATGATACTCTCATTATCATTCTAGAAATTACTGGAAATGTCCAGTTTTCATGACTGGAGAGCAACTTCAAAAGGGCTGACTGCCAAGTACAGTGACTTTGCAGTTGTGAGGTACTTTCAGAGAAGCTGCTCTTCCTAGCTTGGATTCTGTTTAAAATCACTAGCCACTTCTGAAAGGGCTTACTGACACATTTGTAAGGCTCTTGGTATAGTCCCAGCATTTCCTGAGTAGTTCTGGACTGCTGGAATATCGAGTACTAATGATCAATAATACTCATTATCATTTTATCATAAGCACATGCATGTATCTACAACTTCTTTCCTCTGTGAAGACATTGAGAATGTGACTTACTTAAGGCAGCGGAGTGGAAATAGGGATATCTACGTGTCATTTCTGATACCGTTGCTCCAAAAGAAATGCTGGATACTATAGGCCCAAGTAACCATTTGCCCCTGTGGTTCACACTTCTAACTGCAGAAATCCTCAGGGAAAATTCCAATTTCGTTCTCATTATGTTGATCTTAAGACATACTTCAAATTACCCCCACGTAAATGAGGCAATATTCAGGCTATTCACTTCAAACAGTTAAGGACAGGCAGAAGTATGATGTTTTCTTTTGCTACACTGCACATAATTTGCATTGCTTGCTACCTATGGAGAACCTTACTCTTGGGATATATGTGCAACCTCATATATGAAATTAAGAGTCTTTTCAATTTTTTCAGTGGTCTAAGATAACACTACTTTCAAGCAGTAATTTTGGGTACTTCCAGTCATAAAAGTAGGTATATGAGGTAATTAGAAGAACTTATTTTGCTCATTAGAATCCCACTGGTTACTACATTATTTGACGGGGTAGAAGATGGGTATTTTGTGAAGGTGACGCTAACAACCTATGGATTTCTCACCAAGATTTACTGTAATTCTCTATCAAATAAGTACCAGGCAAAAAAGCCAAATAAATTTTGATTAGATGCTACAATCATCATGAGTAATAAAAATGTGCGCAGGCCCATCAGGCTGAAAGAGGCTGAAACAGAACTTAATACAGAGATCATGCCATTGCCATGGAGAGGTGCCACAACTGAAACAACCTGGTGCTTTTCCTTTACAACGTTAATTAGACTTCAAACCCTCATCTGATCACTGAGGCGATGGTATGCATCAAAATACCACGTGGCAGAAAACGTATAGCAAAGTGAAAGAAAAGAAGCAGTCTCATTCCAAAGCAAGAGTAAAAGGTTTGCAGAAAACACACATTTAATCTGCGCCCTTGCTAGCTACAGAGAGGTAAAGTGGAAATCAATGCCCTTAGTGCAGAAAAAAAACCCAACTCAGAGGGCTTAAAAGGCTGTTGAGGGCACGCACGTACATCAGCACCCACAGCCTGTATGTACATCGCATTCAAAACACAGCCCTCTGCCTTCGCAGGTCCGAGCCAACCTTGCAGCTTCGGGTGCAGACATCAGAGCTGTGTGACAGCACAAAGGCTTCTCAGGCACCGTGTCCAACAGCACAGAAACCACTAGGACTCTCCAAAGGCTCAGACAAAAGCAAATGGCATGAGACACTGATACCAAGATTACCACATTCAGAAATTGATTTATAGTATTGGTTTATAGATTCCACTTCGTTAAAATCATATGCCTCACCCAGCCTGGGTGTTTTCCTGGAAGGAGGACTGACAACTAAACTTGAAAGAGTCAGACAAGGCTTGCTACCACGCTGGAAACCAGACGAGCAGGGTTAAATTTTGTGCTGCCTTCACAAATTCGGCATGGCTCACGTTCTTCACCAGTATGATTAACAGCACAAACTATTTTCCAATGTTAACGATGAACAAAACACTGAAATAGCTTTCTTTAGGACACTGAACACAACTACATGCATCATACACACAAACAAGGTCAAAAGATCAAGGACAGTTATGACCAGCTTAGGTAAGGACTGACTTGGCTAACTTTCCATTACAGATTTCGCCTGTTCCCTAGGAAACTGATTTTTCAGAAGAAAGCTTTAGCTTTCCAGTACGTAGTTACCTATCATTTTTCACTAGGTCTTATCACAGTTAGAGCAAAATAAACAGCACTGAAGCAATGAGCACCTACGTACTGACTGCTCTGTTTATTCCTTCTTGCTCTATGTGCTGCCCCACATATTCATTACTGTACACACATTTACATGTTCTCACAGGTTTTTAATAGCATACTTCACCATTACAAAACACAGTTTATCATTCAGAAAACTTCTCTGACCTCACAGATCAAAATGAAGCATCCTCCGAGTACCTCATTTTTCTTAGTACTTAAAATTACCAAGAACTTAATGCTTCAAAGCAAATTCTCTAAATTAAGTTAAAGTATTAGAGAGTTCCCAGCTTGTCTGCAAATGAAGTGACAGGAAACAATAAACTCAGAAGCTTGAAACCCACAAATTAAATTAGCGACCACCTGGGGAACGCTTGATTGAGTGACTCTGTCTACTGTCAAATGTTGTGCTGTGGTACAGACAGGCACACACTGCAGATCTTCAATTCATGTGTCTCAGATCTTGTCTACCCTGGGCTTGACTCCTGGTGTTAATCTCCATTCCTTGAATACTGTTCCTAGAAGTGATCTCCTTGTCCAGTACAGTTCAGTGCCTCTCATCAGACTGATCCTGCCTGTATTCACATCCAATACAAACACTCACAACTGCTTTTCCCCTAACTCTTCCCATTTCCTTCCCAGCTCCATATTCAGACTCTTTTCCCTCCAGTGCTGGTCTGCACTTATCACTGTGGCTATTGTTTCGGCTGCATCTGGTCCTGTGTTCAGCCTGTCCTTATTCTCAGGCTGTATAATATCTCCATCAGGTCTCTCTATCACCTTACACCAGTTTTGCTTCTGTTCTCTTGGTCCAAAAGAATTACACTTCCTCCCATTTCAGTCCTACATAATGTTATGCTTTTCTGGCTGGTCACTTCCTTTCTTCTCAGCCATCTGATCTCCTGCTCCTTTCTGTACTGTAATCTCTAATCCTGGATCCCTTTTTAATCTCAGTGGCCTCTGGTGCCAAATTCCACAGGCACTCGTGCAAGTATTTAAACCCATTGACATCCACCTCCCCATCACTCATGGGAGCCATGGGCAACCCACACATAGAATAAGTTCTCTGCTCTCACATCAGGCGTTTGGCCCATGATCAGCCCAGAGAAGAACTGTACACACTTGCAGGAGGAGTCTTCTTTAGCCCAAGATGGACAACTCTCCAACAGAGAAGCTCTTAATGGAAATTAGTAATTTCTTAATAAATCTCTGATTAGGAGTAATAATTTTCCAACAGTTTGTCGTTTTATTGAATTCAGGTTGATTCTCACTGTATACCAAACTGCACGCCCCTGACAGAAAGAAAGGTTTTCCCATTCCATAACACTCTGAGAAAAAACATGAATTATATAATCTCAAAGATAAGTTTGTAATAAGTCAGTCTTAAAAATGACCTTGTCCTTAGCTTTATTCTTGAAGATTGTGTTGGCAAAAAACTGGTTAATGTTTGGGAAAGTGAAAGACAAAAAAAACCAAACAAACCAAGAATAGAGGGGATTATAGACTTAATTACCAGTAGTATTACTACGCTTACTTTGTTTGTATTTATCTCCATTCAATCATAAAAGGTCCAGAGTGATGAAAATTAATTTATAAAATAAATTACTATTTAAAACCATTAATTTAATTAGATAATCTCTACAGGACAATGGTTTAATTTAAAGCATTCCAAGATGGTAGATACAAGCAGTGCCTTGAATGAAAGATGCCTGCTTGAGGTGAAATTTGGTCTCCTTGTTTTGTTATCTGATACAGCATTTTTACCTGGTTGGAAATTTAGCCACTACAATAAACTCAAAGCTACACACTTCCAAGAGTTGTTTAAATTACACTGAATTCCTAAGTTTCAACTCTTGGCTGACAGAATGAAATTCTGGGGAACTACTGATGGCAAGCCATCAGGTACTTCAGAAAAATTCTGAGCAATTGTGCTCAAAAACTCAATTTGATACTCTATACAGACACACTTACAAGTGACAAAGCAGAACGGTTTTGAAAATAATAAAAAAAACAACAAATGGCTGCAAAGTTAGAGATGGGTTCTTAAAGTTTAACCTCTTCACAAATGATCTGAAGGAAATCCAAATTAAAGGATATCAGGGTTCAATTTATAAGGACTCTATGAATGCAAAACTTTGATGGTCTATTAGAAAAAACCACACCTTTAGCAATGCATTCAAGAGCAGTTGTTTAAAGTCTTTGGGCTCAAATATTTACTGTGCCTAAGGGCTGAACTGTAAGAACTGTGTCTGTCAGATGCACGCTCCTCATTTCACGCAGCCCTTGCCTGCAGGTCATTACAACAGTCTCCGTTCTGACTTCAGTTTCCACACATGCAACTCATCCTTCTAAAGCGAGCGCTGTGGGTGTTGAACCACAAAAATGGGGACTTTGATGCTTGTTATTTAACAGAGACAAATGGGTAGCTGAAAGTATGAAAATTCTGTAAAGCCAAGGCTATGTGTAACTAATCCGAAGATGAAAAGTGAACCTGAGCATGAAAGTAACACTGCGGGTCACTAGGTAGGGGATTTATCTCTAGCTAGCCAAGAGACAGCTGTTTCAGACCCATTTCTTTGGTCCAAGTCAGGCCTACGTAACATAGAAACGTGAGACCTAGTTTTATTGTAGCAAGGCTAAGCACAAGCAGCAGCCTAATCCAAGCAGCAGAGAGCTTAAAGCGGGCGAATGTATGCAGCTTTTGCAACCATAGTGTAGGGCCACTCAGTGTTAGCCTGGGAGCAAGGAAGAAAATGAATGAGAAGTGTTGGAATCAAGAGTGTTCTATTGACCTGAGGTAGTGTATCAGCTATATTTCAAGTGAAATAAATAAAAGTAATAGAGGTGGAGTACCTCAGCTTTCTGATAATTGTGAGCTCGGGTTGTTGACCTTGTTCATTTCAGCAATCAGTCGGTGCCGGTCTCTGTGTGCAAAACTGGCCTTGGACTTTTTGAGTAAGCTCTTCAGGCTACTTTCTTTAATAAAATTATTATTTATTTCTGCCTTTTATTTTCCCAGTTTGTAAGTACCTTCTGTCCAGCCCAAAGAACCAACTGTGAAGGACAACTACCTGACAATGTCAGAACAGACATACCTGGACAGCACGTGGCTACTTCCTAAAGAAATTTTTAAAGAACAGTTCTCAAAATAAGCCAAGAAATGCCAGGGGGTCATCCAATGTGTGTACACTAGTACATTTTTTACAATAGACAGCTTCTTATTACACTTGTCAACTTATTCTCACAATTTCATTAAATAGGTTGCAACATCCATTTTAGAGATGGAGATTCTGAAGAGGAGGATTTAGTTACAGCTCAAAGATAAGCGTCCACAAACCTGATCTGCTCAGCATCATGGGAGCACTGAAAATCCTAGTTTGAGCAACTAATGAGGATAATTATCTGTGTGAGACAAACTGTTGATATGCTGCATGGTAATTTTGTTTTTCTCTCCTTTCCTGAAGTAAAAGATTTCAAATACAGCGTTCATCGATGAGGATGGGGACGTGAGAAAGGTAACACTGGGAAGGGAGAACTGCACAGCAGCAGTAGATACTCTGACTGACTTCTTGAAGCTGCCCCTCACCTGTCCTGTGGGAATATCTCAAGTGAAAACCTTACCACGTAGGAAGCAAACAACTGGGCCCCTTCCACAGCCAACGAGAAAGGAAAAACATCTTAATTTCCTAACAACACACAGAGATACAAGTTTTATAATTAAAAAAAAAAAACAACAACCAAAAAATAAAACCACAAACCAACCCACAGTAGTGCTTACCCAGTTCTAATATTAAAAAAATACTATGGTGAGAATGTCTTGACTAGGGGAAATGATACCAATAGAGAGCACACAGCAATTAGAGGAAAAATTCACAATGTTATAGTGTCTTACCAAACAAGGCACTGGAGAACACATTTGCCACACCCATCTATTTTCAACATTATTTACCCGACTATGAATTGTTCAAAGAACTAGTTTTATTTGATAGTAAAAGGGGTCTAAAAAGAGGTTGCCAGGGCAGAAATGATAAGCAACTAAAAAGTCTAGAGAGAAAGCAGAACACAGAACAAGTAAACAACATTAAAAAGAACAAGGAAAGACAGTGTTTTTCCTGAACTTTTCTTTCCCATTATGAACTATTTTCCTCACAAAAGCCTACACCTTGCAATAATGCCACTAATGCACATCCTTCTGTGATCTACTGATAAAAGAAAACAAGTATCAGAGGTTAGCAATCATATCTATCTAACACGTCTTAGCTTTTTAAAGCAACTTTCATCCATTCAAGCCACCTGCATTTCGTTAAAAAGGTCTTTAAAATTATTATCCTGGTTTATATAGAAGCTCTAAGAGTACTTGTGGGATCTTCTGGTGTTTAGATCTGTATTTCTACCCATCTCTGGATGAAGTGACCTTGGAAGTTGAGGTCATCAGGACAACACAGTATATTTACTGTCATTAAAGTAATTTATTACTAGGATATTTACAAATGAAATAACAAGTAATTCAGTACATGTTGCATAGGTGAGTTCTTCAATTCTATTTTCACCCAATTATTAATAAACATCTAATTCTGAAACAGAGTGGAACGTGGAAGAAGAAACACTGTTTGCTAAGTACAACAGCATTTCACATAATCCTGAGAAAGACTCCAGTGACTGAGCTTTTTAACTATTCAGTAGGCTGTAATAAAAACACCTGTAAATATCTAAAATATCTGTATCTCCTAAACTACTTATTTGAGTTTCCACAGTGTTTAAAAAAAAAGGAATTATACTAAAGAGTAAATCATTCTAAATCCCCTCATTTGCCATGTGCTTCTCCGTGTCAGTATGCAAGTCACTTGGGTACATTTTCACCAGGTACATTGCCCTGGGTTTTTTTTGTATGACAGACCCAATTTCTCTTGTTCTTACAAACTTCCCACTGTTTTAAATTAATCTCAAAGGTTCCAGAGAACAAACTCAGGCTCTACTTCCATTTGTACAGGCCAAAATAAGAACCAAAAGTCTTTTAACACTATTTTCCTTACAGTACTGCAGGAAAGAGCGTGGGTTTGATCAGATTTGATGCCCAAATTGCAAAATCGTTGCATCTGTCTCATTCTGCCGGTGAGCAGCTTCAAATTCACTGAGAAAACAAGGCCTGAAGTGGTGATGGAGAATGCACATTTGCTGCAGAGGAGTGCTCACCATTGAGGCAAACTGAACTGAATACCAACTGAACATACGTGGCTTGCAGAGCAAGTTAGTAACTTTTAAAATACTTGTCCAGGTCTTCCCTACTTGTTCAGGAAACCGGCGAGACTCATCTGTCCCTAAGTTCGTAATTCCTGATCTCTCATAAACATGAGTTTTGAAAGAAGTAAAAATAAATCACACCTGGCACCTGATGACTGTGACGTCCATCAAGGGAAGCAAACCCAGAAGGTCTGAATCTGTACCTAAAGTTCAAAGCAAGACCTGGATTGACTAGCTGGCACCGCAAAACTAGCCTGCCAAGACATCTCTTAAGATTTCTGGTCTGCTGGACATGATGAATTGTGGGATAGAGTACATGTTCATGAAGAACATAAATGCTGTATGTGGGTATGTGTTTTGGGCCTGCTACGAGGCAGGATGTGTGGGTATTAGGCCTACGTATGCCACTTTGCTTTCACTCTGGGTCAACAATCATGCAAAAGGGCAACATTTCCCCCCATGGAGGAGGGGAGACGTGATAATGAACAGTACTAAATCCAAGGTATACTAATAGCAAACGATTTATGATCTGACCATGACATAGTAAAGCATAAAGACTTGCATCCATGCTTAAGATACTATCTTAAAGAACAACTGTAAAAGTCCCCATGCATTCAATTACTATTTATTTCTTTGAGGCCTTGCCTTGTAAACCAAAAGCTAATTTCTCTACTGGCATTTTGAAAACCCACCTGCCAGTGGAAAAAAAAAAAAGAAAAAAAAAAAGGTAACCAGGCACTGCAAGCTGAAAGGGCTTAGCAGCCCAAATGAGCCCCTCAGACTCCCAGCCAGCTCTGGCCCATCCTCAATACTGCACCACCATCACAAGAGGAGCCCCTCCTGAGAGGCACTCAGGAGAGAGAAGCTAATTGCTGATGGAGGAGAGAGCATACAACTGTCCCCCTTTCCACAGATAAAAAATACAAAACCATGCCTTTGCCACCATTCAGGGAAAGTGACACGCTCACAGCTATGCTATCAAGAGTCAAGACATCAGCACCAAGTGAAGCCAGCTAAAAAACCCTCCCCCCAGTCATTCATAAGTAGGTTGAAATCTGAACTGTGCAGGGCGCGCTTCATTACCTTTCCAGATCAAATGAACTTCAGAGGAGAAAGTTGGCAAGCATGGCAAAAACTGTGGGCTCTGGCACAAAAGCATGCTAGGTAACCAAATACCGATCTGAAAGTGTTGTCAAACACACGTGCCATGGAAAACTGGGCAATGTGCTTTGAGAAACACGGCTGTACACAGCAGCATGAGAGAAAGCCGTACCACCATGACACGGTTTTGTGGGCTGCGTAGTACGTGTCTCCTGTGGAAATCACTTGAATGCAAGTTTTGACCTCACAGAGTTTTCAGAACTGTGTGGTTACTGCTCCCTCCCAGGGCTGCACGGAGAGCCTGCCTGCTGTCCCTCACAGATCGTCTCGGCAGATATGTTTTTATTGGAGCTCCAGAGAAATTCAGGTAACTTCCAGTAACTTTCTCCTACTGAAACGTGGGCAGTGGCTCACTTGCAGAAAATAAATTTGCTCTCACAACTGCAAGTTCTTCAATTAATACATGTTTAAATAGCGAGCCTTTCTCAGTTACATGGAAAGATGCAAACCCAGAGTTTGAGCTCAGTATTTCTTAATTGAAAATAGCTAAAAACTATCTCAGTCTTTATTACTTCTTGTATTTTTAGGAATAGCTTCAATGAACTCTCTTGCTCTTTTAGCTATTACTTAGCTAGATGCTAGCTATTCAGACACCAGAAGACAATGAGTTAACTCCAAAACTGAGGTTCAAGTGACCAGGATTGCTCTACAGCCCTCATACAGAACTACTCTTAGAAGCCCAAGAATTACTGCTTATCGTTTAACAGAAACATAACATTAAAATCTACTATTGAGCATGTATTTCTGATCACGTGCATGAAAAGAACATTAATTTCCCACAGACTACAGTGGCTGTTACCCAGCATGTCTTCAAGGATTTAGGGCTAGGCTATCTGCCAAGTTGCCCATCCCTACATGGAGCGCGAAGGACACAAATGGAACAAATGAAATGGTCCAAGTCAGCACCAGTGACAGGGAGCTGCTCTGTCTTGAACTGTAAGATTTGAAAAGACAATACTAATAATAATTTTATGCTCTGCAGATCCATCAGAGCAGCAATCTTTAACTACTTGGTTTGAAAGCAGTTGCAAGGTCCTTTAGAGTCCAATCTCAGTAACACCTATAGCTACTGATAATAAAGCAGCACCCATCTAGGACTCAAGGATTAGCACGAAGTATAACAGCTCTTAATGGAGTATGGGTTGAGAACAAAGGAAGCTCCATCAGAAAACATGGAGCTTAAAATGGGAGAGCTTGGAGGAGATGGAAGGAGAATTTAACCAGGTTTCTCCTTCATACTCTGAACTCTTAGGCAACGCATAGCACCAGCTTCAGCTTTGCTGTTGAGTCTCAACATGTAGGATAGCAAAGGTGGAAGGAGGGAAAGGCAGAGATTTTATACAAAGGCAATGTTCTCCGTGTTTTATTAGCGACCGTGGGTTGAGGAGAAAGCAGAGCAAAAGCTGAGAAAAGAGTAAATAAAGCGACGGCTGCGATCATAAATAACGAATTAGGGTGTGACGCAGGAAAGGACCAATAGCTCCTATCTCACGCCCTGGAAGAATCATTCCTCCTACTCCTGCAGTTACTAGCAACCTAGAAATAAATTACACTACATCTTTGTGTTTGAAACATTGCCAACTGTCACACTTGGGGGAGTTAAGACCGTCTGCTCTGTCTTCTGCCTTCCACTGTGTTTATGATCAAAGGGCTCACATTTATTGTGGCCAGGACAGCTCTGAGGCTTCTTTTTAAAGAATCTACAAGGAGCTCATCGCTCCATGTAAAACCCAAGAGCTTGTTTATAGGCACAACTCCGGATCAAACAAAGAATGTTGCTCCTCTAACTCTTTTGCTGTCTGATGAAGTATTTGGGCCACAGTAAAATTAAATTACTTCAGGATGCACTGACAAAGGATGAAAAGAAACACAAAATTAGGAATGGAAAGGGGTAATAAGAACCTAATATTTGAGGAACTAGAGCAAAGTAGTATCTACTTATCACTTCTAGGACCAGTCAGATGTAAATCTTGCTTCTGCAGCCTCCTTCACTTTGCTTTATTGCTATTCTTGATGTGTCATTAATGTGCTATTTTTAGAAATGACTTCAAAATAAAAATCTTTAGAATGGTGGAACTCAAAGCTCAAACACTTATCTCCAACTTTCAAATCTGTGTCTTTCAAAACTTTACTCTCCCCCTCTCGCAATGTAATAACAAAACACTGCTAAACTTCCCAAACTCTGGATGCAGCAGGGCTTTAAAACCATTGTATGTGCTGACTGCAAAACTGCATCTCCACACCTGGGTTACAGAGCCTCAAAGACAGAGCAGCAGACAAAACTCTGATTTGGATGCATAGGGAAGAGAGAGGGAAAAAAAACAACCCCACAAGCAAAAAACAACAAAACCCCAAAACACAGAGGGAAAACATGTAACTTGCAGGCAAGACCAAAGGCTCAATTAATTTTGTGATTTCTACCAATTAGCTAACACTAGCCTACACTTAGAATTCTAAGACCCACAGAATAGCTGGACTTGTGCTAAATTACAGACTACTGATCAGTATTCCAGCCCTCTGGTGCACATCTACTGTAATTTCCATGATTATTTGTAAAAGCATGTGGCCTTCTTCCTACTTCTCAGCTTCCTCCCTCATCCCCACTTACATGGCGGGCACGCTACGCCAAACCAACCCAGCTATGGAGAGAGAACTGATCTCTTCTACACTGCAAACCCACTCTGAGTGAGGCAGATAAGGCTGGGCCCAGATAATGCTGCTAACTGTAATTTACCTCCTCAGAGCCATTATTTTGTCTTCTAATAAATAAAATGTGCCTCATGTTCGCTGCATTTTCTGTCTAAAATGTCACAGGACATTCCTCTCATGTCCCTCAAAAATACCATTCTTATTGGCTTTAAAAAGTTTGTTGGGTTTTGTTTGGTTTTAGTTTGATAATGTAGAAGCGTGGAAAGTCAAGTCAGTAAAATTACTTCCTCACAGTGTTAAACATTGACATCTAAATGTGTACCATCCCCTTTAAATACTGAAGCTCTTCTTCAATTTGAAAAAGTTATGACAGCAGATTTTTCGGTAGCGTAATGTATTTGATAACTGTGCAACAATGGGGGGGGGGGTTAAATCAATCTGAATTCCTAATACATTGCTAAATTACTAAATCACTGAGAAATTAGAACCCCCTGCCAGGTCAATTTCACAGATGAAAAAGTATTTTAGAAGATGCATTTGTGAAAGAAAAAAAAGTGCATCAGGCAAGAAAATAAAGCAGCAAGTGATGTTGGAGAGTGAGCAGCTCAAATCACTGGCTCTTCAGACTTCTCCTTCAGAGAAATACCATTTCAACCCTATTGTCACATGCAAACGTTTTACACCCTCAATGGTACCATTTATTTGATGTGAGACAGCACAGAGGTAAAACAATACTGAGTGAACGGTGATGCCATTTGATTCCTGTAAAGAAACACCTGAATGTCCTAACTCCAAACAAGAATTGTCCCAATTCTCCATCCCACAGCAACCCCTATCCCATGTGCCCCCTCCAACTCTCCCCTCCCCATCCCAATATCCCTCAACATTTCCTACATTGCCCAACTATTGTTTGGCAGCAAGCAGCAGAGGGCACGGCAGGTTCCATGCTACTCAGGGCGGCTGGACAGGAGACTGAGGGAAAGAGCTATTGAAGCACCCCTTCGTGCCTCTTCTATCCACTTCTAACCAAAACTGATTTTATCAAACTTTTAAGGAAATTTTTAAGATTGTTTCCCTGTCATGTGTAAGGACTGATAGACTGGCAGCATGAGTGCAACAGTCAAGTCTCCTGAGGAATTAGACTAGCACAATACCTATAAGCCTCTTGTTATAGCAGTTCTCTCCCCTTCCACCATGCACAGCCAGCAGCAGACAAGAAGTGTTGAAAGTGTTTTTTACCTCTCTAAATCACATCAAATTAATGCACCTATTATCTGGGAGACATCTTCGTGCTACCTTAGTAGAATGAAATTCCAAGACAACATAGAGTTCATTTACAGGATTGATACATAATCCTGATTTGTTCCCTGCATTGTTTCTCCTTATTTCTGTAATTTGTAGTCCACAGCATTCCAGATTTTGGCAGTGGAAAAACTTTACCAAGAACTCCAGTGCAGACTAATCCAGTGTTCTTTTACTTTTGGCAGGACTGAAAAGCTTCACAACTGTTCCAGCCTGAACATAGAAATTCATGTACTCTGGCACTTCCTTTGGCCTAGAGTTAAATTTTAAGGCAAGTATAAGGACCACGTGACAGCCACGCTGGCAATGGCGAGCTCTCCTATGACAAAGAACTTCTTCCATGTCTCCCTTTCCACAGCTACGACTACTTCTCCACAAGCACAACATGTGTGGAGTGGTTTCCTCATGCCGCTGAAAACAGCTCTCCCAATTGCTCTTGCTTTTCCATTACTGCCCCCCACCTGCCCCTCCCTGCCCCATCTCCGGGCCCTGAACAACGACCACATACAGCCTCAAACAGCCAGTAACGAGCGCTGGTGTTTTTGCACTGTGCTGAACATTTCAATTCACAGCTTTCAAGTTGTTATGTTACCCCACACTCACACCTCCACCTCCCCAGACACCTGTACTATACCCTTCTCAATCACAGAAATGTAGGTATGTAGAAAATAATCCTGCTTCTAAAACAACATTTTAAAATAAAGTGCTGGGGGGGAAAAAAAAACCCAACCCAAACCACAAGTTTGTTCTTGGCAACTATAATTCTCAGCTTCCAATTCCAATCCAAGCATCACTCAAAGGCCCTGGAGTTCTCCTCCTCCCATACCCCCCTCAGCACTTTGATTCACAGCACACACATATTTTGGTAGAGGTAAGCTTCCAGCTTGGCTTCTCCACGAAAAAAGGCAATCATTCTTGGGAGATCAATTATCAGCAGCAGGACAGTGTTAATTAAACTACAGTCACTACTACCCAAGAAGAAGAATTCTTCAAAACTCCACCTTTCCTCTGCATGCTTTCACAGAAAGGTACAGACTGTCTTTAGGAACTGTATTCTTCAGCAACAGCCCAGCTAACAGCACCATTAATTTCTTTAACAGTTTTCACCTTTTCTCAGCTGGGGCTCTACTGCTCCTTGAAGTGGTCTACTCCTCTGTGAGCTCTTCAACCAGGAAGAGCTGATATTGTGAGATGACTGGTTTTGTTTTGTTTTTTTTAAGTCAAATGCCTCAGGTTTACTATACTTAAGACATTGCTGTGTGATGTTTCTGATCTATAAAATTCAGTTTTGCTTTGAATCCTACCGAACAGTATTTCTGCACCCTACATTTAGTCTTAGCTGAAAGGACAGGGAAGTTACTTCTGTGATCTGCTACTTAAGCAGCACTTACTTAAAAAGTGACAATTGTAGAGCTACTGGAAGACCTCACTATCATGTTAAGACTCTGCCTGTTGGCTAACCTTTGTCTGCTTACTTGTACCTTTAGTAAGAACTTCAGATGGAAAATTTATAATTCACAGAAAAGCTGAAGGTATCCTTCAGGTCACAAGCAGCTTGTTTGAAAAGAGCATAAAGACCATAAAATATATCTGAAACGGTCACAATAAAGCTTGTGCCAAGTTCAGTAGTACCACTGTGCAATATTGTCATGAATTTAAACTAGGGAAACAAGTTTTGTTGTCTGATTAAAGCAGCTCAAATATAAAATCAAGTAATTTTGATTTGATAACAGAATTAAAACAAAAAATTATCCTCCTCTTGGTCACACTGGAACAAGTTGCCCAGAGAGGTGGTGGAGGCTCCATCCCTGGAGATACTCAAGGTCAGGCTTGATGGGGCTCCGAGCAACCCGACCCAGTGAAGACATCCCTGCTGACTGCAGGGGGGTTGGACAAGATGACCTTTAATGGTACCTTCCAACTTAACACATTCTATGATTCTATGGTCATGCAAATCTCACATCATTCTTCAATGTTTTTTCTAGGTTCAGTGATATTTTACCCATAACTGGTAGACTAATTAACAGCTGCATTTCAATTCAAGATCTGGGTTTCAACAAAGACAACATGGCAACATACCTCCAAGTGCTGATGCACTCTGCAACAACAGTATTTCATTCCTATTGCAATTTTTTTTTCAAACTGCAAAAAAACTTCTTGTCATACAAAGTCAGCCCTTACCAAATATGTTTGTGCCAGTGAACATTTCTTCCAGTAAGAATTTTCTCCTATGCTGACATTAAAATTCATTAGTAAGATAGCAATTTCTTTAACAGGCTCTGAAAATATTTGCTGTCTCGACTACTACAGAAGCAGATTGTTTTCCTACATATATATGTGAGAACACAGGTAAATATGAGCCCCCTGCCCAAGATCTCCAGTAGCTACACTGGATGCAAGTTTTCTTTAAATGCTGTCTCATAACCATCTACGTGCTGTCCACTTGCAGACTGTTTCCTTGCAGCACATTCAAGTTCTTCAAAACCAGATCAGACCTGTGCACAGATGCACAAGTGCTACTACATTCTGCATCCGATTTTACGTGTCTGACTCTCCATCTGACACCACACTGGGTTTCAGCAGAAGCATCACAAGTTTTTAACTTAGAATGAAATCTGCTTTGTGCTGTTTCAGGAAGGTTGAGAAAGACATCTGATGTTCTAGGCATTTCTCCTCTTTCTTCTGTCAAAGATTCCTGCAAGAGAACTTCTCATGGCCCTTTCCAACCAACCAGCCAAATCACTATCAGCAAGGCAGCAAAAAATAAATCTATCTCCAGGCATAGGTTACAGTAACACACAACTTGAGCGTGATACTTCCTCTGAGCTTCATAGAGAAACTTATCAGACGAAAAAAATTAAGTTTCTAGATCTTAATTGCAGCAGAAAATTTTACCAAGTGTAACTCTTGAGTATCAGCTTAATGACACAGGCTGTAATGAGGGCACAATTTAAATAGAACACCAAGGAGCACAGTATTTGTGTCAAGCACAATTATCTCTGTATTCACATGGGCTTGTCTTCCTGTTAAACACAACCACCAGAGGACATCAGCTAAAGCAAGAGATTTTTGTTTAGTTTGTTTATACAAGTCATCTCAAATTGTGGAGCAGAGCTTTCTGGCAGCTTCCCTTCCCTTTACCTTTCCATCCACAAGGCTGAGGTTTTTTTGAAACTACATTACAAATGTTTCCTTTCTAACTCTGTGAGTGTAACCAGCAAGTTTTCCCCCCACCACAGCTGGCTGTCATTCCTGTGTAGTCTCAAGTTCCTATTCACCTCTCAGTTCTTTCAGTAAGTAACAAACCCAAAGGTGTTTCTAGTTGTGGGAGGGATACAAGCAGGGTTTACAGTTCTGCTGACTTTTGTATTTGCATTCAAGATTTCAAAGGTATGTTCTTAAATATTAATAGGTCTAGTGCCACAAACATCAGAATTTTTAGTCTTAACATTACAGTGGGACATTAAGGCTTGTAGCAAAGGTGTAGTCCTAACTTGAAAAGCTAGTTACAACTGACATAAGTAGGTGCTACAGCTTCAATATCTTACACCCTGCTGTGAGGGTTTTTTTTCCTCACAGCAAACATCAGATCAAAGGCAACATCTGCTGCAGAAAGACCAAAGTCACTTGCCAATCTAGAGCTGTCCTTTAAAAACTTGAGCTCTAGCTAGAGCATCAACTATTTTGTTTTTAATTTCCCATCCTCTCACGTGTTTGTTTGCACAAAAAACAAATCATTACATACCTGAAAAACTTGTTCTTCTGCAGATGACACAAATAGATCCATTTATTTTGATTAACAGTATCAAGGTTTTGGCCTGCCACAGCCAGGAACATTCTGTCTGACCAGTATCTCCTCTCAGTACTTTTATAACAAGGAATTTAAGAGGCATTTCAAGGGTATTAAAGTACCTGGTATCCTGTATTTATTCCCACCCAGTCCCCTGCCCAAATAAAACATGACAAGCTGAAAAGTGAAGGTTAAGAAAACCCCACTCTTCACAGTAAGAGTGATAAAAAGTTGCTTTACAACATCATGAACTGAAGCAAAAGGCTATCCTTGCTTTACAAGGACAAGCAAAGTACAACCTACAACCAGTCAATTTGTTAAAAAAAACCACCAAACCCCAGGATCTATACTCAAATATCTTCTAATTCAATTTAGAAAGTGCGAGCCTTCAAGTGTTTCTGTTGTTCTGGATGACAACATAGGAGTTCTGAGGTCCAAGACCTTCAATTACAGATTGAGAAATGACATATGATGTATCTGAATCACTTTGTCACAGTATTAAAAAAAAAAAAAAGGAGGTATTTTTTCATGAAGTTCAGAGAAGTTACAAGCTTGTTGTAATAAATCACAGACTGGTTTGAGTTGGAAGTGACCTAATTCCAACCCCCTGTGCTATGGGCAGGGGCACCCTCCACCAGAGCACGCTGCCCAAAGCCCCATGCAACCTGGCCTTGAACACTGCCAGGGAGGGGGCAGCCATGGCTTCTGTGGCAAACCTCTTCCAGGGCCTCACCTCCCTTACAGTAAAGGATTTCTTCCTAACATCTAACCTAACTCTTCCCTCTCTCTCAGCTTGAAGCCATTATGGGGCAAATAAGCATTACTCTTAAAACAGGTACAGCACAAGGCAACCAAATGCACTGACTGCGTCACCCTGCTCTGCTTGACAAAGGCTGCTATTCTCCGCTCCTGTCCACCAAACTACTTCTACAAAACCTGACCTTTGTAACTACCTCCTGCTGCTTTTTTGGCACTGAAGAAAAAGCTCACAGGGAAAAAACCAACCCAAAAACCAAATAACTATATTTAAAAGACAGGTAGTAACCTGTAAGCAGGCAGCAAGGCTACTTCTATTGCAGGTAAACAAGGCAACCTGTGTCTCATTTTAAACATCCTCTCACATTCTTTAACTTCTAATCTAATAAACCTTAAGGAGAGATGAGTATTGCGGTGATTGCTTAATTCTCCCCAGTCATCTTCAGGCAGATAATCCAAACTACTCAGCTCACTCACGTTAGTTTGGTTGTGGGTTTGTTTTGTTGTTCTTGCTTGGGGGGTAGGGAGGGGGTTGTTTAGTTTAGTTTTTTTAAATTAAAAGCTCCAGTGACTACATTCACTAAGGGACATTCACTGTGCAACTCAACTCTACAATCAACAGAGCACTTAAGACTATACAAAGCATTTCATCTGGTCACTCAAAGCCAACCTATGAGCAAGGACTCTGAAACAATCTACAGAAGTGTCAGAAGCCTAGGGGCTCATTGCTAATTCCTGTTCTATTTCATACAAGGTGGGATGGAGAGAACTGGAATGACACCATCCATTAGATTCTTAGCCTACCTTTCCCTCATGAAGTCTAGGAGGTACAATCAGGTACTCCCAGGTCCTATTTTTTCTCTGAAAAACTCAAAATTGCCCCATAAAGAAAATCATTCCACTGAAGGGCCTACTTCCTTTTCTATTTCAGAGATCCACAGACATGGTGGTCTCAGCCCAGGAATATCCAAGTCAATTCAAACACCTCTCTCAGTATAAGCCACACACTACCCTGAAATGGAAACATGTTCAATCCAACTTCAAATTCTGACATTGTAAACCTGAGTAGAAAAGAATGCAATGGTTCATAATGTCAAGAGACCACACAACAGAGTCTCTCTGGTGCCACAGGAAGTCTTTGCTGCCTAGCATGTATCTGATCTTTAACACTCTAATCAGTCCCATGGAGTAAGGACGAACCTTACTGCCCACTTCCTGATCCTCCCCAGCTACTGGTTCTGCAGTCACTGTCCTGTTAGCAGCAGGTAGAGCACAACTCAGCAGTACTTCAAGATTAACCTGAGTGGCGCTGCCACATTTAGGGAGTTGTAGACTGCACCCTGTAACAAAAAGCAGTAGAGGATTCAAGCTACAAACCCATCTTCCTCAACTTAAGCAAAGCTCAGCAAAATATTTCAGCTGCAAGGTTATAAAGAAATCAATCCCAATTATTTTAAGGGGACTTGAAAAGCATGGAGCATGACGGTGTTACCCCAAGTGCACTTTTGACTCAAAGAAAATTACTATAGTACAAGGGATCTACAGGGAAAAAAAACCCAACAAAAACATCAGCAAGTGCTACACCCTGTGGTAACACATGGTGGAAGGAAAAAGTAGACAACAGTATTAATCCAGTCTTGCACTAAGAAACAAAGCCTACACACAAGCAGCCTGTTATACCACTGCCAACCCTAAATTCTTTGCTTAAAAATTTTCTATCTGAAATCATTAACAGGAAAGAAAAAGCCTATGAATCCAGAGCTAGAGACTAAGATGACCAACTACTTGCTGTCTGCCCATAAAAATCCCACGACAAAATAAAGCCCTTAAAGGAAGAAGAGCTATATTGAGCTATAAAGCTCAATCATGAAATAACTATGCCTTGAGCATACACTATTCTCTCAACATGCTAAGAAACCACAATTATAACCAGATGTGTGAATGTAAGGATAGGAATACTGTTAGCACAGCTGTAGAAAACAAGGAATGCAAGATGGCAACATCAGTAAGTATCTTAATTAAATGCAAGCTGCTAAAACACAGCAGCCCTCCCAGAGTAGCATTTCCTTCATAAAAATATGGATTTAGTGACAGAAATGTTCCCTTATTTAAAGTGACACGTTGACAGAAACGCTATGTCAGAAACCAGGTCATCCAGTTTATCCTACATGTAGCAATGTAATATTTTTTCTGTAACATCTAAATGAAGGCAAGAGGAGGCTTTCTTGTTTTTTCTAGATAAAAGTCATATGATCCCCAGCCTACCATTATTAACAAGCTGTGTAAGATTTTCAACAATCAAAACCTTTATCTGAAATTTATTAAGAGTCCATTTACTCTTTAATCAATGAGATTGTGGAAAAGGCAAAAGCAGAGCAATGTAAAAAAAATTAAGTACTCTTCTTCTTGTCATTACTGTATTTTTAAGGCCACATTAATTCTAGGATGTCTACAGGGCAGTCTTTACCACAAGGAGAAACATGTTCCTGGATACTACTTTGTGTGCACTAAGTTATCTTCCTGTGTAACAAAAAGCTCTTTTCATCAGCCTTCAGTGAGATCAACACAGCAACCAACATTTCTGTTCAAAAACTAGGGAATGGGCAGAGGGGTAGAAGGGGGACACAATGAGGAAAATGAAGAAGCAGAGAGGGAAGAGCCAGCCAAAGTAGTAGAAAAGAGGAAATTACATTAGTCCTCCAAGTTCTAACAAAAAAAATGTTCTCACAAAAAAATAATCTTTCTGTAAAAAGTTCCATTTTCTCTAACGGATTCACATCTTCTAATAAACCCTATGTAACCTCCCATATACAGCTACAGTACGCTGAACCTTAAATATTTCTATTGCTTAAAAACTTAGAAAAATGAAGGGAAAACACTCTTTAGGACAATTCTAAATTTGTGGGAGAGCCTAAAGGGGCATAAGAATATATCTCTCTTACCTACATAAGATGTAAGATAGAGATAGATGTACATTAAAGTGAAAGTTCTTTATTGTGCTTGTGAAGGACAAGTTCTACACCCATCACTTCTCATTTCTGATGTTCATGTAAACCCAAAATCTAGAGTGTAAGTTAAAGTGAAAATCTGAAAAAGTCTTGTTTTCTATTTGGTAAGGGTAGCTTCAATGCAAGTGACACCCAAGCTTCTGCATTGGAAATTCTGAATCATTTAACTGAAAGGACTTGTGAGTTTTAGGAACAATCATGTGCAAGTTTTAATCTTCAAGAAAAAGGGAATGACACTGGATAAATGCTTATCCACCTCAAACTGAGAAACGTTTGTGAGAGTACAGATGAAAAGAGCAGAGGTCTGGTATGAGTAGTTACAGAATTCCTCCTCTTCGGTTTCCAAAAACAACAGACAATACAAGATTTTGATTCTTAAATTTATTTTTAGCAGGATGTGTGTACTAATGGATGGTGACATCATTAGAAGATGGTCCATGTCCACCACCTGCAACAGAAGCTAGACAGATGTTAAAGAAAACAATTAAAGAGTTAAAGATAACACTACTTACCCAGAGCAGACTTAGGAAAATCACCTACTAAGCAGTACAGTTAGCTTTTGATTCAGTTCATATTATTTATCTGTTGTCAAAATTTACTGTCAAGATTTACTATATATACGTTACCTTGTTTTGATGGGAATCATGAAGTTATGTTTAAAAAATGAGTTTCTCCAAGAGTCATTTCTCAAGTAGTACTCATGTAAAGATTGGTTATTCAGTTACTTACCTGTAAATTTTCTTCAGAAGATAAAACATCTGCACACTTAGGTCTAAAGCTGCCATCTAAGGTTTAAAGTCAGCAAGAACCCACCATGAATTCAAATTCTAATACTGTTAAACCAGGTCAACAGCCGGTAACGCTTCAAAAGTCCACTCAGCATACCATCACCCGTTCCTTACAGCACTTGGGCGTTTGACAAAGCAGTAAAGTAGGATCTTCAGCGATATACTCACAGATGGGTGATAGTAGTTCAGAAAGAAATTAAGACTTGATATCTTACAACCCAGAGATCATGTTACACTCTAAAAAGCCAACAGTCAGGAGTCTAAAAATGTAAACATATTTTTGTCCAGAGCAAATTAATTTCACCAGAAATTCCAGAGCAGGAAGACCTATGGACAGACAGTTCAAGAAATAAATTCTCAAAGAATTAGGTGACAGGCTCTTCCCTAGTGCTATTTCAAATGAGAAGCTAAGAAGCAAGGCTCAATCTGAGGTACAGTATTTCCCAAGACTGTAAGAACAGAGTGCCTGCTTCAGAAAACAAATGCATCTGGCTACATGCCTTTGGCCTTTACATCAGATGTCCCTTTCTAAAAAAAAAAACCAATAAATAATAATACTAAACAAAGAATCTAAGCCTGCTGTACCTACAGACAGCATCGTGAAGACATCCCAGTATTAAATTTCAAAATTTGAGAATTTTTAACCTGCCTGCAACTCCCAAATGAAAGGCACTACTGGCAGTGAGCATAAAGTCACTTCACCCATCTTAAGACAAGTTCAGAAGCTTGATTTTAAGGTTCTTGTTTACAACCTCTCTCAGCTCATACCTCTTTAGCAGTAGCTTGCTTTAATACCATCTTGGCTCACAGCTCTTTTAGTAACCTGCATTTATGCCACAGCGACCATTCTAAAAACATTCTTACAATATACCTCAACATCCTAGGACTTCATCTGCTCAAAACAGACTGCTGCAGATAGGGAATACTCACTCCTGCTTTCTGAAGACTTCTGAAACCAGTCTGAAAATGGACGTGTGCTATATTAGAATGAGATTCTTCAACAGTTTAAATAATTCAGCCAAGAAACACAGTTTTAAGGACCATGACAGCCTGGGAGTAATGAATTGCTTTCTCTAATGGCTATCAACTATTTGATCTAGTAATATGGAGAAAAATAAACTGGTTCGTATTTGTTGAAAACAACCAAGAGTAGAATATGTTCACAGCTGCACTCCATTGAATTCTGACTGAGCTCTCAATTTTACAGAAGTGTAAATCCCTCTGGTCATCTACTATACAAAACCAGGGTCTTGTGGCTGGTAATGATCTACAAAAACAAGCAGTATCTCAAGAAAATCAGTCCTATGTTGGTACTGTAGAAACTTGCCATTCAAGCACATTATACATAGAGGGAAGGTAGGGCAGGTGATTAAGAGCTTAAGTCTTCCTGATTTTAATTTTCCAGGTCCCATTGTGCTGTTGCATCAGTTGTTACTGCAATCAGCACTAGCATGCATGGCATCTAAAGGCTGATTGATACTCTTCTTGTGGATAAACCCAGTGAAGCTGATGGCAAAAACCTTGATCAACTGCTTTTCCAGAGGGGTGCAGAGCAGAGGGACGGACTCAGGAAATAATAGCAGTGTAAGAGTGACATAATTGATCTGGATGATCACTTCAGATACACTGCGAACAGCAGTTTTCCTGAACAAAGACAACATAAAATGTGAACTCAAGTTATAAAGTTACAAAAGGGTAAAGAAACCTCAGAGTGAAGAAAGTGCTCATCAAGCCTGTAGGATGACACCTCATGTGTATCATGTAAGGACAACAAGCATATGCTGTAGTTACAGCAAACCACAACTGTTCAGCCATCTCCCCTTGCAAAAAGGATGCCGCTTCAGTTCTATTGCTTTAATACCCAAGTCAGTATTGGAAGCTATGTCTCACAGCAGAGATAAGGGATTTGGGAAACAACAGACATGAAATTAAGGACTTATTTAAGATACGTGGGATGTTCAACAAGAAGCTCGACAGTATTATGTGGTAGGAAAGGAAAACAAAAGACTTAACAGTGAGTGAATTAGGGGGGCATTTGCTCATAATGATCTGTTCACTCTGCATCTTTCTTTTATTAATACTGCTCATCCTACAAATGCTGCTAATCAGCCTCTAACATGGCTTGTTAGCAGCACAGGACTTAAAACTACATTTTACTAGGTTTAATGGATGCTTAAGTCATATTAAGAGGTTGTACTGAAACCAGTAAATTCTTATCTTTCAGAAACTTAAAACTACCAGAAAGATCATTCTGTTCAGAAAAAGGACTAGTATTAAACAGTGTAGTACATAAGTTTTACAGCAACAAAAAGATTAAAAAATTTGCTCTATGAAGAACTATTTTTGTACCCTACAGGGTAAGATTATCTGCACTACTAAAACTGTCTATACATATAATAAAGAATGAATAGTCTAAAACAGAGAAAACATTAACATTGAAGCGGTTACAGTTGTAACAATACCTAATGTTGAGCTGGTTTAATAGATTTAGAATACTAGAACCAAAAAAATATCTTGTTAAAAATGTGCTGGAAGCAAAGACCTAACAATGTCAACTAAGTATTTACCTTTGGAGAGAAAATCTGTTTAGGCAAACTAAAAGCATTTGCAAGAATGAGCTTTAGTGAAGAATAGACTAAAACAAAACATTACGCACTTCCAGCTTATGCTCTTTCTCTGCAAGGAATTCTTTTTGACATCGGAGAAAGTCCGACAACATTCGAGTTAGCTGTTTTCTATCATCTATTTCAGCGGCCAACCTGCCATTGTAATCCGCCAGCAACATACACGCATCATCTACCATTTTGGA
Source organism: Laterallus jamaicensis coturniculus (assembly GCA_022605575.1). Taxonomy (NCBI): domain Eukaryota; kingdom Metazoa; phylum Chordata; class Aves; order Gruiformes; family Rallidae; genus Laterallus; species Laterallus jamaicensis. Next base: position 5,963,374 of record JAKCOX010000036.1, on the reverse strand, counting down.
AAGTTGCTCTCCAGATTCCTTATCTAAAAAGCAAGCAGAGAAAAACAAGTAAAGCATGATTCCGTTGTATACTGTTAAGTTCTCAGATCAGCATTTCTGTTACTGGATCCCCAACCCTCACCTGTTATTCTGTCTAACAAGGACACATCTTGGACCTCTATAGGCAAGGAAGCTATTCTCTGATGAACTGCTGCATCCCCAGAGGCAGCGTTTTCTAGTTCTTGTAATGCTCTAATGAGATCTGTGGTCTGAAAAAAGCATGCAAGATTGAGAACTAGTTTAAACAAACAGATCCTAGTACAAGACAGTATTTCACAATAAGCTTATGGAATCACGTTGATGGTAATTTTAAAAGCATTTATGATATCAGCATTATAGCAACACTCTATCCCCTCTCAGACTGAAGCCAGTGCATTCTTTTTAAAGTAGGGCTCATGTTGATAGAAGCACAGAAGTTTGTTACACAGAAACATACTAAGTTGTGGTTATTTGAGGACAGCAATTCCATGCCATAACAAAAAGCTTTTTGAGATGGGTCAGTACCATAACAAAACACCCACAAGTATTATAAATAAAAGCCATAACAATGAAAGGTAGGTAACAACTTTTCCCAGCCATCACTACTGCAACATTGAGAAATATTTTATTGATATAACGATAGCAATCTGATTCTCATACGTGCACTACTTGTTACCACCCTTTAAATCAAATGAGAGCCTAAAACACTGCAGAAACTAACGCTGAAATCCCAATGTGGACAAAGCTAGATAATTCATACATTCTGGTTTAGCGCTAAAGTTACAGCATGCTCAACTTCTTAGCTCCACTCCAAACCTAAAGTACTGCAAAGAAAAGTTTCAGGCGCAGTCATCCTTGCTCAGAAACAGTGTCTCATTAAAAACAGAGACCAACCAAACCATACGCAAACACAAATATTTGTAAGTGTGCTTTTACCTGCGGTGGGTCAGTGGGAGAGCTTCGAGGTGAGCAGTTATTCTCATCAACCTTTATCTGTTCATATGTGCGTTTCCTCACCTTTCTGTCTCCATCTAAATGGAAACAAACAGAGGAGTCAGAGAAATAATATTTCAAGCATGAGACTGAATCTTCATACATGTACAAAATACTTACACAAAGCTTGCCTAAGTTGTTCTAATACATCACTTTCATAAACAGACCTTTCTTCCCAGATAGAGAGCACTCGGCCAAGGTGTTTCTTACAACTCTCATCAGACTCACTGTTTAAAAAAAAACACAACACACCAAAACAAAAATCAGCCCCAGCCAAAAGTAGAGCATTGCTATATGATTATCTTTCGCAGGACCTTAATCAATATCAAAATTTCAGAAGTCAAGTCATTTCAGAAAACAAAAATCATGTTTTAAAGAGAAGAAAGCAAAGACCAGTTCATCATGCATTCGCAAGCACATCAAAAAAGCCAATGCCTGATTCCCTTTGCTTGCTCAAGCCATAAATCTGTAAGTACATAATCCTATTAGGCAAATGCTGCAAACAGGTTTGTGTTTCTTCAACAGCTCTAAACCATGTGAATATAACTCTGTATCAAGATTCCAGCTTCCTCATGCAACAAGATGAATGGCTGCTGGGGAAAAAAACAAATCATGCAACACTAGTAATGAAACACATCAAACTGTTGTAAAATATAAACACAGACTGAAAGCAAGTTTAAATTTAAAGCACAGCTAGCAATTTTCTAAGGCAAGAGGGACTGATGACAGAGGAATTTACTATGAAACTTCATCCAACAGCATTAAGACTATCCAAGATAAACAGCACACGAGGACTAGTTAGGTCAGAAAAGATGAACCAAGCACTTCTCTAAATCCCCCTCAAATACAGTATGATGAAAGAAACTGCACATAAGAGTTTACTGTACCTTGAAACATGCTTAAAAGCTTCCACTATTACTGGAGCAAAGTCTTTTGTAAATTCTGGTCCTTTCCTTTTACTGTTCTGTATTACATCATTGGCCAAGTACAGGAATGTCAGCTTCCTATTTGGTTTTGCTAAAAGAAAGTGATAAACATGAATAATTAGAAACTTTACTTCCTCCAACCAATATATTTTTATCCACATTTATTCAAAACAAAAAACCCAAACATGTTTTTCCTATTCTCATTCCTGCTTATAACATTACATTCAAATTATGTGTTAAAAAATGTGGAAAGACTTTGGTTCTCCATTGGCTTTCCTCTCTCGTCTGCTGTGCCTCTTTGCTCAGATTCTTACTCCTTCATAAAAGGCTATGTAGCCCCATTCCCAAAAACAAACAGGAAAAACCTCATGATATTGCAAAGTCTTCTTCAGCCCCCAACTATACTCATGTGTTTGCCTGAGCCTAATGTAATTTGCCTGGTAGCCTTTTTGGGTTTCTTCAATGAACTTAGCTTCCTTCTGAGCCTGCATAAACCTTACACCCACAAACTCCTCTGACCAGGAGCTTCACAGATCCATGTGAAGAAACTCCTCCTGAATTTCACTTGGTCCTATAAAACCACCCTCATTCCTGTATTTTTAGCAAACTGAACAGTTAATCCTTAGTCAATCTCTTCATATCACTGTGAAACTCCCCTCCATTTCCTCATCATTAAAACACTTGTGTCTGCAGCTGTCAGATCAATAAAACATTTAGGAAAAAAAAAAAAAAAAAAATCACTTTCAGGCTGCTGTGGTACACCTCTTCAAGTGTCTTACACATTTTACCCTAGTCCCATTAACATGCAATAGATAACAGGCATCCAATTTACAAGTTGCATTTGAAAATCTATTCCATATTTCCTAAGTGTTCCTTAACTCAGGTATTTTCATTTACCCAACTTTATCCAATCTTCATTAGTCTACAGGTTTCTTAAAGCTGCAACTTCTACTGCAACACTTCTAACATTTGATACCCCTTACCACCACACAACCTCAGTCTGTATTCTCTCACCTTAAGAAGAGCTTGCTCTTGAAAGGTTTAAGTTTTGTCTGATCTCTCAAGGAAAGCAGTACTGTGGTAAAGTCAATCGAGGATTTCTTAAAACTCCTGCAGTATGATTTTGTTTTGTTAATTTCCATTCCAGCCTCTCAAACATGCAGAGCTACTACCCTCACATACAAACAGAAAATTCAATGTTGATATGCTTCCATTTTAAGGAAACGTTTTTGAGAATAGATTTCTCCTTGGGAGTATTAAATTTTTCCCATCTTCTTGGGCAGACACATCCAACAACTTGAGAGTTCTGAATTAAGTGAGGAAAAAAACCCTGCACTAGAAGTAAAAACAGACCTCTAAAATCTACATTTTGTAAGCTTATGCTACTTAATTTATTAAAAAAAAAACCTAACCAACAATATAGCAAAACACCTCCTATTATTGTTTCAGGTAAACCAGTTCTGACACATAGAAGGTTACTCAAAGAGAAAGTCTTAGAAAACACATCTTATCTCATGGGTGCAGTTTACCCAAGCCGACCCTACCTCCCCTCACCCCCACAGAACTGGGACTCACAATATAATGAAGCAGACTGTTTCCCCATACTACATCCTCTGAACTGTACACAATCCTTGTCCACTTATTTCACAGAAAAAGTCGTGTTTTAATGCTCAACAACGCAACTCATTTGTGACAGACCTCAACTTCCTTGTTTCCAACAAGTAACCAAGTCAACCAAGCTGGTAAAGGCAAGAGATGTATGCAGTACCATGAAGTCAGGTGATGCTGATTGACACAAAACTTAAAACTTTATCTATTCACTACAGTAAACATAAATACACTGGTTTTGGAAAAAAAGCATGCTAAACCACTTTCAGGCTTATTTCCTCCAGTATTACTTTTGCAGCTGCCTACTACAATGCAATAGAAACAAAGCTGTATTTAATGAACAAAAATCCTCGAAATACTATTAAGCTATCTGTGGCTTTGGTTAGGAAATTCAACTAATAGCCTACACTTATTTTCCAAACAATGTTAGGAAGTAAAATGTTAGAAAGCAAAAAAATTATGCCTACTCTCAAGTGCTCTCTTTCACTTCAGGAATCTGCACAAGTTTACATACTGGCCTACTACCACTCTGCCTTACATGTGAGACAAGTGTATCATCATCAAGTGAGGCTGCCAACTCTGAGTTGAAAAAAATGGCCAGGTGCTCTATTGCAACTACAACTAAATTAATTAGTGAAGCCTGAAATACAAAATTTAATTCCAGACCAGACAGATCTCTTCTTAATTAAAAAACAACCTCACAAAAAAACCCCAACTGTTTAAAGCACTTTTCTTCAATAGCAGCCACACTAACTTCTTTTCAGCCCTGGGCTTTGACATGCCTCGGTACACCAAAATGGGTCAGTCAACAGAAGCACTTTTAGCTCAAGAAGAAAGTGAAAGAAAAAAAAAAAAGTGTGATCTTGGGTTAAAGAAGGATCTGAACTGCACATATTGCCAGAGCGTAGTGTCCAAAGTAGCTGGCCAACAGTTATCTCTGGTGCACTAACAGTACAGTCTGCAAACAGGAAACTGCTAAGAAAGCATCCATGCTGGACTGAGTCATCATCTTTCTGGAAGCTCTGTGCAGCGTTCACATAGCTTCAGCTTGGTTCAGTTAGATTTACCTACTGAAGCAGTCAATGCAGGTCCCTGAAGCGGTGGATTCTGAAATACTTTAAGCGGTCAACAATACTGGCTGGTATAAGGCCACATTAAGCACACAGTGAGACTCACAACTAGCACCTCACAACTGAAATTAAGTCTGTTGCAAAAACGTACCTGACATTAAAATTCCAATGAATACTCCACAGGTGGCAATGGTATTTCACCTGCAACTAGTGTAATCAGCTATCTACAGTGGAGAGACTTAGCATCCTCATTATCAAGTCAGTTTTCAGCAATCTATACTTCTTAGGAACACACACTTGTTATCCCAGCCTGGGTACTCCTGGTTTTCTACCAGTCCAATACAGATGACCTGATAGTCTATGCTGGAGTCCATAATACTTCAAGAATTCGAATGCTGAAAAGCCACCACTTTAATGCAAGAAGCTCTAGTATTTTACCTTGGAAGGCAGTAAGCATGGTATTTTCATCAAGGTTAACTCTGTCAATCAAAGCCAGGATAACCACCTATACCTGTCTTTTCCAGGTTTACCTCCTAACACTGGAAACTGAGCTCCCATGAAGACTGATAGAAACATGCCCTTGAGTTTCAGGAACCTCTTCTCTAGAACGAAGACATATTTACTGTCTTAGACATATGGGAAGAAGCTACAGAGAAACATACAGGTGTAAGTAATTTCACCTACACCCCACTAAAAGTGACCCACCTGAGAAGGTTACATCTGGCTTTAACCTTCCAGAGGCTAGTTTTGCTACACCAACTGACCTTGAATTAAAATAACACTTAACACAACATTTTGAGAAAATGAGCATCAGTAGGTTAAAATACCACAACAGTTATCAGCACTAAACAGTTTATTTTTTACTGAAGTTTTCTAATATGGATTCAAATTAAGATTTGACTCAACTGCTTTTGACTTACATTAGTCTACAAACATGCAGTAGAGCATGAGTGTCAGCACTTGGACACTTCCTCCATCATAGCACGCTTCATATCTTTGCATGAGAAGTTACATGCCACCTTTATAAACATCTGCCAAGCATTTTATTACAAGACCAAACTCATCTTTAAGTCAAGCAGCACTGAAACTTGAGTGCAAGATCACTGACCCTTCATACTGAGAGCTAGCCTGAGTTTTTATGCAAGCTGATTAAATGCAGCACCCTTGGTAACATGGCTGAAAGTATCTCTGTAAAAAGTCACCTGAGAAGCTACCAGCATAAAGGACAACTCAAAGGTAGTATAAGCCAAAAAAGACACGTTGTACAACAAGACTTCATCTTAAAATTCAGTAACCTTCTGTTACGAAAAATTGAACTAAGTGTTCAACACTGCATGTCAGCTGATTCTCCTGGTGAATTTTACCAAGGTTTGAGAACTGCTGTGGTTCCTTTTAAAAGAGGGAAGGGAATAAAATGGCCCAGGGAATATGTGTTCAAGGATTGAGGGCCCAAGTATGTGGACTTTGAGTTTGGAAGCTAGCAGACAAAGGGAACACAGGATACAGGCACTTCAGGGGAAAGTCCATTGTTATCAAATTACCATGGGGATGCAGGAAAATTGGTCACAAACTAAGGAAACCATTACAACATAATTACCCTGCCAGAAGCTTCAAGATACACTATCGTGCAGTGGGAATTACTTGAACACTGGAAAAACAAATTCCCTTCATCGCCTGGTCTGGCTGGTGCAACACAAAGATGAATCAACAGCAAAACCAGTTTTAGGATAAGAGAAAAGCACTGAATCTAAGTTTTCGGAAGCAGAATGATGAAAGACAGGCAGGCAGAGGTAAGACACCAGGACACAAGTGGTACTACAATAAATGAATACAGATTTAACAATGCATTCTTTCAAGACTAGTACTAGAGAGTCAAAGATTCTTATATTCTAGTGAGAGGTGTCCCTGCCCACAGCAGGGGGGTTGGAACTCGATCTTTAAGGTCCCTTCCAACCCTACTGATTCTATGATTCTATTATTACCTGTTGCTCTTCATTGTTGGTCATCTTGTAAGTCATATATGTAGCAAATACATTTCTCTAACTTGACTCAACAATTCAAAGTTCACCTGAAATTTTGTTGGTTGGTTGATCACCCACTCTTCTTGCATAGATTAGAAGACTCATGGGGATAGTAGGAAGGTACTCCCAAGCACCTCTATCTCGCAAATCTTACTGGCCTCCTCAACAACATCTAGTAACCAGTGAAATCAGTAAGCCAGTAATATTTCTTTAAAATAAAAGCTATTTATTCTCTCAAGTTTAGTGCCAATGACACTATACCACCATTATGTAAAGCAATCTAGCAACCACCAGAAGAGAAACATTCCTTCTGTTGGAAGAAAACCCACACTATATAATACAGAAAACAATTGATATAAATCAGGAACTTGTCTCCTGAAAACCACTTCACATCTGCAGGGCAATATATTTCCTCCTCTTTTGACTGTGGTTCTGTTCTAAAGCAGATGACAGAGTAACTCAGATTTAGTACAACTTTTAAATCTGGTTTCAGTGTTGCTAGGCCTTCTCAATTGCCTACTAAAAATCCTCTATCTTCCAATTTTCAGCAGTACTGAGCAACTGCCACAACAGCCACTAGCTTAAGAAAAATGTATTGCATTAATTCCAACAGCTGTAATGAGTGAGGCCACATACTCTAGCACATGGCCCAGCAACAGAAGTTGTAGACAAACAGCCGTAAATAAGCATAAATAGTTACTTCTTATACCACTGACTTCAATGCCCCCCTGCAAAAAAAAAAAGTTCAAGCATAGTAAACTGGAACAGCAGTTAAAACAGCAGTCGAATGCCAAAAATATGTCGCTCTGTAGCAGACCAGGTGCACTTCCACAATTGTAGCTGCCTTAAAGATGTCTCTGTTAACCTGGATAAGCTTTGCAGTAAAGAATGATTGGTCTATCACTGGTGGGGTGATAGATGACAGCCAGAACAAGAGGTCAAGTGACTGGGGGTGGGGGGCAGGGAAGTGGAGAGGATGTTCAGCATCAGTTTCTGAGACTAATCTATGCAATGCCATGTCAGGCTCTCAGGAAACAGATACCTGAATCTGAAATTAGGTTTAAAGATACAACACAATAGCTACTAGAGTACCATTACGATATAAATACCTAAACAAGTGACAGAGTTGGACCCAGAAAAGCTAACAGAAAAGTCAGCTGGATGGGAAAAGAAGATATTCCAGACAACTAACTGGAGCATGAAATAAGTCCCATATTACCACACTCAAGCATTTAGCAATTTTATTTTAATTTTCCCTTTTAAACAGAACACATTTCAACCTAGCACAGAAACTACTGAATAAGCACTTACTGTTCACCCTTAAGTGCTGATGAAGTATGGAATTGAAATTTTTCATTTAGAAACAACATATACAAACAACAAACTTCTGTAAGCGCAGAGAAACTTGAAACCAGGAAGCAAGAGATGTATGTAAATGAATATACCTGATTTGCAAATAACAAAAATATGTGTCTTAACAGTCTCCATCTCAGGAGAGCCCCAAGGATGTTTTTAAGGTTCTTCTCAGCAGCCACTCTGTGGTTGCAAGCTTACATAACAAAATTGTACGTGTAATGCCACTACGTTGTCTAAAAGTTAAAAAAAATCACCTCTAAATCCTTAATTTTATGGATAAATAAAATTAAATGGATTTAATGGGACCACCCAGTTGCATTTAGGCAATGACTGACATCCATATTATAGTTAATTAATTAGTACTACTTAGTATTTAAGTAAAGTTATGACTACAAAGTAATTAACTATTAACTTGGAGTGTTAAATTTCATACATCTGAAATCCAGCTGAAGCAGGATCATTCTCCTCAGTACATGCTTTTCAAGTCCTAAAAATATTCCACCTCACCCCCACTCAAAAGGTCCCAGCAAAACAAACTTATTTGGCAACATTATCACAAAACTTAATCCAGAGTTACTCTGAAGCAATCATGAAACTGTCATAACCCAAGTACCAAAGAAAAAAAGTCACACTTTTCTAGAATAAAAATCTAAAATAACATCAGAATTTCATGCACTAAGATATTTACTACAAATGCAGTGCTAAGTGGCCTCCCCACCAAATTATTTAATCCAGAAATCAACTATGGAATTCAAAAGAATGCAGACTCATGATCAGCATAAAAGAGTGCTAACACACGCTGCAGCCTACAGGGGTAAAATATCCTCAGTCTTCTTTGTGCCAGCACCAGCTTTCCATCAGGGAACTAATCCATTTCAGAACTAATTATTGGTTTTGCCAGATTTTCATCAGCAGCTCAGCACAAGATACTATCAACAACAACAAAAAAAAGCATCAGAAATATTTAAGGACCTATTTAACCAACTGCAGAGTGGAAAAGGAGCTGTACTGTTGTCATTGTAGACCTCTGCTTGTATCTGTCAAAACCAGAGGAATCTTTCTTACTACATTGTAATTGTCCTTGAAGTCAGAGGCATTCTTTTAATCTTTCTGATCATTTCACTCAGCAATGAACAAAAGACTATGCTCCACAGTCACAGCAGACAACTGTGGAAAACGCCTATTACATACACTAAGATGTGGAGTACCTGGAGTGACACCCGAGTGGTTCTGCACAGATGCAGCATCAGAAATACTTAATACCTCAGGCAGAGCACAGGCTCTGACACACCCACCCTAGGGCACAGTCCATCCACGCATTTTCCATTAGCACAGATCTGAGGTCAGTCATCAAACAGCATGTTTCCACACTCAGTCTCTGGAAGCATATATGCAACTGCTTATCATAATTTCATCAAACTACTGGTTGTGTAAGACAACATTTTCTCCTCAAATATTTGTGACAGTCACTAGGAGTGGCTGGACAATTTGGAGTTATCAGTACTGTCACAATACAGTCAATTCTGTAACACTAGCTTTCTTCCAATCTTTTACTATTTCTAAGAATGACCAGAACACAGGTCAGTATTTTAAGATCTGTATATAAAAGTTATGGCAGTATCAAGGAAAAAGCAGATACATGTACTTCTTCAGTAACCTGTTACATGAATTGTCTTGATACAACTTCAGCAACACTGGAGTTCAGCAAAACAAATCCAACCTTACCTAACCGATCCCAGTTACAACAAAGATGTGCAAGTTTTGCCAGTTCTCCAAGTTTGTATCTAAATGCAAGCATTCACCAAGAGAATGAATGGAAGTTCAACTGTAGATGTGTGTGGAACTGATGATCTGTAGAGACACCCTAACGTGGGGCCTGAACACTACCATTTAACCCCAGGAAACAGAAACGGACTAAGATTTTATGTTGCCTAAAAAGTTGTATGCACATTGGAAGAGCTGCTGCTTCACCTCCACTCCAAGACAACACAAAGCCCATGGCTATTTTAAAAAGACTCAGAACCAAATTACTAGAAACAAAAACACTGTGATACCAGTACTTGTTTCCACAAATAACTAAAAGTATCCTCATCTTCAGTTTCATGCAAGCTGATTTGACATAAGGGATCTTTTACCAAAACTCAAAGCATCCAGAAGAAACTGTATTATGCTCAACTCAGTTGGCTGTACGACACTCCATGAGCCTGAAAGGGACCAGGCTAAAAGGCTGGTTTGGACACAGGAGTGACAATAAAAAAGGGATACAATGAAAGGAAGTGAAGTTTAGAAACGCGAGGTTCGATGTTCAGTTCCAGGACACCACTGTCCAGCAATAGCAGCAGACAATGCCAATAATTCTTGTGTCCATATTCTCCAAGTAGAGATCATTATCCTAACAGATAGGAGGGAACCATGTTTCTACAGCTTGGATGATGGGCAAGTCAGAAGCCTTAAATTTAAGTTTACTGCCTCATTGCCAAGATTCTGCTTTGCGATGTTTTATCCAATTTAATTCACCAGAGCATACTGGTTTCCATTCTCATCTGCAACATGCAGTCTGCCTAAACCACTAAATCCACCCTTTGGGGTTTATAGGCAGCCTTACAATTCTGTGCTGCAATTAACAGAAAGTTAGTACTGGCCAAATGTAAGCTAACATTTACAAAGCTCAGGAAAATTAAAATATGTCCCACATAACTACAAGAGCTTCAAAGGAAGTGCTACAGGCACACACAAAAGACGAAACACTTCATGTAAGGCCTAAAAGCCCAGGAGGTGCAGGACCTTGAAAGCAACTAACCTGCTCGTACCTGAGGTAGGCTATCACATGCTTTTCGCAGATGACCAGAAAAATCTTAACTCTGAAGCAGCCAAAGCTGGATGACAACTTCAACAAACTAAAGATAAAACCAATTACAGCAGCTGTGCTCATCCAAAGCTCCTGAGCTACATCCTCAAAACAGGCTTAGAAGTGGAAGCCAGACGTTGAAAGCTGAGAAAAAGCAAAGCATTTCCATGAGTTATCATCATTACCCTTGCCTCTTATTTCTCCCGTTAGCCAAACAGCACAACGGGAAAGTTATGCTAATACTAAAGTTAAGGACTCGCCATTAATATTACATATTATTAAGAACTAGTATAGTGCATGTTAATTAAGACAAGTAACCAAAACTCTGGCTCAGAGCCAATTAGTTTAAGATACCTCTCTGGCATCATTCAGAACACCAAAAGTTGAAGTTGTCTCTTTAGAAGACCCAGAAATGTAAAACATTTCAGATGCAGAGGGGAGATCCATCCACTTTTCCCCTCGGAAAAAGAAAGCAAGTTTGCAACAAACATAGTTAAAATGTTTATTTCATAAGATTAAATACGCCACCAAGTAAAGTCTCTGGGCAATAGAAAAAAACCAAACAACTCATGCTTGAAAGTTCAAAAGATAACATTTCATACAAAAAGTCTACTGAAAACCTACAGAGTTTGTAGGAACATAATTCCATACTATACTGTAAAGTTCAGCATTACTCATACTCAAGATTTTTATTTTAATGGTGGTTCAATCCGTTTGCTATGCAGTTATGACCCCCTAATCAAGAGGTTGCTGTGATCCAGCCATGCACTCGTATTCCATTACACATAATTTCTGCAAGCTGACTATTCCTCTTAGCAAAACTAAGGGAGTGGTTTCTCTTTCTTAAGTCCTGTAATGGCTTAGTGCTGTTTTTTCCTCTCCACTTGAAAAATCTTCTACTTTTCCCCATTAAAGCTCTACGCATTAATGGGGCCCCAAAGGAAGCTACTAAAAGACAGTAACATTTCCTGGAGGAAGATAGGAGTCCTAGCAAGTGATTTTTCTTCTTAAATGAGTCAACTTACGATCAAGTTACTTTCCAATCAGGTCAAATAAACCCTCACATGATACGTCTGCTTTCAGTCCTTGAACGACTGCCTATAGCTACAAGTTCTTTCCTGTTTAAAAGGAAAGCCAGAGAGTAACCCAAGTCTGCACACTCTATGTCAAGTACTCAGTACAGCTGTAGAAACACAGAAGCGTGTAACGCCCACAATGGTATTACCCACCTTGCAAAAACAGGAAGTAAAACCCACTTCGGCTGCATTAAATTGTTCTTCCTCCACAGTATTCCCACCCTCAGCTACCCTACAAGAATAGGTACCTGCCACCACGTCAGGAAATTCAAATAGTATTTCATTACCGTTATTGATGATAAAAGACAGTGCCTAAAAAGGGTCGTCTTGGAAGAGCTGTAACTACCAGCACTAGAACAAAAAGCGCTAACCACCCCCCACCCCCGCCTGACGCCTTCCTTCCTTTTTCCCCACTTTTCTCTCTCCTTTCACAAAGGAGGGAGTAAAATACAAGAACTTGCCTCCTCAGCGGGAACTTACTGAGGGCGGAGAACGAAACTGAGGAAAGAGAAGAGAGGAGCCAGGGGAGCGGAGAGAAAGAGAAGCATCTCCCAGCCCACAGCCATGAAGAAACCGAGACTCGAGGTTTCACACTTGCCTCCAGCAGCTCCAGTCTCCCCAGACGTCAGGGCAAGACAGCCAGTCCACCCTCCCTCCCTCTCTCCCCCGGTTTAACAGGCCAGGAAGCACTCCCCATCCTCCCCTCAGCAGCCGCACACCAGAGAGCGGCCTCCTTCCACGGCCGCCGCCTCCCCGAGGAAGGGAAGGCCCCACCCGGCAGCACCTGAGGGCGGGAAAAAGGCCCGGCGGCGGCCGCGCCGGCCTCACCTTTCCGCAGCTCCCGCTCCCACACGCTGACGATGAGCGCCGAGTGCTTGCGGTGGTGGATGAGCCACAGGCTCAGGGTCTGCACGCTCTGCTGCGAGTTGCTCAGCTCCGACAGCTTCCGCTCCAGCGCCGCCTCCGAGAAGGCCGACATAGCCGGGCTGCGCTCGGCCCCACCGGCCCGGCACAGCCGCGCTCAGTCCCCGCCTCTCCGTCCCAGCGGGGGAGGAGCCGAGCGAACCCCGTCCTTTCCCGCCTCGCCGGCCGCCACTTCCGCGCACCCCGGCAGCCCGGCGCTAACAAAATGGCGGCGACCGAGCCGCACGGAGAGCGATGTGGCCCCACCCCCCTCTCCTTTCCTCACTTCCGGCAGAGGCCAACCAGGAGGCGGAGCGGGGAGAGGGGGCTGCTTATTGGAGCAGCTCCTTGAGCGCGCGCCGCTCGCGCGCCTCTCCCAGCGGCCTTCGCGCGGCAGTCGGGGTGTAACCGTTATGGCCGGGGGAGCGGGACGTCAGGTGCCGCTAGGCCGTGACATCCCCCGGCCCTTCGTCTCGCCAGTCAGTCTGCTTGAGGGCTGTTTCCTCGCTCCTAAGAGTGTTGCTGTGCCAACCGTGCCTTATCGAGCCACTCTGGAGAAGTTTCTTAATGAGCTTTTGAAGGCTGTGGGGTGCAGACCCAACGTTAGGGGCTGTTACTGCAAGAGACCAGATGCGTTGTTATGTTTTGCCCTAGGAAATAGCAAAAAAATCCCAGACATGAGGCCCCAAAGTAGTCCAGGCCTACCAATTTCTTTCACATAACAGCTGAAGGAACTTAACATATTTACAGGCGGACATGTATTCCACAAATGTGTCTGGCCTCGCTTTTAAAAGCTGCCTCTTTTTTTTTTTTTTTTTTTTTTTAAATTTTATTCCTGGCATTTGCATTATGTGACAGAATTCAACTGTCCAATAGCAAGATCATGTGCAAAAGTGTTTCCTCTCAGCTGTTTCAAACATGTCCCCTGAAAGCTTCATTGAATCCTTCCTACTTCCGCTATTTTGGAAATAGCTAATAAAAACAGTTCTCTCTTCCCATTCTTTCATAGATTTTGTGTTGTATCATCTTGTTTTTCAAGCTGAAGGATCCAAGTCAGATCTCTTTACATGAAAGGTGCTCTGTGCTGCTGAAGAGTAGCATTTCTGGTCTTAATGTGAGCATTTCTGCTGCTCTTCCATAAAATTCCTGACATCACTTCTTCTTTTAAACATTATCGACTAACTGACATCTTCAGAGAACTGTCCACTTCAGCTTCTACAGGTCTATCCAGAATCTTGTTTCTGTAGCCAATAACTGTGACTGAAGTTTATGTCTTTCGCAGCATTTTAAAAATTACAGAATTATTTGTATGTTAATTAGAAAATTATGGACATACTTTACTCTTGGGACATGCTGGCAATGGTTAAGTATCCACCCTTAAAACAGAGTATTCCTATAATCTTTCACATGTCCAGCTTGTTCTCACCAAAGAGCAGAAACCCCATTATAGGGAAAAATATATAATATGTAGAGTATTTTAAAAACTTTACAAAAGTTTTCTCCCTACTTCATGTCTGACATTCAAAGATGTCCCAGAGGATTGCTTCCAGGCAATTTCCTAGTATTCATTCTTAGTGAAACCTTTCCCTTAATCAAAACACTGGTAGGGGTGAGGTTGGGAGTGTTAGGATTTTTAAAGGTGAATTCAATTTACAAAATAGTTTGTGGCATGGATGCTTTTTGAGGACCTAGAAGGGATTTTACAAAAAATGCTTTGACAGAAATTTAAGCAAGAAGCTGCACAGATCCCCACAGAGTCTTATTTTCTAAATCAATTTACCACATTTTGTTCTCCATGAATGGAAGAACCTGTTAATACTTTGATATGCTCTGCTGTGTACAGCAGAGGACACTCTACATTAGGTAGAAATAAAGTTAGAGCTAACATGGGTACAAAGACTAGAACAATGAAAATGAAGGGTAATCTAATGCAAAACCTATTTCCTGAAGGCATATATTCTGATATTAGCAGGAGGAGTTTGGGGGCAAGTGGGATAAGAAACATTTCTCTCACAAGATGATTAAAAAGCATCTGGAAACAAACAGTGATACTAAGATGTTAAAAAAGATAAGGAAAAAGAGCAGGAAATTGGCAGAGAATTTTAGTAATGATGGTAGAAATGTTATTAGTACTTCCTCTGCATCTTTCATCCCAGATTATCAGAACACTTTACAAATGAGAATAAATTCTCTGAGATACAGATTTGTTCTGTAAATAAATACATTTAAATACTGAGACAGTGATTTGTCATCTGGGTATAATATAGTGCATAATATACTGCAAAATTGAGATTTTATTTTCCTCATAAGTCTCTATAGCGCATTTTCAATTTAAAATTGTAAATGTTTATATCACTAATCTACTTTTTAAAGCTACGCTCATCCAGTCAGTGAATGGAAATTTACCAGTGACTCTCAGATGAGCTTTGAAAACCTCACCTTTAATTCGGAAGCGAATCACAGATCATTCATCTGCCTTTAAAAAATCACTCATGTCCACAGGGGTGGGATTGCCAGCTGATGACAAGTTTTCTTCCACCCCTTCCTATCTTCACACCGTGATAAGAAGTTCCCTCTCATTTCCTAAGAACAGAATTCTGCACTGCTTCCCTTCAGTCGAACCACCCAGGGTTAGAAGTTCTCCTGCTCTTGGAGAAAGGAACCCGGTGCAAGTGTATGACAATGACTCTGAATAAATTACCCAGTTGATGTCTATGTAGAACATGGAACTAGGAAGCTCTAAGTAGTTCAGAGATGTAATTATATTTAGGATTGCAGTCACCAAGAAGCTGTGCAGCATCAGTACAGTTCGTATGCTGGTCACAGATTTTTTTTCTTTCTTTTCCTCCAAGGACACCCACATAAAACCTTCCTTAAGAGGGGAGATTTACACTAGTAGCAATGGGAAGTTTTAAGCTGTGTTACCTTGAGGAAATGCAGGGAAGTTTTTAAACACTGGAAGGGCTGATATCTCTAAAATAGCCTTATGGTGCATTGTGGCAAAGGTGAAAGAAAAAACCCCCGTGTAAGTCCACACCATTGCATTTTGATTTAATTTTTCCCAAATATCTGATCATTTCTATCATCCAGTCTTAATTGAAGGAGAAGTCTTAGATCTGCTGGGGTGTTGGGAGATGCAGTGTCTTGACTCTACTATAGTGCTCTCTAAAAAGCGACTATTCCAAGCCACAGGCCTTTGTGTGTGCTCCTTCTCTCCCTGAGTCACTCCAGCTCACCATCAGAACATAGAATCTCGTTTCTTGGACCGCCCTTCAGCACATCTAGATGGACTCCTGGTGTGCTTGGAGTCATGATCAAAATGAAACTGCCACAAGACAGGAGCATGGGGTTTTTTTTTTCGTAACTAAGCATTTTAAAGGTAGGTTAACAGATGAGAGTAAAGGTTTGGCTATTTTCTCTAACACTGGCAAGAAAAGGCAAAATTTAAAACGAGGGCAACATTAAGACATAAAGCAGATTGTCTGTACTGAGTCTCTATCACCTTCCAGATAGAGCCAAAGGAATTGCAATGGCAGTGGTTTGTGTGGGTTAGTGTAGTGCAGAGAGGCAAATATCCTATAATTGTCGTAATATTCTATACTTCATTAGAGTAATTTATGAATCCTATTTCACACCGCTATATAGAGCAATAAACCAATCTATATACTGATTTACTAAACATTGTAAGATATGAACTGAAAACAGCTTTTGCACCAGAACAGACCAGATCTTGCTCTGTATAAGGCTAGCCTTTTGTCATTTTATCTTTGTTTTGCAGGTCTTTCTCAAATAGTCCCACCCAGGAGGTGCAGTAGTATCAAAGGAGAAATGAGGCTTCTCTAGTCTGATTTCCTTTCTGAGAATTTGTGTTAGTCAGCAGCATACCAATTACCACCCAGATCTCAAAAATACAACGCTGGGATATCAGTTCTTTTTTATTGTTCCAAGTGTCTGGGCCATCCAGCGTCACAGTTTCTGAAGTTTCATATTAAAAATATTTTTCCATCTGTCACAATATGCTTGTGCATCTCATGACCTAATTTTGTGTAAAGGATCCTACTTCTGTATCCCAACAAGGGCATGAAAGATGCAGAAATACAAAAAGATGTCCCTGAAATTTCAGTCCAAAATTATTTCTGACTAAGAAATAGTAATTAATCTGTGTAATTTCTTCAGAAATGTTAAACCCCATTTGTTACCTTTATAACAAGAGGGCATATCCCCTATAGAAATGAATAATTTTTTTTTAAACCCCCAAACAAACCAAAACCATTGAATCAATGTGAAGTCCTGCAGGCAGAGAGGAAAAGAAAGCTTAAATGGGAGGAAAGAGCCCACTGAAGTAACTTAGAGGAACTTCCTACTGGAACCAAAAGCTGTGGGGTGAATAATTGTTCTTTTACATGAGATCCTGCCACTAAACACTTCACCTTTTAATGTAATTCATCAAAGGCAGAAATTACTAGCTACTTAGGAGATTAACAAGAACCACTTATGTTCTAGCAAGACATTCCCATTTTTAATAAAGATAGGTTGTGCAATCTAAAAAAAATTACTTCTAGCTTTCTGTGATTTCTTTGGCCCTCTGGGGAGATGTGAAGATGTTTGTAGAAATCCTTCCCCTTTTCCTGAGTCAGGCATTCAGCCAGACAGCTTTGTACATCCGACTTCATCATTGCACTATTAAATGAAGTCATACCATAAACATACACTGTGATTAATATATGGATGCAATCAAGTCCTGGTTTTCCTTAGTAGAGAGGGTGTTATAACTAGGCAAGAAAGGACTCCAGGATATGTGTTAACTCAGGTGTGCAGAAAGGCATGAAACATTAGGCTGAGTAATTTTAAACATCTGAGCAATGGATCATTAATATGTGCCCTGAAGTGTATATAGCTCTTAGTCACAGCATAAAAGTAATAAAGTACATTCCTAACAATAAATAATGTTATCTTTGCAAGGAAAACTCTGCAATGTATTGATATACTGTGGAAGAACCTTCTTTAAATTTCTGAAAAAAAGCCAATTTAAATTTTACTTTAAATCAAAGGAAATGGGCTGATTCATCTTTGCGATCCAGTAGAGGACATGATGTCTCAGAAACCAACTGTAGGAAGCAGACTCTATTTTTGTTACAGTGTACTCAGCTCATGGTTTTGGAGATGGTGGCTGCCAGCGTACTGTGCCACAGTGTAGCCAGAGTGTACCACAAGCGTAGCCAGAGGGTTGAGAGAAGCGCTTATTCACCTTTACTCATCACTCATTAAACCACATCTGAAAAAATATATTCTGCCTTAGTATAGGAAAAATGTAAGCTCAATTAAGTCTAGCAGAAGGCCACCATGATGGTCAGATAGTTGGAGCACAGAAAACAGGAGAGACAGAGCAAACGTGTCCTGTTTAAGATGGAGAAGTAAAGACTTTGGGGAAACCTAATGGCAGCTTTCCAACACCTACGAGGATGTTACTGAGCAAATAGAACCATTCGTGGACATGAGTGATGACAGGCTGGCAAACAATGGTGATAAACTAAAATGGAAGGTTCCAGCTAGATGTAAAGTTTTTTTCACCACAAGGACAGTCAGACAATGAAACAGGTTGTCCAGAAAGGTTTTTCTATCTCCATCCTTGAAGATTTTCAAGACTCAGATGGATAAAGCCCTTACACTCTGGTCTGCTCTCCTATGTGACCCTGCCTTGAGCAGAAGGATCATAGAGTCACGGACTGGTTTGTGTTGGAAGGGACCTTAAAGATCATCTAGTTCCAGCCTCCCTGCCATGGGAAGGGACACCCTCCACTAGACCAGGTTGCCCAAAGCCCCATCCAACCTGTCCTTGAACACTGCCTGGGAGGGGGCAGCCACAGCTTCTCTGGGTTGGTGGACTAGTGTTCTAAACTATGTCTATATACCATATTACTCACATTTCCTGAGCAGTATACTTGTACAACTTGTTTTGAGCTTGTACAAGTTCAAGTACAAATCCACACTGTAGGGCTTAGCTTGCTTGGCTTGTGTCAGTTGGATCCACATAGCACAATAGGTTGTCCAACTACACAACGTTATTCTATCATGTAGAGAACCTCAGATTAACTTGCGTGTCAGTACGATCCTTCAGTACAGAAGGTACTTGTCTTCTGGAGTATGTTTACCCCCAACTCCTACTGATCAAGGCAGAGTGGGATGGAAAAGTCTGCATTAGAACTGTTACTGCACAGCCATCAGTCCTATCTTCCACTTGCTAGCCATCAATTACATTGTCAAGAACATCAATAACTTCAGTAGCCACAGTTTCCCCAAATGTATGGGGGGAGCATGTCCATAAATAAAATCTGTGTACTTTCTGATGCATACTAGGTCTTTTCTCCTCCTCACACCAAAAGCACACCTGAGAATTGCTAGTGTGCCAGGTGGCTGTTCTCAGGGGATGTTTATTTGTTCATCGTGAAACTGTATTTTTAAGCCCACATTTTGAGGAAAGAACAGTAAATGAAGGAAGGGTATGTAGAGTGGAGGATTGTGCAAGTGGTAGTGGTTCTTAGTTTGCTCTTGCAGCACTTTCAGGAACATGACTCAAGCACAGTAATTTGCCCGTAGTTGTTAGTGACATGGTCATCTGCTGTGGGGTTTTTTTTGTGGTATCATTTTGTCATATCCAACTTAAAACATTGTCAGAGTCGGTGATGGATAAGCAGTTGTGAGCTGTAGTCAGTTGTGAATGCAATGGAAAGTCCATGTTTCTTCAGACATCTGTTGATTATAAAGTAGGGACCAGACATGCTGTCATTGTCTGGTGCTGCCCTAGATCACTATATGCTTTACTGTTAGGTGACTCTCCTATCCCGTTACATCTGGTCACAGCTGCTGCCCAGTTAGAGTGCCATTTCTATGGAAGTGGGACAGGAGCAGCTGGAACAGCTCCAGACCATTGGGGGTGAGAAAGTCTCCTAGATACCTACCTGAACTTTTCCACATGCCATGCCATCCATGATAGTTCAGCTCCAGGGAAGATCTTGCTTAAAGCAATTTCTTTGTAATCCTAAAAAGGACTTGAAAAATGTTCAGGAAACAGCAACAGGAATATACTGGCCTCAACATCCCAGAGGTATTTAGAATTCTCAACAGCTGTTGTATCAAGCCTGAAGGGAAAAGGGGAGATAAAAGAGTGTGAGATGGTATTCCCCTCAGCCCCCTTCCCCATTGCTTGGGTGCAATTATTAAGCAATGCTGAGAGATGTTGCCCCAGATAAGGGCATGGCAGAAATGCCACACACAAACACTAGCTTAGGCCCATGACCACTGATGTTACCTTATCGAATCACACAGTAGACCAAAACGAGAATCCAGGCCCCCACCCCCCCCAGAGGTGATAAACCTCACAGCAGGGGTTGCATAGAGCAACTGCAGGTTTAGTACCACAGCCATGTGACTGAATAAAACGTCATTGTGACCAGCACCTCTTTAAATAATATTATAAATTATCATCACAACTTTCTTCCTGACATGCTCAGGTCAGATCTACAGTTATCCCAACCCTTCAAGCTGGGCACCAAAAAGGGCTGCCGTGGTTCAGCCCCACCAGGCAGCTGAGCCCTGGGTGCCGCTTGCTCCCCCTCCATCCCTGGTGGGATGAGCAGGAGAACCGGCACGCAGAGGCAAACTGGGGCTGGGGAAGGGCGGTGTGCTGGGACAGCCCAGGGAGAGGGGAACAACACCTACAGCACTGAGACAGAATGGTCACAAACGTGGTAACAGAGAGTGCTCATCGACCTGACAACTGACCAGATGCTCAGCCCATCTTGGAGCCTTTTATGGGGGGGCGTGATGCCATGTGGTGTGGAAAACCCCTTGGCCAGCTCAGCTCACTGCGCTGGCTCCTTGTGAGAACTGACTCTGGCCGGGCCGGAACCAGGCCAGCTGGGGCCAGTGTGAAGGAAAGGGGCTGAGGACCTTCCCTGGACTCCTGCTGTCTTTGGAGTACAGCAAGTAGGGAAGCTCGAGCCAGACCTGGCTCAATTGCATTTCTCTTGCATGTAAGCGGCTTCCTCTTCAACTCTAAGGCTTTCTCACCTGAGAAGCCAGACAGTAGCACCCCAAAGATTGTCTCGGTGCACATGGGTATGTACAGTATATGGACAATCAGGGAGTCAGTCCTTAATGAGATATGAATGATTTAGCCTGCAGCAGAGACAGATGTGGAAATGTCTCTTATACATTACAGTGTTAGTGCTGAGAGGCCACGACAGCAAGCTCTAAATCCTTTATTGGAGGAGGGATTTGATGAACATATTTTTATTATCGGGGTCTATTAGTTCGGGATTATGCTATCCAGCACCTTCGAATGACCCAATCTGTAGCATAGTAAACACAATCCGATGGTTAATGTAGCTGCTGTATTTTTCTTGGAAACTAGGTGTCACTAGTGGTTTAGAAATAGCAGGCACAGCTTCCTTCCTATCGCCTCTTTCCTGCAACTCATTCACAGCCTCTCAGCATCCCCCTGCGCTCCTCCAAAAGTGCATGGAGATGTCTTCTCTAACTCAGGACTGAAATTAGATCCTTCTTTTCATCAAGCCAAATAAACACAAGTCCCTCATTTTTGTATGTCACCTTCCTAGTGTGCCCTTTTGAGACTTTCTCAGTCCTTTGCTTTTTTCTCTGTCCTGAGGAGCCCATGGACAGACACAGTTGTCCAGACGTAGTCTCACAACTCCAAGACAGAGGAGAGTCAAGTTCCTTGACCTAGCTGTGGTGCACTAATACTCCTCAGTAAAGGATGATCCTGATCTTCCATCATCACATGGGCTCACTACTCATGCCTCTTTCACTTGCTGTCACCAGGACCTCAAAGTTAGTTCCTTCAGAGCTCCTCCTCAGCCAGGCCAAACCCAGCCCAAGGACTCCGCACCACCTGCATCACAAAGCCCCCCAGGCTCTGTGCTTTCCTCTTTTGAGCTTCATGATGTCTCTGGCAGCCTGTTGAGGCCCATCCATATGGCTGCCCTTCCCTCCAGTGCATTGACTACCTTTCCCCACCTCCTCATCTTCCCATCAATGTGCTGTCAGTGGGATGCTGCATGGTGGGTCTTCATGTGCCTGGATGTGATTTCCAGGAGGATTTGCTCCCGAAACTTCCTGGAGACTGGCATTAGGCTGAGTAGCAGGTGGCTTCCCAGTTTCCCCCTTCTTGCCCATCTTGAAGGGATCTCAAGCTCTATCCTCTTGCAGTAATCACAGCCAAGATTGTCACAGAGTATCACATCTTCAGCCAGTATGCCCTTATCCACAAGTAAGGAATCCAACAGAGAGGAACCTCCAGTCCTTAACCCATCCAGCATCTGTATTAAAGAATTATATCTAAACTCCAGAAATTTCCTGGATTCTTGCACCCTTTCAGCAGATATCCAACAATGATGATAATATCCAGTTCTGAAAATCAAGAATGCCATATAGCAGATTCTTGTTTTCAGGGTAGGTTATCAAAGATCACTTAAGATCAGAATGTGGAAGCAATCCAAGACCCACGAAGTCCTTTTCAATAAGGAACTTGTCATATCATCATTACGTACTAGAATTCAGAAAGTAGGTAGAAATCTCTTCCTTTAACACTCCTCAAAACAAAAAGAGTAGAGATTTAAGAAAGCGTGTGTAACAGCTGTATGGACTGGAGTATCATTCTGTATGATCAAGGGGTGGGTGCACACTAATGATTCGCACAGTTAAGATACATATAGTCTGTCTTATCTTTCAGAGAGGAACGTTGCTGCTATGTAGTGCCTCAAGTAAAGTTCCTGACCTCACAATAACTTCTGCCATCACTCAGCTGTAGTAATACCCCTCTCACTGTGGTCCAGGCAGAAAATGGCAGAAAGAATTAATTCCACCACACACCAACCCCCCCTACCCTGGGAGACTTGTATTAGTGATGCAAATTTAAGCACTTCCCCACATTTTCAGCTTGCAGAGAGTGGTGGTACTGATCAACACTTTATAACTTATTTCTGCATTTGATCCCATCTCTGTTCAGGGCTGAGATAAAATAAGAACAGATAGATTTTAAAGCATATTTAAATAATGTAGAAGCAATTCCTCATTGTATAGTTCTTGGTGGCTGCCTGGTATTTTGAATCAGACTTACTTAGCTGTGATCAAAGTTATTCTTGTTTCATGAATAAATGAATGCAAAAATCCAGCTGTCTCACCTAGGAATCACTCAAAGCATTTGAAGAGAGGATGATCATCAGCATGTTAGAATACAGTTCCTGTGGCACAGATAGGTAAGATTTTCTACAGATAAATACATATTCTAATAAGATTAAGCAAAGCTTTAGAATGTTACTGTTTTCAAAACACAATTGGTCACATGAAGTAGATAATTTCTTCATGTTATGACAGATCTCAATTTGCTTGCACATAACATGCCATCTTTTCAGCATCCCTTACACACTCCTTTTTGGATATTACAAAAAGCTCAGGAAAGTCATCTGGGCATTCTGAATATGAAATGGCATCAGAAGAACTTGGCAAGACAGGGAGGTACCAATTGCCAGAACTGCCTGTGTTGCTTCTTTTATGCAGCCTTGAGCTGCATCAGTTCCATTGGTCTCATAAGGTACCGGTACTATGCCAACAGACTTAACATGATATCATCAGGAAATTTGGCTCAACCCAAGCAATCAATGCTTGCTTCCAGTTAACTGTATGATTGGCACATGAACTGTACATGTACACGATTTGTCAATGAACTGAAATCCTACCCCCACTGTGACTTCAAGCTTGTGGGTTTTTTTTCTATAAATCTGAAGCTTGTTATGTATACTGAGGGTAAGTACACACCATAGCCAATTGTCCTGAGCTGCCATCTCCTGTGTCTCTATGCTAGCCACCTCATTTTACTGCATAATACCTCTCAGGATTCAATCAATGCATGGCTGCCAAGTGTCCTCATTCTGATGTGTCTGTATTTGCTGTGTGCCATCATGGCATTTACCCCTTACCATTCTGTGCCCTTCGGCTGTGCACTAGCATTGCTTCAAGACTTAAAAGGGCCAGCTAAAAATTCCTGAGGGTCATCTCCTACTCAGCATGAAAAATCCCAGAAAGTTAGTGCTGCCCTCTCTCCCCTCAAACTTTGACCTTTTAGAGCAGAAAATCTACCAGCCTAAGACCAATTTGCTGCCTGGAGTGGGAATCACTCAGGCACTGAAAGGTGATGCTGCAGGTCTATTTTCACCTTAGCAAATAGGAGTTAGATCAATCATGGAAACAGGCTGGAAGTTTTATAGAACCCTGTGATGTTCAGATGTCTAGCCAAATGTTTTCAGTCTGAGTATACTTTGAGTTGGTAAATCACTCAAAACAGTATATGCCATCAAGAAGCCATCAGTCTTAGAGCAGAATAGGGAAGATCTGCATTGCAAGTGAAACTTTAATCCATTCTCAGCATGCCAAGGGCAGACTGAGGTCTCCAGTCCTTTTTCCTCCTTTTTTTTTTTTCTTAACCCCATAAACTCACAATCTGTGTTTCTTATTTTTAGCAAGGATCATTCTCATTTTACTTATACTGGTACCAATAAGGGTACATACCCTCAGTGACCTCCTCAGAACACCTCCAGTCCTACAACAGAGTTTGGAGTTGTTTGTCTCCTCCAGTTGTCCAACATATGCCTCTCTCACTAATACCAGCATGTAGTCAGTCACTGGCAAGTGTACCTCTTAAATGCACGTCCTTGCCCATCAGATTTAAGATACAATGGAATTCAACCAATGTTGCTGGAGCTTTCCCTACACTTGAGATTATTATGCTGACCTGGATGGGGATAGGCATGTGATGATGCACATTTTGGATCACAGTGGGTCCTGGATGGTCCTGGTTTTGCTTTTGCTGATGGTAGCACTTGCCAAAGGAATAGGAAGAACCTTCTCAAATGAGTCTTTATTGATTCAAGCCATTGCCCTTTTTTTTTTTGGCAGTTGCATTGTGCATAATCTAAGGACTGCTTCCCAGAGGTTCAAATCACGTGCAACTAGCTTTCACTGATTTTTTACATTTACCTTTGGTCTTGATTACATCCTGCTCTCAGTTTAAAACATAGCTTCAATATTGAAGTACATATATTGTCACAGTGACATTGCTAACAATGTATTTCTTTCAGTCTGCTGTAAAAAGATCCAGTTAACTGCATATTCTCTGTTTGGACTGTAAATTTTATCTGATAGAGTACTAAAGTCCAGAAGGAATAGCAGTCAACATGCCATTAATTGTATTGGTGCCACAGAACAGATTTTAAGCATCAGCTTTGAAATTAGAAGTGACATAAAGGTAGCTGCCAGTGAAAGACTTTCTGAAAAAAATGGACTGTGAAACAAATTAAAAAGTTGCACAGAAGTCAGAGCTGGTATCATCTTAAAAATGAAAAGAAAGAGAGCAAACTGCAAGCCAGGCAAAACAAGATTATATTTTGCAATTGTTTTCCCAGCTGATAAGAATAAAATCTGCTTTCCTGTTAGGCTTTCAACAGTCTCCAGAATAAATCTTCCCATTTCTACTCGTATTTGTTTAACGAATGCTTTATACTCTGTGTGTGTGTGGTAAGTGAGAGGTTCTGATGACACATGTTCTTATAAATGCTTGGCATGCCACCAGGTGCTACCCAGGTAGAACCTCTGGTTGCAGCTCCGAGATACCATTCGATAGGTTAGATGTGGCCAGTGGATTTTATTTTCATTAAGGAGTGCTGGATGGAAAATTGATGTCTATAACAAGACTGGTTGCTATTTCACTTTGTTCTGCAAGTGCTGGTTTATAGACTGTAAATTTTGCCTTTTTATCAACTATTTACCTTTTTCCATTAATAAGAAAATTAATCTTCTCTGGGTTCTAAGTGCTTTTCTGCACTGCTAGAGAAAAACCCATCAGCTCTCTTTTCTCACGAATGTGTATAAGAAACCAATGAACCTGAGATTATATCAATCCCAAACTGTAATTACCTTCTCCAATAAATTCCAGACCCAATCACAGCCCTCCCAAAGCTTAGGCAGATCTAGCAGCATGCCTGGAAAGTCAATCCTGAATGCTTGCTCAGTCCAAGAGGAACACAGGTGCCAAAACAAAGCATTCACCTCAAAGAAGCAGAGAAGTGAGCAGCTCCCATCTGACCGTAGTGAGAGAGACCAACTCTGCTGCCTGCAGCTACCTGTGGTTACAGCTTTGTTAGGGTTACAGCCATCCCATTAACATCCTCTGAGGTGAGCATTTGGTCACACCTTCTGGTAGAGCTGTACTTCATTTCTTCCATCCCATTCCAGCTGTAGCCAAGCCCACTGGCAGAGTGACTGGGTATCACTGCTGTGATCAGGCCTCAGAGACTCTTAACCTTTGTGTCTTGGGCAGAGCAATGCCAAACTGTGCCTTAAGAAAGGGAAAAGTTATTTTAGGGAAAAGTTTTCATGGTGAAGAAATGGAACAGAGTCCCTGATAGGAACCTTTGGACAAAATATCTCAGAAGTAAAAGCAGAGCTTCCAAACAAACCTCTTCTGAAGACAGCAGATTGAAACTCAAATTTTTTCTTTATTCTTTAACCAGGGCTGTAATAGCAGGAGATACATAATGAATGACCATTCAGTTGAAAGCTTAAGTTATTGACTATTATGTATCTAGATAGTTTTCAGAATATTTTAGATCTTTCTGTGTTAAACGTCTTCACTGGAATTGCACCTTGTGGTGCTGGAACCTCCAAGAGGTAGGCTAGAAAAAGTAAAAACAGCTCCCAATTTGAAGGCCACATGGTAGGGCTACCAATTTAATCTTCTAAATGAAACCACCCAGGTACCTTAACATTGCAGCAAGATAGCCATGCTGGGCAAAGGTCATGCCAGGAAAACAACAAAGTTCATTTTCTGCCATGAATACCATCAACAGACTTGGTGGTCTGTGACTGCCAGAAGGACAGCAAAAAAGCAGGAGTTTTTGCTGCTTCTGTTTTTTGGGAAGGGTGAATGTAACACTAACCCTTTTTATTCTTTCTCCCAGCCTGGGGCAGCAAAGCAGATCTTGCTCCTGCCTAGCGATGCAGCAGGGTTGTTGTGGCTTGGTATCAGAGGAGTAGGTCCCCTGACCAGAGGTCAGGAGAGCGTCTCAGTCTCTGCCCTTCCATTTCCAGCCTTACCCCTCGCACGTGCCCTAGGAGGAAAGTTTTGCCCTTGCTGGAGGCAAATTTTCTCTGTCAAGACGACAGCCTCCTTAGGCAGGGCACGTGTGACATTCACTGTTCTTTCACTTCTCTACTCCTCAAGATGTTTAAGTGGTGCAGTTGGCTACAGCCTGATATTTAGTCTCTGTTCCAGACGGACCCTTCTCCTCCACCGCTTGTCCAGCTTTTCTGCCCAAAGATATTACTTTCTCTCCCCAGGACACGCTTCACTGCTTAGTTCACTGTGGTCTGGATAGAAGGTTTACCAGGAATTTTAATATAAAATGATTTTTAGAAGAAGAGCCATGTGCTCTATGCCAAGAGAACAATTAAGGAATCATTGTTAGGCTGCAGCTGAGTTTGATGCTGTGAACATGGAGTGCGTTTGCTTTTGCATGTCTGCAGAACGTCATTAATCATGGTGTTTCTGGCTCCCGCGGCCCTGTTCTTGTCATGTTCCTCCTCTGCCTCTTCTGAGCAATCTGTTTACTACTGACTAGCTACAGTGCGAGAAGTTTAAAGGCCAGGAAGCTGAGAGCAGGACCCTGTCAAGCCACAGGCTTTCATCATCTTCTCTGGGGATTCTTTTTTTGACTGTGTCTGTCTCTCCTCTCCTTCTCTGTCAACATCTGATTGAGTTATGATTTTGGCGTCTCTCTTCTGACTACAGTTAGGAATGGTCCATTAGGACGGTCCCCTGACATCAGGACCATTATGTTTCTTTTCCACTGTGATTTTCTTCAGTTTTCTAAAAAAAAAACCCCAAACACAACAAACCAACCACCTCTGTTTCTTTGCCTTGTGGTGGGTTTTATCCAGTTACAGATTTTCAGAAAAACATTGAATTGCAAGAAAGCATCAAATTGCAAAGGGAAAAAAAAACCCAACAAACGAACCCCAAACCAACCCAAAACTATAAAAGCAGGGAATGAAATGGTAAAAAACAGAGGGACAAAAGAATAAGAAACATTCTTCTCTTTACATTCAATAGCAAAAATGAAAACAAATTAAAAAAAAAACCCACAACCTGTCTCCAAAAGGCAATTTTAAGAAATATCTTCTATGATTATTAAAAATGGTGATTAAAAATGTATCATACAAAGATATCTTTATCTAGTGCGAAGCAATTTCAGGAATAAATGTAATGTCATCACAAATAAAAAAAATATATTTTCTTCATTAAATACTGTGTGCAAATAACACTTCAGTAACAAAATATTTCCTGTCTGAAGTTATATCCTTGCATTTGATGGATTTTCTTCCTTGAATTTTTCTAATTCCTTTCTAAATCAAATTTTCCTTTGATGTCCACAATCATCCTATAACAATGGATTCCAGAGTTCAGCTTTTCTCTCTGCTAAAGCATGCTTCCTTTTATGTGTGTTTCAGTTGCTGATAACTTCAGTTAATCCCTCCCCCCCCCATTTTTTTGTATTGCAAGGAACTGTAAATAATCAGTTCCTGCTCATTTTCTCTCTTTCCACTGCTGCTTGCAGTCTTCTGTTATGACCACTCTGTCATCGCTTGTCCTGGCTGGCAAATCCTGGCCTGTATGCATGTGGTACAGCAGTTTTTGTCATAAAAACTCAAATGATCCTAAACCTCTCTAACCTGAATAACTCACATTGCACAAACCACCTGGAAGATTAATTCCAGCTCATTTACACTTGAGACCCTGTTATTTTAAATAAGTCGCTCCCTCTAACAACTGCAGTTATTTCACCCCTCAGCATATGACCTCTTCTGTTTAAAAAACCACTAATGCCAACGTTATCCCAGGCCCATAGATCATTCCTGAGCAATGACATCATTTCAGATGCTCCTGAGTTGCTACTGCTAGTGTTCAAGGTGGGTGCGATGCACACAACAAGCTAAACAGCTTCAAACCTCTATGTTGGCACAGAGTGTACACAACTGTTGCTGCAGACCGGTCAGTCTGAGACACGTATCCTGTCCTCAATCCTAAGACTTTACATACCTGAGTGGATAAAAGTGTAACAGGAAGAGTTTTTGCAGGATTACTCCTGCTAGGGAAAATGTTTTATTCTTGATAAAGAAATCCTGCTTTAGCTCTCAGCTGAAAAGATAGAATTTAGTAACAATGTGTTGAGTAATCTGTCTTGTAAATACTCATAGCTGAGTTTTATTCTCCTCTGGAAAAACAAGGAAAAATGTCACAGTTCTAAATGAACAAGGGGAAAAAATAAACCTCAATTTTTAACACACTTTAAAAATTGCGGCTGCTTTAAATTAAATACTGTGTTTTGACTGTGAGAGCTAATCCTCTTCCTCCCTCCTCATTCACAAGACATTCCTCCCTGTGATGCCGTAGTCAAAACATTCTATCGTTTGCTTATGTGCAATTTCCATTCATTTCAGTGAGACTGCGTGGAAGTGAAGGAGAACTACCTTTTATGGAGGAGAAACTCTGTTACATGCTCTACTGCCAGTGAGCGAATCCCATCCTTGTCAAAGGCAGAGTAGGCACAGGGTATTTGCAGAATGGATTCTGCTGAACCACACTGCTCACGTATGAGCTTGGTTTTACCTGCATAGAAGGTCGAGTGCCAGATCCTGCCAAGGTTACTTAACATGAACTGTACTATTGATTTTGTGCCTAGCTGTACAAGGAAAGCTGGATTTAGCCCACTATTTTTAATACACTAAGAAAAACATACTTCTCTGGTACATACTAGTTTTATTTCAATGCTAGAAAATACAGCCAAATGAGAACTTATATACAGGAGTGTGAAAGAACATATAGTTTGTAGCTATAGTTTGCAGCCGTTGTTTCTGTGATGTTTAGAGCAGAAAGAGGGAGGAGAAGAAGAAAGTAGAAGGAAGAAGAAGAAAGGAGGAGTAGTAGTAGCAGGAGCAGCAGCAGTATTAATGCATCCTTGTTTTTGCAGTGCAAACCAGAATTGTCTAATCAGCTGGAGCTGGGCAGATACTGTCCAGGCCTACTTTTATCTGAACGGTGCTTTTGGGTAGAGATGGGGCAGTGACACAGCTCCCCATTAACACTCTGCCTGAGCAGGGGTCCCGTCACATGCCGCTTACAACAGCTGTGGTTCTGCAGAGTGTTGATACTGGTTGTTAGCTATTACATTGAGCTAGGTAAGCAGGATGAATCATCGTGTTCCCGAAAAGCGCTCTGGCACAACATGTGTCGTCAGGAACTGTTCTTAAATGTACAGTCTGACAGTTTGAAGCTGTTGGGTTCACCGGCTCTGACTGATTTCCAAACATCACATTGATTAGCATTTGCAAAGTAATTTGCAGGAGGCATTACTCAAAATAAACAGGAATGTGTGGAAATTGCTGAGATGTGTAATGGTTTTTATATAGCATACCATTTAAAAATAAACATGCTTTCAGCTTATCTGCCTTCCAATAGCTCCAAAGTGGTATAATTATTCTTGGATGGCTTAGTGAGGGAATTTGGCCCATAAACCAGGACAGGACATTTTAAACAACTTTTCTTTTTAAAGAATCACGTTATTTTCATGCCTTGGCATAGTTTCTCACCTAGTGACTAAGCCAGGTATTTCCAGTACAAAGGTCCAACTGATGAGCTGACAGAGTATTATCATATCTTACTGGAGTCATGCATGGCTTGCTCTTAGAGCTCTATACCAACAGGAATCCAAATCCTACAAGTGTTAGAAATACGTTTATTATTTACAAGACAGAAAGAAGATCGCAGACAAAGTTATTTGCACCAAAACCCAGACTGGGTTTGTTTTGATTTCTAGACTGTTCTTTTCACATTTTTCCATGGATTTTTTTGTGTTATGCATTGTAATAAAAATTTCTTTGTTGTGACTTCCTAACAGGAATAATGATAAATAACTGCTAATGTATTGTTGCAATTCAGTTATGTGAGTTTTCAGTTTGTCCTTATGGGATACTACTGCCTGATGGCCCTTCTGAAATGGCAGAACTCCCAAATCCTTTTGGAATTAAATGCAGTGAAAAATGCATGATGAGAGGCATTCCTGCCATCACATCTACATGCAGCTTTCTGAAATTTAGCTTGATTTAATCCCAGTGTCTATTCATCTATAAAAGCCTCACAGATATAGTCCAAACACATTTTCTTTGGACTTTAATGGCAAAGTTAACAGGACCTTTTATTCATCATCCATTTCTCTGACTGCGGACTGATTCATACTCACGCAGGGTTGTATTTCTGTTTAAATTTAATACAGTGAAACTCCCTGATTCCAAGCACATCTTTGAGTGATTTTTTTTTTTTCTCCCTTGGAGCACTTAATAAAATTTCAGCTGATTTCTGTAAAGTTCATGAACTTCACCTGCATATGTTTTGTTAGGCTTGAGCTGTATAATTCAGATCTGGTTCTGGATTTCAAGTCTGAGGAAATCTGAATCCCAACTTTGACAATTGCCCATCTTGCAGGAATCCATATTCATTTAAAAAAGAACTTTTTGGGACCGAACACACACAATGCTATTTTCTCATTAATATCTGTTTGGGCAAGTTTTTTCTTGGCTAGGGACTATTCACCTTACTGCTGAAGCTCTGTGATTTAATGTCGGAGTATTTCAACACATCATCCAAACTCTTAAATCCTGCTGGCAGGCTACACAAAAGATACTGTACCAGTTCCCTGACAATTGCCCCAGTATCCTTTTAACTGCTCTGCACATAATGAGGTATAAATCATAGCATGATTCATACAAGTTCTCTAACCATTAAACATTACTACAGTGGTTGACGTGAGTTTTGTCCAGAATTGAACATTGAGTCCTGACCTGGTCCAAATCATGGAAAAATAACTTTGCAAAATGTATTGCTACTCTGAAGTTTCCTTGATTCTGAAGGCTTAAGAGTGGAGAGCTTTTCCACTCACATGTTTCTGACCTTTCAGAAAAGAATATTCAAATAGTTAGTTTTTCCTGTTTCTACTTTTTTCCATTGGGTGTGAAAAATGAACAAAGCTCAAGGTTTATTTTGGGATGTTTTGGGTTGGTTTTTTTTTTTCTCCCCAACTATTTAATTTTTTTTTGCTATTCTACAACTATTCAAGCTTGCCTCAATTCTGAAACAGTTATCAGATCTGCACTCACATATTTTTCCAGAGTTATGGAAGTGCTGAAAAATTCCCGGCACAGCAAAGAAGCATGTGTAAAAATAAAGGAACAAAGGGAGGGTGGTAGGAAACAATTTCTTGTATGAGGAGGCAAAAAAGAGGAGGAGGGAGAGATAAAAAAAAAAAAACAAAATTCTGACATTCACATTAAGCTTATTTCTGTGAAAATTAAAAAAAAATAGAGGGGGGTGGGAAGTAAATTTTTAATTAAAAAAAAGACTTTCTTTAAAAGAAGGACTTCCTAATTAAAAATTTGACAGCTCTGCTCTCGAGGCTGATGGCGGTGACTCAGTCTCACTATAGAGAATCCTACCAGAACCCAAACCAGGCTTTACATCAGCTAGCTATCCTAGCTAAATTGCATTAAACAAAATATTTTTAATAGCTTAATATGGGGATAAATCCTTTTCTACTAAAACAAGACAAAAATTGGCACCTGCTGAAAGGTAACGTGTCCAGAAATAATTATTCACTTTGGAAACAGAAAACATCAGACCACACCACCTCTCCAGGATTCCCTGTCCTTTGGGAGAGAGATGGATCTACGAGGTTGATCCTCACTTGCCTCCTCGAGGCACCTGCTATTCTACTTCTGTTGCCACAATGGGAACTTGAGAACACAGAGGACCTTGTTCAATATTTAGTGGTTTTACTGGGAATCAGGAAAACAAACATTAGTTTTGGGTACAAGCTGACATCTCTGTATCTTGGATTCATTCATCATAAGAAAAGTTCAATAGCACTTACCTGTGGTTACACCTGTTATTGTGCTAAAATAAACCAGAAAAATTTAAAATTACATTATTATCATTATTATTTTGCCAACACAAGTACATGTCATTAATAATAACAATTTTCAAATTCTATAGCTCTGTATAATTCCTTTCCAGCTGTACCTTGCTGTAGCTTTTTCCAGATCTGCCTGGATAAAGGGAGGAAGTTCAGCTTCTTACTCCCTGCTTCAGAATATCATCCTGGAGATGAGCTGTTTATCATTTAGCTGATGGTAGAGATGAATGATTTATGATATCCACTCAGCAGCAATGAAGTTAGTACAGAGGAATGTGTGGGTTGCCATACTAGAGAAGTAAACCTATTAACAGCCCAGGAGAACTGGGTAGCTCTTCAGTCACTGGACAGCCTAATGATACATTTATAACAAAAGCTGTCCCTGACTGTGTCTTAAAAGGTTATGCTTAAATATCAGGTTTAAGAGGGTTTGTGTTTTAGTGCTAGGATAAAAGAAAGCAAAGGGTGAATCTATTGGCTTAAAGTCTTAATTTAGCAAGGTGCTCACTCATGTGCCCAGTATAAGTAGAAATGGCTCTGTCACAGTAAAAGGGACTTAAGGATCACTGCAGAATTGCTCTTACCCTGCAACAGTATGGATGCATCATGCAACAACGTCATCAGAATTCAAAAAAGGAGGAGGTGGAACAAATAGTATCAAGGTATAAGCCCACTGTTACTTGGGACAAAGTGTATCAATGAAGGATCAGCTGCATTGCTTAGTAAACAAGCAGCAAGCCATTTGCAAGCACATACAAATCCAAATTAGATGATTTATTGTCTCAGGTGCTCTCCAGAATATAATGCGAGACATTAAATTGCTTCTGTGGCACCCTAACAATAGCCTTGTGCTACAGACATGAATGCTATGAGACAGAATATTGCTGTGTCTTGCTTAGGCTGTTTTGGAGCCCATAAAGGAAAGGACAGAGTAGGAGATTACTAGAATTGTTCTTTAAATTGCTCTTATGTCTATCCTTCATATAGGTTCCTCTGAAGTTTCTTTAAGTCAGAAAGTAAACTCTTTCCCCAGATTTTGAAACTAGACTATACAGGGATCATCCCACTTCACAAAAATTAGCAGTAAAATTCTCTCTTAATTATAGTCTGAGCAAGAGCAGATCCTAAAATGGCTGCTCCTGAAGTGTTTAAGCAGGGAGTTCAACTATACATCTTTTTTTTTCAGAGATGGTCTTGAGTCACAGCGTTTAGATTATTTCCATCTGACCCCAGAAGCTGGCACAGCACATGAAGCTGCTGTTGCAAAGCCACGGTGCCAGCCAAAAAGGGCATTAGAAGAGCTTTCAAACAAACAAGGAAAGGAGCAGAAGGTAAAATCAGATATCAGCCCCGGAGAAATAAAACTCACAATAATATCTGGATTCTGCATCTGCCCAGCATATGTAATTTCTGGCAATGAGTAACTATTGTTGGAGAAGTAAATAAAGAAGGATGACAAAAGAATCAAGCTCAACACCACGGCTGTAAAAATCAGGCAGGGCCAAGTAAATAATGAAATAACACTGATGGGTGAAGACTGTTGCAGTTTTTTGCCTCTTCCTGTTTTTTAGAACTTTCTGCAGAGGGGGAAGCACCAATAAGCCACATCTCAAAAGCAAAATTGTATTTTGGTCTACCAGGGCAAATTTAGCATAGAAATGGATGTGTCAAAATACTGCAGGTGATAATCTCTTTTGGGCTTCTTAGTGGGTTGGCATTTTAGGTTGTTCTTCTCATTCAGCAAAAGGAAAAATACACTCCAGACTAAAAGGCATATGGAAGCCAGACAGTGACATAGAAGTGTTTGCATTTAATATGGAGATACAGTTGTCATGGGTGGATCATAAACATTCATTTCAAAAAGCAATAGAGTATAGAAATGCTGTCCTCGTGATTTATCTTTTTATAAAACTCCTCTAAGGTTCATCTCAAAGGTATTTTTCATAGTATGTCTTCTATTCTCTCAAGGTCCAGAAAGAGCATTATGGGAAACTACAGAGCGATCACATCATATTTTTCTAATGACAGAGGATAATATTTGCCATTTAATACAAATTCTGGAGTTGGGAGAAGGAGGAATTGCTTCATCCCAGTGAAACAGTATCTACTGTCAGGCCCAGGTCTAACTCGGTGGCTGCAATAAAAGTTCTCCATTCTTTTTCAGGACACTTCCCAAGTGTCCCAGGTCAAGTCCTTTCTCAGAGAAAATAAAACTAAGGGTGAATACATTATAGTCCAGATTACAATGACCTCTTCTTCTTCTTTAGAGGAATAAATTGCAGAAAGTAACTTCAGCACTTACTTTCTGGTGTGCATCACAGGCCAATTGGCATTTTAATTCCAGGGGAACACAACTACCTTGGCAATTAATAGTCATATGAGGAGAGTTAGTACCTGAAGCACCTACATCTCAACTGATAAAAAGCTTTAAGTGTTTAAGGCAGACTTCTTCAATGTGAGTCTGTTACACTGAGGGCTTCATGTCAAAGAAAGCAGTAATATAGTATTTTCCAAGCAACCTGTTCTGTTAGCAAGTTTGCTGCCCTATCTCATACAGAATGTGGGTCTTCCTGATTATCTATGGCTTCACAGTAACTGATAATCATTATGGCTAGGTCTGACCCCAATAGGAAATGACACCATGTTTGACACTTTTGTAAATGATCACTGTTATTTTCACCTATCTGTGGGATATGTTCTCATATGATATTCAAAGGAGTCCAGCAGGTCAAACGTCTGTATAATGACCTGATCTAAGGATCAGTGCTGGATATAGAAGATTTTTATATGACACAAGTCCCTCTTTTGACCAGCATCACCCATTAAATGCATTTCACTAGCCGTAGAGGAAAACAGGGGGTAATATTGCTCATGTTCAAAGTAAAAAAGAGGTGAGTAGATGATCTTGCCACCACTGGACCTGCTCTGTTCCTCCTGCTTGACTGCTGTGGATCTGCACCTGTGGGGGTTCATTCACTGCCTCTGGCTGCCTCGGTGTGAATTTTGGCTCCCAGTTCATCTTCTCTTACCTCACAGAGCAGGCCTGAGATGATAACTAGCCTCAGCTAACAGTCCAGGTCACCAAGTCCCTAAGGATGGGACAGGTACAAGGTCGAGCCAGAAAAGTCAAGCGAGTTGGTAAGGATGGGGACCAGAATCAGGGTGGTACAAGAGTGGGCACAAGTGAACCAGCAGCACAGCTCAGGCAGAGAGTAAGAGCCTGAGTCTTTGAGCACCTGAAGGAGGGGCAGTGTTGTGGTTTAAAACTCAGCTGAAAAGCTGGATCCCACAAAAGTTAGAAAAAGTCTGACTGCGCCTGCCCAGACCGGGACTTCCCGTGCCTGGGTCCGGAGCAGTTTCTGATGGGTCCGGAGTCGCCCCCGGAACTGGCACTGCGCCTGCCCAGACCGGAACCTCCTGTACCCGGGTCCGGAGTCGCCCCTGCAGGGGCGGGGGGGGGGGGGGCGGACCACCTGATCATGACGCAATTAGTATGGAATACTCCCAGGGCTAACATAGCCTGTTGCTGGGCTGAACCCAGGACATTATCCACCCCTTATTCCATACCATTTACGCCATGAGCAGGTCCAGCAATCTTCTTTGGGTCCAGAGAGTCTCTCGCATCCACACACATGCATGCACATATAGATTCAGTCTGTGGACCATCCCCCCGAGTCCGTTGTCAGTCCACGATTCTCAGGCTCTACTGGTCCCTCTGTCACAACAGTCTCTCAGGGTATGAAGAGTCGTACGTGCCACTGGATCGTTGAATGCTGTATCTCGGGCTCTCGAACACTGCACCTGGCGTGATCCATGCTCATAGTCCGTGGGTCAGAGGTGTTTATTACAAAAGAGAAAAGAAAGAGTTCTTGGGAGGCTGGTCTTCACTCCATCATCATGGCACCGATGACCCTAGCTGTAATGTCATTAGTATAACATACAGTATCTATAACAACAATAAAACAGTAGTGAATTATTTAGCATGATATTGGCTATTCTCACCCAAAATCAAATCCCCTTGAGGTACACATTGAGTTTCTCCATCCTTCTGCATTACCCACCAAGTACAACCAGGTTCTTGAGCAAAAACAATCCCAGATATGGGTTTACCTTTGCCTGTAGCAGGAATGACCCAAACTGTCTTTCCCAAAATACTTTTCATGTGCACTACTGGGACTCTGTCTCCTTCTACAGTATGTGAGAATTCTGACTGGGCTGGACCAGCCCGATTGGTAGATCCCCTAGAGTTAACCAACCACGTGGCTTCAGCTAAATGTGTATCCCAGTGTTTAAATGTTCCACCACCCATTGCTTTCAGTGTGGTCTTTAGAAGCCCATTGTATCGTTCAATTTTCCCAGAGGCAGGTGCATGATAAGGAATGTGGTACACCCACTCAATGCCATGCTCTTTGGCCCAAGTGTCTATGAGAGTATTTTGGAAATGAGTCCCATTATCTGACTCAATTCTTTCTGGGGTGCCGTGTCGCCATAGGACTTGCCTCTCCAGGCCCAGAATTGTATTCTGGGCAGTGGCATGGGGTACAGGATATGTCTCCAACCAGCCAGTGGTTGCCTCTACCATTGTAAGTACATACCGTTTACCATGGTGAGTCTGTGGGAGAGTGATGTAATCAGCCTGCCAAGCCTCCCCATATTTATATTTCATCCACCGTCCTCTATACCAGAGGGGTTTTAGCCGCTTAGCTTGCTTGATTGCGGCACATGTCTCACATTCATGGATAACTTGTGCAATAGCATCCATGGTTAAGTCCACCCCTCGATCTCGAGCCCATCTATATGTTGCATCTCTTCCTTGATGACCTGAGGTATCATGAGCCCATTGGGCTAGGAACAACTCAGCCTTATGTTGCCAGTCCAAATCTACTTGAGCCACTTCAATCTTAGCAGCCTTATCTGCCTGCGGGTTGTTCGCATGTTCCTCCATGGCCTGACTCTTAGGTACATGGGTGTTCACATGACGTACCTTTACAGTAAGTTTCTCCAACCGGGTAGCAATATCTTGCCATAAGTCAGCAGCCCATATGGGTTTGCCTCTACGCTGCCAATTGTTCTTTTTCCACTGCTGCAACCACCCCCACCGGGCATTAGCTACCATCCATGAGTCAGTATAAAGATATAGCATAGGCCACTTCTCTCTCTCAGCAATGTCCAGGGCTAATTGGATAGCCTTTACCTCGGCAAATTGGCTTGATTCACCTTTTCCTTCAGTGGCTTCTGCTACTTGCCTCATAGGACTCCATACAGCAGCTTTCCATTTCCGATGCTTACCCAAAATGCGACAAGATCCATCAGTGAACAAGGCATACTGCTTTTCATTTTCTGGCAATTGGTTATATGGTGGAGCTTCTTCTGCACGTGTTACCTCCTCATCCTCTGGTGACATCCCAAAATCTTTGCCTTCTGGCCAGTCTGTAATCACCTCCACAATTCCTGGGTGATTGGGGTTTCCTATTCGAGCTCGTTGCGTAATTAGTGCAACCCACTTGCTCCATGTAGCATCAGTTGCATGGTCTGTGGAAGGGACCTTCCCCTTAAACAACCAGCCCAGCTAGTTGGGTGCTAGGAAAAGCTGAGCTTCAGTTCCAATCACCTCTGAAGCGGCTCGAACCCCTTCATAGGCGGCCAGTATTTCTTTTTCTGTTGGAGTGTAATTGGCCTCAGATCCTTTGTAGGCCCGACTCCAAAACCCTAACGGTCGCCCTCGAGTCTCCCCTTGTGTTTTCTGCCAGAGACTCCAGGTAGGACCATTGTCACCAGCTGCGGTATAGAGCACATTTTTAATATCAGTCCCTGTACGGACAGGTCCAAGGGCTACAGCATGGACTATTTCGCGTTTGATCTGCTCAAAGGCTTGCTGCTACTCAGGGCCCCATTGAAAATCATTTTTCTTCCGAGTTACATGGTAGAGTGGACTCACAATGAGACTATAGTTTGGGATATGCATTCTCCAAAATCCTATAACACCTAAGAAAGCCTGTGTTTCCTTTTTCTTACTTGGTGGGGACATCGTTGCAATTTTATTAATAACGTCCATTGGGATCTGGCGATGCCCATCCTGCCATCTTATTCCTAAAAACTGGATTTCTCGCTTAGGCCCCTTGACTTTACTTTGTTTTATAGCAAAACCAGCCTCTAAAAGGATTTGAATTATCCTTTATCCTTTTTCAAAAACTTCCTTTGCTGTGTTGCCCCATACAATGATGTCATCAATATACTGCAAGTGCTCTGGGGCTTCACCCTTTTCTAATGTACTCTGGATTAGTCCATGACAGATGGTGGGACTGTGTTTCCACCCCTAGGGCAGACGATTCCATGTGTATTGGACGCCCCTCCAAGTGAAAGCAAACTGTGGTCTACACTCTGGTGCCAGTGGGATTGAGAAGAAAGCATTTGCAATGTCAATTGTGGCATACCACCTGGCTGCCTTTGATTCCAGTTCATACTGGAGCTCTAGCATGTCCGGCACAGCAGCACTCATATTTGGAGTGACTTCATTTAGGCCTCGATAATCTACTGTCAGCCTCCACTCTCCATCGAACTTCCACACTGGCCATATGGGACTGTTAAATGGTGAGTGGGTTCGGCTGATCACTCCCTGACTCTCCAGTTGACGAATCAGTTTATGGATGGGGATCAAAGAGTCTCGGTTTGTACGATATTGCCGCCTGTGCACTGTCGTCGTAGCGATTGGCACTCGCTGTTCTTCGACCTTCAACAACCCCACAACAGCTGGATCTTCCGAAAGTCCAGGCAAGGCACACAACTGTTTAGTTTCTTCAGTCTCCACAGCAGCTATTCCAAAAGCCCACCGGTATCCTTTTGGGTCTTTAAAATACCCTCTACGGAGATAGTCCATACCTAAAATGCATGGAGCTTCTGGGCCAGTCACAATGGGATGTTTCTCCCATTTCTTTCCAGTTAGGCTCACCTCAGCCTCTAGCACAGTCAACTGTTGGGAGCCCCCTGTGACTCCAGAAATATAAACAGGTTCTGTCCCTTCATAATTTGATGGCATTAGAGTACACTGGGCACCAGCATCCACTAGAGCCTCATACTCTTGTGGGTCTGACGTGCCAGGCCATCGGATCCACACAGTCCAATAAGTCCGATTATCCCTCTCCTCCACCTGGCTGGAGGCAGGGCTCCTCTATTGCTCCTGGATAGAAACTGGTGCAACATTCCTCTTGGCAGAACCTCGTGCGCTTACTCTACCTTGCAACTCATTTACTCATGCTTGAAGGGCTGAAGTGGGCTTCTTATCCCACTTTCTCATATCCTCTCCATGATCACGCAGGTAAAACCACAGTGTGGCTCATGGTGTGGCTCGTGGTGTGTACCTGCTGTGTTCTCTCTCTTGGGACGATGAGTGACTTTTCCGGGTAGCTGCAACATCGCTCCATACAGGTTGGGAGTCGACCATGTGGTCGTCAAGTTTAAGTTTAACCAGTTGCTCTACTGCTGCAATGACAGAGCGTGCAACGTTGTCTTGATAAGTCTGGAGTCGGCGGGTCACTTTATATACGGTTGGTGGAAACATCTCCTCGTATTCCATCACTGCCAGTGAATTCGTGTGCCCTGGTGGTGCACTTCATATCACCTTACGCCACATGTCTGGGGTGCATCAGACATCATCAGGATCATCAGGGAGCCTTGTGTTGTCCGGATCATAATAAATCAACTCTCGTACAGCTAATTCTATCAGGTACTGGATAACTGTCTCTATGTTGTTGGGTCTCTGACAGGTAATATATTCTTTCATGGGGTATCTTTCCCGCACACTTAACAGCAATCACCTCCAAAGGCTGAAGACTTCTGACACCTCCCCAAGTCCTTTATCAATACCTCCTTCTCTAGCCAGGGATCCCAACTGCCTGGCCTCCCTGCCGTCTAATTCCAGACTATTGGCCCCGCTATCCCAGCATCTGAGCAACCAAGTGATAATGTGCTCACCTGGGCGGCAGCCAAAATCTTTTCGCACCTCACGCAGTTCACTCAGGGTCAGGGATCGGGTAACAATCTCTGGTTCTACTACATCCTGATCTGCTCGAGATGGCTTTGCCCCATTCTTACTTTTATGAGATGGCCCTGCTCCATTCTGACCTTTCCAGGATGGCCCTGGTTTTTCATCATCATCCTCATCCTGAGATTCTTGAGATGACCCCGGTTGTTCACCATCATCCTCATCTTGAAATTCTTGAGATGGCCCCGGTTGTTCACCATCATCCTGACATTCTTGAGATGGCCCCGGTTGTTCACCATCATCATCTGCCACTACGCTAACTGACTTCTTGGTGTGTTTCCTCTTTTGAATGGGAGCCACAGACTTTGGTGTGGGTTGGCCAAGGTCTATTGTAGAGGTTGCAGTATCTGCAGTATGTACTAGTCTATTTCCTTTTTCTCCCTGGCAGCGCTGACACCCCTTTTGAATGGGAGCAACAGACATTGGGGTGGGTTAATTCTCTGAATTGTGAGCAAGGTCTATTGTAGAGGTCACAGCATCTGCAGTATTCGCCAATCCATTTCCTCTTTCCCCCTGACAGCGCTGACAGTACTGACAGTGCTGCTTGCTATCAAGCAGTGTTTGGTAGATGGTAGCCAAGCCCCAGCACAGTGCAGTAGGGTGTATTTCTCTGGGGAACCCACTGCAGTTCTTTTTCAGATATGCAGTCACCTTATTAGGATCTTGTAGCTGTTCAGGAGTGAAGTTCCAAACCACTGGGGGTAAGAAAGTGCCTAGGTACCTGCTCATATTTCGCCATTTGCCCTGCCACTCAAGCTTATCCAGCCTCAGGGAAAACTCTTGGGTGGTATTCATAAACCTGTGCCTAATATATATATATATATATATATATCAAAAGCAGAACCATTTGCACCAAAACCAACAGTGGGAAAATGCTAGTTTGAATATCCCAGGGATATTAGAAATTTTTAAAGACTCTTACAAGACCTGTTTTATCCCTCTTTGTACTGCACAGCAAAAATTGATACAAGTACTCTCCTAAATTCACGATCCTAAACGTTATCCAGTCATAGACTGTTACCACAACATACACTAAACAGACGTACGGGATCAAATCCGAGAGCTGCATCCCTGCGATGGCAAAGAATCCGGGCAGGATTACATGCAGCATGCCACGAGTTGACAACCATGGCAACATCCTTATGAGTAAATGCCACAACATTGTACATAGAAATTACTTAAATAACCGTACTTATCACAACTCTATCTTAACTGCAATTGAGTTAAGGTCAAATCTATCGTTACCCCAACCTTTTTGCCCCACTTTTGGACCCTCCTTGAGCCCCACGTTGGGCGCCAAAAGTTGTTGTGGTTTAAAACTCAGCTGAAAAGCTGGGTCCCACAAAAGTTAGAAAAAGTCCCCTGCCTCGTTAAGAGGTGGGGGATGGGCGAACGGAGGGAGCCGAGGAGCTGCAAGGAAGGAAAAAAAAACCAAAGGCCTGCGGGTTGGGATAAGGATAGTTTACTAAACAACAGGAAAAGATATGAAAACAACTAACTACAGTGCTATTATATACAGTGCAAACCTCTCACCACACTATGTCATTTGAGCCGTGCCCGAACCGCAGCCGATCCAAAAAACCCCGAACGCAGCACTCCCGACCGGCGCCACAAATCCCCCCCCTCACCGCCGCCTGCCGTGCCGATCCCAAAAAAGAAAAAGGAAGAACCCAGAACCAGCACTGCGCCTGCCCAGACCGGAATTTCCCATGCCCGGGTCTGGAGCAGTTTCTGATGGGTCCGGTGTCACCCCCAGAACTGGCACTGCGCCTGCCCAGACAGGAACCTCCCGTGCCCGGGTCCGGAGTCACCCCTGCAGGGGAGTGGGGGCCGGACCACCTGATCATGACGCAATTAGTATGGAATACTCTCAGGGCTAACATAGCCTGTTGCTGGGCTGAACCCAGGACAGGCAGGCCCCTGCTGCAGCTTCTCACAGCACTAGTTTGAGGGTGGACATCTCTGTTATCAAAATTGGCCTTGAGACCAGGGTGCCAAACCCCCAGGAGGTAGGAGATGCGCTCAGGTCCATGACAGTACAACTACTGAAATTTTCAAAGTATCAATTGTTGGAAAGAAAGATTAATAAAAGGATGCTAACATTCCTAAAATAACCCATTCTCACTTAATTTCAGATCAATTTAAGCTGTCTTTCTAAACACTGGGAATGTCACATAGACATCTCTTGTAATTTTGGAGAGTGTGCTTTATTCTTCCCACCTTAAGTATAGATGCAAAAACGGTTGCACTAGTTAGTTGCAAAAGAAGGTTGCAAAAGATACAGTAATAAAGGTTTTTCTGAGACTACACCAATGCTCTGGGCATCTGAGCCAATTTTGCTGCCAAGTGTCTGTTTGCTTTTCAGCTCTATGCACAAGCTGCTACCAACTTGCCCTGATACTTATCTGAGAGGCCAAGTTCTTAAATACGCTATTACTTCAAGTGATTAATAAAAGTCACTAGTATGGAGGGACTAAGTTCACT
This sequence comes from Laterallus jamaicensis coturniculus, assembly GCA_022605575.1. NCBI lineage: Eukaryota > Metazoa > Chordata > Aves > Gruiformes > Rallidae > Laterallus > Laterallus jamaicensis. The sequence goes on along the minus strand of JAKCOX010000036.1, from coordinate 5,919,934 downwards.
TACACTTGCAGTTTTTGTTCTACTTCACTGTTGTTCTACACCTTCACTGAGGCTCTCCCTGTGTATGCTCTGTACCAGATTATTGAAGATCATTCAAGGGTGAAGCATCTAATAGTTTCATCTTCTGACATGTGAATTTGCATACAGTGCACAGAAAGGACATAGAATGATCATCTATATTCTTATGTGGTCATGTTTCAGGACTTTCACATATTTCTAAGATATTTTAGAGAACATTCTTAGATGCCTAAATGACATAAGAAGAGATGAGAGTAGCTAGCCAGGCACTTTTTAGTGTTATCAGCCCTCATTAATCTCACCATGCAGGTTCAGAGAACCCTGGAAAAAAAAAAAAATAACCAAACTCCAGACAGATTTGCTGTTGAATTCCCTCAGCAACCCTGTGGTTTTGAAATTTGTTTTGGCCTTTATGCACCATCCTTTCCAAGACCAGCAGATACTAATCATAAAAAGTCTGATGTTGTCTTAAATGTGTAACAGCTTCCAGAAACCCAAATCTGTCTTAACTTTTGTTGTGCGAAACCTGTAGAATGTGTTTCTAGCCAACATGTAGTCCACAGCATCCCAAACCCCTTTTTTATTTACCCGACTATATTTCTATCCATCAACTTATTCTTGCTGGGTCTTCGTGAATCCTGACACCCCAGACACCTGGGAGTACAGCCAGCATAGAATATATTTGGGAATTTGCCACCTATCCAACTGACAAAGACTCATTAAGTGCTTGGAAATTAAGAAGGCAGAATAAAAAATAACGTGATACTATCTTTTAAAAGTATTTTGATTTTAAACCAATCTAATGTGGGGGGGTTAAGTGATCTGGGGGAGAAAGGTCTAAATTATAAATTGACAAAGCAGGATACATCACTTTGTATTCTGAAAGCCCCAACACTAAAGCAAAGCAAAGTCTTTTAAATCAAGAAAGCAGGAAATGTGAGTGAGGTTTGAAAACTCTGCTTTAATTCCAGCCCTTGTATTTATGCCTTAAAATGTATTTATGTATTTTAAAATGATTTATCAAATAACAAGACTCACAGTTTGCTGCAACCTGGAATTGTTTATAGAATTTCACAAACAGCAGTTCTGAGTCCTATGGGCAACAGCTGTGCTCAGCTGGGAACAAAAGCTCTTCAGTCTGAAAAAGTGACATTTTGAGAAATCTCTGCATTTCCCATTCCAGGGCCTGCAAAAGAAGGTGTTAAGTCAGGACAGTCTGTTGGAAGAGAAACATTTATATGCTTTCTTTTTTTTTTTAAAAAAAAAGCTTTCCAGAATACCCTTAAGAAATTGAGGGGTGGGAAGGGAAGAAGGTGTTAAGTATGTGGAAATGTTTATGAAACTGCATATTGATTTCACTCCCTTGTTGGAATTTCTTTCCATCTTCATGGCACAGAGCAGCAGTAGTAGAGAAGTTAGTCCAAGCTCATTAGATGTCAATCAACTCATCATCTACGATTCTTCTGTAGTCAACAAAGAAAGGTGAAAGGTCTTCCAGAGCAATGCGCTCTTTCCGTGTCAACTGTAGACACCTAGGAAATCCCTAGACAATGAATTTTGACATCTCAAGGTGATTACCTGAAGCAGGGAGGTGTGATTATCACCACAGGAAGATTTCTGTCCTGAAGGCTTGCAAAGGTTAATAGGGCTGGGTCTTTCTGTAGTGCACCATATGTTCTCTTCCTTGCTCTGTTTCCAAGAACTGCTGTTTGTCCTCTGGAAGACAGCATTACATTTTTCCCTTTTTTGGACTGATTGGTTGACATAGTCTGGATGGGTGCCAGAGGATGAACCCTGCTGTCTGGAACCAGTAACTGCCTCCCAGAAGTCTCTCCCCATTTCCCGCATACACTGGAGAACGTGAAGGAGCTTTACCCCACTGAATTCAGGTCTTATCTGAATTCTTATCTGCAAACTTTCAAACATCAAGAAAGCAGGAGCTTGAGGTGTTTTATAGTTTCTGATTGCATATGGAATTTGGGAACTGCTTTGCAGCTTGTTCTCATTTCATTCTACTGAGGGCTTCTGATGACTTTGGATTTTTCCAGTGACCAAGCAGTCTTCTGACAACTCTGTAGGGGACAACACTCTTTGTTTTGGAAAGTCACCCCTGTATAGTCTTGTGTCTTTCTGATTTATTGGGAAGAATACTGGGAAAGGCTCTGCAGAACATTTGCAGCCTTTGCTGCTTCCTTAAAAAGCCTTGCAGCAAACTTACAGGGAGATTAAGGAATACAGTGCTTGCTCTCTGCCAGTATCTCCCGACCAAACACCTAAACTCATTGTACAAGAGTTTTCTGTGCTGCAGTCCCTCTCTGGGAAACTTTCTCAGAATCTTGAAGGCTCTTTTAGCAGGTTGAACCCTATCGTGTCGTTGATTACCTTCCAGATATGGAAGCACCTTAATGAAGCCAATCATCTTTCAGGCTTTTAGGGCTTATAATGATTTTGGGGCCAACATCACTCTGTGTTTTTTATGAAATTCAACCACAGAAAACTGCAAAGCAACAGGCACAGGTGCTAAAAAAATAATCTTGCGTATGCAGTGTTTTTGTGGCATTTCATTGTTGTTTGGGAGGGCTTGCACTGATATACTGCAGGCTTTGTGATCCTGGCAAACAAGCCAACAGGGAGACTGAAGGTAAATTGTTCCTGCTTTTTTATACCTGCCCCCTTCTTAGTTTGAAATCTTGTTTAATGGGAGTACTTTTCCTCCAGATAAAAGCTTCATCTGAGATTCAGACATATTTGGGTTTGAATTCCAGACACTGACTTGGAAAATCTTGCATTGCACATGGAAAAAGTGATACCCGATTCTCATGGTTTGCCGTAGCTCTAGCCTGCTCTCATCTAGCGGCAGTGCTTTCTTAGCACGCTGCGCTAAGCAAAGTTCTCTGTACCGAGGGCCTGCGAGCGATTTGCAAGCCTTGTGGGGAGAAGTTTGCTTTTACACAGTTGCTGTCAGAGTTGAATTCTAACATGTTGCAGTATGAAAAACTACTTTTGTACATATGTCGTGGTGTGTGTATGTCTGAGTGTAAAAGACCTTGCTTCCTATACTCTGTGGGTATTTCCAGGCCATACGGCCTTCAAGCCAGGTCGTACTGCCTTCGGGCCAGGCCGCACTTTGAATGAATGTCAGCTCTCTACCTTACCACCTCAGTGCTTTTTATCGCTCATCCACCCATCTCTTGCCTGCTTGCCTTTTGATTTTCCAGCCTGGTTTTGAACAGGCTTGCAGCCCATCAACCATCTTCAGTGTGGACAAAAGAGCTCAGAAATGGATGCCTTTGCAGAAAAGTACTTAGCAAACTTAATGGTCCCTTGGTTTCATTGCCCTCTGCAGCTGTTTTTCCATATAGCCAGCTAAGTGGATAGGATTTTGTGGTGGTTTAGCCCTGGTTGGAGGCCAGACCCCCACCAAAGTCGGTCTATTACTCCCCTTTGTAGTTGGACGGGGAGAAAATATATATTAAGAGGCTTAAGAGTCAAGGTAAGGACACGGAGAGATCATCCTGTCCTCAACGACATGGGCAAAAGAGACGCAACACAGAGTGAAGGAAAAAAACCTACCTAATTTATTACACTACACTACAGAAACAGTGAAATCAGAGTTGGATATTGAGAAGTGCAACCAGATCTTAAAACAACATGACCAGATCTTAAAACACGTTCTCCTCACCACTCCCTTCTTAGCAGACGTTAGTCAGAATTTTGCTCCCTTCTTCCCTCCCGCTGCGGCACAGGATGGGGCAGGGACTGGGGAAAATGGGGTTCTCGGTAGCACCTTCCTCCCATCCCTCCATTCTAAGGAGATTTCCCTTTAGTCATGATCCTACTACCTTCTTCCCTCCGAATGTGGCATGGGGAGGCAGGGACTGGGAGATGGGAGCTTCAGTCAGTTCCTTGCAAGTTGGTTTCCTTCTCTGCCGGGGGAGCATTCATTCCACACTCTTCCCCTGCTGCATCATGGGGTCCCACCCACGGGAGACAGTCCTCCACCGACTACTCCATCGTGAGTCTCTTCCCACTGGGCTTTATATAACTTTATCATCTGCCCCACCGTGGATCACTGCTATGGCGGGCAGTAGTAAATCACTGTCTCTCAGTCCTAGTCCTCCGTGGGGTCGCAAGCCTCCCCCCAGCAAACCTGTTCTGACGCAATTCTCTCTCTCACTCATCTCTGTGTCTCTGCTTCTCTTCATGGCATCTAGGCCTTTTCCATGGACTGCGTGGGGGACAGGACACACCCACTCTACCATGGGTTTCTGCACAGGCTGCAAGGGCAATTTTCTCTCCGGCACCTGGGGCACCTCCTCCTCTGCCCTCCTCTGCCTTGATGTCTGCACAGCTCGTTACATCTCCCCACTCCCTTCTCTGGTGGCAAAATGCAGCTGCTTCTGGCTTTTTTTCTCCTATATGTGATTCCCAGAGGCACTGTGACCGTCGCCAACTGGCTTGGCCCTGGTCAGCTGCAACTTTGGCTTTGAATTGGACAATGTTTACAATTTGGGGCCGGCAGAGCATTCCAGCAGCTCCTTACAACAGCCATTTTCTGCAGTCCCCGTTCTATCCCAGTACCCAGCTACGCAAAACTGCAACAGATTTAAAAATGCTTTTAGAAATTATGTAAAAGTATAAGGGATGGAGCTATTTAAAATGGCATCTGGAAGACAGGAGAAATCATTAAATGAATACGAGCCTAAATTTTCAGTTACTGAGGCCTTTTCTTCTGTAGTTCAGTTCTTGGCAAATCACATTTCTACTGAAAAATGTAAACAAGAATCATCAGGACTTCACTCTTTGGATGCTATTTTTCAGGAGCAGAACAGTTTGTGCCAATATGTCTTTCGCATTGTTATGGAGATTTGAAGCAACATGTTCGTTTTGGAGTAGGGTTTTTTCCTTTCCAATGACTATTCCAGTAGATCAAAGGAGAAGAAGAAAAAAAGAAAAGTCTCCTCACTTCTCCTGGTTTGGTCCTGTTTAAAAGGAAAAAATCTGTAATCTTTATTTGCAACTTGTCATTATGATCAATCTCTTCCTGACAGAAAAGAATAGCTGTTGGCTCAGGTGTCTAATGCTGAGGCAAAATGAGATTAGGGAAGGTAGTTTTAGCTTGCATATCCCAGAACAGTTCATGGTTTATGATAACTGTTGAATAACCAGGGTCAAATCAGTGTTATACCACAAGTTGTTTACTACAGAGGTCCCACAAAAAAGCTCTTGCACCGAGCCTGTGCTAAGCCACGTGTCTCAGGGGACAGCATGGCTGATGAAGCAAGCTAGAGAAGCATGTCTGTGTCTGAGTTCATACATCAGTCAAATGGGAAAAGCCTCCTGCAAGTTTAAGTAGTCAATATCTCTAAATTATATAACAGGAACAGCAGAGTCTTTTAATTATTGTGACTCACACATTATGGTTTTCTTGGGTTTACTGGTGACTTCTCTTCCCGTAACAATTTTACTATAGGTATTCTGAACTGTTTTATGTAGTAAAACCAGCTGTTTGTACCTTTAGCATTTTTTTGAGTTTCATGTTGTTCCATTGTGGAACCAAGTGCCACTTCAAATTGAACGAAAACATACAGTTATTTTCACTGGAGAGAATAGTTGCTATTTTGCTGTCCTCTCTTCAGAATGTCAGATGATAGCTGAGATTCAACTGTTTACCACAAAGTTCTGCCAAGGCTCTATTACCTATTTCTGGCTCTGCCTGATCTGTTCAATATGGCTCGGAGATGCCTTTGAACTTCAGTGCTTCATTATATTTCATTTCTAAGGTGATGGTACCGAGTCACTGATTGTTTTTCATGGATTTGAACTATATTCCAGTTCAAGACATGATTTGAATTGTTTTCTCACACCTACTAAATATTGCTCACTTATAGATTAACTTCTTATACCCTGGAGTTATTAATCTAGACATGCAAACCCTCTAAATACAGCTATTATTCTTTTCTTCTCCATGCTTAGGTAGGCTGTTATCTGATGATTGCAGGCAGCCAAGGTTGCCTGCAACACGTTTGGAAAACATTTCCAAAACTCCACTCTAAGCCTTACTTCCATTGCCATTCATGTGTATGTCCCATTCGCTTTGCTCTTTAAATGGCTTCAGAGGTTAGTCCATCTTAATTTTTCTCCACTACTGTTTGATAAAATGCCTGATACAATACAAGGGAAGTGAACCTGGGCTCTGTATTCAACAGAAGTATATTCCTTCATTTTTCAGATTAATATCTTATATATAATGGAAGAAATTCTTCCCTGTGAGGGTGGTGAGGCCCTGGCACATGCTGTCCAGAGAAGCTGTGGCTGCCTCCTCCCTGGCAGTGTTCAAGGCCAGGTTGGATGGGGCTTTGAACAGCCTGCTCTAGTGGAGGGTGTCCCTGCCCATGGCAGGGGGCTGGAACTAGATGTCCGTTAAGGTCCCTTCCAACCCAAATTAGTCTGAGATTCTAATGCAGCAAGGTGCTAAACTCCTAAAAGCCCTTGCATTCTGTACCAAGATCTGTCAGCCAGCACTCTGGAGGATCAGCCACTACCTCTTAGAGTTCTGATGCCCTTTCAGCCAGCAATTTTTGGATCCTGTTTTTAAATCAAGACTCAAAATATTAAGATTTAAGTCTGGAAAGGAAAATAACAGCTCATTTAATACCAATGCAAATTTCTACTTGAGGGATTTTACCACTAGCAGCTAATCTTAGAGATTCTTTTGTTATTGTGTTAATGCATCCAAGAGGCAACATGGGAATTATGGGGAGTGACTCATAATAAACCTACCTGATTAGCATAATCTATTTTTTTGCTGCAGCACACAGTTCAATATTTGTCAGCTCAACCCCTCTTCTCATCAGAAATGTAGTTAAGTACTTTACAAAAAAAATAAAGAAGACAAGAAAGGACTCTGTGAGGTAGGAAGATGATCCCTCAGATCTATTTGTGTGTATCAAATACAGGCAAGGTTGCTGGTGATATATTCCAACATAATGAAGTGCTTGAAGATTCATAAAGACACTTTGCACAATTGTCAGTTGCACATACACATTTAGTTCCCCTAGATGCAAGTGGGTACAGGTGTGGGACCACATTTGAGAAAAACAGAGGAGAGTCACTCCTTTATTTCAGAGATGGGTTATTAATGCAGCAGGTGGCTTTCTGGGCACCTGTGAAACTGTTATAACAGAAGCCTGAGAACTGACAGACTTTAACACATAAACACCTAATGAGGATTTGGGGAATCTATGTTTTAGAACTGAGTGTCTAAGCCAGTCTTTATAAAGGGCTAAGAAGCCCTTTAAGGACATGAACTTAAGTGTATTTTTAGAAATTTGTCAAAATTTTGAAGTGCTTAGGTACACCTTGTGGTAACAACAGACTTTTGTAATTCTGGATATGGCTAGCATGCACAAACAAATACTGAGTTGGAGTAGGGATGTGAACCAAAGGCCCTTCTGATTTGAGTAGTTACATATGCAGTCTAGTTTTCATGAACTCTAATAAGTTAGTATATATGACCTCAAAAATTTGTTCCCACAAACGTAAGTGCTGCTAGAACTCCATCACTTTTATGTTTCCAAAGAAACAAATGTAAAAGGAGTGTGAGATTGACCCATACACCATTTAAAACTTTATACGGTTATTTACATTAAAAATGTGCAGTATTTGTCCAACTGTAACTGTAAGTGCAGCTTTTAAAGCATCTGAGACCCTGGACTAGTTATTTATTGTTCTAGGAAATTACTTTTATGAGGGCGACACAGAAACTGGAGACTTTTGATTCTGAGTCTAGACTAAAGCTCAGCAAATAGTCCAGAGACAGTGACTTTCTGACTTACTGCCCAACGTGGAGGAACAGCTTCAGTGGCAGAAGGGGTTACCTCAGATGAGAAAGCTTGCTGGCTCCGCTATGAGATCTGTTCTCCAAGGCCATGTACGTACTGTAATGTCAACCAAATTTCTCAGAGGGGACTGCTGCCAGATTTCCTGGTTCGGTGGCCGGTGTTTGTGGAATCAGTTGAAAAACCCCTCAGCAGAAATGTTGCTTTCATCCCACTTTTCAGGCTTTGAGCACTCAGAAATTAACAGAATCAAAAAGAAGCTACTGATCCACAACAGACAATGCTGATTATTTCTCCAGTTCATGAAAAAAATAAATGGGGCAGCACACAATGTTGTAAAAAAAACCCAAAGGAAAGCAGAACTGAACATAGGAGACAGAGCATGCAACTGGTGAGACAGCTTCCTTGTGCAAGAAGTCTTACCCTGACAGTGCTCATCTGGGAAGACAGGTGATGTAACAGCTCTATCAGGGCAGACCAGAAATCTCCCTTTCCCCATCCCTGACAGTGGCATCCAGTGGATGCCTGGAGAAAGGAGCACAAGGGCAGGACAACCTACTACAAGATGCTCCTTCCAGGCACACCTCCTCTGCCTCCACTGAGTTACAGCTGCCTCTTAGTACTTCATACCCTTCCTTGGATCTTCTAACACAAATTTATTCAGTGGGGTTTTTGAGCTCATGCAGCCTTTGGCAGCCAGGATTTGGATTTTGAAAGTTAAAGCCGACAACAGAGCAAGTCATGGCTCTCTCGAGTTCTGTGCTGGCTGTGGAGCAGGAGCATGCTATCTGTTTAGACCAGTACCCTTCAGTCCTGTTTGATTTGCAGGTCCTTATACATTTACCAGTGGAGCTGCATTTTGCTGTATAGCAAATATAATCCTACTGATAAGAGGCATGTTGTTCTTAGTTGCAGCTTCTGGCTTAATTACTGATAGTCTGTGAATTCCCAGAAACCTGCTAACTCTTGGTTCTATTTTCCTAAGCACTTCTCTTAGATAAAAAACCTGTTTGTCCAAAAAGCTTTCTCAAAGAGACTTGTTATCATTACATCACTACATCTTTATATTGGAACAATTCACATTTCCAAAAGGCATTCCAGTCAAGCAATAATGTATTAATTACTTTTAGCATCATGTAAGAATGTTAATTATCCTAGAAAATTTATTCTGTCTTGAGTCTGGTAGAAGCAATGTGAATTTTCAGAGCAAAGTTAATTTAGAATATACAAGAATTTTCCAAGTCAATCTTCGGGTGCAAAGACTTGAAAAAAGTCATTAGATTGATTTAAGAAACCAGTATTTTATCTGTGGTCTGTAGCACCAAAAGAATTGAGTTGTTCCTTCAAGTCTTAGTTTCTATATCCATAAATTTTATTTGGAAAGTATTTTGATATACGAATAAAAAGTCTTATATAAAGACTGAATACTGTTCTGCTACTTAGTTGGCAAAGGCATATTGTATAAACATATCAAAATACAGAAATCTAAGACTTTCTACAGCAGGCTGAATTATAGCATGAGACCAATTTATTGAGAAGGGCTCTACCAAATACTACAGACATAAATTTGAAATGCAGCAGGCAGAAAAGCCTGCTCAGTGCTCCACTGCTGTTTTCTGAAGTACAGAGTATTTTCCTTCCAGTATGCCTGGCTGTAATGCTGAAACCATCCTATTTCTTGAAGCCTGAGTAGCATCTTGTGATGGTGAGTTCCACAGGTTAATAAGGCATTGTTTAGAAGTTGTGGGTTTTGTCAAGGGCAGATGCCGTGCTTGCCTACTAGTTGCCTTTCTTTGCATTCTTACGATGGCCGAGTGGAAAGCTGGAGTCATCCAGTGTACCAAGCACGTTCATTATTTTCTAAACAGTTTGCCACAATTACCTACTGGAGTTCTTTTATCTTCATACTTGCTTGCATATAGAAGCCAAAGCAAATCCCCTGAATAGCAGTAATATGTTAGTTTGTCCTCTGTAACTTAAACCTTGCTGTGTGGTTAAGATCTAAGCTCTGTGTGAATCACCCAGACAGTGGCTGGGGGAAAGGGACTTCAGCTTCACCTTGTTCACAGGAAAGCACTAGGACCTGCACCAGAAAGGGTTACTTTTTGATACTATATGCTTTTCTGGTATTAGTGATTGCTCTGTAGAACTGTAATTCTCTATCAGTTATAGTGATTGTTCTAAACAGAACAGTGCTTGACTATCGAAGACCTGGAAAGGGGAAAGTTCCAGTCCTTGAGTGGGCCGGCGAGGGGGTGACTGTGGCCTGGTAAGAGAAGGACAGGCAGTAAAAAAAGGAATAAAAGAAAAAATGTACTCAACGAATGACTCAAAATCACATCACTTGTTGGAAAGCCTGCTTCATTTTAACAGGCACATACACAGGCCAGCTAAAACCTTCAGCAGAAGTAAATCAGCACATCCTTCCATTAACACAAATGACCTAATGATGATTTAATCTATCTGAGGAGCTTGCCTTGAGCATTCAGCTGCAGGTTAGATCTGGTTTTGTCAGTTTTGTGGCCTAATTTTCCTGCCTGGACAGTTGGAATGACTCTCCTCTAAGCACATAGTGTTGTTGTCTGTGTCATAATTTTGAACCAGCCAGCAAGTTCTGTATGGCATCAGAAGTAGTGCTGGAATGAGGTGCAAGCCAGAGATCTCAACTCAGACAAGCAAATGCTTCTGAACTCACGAGCTCATTGTCCAGCATTTGTGCTAAAGAACAAGCCTAGAACACCTGCCAAAAATCACAAGACACTTGTACAGCTAGCAAGGGGAAAAAAAAAAGAGAAGGAAAAAACCTAGGAAAAACCTAGGCCAAAATGAAACCCCAAATCTTAAAACTATGCTGAAAGCATTAAATAAAATCACACCAGCTCCAGTCAAAGATTTTTTTTTGCCTCTAAAGCAGCTATTTAAAACACACCAACACTCCATGATACTGCCTTCCATTGTGATCTCTCTACTTTTTGGGGCCAAGGAGATTCAAGAAAAGCATCAAATTGGACAAGTGCAGATGACTCAGGACTAGATGGATTGCCTCCAAAGTGAAAGCTCAGGGGTATTTCGTGACTGTAAATTCTTTTCCTCTTACACACAGGCTTGGTGAGAACTTACATGAGAGGAAAAACCCTTCTCATCTTGGCCTATCTTTTCTCACCTCAAGCATTATCTTTTCAAGTTTATTTAGTACAAAGCATCTAGAGGACTGTTGTTAACAGTGCTTTGGGTAAGCAGCAGACACTGCAGCATCAGGTTGAAGCCACTGGAAGGGGCAGGTTGGGAGCAGTGGTCTGGGTTGGGTCCTCCCTCAGCTGTGCAAACCTGGATGCTTTGTGGGAAGAGGCTTTTTGGTGGGATATGACTTGACCTTTGGCTGCGCAGTGCTAGCTTCAAACTCCTGTTGGGCATCATGCAGAGAGTTATAATCCATAAGTCTTCCATTAGGGGGCACTTTTGTATGATACTAAAGGGGAAAGCAAGCCTTTCTTCACAGAGGTTCCTAGGCACTGAGACACTACATATTGGCAGCACTTACGCAGTTTTCCTCAGACATTTAAGCTTGTTATTCCCTTTTGACTACTCTCTTTTTGTGCAGTCCCTCCCAGCTATGTCATTGCTGCATGGTAGGGAGAAGGGGGAAGTTGGGACTATTCCTTGTAGGTGAGAGAACTGAGCAGTGAATAATTGACAATTTGTACTTCCTTGTGTAATGTAAACATGTGAAACCAGTATTTGCTTGCTTCTACAATAGCAAATACAGGTTTTTCTAATTCTAAAAGCCCTGTTGAACAACCCACAAGTTGAGAAACCATAGTTCTAGGCCCCTTGCTCCCACAAGAGAATTCACAATCTTGACCGAGGTACTACCTTCCTTCACAATAGGATGGGAAGATACATCACCACAGGAAAGAAAGATAAGTCAGCTCCAAGGAAAGGGAAGGCTAGAGCCCTGATATAGGCAACATAAACACTTTAAAAATCAGATTTAACATAAGCATTGAATGGTTTTCTGATGGCAAACCTTATGCCCTTCAGTAACCAGGAGTAAGTGATTCTTTTATTTCAAATAGCTGTTGGGCTGATGCTCTCCTTTCATACAGGAACACACGGACTAACTTTTATCCTTGATGGGACTCAGGACATTCCACTGAGGGCTGTGTGCTTATTTGTTCAGTTATAGGCTGTATAGTACTGTGATGGCTTTTTCTTTTACTGAAGCTATTACAACATGAATGGAATAATTATAAGCTGAAGCTATTACAGACAAGGTTTTAGCAAAGGAATGGTTTTCTAGGCTGGTGGATAAGATATGTGCCTCCCTGGGGTCAATAAGTGAACCAAAACTGGATTAGTTTCTAGACTTTATTCCTAGGACAACTTATTTGCATTTTTCCAAAGGAGTAATTAAATATTTAAAGCTACTACTTGAAATAGGGATTTGGGAGTAGGTAGTGGTGTGTATAAGAGAGGAAGTAAAGCCTGGGTATTCCACTGCCTTGCCTTTTGTTATCATTGTATATTAGAAAATTGAGTAAGCTTCTCTTCTATAAGCCCTCTCTTGAACAGAGGAACGCTTGCTTCTAATGGCTGAAATAGTGGTCTCTACAGGTGGGCCGTAGGAAACATCCTCTTTGAGTTGCCAGACCTATCAGGACAATTTCTCCACAGCTGAGATGAGGGAGGAAGAAAGATTTTCTTCATACTGCTGGAGTTGGACAGCCACCTCATTCACTGTCAGTGCTTCTTCACCTTTCCAGTCTATTATTGCCAGTGAGCTGGCATATGGTGATGGTGTGCTCTTCACAAACTTATGCCACATGAGTCAGGTACATTGGACTTCATCAGGATTGGTGGGTAGTGGAAAATCATCCAGGTCATAGTGAACCTTGGACCCGAAGATCTCTTGAGGTCCCTTCCAACCCCTAAGATTCTGTGATTCTGTGATCTCCCGCATGGCCAGTTCCCTCAAGGACTGGGTACTTCACTGCATGTCTGTCCACTTGCCTGGCCGACACACATCATCTTCAATGAATGGGTACCTTTCTCTTACACTTGTAAGAAGTTGCCGCCAGAGGCTGAGAGCTTGTGACTTTTTCCCAACAACCTTGTCAATGCCTCCTTCTCTGGACAGGGATCCCAGCTCCTTGTGGCAGAGTAAAGGGGAAGGAGAATCTCCCTCAACCTGCTGGCCACGCTCTTCTTAATGCACCTCAGGATACTTTTGGTCATCGTGGCCACGAGGGCACACTGCTGGCTCTTTGAGAACTTCTTGTCCACCAGCACTCCCAGGTCCTTTTCTGCAGAGCTGCTTCCCAGCAGGCCAACCCCTAACCTGTACTGGTGCTTGGAATTATTCCTCCCTATGTGCAGGACCCTACACTTGCCCCCATTGAAGTTAATTTTTTTCCACTTTGCCCAATTCCCTTGTCTGTCTACTGCACAGGTTTCATAGCTCACTTTGAAGGAAAAGTGGGAAATCCTCACTATAATGCATATATTCAAGCTTTGGGGAATCAGACAAGCTGTCAGACACTCCTGCAGCTCCCACTAAAGAAAATATTAAAGCTTTTCAGCCACTAAAACAGTCCAAAAAGTAGGACCCAGAGGAGTTTAATTCCAGTGAATTTATACAGCTTACCTGTGAATGGGAATTCAATCACACCACATCACCAGCATACACAGCTGGGCAAAGGGCCAAGGTGAACAGACAGTTATGATTGCTCCAGTGCTGTTAATGAGTGCTGAAGAAAAAAGTATCAGCAGCGTCGCCAGCGTGGGGAAGCACTAACCTCCCAGCAGTCTGATAAACCGCATGTCAAGACGTATGCGTGGCTTGATGCTCAAAGATCAGCACAAGTTCACAGCTACCACCAGGATACATGCAATTAAACCCCCCTCTCCAATATCAGAACCAACAAGTTAAAGCCTCCAGAAACTATGAACGGGACAGGATAGTTGGAGCCACACTATTTTCCTTGGGAAAGCCATGCAATTGCATGGCAAACGTCTATAGAGCTAGCCAGTCGTCGTTATAGAACATGAATGATATCATATGTATTTCCATGGAAAGTCTACTTTGAAAATATAAGATAAAAAGCATAGACAGGGAGAATGGTGAACCATATGCTCCAGTGAGACTGGTGAGTGAGGTCTGGAAGGAACACAATGCCTTGAGCCAACGGTAGCTTCTCAAAATAGTGCAGCAGAAAACCAGGGGGAAAAACCCACAAAAAGCAAGGCGGTCTTTGGTCAGTACAAGGACTCAACCCCATGCCAAAATACTCTTTGGAATGCATACATGATATTTTGTATGAAACTTGATGTGTACCTTCCAAAATTTTCCAGAAAATGAAGAATTTGTCAATAAAATTTATTTTTAACTTCAACATATCCAATCCATAGGTATGGAAGATGTCGATTTTGAAGTCTACATCTGTAAGACAGAATGTAAAGTATAATATCTCTGACCACCATAAGCCACTGTAAATGAGACAAAGGAAACACCACAGACAGGTTTCCTAGAGGGACTTCTGCTGGCTTTGGCTGAGATAGTGTAAATTTTCTTAATAGTAAATAGTCTGGGGTGATGCTTTGGATTTGTGTTTGTGGCACATTGACCTTGGCTGGATGCAAGGTGCCCACCAAACTACTCTATCACCCCCCTCCTCAGCAGGACAGGAAGGAGAGAAAAGTAAGATAGAAAAAAAGTATCATGGGTCAAGATAAAGACAGTGTAACAAAGTAAAAGGCCACATGGAAGCAAAAGAAAACCAGAAGGTTTTTCTCTACTTCCTATTAGCAGGCAACATCCACTTGAGCCACTTCCTGGGAAGCCAGGCTTCAGTACATGTAGTGGGTGCTCCAGAAGAAAAATGTCATAAATAAGAGCTGCCAGCTGTGGTTAAACCACGACAGGACTCTTGCCTATGAGTACACTGGGAACTTTGGAAAACAATACTGTTAGGAAGCGCTGGGTGAGAGGCATGTGTACACAGAAGCACAGGGCCTGGGGTGCAGCTATCGTGTTTTGGCCCCTGGGTTGGTACCAGCTGAGTTGTGTTCACCTTGCTTTGGGCTCATTCCCTCCAGAAGTGCTGAGAAAGGGGAAAATAATGTGAAAGGGAGCAGTTGAGGGGTGAATGGAAGAAAGATGGAGAAAGAAGCAGCAACGTCACATGTGGAAAGAGCAGGACAACCTACTGAGCAGAACTTTTGTAGCAAGGGAGAGTAAGAGAATAAGAGTTTGTTCAGGGATGGGAGATCTATGTGCTGCAGAGCACAGCAAATGGAGTTTAGTGATCATAATGTGGGCAGGTGGCCTATAATCATGTCCTGTTTTTGGCATGATACACAAAACAGGGGTGCTTACATACTTTTTATCTTTCTCTACAGCCCTGGAGTGCTGGCTGTGGCCCTGTGTGCCAAGCCCTCATTTCCACGTGCCGCATGGCCTCCAGGTTACCATGAGCCTGCTGCCTCTTTGTCCTGACTGAGCACCCCTGACCACTGGTGCGATTACCACTGAGGGAATCCAGGCTCACAGGCAGGCCATGCTGACCTGAGTGGAAAAGTCTCGAGCTGTGTAATGAGAACTACAGAGCATCAGGCATTTTGAAAAGTTGTGAGAAAAGGAAAGCAGGGTCTACTCCCATTTGTTTTCAGCTGGTTATAACCTAACTGTGGAAAAGTTCAGAGAATCTACCGCTGACCCAGAAAAAGATAAATACAGGAAAAAGCTGTTTTGGACCAAGAGTAGAGCATCCTGTGGATTTGGACATTTACAATCTGTTTTTGCATTGTATTAAAAATAAAAAGAAGTTTGGTTCTCTCAATAACCCTTCTATCCAGTTATAAAAATTAGGTACCTTGATGACAAAGTGCACGTTTGTACATGGGCCATGACCATCCCACCTTTGAAGAAGGTCCCAGGTAGATTAGATCCTTTGCTGGGTTGTCTCAATGATGACCTATGGCAGGACCAGCCAGTGCATTCAAGCAATGAAGTTGTATGTTGCTTTTCTTGTTGCTCTCCTTTTCCTTGATTTCTGATAGTGTTGTCCTCTCTACTGCTTCCTCTGGAACTCCCTAAGCTCCTGAGCCTGGCAGGCTTTATCTGCTAAAACATCTTGCTTACTTGCCACACAGATTTTCCCAGGCTCTCTTTGCTCTAGGCAAAATATTTGTAGGAAAGCTGACTAGACCTCACTTCTGGCCCCTTTTTACCTTACATGACCTAAATTAGTACCTAGTTAATATTCTTCTTACTGGTACAATGTGGTGAAGGCAGTTTTTGTGCTGTTTTCTAGCATGTTTGGTTTCCATTAAAGAGACACTAAAAGACCTCCAATTGGAGACATATAATTTTACCAGGGAGAAGACCAAGAATCTTTTAAATCACATATGTACATGTAAGCCGTTGCATATGGATGTATTTAAGTTTTTAGAAGGCTAGCCATTTCTTTACAATTCATGTGTTACTAAGGCAACAGCAGTACTTATTCTGGTTCCTATTGATATCCCAAAGCATTTTGGTTGGTTTTTTCTGGGGCTTTTTCCCCTCCAAACATCTGTTTGCCTTGCTAATAGCAATGAAAATTAAGTAGTGACTCAGATTCTGTTCAGGTTTAGAGAGATGCAAACTTGTTCTCAGGTAAAGGTTTGTGTAATGTGATTGGTAGCAAAACTTGGTCTCTCTAAACTACATTGGGAAAATTGTCTGGTGAAGATGAAATCCTTGAAATCAGTGGCATGAGAGAGCTAAAAATAAAAGGTTATTTGGCTTTTTCAGAAAATAGGTCTATCTCAGTAGAAGTAAAGTTCAGCTCAGCACCCTGGTCTTTGCAAAATGGAAAATTTATGAGGATCTGATTAAAAATAGTTTATGAAGATCTGATTGAAAATTCTGTTTGGTATAATGATTAGATACTATCATGCTCACTTTGTTGTGGATGTTCAGACCTCTAACTAAACAATTTGGGAAGCAGCCAGAAACTACTTGGCAAAACTTGGTGATTAACCCAGAGAGTAACTATTCGCCCCTGAAATGATGTTGATGAAAACAGTTTGGCTATGGTGACCATAATAGGCTGCCTTTCCATACTGAGAAGGTTTAACTTTCATTTAAGAGCAACAAACAGGCTATAGAGAAATACTGAAACTTTTACCAGTGTGTATTTTCACTGTTTGTGACAAACAGGTGTATGCAGCTATACCACCCTTGCAGTTTACCAAATAAAAAAAAATATCTTTAGTAACAGCATAGGAAAAAGCATCTGTAAACATACCAGAACAACACCTCTGTACATGATGTAATGTAATTTCAAGGCCTTTTATTGATGACATAATAACTCTATTCATGTTTCTGGCAGAGCCTTCAGAGTACATAACACAGTATAGGAAACAGGTGGGACAGTAATTTAATATTCCTAGCAGCATGCTTTAATATCAGAAGAGGCCACTGTGAGTCTTCAAGGAAGTCTCTAAAACAAGAACCATCTACTGAGAGGATGTGCAGTATCTACTGTGTTTTGCATCAAAGGATGTAAAGACCACTATAAAAGAGGAAAAAAACCCACCACTTTTATTGGGAAGTCTATCTGCACAAGGGAAACAATTTGCCATCACTGCATTATCCAGGCAGCAGCAAGAATGTATTCCAAGAGATCTCCAATACGTTTACAGAAAGGTAGGTAGAACATCCAGCCACGTAGTTCACATTAATATTAATGGATGCCACATGGTGCAGTCACCTACCAACTTATTGGAAAGTGAACTCTAAGTCTGGAATTATATTGACATCTTCACACAAAAAAATGGTAAATCGTTAAACTGGTGGATGAGAAGCTGGATGCCAAATTCCTGTTTAAAAACAACAGAAGCTGTACCTGTGATTCCCAGCTGTAATAGAAGCAACACTGTAACAACAATGAATTAAAAATGTAAGTGATTTGTAGGACAAAATAGTGTATTTACAGACTAGAATGAGTAGCTAGAAAAAACATAACAGCTTTCCAGTCTTTCATGTGTGGCCATGCGGGACAGCAGCTCCTGCTCTTAAGTCATGGGAACGTGACCTTGCTGGCAACCTGGCATCATTGTTTGCCTTCAAAAGACAATGCTGATGCTGCCTTTCGAGGCAATATGCCTCCTTTACTGCTAGACGGTTTCCTCCACCTCCAGTTTATAAGCCCATATCTGTTCCTACACTAACAGAGGCCAGGGTAAGGCCTCATTGAGGATCATGGCTTTCATGAAAGAAATATACTGGATTTTTCAGTTGGAAAGGAGCCTTCTTCACTTACAGTTCTACTGCGAGCAGCTACGCAGCTGAAAGATGTGGTGGGATTCCTTTTTTATTGCCCTTCATTTCCTTCTGATTCAAATATTTTCCATTTGCTTACTCAAAGCTCTAACCAACTTTCTAACCATCAACCATGAAATATAGCTTCCCAGTCAACGCCACCCATTTAAAGAGGAAATGGGTCTGACACAAACCCAGTAATAGGAGAACTATTTCTGAGGTCTGTGCCAGTTACTGTCCTTTTCCCTTGATAAAGAGGCATTTCTCTTGGTTTTGTCACAGAGCTTTGCATCAAGCTGAAAGCTAAACCAGCCTCACAGTAGCTATTGGGAAGGTACATACAGAGCTGGGCTAACCCAGTGATAAACACGACATGCAAGATTTGCTATTCGTCATCAACAATAACATTTCTGTGACCAGAAACTAACCATTAATTGTCAGTATTTCTGCTGCTGATAGGCAAAATCTGATATATTCCTGCTCAGAATCTCAAGTCTCTGTTGTGTTTGCCAATTTACCAGGCCTGAAACCCCATCCGCTATTACTCAGCCATTTGAAAAGATGTAGCTCTTCTGTGAATACAGAAAATAATAGAGAGTATTATTATTTTACTGGGTGCTCTTCAAGTTCAAGCCCAGCTTTAAAATATAATCAGCAGACAAACATTATCTCTGTTAAAAGCTTAATATACACAAAGTTAGGGCACAACTCATCAATTTTCTTTAAGCTTTATGGCTTCATGGTCCAACTAATTACAATGGATCTGCAGTACATAACACTGGAGTATCATAGCAACCTCTCAAGCCTTCCATTCTGCTATAAAGCAGTAAGTATATGTTTATGGTCCAGAAGAGCTTAAAGAGTTTAAAGGAGTCAGGAAGGAGAGGCAATGTGTGTTATGTAGTTCTCAGGGATAGTTTCTTTTAAAAATTCCAATGTCTGCTTAGTAAAGGTACCCTAAAATTAGGAAGTCATCATGGCTAATTAGATCTTGACTATGCAAATCACAGCATTTGGGTGCTTCTAGTGTCTACTTACTCCAAAAGAAGATAGAAAATAATTTGCTCAGTGATGAGGACTTTGTTTCAAGTCTGGTCAAAAATGACAAAGGAGAAGGAAACAAGGGGGAATGACTTTGTCTAACAAATTTTTGGAATATCTTTAAGCATATGTGAAATTTTATCCATTTTCATATCTCATGTGAATGAGAAGTGGAATAAGGTATGTTGCCTTATGTGGTTTGTAGCCTTACTTGAGAAGTGGACTCCTGAAGCTCTGGCACCTTTAGAAACAGGAGACTTTAAATTGGTTCAGATCCAGTAGCAGATACTGCAGACTCTCATCCTTAACTAAAGAAAATATGAGCTACATGCACTATATGTTGCACCTATTCAGAATAGCTGTGAGATGAGATGTATTTACATGGTGTTCTTGTATCAGCATCAGTGGGAGGAGTGGATAAAGTATGTGGAAAGGGGTGGTGAAATCTGAAGGGAGAAACTATGTCTGAGACTGGAGAAGACAGTGGCAATAAGGGGATGATGATCAAGAGTCTCATGCTTTCTCTGGTCTCTCAGCTCAACACTTCTGTTACTCCCCCAAAAAATTACCCTGACCAAACTCCAGGATTCACAGAATCACAGAATCATTAAGGTTGGAATAGACCTCCAAGATCATCTAGTCAGTCAGCCCTCTCTCCCAACCCCACCCCCACCCAAAAAACCCCCAACAAAACAACCCCCTATAAAGTCTCCAGAAACAACTGTCCTGTCTTCCTTCCTACCCAGTAGCCCTTTTGTGTGGTAGCAGCAGAGGAGGAAAATGTGAAGTCTGTAGAAATGACAGGGATCCCCAAATAAAGCAGATTCTTCCTCTGCTGTTGGTGGGGTTAGAGGAGGGAAATTGCTGCTACTAGAAAAGGAGCCAACTTCTTTTTTGCAGGCATGGTAGCTAGAAGGATAGGTAGGCTAAGGTGATCCTCAAGCCTCTAAGCTAGGCAGTAGTCTATCCTACCCCTTTCTTGAGTCAACACTGATTGCAGGAGAGGGTAAACAGTTTCCATTTCCACATTTAGTAAGAAACTGTTACTGGAGTGATTTGGACTCTGCCCACTTCATTAATATGGTTTAATATGCATTTTAATATGCATTTTAATATTACATTCATTGCCTCAGTTGCCAGTCAGTGGCAAAGATGGAAGCTTGTTTTTTCTAGGAAGTAGTTTCTCAAGAAAACCATATAAATATGTGCCCTGTCTGTATCCAAAACTTTATGAGCTAGCCCAAATATCATCAGGTCTGCAAATAGATCAATGTAAGGGAACTGGATAAATATTGAGATGTCTGTCAAACACCACTGGTGAGTATGTTGTTGAGCCATCTCATTTACTACGCACAGTTTATTAAACAATGAAAGATTGGATTTATCCAAGTAACACCTGAGATATCTTTCCTGAGTGCAGTAATTATAATAGGAGATAACCACCAAAGCCTACAAAAATCTTTGGAAAAGCTCCAGTGTGGGCTTGAACCTCTTATCCCTCCTCCTTCCTTTTCTGAAACCTGCTTTGTAAAAGAGATTAGAATGTAAACTTAAGATAGTAATTGTCTTTTTAAAAAAAATTCTCACTGGGGATTCCACCTTTCAGTAACAAGTCATGGGGTGTTTTCCATATTCAGGGTGCAGTTCCCAGAAAGCTAATGCCAAAACACTGGAGCTTATTTGCAAACAGAGCATAGGATTATGTTCATTACTGTCACTTCTGGGTGTTTCCTAAGAATTAGTCTAACCTTCTGCCAAAACATTGGCTTTAACTCACTCAGCCAGCAGACTGTTCATCGCATCCCAGAGCTGTCCTGCCATCATTGACTGGTGGGTACAGAGACCAGCCTTGCTGTGGCATCCCTGATGCAGGGACTGATGCTGTGGGGACTGACATGGGGCCCTGGGCTGTGGACAGGGTGGAGGAGCCCCAGTCACAGGGACAGTAGGGCCTGCAACGATCTCTGGGCACAGAGATCCATATGAAGCAGCAGAATCCAGCCTTATGCACGCAGCTCAACAGCATATTTGGGGAGTTTCTGATTTAGACCAAAAATAAAGCAAAAATTAAAAAAAAATCAGTTTACATCTGAGGCAGAAATCCGCTTTCAAAATGACAGCCTCTCTTGCCAGACAGGATATTCTAATGATGTACTTGTGCTGAACAATATGAAACATCAAACAAGTCGCTTTACAATAACATGGGTGGATCTAACTGTCTCCATATGCACATTTTTAAAGCATCATTGTTCAATTAATACTTCATATGGTAAAAAGAAAAAGTAACAAAAATATTTCATCTGGAAGTATGATCAAAGATCAGTTTCTTGCTGCTGAATATTGTGAGAGTATGTAATACAGGACATAAGTAAAATTCTTTTTCCAAATGTCTTTTGGTTTAATACTTTGAAACTCTTACGGCTTTTATTGCAAAGCCTATATAGAATGCCAGGGGAGGGGAAATATATATACGTATATCTCAAATCGTGCTGAAATGCCACAGAGAGGGAGGAAAAAAATAGAAAAGTCATATTGCAGGATTGTTCTCAGCTTTAGGAATGAAATGAACATGATGTCATAGTTTATAGGGTTACTGGAGTAAAAGATAGGTTTTTTAAAGAACAAACCCCTGGATTTCTTGACTTTTGGCTGTTAAAATTATACCTTCTAGTAACAAATGACAATCTCATCATCACAGCAATAATGAGCCTATGCACTGGAAACATGAAAATGCATTGTCAACATAGAATTTTATGTATTTGTATTTCAATGAAGCAAAATAGATTATAATTATGGCAGAAAAAGAGTTTCCCTCCATGTAGCATTTCTTATTCTATGTCACATTTCACATATATTCAGAATAACATCCAGCTAGGCTAGTGACTGATAAGGGTTATGGCTATCTATAATTCCCAGCGATTCTACAGCAGAGACCACGTTGGCTCTGTGGTCTCCTTCCAAGAGCAAAAAAGACCTTGTGGGTTAAAGGCTGCCCTGGGATTCCAGATTTCTGCATTCAGTGCTTGGCTCTGTCACCAAAGTGATGTGTTGCATGGAGCCAATGCTCTCCATACTTTCTAACCATGAGTTGAAAAATGAGATAAATATTTCTGTGTCATTGTGGTAAAATAAAAAATTAAAAAAAAAATAAAAATCCCCCATTGCGAAAATGAAGAGCAGAGAAACAGCCTGACAGGACATTACTGGACTTTAACTGGACCCAAAGGTCATCCTTGCCTTTAGATGTCTGCAAACATAGATAACCTGCAGCCTTTCTTTCTTCCAGCTTCAGCTGCTGGAGCAGATCCTTTGGTGTGTGTATCACTACCTAGGGCAAACACATTTGTTTGCCTTGCCTCACTGTTTGTGCCTCTTACACCTGCCTTTGGTGCTGGAGAAGGTCTGAGGGTCCTCTCCTGTGCAAGTTTAGGGAAAAAGTTGTAGGGACTGGAAGGGCAGAGTAGCACACTGGACCTACAATCACCCCATCAATTCACCTTTTGTAAGTAGGGAGAGTTGCTAGGGACACGTCTACTCAGTGGATTCAGTAAATGCAGGCATCCCCTTTAATCAGTTTCTTTTTCAGAGAGGGACAACCCCACATGTGAAATAAAGAAAAGATCACAGCTTCCTGGTTGCTTTTTTCCCCCCCTAGAAATCCGTACAGATGTGAGAAATATGGTAGGCTCAACAATGCTGAAATCAACAGAGCAAAATAAAGATGATTTATCCAAAAAGTCTTCCTCTGTTAAAAATGAGTGATGCAGATTAATGCTAAGAGTAAAAAAATAATAAAAAAACCTCACCACAAAAAGACCCAACCCCCAAAAATATAAATCTAACTTGCTTCCCTGTGTCATGGGGAAAGTGTCTTTTAATATATGTATGTACCCAGTGTATTGCTACCTCCTGTCCCACTTGGTGTCTGTCCCTAAGGAGGATTTATGTTTCTCAGAATTTTTGTTTTGTTCTCTGTGGTTTTCTAATTTTTATGTTTGCACTTTGAGGGGTTTCATTTAATTCCCATTTATTTTGCTTAAGTCACAACTCTGAATTCCTTTTATCAAGAAGTGTCTTTTTGATATGCTATCAAAAATGTAATGGGAAAAGTTTTATGTTCTAACCACAAGCAAGATTCCAGACTTTTGTCTGCTGTGGACAAGAAGTATGGGTCTAAACAAACCTGAAGAAACATTTATTTCTCCCCCTAGCAAGAATATGAATTCAGCTTCATATCACTGAAAACAGTAGAGTGTAAGATAACTTGGAAAATACCCATTTCATGACAGATGCCATGTTCAGCAGAGACTATTACTAAGTTTATTACTAATTACTAAGTTTATTACTAAGTATTACTAATTACTATTACAGAGCAATTACTAAGTCCTTTTACTGTGCTCTTTAGAATCCCTGTTCTGGACATCTGTAACACCAAAACAAGGGCAGGGTGCCTAGAAGCCACGTGTTCAGGATTTTTTCGTAATATTTCACCTGAAAAAGACTCCTGCATGACAAGTAGAACAATGGTAGCCTATGGTGAACTGAGATATTTTAAAAAACTGATTAATAAAAATATCGTTAGTCTGTCAAACATCCTCTAGTGCAAAACTTCTCAGTCTAAATTACAAGTCTATTCACCCCCAAATCTCCATGGTATGGAAAACTTACAATATGTGAGGTACACACTCCTCAATGAAGACTGTGTATATTGAGTCTTAGGCCAAATTTTCTGGCATAGAAAGCTGTATCACACCTGCATAGTCCCTTTCCTCCTACAGGCATCTGTCTGCATCTCTGCTGCAGTAAAGCTTTTAGTCTGTGTAAATGAATGTCATGCATTTGCTTTCCTTTTCAGCTGTGTATCCTCTACCAGACAATGATCATAGCAGGGCTGTCCCGGTGGCATCAGGTTAAAGCAGCCCTTCTAAATGGCGCCAGGGAAGGGAGGCAGGCAGGTGAAAAAGAAAAACCTACCATAAGTGCCGTGCCAGCCTCTTCCTCCTCAGTAGTTAGGGCTTACCTACTGAACTTGAAAAGTTTGAAACTTTAACTATTAAAAAATCCCTGATTTCATCTCAACTATGGACAGTTGTTCTTCATGTCATGCTAGTCTTTGATTTCAAAGAAGGAGCAGATGTTACAGGCATAATTTAATAGGTGGGGTTTTTTTTATAATTTTAAAGACTGCATATTGGTTCTTGTGTCATCATTGAAAATAATACCATGTCTCTGTTTGAAACTGATGAGAGTGGTACTTGGAGTGGTTCACTGTGAGTGATGACCTTGAATGTCTCTCTCTATTGGCAGAATATGTTTGAGCTTCTCATACACTGTGAACGACTGCAAATACACAGGGATTACCATGCTGCTTTTGTTGGTGGCTGCTACTGTTTTTCACCTCTTGTTCACAGATACAATTTCAGATGAGGAAGACTCTAGAAGTCTTTTACAATACACTATGTAATAATCACAGAAGAAAACATATAGTCTTCAGAGTAAATATAATGTTAAAGAAAATATGCTGCTTTGATAAAAACCACACCACCCTCGTAAGAATGATAGTTTTAAAAAAATAGAATTGTTTCCATCATGGCAAGTTCTTCCTAAAGATACCAGTGTGTGATAGAGTGGTGCCCACCACTTCTGTAGAAGTCACAGAAGCAAGCAGGGCAACCTGAGGGACATCAGCCTTTACTGACATTAATTTAACTGCTTCTTAGAAACAATCAATATGCCTTTTCTCCTCACATTATTCTTAACACTTAAAAACCAGAATTAGCAGATGGATTCTTTTTAGCACTTTTAAAATGAGACTCCTTACATGCTGACAGAGTAGAATGGTTCATGACGGCCTTTACTGAATGTAGTGAAGGAAGTGGAGCACCCCTATGGTTTGAGAACTGATCAAAGCAGCTCTGAAATGAGTTGTCTTCTGGATGAACACTTCTTGCAAATACTTCCTTCATTATGTTGTTTTGCAACTGACTTTCCAGATGGGGCTTGTCATAGCAACAAAACTATGTGACTATGAACTCCAAATGTTGTCATTCTAGCTCTGCTGCTAGTGAGATGGCAGAGACAGTGCATACAAATGTTTGAGTCTTGAAGCAAGCTACCATGTTTGAAAAATTTCCCATCAACACAATGAAAATACTGCTCTGCTGTGCAATACTAATTGGTACTAATTTAAATACATTTCTCCCAGGCCAAGCTGGAAGTCAGGAAGGCTATTCTTCTTGTTGGACCAGTAGCCTACTAAGGTGGTTTTCAGTGCTGATCTACAGCTTACTTTACACCGATTATAAAATAAGAATCAAGATGTAATCCATCTCTGAAAAAATTTTTGATGTCACATCCACTTGAATTAAAGGATGAATTAAAAATTAAATTTCTGCATAACACCTCATATTATTTATTTCCAAGTTTCTTCAGTTATAGGTTGTATACAGAAGTGAAGACTTATTTATCTGTATCACTCATGTGCACTGTCATGCCTTGGTTCTCAAGAATCCTTCATCAGAGAGGTGAAAGGAATTTAAACCACTGAAAAAAACTAAAATATTTGTTGTGTTACTATGGAGTCTGATTTGCAACAGAAGCAAGTAAAACTGGTGTCGAGACTTTAAATTAGCTCTTCAGCAGTAAGTATATCAAAAGAAATAGGGCTAAATTTCAATTGTGATGTGCCACTAATAGCCTTCTGGGGAAGGAATCTTCATTCTTCCACAAGCATTTTGTCCTTTAGGAAGAACGTGCTTACAATATCCACTTGACTGAAGCACTGTCTTGAACTTGATCAAATCAGACTGTGGATTTTCTGTCTGCATTTTGCAGTCTTTCAATTATTTGATTGTTCCTTCTGTTGTCTAATGCCCTTAATTTATTAAGGTAGCATTCAAAAGAAAATAGTGAACATACCTCATCACTACACATGTGAAGACTGAACGTGAGAATATGGCAGAGTTAATGAAACATTTACAGTATTTCCCTACCTGTGGAGATTTGAGACACATATGGAGCCATATGCACATATGTTGTGGTTTATCCCTTAGCGGAAAGCTGAGGCCACAAAGGTCAGACAAGAAAGCCCCCTACCACTTTAAGAGGTGGAGGATGGGCGAACGGAGCTAAGAAAGGGGCTGCAGAGCCAGAGGAAAAAAAAACCAAGGCCTGCAAGGTTAGGATAAGGATAGTTTACTAAACAACAGGGAAAAGTATGAAAACAACTAACTACAGTGCTATTATTATATACAGTGCAAACCTCTCACCACACTATGCCATTTGAGCCGTGCCCGAACTGATTCAGATTCCCGAACGCAGCACTCCCCGAGCCCAGCACCCCCGAGCACCCCCCTCACCACCGCCTGCCACGCCGATCCCGAAAGAGAGAGAGCGAGAGAACCCGGAACTCCCACACGCCTGCTCAGACCAGCACTTCCCGTGCCCGGAGCAGGTTCTGATAGGTCTGGAGTCTCCCCCGGAACTGGCACTGCGCCTGCCCAGACCGGGACTTCCCGTGCCTGGGTCCGAAGTCACCCCTGCAAGGGGGGGGGGGGGGGCGGGGGCAGCCTGTCGGATCATGATGCAATTGGTATGGAATACTCTCAGGGCTAACACAGCCTTGCTGCTGGGCTGAACCCAGGACAACATATTTTTTAAAATGCATAAGACAAAATCTGCCTGTTTTCTTAACATAACTTAACAGAAAACACTGTAGACCTACAGGTCATTTGTATACTAAAATATGAGCCTGTTTAAAGAGATGTTTACATGCAGAACCAATACATACCAGATTGTATGTGAGACAGACTTCAAATGAGTCTTCACCTCATCAAGTGCAGCATGTGGTTGATTTACAGCACAAAATAGCAGGTCCCACTTTGTAAAGTACAGCTTTCCAGAGCTTCCACCATTCCTGTTACGTGCTTTTCCCTGATGACATGGCCCATGAGAAAAACACCCTGGTCTTTCTCAGCCTGAGGAGTCTTCAGATTCTTAGGGGAATGAACCATCTTTATCTCTACAATAAATAAAAATATAATCATGTATTTAATTTGCAGGAATCAAGGAAAATTGGGGTGGTGGTTTGATCCCGGCTGGAGGCCAGATTCCCGCCAAAGTCATTCTATCACTCCCCTGGACAGGGGAGAGAATATATATTGAGAGGCTCAGGAGTCAAGATAAGGACAGGGAGAGATCATTCTGTCGTATGCAGTCCAGACAATTTCTGCAGTGTGTGGAAGACAACTTCCTGATACAGATGGTGCAGGAACCTACGAGGGGAGGGCGGGTGCTTGACCTTGTTTTTACTAACAAGGACGGGCTCGTCAGTGAAGTGAAGGTCTGGGGCAGCTTAGGACAAAGCGACCATGAAATGGTCGAGTTCAAGATCCTGAGTGGAAGAGGCAAGCCAAAAAGTAGGATAGCTACCCTGAATTTTGGAAGAGCTAACTTTGATCTCCTCCGAAATCAAATAGGGGCTATCCCATGGGCTGCTCTGTTTGAAGGAATGGGAGCCTGCGAGTGCTGGCTAACATTCAAACAGCACTTCTTCCAAGCACAGAATGGGTGCATCCCTTTGAGTAAGAAATCGGGAAAGAAAGGCAGAAGACCTGCGTGGATAAGCAGGGAGCTAATGAGTAAACTCAAAGGGAAGCAGAAGACCTATAAACTGTGGAAACAGGGTCTGAGATCATGGGATGAATATAAGGATGTTGCCAGGGCCTGTAGGGATGCAACTAGGAGGGCTAAGGCCTGCTTAGAAATTAAGCTGGCAAGGGACATAAAGGACAATAAAAAGAGTTTTTTCAGGTATGTGAATAGTAAAAGGATGACCAGGGATAATGTAGGTCCCTTGTTGAATGAGGAGGGTGTCTTGGTAACGGAAGATGATGAGAAGGTGGAGATACTTAATGCCTTCTTTGCCTCGGTCTTTACTCCGAAGGCCTCTCGAGACCCACTGATCCCAGATGTAAGTAGGAGTGGTTGGGGAACGAATGGCTCCCCTCTAGTTGAGGTAAGGGTGGTCCAGGAGCGACTCAAAGGAATGAATGCACACAAATCCATGGGCCCGGATGGGATACACCCACGTGTGCTGAGAGAGCTGGCGGAGGTGATTGCGGAGCCGCTCTCTATCATCTTTGATAGATCCTGGACTACAGGAGAAGTGCCTGAGGATTGGAGGATAGCCAATGTCACTCCAGTCTTTAAAAAAGGCAAGAAGGAGGATCCCAGTAACTATAGACCAGTCAGCCTCACTTCTGTCCCTGGAAAGCTGATGGAACAGCTTGTTTTGGATGCCATCTCCAAACAACTGGAAGAGAAGAAGGTCATGAAGAGTAGTCAGCATGGATTCACCAAGGGGAGATCGTGCTCGACCAATCTCATAGCCTTCTATGATGTCATTACCAACTGGGTGGATGAAGGGAGAGCAGTGGATGTCATCTACCTTGACTTTAGCAAAGCTTTCAATACTGTCTCCCACAACATCTTGATAGAGAAACTAAGGAAACAAGGGATAGACGAGTGGACAGTGAGGTGGGTTGAGAACTGTCTGTCAGACCGGGCTCAGAGGGTTGTGATCAGTGGAGCAGAATCTGAATGGAGGCCTGTGACTAGCGGTGTTCCCCAGGGCTCAGTGTTGGGTCCAGTCCTGTTTAATATCTTCATTGACGACCTTGATGAGGGAATAGCATCCACCCTCAGCAAGTACCCCCATGATACAAAGCTGGGAGGGGTGGCTGACACGCAGGAACACTGCGCTGCCATTCAGCGAGACCTGGACAGGCTGGAGAGCTGGGCAGGGAGAAACCTAATGAAATTCAACAAGTGCAAGTGTAAAGTCTTGCACCTGGGGAGGAATAACCACATCTATCAGTACAGGCTGGGGGATGACCTGTTGGAAAAGAGCTCTGTGGAGAAGGACCTGGGGGTCCTGGTTGATGACAGGTTGGCTATGAGCCAGCAGTGTGCCCTGGTGGCCAAGAGAGCCAATGGGATCCTGGGATGTATCAGGAAGAGTGTGTCCAGCAGGTCAAGGGAGGTGATCCTTCCCCTCTACTCTGCGTTGGTCAGGCCCCACCTGGAGTACTGTATCCAGTTCTGGGCTCCCTGATATAAAAAAGACAGGGACCTTCTGGAGAGAGTCCAGAGAAGGGCGACAAAGTTGATTAGGGGTCTGGAACATCTCCCCTATGAGGAAAGGCTGAGTGAGCTGGGTCTGTTCAGCCTGGAGAAAAGAAGACTTAGGGGGGACCTAATTAGTGTTTATAAATATCTTAGGCATGGGTTGCAGGGGGAATTGGCCAGCCCCTTTTCAGTGGTCTGTGGGGACAGGACTAGGGGCAATGGCTGTAAGCTGGAGCACAGGAAGTTCCGCACCAACATGCGGAAGAACTTTTTCCCAGTGAGTGTGACAGAGCCCTGGCACAGGCTGCCCAGGGAGGTGGTGGAGTCTCCTTCTCTGGAGATATTCAAGTCTCGTCTGGACGCCTATCTATGTAATATGAGCTAGGGAACCTGCTTTGGCAGGGGGGTTGGACCCGATGATCTCTTGAGGTCCCTTCCAACCCCTACAACTCTGTGATTCTGTGATTCTGTGATTCTGCAATCAGTGTCATGGACTGAACAGACTCAGCACAGAATGAAGGAAAGAAACTCTTTAATTTATGACACTGCCCTGCACACACAGTGACACCAGTCTGATAATGAGAAGTGTGACCAGACCTTAAAGCACCTTCCCCCACCCGTCCCTTCTTAGTAGACTTCACTTTAGTCATGATTTCGCTTCCTTCTTCCCCCTCATTGTGGCATGGAGAGGGGCAGGGAATGGGGGAATGGGGGTTTTGGTCAGTACCTCAAAGTGGTTTTCCTTCTTAGCCAGGGAGGCCTTCCTCACACCCTTCCCCTGTCCCACCCACGAGAGACAGTCCTCCACAAATTTCATCAACGTGAGTCCTTTCCCATGGGGCTTCAGCTCTTCATCAGCTGACCCAGCGTGGGTCACTGCTATGGGGTGCAGTCACACATCTTAGAATGTCTCTCAGTCTCTCAGGCCCAAACTGCTCCAGCCTGGCCCTACACGGAGTCATGATCTGTCACCACCCCTCCCCACCCCTACCCCTGTGCCTCCTCACCCCCACCAGCAAACCTGCTCCTGCGTGGGTCTCTCTCATCTCTGTGTCTCTTTCTCTCTCCATGGGCTACAAGTGCTGGCAGTGACTTGCTCCAATGTGGGTCACAGTGTCTCCTGTATGTCTCCACCTGCTCCAGCATGGAGTCTCTACATGGGTGGCAGGTGGGGTCTTGGACTTTTCCCAGAGGTGCTATGACCATCACTTGGCCTTGATCAGCAAAAGCTCCAGCCTTGAGCCAGTTGGTGTTTGCTCTTTGGGGCCTGCAGAGAGCTTCTGGCTGCTTCTTGAAGTAGCCACCCCTGCAGCCCCCCTCCTCCACCAGAACCCAGCCACATAAAACCACAACAATTGGTCCTAGGTGCAATTCTACAATGAAGCTAACAAAGCTCTGGAAAGACTTGTTTGTGAGGCATGACATCTCTGGAGACATGCAGTCTTGGTACAGTTCTGCCAGGGATAGTCCAGGAAAGATTGGTCCTGCTGTGGGGCAGAGGATTAGACAGGATAGCTCTGGAGGTTTTGCCTGTTTTCTAAGACTTTTTTTCTCATGTCTCCATAAATTTAAGTGGTTTTCTTTATGGTATAAAAGTATCTTAATTGCTTCTGTTGCATTCTGATTTACATCATACCACCAGGATGGGACAGGGCACACACAAAAAAAATATTGAGATGAAGCTTCAGAAACTTGTTTTGCTAATCAACTGCTCATCGCTTCTACAAAACAGTGTCTCAACTACACCTCCATCTTTTTTTTCTCCCACTATCTCTTCACTTCAACTATCAGTTATGTGCAACAACTACTGTTCTGAGATCTGTGATGAAAGTATCAAGAGGAGTTTACACCCCCCAGCCTAAAATTTCCTAAGAAAGAGAACTACTGCTGAATCAAATTCAGCATAAAGCACACAGGAGGTTTAAATGGGAGAGAGGCATTTTGAGAGTGTTCTTCATATCTTCATTCATTTTGAAGAAATGGCACAAATGATTGAGAGAACAAGTGTGCTGAGATATGCCTGAGCATCCTCCACCCCATTATTTTCCCTCAGAGCTTTGAAGATTTAATGTGGAAGTGCTGAGCAAGGTTCCAGAAACTGCTGGCAACATACTGTGGTGTATTTATTTCCTTTACATGGGCTTATTACCAATTTTGCACTAACTTGTGACTTGCTGTTTCCCTTTATGGCAAGCAACCAAAGGGAATGTAGGTCCTTAATGAGAAACAATCCATTTTGCAAATGGATTTCAGAGCAGCTTTTACAGGCAACAGGATTGCAAGTGTTAATGCTGTGAAGATGCCCAGGAAACATGCCCTGCTACATATTTTTGGGTGTTAAGTACTTTAAAAGAAAAAGAGACATTTTGGCTCTCATTAGGTATGAGCCATAATAAGGTCATTTCTGCCATTTGTTGCTAGACAGCACCCTAAAGCTATTCAGTGAGATTATCTGAATAACTCTCTCTTTAGAAAGCAGCTGTTCACCAGATGTCCTACAGGCCTTACAGCAAACTTACAGGTAGTTGTATTCCTTTCTTTTTCATCCACAAAAAAAGACAGAGTACGGATAGGTTTGAAATCTGGCTTCAAATATCCTCTTAATATTGCCTTCTATATAAAAATGGAAAAACATGTCTACAGCGTAGCATCCATAAATGGTCACATCCCAACATGTAGGTATGCTACATTACATTACTTTTAAGTATTTTATGAAGATGCCTTTCATGATGTACTACCTACTGTGAATATGGAACTGATTCATCTATGAAAACTCTCCTGTGATTCCAGAACTACAACATCAGGATTCATTCTCTTAATTCTGTAAAAAAACAGCTTTGATGTGTGCATTTTTTACTATGCACTGCAAGACAGTGTCTGCATATCTTAGGACCAAATCCTAACAGGAAAAATATTGAAGACATTCCAGTTACCTGAACACTCTTTATATGAACTTGTTTAAAGTAAAACAATGATCTATTAGCAGTCACAAAAATTGCCAGAGCAATGATTGGGGACATAGAAGAGTTTTTTAGACAACAAAGGCCTGACAGAGGTGATCAGAGATGGTTTTTCAGAAACAGCAGCTATTCACCATGACTAAGCAAAGATACCTTACCCAGGGCAATTTATAAGGAGTGTATATCATGCTGTGTTAGGAAAATTTTTGTTTGCTGTGATTCTTAATATTATTGTTATAAGTCTGAAATTTCAAAGTACCTCTGCACTAAGAAGAAAGACCTCTAGTATCTAACAAGAGATATAAAAAGCTGAGCAGTTCCTAGAAAATTAAATTGACAAATTTGTAGAGGATTCATTAAGTCAGCTGAAGAGGGGTGTCTTGTGTCAGTGAATGAAACTGGTAGTGCGTTGAAGCAGATACATGCAAGAGAAAGGCTCAAAGAATGGTGATGAACTTGGATTGTTCATGGACATATTAGGGATTTTCCTGCAAGTATACCAAGAAACCATTCAGAGAAAAATACTATCCTTGTGTTGGGATGATGAATGACAAGGTGTCACACTTCAGTAAGTCTTATGACAAGTTTCTACTATATCAGTCTCCTCTTTCTCTCCAAAGGTTTTAGAACTGAGGACAGCGGTTCTGACACCAGCAGGAAAATTCAGGCTGGCTGAAGTTTCTTTTTTCAAGGTTTGCAAGGCAACTATATACTTGCTGAAATACGTCTTTGCCCCTAAGAATCCTGCAGGTGAAGCTAAGGGGAAAGATGTATTGCAAGGGACCCTTGATGAGGGAATTTAAGAAGAGCTCAGAAAATCTTTAGTCTCTGCAGTCTTTAAAAGTGCTGAGCATGGAAAAATTTTTGCTCCAAGGTATTCTTGGCTACCTAGCTGGCACGGACTGACATGGCTTTGAATGGGGTGACTACAGCGCTTATTTCTCCATACTGGATGTATGTAGGTGGGAATCCTTGAGCACCATAGCCAGACTGCGTGTGTGTAATAATTTTTCCAGGAGCTCTGCAAGACCCAGGCATTTGGTAAAAGAGAAAGTGCCATACTGTGGAAAGGTATTTGACAAACAAGCTTGTTGATATGAGCCACTCATTTCTATCTTACCATGAGAATAAACTACAGCAAGGCCCCTTTGCATGCAAGAAGACTTTAGAATAAAACAGAAGTAGGGAAAAGCCAAAATTTGGCTCCAGGTGGGGACTTTTTAGAGGAGTTAGAAGACAACACATGGTATCAGGTATGCAGATAGATGGGTTTTATGGTCTTCATCAGATTATCTTAAGAATGGAGCAGACCAACCTCCATCATAATCACAGGCACAATGCAAAAACATAAGGCAGATGAATGAAGATAGGATCATGATAGAAATAGGAAAGAACTCTGGCAATAAGAAAACCATACCACTGGAACAGTATTGCATCAACAGCAGCATGAGTTGATAACAATGAGGGGGAGTGGGAGGGGTGCACATTTGTGTCTATACACATGTACCTAACCATCTGCTCTAAACAAGAGTCTTTTCCTTACTCATAATGCTACAGCTTCCTGATTAAAGTGGAACTGGAGAAAATTATCAGGCATATCAACTTGTCACAGAAATTATATGCATTGGAAAATAGCATGACACCATCTACTTAATGCAAAAAAAGGAAATATAATTTAAAGTGAACAAAGTATAAAATGTAAGGGGAAAACATGGACCTTATTCATACACAGCACAAGAAAACAGGGACATGTCCACATTTGCACCCCAGGTTTCATACAGGTCTGTTTTCCAGTAGCCATGGAGGAAGAATTTGCCCTTCTTTAGCTGAAGCTAAATTCCAACCTCAAAACTTTATATGATGTATTAATTTCATTACACAAATGACAGGTAGCACTAAGCTGGATCATGTGTGGATCCTTTTGCCATACCTTAGCTACCCTTGTCTTCTTCAGTTGCCTGGCTGAAGTGTACTTTCTTCCCCTGCTTCTGCCTGCAGTCAGTGTCAGTATTATCAAGAAAAACAGGCATTTGTCTGTGAGCTATGAACAGCAAAAATCAACTTGTCTGTTGACTGTCTCTGCCATCCAAAAGAGTCAAAGTAACAGTAGACATTGGCACCATGGACAATCCCAGCTAAAAGCGCACGTCTAGGCTAGGCAATCCAGTTTCACAAAAGCTAGATTATAGCAGAGTAACCAAGAGGACATGTATCTGTTTACTTGCTGAGAAGACTGTGCTGAGATCATCCATCTGTTCTTTGAGGAAATTGGAAGGCCATCTTTCAGGGCAGTTACACAAACGTCGGAAAGCTAAATCAACTTTTCAATTCATTTTCTGCTATTGGTCTCAAAATAACAGAAAAAGAACATTGCTGGATAGCTGTATATTTATACACATTCTGAATTTTAGCATTCTTTCCCTTGTTATTTTTGCTTCTTTAAATGAGAGTTTTAATCTAGATAGGCTAGACTTTGCTACACATTAACAATCCCCAGTCAGAGACTATCACAAAACAACTGTCGTTAAATAGGATTCCTGGCAAGCGCCTAGACACGTACTAGTCCTAAGACTTCAGGCACTTGAGGTTGTCCATATCCCCAGCATAAAAAAGAGAAGGCAGTGGAAGGCTTGCACTTCCTTCCTGCTCTGAACAGCAACTGAAAGGAAAATATGTTGTGAAGCCCCTGCTTACTTTCACAGTGATTCCTACTGCAGAGGTGCTCAGTACTTTTCTCTCTGGCTGGGTTCTGAGTTGTGGGCTGAATTTTTTCAGTCTTCTGTATTGCTTCTACAGGAATGGGTGCAGTGCATGGCAGGAGAGGTTGCAGTTGTGAAAGCTGAAGTGAGTCTAGGATATGTGCATGCTGTGGAACAGGGACCAGTGGCTGGCCTTCCTCTTAGCAATTGGGCAGAAGAAGACCACTCCAGATTTGAGCGTGATCAAAGCTTATCAGAGAAGGGGAATTCTACCTTCAGGACCTCTTTAGATGTCTTCATTAGCACAATAAGGTCTCCCCCACAGCTTGTAATGAGGTAAACAACAACCACATATGTGTACCTAAGTAGGGGTGGCAATTGGTTGTCAAACCTTAACCCAGGGAACAAGCATGCCCAAGATGTCATTAGGCCATATATAACTAACAGTAGAAGTGTAATTAAATATTGCTGTTATCTGGATAACTTTTTTGTGGCAACTAAAGCAACCTGATCATTTTGTATGATTCATCATACAAAAAGAGGAACCAGGTGAAATATTTCAACTTCCAGATTTTTATTTGATACATACAGATGGCTTGCCTTTTCTGTGAAGTTTGTCAGGAGGTTGAGGGGACAGCTTCCAGGCTGCATGGCCAGAAATTAATCATACCAATAGAGCTTTTTCAAAAACTCAGACTCATTATGCCACTACGTGCTGGTGCAAATATCTACAAAGGACAACCACATTTCAGAAACACAAGGCCTTTGTGCATTGAGTTCCCTATTATTTGTGAAATACGAGTTTACAGGTGGTGGATATGGACAATTTGAAATTTGTGTATCTAAGTGGTAACAAACTTCCTGGGAAAGCCCTTCAGTGACAGGAGAGGATGTGGATCATGTTAAACATAAACATAGTCCATACTATGTTTAACATTCACCTTACCACCTACTCATTACAGAAATTCTTTCTACATATGGGGCCTTGTGGATCTTGAGAACAGTGTGATTTCCCTCCCCAGTAACCAGCTCCTCTCTGGAAAGAGGGAGTCCTTTTGTTTTTGTCAGTTCTTGGGCTGTTGCCCTTCTAGACAAAACCAGTCCAATAGTCTCAGCAGGAAATCACGCCAGTGCTCTCTGAGCCAGTTGGTCTCCTATGATCCTAGTCCTGTGGAATGGCTTATCTTGAATCACTGTTTCCTTCAACTTGATCAATGTACTCATACAGTGACTATCCTATAACAAGGTCAGCAGTGTATTTATACATTATTATGGTCCACTCAAAATCCATCACAATAGTTAACTTGTCTGATTTCTGCCATTGCAGAGATGACAGAAGTGCATTCAATAGTTTTTGCCTGAGGCCCATAATTTCTTGGCTGAGGTTAAAAAAAAATCTTTTAGAAAGACACACAGAGCTTAAATAATTTTTGGAAAATATGATCAAATGCTTCATAAAAACAAAAGTTTAATGAGACAAAGAAATACAACCAGAAGAAGATGACAGACTGGGCAGCCTTTTTTTCTGCAAGAGATGGGAATGTGATATTTGGGACAATAAATAATATTAGAAAACAATTTCAACAACAAAGTAATAAAAAGGATCAGGAAGAATACCCTAGAGAACATCTTAGTTGTATCTGGTTTCAACATTGATTCACGAGTGCACTGATATTACTCACTTCTGTCCTAAAGCTGCCCCCTCCAAATATGATGCGGTCCTGTGTAACCCGGCAATCCACCACATCCCCTCTCTGCTGATTAAAGAGCTTAAAGATGTTTATTTAGTCTCTATTTTTCAAGATTAAAGGCTTTTTCCTCCAATATTCAAGGCCTGTAGATAGAGAAGGTTCAAGCTTCGTTCTACAGATTATCCTGGGATATCCTTGCAAGGTTTTAAGCAGGCAGCCTTCGGTCGCCAAGTAAGGACCGGTACAGACAATGACACTGTTCTGTGGGGACCACTGATAATCCATGCACATTTTTAGCTTTCACTTCTCTCTCTAATTCACATTCTCCTCAAGACTATAGGGCCACAAAATACACGAATCTAACTGGCAGGCTTGCATGTGGACTAGACTGAAAAATGTGAATTTACAGTGGTTTTGGTAAACAGCATGTATGTGGAGCCACATTCAGAAAAAGTGAACTGTGATTACTGACATTTTCACATTTTTACATTTTCTCCAATAAATCTCACAGTAGATTCACACAGGGATTTATTCAAGAACCTTGCATGTTCATTATTTACAGGCAAGAAATTTTTTTTAATGTTCACTGTAACTGAATCCCTGTTTGCCCCTTTAACTTGCTGACACCTCCTAACTTTTGTTTCTAAATTTTGAACCGTTTAATGACAGATTAAAATATGTTAAATCACTTCTATATTCAGGGAAAAATATCTTTATATTATATATATATATCCTATACTATTTTTGGAATTTCATTTTGAAAAATTTGAAAGAGGGAAAGAAAACCCCAACATGGAAAATTTAGAGAGAAAACTGTGAATTAAAACATTGAGTTCTGTGAGAGCTGTTGATTAGATAATTTGGTTTCCTGATTTTCCAATGAGGAAAAAGGATAACTTTGGCTAAAGGCCCATAATTTTTTCTAGAGATAAAGAGAAAGCTGTAAGGTGATAAATGTCAAATGAAAAAAAAAAGATGATGGCAGAAAGAGAAATGATGACTGGCAGAGCTATGAATGTTATGAAGAAATTTGCATACACTATACATTAATCCTTGCAACAGGATAGCTCATTAGCAGTAAAACTTAATGTGGGAACATCGATGGAGAAAAGACAGAAGCATGGCATTAATATTTCTGTCCTGCATTTGGAAAGAAGCAGAATGAGACACTTGTTTCATAAGAGAGAAGTAAGTTTCTAACCACTCTGCTGAGCAGTAATCAGCAATGGAGAAACTATGAAAAAAATCATCAGGCCCAAATATCTTCAATGCAAAAGTCCTGAAAGTTTCTGCTGGGTGATCTTGAGTCCAGGGGATTGAAATTTTAATAATATTTTGACTACCAGTAGGATTCCAGAATTCAAACACCATGCAGGAGTGAGGGAAGGCAAGTGAAATAACGAGATGGACTATAGCAGGCTCCTGTTAATCCCCTACAAAATGGATGTAAAAATCAATATGGTACAGAGATGATTATCTGCTTCAGGGTAGGGAGGTTCTGCAGAGGGACCCAGACAGGCTTGATTGATGGACCAAAGCCAACTGTATGAGTTTCAACAAGGCCAAGTGCTGGGTCCTGCACTGTGGCCACAACCCCCAGCAGTGCTACAGGCTGGGGGAAGAGTGGCTGGGGAGCTGCCCAGCAGAGAGGAACCTGGCAGTGTTTAATGACACCTGGCTGAACATGGCTAGCAGTGTGCCCAGGTGGCCAAGAAAGACAATGGCATCCTGGCCTGTATCAAGAACATTGTGACCAGCAGGGCCTGAGAGGTGACTTTACCCCTGTAGTCAGCACTGGCACTGATGAGATTTTAGGCACTGCAGTGTAGGAAGGACATTGAGGTGCTGGAGAGGGAGCAAGGAAGGATGAAGAAGCTGATTAGGGGTCTAGAGGACAGGTCTTCTGAGAGGCTGAGGGACCTGGGGCTGTTCAGCCTGGAGAAGAGGAGGCTGAGGGAAGATGTTATCACTATCTACAGCTACCTGAAAGGAAGTTGTAGTGGGGCAAGTGTTGGCCTCTTTTCCCTAATAACTAGTGACAGGACAAGAGGGAATGGGTTCAAGTTGCTCCAAAGGGAGGTTCAGATTGGATATTAGGAAAAACTTCTTCACCGAAAGAGTGGTGAAGCATTGGAGCAGGCTGCCCAGGTGGAATCACCATCCCTGGAGCTGTTCAAAAAACAGGTAGATGTGGCTTTTTGGGAGATGGTTTAGAGGTTACAGTGATGTAGGGCTGATGGTTAGACTTGATAATCTTGAAGGTCTTTTCCGACCTGGATGACTTGATGAGTCTATGATTTTATTTGAGGACAGTGTTATAATTGCCACGTGCTTTTCTTCCTAGGAAATAAGTTCATTTAAATGAACTACAGATAATTACTTGATGAGAAAACAAGAATGAAGCAGATATAATCTATATTAGGCATTCTGGAAGACATTTAACTCTTAAAATGCATTCTAGTTCATTTTAATAGAAATGGATGCTGTAAAGCATCAACAGAGCACTTCAAACACATTAAGAACTGGCTTTCTGATGTGCCACATTCCAGCAGACTAGCGTATAAATGTGTCGGTGATTAGTGCATTAGTGACAAAGAGAACACATGTGACAGCAAAGCATTAAACAGCAGAGCCATATCGGTGACCAGTACTATCTACAGCCACTGTCCTACCCACTTTGCATGTGGACCTTGCAATATTCTCTACTACATCAGGTAAAGGCACTGTTTTAACCCGCAAGTTGATCAAACCATAGAATCATAGAATGGCATGGGTTGGAAGGGACCCCAAGGATCATAGAGCTCCAACCCCCCTGCCACAGGCAGGGCCACCAACCTCCAGGCCTGGATCTACACAAGGTTGCCCAGGGCTCCATCCAACCTGGCCTTGAACACTTCCAGGGACAGGGCATCCACTACTTCTCTGGGCAGCCTGTTCCAGCACCTCACCACTCTTTCTGTAAAAAAACTTCCCCCTAATACCCAATCTAAACCTTCCCTCTTTTAGCTTTAAACCATTCCCCCTTGTCCTGCCATTATCTACCATTTAAAAAAATTAATTCCCCTCCTGTTTATAATCTCCCTTCAGGTACTGGAAGGCTGCAGTGAGGTCCCCTCGCAGCCTTTTCCAGGCTGAACAAGCCCAGCTCCTTCAGCCTCTCTTTGTAGGGCAGGTGTTCCAGCCCTCTAATCATCTTTGTGGCCCTCTTCTGAACCCTCTCCAACAGTTCCACATCTTTCTTGTATTCGGGGCCCCGGATCTGGACACAGGACTCCAGGTGGGGCCTCACGAGGGCAGAGTAGAGAGGGACAATCACCTCCCTGTCCCTGCTGGCCACCCCTCTTCTGATGGAGCCCAGGATACCATTGGCCTTGCGAGCTGCAAGAGCACACTGCTGGCTCATGTTAAGTGTCTCATCCACTATGACACCCAGGTCCTTCTCAGCAGGGCTACTCTCAAGGAGCTCTTCTCCCAGTCTGTATCCATGTCTGGGGTTTTTCCGGCCCAAGTGCAACACCTTATATTTGGCAGTGTTGAACCTCATTAGGTTCACCCAGGCCCATCTTTCCAACCATCCCATCACTGCTCCATAACTATTTTTCTGGGCTCTTCTAGTACCATGAGGATGGCTGTAGTTACTTGATTTTTAGTTATCCTGCAAAGAAAATTCATTAACCTTTTTTTTAAACTCCTCAAGGCAAGAACTCTCTCTGCCTGCCTTAGCCACACAGTGAGAAGCCCCACCTGCTGTTGATGCCTCTTTACAAAGGTGTTTTTACACATGCAGATCATCTGCTGGCACATGTCAGGTTGAATAGGTGCAAAGAACAACATTCATTTATGCTTAGAGCTAATTGCCTGTTCTGAGCTGGGCTTGTCATGCTCTGAAGGCACTAGTTAAGCCCTTCCTTTAGACACATGTACTCTGCTTTCCTCAGGTTTTTGTGAGCTACTCACATACATGCAGAGCAAAATTTGGTCATCTGCTTGTCCCTGGACAAAATATGAACTGCAGCATAAACAGTGCTGCTCACCAAGTGACTGGTGCCTTTCAGCTTCAGAAAACCTCATCTGCACTCTAGCTTGTCTCTATGGGGTGCTCCTCCAGGTGATGTCTGGGTGATTTGAGATGTCCTGCCACCTATGAGAGGTGTGACATGAGGTCTGCTTTTCAGAAGCCTCATTGATAAGAAATTCATTCATGAGATGTGCAGTATACCGAAATGATATGAAGTCACCCACAGTCCCCAGGAGAGTTTTCAGGACCTGTTTCTAGAGGTAACTGCGTTTGGTCAGGCTGGGTTGGTTTGTTTCTTCATTTCGGTTGTGCTGTGTGAACATCTAGCAAAGAGTTATGTGCTCAAATGGTCATTGGTATATTGTATTGAGATGCAACTGGTCTACAATTAAAGACAAACCCCCTTGTTTACACACGCAATGGAATTACAGAATCACAGAATCACAAGGTTGGAAAAGACTTTTAAGATCATTGAGCCCAACTGTTCCTGGCCTATGCTAAACTATATCCCTAAGTACTTCACCTACCCTTATTTTAAACACAACCAGGGATGGTGACTCAATCCCCTCCCTGGGCAGCCTGTTCCAGGCCCTGACACCTCTTTCAGTTAAAAGCTTTTTCCTATGCAGCTTTGTGACATTTCCCCTTGTCCCATCTCCTGTCACCTGGCTGAAGAGACCATCACCCACCTCTCTACAACCTCCCTTCAGGTAGTTGTAGGCAGTGATAAGGTTTCCCCTCTGCCTCCTCTTCTCCAGGCTAAATAGTCGCAGTTCCTTCAGCTGCTCCTCATAGGGTTTGCCCTCCAGCTCCTTCACCAGCCTGGTTGACATTCTCTCAACTCGCTCCAGGACCTCAATGTCCTTCTTATGGTGAGGAGCCCAGAACTGGACACAGCACTTGAGGTGCGGCCTCACCAGTGCTGAGTAGAGGGGCAAATTGTAGCAGTTGCAACTGCTACAAATAACAGGTCAGCACTGACCACTCCACTGCACTCCAACCGACATACATTTTAGATGGCAGGAGGATTTTGTAGCCTCAGACACAAGCTTTAAAACTTCAGAGGTGTCAGAGAATACTACAATCATTTAAAAAAAAAAAAAAACCCTCCAAAATCTCATGGTCTACTTCAACTCCAATTACCCTCTGGGCATAACTATATTCATGAGGTTTATCACAGCCAGAAACTTCAGCCAGAAGTCCTTTCCAAAGCTGCGGATAATGTCATTTCTGCCAAGTGTAAGTAAAGGCTCTGAAAGCACATGCCACAAGGCAGTTATCCTGCAACCACAGTCCTCT
Organism: Laterallus jamaicensis coturniculus; assembly: GCA_022605575.1. NCBI lineage: Eukaryota > Metazoa > Chordata > Aves > Gruiformes > Rallidae > Laterallus > Laterallus jamaicensis. Next base: position 5,877,933 of record JAKCOX010000036.1, on the reverse strand, counting down.
CAGTTAAGAGACCTGAACTGGTTGGTTGAGATATCTGAAATGTTGACAGGGCTGCTCTTAAGGATCATGTATTTTTTAGGCAGTTATTTGCTGTGATGTGCTACAAAGTCAAAACATCTTAGAAAAGGATCTATAGGGGAAAATCCACTTAAGAATAATAAGGCTTTAATAGCAGGCAGAAATTTTCTGACACTGCTGCCCTCAAGATTGCATTCACACTTTACAATGGGAACAAGGAAAGATTGCCTCTTTTCCTTGCTGCTGTAGCAAAGTGCCATGTCATACAGCAGTCAGACTGAGTGCAAGCATCTTTCAGGCTGATCCAACAGTGGAGTCTTGATAAGTAACCATGACTAAGTGCTGTGTAAACAATTCTGTGCCTAATGCTGCTACAGCCTGCTCTGAAATGCATCCACAGCTCCAATACACAGACACGTCTAATGTAGTTCAAAGCAGAAGGAAGAAATTCTCTTCTCCATCAGTTTGTGCCTGTGAGGTCAGATTTCAACTTAAACCTGTGGCTTATAAAAGTGTAAGAAAATCTTACGGTATCAGAGTAAAGGGGCAGTAACTGAAATTTAAATTCTGTTTTCTGCTTATCTGACAAATAAACAGGACTGAGTAGATAAAATTGCCAACAAAGTTTAATCCATCACCTTTTCAAAAACTATAAATCCTTTTATATAATGCAAAAGCATTATGCCAGAGCAATCTGTTTTAATCTTCCTTTTTCTTAGAGTTCTTCACCTCTTGCCATGAGTATAAGTATTAGCAGCAGCATCTTACAATCTTTTTGAAGCAGTAGTCTTACCTATAATTTTCCATAGTGTATTAGTTGAAATAAAGAGATAGTTTTCTAAATTTGACCTTAATTCTTCTAAATTCAGTTTTCCTAGGTCTCAAATTCCCAGTGAGTATATGACAATAAGCAAACTGCATATAATAACTAATTATTACTTAACATGAGCATTACTTTACATAAGTTCCATTATGTCTTTATATTTAGATTGGCTTTCTTTCCAAACTATCATCTGCATAAGTTGACAGAAAGTGAATTTTCTGTCCCATTAATTCCTTTGAGGCATTAGAACAGTCCCAGGGTCATAATTAATTCAAAGAAAGTAAAAAGCTTTAAGCCTTTTGAAGATGAAAATCTGGATTTTTATTTTTTCTTGATTCCTTTATATTTACCAGAATTTCAGAACTAATCTGTGTTCTGAACTAAAAAAAAGTTTGAAAACATAGAAACAGGTTTTGGGGGGGTTTTTTTGGTGGGTTTTTTCCTATCTAAGACGATCACCAAGTCTGACTGTCTTTTCACCATGCTGGCTTTAGTTTCCTACTCAAGTTACTTTGAATTACCAGACTGAATTCCATAACAACACTCTCTGCCCCCAAATTTTATCTTCTGCTCTTTAACATACTGAGTTTTCTGATGACTTTTACATTGAAGTTCTCCTTTTCAACATACTTACGTTTGTTTGTGACATAACCATAGAACCTAGTAAAAATATTTTCTGCATGAAGTAGCAAAGAGCATCAGCTTTTTTATCTTCCTCACTTGCCAGCACTAGAGAATGAGTATTTCAACCCAGTGGTTTGTAGGGGACTACTTATTTCTGGATCCCAGGAAGGAAGTAGAGAAAGGGAGCAGAGTGATTTTAGTTGAGAAATGGAATGTCACCAGGGGTTTGCTCCAAGGGGGAGCGTTCTTACTCTGGGGTCAGCATTCTGGCACCAGTCACCACACAGGGAAATCTATAGGTGATGTGCAATGAGTTCCTGGAACCTAATGCCAAGAAAAATTAACAGAAACAAAGACACAGGAGAATGAGTCCCTGGAACCCATCAGGTGTTCTTATGTAGCCTACCACTACCTACCTGGAGTGAGAAACATTTCTCAAGGACCTTTTTTCTCTTTGTACTCTGACTTTGCAAGAAAACTACCTCTGAATACTGTAAAGATGGAATGCTGTCAGGAACAATATGAAGTCTTTTGAGGGTTTCCTGCAAATTGCGGTCCTTATATGCAGAAAACATACACATTTTCTGCATTGCAGTAAGCCAGCTTTTTCTCCAAAATTATACCCTTTTCACTGCCAAGGAGAAACTTTAGCTGCTAACAGCCTGACTTGGGGGGACCACAGAGCTGTTTGACTCTCATCTTCCTATTTCCTCTGATCAGTTTTGGCAGCTGTGGATGAATGGCATTAAACTTCGCCTGTATATGCTGACCCAGAGAGTTTATTGAGAGAGAATAACTTCATCAGGTTGGACAAGGAGTGACTGACAAAGGAGAAAAGAATCCCAAGTTTAACCAGAGGCTCTGTCAGTGGTATTTGTGAGATCCCTGACTGTAACTGCATGTTTCTCTGAGCGTTCAGAATTGACAACACAGTTCTACTCTAATTTCTGCTTGCACCTCAGGGGCATGTCTTTGCAAAATCCTTCCAGCTGATGACTGAAATACTTCCTATTGAGGTCTTGTGCACCTTAAAGCACAGTGCAGCCATCTCCACAATATTCAAACTCTACTGACATGAGAAAGAAGGCCCTCTCTGCTTTTTTTCTGGGGTTAAAAGACTCTCTGGCACTTGTCTGCAGCCTCCAACTTGTTCTGGTCCTTGCCCTCATGAATTCAAGTAGCACTGTATCAATTTCTTTTAGCCATCCTAAGGTAAAAATGTTACCTGAAGGCTGCCTAAGTCTACTTGATGTGAGGGAAAGAAGAGTATTCTTTAACAAGGAGAACTGCTGGCATTTCTGTGCCCACTGCTACTTTGATGTAGATGTCGAAAACAGAAGAGTCACTGACAAGAAAACTGAAGACCCCAGCTTTGAGAGTGTCCTCTGCACTGATTCCAGAGGCTGAGGAATCCAGGCTCCTTCTGCTAAAGACAGAGGTGCAAGACCAGCTTACCTTGTGTACCCCAGACATTTTACTAGAGCACAGGAAGAGGTGATGCCCTTGCTGACACACACTGTAGTAATTTGTGATTGCCTGAAGGAATTGAGGCCCAGAATGGCTCCTTTTGGTGACCCTTGCCTCATTTATGTTGCATTTATAATTTTGGTGTGCACTGGGGGAAAAAAAAGGGAAATTATCAAACTCTTTTAAAGCAGATTTTAGATTGTCTGCTTAAGGTAAATACACTTAGCACTCAGGAAATGTATGATGCCCCCTTTCTTATCTCTTTGTACGCACAGCGTTTCTTTTATAGTCATAAGGTCATAATCCATCCCTTTCTTGTTTTCATATAATAATTAATACACAAATTCCCTAAAAGTCAGGCGTTCTGCCTTGCACATTCATCTAAACATCCCCTTCCCAGCCTTCAAACTAACTACTGCATCTGGGCTTCACAAAGTCCACCAATCAAAGTGTTGCTGCTAAACACAGCTGTTGATCAGTCTTTTATGCTGGCTTCTCAAGTATATCCAAATAAGAAAGTTGTCTTTGTCATTGTGGTGGTTTGACCCTGGCTGGTGGCAAAAAGTGGTTACTAGTGGGCTTTTTTTCTCCTAAATGTGATTCCCAGAGGCGCTGTGACCATCACTGATGGGCTCGGCCTTGTTCAGCTCGGCCTTGAGCCGGCTGGTGTTTGCTCTGTGGGGCCTGCAGAGAGCTTCTGGCTGATTCTGGCAGAAGCCACCGCTGCAGCCCCCCACTTCTCCACAAGAGCTCAGCCATGCAAAACTACAATAGTCATTAAGGCTTTCCCTTGCTTAGTCTTACCCTATACGGCTGATTCAGTTGCTGATACTGTTTTCCTTTTGGTTATCCAAAGTAGTTCATTCCTTCCCCCAACAGTGTCCTTTCTGGAGGGAGGAGCCCTCTTTGATGGAGCCTGAGTTTTCACATGCGCCTTGGTGTTCCCTTTTCTTGGACCTTGTGAGCTTATGAAGCCTAAATAGCAGGTAGCTGTGACTGTAGAAGTTAACACTAAGAATGTGTAAGAAACACGTAAACTGATGATTGTTGTCCAGGAGATCCATATCCCGGTGTACTAGGGCTTCTGCCTCAGTGATTGTAGAGCTCATGCTTTGAAAGACACAAAGAGCAGTAAGCCTCGCTACTTTCTCATGCTGTCAATCTCCCCTACAAAAAGAAGTTAAGCCACTCATAGAACCATCTTGTGGCCCTCCCACCTTGCAAAAATATGTTCAGAAGTAAAAATAGCAAGTTCCCAGACTTCAAAACCCACTTGCATATTCAACAACCGACTTGTGATAGGCCATAAGCATAAATATGCACACAGATGCTCCCCCTGCAAACAACTTCTATAACATGGCTGAGAGGCATTTGAAACTATGAATATTTAGCTTTTACACGCCTTGAAGTCCAGTCTTAGATTAACTATTATTATTATGTAATCAGAATTTTATGAATACCCTGATTATCTTTAGAAATATTTGTAGAGTGTTATTGAATAGTAAGCAGTGAAGGACAGATATGGTTGGATTCGATGATCCTAAAGGTCTTTTCCAACCTAGTGATTCTGTGATTCTGTGCACACATAATTCTATATGCTAACTGACTCATTTCCACCATAGGAAAGAAAAGAACCCTAAAGATGGTGGAACAGTGCAGGGAAGATGCAGGCTTGGAGAGGAAACTAATATACTAAGCGAAATGGCTTGGCAAGAAAATTCTAGTATCAGTAGCTCTAAAGACCAGCTTTAAAGTTACTGGTTTCTAGTAACCCATTGACCAGTGTGTCTATAAGGATGTAGTGAAGAATCTTGTAGCAATTATAGAGTTTCTACTAAAATATTATTTTCCTATAAGGAAATTTGTCATCATGTTCCATAGTTTAAAAAAAAAGGCAGTTGACCACTTCAGGTTGTTTTGTTTTCAGTGTTTTGGCTTCTAAAAAAAAAAGTAGAATTTCCAGACTATATAATTTTGGATGCTAGCTTTGTTTCATCCCACATGCTTGTAACCTGAACACATTTCAGATAATTTCTCTGGAAAGAAGGATTCATTCTCGGGTTTCAGACTGTACTGTGCTATCCCTCCTTGCAAGAGAATTCCCCAGTGTTACTGGAGAGGTTAAAATGATTTAGGGATTGTGTCAGAGAAACAATTCCATTTTCCATCAAGTTTAACTTTCTAATAGTTATCTTTGGGGGCTTGATTCAACCTCACTGAAGTCCATCAGGCTCTTTCCACTGCTCGCAGAGCCAATAGTGTTGAATTTTCATTTGGCTCTGGCCACTACTCTCTTATATTCAATACACTTTCTATATCATACTCACAGCTAGCTTCATATAGATCATCACTGTTGACAGTGTGATTATTTAGATTTTTTATTTATTAACCTGCACAACTATCGTTTTTTATAATTAGTGCAGCAGACTTGGTAGGTGTTGCAGACAGACCTGTCTGTGAAGGCAGCCCGTTCGCCTTCAAATAGGTATCTTGGCATTGCACAAGAAGAGGTTTCTTTCTTTCTTGACTTTGCTATGAGGTCAATAATTTTCCATAAGTTTATGTGGGGAAAAAGTTTGTTGAAATGATATCCAGGGCCTCTTTTTAACAATAATTTTCCTTTGCTATATCTTGCCAAGATTATTTAAGCCTCCCAGTGCATATTTATAGGAAGTTTGGACAGGGATAGAAGGAGGATTCAGGGTTTTTTTTTTGAGCTCTCATTCAAGAGTCTGAATATTTCATTGCTTTATTAAAATGGAGAATTTTTTCCCTGCTGTAGCTTTTGGATACCTGCAAGAAATGTGTTTTCACAAGTTACTGCAAGGTTTTCAGAACAAGCATTTATACCCAACATGCAGTCACAGCACGTGCCTTTGCACTGATGGACACACTCCAGAGCCTCTGCCACCTGTTGGCCCCGCACCTGAGCCCTACCCAGTTCTGGAAGGGCTTTGTGCTCCCAGTACTAGGGAGAAGATTTCAAACCCCTGTTGTTATACAAGTGTGAGGCTCTTCCAAGACAGGCTTGGCTAATGTGGCCTTCAGGCAGATCCAGTGCAATGTTTACTGGAGGCTATGACATGGCTTTGACCTCACCTTTGCCTTCAAGTTTGTCCAGTTTCAAGTGGTCTTGGCTTCAACCGATATTTTCTTTTTCCTTGTTGCTTGTTAACTGCTGTTCTTCTTGTATTACCTTAAGTATGGATCAGAGAAAGGAAAATATACATAAAAGTTCAGACTAGTCACTTTGTCTGTTGTCTAGGCAGAAAGATCTGAACACTCACCAAGAGAGGGCTGTAAACTTATTTGTAAGATTTTAACATATTCTCAAAGCATTTCTTTCTGGTCATTGTTACAGAAATAATGGTGTAGGATGTGCCTGATGATCCCGGGAGCCTCATCACCCTCCTCCCCAGTGCTGGTGCATTTCTTCACTACATGGACATGCCCCATGGTGTTTTCCAGATAGATCCAGGCAAATAACAAATGAAAGGCTCTTGACTTGGCGCAAGTAAGAGAGTGAGCTTGGTGTAGCAGTGAGAGAGGGGACAGGTGCTAGGGAGAAGTCAGCCCCTTATGACTCCTGGGAACTGAAAAGCAGTAATGTTGAGCAGAATACCTCTGCAGATGGGTGAGTCCTGCTCAAAAATCATTCAGGAACAGCTGGGGGGAGAGAGGCCCTCATTGGCATGATACCTCACTAAGGCTGTGTTCCTTTTGGGATTTCCCAGCAGAGGTCTGTCTCATCAGAGAGTTGACTAACGGAGCACAGCCGTCATCCTTCATTTCCTGCGAAGAAACTCACAAGAGGTAAAGCTTCAAGAGCAGCCCTCTCCCCTCTCTGAACTGCATTCCCATCAGAAAACTCAAAGAAGTTATAATAGGAAAAAATGCATTTTAGCTTTGGGTTTTTTTTAGTTGTGTGTTCCCAAACTGTTCTGGAGGGTCCATAAACCAGGGCAGCTGCACAGTGGATAATCTGCATACTGACTCGTTCCCTGACTACAGGCCAGAGGCTTCTCTGTGACAACATATGAATTCTGACTGGGCACCAGGTCTGAAAAATATATGTACACATTGTCATTGCACATCTGGAATTTAGAATTGCTAATGGATATGCTGCGATAGAAAAGTGTCTGGCCAATAAACTTGGTTTATATATTTATTTTTAAAAGCATTACCACATTTCTGGCTAGTAGCCTTTCATCCTTTAGACTTTACACCAGTGCATCTGGAATGCTAAGCAGCTCTTTCAGGGATGCAGCCACATCCCAAAAGGCACTTTTTAAAAAAAAATTTAAAATAATCTTAAAACCTAATTAAAGAAGGAGGAAGGTGGTGTTTTTCCTTATGAACGTTTTCCTATCTAGCATTCTGTGTCAGCTCCTGTCTTAGAAACCACAGGTGAAAATTCTTTCTCAGACTCAGTTAACCTGCTGTATCCCCCAGGATGCCGATACACACACATGTAGCTGTCTCTGAGTAATGTGTGTTGACCTTATTATGTGCAAGTAGCTGCTGCAGGACTAGTAGTGGAAATTGGAGCATTCTGAGTTTCTGCACATCACTTTGACCTCTCCCCCCTCATCATAGTCATAGAACCTGTGGGCAGAGCAGATGCAAGAGTCCCTGTGACATGGCTCACCCTCTGTCAGGCCAGGGATGGCCAGGTTGTCAACTTGGAATCTTTCAAGTGCTGGGAAATTGCAAGAAAATGAATCAGACACCAGCAAATAGAGAAAACTGCAAGACCTCTGCCTGTCCAGGCGCACTCGTAGGTGGCCACCAGAAAATCACATTCCTTGGTGATGCATGAAATGTGCTTTGGACAAGTCAAAGGCATATCTCGGTTACTGGCCACCCTTACAGTTCTGCTATGCAGCTCTGGCAGACACATCGAGTGTTTCACCTCTCCATGCAGAGGCAATCTGACACACACACCCCCACCCACCCCTAAGTAGTCTTTCATTTTACTTATATTTGTTCCTGTAAATCTCATACCTTTACACCATGGGCTTGTGCAGGACCAGCTCCGAGCCAAAGGCAGCAAGCAGTGTAACCCCCTATGTTTAGGGAGGATTTGTAGGGCTGGATTACTGAAATCCTGGACAACCAGAGACATGTTTTCATTTTCTTCACTCGAGATTAGGAGTTGGGCTCAAACTGTGAAAACTAGGGGTAAAAGATCAGCTTTTGACGATTGGGCCACCCAGATGTTTTAATGCCTCACGTTTGGTTGCCCACGCGGTGGCTTTGCAGGCAGTTAGAAGGTAGAAGGATAGAACAGCCCATGACTCCTCCTTCCTGCTCATTTCCCACCCAAGCTCCCACGACTGGCTTCATCAACAAAACTAGAACCAGCCCGGTCAGTGCTTTATAAAGCTTTATTGCAAGATGTGTTTACATAATGCTGTAGAGGTGAGCTTTTTAACTACTTATATCAAGAAATTTTGGACACAGGTCTGCGGTCAGTTTTCCATAGTGACCCTGCATGGCACAGAAAAAAAAAAAAAAAAAAAAAAAAAAAGAGACCAAAAAAAGAGGTGTGATTGCATCTTTTCAGACAGAAAAGTGGAGGGAGAAGGGGCAGATGAGGGGTGTGTTAAAAACAAAATCCCCCTAAATGTGACAAAGCTTCTGAAGGATCAATACAAACGGTAGGTGAGCTTCACGTGTAATAAAATCTTGAAGAGCAATTCAAGTTCTTTATGAAATAAAACTGTTAAACAAAAATGCAGTTTCATGGACAATTAAATTTACCACAGAACAAATTTCCCTTAAATGAGAAAACAACAAACAAACGAACAAAAAAAAAAACCTCAACCAAAAGGACCTGTAGATACTATCTCTGACCATGCATGGCTTGTTTTCTTAAATTATAATTCACAGAATAACACTGCTGGAAAGCCTATTTTACACTATGCTACACAGAACATGAAAAACCATGAGTAGTGACATTTACACAATTTTACAGTATTTCTCCTTCATCTAAGAAACACGTCCTTTTCTACTTTACATTTTTTTACAATTCCCAGCTCACAAAAAAAGGACATTATACGCGCAAAGACAGTCTTTAAAAAGGAGAAATGTACCCAATGCTACTAATAAACCTTTTCTTTCACAGAAGCCTCCGTATTAGATAGTGATTAAACAAAATATATCTCTATCTGCCACTCGATTTGAAATGGGCTCATTAGAAATCATTTTGCTGTTGTTGTGTAAACATAAAACTATACAACATCTTGGAAACTCCTTGTGTTACTTGCTATGCAACTATTTAACTGCTTGCTAAAAAGCCTCTTGGGGTCACATCCGAAATGCCAATTGAACCAGTTGCTGCCCCAGTTGAAAAAAGGAAGGTGGGCCTTAGCATGCTGTTCAAGTGGTTGTGAATCATTTTCAACAGTTGCCTAAACCCAAACATTCTCTCTTTCAGAAAAGCTCCAGCTCATTTTCCTTCAGAGCCGGGCAGGAAGCACCTGGCAGTTTTCACTGTGGAGAAACATCCACAGTTGTCATCCTTACAGCGTAGCCAAGTGTCTCCTGTGTCCCGATGCCGGAAAGGCAGAGTCATGATCCGAGCGCAGGGTCAGGCTCCCTGCTGCCACAGGCCTCAGAGACAAGAGGACTGCTACATGTGCAGTGGGTGTGCAGGAGGATCATGCTCGTGCTTCTGCCTGTCACCACGTCCCTGTACATCCTCAGAGAAAGGCCTGCAGCCTGTGTGCCTGCCCATGAGCTGTGCTGGGAGGATAAAGGCTGCAGAACTGGGAGGATGCCACCTCGCCCCCATCTCATATCATCTCAGCAAAACCAAAGCACTGCAAAACCAGTAACCATGGGGCATACACTCACCTGAGCCCTGAATGCTACCTCTGGCCAAGCAGCTTCTGAAGCATTTTGGACAGAGGCTCGCTGTTGTTACGCTACCGGGCACAGAGCGGGTGCTTGGCTAAACGAACCGTTTACTGCACCTGCAGAGGCATCGCGCCCCTTGGGTTTGCAGCGGAGGTTGCAGTCCTCACTTCTGACTTTACAAGGGCTTTCAGTGTGCACCAGGGTAGGTGTGGAGCCTAGATCTAGCTCTGCACCAGGATTTAAGGTGCCAGCCTGCCACGTTATCTAGTACCTTGAAGGGGAATGGAGCACCTTGCAGGAGACCCTTGCTGTTCAGTTATGTCAAGACTCTGACTCAAAATTTCTGTTAAATTGGGGCATAAAATCTTATCTAGATATTCACACATGACTTTCTAGTAAACTAAAGCCAAGGTCTTGTCTACCTACACATCTGATGCCTTATTTTGCTGACAAGAGTCAATCACTGCAGAATTACAATAAAAAGGGGTCAAGAGAGAAAGAGCAACATATTTTGAAATCTGCTTTTTACGCTATGTCCAGGATTTATTGGGGCAAGAAAGACCCTCATTAAATCACCATTTTGTTGATGTTGGATTATGGACAGGGATCTATCAAACAGAAGGGTCACGACGTAGCAGCCAAGGGACTATAAAGCATCTGGAATCCATGAGCCTGGTGCCTGGCCTTACTGAAAGGTGAAGAGTGATGAATTTAATTTTTGTGAGGGATCTTTCACTCTTGATTGTGGCACACAGAATTCCCTGGGGGTGTTTCTTCACCGCAGCCACATAACTGCTACTGAAAGTTATCCCTCAGTTGGGAGCGAGGGAATACAAAGTATTTGTATGCAGTCTGCTTTTAAACACCAAGGGAGATGAAAGGAAATTAGGATAGCTTCCCTTTGGCGGCCATTTCATATGCTAAAGTTTACCTCAGCATCCAAATCAGGAAGGCATTATGGTGGTAGACAGACAAGTTATTGGCAGCAGATGGGTGGTGAAATGAATACCAGCAGTGGCTCCAAGAGCTTGGTGGAGATACAAAACTCCGGGCACTATGTTTATAGCTGACTGGTACTATAGGAAAGAGAAGGGACATAGTTATTATGGCTGTGAGTATTTAAAAGCAGCCTTCATGGATCTCTAAGTGGGAAATGGGAACATGTGTTACTATACCGTGTTTCCAAGACCTTCATATTTGTTGCAAAATCAATCCATCCCTCACACACATGTTTTAAAATTACTGTTACACCCATATATGGTGGCTCTTCTGATGGTGGAAGGGCAGGCAGCAACCCAAATCCCAAAGGTTACATCCCAATTAGACAGACAGACAAAGGCACACAAATATAACCCTCTCCTCTGTTTCATCTGGAATCCACTAGCTAGATGAAGGGCAACAAGTGTTATTCCCACAGTCAGGAGATGTTGGCAGATACCCTCTGGAGGAAACACTGCCACTTTAGAGATTTGCCCCTTGGGCCGCTGGCCATTTTTATGGGGAAGCAGAATGGAACTCTGTTCTGTTACTGTGTCGTTACTGTGCCTGATTGCCTTGTGGCAATAAACACTGAGGACAGCAGGATTAATCTGACTGTGCACCACTGCGTAAACAAGACCAAGTTAGCCTTCAGAAAAACTGGTGTCTGTTTTACTGAGAGAGAGCAGGAACTCAAGCAAAAACACAGAACCACAAACATCATGGAAAAACAGGCAGGGAAGGATACGCTTTGCACGTAAGAGCCTCTCTCATCCGGAGAGGCTGAAAGGAACTGGCATTTATTCCTGGACTTGTTCTAACCCCACTCCTTATTTGCTTTTCTCCCAGATAAAGAGCATGTGAAGTTTTGTGTGACTTTTGCACAATTCTTGGAAAATCCACATGCCCAACTACTAGTTATTCACCAGCTATGCTATGTGTCACACACAGGTGCTGTGCTATGTCTAAATGAAACACAAATTTCTTTCCTGTTACCAAGTGGTCACCAACAGCCACTTACTTTATGCATTCAGCATATTTTAATTAAATGATTCAGTTCTAAAAACTTGTTTGACTTTCTCCCTCCAAACCAACATAGGACCTCTCTCAGCATAAATGCATCTTGTTGCATTTTTGATTCTTTTATCACTTAGCAAGTATCACAGTTCATATCACATAACTGCTACATTCAGGGTGTCTTCCCTTTGTTTCAGACCTCAAAGACCTCCACAGACCCCCAAAACCTTCATTTCTTTATTCTAAGCATCCTTAATAGGGATTTTAAAAGTCACGTAACTGTGAGCAGCACATAAATATCCACTTTAAAATCCAGATGCTCGTAGGTCTTGCTTATTTTACAGTGAAATTAATTATATGCCGCTTCTTTCTATTTCCTGTCCAGCTTCCTCCTTTTCATATACACACTGCATTTGATTAATTACACTACTACTGCTTTCTTTCTACTTGTACAATTGACGTTTTAACAAGCTGAGGGGAAAACCAGATCAAACTCAATGCTACCCTTAACAACCATTGCTCATTAGTGACTTTACCCATGGACTTTGAGATGTGAAGATCCAAGGCAAAAGAAAAAAAAAAAAAAAAGAATGAATGAAATGTCACAATAAGGAGAGAGACAGCACAGATAGGATGTTCCACCACAGATCTCACTGCAGTGCTGTCAGCTACCTGGTGCTCTCATCGCTTGGGTGCTGGGCTCAATGCCATGTGATGGATGAACAAGTTTTCAAAGGTTTATTGTGTTTAGTTCAACTATCTTGAACAATCTTCAGCGATTATCCTGTCCTTAATGAGAGCAGAGTAGAATAACTTTCTGCTGTACCTGACCTAGCTTGGATGCCAGAAGCAATATAGCTATGGCATTAGGAGCCCAGCACAGACTATTAATTTACCTGACTTTTCAAGTGTGTTTTGCAGCCAAAATCAAACCCTGTTACCGTGGTTAAATTGCTGCGGTTCCCCACCCTACTAGCTTGAAGGAAGCCTCAGCTGCTACTGCTGTGCAGACACACCTTTTATCTTAAGAGGCTAAGGCAATGGAAAGAGATAATCTTGTGCATCCTTGAGGATCAATTGGTCATATGCAGACTTTGGCGTAAAATGTTCCCTTCAACATTACTCTTCCAAGCTCCTCAGCGCCAGTTAGGGTGACCGTATTCAATTCCCCTTCTGTGCTCTATGTATCCTCCACTTAAAGGCAGATGAGTTGACTAAAGATTCTTTAAACACACATGCTGTGAGCAGTTAGAAAAGTCAGTTATAAAACAGAGAGGTAAGGGCAAACATACTGGAGTGTTCACCGTGGTACCCTCTCCACTTGCATCGAGGATAATCACGAAGAGCAGGGAACAGGAAACACACAGCAGGCTTTTTGCAGCGCCATTTCAGATTCAGATCCATTGATCTGGAGTACAATCACCACCACATTACCTTGCAGCAGAGAAAAGCAGCATGAAGGGCACAGGCAAGTGAACAAAACTTCTCGATCTCAGCCTCTGAATGCATTTATGGAGTATGTAAAACTGTTGGCATAGATCTCTCCGGACCTGTACAAATGCGCCGTACAGCCGTAGCTCAGCAAGAGGGAGGTGCTCTGCCCCCTCTCCTCTGTGTGCATGCTGCTATGTACAGTATGAGTGGGTACTAATACACATGCATACAGGATCCTAAGCTTTCCACTTGTACTGCAGGCCATCACCTGCCCCACAGGATGAATCCCATTGAGTAACAGTGAGTTCCTACACAAAAAGACATTCTTTCCCTCCTGTCCAGGTGGAACGGTAAGGCCCCAGCGTGAAAAACATGGCCCAGCTAGCTTCAGCAGGAGCATGATTTCCCACCATGACTGTATGTGTATCGATACACGCACACATGTCCACACATTCATTCTGTACATATACAAAGGTACACATACATTTTTACATTCTTTGGTGGCAAAATAATAATTAAAAAAAAAACCCCAAGCCATGGGGTCGCACAGATGGTGCAGCTTTGCTAACAGAATCTGCTTCAGGAATATTGGGGTTGCTGTAACAGGAGTTATTTTGCCTCTTTAAGGACTGTTCCTTGCATTGACAAAATGCCATACATTTACAATGACTAAAACAGGGCACAGGGAAAGCCAACGTAAACACAGCTCACATGACAGATAATTCAGAGAGAGCCCCCTCTTACCCACATCAACACACCATGAGAGGAGAAGCAGCCATATGCTTTCACCTACAAGCACACAAACTCTTCCTCGGTTACTGTCCAGAAGTTGGGCTGAGCTGTGGGACACCCTTCTTCAGTCCTGGCTGTGGGGCTTCACTTTTGTTGCTTATTAAAATCAAACTAACAGAGGACGGGATGCTGGGAGCAGCAGAGGAGGCTGGCAGGTCAATGCCACACTGAAGGGTTGTCAGCCTGTGTGCTTCAGATGGATGGCTCTTCTTTTGCCATCTCTGGGACGTCAAACCTGCATCTCAGAGGTGCTGATGAGGCCTAGTGCTTTGGCTTCTTCTGGTGTCAGTCCGCTCTTTAGTGTCCTTCTCACTGGAGGGCCACAAATTCCAAAAGCAATCAAGAAAAAAAAATAAAGAAAATGCAAACAATTAGAAGCAATAGCTACATGAGACTCAGATTTAAAAACCAACCCTGCTAACATGCAAGTGGAGTCAAATCAAAAGCTGCTATGTACTCAGGGCCTCGAGTTCAGGAATACTCAGTAGTCACCTATGCCAAATCCATCAGAGCATCAAGTATCCAGTAACCACAGTCAGGCAAAGAGGCATTTATCATTTGACATTCAGTCAACAAAAACTTTTAAGGAACACCACCTCAGCATTTTCAGATTTTTTTTTTTCCTCTGAAATCATATCAGTTGATTTTCAGTCCACAGAAAGTATCATCTAATCTATTATTTTATAGTTTCATAGATTTTTTTAAATGAGTTTTTGGACCTTTATAGGGCTCAATATAATTTATCACTTTTACATCCTATGTGACCCTTTAAAGGCATAAATAACCCCACAACCCAAATGTTAAAAGATTAAAAGTTAAATGATTAAAAATATGACTATTTTATAGTCGATTCCAATCATCAAAACTAGTGTTTTACATATACACTCCCTTTTCTTCTGTGATGTTCTCCTGTCCTAGCCCCACCTGTGTTGCCTTTGACATTAGTGGTCTGCAGTGTTTTAGCTGAATTTAAATGACAAATCTAGGCCAAAACCTTCTTTGTTTCCTACAAAGTGTTCTGAACACCAGCCCCAACATAAAACTTGTAAAATTTGAGATTGCCTTTTTCATTCTGAAACAATCTGTGACCCTGCACACTGAGCATTAATGTCCTCCTAGTTTTACTGGCACCATAATTTTCAGGTGGATGGGCTTTAGGTCAAGGCACAAATAGGGTGTTCACTCCACACCTTAATGTTCCTCAAGTGCCCAACGCACATTCAGAAGTGTAAGCTGCATGCAAAGCATACACAGTTACTTCATGTTGAACAAAATATGTTCAGAGCCCCAAAATAATGAAATCTAGAGGAAACTTAGAGAAACCAATTGCAGACACTGGTTAGGGACTTCTTGCATCACTATCATCTAGCACAATTAAGACTTCTAACTTATTGAGATATTCAGCCCATGTAACTGAGACTGGGTGGTCACATTCCAGGGTCTAGTCAGAGTGAGAGGAGGGAACAGATCCATATAGATAACAAGGAGGTAAGAGAAAGGGAAAATACGGCATAGTTGAACATTCCATACCACAAAGGTAAGACAAACATCACCTATGTTTGATAGTCAAACTGCTTTTATCAGTTTCTGAGGTTAATCAAAAGAGCCAGGAGTGCCACATGTGTACTTGTTCCTCCGTTATCAAGCCCTTACCTCAGAGTTTTTCTTCAAGGTTCATTCCTTTCTCCTACAGTATTTGCATACTTATCAAATGCCACCAGGAGGCTGCGGGGCAGCCTTTAGTGGGAGCCACTGTTTCCTACAGTATTGATCAGCAACATCTTCCGAGTTTAACAGTGCTTAGCTTAAAGCAGGACAAAGCTAAACTCATCTGATAAAGCTAAGGTTAAGAATGACTTCTGAAAGAGCAATACATGTCAGAAAATGTTCTGGTTTCCATGGTGTAGGATACCCAAGGCAGACTTTTGAGTCAGTCCTCATCACTGGCACCCTTTTATACTTCTCAAATTCAGTATCCAAATGTCTACAAACAATGTTAGACAAACGCCTGACATGTTCATTTCTAGACATGAGCTATGAAATCCCACGGGGTCTTAAGGTCTTGGTGAAACACCCAGTGCTTATCTCTGTGTCAAAATGAACTGTACCAGGAGTGAAAAAACTAATTCAGGAAAACTGCAGCAGAAACATTTCTGAGTTACTAAAAGCACAGACTTCCCTGTGCAGTTCACCTGCTTAGCGAGCTGCACTGCCTCTCCTCTGAACATGTTTTTTCTGTACCCCCCACAGCCTGCAGCCAAATGCAGACTGCAGCCAGCTTGGCCACCGAATAGTGGAGTCATCTTAAAAAACGTGTACAGGAGACCCAACTTTCACAGGATGACTGTCTAGATGACATTACATCTTCCCAAAAGTGAACAGGAAAAATGAATGCAGAACCAATTTCCACATCCTAGACACTTTTGCAGAAGTGTCAAACTAAATGTGTTCATTACTGCTCTCACATATATCCCCAACTCTCTCTGACTACAAACTGAGCTCTATAACTGTAAAACAAAGCTATTTTTCTTGTTAAGAGAGGAAGTGTGAGAGAACAAGCAATTGTTATTCCTGTTTGTAAACATTTAATAGGAATTGAGGTGCTCTGCTGATGCTGGTTATGTACTGGAATAAGCAAAATTCTGGTCTCATGACAATGTAAATCTGGAAGAACCTTCTTTAGGTCAGTACAATTACTACAGCAAAATTGACTGGGCTGAGAGTTTGTCTAACACATGAAAGGGAAACATCTCAAGCACAACTACAGGCTGGGCAGAGAATGGATTTAGAGCGTCCCTGAGGAGAAGGACTTAGGGGCGCTGATCCATGACAGCACAACATGAACCCCCAGTGTGCATTAGCAGCTCAGAAGGCCAACTGTGTCCTGGGCTGCATCAAGAACAGTGTGGCCAGCAGGTTGAGGGAGGTGATTCTGCCGCTCTACTCTGCTCTCGGGAGACTCCACTTGTTCAGCCTGGAGAAGAGAAGGCTCTGGGGAGACCTAATTGAGGCCTACCAATACTTAAAGGGGTACTACAGTAAAGTGGGAGAGGGACTGTTCACCATGGAGTGCAGTGATAGGGTGAGGAGCAATGGCTTTAAGCTGAAAGAGGGTAGATTTAGGTTAGACATTGGGAAGAAATTCTTTACAATGACGGTGGTGAGGCCCTGGCACAGGCTGCCCAGAGAGTCTGTGGAAGTCCCATCCCTGGCAGTGTTCAGGGCCAGGTTGTATGGGGCTTTGGGCAACCTGGTCTAGTGAGAGTGTCCCTGCCCATGGCAGGGGGGTTGGAACTAGAGGATCTTTCAGGTCCCTTCCAATCCAAAGAATTCTATGATTCTATGTGCCTCTGTAACTTCCACCAAGCAGAATACAGTTGTTTAAATTCCTCCATTAGCCTGAGTGACAGGATTACTAGTTTACTAGGAAAATCCAAAAGGACTTACAGTAACATATAGGTCTCTGAAGAAAATTACGGGAGTTTATATTCAGAAGTCATAATCAGGAGTTAAAATATTATGGTAGAAACCATCTTCATAGAAAAACAAGGAAGAAAGCTAAAGAACTTTCTTCCCAGAAGCAGATTTCTTCCTGAATTTCCAGATGCCTACCTAGAAAACATACTCAAGTCTTAGTTTGAGGACCTCATGTATTAACCCTTGGATGACTGAAAGAAAGAAATACTGTATGCAGCATGTGACGAGTGCCCTGTTCCAGGTTTGCTGTATGACGCACACAGTGGAGACCAACCCTGGGTTTGCACTTTTTGTGCCACTGAATAACCAATAGGAATGACAATATTCAATGAGATGCTAAGATGAACACAGCTGTAATTTAACAAAACAATATCTTTGCCTCCCTCAGCTGGGTGTTCTAATTTACCTCATCCCTCCTGTAATATAAGAAAGATGACTTGGGTTTAAGATACTCTAGAGACCTAAGCTTTTAAGGCCAGTTAGAAGAGAAGAAT
This sequence comes from Laterallus jamaicensis coturniculus, assembly GCA_022605575.1. Taxonomy (NCBI): domain Eukaryota; kingdom Metazoa; phylum Chordata; class Aves; order Gruiformes; family Rallidae; genus Laterallus; species Laterallus jamaicensis. Next base: position 5,859,948 of record JAKCOX010000036.1, on the reverse strand, counting down.
TACAAACAATGTAGGACTTTGGCAGTCATAAGGAGATTGTCAAGAAAACAGTTAACAAAGAACAAAGATATGAAGAGTCTTTTCAGTGACAGAACAGTTCCCATAAACACTGACGGCTGCTGACTTGTATAAACTAAGCATGTGGGGCCAAGTGCTGCAAAGTACTGTGACTACTGGCAAGATTAAAGCTGTCCACCATAAACAGGCAACCACAAGGATAACAGCTGACAGAATCATGGTCCAAACTCAAATGAGTGAATTATTCCTCTCACAGTGCAACAGGCCAGTCTGACACAGATGAATCCACTTGTACTTTGGAGTATTTTGTACTTTGGGAGATGAAAGTGGCCTGATAAAGTGTCTCTTTATATGAAAATTGTATCTAGTATGCACAAATTACAGGACATTTCCTCATCTGAAGATACAGTGGATGGACGCAGTATCAGTAGTAACACAAGGACAAGTTCTTGCCCCACTACTGGCTTGTGGAGTATGGAGGTTTGTGGGTGATGAAACCAGGAGGAAGTTATCTACAGGAGCAGGGACTGCTCTGGGAGGTGGGTGAACCTTGACTTTATATGCTGTTAAACAGATGTCCTCAGACATTTGCCTGGTTTCTCATAAAATTCTTGGGAGGGTTCTTCTACCTTAGGAAAGGTCATGAACACATCCAGTCATCAAAATTGAATGCAGAGAGATATTTTCCCTCCATGTTTTATAGGTAGAGCAAAATTGCATTTCTCAAGCTAGATCGTCACTCTCCCCTCTTCACTGAACTCTGTCCTGTCTTTAACTGGACTAGACATAATATCTTGGCTTGTAAAACTCTTGGCCTGCTGCAGATCACATTAAACTGAGTTATGGAATGTATTTTGGAGGCGGTGACAATAAAAATAAGACTTTAAAATGACCTTTTAGGTTCTTTAAGCAATTTTTAAAACATTTGCTAGAGAAACATAACATAGAGAGAAAAGAACTTTTACTCTCATCACAAGCAAGGCCTGCTGAGATCCCACAACCGAGAAACTAAATGTTGTTTTTCTGGGGTCAGAGGGTATGATATTCTTTGTTAATCAGGAAACCTAGAATTTTATTTGATATCCTGGCAGAATGCAGTGTGCTTATGATGAACTTAATGAATTTGACTCTGCCTGTTGGCTCAAAACCCACATAGATACATAGCATTTGCAGTACAGTGGGAACATTTTAAAAAGAGAGTAATTCTCTAAGTGTAGCTTTGCCAGAGAATGTAATTATCTAGGGGTTGGTTGGATTTTAAAAAGCAAATTAACACTCCTAATTTCCCCTCCTCCTACCTTTTAAATTTCTTTAAAACATGCAACAAACAGTAAAGGCCAGTCTGGCTGGCACCATTTATTCTTGCAATTGCAAGGGCTTTTGACATGTGTGTCTTCACTTGAAGGGTATAGTCACTTGAAATGCAGAATAGATGAGGCCATTCATCTATTGATGGATCAAGAAGTTCAAGAAGTCCCAGACTTAGTGTTGCTCCTACTACAAAAAGATGTGACAGCCACAGAACTTTCTTTTGGTCCCAGGTGTAAAGGGAATGCAGTTGCTGACTCGAAACAAAGAAATGGTAGGTGTCTGGTAATTATAGAGTGAGGGCAAGAGAAAAGGCAGATCAGAAGAGGCAACGCAGACCAGCTCTGTTGTCTTGTTTCATGGCATGTATCTCAGCTTGATTTTCTGTTACCTGTCCATAGCCAACTTGCACACTCAGTATATTTTCTCATAAACGTACATTTAATATATTCTCTTTGACTTTACTCCAGTGAGTCCAGCAATGGCAGTTTGCAACTCAAAAGTTCACTCCAGACAGTCTCAGTCGTATTCTTGTATAGTGGTTCTTCTTCTACATTTGTGTATTTTTATGTCACTATCTATACAAATTATGGTTAATTGTGGTTAATCTGTATCATTGCTTAATACTAGTAGACCTAAATACTTAGTTAAAATACTAAAACATAATGTGTAAAGATTTTCTTACTGAGATATGTAGGTAAATTTTTTGGATCTTGTCACACACTTCTGGGAAGAAGTGCAGACACTTTGTCTGTGTCAGCCACATAGGGAAGTCCAGGAGACAGCATATTATTCTGTATTATTAATGCCCTGCAGCTTCGCTTTGAGTTCTGTCAGCACTTCATAGATGGCACAAGTCTCTTCTAACAAGAAATTCTGTACTTCATAACCATCTCTGGGTGTAATTTACGGTAGCTGTGACATAAAGAGGAGCCTAGCAGCAGAAAGGGACAAAGTGGCATTTTGTGAGGAAAGCATCACTTGTGTTTCATCTTCACATACCTTATGTCACAGGAAACAAAAAGTAACACTGCTGCAGAGAACCTAAGCTGCATGAAGAATACAAGGGTTTTAAAGTAATATTAAACATGTAGTTGAAACTATTAAAGTTTCCAACTGCATGCATTTCACAGATCATCATTTATATAGTCCCAAGAGCAAAGCAGAAAAGAAGATTTAACTCTTTCCTTGAAAGCATTCTGTGGCAACCTCCCCCTAACTTGCAGGACTTCTGTGAATTCCACTGCAAAAAGGTACTACACCAAAGAAAACCTGCTGCCATCTCTTTTACCATTTCTTCCACTTAACTTCACTGGTCAGAAGGGATTCCACTATTAATAGGGAAAGCATCGAGCACACAGAGCTCACCGACACTCAGTCTGCACGTAAGCAGGCTGTACATTAACAATGCACAGGGCAAAAAAACCCAGCAGGGGACTAGATAAAGTAAGCCACTTCACACAAGGGCTTGTGGGCAAGCAGCCTTTACACTCCATCTGAAATCTTAAAATGACCTAAAGTCTATTTTGAAGTGATCTATTATTAGACAACAGACTGTCACTAAGGGGGAGCCTCAGGCCTGCGAACGCGGAGCTGCCTGTTGGAGAGTGACTTGGCGGAGCAGTGTGACCATCTTTGACCCGGTGGGAACTGTGGAATGCAAATTAATTATCCCCATTAGGATCCACACTGAGGGGAAAAAAAATAGTAACAGGCATGATCTCCACAAGCCCATCAGATTAAAACCAGCTATGAGAAAACCAATCTTGCAATTATGCTAATTGTGTCCTGTTATTCTTCCTAGAGAAAGTGGTGTGTGTATATATCTATATATAGTTTTTTGACATATTGCTGGGGCAATATGAACTCAAAGGGGCTTTGTGTGAAGCATTTGTGTTCATTTCCTAAGACACTTCCCTCAGAACACTTCTGACATTCAAGCATCATCAAATTCCTGCCTTGGCAGATCCTTGTGTTAAACTGCTTCATGGCAGCAGAGGGCTCTCTTTGGCAGCTGTGGCATCACAATGCTCTTCTGTAAAGCCACATACGGGGTGATCCCTTTGGTTACTGCACGTCTTTTGTAAGGCAACTTGAAAATCAAGCCTGTACTTCTCTTTTCTCATTCTCACATGAGGCGCTTTCCCTAACAACTCTGTGATGTCATCAGCCAGCAACTCACTGCCACCGATTTCTTATTCGGATGCTGAAAATAATCATAACCTTTCAGGAAGGAAAGGTGATGCAAATAAGGAGTAAAATTGCTGACCAGGGGTAAACTTGAAAGCCATTTCAGTGCAGAAAGAAACCAAGCAACTAAAATTAATAAAAAAATCCTATCGACTTAAGGCTGACAGCATGCAATTCAACCATACTTTGTTTTTAATACTCAAATTGTAATTATCCTAATATTGGGAATGAATTCTGTGACAAGAATTCAAAATGCTTGAAATATACCTTTAAAAATACACCAACTAAAAAGAAAACAGAGGGTGACATAAATGAATTCACTGAAACAGTGAAAGGCAAAGTGGCAAAATTGAAAACAACTATTTGACTCTCTTGCACAAAGCACAGATGAGGAAAACTTAGTTTCTTCGACAGAAATACAGTTGGAAAAGTACCAAGATGTATCTATCACAAGTGTTTCTACAGAAAATGTCAGTATCAATCATCTGTGACCTGGGAACATGAATAGTTACAGATACCAACATCACTTGTTTTTTACCAACTGTTCATCTCCTGCCAGTTTCTCCCACATTATCTTCAGCTTGTTCTTTCCTTCAATAAAGGAATTGTCATTTGGTCAAGAAGAGATGGACAGAGAAACACCAGCACTTGTAAATCTTTGTCTAGAAGGCCAGGTGAACCCTCTTTTTGGTTCTCCCCAGTGCCAAGGACAGAGAGCAAGGAAGGGTGTGCCAATGGCCTCCCTATGCTGTAGGACAAAGATTTCATGTGCTCCCATGCTGTACTCTTTGTTAAGACTACCTCCTCCTCCTCCACAGAGCAGCACTCTGTGCTGACATTTAATCCCATGAGGTGACAGCCTCAAATCAGTAGGGACAACTCACTACAGCAGCCGTTTTCTCCCTTTGCCTAAATCACATCCTCTGTGCTGGGGAAGAAACATGCATGTGCATGTCTGTGTAGTGTTCAACATCTCTGTCTTCTCCCCATGAACTGAAGTAAACAGGGTAATAGAGACATATTTTTGGTAAAGATCACCTGTTTAAATCTGACCTCCCAGGTAATGAGATTTCTCACCTTTTTTTTTTCAGTTGCTGTATTAAAACAGATCTGTTCAGTGCCAGATTCCCCAGTATCTGTAAACACCGGTACTGGAATCCAATGCAAAGCCAAGGAATGTACATAACGGTGCAAACTGGGTTAATTTTATATGACTTTCCTTATATATATATATAAAAAAGATAAAGCTGTTTCAAGCAGAAAGTTTGAAGATGGGAGCCCCAAAATAAGTAATTTCTATCAGAATAAATTTAGTTATAGAAATGTCTCACAGATTCATCTCAAAAAGTAACTGGGAAATTAATTTAAGCCTCTTCCACAACTAATTTTTTACTAGACTTCTAAAGCAGGCTTTCTGAACCGCTTCAGTTTTGAAGGCTCCATGATATAGAACTGTACAGAACAACAGCAATTTCTCTCTTACAGTGCTAGAAGCAGGCAGGCACTCTTGAAAAAAACTAGAGGTATGGTTTGAAACTCATGGAAGCTGCCAACAAAATATATAGGTGCTATATATTTTGAACAGTTAAAAAGCAGAATGTCTGTCCCTGTCTGTCAGATCAGTTATTTTAAAATAAAACTATAAAAATAAACATAATACACATTGTAAAGCAGAAACTGAACACTCATAAATATGTATGTACCTACTTAGAAATGGTATTAATTCAACAATCACAATTATATGTCATCTATTAAAATCACAAAACTGAAAATATGGAACCAGCTATTCAGCCTCGTGCTTCAAATAAATGGAGCGATTAACAATAATTAAAACCCATGATGGGTCCTATAGGTTATTCAACTAATCCTTCCTCTCCTGTTTGTTCTCCTCCAGCTGTCAATGCTGGCCTCTGGCAGATGAGATATGGGACCACAAGTGCCTTACCCCGATCAGGGACATCAATTTATAGAACTCACTGTGCTCAGCTGTATTTATTATTAATTAATTATCTGCTATTAATATTTTATTTACTGTTTGTAGTTTTTATTTTAGATCATGGATTTTAGTTCTGTCATTATTGCAAAGATCTTGACATCATAAGGATGAAAGAATGCATTACTTAAAAGGCATCCAAAAGACTCCAGCTATCTCAGCATCTAATGGAGATAACCTTCCAGCTGCCAGAGTTTTAAATGCTTATCTCACATTCTGTTTTCATTCAATAATTAGATTTTTATTAACAGGGTATTGACCTTCTGAAGGCTTAGTACTTTGTGCGAGGACAAACAGAGTGATACTGAATACCATTGGCGATACATTTACTTTTTCTAAATGTGAATCAGTGGCTAGATTACTCTGCCCCCTCCTCTCAATAGGAGCTAGCTCACTCAAATCCTAAATAATTAGTTGCAAATTCTAAGTGAATCTGCTTGCCTTTAAAGCATTTTACATGGACTTTTTTCTTGTAAGGTTTTTATTTTTTTAAAAGCATAATTTCCATTAACTCCTGCTTTTAGTCAGGCTATAAATACCAGAAGAACAGTCTCCCTCCTGGTATTTTGGCACTTCTGTATCTTTTCATAGCCAGAAAAAGTAAGTGGAGAGACAAGAAAATGAAAAACAATAAAAAACTGCCCAGAAGTTAACTGAAGCACCCTGCGAATTCCAGACAAAAATTACACAAGTTTGGATTCAGATAGTCTTCTATCTAGTGGGTTGTTTTTTTTTTGCTTACAAACATATTTATTCCAAAGCAGCACTGCACGTGTTACCAAAACTTGTCTAAAGGTTGTCTCCAAGCCCAGTCCTTTGGCAGAGTTCTTTCCCACTTTTGGCACCTGATGACAGTGTGCTAACCCCTATTTCACTTCTACTGAAGGTGGAATTTAACATGAAATACCTGACCTGGGATGTTTTATAGTTAAATTTAATCCACCAGCCCTGAGCTTATTTGTCTAGGATTCAGATAATCTTGATTTAATTCCTGCCTTCTCCACAGTCCATTCGCATGGGTCGGACAGATTACTTGAGTGGTGCCTCAAATCCATTTCTGCAAAATGACCCTAATAATTTTTCACTCCCTGCAAGCCATTGTGCAAGTAAATCAATAAATCCTTATGAGGTGTTTCCGTATCTCAGGGGTCAGTCACAGGGTATATTATTAGGCTAACACGTGACTCCAGAGCCTAATAAAAGAACAAGGCATTATCATGTCTCCCTCTTTTTTAAACATCAAAAATAATTTTGATGATGTAATCTCATTTGAATATTGGATTAAATACTGATTCAATTATTATCTGCTCCAAACCCATTTCTCTACCTCAAATCTAAAGCAGATTTTTAATTTTAAGAAAAGCTAAGAGAAGTAAAAGTGCACACACAGAGAGGTGCTCCAAGATAAAACAATGTAGGGGAAAAGAAGTCTCTCACTGTGCAATGTCCTTCAGATGGATCCAGCACAACCCCCACTGTGCTGCTCACCATGAAATGTTAGTCATACCTAGGCCTCACATTATGGTTTACCATTTTGGGTCGGCTGAAGATCCAGCTGCAAACAGTGCTGTACAGAGTAAGTCACCTCTGAACACCTATTTCCTTGGCACAGTTATCTCAAATTATTTGTTAGCAAGACCGTGTCGGGATCCCCACTCTTTGACCACTGCCTTGACTTTCAGGAGCCAGGAGACCCATTTTTCAGGCATGAAGTTGGTTAATGCTAACAATTAGTAAAGAAGGAGGAAGATACTTGCAGGTTCATGTCTTAGTCTAATTGCCTTGAGGTAATCACTAGTCAGCTGGTCTGGTTTTGCTGCCCTGTGGCTTAACTAGCATTTGAACAAGGTACCAAATCCTTAGGACTTTATCCTGGTCCTTTTTCAGATCCCCACCACAGTCATTCACAGAGGTCAGGAATGACCCATTTGGCTCAATGTTTCCAAGCACTGGTTCCTGTATGCCAGAACTGGTGCGAACACCTTCCGTACGCTCACTCGGGATTACAGGACTGGAGCCTGATTTTCATGGCACTGACTCATGGGAATTACATCATACCCCTGAGACAGATCCGTTCAGTTCCATGGGACCAAAGCAGAGATGGCAACTCTGTTAAGAGTCTAATCCTGGGAGAAGGATTTTGTGTTGGGGATAGGTGCTTGAAATAGCCAGGACAAGAAGGAAAATGGTGTTAACTTCCTATTTGTCTATCACGGAGTGTTACTTAAGTGAAAGTCTTCAGGTGTCTTCCATTGCCTCAAAGCTGCCATGGTTCTAAGACCTTTTTATTTCTTCTCCTAAGTGGAAGCAATTGGCACAGGCTGGTTCATCATGGTGCGAAACTCTCATTTAGTAACAGGATTTTCTATTTCTATTTTCTATTTTTTCTTCATATAATTTATTCTCTTACCTCATTGCTTATAATCTTCACATCAAACTGTGCTTATCTACCTTGCATTCATTTAATTTCTCAATTCAGCTCTCTCTGTATTAAACAACCTCATTTCTTGACCATTTTCTGAAATTTCAGTGGTATCCCATACAGTTTCATTTTCATTTCCCCAAACCACTGGTGCAATGTCTGTAATATGGTTCTGTAAACTGCTGAGATTAACTTCAGCAATGGTATTCACTGAAATTTGTCCAATCAAATAGAGTGGTTCTTAAAACTTCCTCATGCCAATTTTCCTTTGCAGTCACCGTTTCTGTGGCTCATTCAATCCCATGGCCTTCTGATGAGGCTTCTAAGAATGAATACAACTGTAATGTTATTCTCTCACATATAACACCACTCCAGTATGTCTGGTAGGCAGGTAACTGAACACTCAGCATGAGGCGATGACTTCCAGTTGGTTCCTGTATTTCTAAATGCCAAATTTTATCTTTAGAAACCTCTACTATGTAAAGGTCTACCACAGAATTAAGTTCTGTCCCTACAGATCATCACAGGAACTCAGTTGTTATGCACTTACCATGCACCTTAGCTTTCTGTGCTCCATTTCAGCTCCCATGGAACAAATTCCTTCCTACTAGGTGTCAGTCGGCTTCCGTCATATCTGGATTTATCAGTGACCCTTTGTATCTTCAACCAACAGACCCAGATGTTTCCATCTGCCTTTTGTTGGATGACTCACTGCCTTATTCCTCCTCCCAGTTTATGGTTCTGCTGATGGCTCTGAGAGTTCAGACTCTTCATTGCCATTAAGATCTAACTAAGTTCTCTGCCTACCAGACACAGTCACTCTGCTCAACAAGAACAAAAGGTAAAATGGCTCAAACGAATATGTCAAAATGTCCCATCTTCCCATTATAATTTTGTAAAAATTTATCTTAATCTTTTCCATATTCCTGTTTCTGTTTTCCCCCAATTATAAATGATTTGAGTATCACTTGCTTTTTACACAGTACAATTGCATATAAATCTTTTGCCAAAACCATGTATCTCAGCTCAGGTTCATTAAAACCTTTGCTGACTGCTAAGTACATCTGACAAGCTGTCCAATTCTGCTCTGAAAGCGATGATACCTTTGGAACATGACCCGCAGTGAAAATAGTTCCTTTCAACTGAGTTTCACTTTGATGTCTCTGAATGGATTGAATGCCAAGCTCACACCAAAAGCCAAACGATGTGTATGGGAGCCTGAAAACTGCAGGTGGTGAATGAAACTCATCAGATAATGTGGTCTCTGCTCTGCAGATAACAAATATCATAGCACCTGCTAATCTAAATCATTAAAGTATGTCTAAGGCCTACTTTCTAAAACATTCATGGAGGACCTGTGTTGTGTTTTACCTGGAAGATTTTCTGCTCATTTAAATCACATCATGCATTGCCAAGGGCTGGTCCCTGCTCATGTCCTGGAAGTACCATATTATCAGTCTGGCTGAGTATATTTTAAAGCTCAGCTACATCTATTCAGCATCCCTGTATATTGCTGACTATCTATGACAGTGAAACAGTTCAATTAAGATATACTCCTCTCAGGCTTTCTTTAGGCATGTCAGCTGAAAGGGATGCTAAACTACTGAACTTTATGTTTGTTTTGAAACCGCCTTTTAATCTGCTTAAGTGTCTCATCCAGACCTTGAAGAACAAACAAGCAAAAGAGCTGGATTCTATCATGATTAATTACAATGGGAATAAGTCCCAGCCTAAACATTTACTGAATGCTTAATCCCTGTTAATGCTTTTACTGAATATAAAAACCAACTCCATGGAAAAATATATAGCATTTTCATATAGTATTTTTATTATTGTTATCCCAGCTGGGGTCTTTTGGGGGTTTTTTTTGGAGAGGGGGAGGGGGGAAGTACGTTGGTGGGGTTTATTTTCTGCAGCAAGTGCTTCCTTGGGAAAAAGGTACCTGGTAAAAAGTAGAAATAAGACTTTTTGGTGCATGTGCATGAAAGCAGTGCTGCTAACAGAGGAAATATTTTAGCACAGGATAAACTATGGAAACAGGCAAACATACAGGAGGTTTATTTGGTATGCACAATCCAACTAGGGCAGTCAAGACCTGTAGAACACCAGAACCGTGTGGGGAAGTGGGTAGCAGCAGAAGGTGATGCCACAAGGAGGTACGGCACAGTGTATGACAGAAGGTAAGACAGACAATCCAGTGTCAGCTCGTTTCCTTTGCTTAGAGTCAGCTCATTTAACCAGTGTCCACTTTGCTTTTGCCACATGCAGAAGTCCCTTTCTCAGCATGTTGGGGAGAGTGAATATGCTGTCAGCCCATGCTAGTTTACAGCAATTACTGCTGATACCAAATGTTTTTGATCACCCTCTATGTTAGAACAATTCCACAAAAAGACAAAAATCTGTGTCATGTTTCACTCACTGTTGTTGTCTCCTCTTTGTCCTAACTTCCCAGAAATGCTAAAAAGATGGATGGAAAGGTAGTCAAAAAGCCACATATGGTGAATGACATTAAACACTAAAATCTTACGTTCTTTGGGTACTTATCCTTCCCACAGTAATCACGGTAGTCTCTGCACATACGGGAAAAAAGCAGAGGCCATCACCTCTTAAACAATGTATTTACTAAAGTGAAAAATCAAATTGCCGAGCTCAGGTGCTGCAGCTCGGGCCCTTTGGCCACACTACACCACTGAAAGAGCACTGAATGAGCACTTCCAGTGGTGTAGTGTGCCACCTTTTCTTCCCAGTGGAAGCTAAGCTCCTCCTAACCACTTTGAAGCCAAACAGCAGTAGGCATTTCGTTTTCAGGGCTGTGGAAGGAGTGTGCACAGCACAAGACAGAAAGATTTGAAGAGGCAAAATCTCTCAAACTACTTTTTGCTTTATGAAGTAATTCAGCTACCGACACAAGTATTGATCTTCCTGCTGGTTCACAGTACCTTTACAGTCCCCGTCAGAGGTCTTGATCTGACTTCTCTAGTTACAAATAAGTACCGTCATCAGAGAAGGTCTAAAGAACCATAAAACAGTTTTTTTCTCTTACTGCTAAGGACATTTCTTCTTCTGTAGAAGTCAGAGTCATTCACTGCATGCATCACTTAAACAGTATTAAGAGGACAATACACCAATTGTAAGTATACACTCAAGCTACCGTGAACTACCAATGCATGTCTGCATACTAAAGGCTGGGTTCCTACACTGATATACATCAATATTTGCTCATTTACTTTGAGAAATTGAATAGCTATATACTTACATGACTTCCTATTTGCTCGTGATCGCTTCCTCTCTCTAGGCACCGCTCGCTGGCTTGGCACTTGGGTGGCAGACTTTACAATGCGATCCATGATCTCATCTGCTGCATCATCTGTTGCATTAGGGGAATCATCATTGCCAGCATTCCACGAACTGATACGGCCTGGAAGAGTCCAGAAAATTATTGAGGGAACAGAAGACAGAAGTCTCTTGCGTTGCTTTGGTTTTGCAGTTGATCCTTTTTGGGAACTACAGCAGGCGACTCAGTCTTCACTAATTCAAATTGGCCAAAGCAGAAGACTCTCTAATGGAGAATATTTCTAAATAATACCCTAGACTCTCTGCTGTATCAGCAGAGACCTGAGAGCTCAAATGCAATTATAACTTTCTGTTCCCTTCAGCCTCAGAGTCTTATCCTTGACCATACAACTGGCATATATCTGCTAGAGACTGCCTGTGAGCCAAGGATTGCTGGAGTGCTGTGTGGCCATGTTTCCCTCTGCTCCTATTACATAGAGACTAGAAGTCATGGCACATGTTAGCTACCAGTGCAAATCAGCAAGACAGGTCATTTGTAGCAAAAGAGAGAAACAATCCATTTCCAAGCATCTGTATCAGACCGTAGGGCAAAGATGACAAAAAAGGGCAAAAGATGTGGTTCGACATTTCCAGTTCTCCCTTTCACAGCGAGGAATTCACCTTCTCATCACAGAGCTGTATGTGTCCTGGCACCACTCTGTGTGCTCTCTTATGAGCAGCAAAGCAAGAGTCACTGGCAAGCTGGTAAGCTAAGTAAGCAATTTTGATTAAAACCACGAACAAACAAGTGAGCCATGTCTCTGAACCCGAGGCTCTGGCACTGCTTACAACACAGAGCTGTCTCAGACAAATCTTTGAGTTCCTCCACTACAGACTGCTGTTCCATGTGCTTTTTGTTTTTAAATAATTTGAAGGCCAGTATGCAGCACGAATGGACAGCAAGCTTTGCAAAAGAGTGGGTATGGTAGAATTGCAAGCAGCTAGTGATTCACATGTGAGGCTGCTCCATATCCCATCCCCGGTATCAATAAACCACAGCTTTGATTAGCGCTTTGCTCTGCCGCTTCTTTTCTGGCTCTCATCAAGTGCAATTGTACTATGATAGTGCTCCTGACAAGCATCTGTCTGGCTCACTCATCCTCTGCCTCTGCCGTTCTTCAGGGGAACACAGGCTGACTCCCATTATCAGGACACACTGCTTGTTAGCATTCAGTGGATTACTCCTGTGCAGATTGAATTATTTCATCTTTGTATCCAGTTAGTTGACTTGCTTCTTAAATTGGGGCCTTGGAACCTCTAAATTAGAGAGGATCATGGCTTGAAGACTTAATAAATTATGCATACACAGACTTAGTAGTAGATGCTCTGGATGCACTATCGACGGTATAAAAAAAGAATCAAGAAAGTGTAAGAAATGCAGATGTGAGGGTAACGAAATACCAGAACAGAAAACCAAGGGCTTGAATTTTGGTGCATCACCTTTACGCCAAAACCATTCTCCAGGTATCACAGGGTGAGGGTGAGGGGAAGACAAAAGAAAATTAACTAGTGAGCCCAGCGTCTGCAAAATGATTTAGCATAAAAGAAGTGGTTTAGTGGCTGCTTAAATGAAGAGGTGTACCAGTGAATCATGTCTTGGACAAAAAGCAAGGCTATCTTGTTGCCAAGAATGGTTGTACCAGTGAGCTCTTCTGTCAGAGTATCAGGTGTTGGACTTGTCAGGTTGGGTCAGGTTTTCATTTCCTCCCTGTCAGCTTTCAGCAATCACCCATGCTGGAAACCACTTGGAAACAGCAGAGCACCACAGACCTCAGAGAAGAGGTATCTGTTAGGATAGCAAGGAGATGGGGGGCTGTCCACAGCAGCTTTTTATGCTCCTAAGCACTGCTTAATCCACTCACTACCTTTGCAGTTAAGCAGTGGTAGTTAAAACTTCCATCATCTTTTCTCTACCCTTTTTCCTCTCCCCAGTCATTCCGAAAATGCTGCTAGGCCCTTTCACTTCCCTTCCGATTGCTACTTTCTACATGCTTCTGTTGAAAATGAAAAGAAAACCACATCACAGATCTGCCATTTTACCTTCATGATGAGAACAGGAATAACAATTGGGTTGTTAGAGGGCACCACATTCATGGGGAGGTGGTGGAGTCTCCTTCTCTGGAGATATTCAAGACTCGTCTGGACGCCTATCTGTACAGTATGAGCTAGGGAGCTGCTTTGGCAGGGGGGTTGGACCCGATGATCTCTCGAGGTCCCTTCCAACCCCTAAGATTCTGTGATTCTGTGAATTTCTCCAGGCTTGTACTCCTAATGCCTCCAGACGCTATGTTGGATGTGGTCCAGGTGTTAAAACTTCAGGCAAATTCTCCTACACCCCTGCGTACCACATTACCGCCCTCAGTGTGAAAACACTCATCGCCTTCCCCTTCACCCTTTCTGCTGTGAGCACTATGCAAGGAGCCATGACCCACGTTTGGGTCATCAGGTGGCTACCAGGCCCCAAGAAACATGGCCAAAAGGAAACTGCTGGCACTCACCTCGGCTGGCTCGGCTTCGAGTGCGGACCCCGAGCGCCGTGGTGCTTTCCCCACCTATGGAGGAGGTCTTCAGCACGGCTTTCATGTTCTCATGTTCTGCAGCATCCTCAGCGTACTGCAGCCCCTGGGGCTGGCTCTGGCAGGGGGGCGAGCTGCTGGAGAACTTGCCAGACTGTGGGAGGAAAATGGATTTGATGTTTTAACCGATAACAGAACACAGAGTTGGTCAGAGTCTTGACTGTGAATGGCAAGGAGAGAAGTGCTCTCCTGGGCTGGTGTGGAGTGCAGATATTCCCAAAAGAGCCAGGCAACAGTTGCTCCTCTCTCAGAGCATGCACCCTGGGCAGAAACAAGCTGGAAATAAGGTGACAGCAGGGAGCAGACACAATCAGAGGAAAACCAGACGCATTAGCTCGGGCTTTATAATTTTGACCTTCTGCCTGAGAGTATAAGGTAGAAAGCAAAGACTTGCTTTGAAACCTTTGACCCAAGCTGGGCCCAATCTGGGGTCAGGTATAACACCGAGTGGGACAGGATGAGACCTGACACAAATGAGAAATAGCTTTCCTTTTTTTCCTGTATTTTCAGTGACAAGGCAAAACTGGGAAAGCCTTCTGGGAAGCAAGGCCTTTCCCTCCTGCCTCTCTGCATCACTACACAGAAAACTCTTAAACTACTCTCAAACACAAATACCTACAAGTAACCTTAAAATACATTACCAGTAATGCTGAAAAAATCTCCGGTCCCAAAGCACCCAGCCAAATTATTTCATGGCCAAAACACAAAAATTGCATTTGGCAGTTAGAAGAACAAACAAAACCTCACAAGAGATTTAAGAATCTGCCCTCTGCTTCCCCAGCCCCCCTGTGATTTCCCTGTCACCAGGACTACGTTAACAACACACATAGCACGTGGATGCAGCAGCTCCACCAGTTACTGAATACAGCCATCTAGAAACAGAGGAGGACTGCAGAAATTGATACTTTCTAAGGAGAAGAAGAGTTCTGCATCACTGGGCTGCTCTCCCTTCCCAGCTTCTGCCTGCAAAGGCTTGCGGCATTGGTATTCACCCTGCTGCTCTGCGCTACAGAAAGGCTGAAGCACATTTAAAATCTAATCCTGGCTGCAGAAAATACCAACTCCATCAACAGCAAACAGATAATAATACCCCTTGGTATTTGCAGTCATAATAGCTCAGCATCAGAGACTCAAACATGTTTTCTTTTCCCTTTTAACCTTTCTTACTCCTACTGACTCAGCACAAATAGGAAGGTGTGCTGCATTCTTTTCTTCCTTTGCATAATAAGTAACATTAATTATTCATTTGATGGTATTGAGCCAGCCAGTTTAAAGGGATGCAAACCTGCAGAGCCTTTCTGTCAGAAAACAGTAAATTGGAAGAAAAGTCTGGGCCCTGCTTTCAGAGCTTTGATCCAAGTCCCTGGGGTTAACTTGTTAAGACTGCACACTGAAAATATTTAAGCTGGAAATCAATGATGAGATGATCCTCTTTTAACATGACTTTTTGGGGCAGGACAGCAAGTTAAATGAGTAGTAAAACAATAATCCCTACATGGCATCAAAGTAAATATACCATTGTGAGATTTATTTTTGATAGTGACAAGATTTCTTGTTAAAATACTAGCTTGCAACATTTTGATGTGGAAAATGTGCAAGTACTAGATTTTCACACGTGAAATTAAAATGACAGAAAAACATTAGAGAGAAACTTCCATGGAAGTGCATGCCATTTTTTTGCATTAGGAATACTCTCTCATATGCCAATGGGTTTTAAAGGCAATCAATACCAACTCAGAAAAAAACCCAAACAATAAAATCTTCGCATAACTGTTAGTTACTAGTCACACAGGTTAGTTAAATCTTGGGTTAAAGAGGCTGATTTGTTTACTTTTCTTTCTGTCTCCCAAGCTATAAAGCACAAATCATCACTGGGGGAGAAGGTCTATAGCCAGATGTTCTATTTCGCTTCTTAAATTTTCAGATGTTGCTGTAGATTAATGCCCAAACCCCATCCTCTTGACCAAATGGCTGCCATTATGAAGCAGTGAGCATGAAGCCACATAGTTTATGCTCTGCAAGTATGCCGAGCAAAGAATGCATTGCATAACAGATGCTCCTGAAAACAATAAATGGTTTTAATATGAATAGCTAGCCACATGACAGTTCTTAAATTTGTTATTTTCAACATCACCTTCAGGAGCACTTATGAAATACATGGTTCACCTCAGTGATGACTGAAATGTCTTATTTACAATTCACATGAGGAGAGCTGTTACTATTTGCATTGCATCCTTATATCCTGATGCTTTTGAACACTTCATAAAATAATGCCATTGGGTTTACACGTCTTAGTAATGACAATGAGATTATCATGGTAGTCTGTAGCCCAAGGGAACTGATGATCCTTGTTACGTTCAGACCACTGACATTTTGAGGTACAGAGATACTTTGCAGTTTAGTAAACATACTAAGGAAAAGAAATAAGGAAATTGAGGCCTCAGATCAGGATATCCTTATTCAAAAGAGCAGGTATGTGTATGGTTAAAGCTTACTGTAAAAGTGCATTCTTATGATCGAGCCACAGAGCTATGGAAAAAAATGTTGTGGTTCGTAATTCCAGTCGAGCAGATGGAGTTGAGCAGTCTGTACTATCCGAGTTAGAAATTAGAAGTCACAGCACATGGGGAACATGGGAATGACATGCTCATTCAGAGAACCATACCTCAGTATCCTCTTCTTCATCGGTCTGCCATCAGTAACAAAGGACAGGGTGGAGAAGGACAAACAGGAAAATTTAGGAAAGGCAATATGGTCAAACCATGACAGAGAAAGAGGTAACCATGGTACTGTTTATGCAATTATAGGAGGACATAAAAATACAAAGCGTACAAGGAATTCATTCCTCAGACAATCAACTTGCCCTTTCTTAATTTTATTTTTAGTTAACTGTACACAGACCAGACTGTCACCTTCATAAGGGTATATCTGAATTTATCAATGTTTCTTAGAGGAATTATGTACTGAAACTACCTCTAACCCATCCCATTTCTCTCTCGAGTCACGTGATTGCTTGCCCACTTATTGCCCTGTGGAAACTGAGAGCACCAGGAAGGACTCCTTCTCTGGTTCCCAGCTCCGTTCAGCACAGGGAGGTCCTGGCTGCTCTTCCTTCTAGTGCAGAGGTCAGCTTCTTGGCAATTCCTTTTCTCTACACTTAAGTGCTTGTTTTAATTCCCTTTTTAAGCTGGGGCTTTTCAAGTTCCAATTTAACAGAGCACTCAAATTAAATGCTGAGTAGTTTCTGAATAAATGCTTAAAGTTCTTCAGTAGCTGCCTGATACCAGATCCTGGAAATTGAAGAGATGCAACTATCCTTTGTCATTCAGGGCTTTCACCCTCTGTGACAGCAGGCATGTAAAACTATCTTGACAGTTACATGACATTAAATGCAATGGGCATATCAAAATATTATGGCATATGGAGTGTTCTTAAATTTGGGGATTTACAGGGAATTAGCAAACTATTTAAAGTCATGTTCCCATATGCCTGGGGAATTCTTCCCTGTGTTGTTAGATGCCCCACATGGAAAGTTGCCAAGTAAAACACAGTTTCACAAGTATGTGGGCTTCTTGTTTCCATAATTTTCAGTTTGACTGCTTACAAAGTGCAAACATAGCCCAGAAACTTGATGCATCTTTTTTTATTTGTGGGTTTTGTTTTGCTTTTTAGAAGAAGCATTCCACCAATTCTGTTCCTCTCCCTAATGTTACAAATACATATTTTTGACCTTATCTCCATCTCAGCTATGATTTCTGTCTGGGTTTGATACATTCTGTTCCAGAAACATTCATCATTAAAAATGAAAGCCTGATTTACTTTGGCCCTTAGCTTAGTTTCAGCACAATCTCCATAAGAAGATTAGCTGTGAGAGTGCTGAGCAGCACATTAACATTACTTTTTAAGGGTATGTTTTATTCTAAGAGTAGGATGCTTATTTTTCTTTGGGCACAGTGTCACTGACAGAAACACAGGCAGATATTTTGCAGAGGGACCTCAGCAGGTATGTTCCCTTTACATTATGAAAAGATCCATTTGTTTTTTCCATCCCGTGGGGGCAGGGAGTCTCACTGTAAAGCAATTCTTCTGAGGAAGGTCACTGTTCACTGTTCGGCATGAATAAGAAATGGAAAGAAGAAGAATAGGAAGCAAGAACATACTTCTATTCTAATCCAAAAGTACATCTATCTAATAAATAAAGGGCAAGAAGAGAACAAATTTATCTAAACTGTGCAAAAGGGACTCAGAAAGGTGAGAAAGCAGAGTACACACATGACAAAGAGCGTGCTCCAATCAAAAAACTAATACGTTATTACTTTATATTTACCAGACTTTTACAGGGAAGGTCCCAGCTGCTGGCCTTCCTCACCATAATCCAGCTAAAAGTGATTTGCTGTGGACATACTTCATGGACACTGTATTCCTCCCAGACTTTTCTCATCTCCAGTATCCTGGGCATTACCATTTCCCTTCCTCCTGCTCTGGGTGGAGGGGGCTCACAACTGGAAACGCTGTCCTTCCACACCCAAAGCCACCCCAGTGCACTGGAGGAGTGGATCACTGTCCCCTTTGCGTTTCCATGTCTGGAGAGCTATTCCTCCCCACCCCCAGAAAATACTGACAAGAGAGGCCAAAGTAGCAAAGTAAATAAATCAAACTTTTGTTTCAGGAAGGGAATCTGCTCTCACTCAGGTGTGTGCATTCTGCCTTTTTCATTCATTTTGTCATTAAAAGTACACTGAGAAACGTTAATAAATTAACTTGTAATATTACCAAAAAGCACTGGAAGAAAACTGCTGTATTGAACATCCTGCAGGTACAAGATGTTAATTTTAAGAAAAAAAAATCTGCTTGATTCTTCTGTCATTAAATATTGGATGCTGCAGGACAATCTGAGATCTCTCTCCTTCCCTCCCTCCACCCCTCTCTCTCTGCCTTCCATTTTTCCTTTAGGCTAGCATTTCTATGCGTTGGATTTGCCATTTCAAAACATTATTTCTATTACATAGTAATTTTGGAAATGAAACTCTTAAGAATCATAAAAAATAGAGCTTCACAAATCTAGAAGACAAATGCTTATATTACCTGCTATTATTAAAAACATTAAAAATCTCAGACTTGTATCTATTTCTTCGCTATTTTTCTTGCTTGTTATTTTTAGTTTGCCTGAAATCAGTGACAGCTATCACTGGCTAAAGCCAAATATAAGGTTACACAGATCAGGCAGTTTTCCCTCTGAAACTGTGGCAACTCACTGATCTTTTTTTTTCCCTTCCACCCCCATCTTTCTCTCTCTCATGCAGAACATATTCACCCAGATTTAAACTGTCAGTGCCCAGCCTGCTTGAGCTATTAAAGAACATAGAAACATGGATCTTTGTGGTAAAAGGTTGAAAGAAAGACTGGAAATATTCCTCATCATGTTTCTCAGTCCTACTCCACGTGAGCAGTTGCTGAAGCTGATGCAAGTTCTCCATGCAAAGAGCCAGCAGACTCTCTCCACTGAAAGAGCCAGCACCCCTTTAGGTGCCAAGTCTGCAGGGGGGCCCAAGGTTTAAGAGATACGTGCCTTCTTGTTGAGAACTGGGATGGTTCTGGTTTATTTCTTTCCCATTTTTTGCTACAATCCCTCTTCTGCCTAAAAGCAATGTACTCTAAGGTGACAAAAATAAGGTCAGGAGGAAACTTTCAAAACATCAGGGAGGTAAATATCAAATAATCTCACAGTCCTTTTAGGTCACCAAAAGCTGAAATTAAAATTCCACATGACTATTTCTTAGTGGGATTATTTTTGATAGCGAGACTTCTTTCTGATGTTGAGATCTAAATTTCTTCTAGCAATATTTTCTAACTAGTTGAACACACTGTCAGTGCATTACTGATGTATCTTCCCTTTCCAGTGACTTCAAATATAAAACACTAAGAAAATCAAAACCAGATACAAGCCACAGCCAACACAAGGCTACAATAAAACTCCCCTTTTTCATCATTCTTCACACATAAATATCTTCCATCCCGCTGATTTGGAAACTTGTTTTGAGGTAGATCTGACTTTGAAGTTGTCAGAGGAAGCTGTGACAAATAGCCTGATGCAACTTTAATTCTCTTTTACCATATACTGCAATCAAATGAGCGGTAAATGAGGCCATATTACTGGGCTATGGTTAAAGAGATTTAGTAAATCCTGAAATAACCACATGGCCACATGAATAACTCCCTTAAAGGGCATCTCTATGAGGGAAAATCTAAAGAATGTGGGTTTTTTACTCCAGCAGGCTTTTTCTTTTTAAGCTAATAGGACCATCATATCATTGTCAATTAGTGACAGGCAAAAAATGCTCCCTGTCTGGGAACCTGCAAGATATTTTTAGGTGAAACACTATCTATCGGATCGCATTTAATTCTTGTCAAATCTCAACACTATCTTGGGCTGAACAAGGTATCTTCTTCCAGTAACAGGCTTTTCTGGGGAAGGCCTAGCTGCCCCCTTTCTTACATTTTTGAGAAAAGGGACACATCCCTCACTCCACGCATCACAGACTAGCTAGCTGTCAACCCTGAGTATTTTTCTGGTTTGAAGGGGTCCCTTACTCTCTGCTTCCTGAACCCAGCTGCCAGAGATCCTTTTTCTCTTGTTTCCTGCAGTAACAGGAAAAGCCTTCTGTCCTGCCAAGGCCAGTTCTTCTGGACAGGTAACACAGAAACTCAACATCATACACTAGGAAAGCAGTAACTCCTTCACATACTGGTATTGTTGAAACTGGTAAGAAAGTATTGAAACTACTGGAGGAAATGAACATTTTAATTTACCTATATCTTTGGTGCCTTTTGCTCTTCTACAATATGTCAGGGAAACCAAAAAACAATTGAAGAAAGTGATCTCAGTTCCCCAGTAGTAGCTTTGGAAATCTGTGTGACTGTATTGTACTCTGCAAAAAAATCAGAGCTTTTTCCTTAAGCTGAGGCTAGAGCAAAAGGAAAAACTTTGGAGATAATAATACAGATTTAATATTTTCTCTAGATAGGCCAGATATCCAGATTTAAAGAGGAAATTGCCAGGAAAGATCTACAAATGATTGTGAGTCAATGAGTTATGCAATCTCAATTTATATTGGTCTCATATATTTTGACTCATGTTGCCCGAGCCATAAAACTGTAATCAGCTTAGGCCTTTTCATGTCAAAGGCAGGGGCAGCTTCATATGCAATGAACCCCTTGCATCTAATTGAGACTCCAGAGTTAGATTTTTAGACAGCTGGAAACTTTTATTAAGTACTGGTACTTCTTAAAACTTTATTTGGGTTGAGTCAAACTACATCAACTAAAAAAAAAAAAAAGAAGAAAAAAAAAGAAAAAAAAACCCAAGGGGATTAAAAAACTTACTATGGTGAGAAAAACTAATCTTATTTTAAATTATTCGATCAGTATGCCATCTTATAGTCAAAAACTCTGCAGGGTAGCATCTACTGTGAACATCATTTTATCTATTCTTTCAGAACCCCAACATAGTCTGTTCCCATAAAATTGGCTGTTCTGTGCCTTAAAGTTAAGAAGAAAATTGCTCTGCGTGTGCATGTGTATATATATATATAATAAAGTAGATTAAAGACCATATTAGAGTATTGAAAGTTAGAGGAAAAATCCTTTTAAATTCTTTTGTAACTACTTAAATGGCTACAATGGTTCATCATTTAAATCACATCCTCAGTTAGGAGCCTAATTTATAGGGTTTTTTTCCTTTTTCATATTTTTATCTATAAGGTACACAAAGCTCTTGGGGCCTCCTAGATATTTCAAGCACTGTCTGTGTGACACAGAGAGAAGCTCCTTTTGGATCCTTAATCTCAGTTTGTTCTCATTCTATAAACTGGTATGAAGCAATAAACCATACACAACCAAGTTTTGTTTTCTAAGAGAACAGAGCTCATTACCTACAGCAGAAGAAACAGAGAGTAACAACACTACATATATACAACACTCAGTGAAAGAAAGTTTTTAAAATCCATGCTGTGGGAGATACATTTTGACACTTACATCTGTTATCATTTTCCCTCTGGTCTTGTTTCTTTCCCTGTGGTTAGCTCGTTTCTGTTTCTGCTGCAGAACTCGCTCCCTGGTGGTGCGGTATTCCAAAGCAAATTCGCTAATAGTTTTGCAGAACTTATTGATGTTGACTTCACGTATTGCATAGGGAGGGTGTCCCATAAATAATAAAAATGAGTGAAACCTGAAAAACAATGAGTTCAGAAAAACAAAGGGGAAAATTTTTTTGGTGATGGTTTCTAGGGGAAAGCTCCCACATTTCAGTGAATCCATTTATTACTTCATTATCTCCCATAATTTCTTTTGTGCTACAGAATGCTTTGCATAACACTGGTATGTTTTATAATTAAAACCATGAAAGCCTAGTCTATGATAACTTCATCCCAGTCCACTTTCCCAGGCTGATGAAGGAGATAAGATGTTTACGGAACTCCATCTACTTTATATGACTAATTTGGCATGTAAATGACCAATTTAATTTCAGTTATAGAAAAAATATTTATTAAGCTTCAATTCAATTTATTTGTGTTAAGCAACTTCAAAGAGGCTGTTCGGATGTTGGGGAAAGTCTAGACGAGAAGAATGCAGATTTACTAGCTAGCAAACACGAGAAGAAAAGAATTTCTAGTTCACAAAACCGACCATAAAATTATATTATCTACCAAGTGCTTTAGTTTGGGATACTCTCAGTTCACAGTTTTACTGCTTCTGGGGCATTCAGAGCTTTCGCGCTGTTTGCGACTTTTATTAGTGCTTCTACACTGCATGATCTACAATAGCACATTGAGTGTTTAAAAATGTATGTGAATCCCTTTTAACTGCATCCATATCCCTGACAATAAAGTCTTCCCAGTCCTAGAAAGATGCAATTACATGGACATAGTTTTGGAGAAGCTTACGGTAGTAGCTGCAGCACATAATAGGAAAAGCTAACTTTTTCTTATTTGTACAATGTGTAAGCTGGTGAATTCCCTTCCCTTCCACTGCAGCTGGGATTTTTGCTTCCTTACAGTATGAAAAGAAGTCATATAGAAACAAAATAAGAGATGAAGTGACTTCTTGAGTGTATATCCAGAAATTTGGGAGAATTGGGATTCAGATCCTGATTTTGACCATAAGCTGCTAGCTTTTGCAGAAGTTAAAAGACCCAGTTGTTGGTCCTTGGGAATAAATGACTGCCTGGACCATTGCTTCTTTTAATCAAAAATATATAAACTTTCTGGAGTGGGGATGGTTTTAAAATGGTGTCTATAACAAAGTATGCCCCACATACATCCTAGTAACATTACTTGATGGAATGTGGATTAAACGCTTATAAAAACACATTTATGATGTCACAATTTATAATTTTAGCAAGTCATTTATCATCTAGATATTTTTGTCACCATTCTAATTCTGTACCTGTTAATTATTCTTCTATGAACAATCTTCAGGATTATGATTCTTTCTGCACAGTCTTTGAGGAACTCGGACATTTTTTGCTTTAAAGTTGGCTTCATTTCATGCTTTGCTATAGCCTTCAGGTGATCCCATGATGCTTTACACCGTCTTTCCATCTGACACAAGTTTTCTTGGAGTTGTTCAAAGTCAACCTGAAAAAAAAGAAGAAAATAAAATGTAAGACTTCAAATGAAAACACTGCAGTACTATCCTTGGGTATCTGAAAAACGCAGTTAGTGTAGAAGAAAGGGTCATTGTGGTGGTAGCACATGCACTCACATTATTAATTACTACTTAGCAATTGAGAAATAGCTTTCTGTTGTACTTTTTCTAGCAATGTAAGGAAGAAAAACTGAAAACAAGGAAATATACCCATATACATCTGTACCTGGTTTTACTCTTGGGGGCCTAATACCTAAAGAGGGGGCAATAAAAGATTGTGATGTGTTTTTTCCCTTGCTAATAACTTCATGGCTGCTCCAAGCAACTGTGTGACTCAGTTATTTCTGAAGTAATACAAAACTTTTTCTTTCTCTTAATCCTTTTCTCTACTACTCATAGCTTTTTATATCTTGCTTACGGCTGACTGTTGTACCCAGCCAACACTTCCCCAATTTAGGAAACACTTGGATCTATTTCCTAGCCAGGCACTGACTTGTTAATAAGACGATATACCTCTAATCACAAAGTTCAAAGGCCAGAATTTTTTAAACCTCTATTAGTTATTTAGTATTATTTAGCACTAACTTTCACCCTTGATGCACAATACAAATTCTCTGGCTTGTAAGAAGATCATATAATGGCTTGGAAAGTCTCTCAACACAGTTAAAATAAATGACTGTGTCCTACAGTAACATTCATCGGGACAGAAGCCAACGCATTCCACAGAATGTGATGGAGCTTCTCCTTTACTCATCCACCAAAAAAGGTGTTCAAATCCCAGAGGTCTACAGGAGACGTTCAGGATGCCTTGCTAACAACTGGACAAAGTGCTTGAACGACCCAGCCACAGCACACAACCGATGAAAGAAGTAAAGCTACCGAACGTGTTCTTCAATTCTGACAAAAGGAAGAAAATATTTTGTAATGCCACTTCACAGTTCAGATGAACTCAAGCTACACAACACACACATAGCTCTCAGATTCTAAATGTGTCAGTGTTTGGGATGTTACAGTCTGGTGCTCTAGTGAATTCCTTAATGCTAAATGAAAACCAGTGTCAGAGACAGGTTTCAGTCCATTCTCCTTAGCTGTGCAGCACCCACTGCTGAGACCTACACTGTGGACAGCCATGAGAAATACATTATTATTAGCAAGCTCCTGGCATTGGTTTGATTTGTTTTTGCTGTGATTTATAACGTGATGAATTTTTCCTCTTCACAAGGAAATAAAAACATCCTTTGATCCATTCTGCTATTCAGAAAAGCCCTGCAGGCGGAGCAGCTGTGAGGGTTTTGTTTTCCTTATATCTGTATCAATGCATATGTTTAAAAAAAAAAAAAAAAAGTCCTTTCCAGGTCATTATTTTCACTGTTGATCATAAACACATTGCTGTTATCCATAGATGGTATATCTAAAACACACAGGGAGAAAAATACTAGCATTCCTGTGAAGAAGGAAAAGCTGAGAGGAGGTACTTCTAGGTCTTACTGGTAAAAATTACCCAATGTGGTCAGAGAAGCCTCCCAGCCCCTGTAGTGGAGAAATTTCATTTAATGACATTTTATGACAACTCTCACTGAAAACACAATGAATTTTAATCTATGAAAAAGCTCTGAGGTTCAAGCCTGTGGTGGTTCAGGAGACGTCTCTGAAGAAGAGCGTATCTGCAGGGAAAAGATAGGACTAATTCCTTGCCCCCAAAGATCTGCTGTCAGGCAGTGAGTTCACAAGTTTCAGTGGGGACTGGGATGGCAGGTCTGGCTAAGGGATGCACGAGGAATTTTTTGTGCACAGACAAAAATCTATACCTCTGGGGAAATCCTAAGGAGAGCACAGCAAGGAGAATGCCACCTGAGCTCCCCTGAAGTAAACCTCCATGGAGAACAGTTGCCTCTGCTCGAGCCAAAGTTGTAAACTCCTGGAAGGAGTAAAGCAAGAAATCCAATATAGGATAATGTGCCTGCAAGTCCCCCACATGCCAACTGTCCTGTGCTTGCAAGAATGTGACAAACCTTCATGAAACCAAAAACTCTTCCAGCTGCCAGCTCACAGGTTTGTTCATGTGGTTGTGGACAGAAAAGAATACAATTACAGAAAGACATCCATGAAGGAAATATTATAAGTCAAAATTTTTCACAGTCAACCCTGGACCCCATCTGATATTTCATGAAGTGCTATTTCACCAGTGCAAACTTTGCAGGTAGGCACAGAATCCATTGCATTCACTCTGTTCTAGGTATTACCTGTGAAGAGTTAAGTGAAGCTTTCTTCATACTTGATATACCATACAATATCCCTTTCCTCTTTTCAAGGTGTAGAAACTGCCTTCCAAACAGAGCACCAGGTAGCAAAGATAAATCTTTGTTTCACATGGAATGAAGCAGCCTGATGACAAGTTTTTTCTCTACTAGATCTTTCAGAAGAGATGTTTAAATGTTCAGGCTGGATCAGCTCTAAGTGAAAATTCTGAAGTTAAAAATATTTCGAGTCTTCTACTAAATGTATCAAAACATGTGATAGCTTGTGGAGTTAGAGTACAACCCACATGGCATTTCACACCAGAGAAAACAAGCTCCCGACCCTCCATGCCCCTCTACCTCTTTTTCTCCCCAAAGCAATCACACTAATGTGATATTCTCCAATGGAAAATAGTGTCATGTGACAAGCACGCCCACCCTCACTATATCTCCTTTTTCCTTCATTTAGATATCCTGCCCTCTTGGTTCCTGTCATACCCTTTTTAAATTTCAGATAAGAAGTTAGCCATAAACCTTGTAGTATGGTAAAGCCAAAGACACCGATCTTCAAACTGGACTCTCCTGCAATTGCAGACACTTGCACACAGGATCCAGGTGATGTTTTTTTTCTAGGCTAGTAGAATAATATCCAGGTTCCATGACAGCAATTACTGTATCTTAAGTGTATCTAAAATACCTTTATCTGAAATAGCAGTATCCATGATTAACTGATAAAATACACCCAAATCTTGTTGAAGTAATATGTAAACTCTTACATTTTCTAAACCTTGTAATGTGTTGGAATATTAACCAAGACAGACAGCTACTATGTCCCTTAATTCTGAGCACCAGATTCCACTGAAAAGCAGGATCCTGTGGAATTTTACATCCTTGGATCCTCTTGTCTCTTCACTGTGAAGCCAAATGAATCAGGAACATGAAGAACATTTTATAGTATTTTAATCAGCAGCAGTCCAATGACTATGTGGCCAACAAGCCTCTATATTTTATGCACATTTGTATCATAAAACAGCAGGAACTTGCATCAGTGGAAAAAGTAAGTAAAATACGAGTCATTCTGAAAATCAACAATTTAACCTCACTTTAACAGAGGTAGCTGGCCTTGAAAGATGAGCACAGTGGTCCAAACCCTGATTGTTATGTGTGCACAAATGTTTAAAGGCAGTCATCTTGTTCAGCAATATCCTTACAATTTCCTCTTTTGGGTGATTTTCTGCTATAGTTCTACTTAAGATGTCTTTTGACACTGAAAGTGTTACCACAGTAACAATGCTGATAAATGATCACAGGGACACGTTGTTGGGGGATGAGGAGAACAAGAACTTGTGTGGAGTAATAATGGCAATTACAGAATCACAGAATTACAGAATGTTAGGGGTTGGAAGGAACCTCAAAAGATCATCTAGTCCAACCTCCCTGCCAAAGCAGGATCACCCAGACTCAAGCACACAGAACAGCATCCAGGTGGGTTTTGAATGTCTCCAGAGAAGGAGACTCCACAACCTCTCTGGGCAGCCTGTGCCATGGCTCTGTCACCCTCACTGTGAAAAAGTTTCTCCTTACACTCACATGGAACTTCCTATGCTCCAGCTTGCACCCGTTTCCCCTTATCCTGTCGCTGGCCATCACTGAGAAGAGCCTGGCTCCATCCTCCTGACTCTCACCCTTTACATATTTATAAACATTAACAAGGTCACCCCTCACTCTCCTATAAGCTAAAGAGGCCCAGCTCCCTCAGCCTCTCCTCATAAGGAAGGTGTTCCACTCCCTTAATCACCTTGGTGGCCCTGCATGGACTCTTTCAAGGAGTTCTATGTCCTTCTTGAACTGAGGGGCCCAGAAATGGACACAATATTCCAGGTGTGTTTGGTCTCACCAGGGCAGAGTAGAGGAGGAGAAGGACCTCTCTTGACCTGCTAACCATATCCCTTATAATACACCCCAGGATGCCCATGGTCATCCTGCTGTCCACCAGGACCGCCAGGTCCCTCTCACCTATGCTGTTCTCCAACAGGCTGGTCCCCAACCTATACTGGTACTTGGGGTTGTTCTTCCCCAGGTGCAAGACCCTACGCTTGCCCTTGTTAAATCTACTTAAACTTCTCCCTGCCCAACTCTCCGGCCTGTGTAAGTTTTGCTGAATGGCAGCACAGCCCTCTGGCAGATCAGCCACCCCTCCCAGCTTTGTGTGGTCAGCAAACTTGCTGAGTCTGCACTCTATTCCCTCATCCAGGTCATCAATGATTATATTGATTAGTACAGTTCCCAGTACCAACCCCTGAGGGACTCCACTAGATGCAGGCCTCCAGCTAGAGATATTACTCAATCTAACATGCATAAGGGAAACATGATATAAATAAAATATTGCATCCCTGTTAGTCCACACAGCATTCCCAAGGGAAGAAGGATTGTACTTTTTCATTTATGTCTCTATTTCCAATAATCTACTAAAAGAATTAATGCTGCAAAATGGCAGAAAGATGTGATTACTTTCTTTTTTTCATTCTTTCTTCCTTGAAAGGAAAGATGCACTAATTCTTGACTGCAGGTGGAAAGCCATGCTGGGTCTGAGGATGAATTCTGGTGGGTTTTGCATCATACTGTGATACGAGGAGACCTCAGCATAGGAGATGATCAGACAAAAACCACTGTAGTGTTATTTTATAACTACACTTCACTGAATAAAACAAAGATGTAATCTGAAAAGGTCACTACAGCTTTCTCCCTGGACAGCTGGCGTGTCTAGGCCCAGCTTGTGAAGGAAGGTAGAAACATATTCTTCTTCCTCCTCAACTCAGTACACCTATGAGCAAAAGACACGCAACTTGTTTGTCCCTGTTACTGTTACCTTCTGCAACAATTTTAAAAATAAAACTTTACTTTTCCCTTGGGCAAAAGAATGACTGACCAGTCTTAGTGCTGATATGCAAAATCAAAATTACTTTTCTTTCAGGCACTGTGTAAAGTTTATTTGCATTTGTAAATCAGTTTAGAAAATAACAACTTTCTAAATGCTCCTTGGATATATTTGATATGTTCCTCCTTTCTCCTGCCAGGGTCCTCTCCATTCACAACCACACTAGCTGAAAAATAGTCAGAATTAATCGTTATTTATCTGTGAAATCCCTTGCTAGGCCCACTGTTCAGTCTTCTGAGAAGTGGCTGTTGCATCAGAGTGAAGTAGCTGGAGACAGTCTACCCAAATAGGATTTAAAGACCAGTTTACATGACACAAGCCCTGCAGCGTCAGCCTCATTCATGCTCATAACAGACAACTTAAAATAAAATAGTATCTATTTCTCAACTTAATGCACCACCATATTTTGCACAAATGACACTCAGACCAAGAATAAAACCTTCCAACCATATGCTGCCAATACCAGTGCTCATTTTAATCCCTTTATATTGTGATTTGTTGCTTGCTACCATAGTAACAGATGACTGCCATAAACAACACCAAAAAAAGAATTCTATCAGGTGTCTCACTTCGTTGGGCTGAGGATTCAATATTGCATGATGCACCTACTGCCCAAATGACTTCTGTTCTTGTTGATTTTTGCCTGACTGAAAAAAACACTATCACCATCCAGTGGCTCAGCATTTACTTCCCTGCCCATTCAGGTTCCATGAATGTTGGTCGTTTGAAAGAACTTTTTTTTTCAAGTTCAACTCCATCCAATACAATCAATGTATCACCTTCTAATTCATGAAATACTAGATCATGCCCCATCCATTCAGGCAGGACACATATGGTAGTCTTTCTGGTCTTTGGGTTGGGATGTTATTTCACTGTTTGCCCACAAATGTTTCATGGCAACACAGGGATTGGACTCGTTATTTGTTGGGAGAGAGAAGAGGTGATTTGACGAGACGCTGGGAATTAAATGCAAAGGCTAAAACCTGAAGTGTCTTCTGCTATATATTCCTTAGGGCAGCATATACAACTCTAGATACTCATTGCCATGCACAGGAAAGAACTGTAGTTGCCATAACATAACAGGTCATTTTTCTTCAGCATTCCCTCAGCTGCAGTGCGCTTTGCACACGCGTTTCTTCTTCAAGCTAAATCTCCTCTAGCTTTTGGACTAAGCTCCACCACTACTGATAGTACAGAACTGCCCTAAGATCAGAGATGCTGCACCTGATTACACTCACATTTCCTGCCTCCTGTGTTTACATTCGGCCCTTGAACAGGGTCAAAAATGTCACAACTGGATTAAAGTAAAAAAAAAACCAACCCCAAAACTAATAAATGAAGGGAAACTGGTGAGGCTGAGCTTTCTGCTTTAAAAGCACTTCTTTTCAAGACCACTGTAAATTATCCACATCTTTGTTCTGAAGGCCGGTGAATAACTTGTTATGCAGCCTCAGTATCTCTGTAGAGGTTTCCTACTACTTGATACTATAGTCATTGTTTATTGCTACAGCTTGTTTCTTTTAGTTGTGAAAATACCAAATTCAGGTCTGTTCTAAGAACTGCATCTCTGCATTTCTTCCTACCCACTAGGTGCATGAGACAGAAGACTGATGCTTTCACAATGACAAACACTGCCTTAAATTCACAATAAAACAACTATTTTATCTCATGTCACAGAAAGATATAGGTAATCACAGGCAAAATCTTTCTCCCTTCACCATTCTGTTTTTTTTTGCCCAGGGAGGTGGCGGAGTCCCCTTCTCTGGAGATATTCAAGACCCATCTGGACGCCTATCTGTGCAGTATGAGCTAGGGAGCTGCTTTGGCAGGGGGGTTGGACCCGATGATCTCTTGAGGTCCCTTCCAACCCCTACAACTCTGTGATTCTGTTTCTGCAGCAGTCCACATCCTAGCCCTCTCTGTTTATAATTTAGGGTCAGACTGTTCATTCTCACATTATTACAGGGATGCATTCTGGCAGGGAACACGAAATCTTCCTCTTTTCCTGAGCTGGTTGAGGGCCAAAGGAAATTCTGAGAATTGCTCCTTGCAAACACACTGTCATCTGAGTGCAGCGACCTTCCGTGGCGTGCGTTCAAAACTCTGCCTCCCCCAGTGTTTCCACACTGGCTTGCTTCATCTGATGTCACAAGACCAATGCTAGTCCAACCTGCACACTACTGGTCACACGTTTTAAGTGAGGGAGATGCCAGCTCTCATAAGCAAGCGAAATATTAAGGAGGTTCTGCCCAGACATGTCTAATTCTATGGTAAGAGGTGGTATCCTGCCAAAATAATTCTGAAAATGAAAACACCTGAATCAATCCACTAATTAAAAGTTAACAGACAGGGGTGCTTACTGAGGTATGACCAAATTAATCTGTCCACTTGTATATTCTTTTACATTAATTTTGTTCCCAATTTATTCCTGACAGTGGATGTGTTTGCAGATGCTGAATGTAAGTTCCCTCAACGTGGGCTGAAGAGCAGCAAGACCAGAAGGTGGTCATGTAGGTCACTTCATCCGGCGTTACAGCACCCCTGACACTACTTGCAGTCACTTCACCTGAAATTGAAACATCTCAATGCTGTCAGGCACATGTGCTAAACTTCTTTTTCTTTTCTTCAGACAAAACCTTGAAGTCTCATCTGTCACTAAAGCTCCTTCCCCTTGCCCCAGCCTGCCCTGTAACCAGCAGTCACTGCCTTATCCTGCTCTGTCTTCACCTTGGCTCCCACTAGGCTGTGCCAGGAACTGGGGCAGCTGTAGCACATCATGGGGCACGATACAACTGAAAGAAACCTTGCATCCCCCAACCATTTTTTTCCATGGAAAATAACCTGACTTTTGGCATTTATTTCTGTTTGAAATAACATAGCATACTTGAACAATAATTGCACACAAATACTTCCTGTCAAGCAAGACAAGAGAAACCCCACTGAAGCAGTACAGGAGGCAGCATGATCTTCCTCACTTTTTTTTTTCCTTTTCTCCTTTCTCTGCTTTTCAGAATATCAAGCAGAAGCTACAGCATGCCAGAACAACACTTCTCTTTCAGTCACCCCTTTTGTCCCTGCACATCCCTGCCAAGTCTCTTGAAGGGCAAGCTTACTTCTGCCCTGCATACCTCTTAGTCTTGTCCTAAGTTCTTTCCTACCAGTAATCCTTCCTCCATCCCCTGCACTGTTAACGCTTCCTATTGCCTGCTTCTCCAGTGCCTGATCTCCACATCTACTCCAAGTGTCTTGCTGCAGGGGTTAAAAAACAGCCACAAGTTAGGCATTTTAAAAAAAAATTCAAATTCACAGGAGAAAAGGACAATACTTATTTTACTCTAAGGAGCTGGCCAGCTCTCAGATGCATGAGGAAAAATATTTATGAGGATGAAAGAGAAGATGAAAATTTGTAATAGGAATACCTATTTTATTCACTAATAGAGAAGATGCTAGTGCAGATGCAACCCATCCTTGCTGTACTGGTAAGGCAACAATACTGAGTTTAATGGCAAAAATAGGAGGTGCTTCTTCACTGTTAGGTATATCAGTTCAGGTACAACTCCAGTGAAAAAGCAACTGAAAATATGTTAAACAAAGTTTTTTAAAATGTCAAAAAAACCCCAAGTGCTTTTAATCATGGGATACTAAACAATCAATGGGCCTCCATGATCTTTTATATTATTATACACCTATGAATGTTTTTATTTATTTAGAATTCTATCTTTTGATAATTTTTTAATTGTGTCTGTTTTGGTTTGGTTTTTTTTTTCCATTTATGACTTCAGTCCTTCAATAAAAAGCCACAGGTTATGCAATAACTATACTATTTTTTTTTGGTCTTTCTGGTAAGCCAGCTTGTTTTCTTTATGTTTCTTTTATTTGTTTGTTGTTTTCATGAACTAAGGCTCAGGAAATTCTCCTATGATATTCATCTCAGGGGAAGGGGCATCTCTGTTTGTCTACAGGATGGAAACTGTTTAGCCTTTGTGGCTTCTGAAAGATGTTTGTAGACAAAACGGAGCTCAAAATACAGCCTAATCCACAGTGAAATATTAGTTCTCCTTTTCTGTCAGCTTTCCTAAACCAAGATTTCGCCTCGTCCGTGAACACTCCCTTGAAGAGGGCAGCTTGGATGGCTTCCATGTCCTAACTCTCTGATTTGTGGCAGCTAAGATCAAGTGGGAATAGAGCTTGTTACAATAATCCATCAGTGGTATAACACACACAGCAACATCCTGAGGAGGGAGACCTTGGGCGTCACAGGGAAGGTTAAGACTATAATTTCTCTTAATGTGATTTTGTCTGGCCTTTTCAGAATTCTGTCCACTTTGGGCAGGGCCACTAGATCAGCAAACCACAGACTGAGCAACTGTGCTCAATTTTATATGCTCTGAAACCCAGAAAATTTTAAAAAGCAACAGCACTGGGCTAAGCTATCTTCCACTTTCTGAAAGTGAAAAATAGAAGATTCATCTGAGAGCAAACTGTAGCATGGCTGTGTGGACTTTGGAGAACATGGGCTCTTCTCTTTGATGTTCATTTCCATTTTAGAAATAAACTTGGTCCCAATATAAAAAGAGGAGAAATAGCTTGCTAACAAAGAGAAGGGGGAAATGAAAAGCCAATATACCTAAATGTTATGAGATGAAGAATCACTCAAAGAAAAAAAAATATATTAGAAAAATATTAAAACCTTCCGAACATGAGAAACCAGCCTTAGTGAAGGCAATAAAACAGAGCCTAAACACAGGCTGAATTAGGAGAACAGATGGAATCCAAAGAGCAAATATCTAAGGATATAAAACAAAACCCACAAATTACTTTATGGTGCCAAAAAACCCCCGAAAAACCAACCAAACCCAAAAACGCAAAACAGAGGAGGACTGGGGATGAAAAAAGATGAGGAAGACAGAAGTTCTTTTCATCCAGTTTCACCACAGAGTATGCTGGCAGGAAACCTATTCTGAGACCTCCTTTTATTTTTCCATATTTTTTCATAGATGTGACCTAACAGCAAGGTTTGCATATTAGCAAGGACGATGAGAGCTGACAAAGCAGCAAACAATCAGAAGACAAGAATTCTGACAACAATTAAAAGAAATAGAGCCATTGGCTAAAACAAGCATGCTTTCACTGCACTTAGTAACTTAAAGAATCTGCAAAAGTGTCACCTGTCTTTGCAAAAGGAGGAAGTTTGATTCAGGAGACTGTGGAGCTCCAAACTTTGTAACTATATCTGGTCACCTGGCTGAAAGGATGAGTACCAGGAAATTAAATGCATCAAAATAATCACTAGATTATGAATATGTTTACAAAATAGTAAATAGATAGGAGCAAGTAAGGAAAATCAGACTTCAAATTCTTCACAATAGCTTCGTGGGAGGTCACCTATGAAGTATGAGGTTAAGAGGGCAAAAAAGGAAAGAAGGGATACATACTGATTCAGCAGGTGTCTCATGGTTTCAAAATTATCTGGAAACAAGGAAGCATACCAAGAGGGTAAAATCTACAGATGGACAAAATCATTCAGATGAGTTCTGATTTAAGATTATTAGGGATTTAAGAGATAAGCAGTAAATCTGCTTCCAGCAGATCATGGTTATTAGTGTAGATCACAGTGCAGTGCACACTCAGGCAGTATCGGACGCCTCTGTGCATGGGACTGAGTTCTGAATTGCCTGATCAGCTCAGGAGCGTGCCTGGATGTCCTTGTGACCTGCCAAAGACAACTGGTGTCAAGAGG
Source organism: Laterallus jamaicensis coturniculus (assembly GCA_022605575.1). Taxonomy (NCBI): domain Eukaryota; kingdom Metazoa; phylum Chordata; class Aves; order Gruiformes; family Rallidae; genus Laterallus; species Laterallus jamaicensis. Next base: position 5,825,548 of record JAKCOX010000036.1, on the reverse strand, counting down.
ACAGCAGCAGTCAAAAACCACAAAGGAAACCCCAGGACATCTAACAAAAGAGAGCACAAGCAGAACAGATAAACATAGTAGGCACATAAGAGTTCTAAGGAGAGACTGGAACTCTGCTATTGTTTAACCCATTCTAAGAGGTAAGTCAGAGAAGAAGTGTGGAAATGGTCTCAAAAAGAAAAAAAAGATTTAGAGGGTTTATTTGTGACTTAGACAAGGAACTGAGCAGCCTGGTTTAATATGGTCTTGCACTGACAAGGGTGATGGACCAGATGACCTTCCGAGGTCCTCTCTACCTAAGTTATGCTCAGAAATAGATAAAAAGAGTATCAACTGCTCGATACATCCAGACAGTAAATTGTCCTGAAACTGGCCAATTCAACAGCAGACAGCATTAGATTATAAACTCATTGTCAATTGCACTAGGAGCCAGAATAAGATTCCATTTTTGCAGTTTTTAAAAACTGTATGATACAGGGTCCAGCTATGTTCCCTCTGCACCCCACCTCACAATATCCAACCAAGGTGGCTATTGGAAAAGAAAACATTCCTCCATTTGATGCATATCATGAGTATCATGGCTCACAAAATAACATTTTTCTAGGTGGCATCTTCCTCCTCCTTCAAATCATCTTGTGCTCTCATCTCAGGCAGCTGGTATAGTCCACTATCTGGATCTAGACAGCAGCAGTAATAAATAATCTGCATATCAAGTTCAGTTGTTGATCAAACCCATGCATTAGCCACGGGATTACCATTGTTCAAAAAGAGGTGCTTCCACAAACTTCCTTTATTTCTATGTAACTTCCCTAACTCCTAGACATCAAAATTCTTATCAGGAGTAGGACAGAAAAGGAGGCAAGCAAAATATTTCCAAGACACTCTGGAAACAATTTTATCACCAAAACAGTTCATTCATTTGATTGTCCTTAAAATACATTCAGGCATCTGCCTTAAAAATGAGATTTTCCCAAACCACAGAACAAATATATTTGAATCTGCTGGTTAAATGAAGTTTTAACCTGAAAACAGTTCCTAAGAGGGAGGTAAATTAATAATGTATATAAAATTAAAATGGTTGTTATTATGATTGTTAGTTTACTGGCATCTTTGAAACTCGGTGGGAACGACAGAAAGAATTCACATTCATAAAAAGCACTATGTCCAGGGAAGAATAAAATTGAAAATAAAATCTTACCTATGTCATTTTAAAGAGAGGGTTTTTTTAAACACATATATATTTACCCACTAGACATACCTTGGCTGACCTAGTGATGGCCCCGATCTCTGAATAAAGATCAGTGCTGTCTGGGAACTTTTCTACCACCATAGTGCAGACGTGGTGCAGGAGGGACTGCTTGTGCACTGTGTCCTTGACTTCTGGAACCTTCTCGAGGTAGCTCAACTCAAAAGCTTTGGCCTATAAGGGGGGGAAAAAAAAAAGAAGTTTAAAATAAAACTGCTAACTCCTTCCTATGCAGATTAGTAGACCAAAATCATTACCAAGTAAGGGTAGAGGGTAAAGAAGAAGAAGAATCCTAAAGGAGAAGAAACTTATTGCTTGTATTTAATTTTAATTTGCTGAAGAGTAGGCCTCAAATCACTCCATCTGTGGTGAAATGCCTCATGACACAGTTCTCACAATTTGAATGGGGAGCATCAACACTAAACTCAAGGGAGTTACATCGGAAGGGAGCCGAGCTCCACATTTCCTTCAGGTTTTGCTGCAAGAGGAAAGAGCACCCTGACACACAATAAGAAGAAAAAGTAGGTTCTGTTTCCTAAATTATTTTTCTAGTACAAAACAAATATTGGGTTGCAACTGACATAATGGTTTTGACTTTTGGTTTTGAAGGAAAAAACTGTAGGGGAAATGCTGGGACATCAGGCTTACGTTGGTTCCGTTCAGAAAGTTCCCAATGGCTAGTAGAGTAGAAAGGATAAATTCCAAAGTTTTATTGTGCTCCAGCTGGTCCATTCCTTCCTTCAGGTCTAGAAGTGGTTCTGCAACTTCCTGCCATGAGAACAGAAACACAAAAGTGAAGGCTGCTTTAAGTTTTTAATTCTATGGTTTAGATTAATTACTGCAAAAAGTTCCTGAACTGGAGTCTTGCAGAGTGCATACTGGCCATGTGTGCTGGCTTTCTTCCATGTTCCAGCTAATAAATCACATACAAAGACACCAAGAAAATACATAAAATACTTTCCTAATGTTGCTTCTTTATGCATGCAATTGCCTTACTTGTCCTGGGGAATTTCTGTGATTCCAACAGGAGAGAGAGAAACAAAGAAGGGGTTGCTGCATTTGATTGAGATGCACAAACATCTCCCTGCCCCAACCGATAAATATGCTTCTTGGAACTATTTTTTCTAAACTTTAAAAAACAAACAAACAAAAGCTAGAACCCTGGCTGACTTATCCTCTGTAGCCTGACCCTAAAGACTTCTTCAAATGATGGCCACCTCTGAGTTTTAGATACCATTTTGTGATTGCATGGCTTTAAACCTGACAAAAACCCCACTGCAAGCATCAAGCTTTACAAACATTCTTGTTTTAATCTTTTAACTTAATGTACCTTCCATCCACACATGTTATCTGAGCATAGGTATATAAATGTGTAAGGCTTGGAAACATAAATTCTGTTCCATTACCTTGGGAAGTGAACTACACCAGAGAGTTCAAAGGAAGAGAGCGAGGGCAATTGAGTTGACAGAGCTTATTTCTGTCCTTGTGTGAGGCCCAGGGTTATTTATTTTGTATACACAGTAATTGTTCACGTTGCTTCTATCTCTACATGTCATTCTAAGCATCTGTGAGCTGCATTCCTTTCCCAAATTATTGCAGTCTTTACGAGCCAAGAAGCCAAAATTACGCTGTTATTTTAGACTAAGAGGCAAAATAGCTGAGAACTTGGCTTTCTTGGAGAAAGACAATGGGTCATTCAACAATTGCAGTGATATTTTATCATAAATAAGAGCACAAAGATGAAGGAAACATGCATTTCTAGTCAGTACAGAACAATTAGGATCTTGAAAAGAAAAAAAAAAGTCAAATTCAAGACAAATCAAGAGATGGCATACTAAGCAAAATAATTTATATCAGATGAGAGGTGCTAAATAATCCACGACTTTATCAAGTTAAACTAAAAATCAATGAACTGCTTTACAGAGTAGTTTCAATTGCTTTAAAATCAGGGTTGATTTAGTTTGTTTTGTTGCATTATGGGGATGGATCACACTGCTCTGCATCTGCTGTAAACACAGGCGTTTGAACTATTGTACTTGTTTCGATTTGCAACCTGTTAAAACATAGTTCCGAAATGTTAATTTAAAACATTCTGAAGGCGAATAAAAAGGTAGCATAAAAGGCTGCCAAAGCAGGCCATACTGTAGCCCTTCATTTTGCCATTTACATGTAAGTTATCCAGGCTTAGACTTTCTTCCAGATTGCAGGCATTTTAATTACTCTTTATTGTTTTATTTTATTGTAGCATTAAAAAAACCCAATAAAAAGCAGTGCACTAGATACTATATAATCAGATAAAATACCCATTCTTGCTCCCTATAAAAATCACCTTCTACCCAAAGAAGGCAGATGCATAATTTAGAGCTACCTCATATCCTTAGATACTAGGTATCCTTGTTTGCCATGTTTCTATTTTTCACCTAACATTATGGTTGAATGAAAATTGAGGAACTTGTCCAGAATTTCTGGCAGCAAAACATCTGATAGTGCCTGATAAATGTTTGACACATAAGCACAAATGAACTCAACCAGATGTGTGCAATGAATCCAATGGGGATTCCAACAAGGAGGACGTAGCACGCTTGTTCTGTACAACTGATATGCTGCAAGTGTTGTTACCAAGCTGCTATCCTGGTAATTAGTTTAACTTACTGTACTTACAGAAGTTCATGTGTATGGTCTTCTGAGAGGGGTAAAAACTTGGTTGGGATGGGAACTTTGAGATGACCAACATCTAATTTGTCCTATTGGTAAATTTAATCAACACTGACCTGCATAAAGTATCCTACCTTTTTAAAACAACAGAAAGTATCAGGACTAAACTGTAACATTTAGAAAGCTTTAATGGGCCTTTTGAAAATTTTCAGGCAGTTTAAGCATCACTCAGAAGTACAACTTTTTGAACACTTATTTCTCTAGCACACTGTCTCCAGGGAGACTGGAGTCAGGAGTAATCTTTCTGCTCAGAAGAGACACTGAAGCAAGCTTTTTTTCTTTACCAGTTCTGCTTTTCCCATTTCTACACCTGCTTGCTTATATTAATTTCTGATCCGTTAATGTTGTCAGCAACATGGAATATTTTCACACAGTGATCTTAAGAAAAGAAATTATCTGGTCTAGGAATACAAAAGATTCTATTCCTCTTTCCTAGGCTTTAAACTCCCTTTGAGATAATGAAGTTTAACAGCATCATAAATAGTTCAGTACAAAGAACTAGGGGTAACACAGTGTAATTTTTCAGAGCAATCACAAGTCTGAAAATGGAGATTTAAAGGTGAAACTCTACCCCTTTTGTCTACACCTTTAAAATAAGATACCAAAGGAAAGGTGGGGAAAATTGTTGCTCCGCTGTTGACCTTCATTAGGCATACGTTGCCTTAGAGATATGTTAACATTTCAGAACATTATATGCATTATCAAATGGATGATTTGGAAAGGCTTTTCTTTTTGTATTTTCTCTAAAGGGCAAAGAATGAGTAGCCCTTCAATCAGTTCTGCCTCTCACAGCCTGAGGCTACAAATGTACCCTGACTTGCTTTAATTAATTAAATTCAATCCAAGAAAGATTACTTCTGTCATTACGCCTGGAAAGTCTTCTACAATATCTCTCTCAACCTTTTTCTTGAACACTTTTCATGATGTTTTTCTTTCAGGCTGCCAGAGGTGGAGCCAAGACATACTTAGGCAAAACTCTGCTCTCACGTGATTAGCAGAAAAGTTTCATGAAAGAGAACTCCAGCCTTACATCAACAACATGGGTATCTCACACTGTGGATATCACAGACCATCTAAAACTTCCAGCCTCATGGAAACAATAGTCAGGTTCATTCATTTCTTACATAAAATATATGTATGACTCGATAAATAACGTGAGTGTATTCCGAGCTGTTCATAATTCTAAAACAGATTTAAAAAAATCAAGCAATGCTAGGCAAAATAAAAGACAAAAACTATGGAGGTAGGTGATTTGGCACCTAAGTTTCAGAAGCATGTCCCACTTCTCAGAATCTGTATCACATAAAGTTATACTGATTTTTTTTTAATATACACGTATGGACACAGATACACAAGCCAAATTAATATATACAGGAGAGAGCATTGCTTGAAGAGCAATGCATGGGATCTACACAGCCTGATGAAGGTTTCTGCTCTGAGATTCCTGAAAGAGCTTGAGAAGGTCAGCAAGTGGCTAAAAATGCCTACACACTTTTTCTGTTTCACTGACACACCAAAATGACACTGTGTCATTTTGAAATTTTTGCCTGTGATTCATCATTCATGACAGACAACCTTCCAGTGTTCTCTGAATAAAGCCATCCAAGGAGGTGGCAACTGTCTCACTGAACTGAAAAACCCTAAAGGATGTCTTATATTTTGTTTAGAACTTTGAGACAGAGTTATAAACAGAAAGAAAAAAAAAAGAAAAAGATGGTGCTTTCCTTACTTCAAATGGATGGATGCAAGGTCAATGCTCTCCTTTACGACGTAAAGCTCAACACTGTATTCCTCATTCAATCTTTATCCAAAGAAAAAAATCTTACTGCTCTGAAGTAAGAATTTCCTGAATAACATCTGGAGACACAGTAAGGATTCAGCCCTCTTTCCTTCATTATCATTACTGACGAGTTAAAGGAAGGAAGACATAATCTCTTATTTTCTTTTATAGAAGGAATTAATTCTGAAGGATCATTTTAGCTGTTTCCTGCTTAGCCACCCAAACAAAAGTGACCCATTTACTGATGTGTTGTTTTTTTTTCAAAATATATGCTCATATAATGATAAGGTCGGGGAAAGATTAGGTAAAGCCTGAGAAGAGTCTCCACTGCTGCCACCCCACTTTCCTCTCACCTTTTCCACTATCTCGTAGTCCATCTTGAAAGCCCAGAGCTGGAGCCTGGCGGAGAGTTCGCTGATGGAGGAGAGGGTTAGGAGGAACTGCTCAGCGCTGCCCAGGGGGACATCAGGGTTTGCCAGCTGTGCCTCCTGGATCTTTTGCTTCTCCTCCTCACTTGGGATCATGGTCAGGATTTTCTGTAAAGGGAGACAAAAGGCAGGCATCAGTGCAGGGCAGAGAGGGGTGCAAGGGCTGGACGTTGGGTGACTTCACAGCAGCAATGCTACAAGTCCTCGAGTCACCGGCTGGTAAATTAGGACAGCAGCGTAGTAAACAAGAACTAACCCACTGCACAAGAAAGCAAAACAAGGTCTGAGATCTCAAACATTAACAGTTTGGTGGAAAACATGTCTGTATTAATATGGCCTTTTTAAATTTTTAAATTTTTTTTTAAAATGTTTTTTTATTTGTACTCAGTTTATATGGTTAATCAAGGGATGAACCTTGAAGAGACACAGAGAGTCTGATTAGGACTGGTCCTCTTAGCTTTCATATGTTTAAGTCAAAACTGGCCACCTTTCTGCAAATTACACACAGAAGTGAGGGTAGTAGTGTAATTTTGAGGCCTGTGATTTACAGTAAGTCAGATTAGATATGAAGGTCCCTTTTAGCCTCAATATTTATGAATATCCAAGCATGCTTGTAGGTATACAGAAATAACTTTAGGACTCCTGGCTGTTCTCATAACTTACTGGGTATTGTTCAGTCTGTTTTGGGTTTTTTTTAAAATGAAAATATGACTACTGCAGATTGCGTCATTCCCCAAAATTTCACCCAAACTGAAGACAACTTCCCAAGGAACATGCACTGAATGTGAAATTGAATTGTGCATTGCACACCATATGGCCTTTTCCTATTTTGATCTGAAAAAGTCTAAAGTATTGATGAAAAAAGATCTCTGTATTTTCAGCTTTCCTTCTCAAAGTATTGCTCTCTAAGGTATTACCTCTTAAACAGTTTTTTACACAATAAATGCATTTTAAAACAAAACAAAACAACATAAAGGCATTTATTTATCATTCTATAATGACAGAGGCTGTTTCTGGGGGGAGAAGCAAATAATAAAAAACACAGCCAAAGAGCTATCAGAACTGCCAATCCAAACTACAGCCTTGTTCCAACGTGGGACATAGCCAATTTGTCAAAGTAGCACAACTGCCCTCTTCCAGTACCAATAATACATCTGGCTCCTTGTATGGTGCTGTTGTTAAGTGTGGAGAGCAAGGGACTTTTTCTGGTCTCTCAGGCCAGAAGAACAAGAGTTAAGCAAGCAAACAGTGTTCAAATTGTTGAACTGGGATTTACTTAATTTCAGCCACAACATTTGTTTTGCTGTCTATCTTCTTATGGTCAATTCCATAAATAGAAATAAAGAAGCATTTCTTTCTGATAATGTCTTTCAGTTAAAAACAAACAAACAAACAAAAAAAAAACCCAAGAAAAAAGCCTCCTTGCTTGGACACTGCAAGCTTCTACCTTAATAATTAATATCCAAAGGAAAAAAAAGAAAAGGAGGAAAATCCCACAATGTACACTGGTGAGTTTACTTCCCCTGTTCATAAAATTTCTCATGTACATCTGTTCTGATTGATAGTATTTGTGTATTCATTTTGAGATGCACTGTCTGTCCATCCATCCATCCATGCTGGAATCTGTAACTAAGGTCATACCGAACATCAATCTAGATTTGAACGTAGCTGCATCAGGGCATTTCTCAGTGCTTAATCAATATTCATCTAGAAATGTTAATTAAAAAGAGAGACGGAGTCTGAAACTCATGAGAAGATGTGTTCTGTAAAGTGTCCTTTGAAGACTTCAGAGTGCCTACTCCTCTCTTCAACAACAAGAAGCCAACACCCACTTGGCTGAGCCAGGGCAGCTTGCAAATAGGATCATATGAACATCCATACATGGAGAGTTTAGCAGTAGCCATGTGATGGATGTAAAAATGCTTCTGGTGCATTTTTGAAGCCTAACACTTCAGCAGTATTCTCAATTGCCTCCTACAAATAACTAGGACTTTTGGCACCTACCCAGGAATCCCACAAGTATTTTGTGGTGATGCAGGGCCTTCGCTCCAGAGATTCTGCTCTGCTTTCGGGCATTTTAAAGAGAGCAATGAAACAGTAAGTTTTATTTCCAAAGGGACTCTCCTCCTCCTTGAGTTTTATGTAAACATCACAAGTCAGATGGAGCTGACAAAAAGCATTTGAGTCCAAGTACTGCAAAACTGCTGTGCTGTGTGCCATACTATGTGAAACAGAGAACGCCAAGTAACAGAGCCTATACTTGTGGTGCCAGCTGATGAGGATCAACCCTGCTGCTGAAAGCCTTGCCTCAAAGGGACCAGAGCTTCTAGCAGGTCTCACACCATCCAGGGTGCAACTGTCCCATAGGGATGACTTACTCATAGGCACTTCTAATTTGCTTGGGCAAATAAATCTTATCCTTCTGATAATCATCTTTGGTGTGCTCCTGAGCAAGCAGTAACATGCTCCTATTCTTGATTTTGATTCTATGACTAATTTGAGCCATTTGTTCAGTGTTGAAAATTGATGAGTACACCTTCTGCCAACTTGCTGTTGTTATTATTATTAAACTTCACTGTCAGGAAAAGTAGCATTAAAACACAGCAGGGCAAAAGGCTACTGGCACTTGGTAAGTGGTACCTGTGATTAAATCACAAATACCACTGAACCCAATCATTTGCTCATCATGCTTTTTGAGTACAGCACTCTCCAGGTAGATTCCAGAAGAACTGGTTATCAACAAGCCCTATGCTCATATCCTTTAATAACTAGTATGTGTGATACACATATTTCACCCCCATGCATTCTCACACAACAGTTTGGGGCAAAGAGTAACATTCTGAGGAAAAGCAGCGCTTAAATCTTTTCACAGAGAGAAAGAAGTAATTTTTGGAGATCCTGTTCACATGAGATAATCAGTCCTAATTGTTCTGCATCCAGACTGTTGGAACCAGCCACTTGCTTGGATGTTCAGTGAAGGGATTAAACTTCTTATTACCTGGGCTCAGCCATTCTGACATATGATATCAAATATTTATATGGAAGAAGTCATAGAAGGCTCACAGGGCAAAAAATATAACCTCAGTGTGGGATGCAAGTAAGCACCTAAACCAGAGACTGCAAATGGCCTGGAGCTTCTATGGAAATCAGGTGCTGAAGTTCTCTCTTTCAAGAGACAACTGAGCTTCTCAGTGATGATGAGGTTTGCAGGGGTGCCTCAGCTTTCAGCTGATTTTTACCAGACAAACAAGAGCCTGAAAAAAAATTAGCAAACCAAGTATCTAGTTGGTTTTGGGTCCAAAGCTTCCTGCGGCTCCAGGCCCACAGGTTCATAGGCAGCTTAACCAAATACACGAGTGGGTATTTCATTGGGTATCTGACAGGCCTCAGCAGACGATTCAGCTCCCACGTTCCAGGCAGCTATTAACAAGACACCCCAGTGGTTTGCATTACCTGCAGAAACTCTAACAAAATACGAAGCATATGAATTCTTCCAAAAATTATGCAATTCTGAGAAGGAACTACTCCTACAGCACCTGACAGCCATCCCTGACAATCAGGAACTGACAGTGGCTGCCTTGGTCTGACAGCTCCAACTCCTCAGGTCTCCACTGAAATACATGAATGTGCCACCTCAGGTCACGGAAACCACAAGAGACGTTTTAGTTTGCTGCAAGGAGTGAAACTGTAAATTTTTTTCTTTAAATAAAATATGAAACTCGTTAGGGCAGCATTATGCCAATGGTGGGAGCACCATTGAGTCTATTCTCTCTTCTGCCCAGGCTTGTGAAAGGAGGTGCTCTTTCAGGTCACACGAGCTAGCATCATTTGACACTTCCCATCACACTTTTATGAAGCATTAGCTGAACAAATCGGAAACTGCAAATGCTGATGTACTGTGGCAACTATCAGACCAAAAATACCCTGTTTCTTAAAATCTAATCTTGTTTTTTATTTATATGCGTCACTATTTGCCTTCTTAACACTGGGCTCTGATCTGTTATCTCTTTTTACACTTCTGAGTTGACAAGCTGCTCCAGACACAGGGACTTCAAAGCACCTGACAGATGTGAGTATGGAGGGCCGAGCGTACCTGGAGATTAAAGGGCAGATAATGGTAGGACAAGGGGGAATGGTTTAAAGCTGAAGGAGGGAAGATTTAGATTGGATATTAGGGGGAAGTTTTTTATGGAAAGAGTGGTGAGGTGCTGGAACAGGCTGCCCAGAGAGGTGGTGGATGCCCCAGCCCTGGAAGTGTTCAAGGCCAGGTTGGATGGGGCCCTGGGCAACCTTGTGTAGATCCAGGCCTGAGGTTGGTGGCCCTGCCTGTGGCAGGGGGGTTGGAGCTTTATGATCCTTGGGGTCCCTTCCAACCCTTGCCATTCTATGATTCTATGATTAAGTTTTACTAAAAGCTGTATCTACCAATGCAAGGCAATACTGTGTAGCATCACAAAGCTCTCTTGCACAGAGCAATCCACCTTCATTTCCTCACAGCACTACTCCAATTTTAATCTGCAAAATTAATGATACTCTATGATACAATTTTATTTTGATTCCTGTTCCCTTACAGAGCAGCACTTTATAGAAGGACTCACTCATTTTCTTTACTAAACACAAGCACCAAGGACTGCTTTGATGGACTATTCTCGCAGTTGCCTGTGATACACCACATTAAAATTAGGCGCCGGGAGTTTAAGCTCACCTCTTTTGCTTAGCTCACAGAAGGCCCTCGTCCATGCTAAGCAGGCTGTTCTTTGTCCTGCAGCAGGCTCCAAGTTGTTTGAGCACAATGAATGCCAAGCTTTCAAAGAAAGGGAAACACAACCACTTTGGCAAACTTGAGGTGGCGAATTTTTTTTTTTTTAGTTAGATTGACCATGCTTGCAGACACATTGTGCCTTCCTTTGAAAACACAGTCCTAACAGTGCCTGATCTGCATGATAAACAGACTGTGCCTCACTCTCTCTAGCATCATGCCCCATTTTCTACCCTTTCTCACAGCTCAGGGGTACCTAACTGCTTCAAACACATGGCCTAAAATATGCAACATACTTAGGTATAGAGGGCTTTATAATACCTATAGGATTATTTCTCATATACTGCTCACATATTTGATGTTACAAAGCAAAGTAAGGATTACTGACAAGAGTTAAATGGTATAAGCAGAATTCAGCACAATGTAGGACAGTAGCAGAGGGTTTCTGGGGTCACTAAGGACTTGATGATGAATTGGTCTATCACAGACTTGTAGCCTGCATCCCACTGCATCACTGCGTTGTTGCTAGTGCTACTGTCAACACTACTTTAGTTGACTGTCCTTAAAGGAATTGCAGTTATATCATTTAGGGTCAGTTATATAATTTAATCTGAACTCATCCACCAAGTTGCAGACTAAAGCCACACATACACACACAAAAATGACAAGGAATGATGCTCCTTAGTGAGGGACATAGCACAGAGCTCACAGCCAAGAAAAAAGATGGCTCAGATAATTTTATAACTTGGTCACCTGCTCTGTGCTGGATGCCCTAAAAGCTGAAGATGACCATAAATTACAGCTTCTCTGAAATTTTAGCAGTGAATATTATGTCCTCACAACACTCTGAAATTTTAGCAGTGAATATTATGTCCTCACAACACACATTTCTTCTCCTGCTCTCCTTACGCCTCTCTCTTCTGCTTACTAGCCACTTCATCTTCTCTAGAAAATTAGCTATGCACAAAGGCTTTGATTACCCACTGTGATGAAGTTTTTTAATTAGACCAACTGTGTAATTTTTTCCATACCAGTCCTGCCTCATTCAACTCATAATTTAGCTATAAAATATATTATATAGAAAATAATTTGCTTTGTTGTCTGCATTTTCATGCAGCAATCATAACCACTACCAATTATTTCCTGAAAAGACAACCTGTTTCCTCTAAACTAATGCTAAAGCAAATGCATAGATGGACACAGAGATGAAGAGAAACAGGAACCAAAGCTTGTCTACACGGTAGATCAAAGAGGTAGTATGGAAAACTTGAAGCAGGGCTCTGCTGAAACCAACAAGGCTCACAATGATGCATTTCTGTATTTCTCATTCCACCTCTTGGCTAATCCTTCATAGCTTAATCCAGTCCTCTATTTTTCTATGAACATTGGTCTGACTCTGTAACAGCTTGCTGCAAGAAGAATCTATATACTGGGGAATGGGGAAGGGAATCTGAATTCAGTGCTGGGTTTTACCTGATAAGAACTAAACAAATATGGAACACAGAGGGAAAAAAAAAAAAAGCAAAAAAAAAAAAAGCTCTTTTTGCTATGAACATCATCTTTCCCAATCAATAAAGGCTTGATCCATCAAGGTGCAAAGTACTTGGGCTCCGCTCCACAGAATCATTTAGGTTGGAAAAGATCTTTAAGATTACAGAATCCAACTGCTAACCTATTATTGCCAAATATATCACTAAACCATGTCCCTGAGGATCACATCTACATGTCTTTTGAAGACCCCCAGGGATGGTGACTCTTCCACTTCCCTGGGAAGCCTCTTTCAATGATTGACACCCCTTTTGGTAGAGAAATTTTTCCTAATATCCAATCTAAACCTCCCCTGGTGCAACTTGATGACATTTCCTCTTGTCCTATTGCTTGTTATTTGTGAGAAGAGACCAACATCCACATTGCTACAAGCTCCTTTGAGGTAGTTGTAGTGAGCAATAAGGTCTCCCGTCAGCCTCTTCTGCAAGGTAAACAAGCCCAGTTCCCTCAGCTGCTCCTCGTAAGACTTGCACTCCAGACCCTGTACCAGTGTCGTTGCCCTTCTCTGGACATGCTCCAGCATCTCAACATCCTTCTTGTACTGAGGGGCCCAAAACTGATCACAGTATTTGAGGTGTGGCCTCACCAGAGCTGCGGACAGAGGCACAATCACTTCCCTACTGCTGCTGGCCCCATGACTCCTGACACAAGCCAGGATGTTATTCGGCTGCCGTGGCCACACCGCCGGCTCATGTTCAGCTTACTCCTTTTCTCTTGATATTATCTGAATGATCACATCACAATTACTCACATCCTTATCTTCAAAGTATGGACACAGAACTCAGAAATCCCACTTTCTTCAGCACTGGGCAAGTATATCAACAGTGTATCATTTCCTGGTTTCCAAATTCTTCCATTTGAAAGCTACCTGCATATACATTTTAAATGAAATTATAGGTTTCTGGCAACTAACGGAAAGGCAACCCAAAGGAGGGTGTGCTGACACAAGGCACTCACAACTGTGGACACCACAGGTGGTTGGGAGAGGACAAACAGCACAGCTTCAAATGCTGACACTGAGAAAGGTGAGCTGTGCAGCACAGCTGAGCTTCTTTTAAGTGTGCCAGAGAAGAATGCAAAGGAGATGATACATCTGAAGATAAGAAAGAAGTGTCCTTCTTTATCAGACATTTTCTGTGGGACTTCATGTGGAAACACTGCCTAGAGCATCAAGAGCTAACCAGCAGTGTGTGAGTTGAGCTTGGCTGAAGGGGTACTTTTCTCCAATACCTTAAAGCTTAGTGTTGCAAGCTGCAGTGGTGGGTACATGGGCTGGGTCATGAAAAATTACTTTTTTTAGCCTGATTTGTCCCCTTCACAATATGAGTAAGGTATGTATATAGCAAATAAGTAGCATTGCTTTGGGATGAAAGTATTTTCTGGCAGGAATAATCAGACCTTGCCTTTTAGCTAGAACAATCTTTTGACTTAAGTATTTCTTTTGCATGTAACTGTTGGGAACTGCATTTCCATTTGAGCCAGCTTTTCTCCTCCTCTTTTGTAGTCAGCACAGTGAAGGTGGAAAGGGGGAAGTCATGAAACAGGGCCAAACCACTGAAAGGTGTCTGTGAATCCATACATGCCCCCTGCAGCTCAGCCACTGTTTGAGATTTGTAGTTCTGCGGATTACTCTTACTAGACTATATAAACTAATTAAATCTATCTATGTATCTGTATAAGATTTTAAATTAATACAACCACAGTGAAAAAAATAGGGAAACAGCAGGCTTCTTTTATGCTTCATAGAAGAAAAATGTTTTGATAAAAAATAATAAACATAGCTCATCTTGGATCTCAGTAAGAATATCTGCAAAGTCAAATATGTAATGGTAAAAATGACATCATCTGTAATATTTATACCCACTGCTTTTCTTCAAATGACAGTAACACAGAAATGCTATTTTGAGCAGAACTAGTATTTGTTTTCCATTAGTTATACAATCTAGAATGACTCCAACCACTAGCTGGGCATGAACGTTATTAAACCCTGTACCAGTTGCATCTGCCCTAGTAAACTCACTGCCTGTTCTTGCTATTGACAGCATTTCAGGCAAACTTCAGAAGAACAGATAACACTCTGAAAATCTTTACAGGAATTGACACCATTGTTACTCAAACTTGAACAGAAACAAACCAGAGACATTCATGCTTCCTGAGGATGCTCAGCATCAGGGGAATACTACATGTTTCTGAGCACGCTGCATTGCTTTGATGAATTACAACACTCATGCATCCCTTTTTCACTCCTCTATGAAAAAGTTTAGCCCACACCACGGGCAATATTGAAAAAATAAAACACCCTCAAAATGGAAGATGCAGATTTTTAGACATCAACTTCTCTTTCTTACCTCTATTCCTTCCTTGTTTAAGGCATATTCGTCAAAGTTCAGAATAGCAGTCTTGATAGTCCGGGGAGGGGGTAACACAGTCAAGCCAATATTAATAGCGTTGCTTCGTTTCGAGTCCAATACAATGATCTCCTGTCGCTTCCCATCTGCAGCAGTTTTCTTGGTAAAGAAAAGAACAAGAATATTATTCCTCCAGCTTGTTTTATAAAGAAAAAGTCACTCCTTTCACTAATGACTTCTCTTATTCAAGGGTGCTGCCACAGAACGCAAATATAATGCATTTACAGTCATCCAAAATAATTCTACCACATCCTTGCTGGTATCAGCATGAGATGCCAGGATTTATCTCGAGATCTGAAGGCAGTCTCAGATGTCATGCAAAGCAGAGCTAGCCTGAAACGTAGGAGTCAGGGCTGTGAGGGCTGGGAATGCTGTTGCTTTGGGCAAGAGATGGTCTGAAAACAGTCTCAAGCTGTCCCAGCTGGGTGAGAGCTCTGCCATGCGAAAGGACTGGCCGGCACAGGGCCAGTAGGGCAGCAGCTCAGCTGCCCATGGGCTCTGAGGCTCAATTACCCCTTGGATGCGTCAACCCAGAACAGCCACCAACCCTCTCTTGCCTGCATGGCTGGCTGGAAAAGAGACAGGGTGGTTCCTTCCCACCTGCCTGCCAGCACTCTCCTGTGTCATAAATCCACCTCAGGCACTGGCAAAGGAGCTGTAGAGGCCTTTCCAGAGACACTGTCATGGCTCTCTGCCAGTTCTCTGTCTGCCAGAGCAAGGGAATTCTACCTTGCTGCTCGTGATATGATGGTCAAGCCCTATATAGGTGCAGAACAACTTCAACCCTTTCTTTGAGAGGTTTTTTGAGACTAGACATAATCTTTGGATTCTACCTCCAGCATAAACCACAGTACAAATAATAATGAAAGAACCAAGTGTTCCATTCTAGAGAAGACCCAAGAAATTTCTTCCTCTCTCTTTCCATGCTCTTAGGGGCAAAATGTGACTCACAAACCATTTATATGGCATAATGCAGTGTTTAATGTAGTCTTTACTTTTACACCTCAGCACATCTCATTTTCTCACTGTCCCATGTTAGAAGGTGTCCCTTTGGCAACTATATATCATATACCAGACAGCTGCAAGAGGAGAGGATGATGTTCCTCATAAACTCCTCTCCTGCACCTTGCTCAAAACAACCCAATGCTACAGGCCTGGGGCAGGGTGGCTGGAAAGCTGCAAAGAGGAAAAGGATCTGGGAGTGTTGGTTGACACTCACCTGAACATGAGCCAGCAGCGTGCCTAGGTGGCCAAAATGGCCAGTGGCATCCTGGCTTGTGTCAGTAATAGCACAGCCAGCAGGACCAAGGAGGTGATCATGCTCCTGTGCTCAACTCTGGTGAGGCCACACCTCAAATACTGTGTTTAATTTTGAGTGCCTCACTGGAAGAAAGACATCAAGGCCCTGCAGCATGTCCAGAGAAGGGCAACCAGGCTGGTGAAGGGGCTGGAGAACAAACCTTACGAGGAGCGGCAGAGGGAACTGGAACTGTCTAGCCTGGAGAAGAGGAGGCTTAGAGGACTCCTTATTGCTCTCTACAGCTACCTGAAGAAGGTTGTGGTGAGTTGGGGGTCAGCCTCTTCTCTCAGACAACTAGCAATAGGACAAGAGGGAATGGCTGCAAGTTGTGCCAGGGGAAGTTTAGGTTATGAGAAATTTCTTCTCAGAAAGAGCGGTCAGGGATTGGAATGGGTTGCCCAGGGAGGTGATGGAGTCATTGTCCCTTGGGGTCTTCAAGGATAGGTTGGGTGAGGTACTTAGGGAAGTGGTTTTGTGAGTAATAAATGTGGTAGGGGGATGGTTGGACTAGATGATCTTGGAGCTTTCCCAGCCTTAATGATTCTATGATACACATGGGTTTTTTCCTCCCTCTCCATACATATGAACTT
Source organism: Laterallus jamaicensis coturniculus (assembly GCA_022605575.1). Taxonomy (NCBI): domain Eukaryota; kingdom Metazoa; phylum Chordata; class Aves; order Gruiformes; family Rallidae; genus Laterallus; species Laterallus jamaicensis. The sequence goes on along the minus strand of JAKCOX010000036.1, from coordinate 5,808,774 downwards.
TAGAAAACTGATTTCTCTGTTTCATCTTCCTTTGCCCTATCAGAGATGGGCTGAGGGATGCTGTTAAGCACAGGGGCATAGGGAGAAGACCAGAACATTGATGCAAGCAAGAACAGGCATGCTTCACTGTGTATAATGTTTCAAAAATGTACAAGCTGCAGTCTTGTGACTGCAAACCCTGCTACCTGGTGGTTAGCAGCTCTGGCAGCAGCAGCCTTTTCCAGATGCAACTCAAAGGGGCAAAGAGAGAGAAAAAGCAATCCCTCCTTCTAGGCTGCAGTGCAGTAGCCCTTACAGCTAGCTGTTCAGAAGAGAGAATCATCTGTGCTGTCTACAGCAGTGAAATGCCTCTTGTATCTCTTGTGGGTTTGGAGGAAGCCCAGGAGTAGATCCTTACTGCCACAGTCTCAATCTGTGCTCAGGATTGCTTTTTGGACTGTGAAGATTTGTTCTTAAGACCCTTGGGTCTGCAACACAGCCACCACCAAGTCAAAAAATGTCCAACAGCCAGGTCTACACACTGATTCTAAATTAGTAAGTACAATGTTACCAAAATACCTCTGGCTGTGGGCCAGCCCATAACAGGAATGACTTTTACAGCAAACAGGATAAATTTTAGGAGAGCAAAGATAACATTTGTTTTCAATTTTTAGATATCTGTTCTATCAGATCTGCTGTCTTCTTACCACCTTAAAAGCATCCCTGAAGCCTTCTAAAACTTTCCCTCCTTTAAGTAAGAAAGTTTTCTTTTTCTTGAGGAGCTACGTGAAGGATCAGAGATGCACCTTCCCCTATAAAGCAGTTATTTTAACTCCCAGAGCCATTAATCCCATTTTCAGGACCACAGTTAGTGGCCAAGACCACATTAAAACAAGCAAGGTCCACCAGAGACTGCTTCCTCTTGAATCTGTCCTGCACAAAGCCTTTTTTAAACCCTCCCTTTTTAACCTTGTCCTTTGCAGCACAGAATTACATGGCTCCAAAGAATTTATGCAGAAGGGAAAGGACTGGGGGAAAAGGAGTTAAATTCAGGCTTCCCACATGCGGTAAGTAGGCCTCAGATTTGCAGCTCTGCTTTTAGATTGCTAAGTTTGACAAGAGAGACATATTCATTTGGGGGACATAGGATGCCAACTGCTGGGATGATTGCGACTTGAACAGAGCACTCTTGCCTTAGCAGTGAGCTACGAAAGACAGATGAGCTGCATAGAGAATGCAAATACGTAGGTATTTTCCAGAGCTATAACTGCATGTGGGGTATAAAAATTTGGGTAATTTTTTCAAAAACAGGGGCAGAAGAGATTTAAAATCCATTGTGGGGACAACAGCTGAGTTACAAAGAAATCCTTTCCAAATAAAGGAAAGGATGAAGAAAAGAGAGAGGTTTTACTGCTACAAACTTTATTACCCTACCGCTAGGAAAAGAATTCCTTTTTGTCTGCAATGAAAGTGCACATGTGTAAGTGTCTGACTGTTAAAATAAGCTGCAGCCATTAATTTCTATTAAAATATTAGGTGACTTCAGACTGTGTTTTATAAGTTCGTTAACAGAGAATGACCAAATGCTTGAGGGAACAGTGTACTAATGCACTTGATCTTACATTTTAATGTGTCAGTATGTAACATGAGCCCTGCACAGCTGAAAATTAGGTTATTAAATGTAAACACAAAATTAATTATAAAATGCAAATATATAAGGTGGTATAATTTGTGGGAAACAAACATTCCTGCAAGGTATTAACAATTGCAGTGAGTTTGGACGTTTACAAGACCTAACTGGCCAGATTCTGTTGTCTCTATTGAAGGCTGGATAGTCAAGATAGGTTATCCAAAAACTGGTGTTGGCCCACAGAAGGTGACCTGCAGTCTGATGAGCATGTAGGCTAAAACATGTCTCTCTGGTTTAATTATGATGAGAAGCAGAAAAATATATAACACTTTTCCATCTGGTCACATAAATAAGTAATTCTATATGAGCATCATGTTAGAAACATCTCCTGCGTTTAAACTGCATGAGCAGTACAGAAAAAAATGAGCAAACTCTTCATAGAAAGCTGGCATTTTTTTAATTTCTCTCTCAATTAGCAAGGATTTAGCACTGGGGATTTAAAATGGAATCACTCAGCTGCCACTGGCTTTGTCCAGGATACATCATATATCCTCTTTCTCAGAAATTCTGGTCCACGTTTATGACTTGCCTTGGCATTTATTCAAATTGCAACCATCGTTTTTAAAAGGAGTATGTGTCTAGACATGTATTACACGTGTACATGAAAACATGTTCCTTAATTTTTCACTCCTAGTTTTTATGTCCGTAGGCACATGATGGATCACTGTGTCCCACAGGGTATAGATGAATCAGCAAAATAATACTTCCAAATGACATGTAGAACTAAGTGAATGGCAGAAGGGGCAAATAACACAGCTTGATTCAGTATTGTCTGCAAGTTTTCATTTCTCTATGCAGGAAAATAAACACTTTGAAGTACTTTGCCAAAATACCTGCTTTGTTTGGCAGAGTGAGAAGGAAAGAAACTCTTGACTGGCTTGGAGGGGATACCTGATCACTCTCTATTCACAAGCAGAGTGCTGTAGTCTTCTAGTCCAGAAAATAAATATTCTGCAAGTAAAGGTGTTCCACTAACAATAATCAGTATGTGAGTTGTCTAGTGTGGTATAAGTTTCCCTAAAATCAAGAATCCCCCCTCCCAGCCCTCTATTCCCATCTCCCCCCAACTCCCATATTATATCCTACAATTTAAAATCCACTTTATTTTATTGCAGTCTATTGTGTTTAATGAAAAACTTCTCATGAGCCAGGAAGTAGCTGTTTATAGTGGTGTGTTGTGGAAATCACAGTGAAAGATTAGAAACTGGAGTAAAATTGGTTACAGCTGTATGAAAGAGCATATGAATAAGATTGAGCCAAGCTCCCTCCCTACACACCCTGATTTCGCTTTTCTTCTCATCTTTCTGGACTGTTCCTTTTCCATGCACCTGCTTCCATCTATTGCTATGGAATCTGGAGATGTAACTTTTGATTTGTTGCTCTATGCTCATTTTCTTTTTTTTTTCAGCTGAACCAACTGAGCTGTGAGTCAGACTTTACGATATTATAGAATAAACCTGTTTTGGACTGCAGCCATTGGACAGGAGAAACTAGACACAACGGGGAATGTACTCCCTGGAAATAAACCAAGAAGTCTGGAAAAAGCGAGAGCTATCCTAATTTGAGTGCAATCTTCATACCAAACCTCAAGTCTTTTACAGATTCAGTGGACTGCTTAATTATTCCCACTCTCACTCAATCTAAGGACCATCTCCTACCCTGGAAGATTTGCTGGTATTCACCAAAACCACACAGGAGTCTCAGAAGTCTCAGTAGACCTCCACTACGGCATTCCTTGGTCACCACTGTCTTCTCTACAGAGACAATGAGACTTCTATGTCTGTGTTAGAGGACAGGGTGGAAAGAGAGCCAAAAGTATAATGTCTCATGCAGAGAGCAGTTATTAGTCTCCAAGAGGAAAGCAGTCACCTAAATCATTCCTCAGACTTACACTAATTTCAAAGAAACCTGCTCATTCATCCTCCAGCCAGAAGCCAAAAGCTGTGCCAAAGCATCAGGTAGGTTTGGGCAGCGAGCGTGCTGTTGGGGGAGATGGCCAAAGGTGGTTTGAGAATGTGCACAGTGGATGAATGGAAAAGTGAACAGGTCAAAATTCCAGCATTTTAACGTTTTATCAGTATTTCTGGGTGAGATTAAAAGATTAAGAATCAGCCAGACTGATCCATTATAATGCTGGCATTTAGCACAAAGCTAAAGTTTGGAAATGGCAAATATGTCATCGTTCCACATTCAATTCAAGGAATTAAATGTTTTATGGATCTAAGAAAACGCTCTCATTCCTTCCATCTATGAACCATCTGTGGCAGATTTGTATTTACAGGGAGAGAGATGAGGAGTAACACGCCACGACATCACCAGCATTCCTTCCTCAGTAGAAAAGGAATTAGAGAGAGAAATTAATCTCAGCGTCGGCCAAATGAACGACAGATCAGCTGAATGTGTTTTTAGAGCTGCTACACCATACTTTTCAGATCTACATGTATCTGTGTCACAAAAAAATTCGGCTAAGTACAGCGATGGCAGGATCTCCACAAGCCATGTATTTATGTACCTGTTGTTTCCTAGATACTTAGTGAGGGGCTGGATTGTTCCAATTGCAATGGTTCCACTTGGCCATCACCAGGAATGACTATTAGACAGTTCTGAGTTAATAACCCAAGCAAGTGACACAATGAACTTTTGCCATAAGACATCCAGTCTCCCCAGATTAAGAGCAAACAATAAGATATATGATACATCACCCATACAGCGACTTTTTCCCAGTCAAAGAGAAGTAAAACATTCAAGGTACTGACTGGGTTTTATGTCACTATAAAACATATAGGAAAGCACAGAAAACATACAAGTGATTATTTGAGATGGACGTCTTTTACTGGCATTTTAACTGGAAAAACTCCATTGTTTCTCTGATGTCGATTATTCCGCTTAGAAGAGAAAGAGTTTAAATAGCCATGAAAAGCAAATGTTCAAGCTAATAACTATTTTAATGCTACTTCAAATTCCTACTAAATGTAACTCTAAAAGACTTCCTTCTGTTGTTGAGTCTAATGTTAAACAGCCCTGCCACCGGCCTTTGCAAGTTTATAACAATGCTCCTAAGGAAGAGGGAATTCTAGCTGCAGATGTAGTTCCTGTGCCAGCCTCTATCCTAAAAGTTGGCCAGCTGTGCTATACAAATTAAGGGCTTAAAATAGGCCTGGTCACCAGTACAAAACAAAAACCCAACACTCCTGTAGAGTTTAGCGGTAAGCTCGGTCCAGCCGATAAATGAAGCCTCCCGAACTAAGCACTCGTGTAGGCTTCTTTGCAGCAGATTCAGCCTGATCTTCTAACCCTTCCACATAACCATTAGGAAAATATTACCGAGCGAGGCCCTGTCACATACAGAGAAATGAATCACCACACCGCCCGTGACCTTTGTATGAATGTAACAGAGAATAGTTCAGATTTCAATAGCAAGTTTGGCGCACAGCTGTGAACTGTGCCTAATGCACAGCTTGTTGGTGTTCCCCACCTGAAATGATATTCCAAAGCCAGCAGACCTGACATAAGAGGGCAACTTGGCATGCACACCACCCTAGTCTCATCTCCTAGCTTCAGGCCATGGAAAATCTTCTGTCATAGGCAACACATCCAGTGATTTCCACTGTTTTCATATAAACAACATAAATCACGTAGGCCTAAGTCAGAATAAATACCGATAAAATAGCAAAATAATAGCAAGCTGAATATGAGCTGTACCTTTGTGACAGGCAGTTCCTTGGATTTAGACTCAAAGAGATGCTCCAGTTTGGAAGTGTCCACCTTAATGGGTTCCAGTTTCGACCACAGGAATTCTCTGCAGCGTTTGTTGTTTTTACACTGCCACTCAAATGGCCGTACCTCGTTCCAAAACAGACGGATGGTTTTCTTCTTCTTTATAAATGCTGGCTGACCCCTAGAAACCTGGGGTGACCCTAAACCCTGAGGAGTGCTGAACAGCGGAGGAGGAGCCAATAAATTAGCAGAGGGTGGAGGTGGAGGCGGACATCCAAACAGCGGGGGAGGTGGTGGAGGAGGCAAACCCAGAAAAGAAGGTGGAGGTGGAGGAGGGGGAACAAGGGAGTCCCCAGGACCCATATCCATGTCCAACACATCTACATCATCCTCCTCCCCCAAGTCTGTAAAATCCATGTCTTTGATTTTAAGTTCTCTAGGATTAGCCATGAGCTGATCCCAGATGTAGTCAGATTCCTTCTTTGGCTGTGCTGGTGTTTTCTCAGGGACCTGTTCACTGATTTCATCTTCAGCCATGGCTGTCCCCTTGGCCAGCTCACCACTGTTGAATTTTTCCGCAAAGGCTTTCACGCTGCCTTGGTTGTCCAGATTTCCAATCTCCATCTTTTTGACACTTTCATCTTTGGCCTGCTTTGTGGCCTGAAGGATAGAGATCCTACTGGCTAGGCTAGTGAGTGAGTCCTCGCTTTCCTCCGTCTCCTTCTTTTCCTCCTTCGCCTCCAGCTCCTTCTCCTCTTCATCCTTGGGCTTTTTGTTATGCGCATACAACATGTCCAGCATAAACCGCTTGTTGTTGAGGATGTTGCTGCACTGCTCATTCACACCAGCATCCTGAATGGTCTGCGACCATGGACCTGCAATCACACACACACAGATGGGAAGAGTCAAGGGGAGAGAGCCACAGCACCAGTAACACTCTTGAATAAATATATTTCAGAAAATAATTTGGGGGGCACATGCACAACTAGCCTGAAACTGGGCAAGCAGTAGCTTAGAAAATTGTGCAGTAAGTGACAGTACTGACATATGGCCCCATCTTGATGGGCTGGGAGTAATTCTCAAAAAAAGGAATAGGAGCAGAAATTAATCAGTGAAACTGGGGAGGGACTATAGAACCATCAGGGGTTTAAGGTCCAGGTTCTTCCTGAAATCTGTCGGATTTCACTTTGTACTTACTACCCCAGCTCATTTTATACAGTGCATAAATGCTCAGAACCACCCCCCTTTCTTATAAGAGATCGTCCCTGCCTGACGTCACGGTCAGCATGTAACTGCCCACTCCTCCTCCCTCCCTGCTGGCTAGAGGAGGGCAGCTTTCACATCTGGCTGTTCCTCAGACCTCCTGGCTTCACAACACAGACTATTTGAATCCCAGAGCAGGCTGCACAATACCCCAGGGTACAGGTCCCAGGACAACTCAGTGAGCATAAGCATAACCAAGATTTTCAAAGTTATTTCGAGGAATACAAGCACCTTTATAAAAGATTTTTGACAATGCTGTTTATCAGCCAGTGCTACTCTCCCTGCAATGTATGATGGAATTGAAAGCCTAATGGCCCTCTTCCCACATCATAATCATTTAATGTGTCACTGCAATGAAGCTTCATCTTTCCAACTACTGCTTTTCTCCCCAATAATCTGCAAAATACCATGTTTGAGACAGCACCATAAATAACAAACCATAGCACTCAAACTATAAAAACAAATGATGTAAGCACCTCTTCCAATACATTTCCTTGAATATAATACTGTTAACCAATGTGGATAATGTGTCCAAAAATTATGGTGCTGCTTTTTCCAGTAAGCATCTGATGAAGTGATTTAACTTGGTCAAAGATAACTCTTCACACTTACTGTATTTTTTTCCCATAGGGGATTCCTTCTGTCCCCCACAGTCTTTACACACTTTAATATATTTTTATAAACTCTATTTCTTAAACACATCTTATTTTGATTGCTAGCCTGCCTTCTTTTTGGCCCCTTGTGGTTCCAGATTTTCTTTTATACCTGTCAGTTGCCATTTCTCCCAAATTTCCATTTAATCTTTGTTTCTCTCTTTATACTCCCACTTTTTCAATACTTTAGTTTTAAACATCTTTTATGGCCTCTGTCATTAACGGAGTTGCTTTCTTACAGTGACATCTAGCCCTGTGGTCTCAGGTGGTGTCCACTTGGTGAGATCCACATGCAGGGCCCCACAACTACCCCCATCCCTTTAAAATAACACCACATTGAAATGTAGGATGGACCTCACAGCATAAAGCATATGGACAGCAATGACTCTCACCTCTATTTGGATTAATCTCTAAACCACATTTTAAAATGAGCCCAGAAGTTTAACCCCAAGAGTCTGTTTTTCAGCAACAGATACAACCTCTAAAACTCTTTCCTTCTACTTTCCTGCTGGAGGCTTGACTGCTTCCATTACACGTTTATTTTTTCTCAGACTTTACCTATAGGGTTGCTTTGTCACAGAGATTTGAGACTTTAAAGATTGCTCCCAGGGTCCTTCCTGCAAATCCCACATGAACTACCCTCTCTGTTTCACCAGTGGGGATCTTCCAGGATTTAATGCCTTTGCAAAACTGCTCATCAAATTTCTGCCAGACACGAACCCTAATTAGGGCTCCCCAATGCTCCCTATGTCTCTCCATCTGCCATAGCTGATCAAAGATTATTGCTGCAAAAACTGCTGCAGCTTTGATGTCTTCTTCTGCCCTCCTCTCCACAGGTAAAGCTTTGAAACATCACTGGAGAAACAAGATTTGTTGGAAGCCAAATTCAGCTGGATGGCTAACGAAGGAGGAGCTGGGACCAAAGACCTTATTCCTCTGTCCTTAGTGCATCTGGGCAGAATCTCATAAATGGCAAAGTGCTTGTTGGGAATGTGAGAACTGCTGGAGAAAGTGCTCGCGTTTCCTTTCCAAATCTCCTAACCGACTAGAGAGCAAACAACTCACTACACAACACCTCCTACATAGCATAACCTAATAAATCCTTGGTCTATGGGTAATGTAGCTCAATTTTAAGGTTACAAGTTTTTCATACTGGCGTACATATCTTAGCTTTTAACAAAAAGTACATATACACTTAATTAGTGTCGGCTACATTTCGGTAGCAGATGAGAGGAAAAGAACCCTCACTTGCACTATGTCACAATGTAAGGACATCCTTCATCTGTCATACCTCCCCTCTCTTTCCTACATTTTTATCCATGTACAGACTTTAAGAGTACAATAGCATACTAATAACTCAATCTTGGTGCTGGTTGAAAAGAAAATAGCTCTTAAATTTAACTTACTGCTTCCCAGAAAAAATAAAAAGAAAAAAGTGATAAGAGTTTAAACATGATCAGTACAATTTGACAGTTTATCTCTGTGAGGTAATCCCTGTGATTCAGAGTTATCAGGAAACAGCAAGACTACTTCACACTTTGAAACAGTTGTTTTCTTATTGAGAATTTTAAAAAAGGACAACGAACTCCACTGTTCAGCCCTAAGAAAACTTGGGAACCAAATGCCCTAATTACATGATATTCCTTTACCTCCCTATAAAAGGGGGAAATGAGTAAATTATCAACAAAGGTCAAATTTTCTGTTCCTCCTTGCCTGGGCTGTATGACAAGCTCTAGTTGTCCTTCTCTCTCTGGGCAGAAAACTTTCTTAAGGTGCTAAAAAGAAGGCCACAGCGCAGACCTAACCTCAGCATCAACTATGCATCTCCCTCTGCTTTCTGAAACCTAACCAAGACAAGAGAACTGGAGGGAAGCACCAAACATCCCAGCCCACACTGCTCTTTCTCTTCCACTAGAACAGAATCTGGAATCTCACGACAAATCATGTCAGCACGGTCCCTTGTCTTATTGCTTTATGTGTAGAAAACCCAAGTAAATTCTCTGTGAACTAGAGATGCAAGTTGCTGCAACACAATGATTGAATAGTCAATATATTAATCTTAAGGGAAGAAAATGGTCTCAAAGCAAAGGAAACCTCATTTCATCAAGGCCTCGCTGTCCCTCAAACATAGAAATCCCATCAAAATCTGTGGATTTCCAAGCAGAGAGTAGACCAGACTTAGCCATGGTGAAGAAGGTCTTAGGTGCAAAGGGTTTATTAGCTAATTAATGCAACACCAGAGCTGCTAATTTAACATTTTTTTCCACCAGAAACCCTTCATTATTGAAAAAGCTTCACTTTACCAGTTTCATTGTCACTGGTTAACTTGTCCTCTCTCTCTTCCCTCTCTAAAGTGCTGCTTGCTGAGGATATGCTGGATGCAGAGCAGTTGTCTTTTTCATTCACTTCCTCATTCTGCCTCTCTTTTTCACTGAGTATTGCACTTTCTTCTGGCTCTCTCTCTGGTCCTTGCTCCACCTCACTCTCTGGTCCCACCTCTGTAGCCTCTATTTCCTTGGGTGTTTCCGTTCCCTGCTCGGCCTCAGCCTCCTGCTCTGGTTCTGGTTCTGTCTCTGTCTCTGGTTCGGGTTCACTGGCACTCACTGGTGGAGAGAACAATGGGAGAAAGAGATTCACTTAACAATGGAGTTGTCTCAGGCTCAGCCCTCTAAACGAGAGCGACGTGAAAGTTGTACAAGTGCCTTATGGAAAGAAAATAAAAAGCAAGTCCAGGGCATGCTGAACATTAGGAGCAACAGACTGATGAATGTTGTGTGACAACAGCATTGCACTTGAAAGTGGCCTGGCAAACCCCTTTGTATGCTGTCTGGAGCCAGCCCACTGTTTTTATACATACTTCCACAGCTGGAGCGTTGGATTTGAGTGAACCAGCAGAAAATGGGCATCCCACCTGAGTATGACATTGACAACTCAGTGCCTAGACAGAGCCAGGAAGGAAGAGATCTTTAAAAAAAAAAACAAACAAAAAGGAGGGAGATTGTGGCTTTTGGTAGAATATTCTTTGGGTTCTGGAAGAATTCTTTTCTCACCGGATGAGGAACACTTCAACAAAAAAATACAAATATTAGTTTTATTAACACAGTTGAATGGCACAGTCTGGAAATGGCACTGTCACACATTTGGCTGACAAAAAACATATGCCTTTTCATGCACATTTACTTCAGAATAGCCACATCAAAACTGAACGAAGTTTCCAACTGCCTGGCATATGGCACAAATTTAGTTTCCAACTGGTTGGCATATGGCATCCCATGAGCTGCTCTCCTATCGCCTGGCACACAGCAAACACGGCTCGTAGTACACTCGGTTCCTTCTTCCCGGCTTTAGCACTGACAGTGAAAGTCATTCACTCGTGTTTATGTGTTTGAGCTAAACCAGCAGATTTTTGCATGCAAATATTCTCTGTCTGCAGCAAAGAAATCAAAGAGCATCCACACATATTCACACCAAGCAGCTCACAACTTTCAGAGAACTGAAATGGCCATGCGAGAGTGATGAAAAGGGACATGCATGTTAGCTCTGCATACTCCCCAGGTTCCCTCTCTACTAATTCTTCTGTTGGGTCACTGAACTACACTTGTTTTTACCTTCTGTTAACTACTTTTCATGAACATATTGCAGAAGAGCCTTCTGGATTTTCCATAGTCTTTGGCTCACATGATATACAATGAGACTTTCTTCAAGAACTACATGAATCTTTGAAGGAAAACCAGTATTGCTCCGGAATGCAATCTAAACATTTCAGTCCTTTAGGAGCAGGTAAATAGGTTTAACCTGAGAAGCTATAAACCACAATAATGATAGTCACAATGTCTTCATAGGACTGTTTCATGTTGCCATTCCTATTCTCTGAGACACCCACACAAAGAAAAATGTTTTCTAACAATGCCTGTGCCTACCTTTAAAACAATACATGTTTTTAAACTAGTTTTCAGTAATGCATTTTCAGTGTCATACTATTCTACTTCATTTCATATAATTTAAGCATAGAAAAATGCAACTTTTTTTGCCACCAATTCCTTTTGACCTAAGCTTTTACATTTTCACAATTGTTTTTATATGTGTAGTTAGTAAAACAACCAGGCAGCTATATGTAATACATTTATATAAAATAAATGTACACATAACATGTCTAATGTATAGCCTATGCTTACTCAAACCCCTATATTTTAAAACACTCCTAATTAGAAGCTTATCTTTCCTCCTCTTCTACACAGAATTATGCCTAAAAGTCTAGTATTAGATAGGTAAGCAGCTCTGCACATAGAATCATTGTGGTTAGAAATGACCTTCAAGATCATGGTGTCCACCTGTCAGCACTACACCACCACAACCTCTAAAACATCTCCTGAAGTGCCACATCTACCCATCTTTTGAACAGCTCCAGGGATGGTGATTCCACCAGCTCCCTGGGCAGCCTGCTCCAACACTTCACCACTCTTTCAGTGAACAAGTTTTTCCTAATATCCACTCTGAACTTCCCCTACTCCCCCTTGTCCTGTCACTAGTTTTTAGGGAAAAGAGGCTAACACCTGCCTCACCACAACCTCAGGCAGCTGTAGACAGTGATAACATCTTCCACTTCTCCAGGCTAAACAGCCCCAGGTCCCTCAGACTCTCCTTGTAAGACCTGTCCTCTAGATCCCTAATCAGCCTCTTTGCTCTTCTCTGCACCCTCTCCAGCACCTCAATGTCCTTCCTATACTGCAGCATCCAAAACTGCCTCACCAGCGCTGACTACAGGCGTAAAGTCACATCCCAGGCCCTGCTGGCCACACTGTTTCTGATACAGGCCAGGATGCCTTCTTGGCCACCTGGGCACACTGCTGCCTCATGTTCAGGTGGGTGTCATTGAACACCCCCAGGTTCTTCTCTGTTAGGCAGCTCTCCAGCCACTCTTCCCCCATCCTGTAGCACTGCTGGGGATGGTTGTGGCCTTCTCTCTCCGAATATACCTTACCTATGACTGCACCCCAGACCCTGCCTATGAGAGAATCAAAATTATAGAGAACTGGCAAGAAGTTGGAAGACACTCTGCATCAGAGTGGTGTGTTTCTGACCACAGCTGTCAGCATGTAGATATAGCAGAGCATTTTAAAGTCAAGCCAAGATTTGAATGTAACTGACATCCAAGCTCAGGAATCCTGCAGGAGTTCCTGGAACTAACATGGTACTGTAGAATGGAAGACTCTGAGCTTGCCATGATGCAATGGTCCACATATACAAATGTCATCAATTCATCAAAGCTCAATATGAATTTTACATGTTTCTCTCCAAAACAAAAGCTGTCATGCAATAGCCAAAAAGGTCAAGTCAGGTGATGAAGAGAAAGATGTTGACAAAATAAAAAAGGCTCATGTTTTATGGCGCCTTTGTCATCAGGAAGCTACACTGAAGATTCAATAGGATAAAGCCAGGGGAGACTCTTCATACAAGAAATATTCCATACATACCAGAAAGATGCACTATCATAGCAGAATCTGACATATAACAAAGAGTAAAGAGAAATGCACTGATACAGGTTGCTTTTTTGAGTTTAAGGAGTATCAAAACTTAAGCCTGTGTAGAACAAAACAGGGATATGCTGTCAATCATTCTGACAGTCTCTCTCTCTCTTTAGGGATGATATCAATCCACCAGTAACCCAAATAACTGATGAATAGTGACCTATGTGCAGTAGCACTTCCCTTAAAAAGCTGTTAAAAAAATCAAATCTTTAAGCTAGCACCAGATGGAGAAGAAAGTCAGCAAACTGGATTTGTGTCCATCACTTGCAGTTCCATCATGTAATCCATTGGGTTGATACTGGTGAGAACTTCTAAAGCAGTTAAAAAATAGGATTCTCAGTGTCTGTTTGTTGGTGGCCTGTTTAAGATAAACTGGCACTTTCAGTCCTGTATCTACCGGATCAAACTCCATACCACTCTAACACTACTCTAAATGCAACCTTGGAGGAGGCAACCAAGTTAAATAACAGACCAGGCTCTGGTCCTAGTCTTCATACTTCTCCAGGTGAAGACCAGGGCCATATCAAAAAGTATCAACAGCAAAGAGGGCACTCCTGAGGTATTAAGAAGTGTGATACGACGAGAAGTTTTTGGTTTTTTTTTTCTAAAGACCCAATTCTTACACATTTACAGTTCTTAAAAGCTAAATTGGGATTGCCAGATTCAGTAGAAGAGGTAATCTCTTTTCACTTGCATATGCTATTTTTCAAACTTCTGTCAAGGTTTAGCTTCCCCATCCCCCCTCTAACCCCCCACCCCCCCCGCCCCCACTGCCCCCAGACCCCATTAAAAGAAATGAGGGAGATGTGGTCTTTAAATGACCAGAAGTTTTATTTGCAGTTGCATTAATCAGGAGAAGGAAAATTTAATATGGTTTTAAGGACTAATTTTTGAGTTATATGCCCACTTCTTTTTCTGCCAGAACTTAATCTCTAAAAATTCATTGCTGGAAAAAAATGTGAAGACTTGGAAGAATGAAATCGCCCAAAGAAGCTGTGTAACCTCCTGACTAAAAGAGACAGTAGCAGGGTCCCTTAATGAAAGTGTAAAGATTTTGTTCTGAGAGATGGTCTAATCTGCATTTTCTGACACTTTCAAGACTTGGCCACATAAAGCCCTATAGCAACCTGATCCGCTATGATCTGATCAGATGTTGGCAATACCCATCTTTTGAGTGAGAGGTTAGAGAGGACAGCCAGGTGCTCCTTTCTCAATAACACAGCTATGAACTTGTAATGCTGTACAGGGACAAGGAGGAAAACAACTTTTATTTTGATACTCAACTAAAACCAAATGCTGAGGCACACACAAGATTTCCTGTCCTTAGTACCTGCTGACAAGACCCCAACCTCTACTCCCATAGGCCCTCAGAAAGAACAAACATCCCTCCAGGCCCACATCTTATTCCCTGCCAAGGTAAGAGATTGGGCAACTCCACCTTCATCTATTTTCTCTGCTTTCTATTTGGAGCTGGGAGATACGTACAGTAGGTCTCTTGAGGATGCACACAGTAAATCAAGACAGCTTTACCTATCCAAGCCCTCTTGGTTCAATTGTTTTGGCATCTCTTAAAAAGTCTTGGTTGTTATCCCTCTTCAGTTCCTCCAGCACGGGAGGAACTCTCTCTACCCCACCTCAACCTTTTCTTGCCATTCCTTGCGATGGTAAAAGCTGCACAGAGTGATCACCAGCAGGGATCTTGCTCTTCATTCGTGTTAGGAATGATCTTTCTTTGTCCCTCACCCCAGTTCCCTCTCTTACTTTCTGTACCAAGGTTCCTTTGGCTCTACAACTGGGGCTGCATTGGCCTCACTGCACCCTCGTGCTCTGATGTGCCTCCGTTTACTAAGATTCTCAGAATTCACAGAATTTTAGGGGTTGAAAGGGACCTCCATAGATCATCAGGTCCAACCCCCCTGCCAAAGCAGCTCCCTAGCTCATACTGCACAGATAGGTGTCCAGACGGGTCTAGAATATCTCCAGAGAAGGAGACTCCACAACCCCCCTGGGCAGCCTGTGCCAGGGCTCTGTCACCCTCACTGGGAAAAAGTTCTTCCGCATGTTGGTGTGGAACTTCCTGCGCTCCAACTTGAGGCCATTGCCCCTTGTCCTGTCCTGACAGACAACTGAAAAGAGGCTGGCCATTTCCCCCTGTGTCCCACGCTTCAGATATTTATAAATATTAATCAGATCCCCTCTCAGTCTTCTTTTCGCAAGGCTGAACAGCCCCAGTTCATTCAGCCTTTCCTCACGGGGAGATGCTCCAGGCTCTTAATCATCTTTGTGGCCCTGGTGATGCTTTCACTAGTCATATTTTAAGAATTATTAGAACCTTGCTCAGGTAATATGTTCAAAGGTTTCCTCCTGTCCACAATGAGCACTTGGGTTGGCTTGCTTAGTTCCTCAAGTGCTGAAAAACTGTTCCTCTCTGAGAAAGGTTTGTCTACAATTCTTTTGTGGACTGACTTCAGAGATGCCTTGGTTGTTGTTGCTCTCCTTTACTGCACATGTGCGCTTCATAAAACATTCTCCAATGAAATTACAAAAGAGGAAGTAGCTGCTCTGAAAAAAAAATTAAGTTCTATTTTGTAGTTATGGGCCTGCCTTCATTTCCTCTGAATGCCATACCCCACGTTTTACAAGAGTAAGTCTTACAAGACTTGATTACTTTAGTGGAACTTATTGTTTTATATGAGAAAACACTTCAGCTCGGTAAGTCCAGATTTTTATATTGGATAAAGAAACTGAGGCATTTCACAGTGTGGGACAAAGTTCCACAGACAAAATCCATTTCCTTCTTAAGCCCAGTAGATACTGGTTGGTAAAAGGACACTTCAGCACAAATGGCATAAAATAAAAAATTACTTCTTGTTTTGCTAGTAAACGACCAGACTTGGTGATGTACTTTTGTAGATGAATTTGACATGTCCATTAACACTTCTTGCAGAGTCTTTGGAGGATCCTATGCACAGAACCGAGGAAGCGTTTTCCTTCTGCAATTTTATCCTTGCTTGGGAAAAGAGTGATCCCCAAGTTGAAAGCAACTGCTTGGGCTGCAAATAATCTGGGTTCTGTTTCAGCTTTCCTACAACTGGTTTAAGCAAGTTAATGTCTCAGTTTCTCTGTCTATCTAGCAGGATTTGTAACATTTCCTAAGGACAGTAAACTTTGAGATTTTAATTCATTATGGAGCACAAGGAACTCAGATAATAGTCTAGCATCCATGCCACAAAACCTATAAATATGCCTGCCAGCTGCTGGCTGATATCCAACAACCTGGCCACCTCCAGAGGAGAGAGCCTGCCCTGCCCACATGCTCATTACTACATATAACCTTTCCAATGCTTTTACTAGGCCCGAAACAGCTGTCCTTCCTCATGCACAGCTCCCACTAGCGTATGTAGACTCCAGGCCCCTGTTCTGATGCTGTCCTGGCCACCTGCCTGCAGCTGCCCTTGGCTGGAGGCTTACCCTGCTCCATCCATATGTTCGCTCCTTGCAGTCCATTTGCCAGGCCTCCAGGTGCTGTCCTCTGATGCCTATTGATATTGCCAGGAGTTTTAGTAGAGATGTCCTGCCTACCCACATCTTGATAGCTTTGCCATATTCTGGCTGCCTGAAGTTGCCCTGTACACCTGCTCTAAATGTATTCCCCAAATGGATTGTGCTGCTCCATTTCATGCCGCATTTTTTTTGGAATGCTTCCAGGAGAAATATGTTAAAATAATCATCATAAAAGAGATACTTGCTCCCTACCCAGCTCTGAAATCCTAATGGTGGAAAAATCCAGCTTATTTGCTCTAAAAGCAATATTGCACTCAAAAATAATGGGCATCTGGATGATTCTGAATATCAGTGTTACAGGAAAATATCCATGGTTTTTAAGTTCAAATTATTCCACTGAGACTTTTAAGGTGCCAGACAAGAAAACTGGGAATATAATTGGGAAAATATATAAACCTAAATTAAATAAACTTCACCTACTTAGTATGGTGAGGATAAACATATGCAACATTTAGTATTTGTAACTTTTTTCTTAAATTGCCTTACTTTATAGCATGCTACCAGCCATAACACTCAATAAAACCAAGCAGTGCAAGTTACAAATGCATTAATCACCAATAGCACATAGCAGGAAATCAAATAAAATAAAAATGAATGATGGCGATAATTCACCCTCAACATGCATTCTAGCTCCCAATGTTAATGCAGCATCATATGGTGCAAGTACAAGTCTTCAGGGTGGGTGTTTTTTTGAGGACTGAAGGAGGGGTACATGATGCAAGTGGCAGAATGACGTGCACACACAAAAAATATTGCTCTGTACACCGATAAATTATATGACAGCAAACCAACCGTGCAAACACTAATTATACTTTCCCTTTTGCTAATTGTCTGTGGTCTCTTTTAAGTCCTTTACTACTAGTGCTACAGATTTAAGAGTTTTTGCTGGTGTTAAAAATAACCAACACAACGTCCCTGCCTTCAATTCAAGACTTTTTCTGTTTGTCCCATTCAGCCTGTGCTCTGCTGGAAGGTTATTATAATCTTGGCATTCATCTGTTGCATTTCTTTCAGAGAATCCACATAAGCAAAATCTGTTGGCAGGAATATTGTTGGTTTAGTATTCAGCAACTTCTAATATACAAGTAACATGATGCTAAAATTAAGACCCTCTGTATGCTGTATTTACCAATTATTCCACTCTAATAGCAACAGACAACGATAACATAAATCATAGCAAGAATTAGCAGTGTATTCTTTGCTTGAAGAGATTAGAAGACATCCAGATTCATGCAAAAAAAAAAAAAAAAGAAAAAAAGAGAAAGAAGCAGCATGAAACAATATAATAAGACCCTTTACTCTGCATCACTCATGCATCAAAAATCACTGCTAGCCTGAGAGAAAAAGTGATAAAACCACCACTCATTCCCCTGCCCTCCTTTTCACTTACCTTCTGAGGGCTGAGGGGTCCCACAGGGAGTGGAAGGGGTCTTCAGTTCTTCCTGGGACTCTGTGGATGCTGGGCTGACGCACTTGGGTATAGGCGAGGATGGGGCTGAAGGAGATCTCAGGTTCAAGGACAGCTCACTTCTGCCCCGGCTTACGCTCCGACTCTTCAGCTCCTTCTCATACTCCTCCGCTGCCAACCTCTCCAAGTATTTGTATCTGAAAGTTAAATTCCAGAGGGTTTCCGTAAAGAAAAAGAAGTCTGTGGCTGATGCTTGTTTATGGATGAAACACCTGCAGAGAATGAGCTGACTTCCTGACACAAGGGGTATGGCACTAAACTGCCTGCCTGGTCAATCTGCCAAAAAACACACGCTAAAGCAAAGACTATTGCCCTGAAAAATGTTAAATGGCTCATGACAAAACAAAAGCAAAAAGCAGCAGAGCTGAAGAGTCCTTAGATACAGTATTGTGTCTGCATAGTCTCTCTCCTTTTGGAAGCATTCGTCTGCCCTCCTTTTCACCCTCCTCCTTCACCTCCTTCTCTTCCTCCTCCTCCCAGCCCTCCCTCACCCAAAACTAAAATGGGAGGGGAAAAAAAAAAAGAAAAAAAGAAAAAAGGAAAAAGAAAAGAACACCTCCAAAGCCAGAGCCCCTTAATACTGAAGCAAATAGCCAATGTCTGAGACTTGCTGCAAGGAGAGCAAAGGGGTTCAGTGCAGCAGACACAACCAAATCTCCCTGAAAATAATATCAATAATAAATGCTTGGATTGACTATCTAAAGTCTCTGAACCTGCTTCTATTTGCTCTGAGCGCAATGCACTGGAATTCACTTTGTTCTCTCCAGAGTCTACAATGGAAAGTTTTCTTTTTTTTTTATTCTAAAAAATTTCTGTGCCGGACTCAGACATCCAATAGCTTGGACCTGACGTCACATGTAGTTTATTCATCAAAGTCACTTTAAAAGAACAAAGATACATCTGTTTTGCATTTTAGGCAGGCAGAACTCACTAACTGTTTATTAAGACCAGCTACCAATCATATTCTTCATAGTGTGCTTTATACATTTCGACCAAAATAACTTTGAAATCTGTGCCTCTTCCAGATGTCTGCTAATTTTATCCACCATTATTTGCTAAGGAATAAATTCATGAATACAGCTGGTTTGGGCTTTAAACTGTTTGTCTTACCCACAAGTGAACTGTTAAACAGGTTAATCAAGACTACCGCTTATGTCCCTGAAACACTGTGGTCATCCTCCTACAACCCACTGCTGTAAACACTTCGTAACAGGGAACACCTCTCCTCCCCACTCCTGCCTCACTGACAGCCCGAACTGGTGTACGAGGGTGGGTTAAAAGCAGGCAGGGTAAAGAAGTCAGCCATATGTGGTAACAAACATGCTTACGACAGCTGGTAGCCACACATGCATGCACATTTGCAAACATCCATATAGAGCACAGCAACGTGTCTTTGAAGAGCAACTCTTGTGTTTTCAGAGGCAATTTGCTTTATTGCAAACAGCAATAATGAAGAAAAAACTCATTTTATTTTATTCCTCCAGAGGTATGCACAGGCTTTGAACAAATTCTGCAAGCGAAGGAACCCCTACAGTCTCTGGATGAAAATATAACAAGCCACATACTTGTATGGTTATAAAATAGGAACTGTTTACAGTTCTAACATGAAGCCAATTCTCGAGAATGATTTTTGCCTTTTCAATAGAGGAGAAAGCCTTTTGCTGGCATTAGCATAATGTTTAGTTACAGTTCACGAAGCCAGCCTTTCTTTTCATGTTGGTCACTTACATATTGCGCCTTCCGGCCCCTTGCAACTAGACCAGATGGGGCTTCAGCCTCATAAAGAGCCATTCAAATTGATGACTTAGCTCAGGCAGGTACAGCCCAGCTGGCTGCCGCCGAGGAGGGTTTTGCAGTTTGCCAACACTCTACAACAAAGATCTGGATGGATCCTTCTCTAAGGGGGGAAAACTGCAATGTTTTATTGTCCTAGGCTTTTTTTCAGCTGCTTTAACATTTTAGCTTCTGTAGCTGTGGGCTGCACAGCCAACCAGCAAAGCGGAGGACTATGATCAAGATGTGCCTTCTCAAAATACGTTTGCTACACTGAAAGAAAAAAGGGAACCAGAACAACAATGCTCATAGCACTACATCAGCATAACTAATTATTAAATGGGCAAGCTAATAAGCAGATATGGCAATTTAAGTGAGAAATAAAAATTATTCTAGAAACAGTTATTAACACTTCATACTTGATAGGCAACCTATATTTTGGGTATTTTTTGTTTCAGCCCAATGCCTTAACAATGAATGAATGCCAGGATCAAATATGTAAGGTCTCATGAAGTCCAAAATCTGAAGTTGAAAGGATGAGCTATTGTCCCTCTGCTGCAACTAGTTCCTCCTCTACAGGACTGACACATTCCCTCCATATATACTGCTATATTCCTTTAAATCACAGAAACCTTCAGGCATCAAGAAACCTATGCTGACTCTATAGACAAAAAGCCAAAAATCTGTGGGTATTCTGCTTGGTATACCTCATGAACATGATATTCCACTTACAATCTTCAAGCAGATGAAAATAACGTTTTGAGTTCTCTAGGTCTCGGAGCAATGCCCTGAGATTGACTTAAAAATGTTTATGTACCAACAAAGTCACAGGTTGGAAAGCATCTGAGCTGTAAATCACACTAAAGAGCGCCTGGGAGCTCACCATTGTTGGGCTATTTTTAAACTACCATTGGCATATACCCAACCAAGCAAAGTTAAAGCAACAAAAATAGGTCTTAAATCAGCAGAACATGTGAAACGAACGGTGTGGAGTTATGCTCAAGACTCCTTGAAACTGCAGGAACCTTTCTCCCTCACACCGAGGCCACCACAGAGCCATTAGAAAAGTGGGTGCCTGTAGTCTGGAGCTCTAGGGTGATATGACAATGCACAGAAGCAGTGCTTTTAACAGAGCCTTTCCTATGTGCTCAGTATCATCTCCTCCTACTTTTCCACACTTGAAAAGGAGGCAGCGTCCACGTTTTAGCTAGGATTTTAGCACCTTGGTGGCAGCATTTTCTTACAGTGCATGCATTCTCTTTAACTGTGTTGAGATGCAACTTCCTTTGCAAAATTAAGCTTCATTTGTGCAAAGGTGTTTGGAAAAAAGACAAAAAAAAAAAGTAAAAAGTGCCCCAGAAGGTAAATGGAATGGGCTTCTGGAGCAAGGCTTCACTTGTCCGAGTTTTCTCCAATATTTATGTGCTGTCAAAGCAAACATGTATCTTCCCTCTTTATGAGGAAGAACTGATTACTTTTAACATTTCAGTTCAAAAGAGCCCCGAGGATAAACACACGTTCCTAATGACCAGTGAAATTGTCTCAGGTTGCACAGCAGTGATGCCCTGCTGGTGAACACTTCCTCAAAAATACTCCAGTTTACTTGGCATATTCCCTTACAACTTCAAAGTGCTGGAGACCCGGCATCTAATTTGTTTCAAATCTTGCTGACGAGCATGCTTGCTGTAAAAGCTTTTCCTCAGCTGAGATCAATGTATGATGCCTATGTGCTCAGGCATGTTTCATTTCAGACAATGCTTTAAACTATTTGTAATTGCTTTGGCTGGAAGGACAAGGAAAAGCCCATCCACCTTTTCTTACTCTGGGAGATGTCAAAATAATTTTCTAATATTAGCTACTTCAGGAACAATAGATCAGAGTTCAGCTTGCAGAAATGAACTCCCTCCTGTATAAAGATTTTGTGGGGAAAAGAAAAAAATCAATGCACAAACCAAAAAATCTCATCCCAAATCAAAACACAGCAACACAATGGTTCCTGAGATGGCTGCTCTCATACTTTGATAATGTAGTTCCAGTTCTTGACAATGCAAAGGTATCTCCCAAGACTAACCTCTGGAGGACCATAAAAGCAGAACTGAAGCAATCTGGATGATATTTCATCTACTATTTGTGCAGTAACATGCATACTTTCCAGGTAAAAACAAGAGCTCCCTCCAGGGTGTAATTACTAGTGGAGGTAAAGATGAAGCTACTGAAAGGCAAAAGTCTTTAGTCAAATATTCCTTGAAAAAATGTGCTTTCATAAGCACATAGATCCCAGACTAGTCCAGGGTTTCTAAACTCCTTAATTGAATTTAAAAAAAGGAGAAAGGAAAAAAAAACACCCCAACATCAAAACCTCAGCCACTTTAAATATGCTATTTAAATAAAACAATGCTGCAATGATAAACACTGCTAAGCTTTGTCATTTACTTGATGATGTTTGGAGAGATCAGCAAAGAAAACTTGGCCCTGAAAGATAAAAATACGTGGGGAGTGGGTCAGAACCATTTCCATCAGCCTGTGACTGGAGTTTTGCAACGCCTGTGACCCCAATTTCCTTTATCCTCAGTTGCCTTTTCTGACCCTCCAGAAAGCTTGGGACCCACTGGGTGAGAAAGACAGGCTTATTCAATTTGTAACTATACTAAATTTGGGCAAATTTCTGAGGCAAATGGAGTAAGCTTGTTTCCCACACAAATAGATAAAAGATAGATCATCAATCATTCTTATGCATTCCAGTCCCGCTGCTTTTCATTTATTGCTCTGCTTACAGCTGGACTTCATTCTCCTCTTGAAGGAAACAGCCACTTTCTTATAGAAGCCTTTCAGAATTAAAGTGTTCTGTGCATGCAGAGTTAAAAATGTAAATACAGAATATAGGAAGTGCAAACAACCAAAGGGAAAGATGGATGCAATATATACAAACCTCTCTTCTCTTGCTTGTCTTAATTCTTCTCTTTTGTCTAAATAATCACGGCTAAAAAGAGAATTGCAGTAATTTGCAGGGGAAACCAGAGGAATAAGGTAACAGAAGTAGAAGTACAGTAGGAGTAAACAAGAGCAATACAAACAAGCTGATCAGAGACAACGAAGGCTGTTGTCAACAAAAACTATTTGATTTTGTAAAAAGGCTGACAAGTATGTGTGTACACTTACCCACGCACTTACCACATGGACATGTACACCAAATACATAGTTTGCAAGGTCATTACAAGTAATTCCAACCTCCCTTGCACACCCAAAGGTTAAGTACTTGAAGCACATTTTGAAACCTGGTACCTGAAATTAGGCAACATGAACTGGACTCATCTGTAAGGAGCGAGCACATTAGTGGCTATTACACCCTTCCTCATATGCTCCAGCTAGAATGCCCTGAGAGGGTGGCTGCAGGACCTGGCAGCCAAATCCAAAGCAGGGAGCGTACTGTACTGCACTTCTTTCTAATATCTTTCCTCAGTGTCTTTCATTTGCCATGGTTGGAAACAGGACAGCAGAGTGGTGTTATTGAGAAGGACAATGCTTCGGTCTTACAAGGTCTGTGCACAATCATGAGACAGGTAGCAACCTTTCCCTTTTTTATTTTTCACCCTGAGTTTTGGATATAAACCTCCCTCTATTTCAGCTGTCCCTCCCACAGCTCCTCAAGTAACCAATATGTTTAGATTTTGTCAAGTTAGCTTTGTTGGACTCCTGGGCACTGTGATTTTGGGCAGGCCTGTCACGACCACAAAGGTGGATGCAAATTGAACCAGAAGCACAGCAGAATGCAGTCAAAATCCAGCCTGTTTTAATATCACATGAAGGTATTTTCAACATTTTGTTGAATATGCTAGACAAAATTGATGAGACTTGTACCTTATCTCTTACATTCTTCTACAGTGTAACCTGTGAGTACCATAAAGATTTTCAGAACAACTCCATTTATGACTAAAACACTTTTTTTTCTCTATATATTTTGTCACCAGATGAATTACTTATCACCTACTATACCATCAGCTATCAAACATCTGCTATCAAGTACTCTTCAGAAGTCCAGTAACATGGAACACATATTACTGTTTCAGGCTATTCCCACATCCTATGAATCCCTGAGCTGGTTATCCTTTCATCCTATTTTCAGAATATACTTTGGAATGACAATAGCTATGGGAATAGCTGCAAGGGAAAAAAGATGAAATTCAGTTATTTTTCAGCAGGCAAATTTTAAAATTACTCTTTCCCCACTGACAACTTTCACCCTTCTCTACAGCTGAAAAATAACCCTTGTATTTTAGGACATCTTGTTCCATATATGCAATAGGAACAATAGTACTTCTACTGAGAAAAATATTTATCATGTAAAGCATTCCTTCTGCTAGCAATAGCTTAGGAAGCTTTTAAAAATTTCTCCTGAAAAAAAAAGCTCTTTCACAACCAGTGATGGTCTCCTTTAAATTATCCTCAATTTGTCAATAATGGTGCCAGAACCTAGTGCAATATTCTCAAGGCAGAACTGGAAAGAATGAGATAACAAATGAGTCATGATAGTAAATCCAGTACTGTTCACAAGTTTAAAGCTGTGAATTGCAAGTGTTATTTTTAATCAAAAATACATCTTCAGAGACTGTGTTTCTAGCCAGACTGATGATATGATAACATAATCCCAAGAACTCTTACAAAACTGTCCAGCACTGTTTGCTGTGGCTTTGTCCTCCTCCTGACACAACTGTGGGATGCTGTCTGTCTGCAAAGTTTGGTGTCTTTGGAGACCCTCTTAAACAATTTATACCTTCTGGGTGACCATGAAACTCAAATTTAGATGATTTAAACATTGGGCATTGAAAAATCATTGTCTTTAAAAATGCAACACAATCATGAAGTTTAGTTAACCAATTTCAGACTCTGGAGTAATGGGATGAAGATGTACATTTAAGAAAAAGAAATGTTTTTCTGACTTTAAGGAAGCTCTTTTAATGACACAACAATTACTGTAGCCAACCTCTAGTGAAATGTGCAGATCTGTTATTCAAACAGGTCAAGCTGCCAAATGTCCTGGTGGCTTTTTTGGTCTGGGAGTTTCCTTTCTGAAAGATCATGTTGGCTGTCCATGGCAGCCTGCTGCAGCCTGATGATACCACTTAGAGGGAGGGTTTTTGAAGAGGCTTCAAGATTGAGACCTGATTGTTTCTGTTTCAGGAGAACATGGGCAGATTTTGGCTGGCAAAGATCCTATTATGGTGCTCTTCCACCTTCCCTCTGCCTCTCATTTTCTTCTAAACTAGCTATCTTCTGGAGCCAGGAGTGTATCTCCTTTAACCAACCAACCAAAGTTGCTCCTCTTTCCAAATTCACTATGACACAGACTTACTGAAGGGATTATTACAGTGAAAACAATCCTGCATACTAATAAACATCTTCTCCATAAATACCAACTCTAAGGCTACAAAACATCTATCCTACCATTCTTTAGATTACTATATTATGTCTTTTAATTACTAAAAATATGTTTACTTTTCACGACTGTTTACGTGGAAACAAGTTGGTTTCTGAGCCTGCACACTTCAGACAGAGGCAAAGCACTTCAGGTAAAGCACCTTACCTATCCTAAGTCTACAGCAGTCTTAGCTAATGCCTGTGCTCGCATTTACAGGCATAGATTGAACAGGGGGAGAGGACTTGCCTCTTTACTATTCTCAGGCAGCACACCCCAGGACCCCACAACACACTGCATGGTCTCAGATGTGAAAATGGAGAGTCCTATATTCAGCTGGGGCCTTTGTCTGGCCACTGTCCGACCAATAATTGTGATAATTATTTTCTGTCAGTTGCTGTTTCCGGGAGGATGAGACACATGTTCAGAAAAGCACGAAAAAGGGTACTTTAAAAACACTAAATACATCTCAAGACCTTAAAACACGTTTACTTTGCAGAAAATAAAAGCAAAGAGACGTTCCAATGCTGTCCCTTCCTCCCTTCTTGATACCCTTCCTCCCATTGTTTCATCTTCAAAACCTTTGCCTTACTGAGATGATAACTTTGAGAAGGAGTATATTAGCTAATAAAATCTGGCTTCTGCAGATATCTAGTCAGTATAATTGGCAAATACATAGCTGTCTCTTAAAAAATTGCTGGCTTATTACATGTCAAAACTCATCGTGATGTGTTTCATAGATCAGTTCTCAAAATACTTAGATCAAGGAAGGTGTATAGAGAGACACACAAACTATTCACATCAATTCAATTACTCTGCAATTGCATGTCTCAATGATTTACAGACCCATCACACATTAAAGCAACAGACTGAGAGCAAATTTGGCTCCTACTTGAATTTGTTTCTTTCTTCACGTTCTATCCTTTGTAATCTTTCTTCTCTCTCCTGACGTCGTCTCTCTCTTTCTGCTGCCAAGGACTCCTGGTGCTGCCGAAAAGATGATGTAAGGAGACCACCCAAAGCTGGCCTGCAGAGAAGGAAGATCAGATTTCTCAGTGTCACTTTTATTGATTATACTGGCAAAAAATGAGTAGCAAACATTCAGCAAGTAACATAATCCCAACCAAAAGAATGACATGGCAATATTTAAGAAGGGATGATTCAGAGTACTGTCTAAGTATCTTCTTGCTAAGTTGATTTTAGATATTGTGACACGTGAGGTAGGCTTCTTAAACTGTGAAATTTCTGGAGCACAAATGAAGTATGTGTGAGAATTCTTCTATTTTAACTGCAGTATTGTCTATTTTTTTTTAACTGTATAATCCTGTTGACTGAAAAGCTGAATCCTGTAATGGATTTTTTAAATTTTAAAGAAAAAAAAAAAGCAAGCATTTTCCAAAGATGTTATGCAATGATGTTAAAAATAGACGTCACAGATGTCACAAACACCTGAGAACCCTGTACACAGAAAAACAAAAGTAAAAGAAGATGTAAGAACTGCCCTACAGAATTTGAATGCTTTAAGTAGGGGCATATTTTTCCCTTATACATTAACAAATTCTGTTATAATTTCCTTGCTGAATGTACTGCAAACTGAAAACGGAATCACTTATGGGAACATATCAATAAAACACACAGGGACAGCATAGCTAGTTATCATAATCATTAAGTGGCATCAAAATTGTTAATAAAAAAATCAGAAGAAATGGGACTGAAGGAGAACAGATAACCCATTTTTGTCTCCTTGCTCAGGGTAGGGCTTAAGATTCTCAACCCATTCTTGGAGATTGTTTGTTTGGCCTGCCTTAAAAATCCTTAATGATGGACATACAACAGCCATCTATTTCAGTGCTTAACTACATCTGCCAACAAAAACGGCTTCTCTGCTCTCTAGTCTATTTTTTTTTTCTTTTTTCCTTCCATTTAGACCCATTTGTTCTTGTCCTGCCCACAATAAACAAAAGGAACAGTTTACAACCACTCACTTTATGGCTAAGCAAGAATTAGTCTGAAAGGGGACTTTCTCTGCAGTCATCTGACCATAAAACTATGAACCGATGCTCCGCTCTAGGTTACTATCATGAAGGAGGCTGAATGCCATCACATGCAGAGTACATCATTTTACATACATTTACATACAAGTTGCAGCTGTTGTTGAGGAGGCTGTTAAGAAGCATGAGACAAGATGGTAAATGCCCAGCCAGAAATGTGGAACTTTTTCATCAAATATGTACAGAAAAGAGTTCTCAAATACATCTAAATCATTTATCCTTTGAAATTAAATAGCTTCAAGTAACAAACCCACTTAAAAAAGGTACATCTATATTCCCTAATAGTTTGGTCTTGACACAGATCTCTTTTTCCAGTGCAAGTACTGCTCTGGCTAGGAGAGTGGTTCCTCTTGCATATCTTTCTCCTCTAATGGTGGTATTGGTCCCACCAACCTTTCACATGGCAACAGGCTGACCTCAGTGTAAACATATCTTTCTTTCTGTCTCTTAGGAAAAATCTGTATTGTACAGGGTAGCCTTATGCAGATGTAAACGTATCCACACTGATCTAATTAGACTGATAAAATCAAAAAGGGATAACATGTAGCATGGTTTCTGTGCATTGTTGGAACGTGATTTTTTACAATGAACAAAATAGATACTGCCTTTTCTGAAAAGATACTGAACCCTGTCTAAAGGGAGCTTCCTAAAGCAGCAAAGCCAACGTCAATAAATTTCCATTACTTTTAAGAACTCACTCAGACTCTTTCCCTTCTTTATCTACATGCCTATGGCTGCACAACGTAGGCATTTAGTGGCATGGCACCGGTTCACCAGTGAAAATAAGTGAAGGAGAAGACAAAAAACATTAATGCAAGCCTATCTTCCCTGAGTGTCTATGTCTGTGTGAGCAGGAACGCCACAAAACATAGCCATTTCAGCCCCACTGGCAGCAGGGCAGTATGAATATAATTTCAATAATTTCAATAAATTGAATTTCAATATGTCATATCCCACCCGCATAAACATTACATAAGATGGTATAAAACTTGATATTCTGTAAGCCTCCCTGCTGGCTCTCCTCCAGAGCTACAGTATCAATGCTGGATCATGCTCAAAACCATAAAAATCTCTAATATGCCTCAGCACTAAGGAAAAGGGAAAAAAAATTCCTCAAACTCTGACAGTCAAGTACATGTGGTGAATTTTCCCTTAAAAATATTTTAAATTTATTTAAGCTTTGACCTTTTATTACATATTGCAAAAGAAAGCTCTCAGCAGAAACAGTAGCACCACTGTACTAAGATTCAAATGCTAGAGCTCCCTCCCTGTGGTAGAATAAAAAACCACGGCAATAAGGTTGGATATATCATTGTTCTCAGAAGGGGAATACTGGACAGTGCCTCTACATGAAGACACCTGGAAATAAACTGGAAGAGATGGCAAAAAGAGGGTCCCTATCAAGTCGGCGCTTATATCTGTTCTGTGCATGTACCTTCCTATCTCATCTCATCCCATCAGTCCCAGACCATCCCATCCAGCTGCCCTGAAGTCTGCTAACTCCATTGGGAGTCAGAATAAGTTCTGACTTAATGAAACCTGAAGGAAAATTAAGGTGAAGGATGCGGTGATGCTGAGAGACCAAAAGAGCGATCTTAGGTCTGCACAGCATCTAGCAGGTTGGAAACCTTCAGTTCTGACTAAGCTCTTTGGGGTTCCACAGTAAATACAAATCCTTATCTAAGGGATTACAGGGTAATTGCATGGACATGTGCAGCTTAGTCCTGCAGACTGCCTTCTAACCTGACCCTGGTAGTAAAATGTCTCTGCTTGCCAAAACACCCTGTTTGGAAGTTTGATCTTGCATAGTTTGGTTAGCATTGCTCACTTGGGTAAAATCTGCAGATGTATGAACAGCAGCTTCACAATCAAATAGATCAACAGCCATACATAGGAAAAAAGCTAACACTTAGGAAACTGCTAAACATCCATGGCCCATATTAGTTTACCACCTCTTAGAAACTAACAAAATCAATAATAGCTAGCCCAAACGTGGCATTTCCCAGACCCATTTTACAGGTCTGTACTTCAGCTGAGTTACAAGCTACAGCATAGGACATCAAGTCAATTCATTTATCCCAAACACTGGCAATTCTGGACTGTCATACTGCATAGAGCAGTTTACTACATGAACTGGTCAAAGCTAACAGTCCAGGCTGTGAGAAGGTTCTGTTGAAACAGGTTATAATTAAACAGACAGGAACTCCTTGTGTGGCACTGACTTCTTCAAAAAGCAAGCAGTCAACTTTTGGGTTTTCAGTCAGATTTAGAAAGCAACAGACAACCTACAGCACTGATATCACTGAGTTAGTGCTCGCTGAGCATTTAGGTCCTGCTCCACCCAGTTCACTGGATTGGAAACATCTTCCCTCTGTGAAGACCATACCTCACAAAAAGTGCTGAGACCACCTGCACTACAAAACCCCACAGGCTCACAGCTTCATTATTGCTATCAAACACTATAACTGAGTTGGAATTTGGGTGCATTGATCCTCTTTCTAATGTGAGCTCCAACTGTAGCAGACAAACTCTATCCTTAATTTTCTACACAGGCATAAACTGTTTCCTGGAGGAAACAGGTGTTACTTCCAGGGCATACAAACCCATACAAAAGCCAGAAAGAAAGGCAAATGGTAAGAGGTATTACTCAAATACTCTAAACAATCTGCAAAGGGATTTGTCTGTGTTTCATTTGCCTGTAAAACCTGCTTTTTTGTCTATATATATCTCCCTGGCAATAAGGTTTAAAATAAATGTTCCCTTTCACTGAACTCATACTTGAATTGCAAATGGCAGCAGGATTGGCCAAACCAGCTTGGGCTGAGCCTTCAGGTAATTTTGGTGCTTTGATGCTGTTTAAATGGTGAAAGTACCTTCTGGCCTCGGGAATACTTAATTCTCACTGCCATAGGGTGCACTGTAAAAATGGGTGAGCAAGGGAAACACTAGAAAAAAAAATAATTCTGGCATTGCCTCAAAGGTGGTAAGAGCTTTTAACAGAAAAGAGTATGTGAATACTCAATGAAAGCATAATAGAGTGATTACTCACAAAGTGGGGTTACAGCTAATACATGCCAGCATTTTAATGTCGGTGTCACATGTTACCAACTGGTAATATCAACCATTTGTTCAATTCTACAAATACAACCCAGAAGGATGCTTACTCTGACTACTATTTTTAGTCTTGCAGAGAACCCAAGCCTATTAAGAATGGATTGTTAATATAAAATTATTAAGAAAAGCTTTCTTCTGCCTGCTGTTAAAACCAGCAAAAGCTAAACAAGTTATGCTATTGCCCTATCATTCCAGAAAGAAAACACACAGCAAGGATATGTCTAAGTCTGAGGATTTGTGAATATAGTTCCACATCACAACATCAGGACCTGGGGACACATAGGTCATTAGTTACTTCTCTTGCTAGTAAAAGATAGGAAAGAGCAAGGAACCCGGGGGGTGGGGTGTGGTGTGTGGAGGGGATGGTGAGGGGGGAAGGAAAAAGATGACAACAAAAATATACACAGGGCAGAGGATACAAAGCCAAACCATTGATTATAAACCAAAACTCTTCCAAAGTTCATTTAAGCTGACCTACAGCAGTTAACACAAGAGTGAATTAGTAACACAGGCTCAGGGAGACACAAAAGATCTCACACTTTTTTGCAAGTACTAGCAGTTTTCTGACAGTACTCTATCGCAGGCTATATATTGTGAAAGAGAACGTGTGACCTGAATCACTCTTATCTTGTTGAAAATTGAAGAAAGTATTCCTGTCTTGCTCTAAGCCACATTGTTACAGAAAAACTGCAATTATCAACTTCAAATGTTCTTCCTTCATGTTAACTCTGAAATACACTTCTTTTGTGGTTGTGTTGTCCTTGCTAGTTGAATTTAAAAAATTCTCTGAATGGAAATGGATATCTACAGCAGAAACAAAAACTACAAATGTGTATTCTTAGGAGCTTAGAAAAATTAACAGATGACTTATGAGAGGAAATCCCTTTCGGTCATAAGGTTAATATTCAGGATTTTCTTTAATATAACAAGGGTCAGAATCATTAATAACCTTAATAAGGAAACACTAATTACCCATTTTTCCAAAGCGCTCCTGTTCGAGCAGTCATGGGAATGCTTACAGAGAAGGAACCACAGTCGGCAGCTCCTACTCAGGCTTTAAGTAACTCTAAATGTCTCCTGGCTTTAAGAAAATAAAGCTGCTTTCTAGCTTATAAAGAGACAAAAGAAGAGGCAGAGCTGCCAAAAGCCATATTGCTTTTCACAGTTAAAGAAACTCTCTGTGTGTTATGTCTCCCTACATGACACGGTAAATTCAAAAGCATGTTGATATAAGATTTTGCAAACAGACTAAACACTACTTGAGGTATCTTTACAAAACTTCCCTCAAAAATAAACACCAAACTGACAGATAAAACTACTGACTAATGCTTCCTTTGAGAAAGAAACTTGAGAATGACCAAGACTTGATTAATGTTAGACATTTAATTGGCACTGTGGGTACCTGAGGGTGACTGGCGCCCTCCACTCACTCTGCGCGCTCAGCCAGCAACGCGCCGCAGCCTGAAACCGTAACCCGGCTCCCTCATTCTGGTTACACACATGTATGACCTACGATGAAGCCTGCAAAGCTGCAATCAAGAATACTGCTTACACAGTAGTTGGACAAGCGGCTAAGCCAGCGTAAGCCACCACTGATTCCCAAATTGTAAATCATCAAGTAATTTCTAAGGTCACTTTTCCTCTTAAAATCTCAGCAATAAAGTTGAGGCTTTTGCCCTGGGCCGCTATTATCAACTACCAAGCTATCCCCTCCTCATTCTGTTATTCAGAGTGAAAGATGTGCCTGGCATTTACCACGAGAAAAAATAGCCACGGTCTCTGGTCTGAGGGCCCACAAGTACATATTAAGAGACACAGAGGATGGTAGAAGCAGAAAGAGTAGTAAAGCCAAGGAAAGAGGAGCCATTCTTGGGACAGCAGCAGCTTTGTAGGCTTTTTAGTGGGTTTTGTTTCAAAGGCTTCTCCTTTTTCCTTAGACCTTAATGGATGGCATAAGGTAACTCTGGAGTGCAGATTAGTGATAGATGGTTAATAAAAAAGAAAAAAAAAGAGAACTTGTCAATAAACTTCTTCCAGCTGCACCTCCCTGGTGTTGTCAATTACAGGGACCCTTAATTTTAGCAGAAAGTCTAAATGAAAGACTGTTTAGCATTCTCAAGCAGTTTTTTGGTTTTAAGAGACACAAATTTGAATACAGTACACCAGATTGCCAGAAGATCATTTCTTCTCTGGAGAAGAAGTTCTGGAGAGGGAGTAAAACTCAAGTGTATTTGCAAACTTCTGCTGCTTTTCAAATCTACCCTACAGGTATGGTGCTTAGAGTCTTTAAAATCAGTGGAGAAAAAAATCCACCTGTCATCTAGCCATGCTAACCCCAGTGACTGTGTGCACCTGCTGTAGAAATAAATGCCTGAAGGTACATTTTCTTTAAAAGCTGTATAAGAACATTCAAGGCCTTGCATCATGGGAACCCAACGTAATGTACCGCTGGAGGTCATAAAACAAGTAAATGGGAAACAAATTAAGGCATGTGAAACAGTTCATCTTTCTTAAGTCTGTTTTCTAATGGTCTGGAAAAATTGGAGTGTGCATCAAACAGAAATAATTTGCAAACACCACTGCAGGCCCTTACCAAGCCTGGAGATTTGGAAGAACTTTAGAGGGACCAGGTAGAGGTGCAGACTGTGTTCACAATGACTGGGCAAGAGGATCCAGAAGTGGAGGTTTGTGAGCTGAGCTTTCTGGTATTTGATTTGACATACAGAGGCAAGAGAATGGGGACCATGTACTCTAGCTCCCTCCGCACACAGCGCCTTCAGAAGGCAGGTTTTTGAGCTAGACTAACTGTGCTACTGTTCAACTATCAAGCCCAGTAGGAACCACCTCCTGGCAAATGCATCAGAAGAAATCTATCTTGGCAAACACACCAGCAGGATATTTTTCTGGCAACAGAATGAACTAAACCTGGTGCTGAATTCAGGAGCTCTTGCCTTAAAAGTTAGACTCCTGTAGGGTCTCCTCTAACTATGGTCATCATTATCAACTCATATATTTCTCCACCAAAACCACACTACAATGGGGTTTGAAGCTTTGCAAGCTTTTGCACAGATTCCAGGCTGCAGCTTCCAATGAGTGACCATCTTCGATTGATAGTCTGAGAAGTCAGTCTTTGGCTAAAGAGAAATAGCTTAGGTGTGAGCACAAGGTATGGAAATATAGAAGAGTCTTACATCTTCTTCCCTCAGATAAGGTGGCCCCTGGGAGGTACAGAAAAATGTCTTTCTCTCTGGTGTTCTCCAGCCATTTCTTGCTTATCCCCTTTGTTACAAGAATTTATGAGGTTGAGAAATTGAGATTGATGATTTTATTTTTTTCCCTTTGGGAAGTTAATTACTGATCTAAGTCATGAAGAGTGGGAGCAGTATATTTATGGAGTAAAGCAGTCTTTGGCAGCTGAAAACAGGAGGACTGGGTTATACTCTTATGCATTAGGAGCAACTTTCACAAGCAGAGAGATATGAGAGAGACAATATACCCTTTCTCCTCTTCCAATGAAGGGCTGAACAGAAAGTGCCCTGCAATTTGCCCTCCTTCAGCAGGATTCCCATGGCTGCAATATGCACTTCAGAAACATGGCTCTCCACAGGGGACCCAGAGAAATGAGAGAGAGCAACAGCATTGCAAGAAGTTGGCAAAAGGCTGCAGCTGAATTTAGAAACCAAGAAACAGTCAAGTAAGCCTTTTCTTCTGTACAGTCAGAAATATATACATTATGTGGATTTCAAAGAACAAAATCTAGTTACCCTTGCACTGAATTATACTGCTCTTTTGGATTCCCCACTGATCTTAGCCAAAGAGGGTTTTAAAACTATGAATGTCAAAATGTCAACCACACTTCTTCTTTCCACCTAAGTTGTAGCTCTTGTTTACAGAAGTAAAATGCAGCCAAGGGTTTGAAAGGCCTGCCAGGGTAACTGAATGGACCATGAATCATTTTGCTGGGCACTGCTCTAAATGCTGCTTCTTCCTTCCTCCTCATTCTCGAAGGTCAGATAAACAGTACCAGGAACTGCATCTGAAGCTCTTCCCTGCATGATAAAAGACAGTGAACTTTCTGTGGAGGCCTTGGATAACTGTAATCATAAGCTGAAAGCAGAAAACTCACCTTGGAGCTAACCACAGATATGCATCTGCTTCTTATCAAGTGTCTTCCTCTCTCCCCCCCCATCTTTTAACTTTTTTGTGTGTTTGAATCCATGTAAAGTTTTACCATCAGGAGGTAGGAAATACCGTTTACATTACCTAAGGTAAACACCATTGCTAGAAGATGGTGAAAAATACCATAATCCTTTCCCACTTACTAATTAGCACTGAACGCTGCGTCACGCACTACGGAGACTACTCTCCAGTGAGCAAATGTCTATCCATTGATCTCTGTGTGGGCGTTTCTGCAATTCATGTCTTTCAGGACAATGAAATAAAAGCAGGCTACTGTCCTTCAAAGTAGTCACGCCATTAGAGCCTGCTGAACTGTACATCTGCCATGGCAGCACACTCAAAAATCACAAGACCTGATGCAAAATGGCATCTGAACCTGTACATTTAATTATCTTTCAAGAAGTAGCTGCATCGATTTTGCAGGCAACATGCAGCTGTGACACATGCACAATTTTCACACTTCTCAGAGACTAATATATAAAAGGCATCAAGCTGTAATATCCCTCAAATAAAAGAATGCAGAAGTCCTGGTGAGTACAGCTACTGAATAGCAGGCTGCACGGATAAACAGGAGGAGAGAGATTTCCATCTTGTGAGTTGGAAAGTGGTAAATGGAACCTAAAGGTAAGACGGAGCTGTGACTTGAAGCACTGTGTTCAGACACTTAAAACACAGGACAGAGATCCGACAGTGGAAGGCAGAGCACTTCCCAGTTTCACAGAGAAAAGCAGAAGGAGGTATAATGGCAGGAAGGTGCTGCTAGACAAACGGGCCTCCAAAAAATGAAATATTTTCCTAGCGGTGATGATAAATACCGGAACGTTTTCCAGGAGAAGTCATGCGCTGCCGCTCGAAAACACGTGAAGGTACACGGGGCTTTCGTTTAAGCTTCTGTGAGACCCATTACAGGTCACGACAGATGATTACAGAGCTCCCCTCTGGCCTGACTCTCCATGAATCTGCGAATTTTACAGCTTCATCCTGTGGGGCCAAGGCATTTTGGCTCCAAACCAGCAAGGCACTTATGCGCATGCTGCAATGAAAGCTCGCTTCCTCTGCTGGAGTCGGGCCAGCGCCATCAACCTCTCGCAGGACAGGCCCAACTATCTGTTTAGCCATCTCCGTGTTCGACCACTTTGGGGTTTCTTCACTGCAGTAGCAACCAGTAGGAATCTAAAACTTCAAAAGCAGCAGGATACCTTTAATTCTTGCTTATCTGGCATCTGTTTTTCTGAGGTGAAAGGGGGTAAAACGCCAGTTAAGATTTGTTTTATTCTGGTTTCACTCGGCAAGAATTTAATTCAGATCAGGAAAGACAAATCCAGGCAAGTTACTTGGAGGAAGGTGAGTGTATGAAAAACAATGCCTTTCTCTAAAGATAAACTTAATGCAATTACTCACTGGAAAAAAAAAGGATTAAATCAATACCTCATGGCTAGAAAGACATGCATGCTGGAAGAACCTAACTTGAACCATTCTGAGTAGTAGACTGGAAAGGATATGAAGCACTGGGTAGGTTTAAACACACATACATACACACACAAACATATATACGTGGATTTCTATACACATGAAGAAATGTTAAAAACAATCAGTACTAAAAATTAATTGGAATATAGACAAAGGATTCTGAAAAAGCCCTCAGTTCAAACAAAAGGGTGGGAGATTTTAAGAATTAGAGGCCAATCAAGGAACAAACAATCCAAAGCCTATCAATTTCCAATAATTGGAAATTATTTAATTAAATTATTATATGAAATTGTTTCATTAAATTAATAAAAACCTTCTACCTTTCTTCCATAAACTCAGCATGAAGCTGTCATTTATATACAGTTGTAACAGTCAGTTAATTTCTGGTGGTCCAAATCTCTCACCCAGAAGAATTTTTCATGTATTTGTAACATTTTCCTAACTTTTTTCTTCCCCTAGTTCCTTACATAATTCAAACCAGTGTTTTGAATGTTCAAAATACTGTTTTTTTTTTGTTGTTGCTGGGTTGTTTTTTATTATGATTATTATTTTTATTTTTTGGTGTGGATTTTTGAATATTTTTAAGTGACCTGATTACTGGTTGGTTAGTATGAGTTTGTTTTACCTACAGCAAGAAAACATATTTCTTATTGATAAAACACAATGAGGTGTAGCACGTATTTTCAAAGAAAGACAAAATCATGACCTAAGAAATTCTGAGCTAATCACTTTTCCAAAATTTTATAGTTGATTTAAGATGACAGAAGTGAAAATAGATGTCTGAATTTATTTTAAAATATGGAAAGAAATAAAATGTGCTTTAATTCACCTTTTAATACTTAGAACAGCGTATGTTTGAGGTAACTCTGTTTTATCCATTTAAGTGGAAGCTGTGGTAGGACGGAAATACATCCAGCCTTTAACACCAAGTCAGAGAAAGGCTTGAGAATGAGTGGGAAATGAACACATCTAGATTTCTGGACATAATGTTTCCAACATAAGAAGAGGTTTGGCTACAAAATATTTCCAGTACCCATTCAAAACAGCTTACACTTATCTTCTTTGTCCTCTCTGTAAAGGAACTGTTGTGAAAACATTGATTTATTTACAAACCTGTCAGATTTGGTCTCTTGAGGTGGTGAGAGAGTTGTCCCATAACTAGTTGTGGGTGTTGTAGGGGCACTCACACCAGTGTAAGGTCGTGGAGAAGAGTAAGAGCTGCTGCCGTAGCTGTTGTATCTGAAGCAATGGGAAGGGAAGTAGAAAGGGGGAGACAGAAAGAATCCATCAGCAAGCAGGCATGTAACAGTAAATTCTATTAAGAGCTGGTGCTGATCCCATACCCTGGTACTTCTCAAACATCCATCTTCTGAAAACACTGCTCTCATCACAGCTTCAA
This sequence comes from Laterallus jamaicensis coturniculus, assembly GCA_022605575.1. Lineage (NCBI taxonomy): Eukaryota > Metazoa > Chordata > Aves > Gruiformes > Rallidae > Laterallus > Laterallus jamaicensis. The sequence continues at coordinate 5,771,513 of JAKCOX010000036.1, read as the reverse complement.
GATACACTACCTATCATTCTAATATCAACCATATCATAGACATAAACTTGATTCAAATAGTGAGCTATTGGTATGGAAAATAATGACAGATTAGAATGGTCCTCCCAAGCGACAACTCAGTGCAGGAATACTTAAACTACTGCTCAGTTACTCAAATTGATTAGCTGTTTCTAATGATTGGGTATCATCTCCCCAAAAAGTTCCAAATCAGTCCATGTGAGCAGTAGCTGTATCAAGTGAAATGAAGGAAAAGAGCAGCATTTCCAAGACATAATCTGAACATGGACATCCCTTGATTTGATTTATCAATTGAGATCATCGACATTGTTTTCAATTAAAGCAGGCGATATTTTCTTTCCCTTCCCCCAACGTAAGCCATAGCTTATGTGCCATTGCTTACAATGCCTGTAAAAAAATCATCACTGTGGTTAAAAAGACAGGTCTCTACAAGCATGGATTTAGGAATTTCTACCAGCCATTCCCTCCATTAAAAAAACCAAAATCCCTCCTGACTTCAATGTGCTGATCAAAGAGAAATTGTTTCCAGGACTCCTGAACAGGCTCCTCCCCAGAGTCCCTCCTATCGCTGGTTTCACCTTGGCTCCTGTACTGAACAGAAAAGGCAGTTGTGTTTCTTCACTGTGCCTTTTTACCATCGTACATAAACAGCATGTCAGGGAAAGATTCCCTATTTGGAAAAATGTTAACCTTTCTGTTCACAGATTATACCATTTTCCAACGGGAAAAGCATATGATGTTCTAGGTATTTGGTACTCTGCAAGTCCAACTCATCCAAATAACACAATTCCATTCAGGAAAAAGGCAACATCACCTTCCTTATTATAATTCATACTGTAAGATGCATCCTCCTTCACCATATCTTTTCTCTACTGCTTCTCCTCCCACGCACATCAGCACTCAATCATTTCACTCAGCAATTTTTTGAAAAGGCTGGTTGTTTTCCTTCAGCTCCATTTAGCAAACTCATCTAGCCATGAGAAATTTCATTCAAAGTTTCAAGCTTCATTCCTGAGGGTACAACAGAGTTGCTGCCTGCCAATGCCCATGTTAAAATCAGAATAGCTTTCAGTTATGGGTTTTTATAATGGAAGGGATCGTGCGTTAGAGAACATATCCCCTTTGGCAACAGTACCAGGTTTATGTTGTAGAAAATGCTCCCCCCACCATCTATATCTGAGACATCATGCTGACTGCCCAGGAACAGGGGAACAACTGTGGGGAAAAAATGCTAACGTGCACATTTCTGAGCTACAAAAGAAATTTTGTAGAAGGGGGAATAACTGCCTTCTTGGTATTCCTGTCCTAGAAGAAAAGGGACTATAAACTGGAGACAGTGGCTCAGTGGTGGGCTGTGCAAGCTGGGCAGCGTGGGGATTCCCAGCACAGATCTGGCATGGGACTTCTCTCTGGCAGGCTCAGCCCAGAAAATGCTCTGCCCGTGCCCGTACTGAGAGCAGGAGACTCCGTTCTCCTGAGAACAACTCAGAGCTCATTCAGTATGTTCCTGACACTAACTGAAACCTCTATTTCCATGTTAATAAACTGAAAGGAGACCTTTGTATCAACCATTACATTTGCTTTCCTTCTCCTTTGCCCCATGAAAAAGCTAACACAGCGCAGTATCCTTTTTCAGATCAAGAAATTTCAATTAGTCCAAAAATAACTCTCACTGAAATGAAGAGAACATACCTTCTATGTACTCAGACCTAAAAGTATTAACAGAATCAAATTCAGAGACTGGTCTGGACATAGCATCCCTGTAAAACAAACCTAGAGGGTGACAGAGATGCTGGAAGAATAGCAAGGCAAAACCTGCATATCAGGGTAAAACTCTATCCTGTATTCAATGTTTATCTTTCTAACCTTCCTCTGGTCATGGCTATTTCTTCCATTTTCCCTTCTTGTCCCATATACCAGGGCAAAGGCAACAGCCTTGTCCCTGAAGCCTTTGCTGCGAAGAAACACCAGACATTTACTTATTTTATGAACACCTTACTGCCCAAATCATGCAAGTTTTGCCCTCTATCTCTGAATAAACCCAGCACAACCCTTCCACACACCACAGCCTTGACCCTCCATGGCAGCTAGAAGTAGCAGGATGGTCTGGGAGGGGGAAGAAAAAAAAAAAATCACTGCAGAAATAATAAATGTTGAAGGAACAGGAGGCTCCTTCTACTCTACAAATCTACTCTTTAAAAAGTTTAACTCTAACAGCAGCAGCAATGAGAGAGAAATAAATGAGTGTGAGACACATAAGGGAAAATGGCATCTATGTAGGAAAAATGCAAACTTAGAGGACTCCCAGTCTTCGAGATGCAAGATGCAAGGAAGGACATGTGAACTAAGAGCCTTGTCAACAGCTAACTGAATTTACAGGATTTTCAGAGAAATGAAAAAGCAACAAAAACCACCCACCTATTGGAAGAGAAAGATCGAAAATTAAAAGGATCAAAGGAATCAAAATATTTGTTCACATGCAGAAACTCAGAAGGACTGCTGGAGAAAGGAAGAAATAAATATGCTCACAATATATGTGTACATTTTCAACACCTATTTCACAGAACAGTGATCACTGGGAAAAGATAGCTAAAAATCATCAACTTCTTTTCAAGGTCATTTTTTAGCATTATTTTTAGTGTTGCCTATTGACAACTTGTTTTGCTTTGAAATAGACAAAACAATTTCTTTTTGTTTTTAGATGGGTGAGATGAGGAAATAAAAAATTACAATGAAAAAACTAAGAGAAATGTAATATGGGCAACTGATTTGATTGGATGCTGTGGAGAAAAACCTGTCTATTCTGAATGCTATATTCTCTTCAAAACATTTATTCTACCTCTGTTATTACAAGCATGAGTTTAAATTGCATGTGGCAGGGATATGCTCTGTAATCTAATAGCAAATGCAGGATCTGGCAGTTCAGTCTTTGAAGCCAGGACTTCACCCCTGAATTCCAAGTGCTGATCTGATCTCTCTTGGTTTTATAGCAGAAGAGCTCCATTAATTTTCATGAAATCATGTCTGCAAATTACATTGTTGTAAATGAGAGCAAAATGGTGCCCCTTTCTGTGATCTCCCAAATCACAGGTTATTTATCTACTGACATAGAGAGGAGGCCAGGATACTTATTAACTATAGACCTTGAAGAGGAGTAAGATAAAATGAAGGCAACAAAGGCAAGGGGAGAGTATCAATCAAATCAAAATACAGGCTTACAGGACTAAAAGTAATACAGCATGTTCTGGAAACAATACAACACAGAGTGCACATTATTACTGCTATAAAACTCTCAAAAGGTGTTATTCATTTAGCTAGAAATTAATGTCAGCTGTATAAAATCTACCTGTTTTCCCTCATCACCTCTGCTTCCTTTTCTTTCACAGATGCTGGAGACTCTTCAAAGTCGTACGAGAAGAGGTGAAAAGGGGTATGTGGTACATAAGGTAATTTCTCCACTGTTGGAGATGCCTTTGGAGTAATGGATGCTGATGAATTTTGGGAAGAACTTAGCAGTGCTGTTGCAGGTGAAGATGGTGATGAAAGGACAGAATTATGATGAGAGACAGATGAGTCAGGCACAGAAGAGGAGCTGCTAGAAGAGCTCTTTGCTCTAGAGCAGGAGAGGGGCCCCTCATCTGGCGAAATGGCACTGGAGATGGCTGAAGAATCAGAGCACCGTGAAAGGTTTTCATTCACAGCCTCTCGCACACCTGGGACCCCACTGCAGGAGGAAAACATCATGAGACAGGGAAGGGGAGAAAAACAAGGAAAAGAGAGATCAATAGATAGTATTACTTGGAGGGAAAAAATAATAAAGCCAAGGAGAGTTAGACTAAGAAAAACTTCACAAATCAGACAATTCTTGTCTCTTTTAAAATAAAGCAAGAGAATTCACATCTTTGTATCTTCTTCTTAGGGTTGGAAACACTGATGAATAGAAGTGACTCAGCTTAAAGGAAAGGAAGGGTTTTAACCCACAAACTTCATAATTAATTTTCATGAACTTTTTCACAACCATTTCCTAAACAATTTTCAAGCATTTCAAGTTAGGGTGTAAGCACTGTCAGAGCAGTACAAAGTAGTCTCAACACACTGGATAACATGGTCCACAGAGTATAGATTCTTCAAGATACAATCTGCATGACTGCCTCTTGAAGGCCACATGTCTGATGATCTGGCATGTAAACATTTATCTACCAAAGATGAAAATAAAAAATATCAAATCAACACTGTTTGTCAAAATTAAGGTTTAGAATTATTTCAGAAGCAACAATTTACCAGGTAATTCATCTAGACATGCAGGCACTAATTTCTCTGAGTGTCAGCATCCCATGTTGGTGTTAGACAGAGACCTGCAGAGTTGCATCACACACAACAGAGTACACATCTGCTTTGCTCTAGCAAAGGCAGGTATTGGTGTGTGGTGGAAGCAGCAAAGCAGGTGAAAAGCCATGGGATCTGCACTCCGAGATATCTGTTTTCAGTAGTATCTCCAGCATAAACACTATGCACGGGCTTTGGACTGGATCTCTCAGCAGGTGGCTGATTTCATTCTCCTGAGACCACCCCTGCAAACCACCTCCAGGCATGCAAGGCACGGCCCTTATCTGAGGAGTGTGGGTTTGGCAGAGTACGCAACAAAAACATAATACATGGCATATATGTGAGGATATTATGAAGTTAATCATCAGGTATATACTAGGCAATCGTTCTCACAACGGAAGCACAGCGGGCAGACTGGCGACCTTCATCTATTGCCCTTGCTGCGCATGACCAGAGTCATAGAATCATAGAATCAGAGGGGTTAGAAGGGACCTCAAGAGATCACCGGGTCACTGAAGCCAGGCTAGTCTCACCATTCCTGACAGCACCTAACATGGACAGCCAGGGTACAGGTGACTTTGGTTACGCTGTGGTGACAGTGAAAGAAGGCATTTAGAAAAGTCAGGGGACTATCACCCGCCTTTCTCAAAGTCACTATAATTTTAAAAGACCAATGACCTAAAAGCATGGCATGCCCTTTACATGGCTCTTTCTTGTTTTCCTATTTTTGGGGGTTTTTTTAAAAGAATTTTAGTATATTAATGCAATTTAGAAATAATTTGTGACTTAGCTTTGAACAGCAAGAATCGGATTTGAGGAAATTATCACTTAATTTCAAGATTTCAGGCAGCCATTGGCAAGATTTGCAGACTGGGAGATATTAATAACAACAGTACAGTATTTTCTTTGGAATTTGCACATTAAACAGTTTCATTTCTTCCTTCCGTGCTGTAGAGTGTCTGCATGAATGTGGTTTATTAAAAAAACCCCAACAAATCCAATCTCATTTGCTGAGCTGCAAAGCCAAGCAATTTAACCTTAATCAAATGGCTGTCTGGAAGAAAGAACATATTTTCTTTCTTCCAATTTATTAGGATAAAGTTGCCAGATGCCAAATTCATATATCCCTCAGAAGTAAAGGGGAAAATATTACATGAGAACACTGTTTTGATAGGTGGTTTGTTTATATTCACATGCACACAGATGGGCACGTATGTATAGAATTATGCATATATACCAGCTTTGCCTCTAAGTAGTTCTTTCCTAGTAAAACATGAACAAAATTGATAGAAATTACAGGCATGATACTGCATAATGTTGTGTCCTGAAAATAGGGATTAAAACCTAAGGAACCAAGCAACATCCTCAGCAAAGCAATGCCAGATTTGACCATTGCCTTAGCTAAAAAGATAAACCTAAGCCACACTTAGAAGTTATCCTTTCTGCTAAATCTTTTAGACCTGTGTTACTCATTTCATACAAAGGCAGTGTGTGCAGACAACAGTTCTCACTGCATTGGACCTATAATTACACATCTCCATTAACACATACACACCAGCAAAGCTTTTAAATGCAAAAAGGTTTCCTTGGGGGGTGCGTGGCTTTAACAGGGGTTCTAGGAATGAATGTGAGTGAAAAGGCAGATGCTGGTGCACAGTGGGGTGGTGAGTTCATGCCAGAGCCTGAAGAAAAGGCGGAGGGATGATGCGAATCCCGGTACCTGGCTTTGACCTGCCTACTGGCCTCTTCCTCCCCCTCATCCTCAGTATTGGGTTCTGTGACTGGCTGTTCTTCTTCCTCCTCTTCATACTCTTCCTCCTCTCTGAGGTCAGACAAGGAAAGAGGCATGCAGTGGGATGGAAAGAAGAGAAGGTGGAAGAGAAAACGACATGAGTCCCCAGAAAAAGCAATGCAATGAAGTTAGAAATGGAAAGAAAATGCTGAGGGGAGGGGTAGTTATGGCCCCCCTGTGTTAGACAGCCACCTCAAACTTCCCACTAAGTCTGAGGTGGCACAAGGATAACTACCAACACAAAAATTGTATATTCTCCCCTGTTTAACTGTTTACTATTGATTTTTAATATCCCAAAGATGGCACTTCTTTTTTCTCTTGAGCTTGGGTTTCCCTTTGCTGCTGCTTCTCTACCTGCAGAGGCATTAATGGAAAACATTTCTGACAATACCAACGTTCAACTCATTAGTCATTAAGCACTGTCTGTTTGGCTTAAAGGACAGTACACACTGTGCTGGCATGGGACAGCTGGCACTGGACATCACAGTTTCTAAATTAACACAAATAAAACATTCCTGCTAAGCAGCTGATAGCTCAACTGGAAAACAGAACAGGGTGAATCATTAAGTTAGAAATAACAGAGAGACCAAATCAGTTCAGCACTATTTGCAAATAGCAATATTTAAGTTATTGGTTGCCAGTACATGAATTATTTCAATAAAGAGTCATTAGTATGGTCAAAGCAGGCTTCAGTTCAGCAGTAATTCTGGCAGAGGAAAACTGTAAGTCACACATAAAGCTTCCATAATATAAAAAACACATGAGTAAAAGAAGAAATCTATATTAAACAACATTAAAAAGGCCGACATTGTTTCTTCTCCCTCCCATTTATGCCTTTCCTCCCCAAACCAACAGACTTGTGGAAGATTTAGAAAATATTCTCTCTTTTGACTTCTTTTGCAGTAGCAGTTGATCCAGTTCTCTCCACTGTATTTAATGATGAATACCATTAGGTTATGTTCCACTTAAAAACTAAAATACACAAACAGTAATAAAGTTTGTAAGACACTCATGTTCCTTGCATTTTCCTGAAAGCTGGTTTGCTTTTCTCTAATTAGGAAGGGATGCTCTGTGCATTTTTTTTTCCATGTAGAATTTGTTTCCATGTCATAAGAATAATGAATATTTACAATGTGAGATCATGAACTCAATGAATGCAATGCAAGGGGTCAATCCAAAATTTGTTGCATTTATATGGAATTAGTTATAGAATAATCAGAAAAATGGCAGCACCTAGAACTTTCCCAGTACTCTGGCAAACATCTATGAGGTTGTCCTGATTCTGTCCAGGGCACAGTCAATTCCTACAAGGAGGCAGCAGAGTGAGCTGAGCTGGCCAAGGGGGTTTTCCACACCACATGGCGTCACGCCCCCCTAAAAGGCTCCAAGATGGGCTGAGTGTCTGGTCAGTTGTGAGGTTGGTGAGTGCTCTCTGTTACCATGTCTGTGACCATTCTGTCACAGTGTACTGAAGGCTAAGTTACAAAATACAGAACTAATTTCATCTTTCGGTCAGTTACTGGAATGAAAACCATTATCACAGTTTGAGACCTCAAAGGTTTTGGTTTCAGTCTATAAGTAGAGATGCCTTCCTATCTACAGCGAGAAACAGAACTTAGACCAGGAGATGATATGACCTAGATGGAGCTGAAGGGAACGTTTAGACCCTGTCCTCCTTCGTGATGGGTTGTGAACTATTAATAATGTCACATGAAGGAAATACTTCTGTCTGCTCTGATGTTTATCTGCAATTTTGTTTTAGGAAGCAAAAAGTCAAGCACTTGCTTCTCAGTTGTTATGACTTGCTCTTCTCTAAAGGAGTAGATGAAGAATAATAGCCCCTAAATTTGTATATTATTTGAGAATATCGTATATCAAAAGAACTATGCATGTACAGTGACCTTGTGTGGCACACTGGTTTGTACAGTTTACAAACAGACATCTCACATCCCGACCGGGTGCTGCTCCCAAGCTGAGCATTTTGTTAGAAGTCAATCTCTGACTGATTCTTGCACATATATCTGAACTGAGGATAATAAATAACTGAATTAACAGGATGAGCTCTATGAAGTGAACATGTGCAAACCATATACACCCCCATCTGCTCAGAGCTCAAGCATTACACCAAGCAGGTGTTACACACCTATTAGAGCAACTGGCTCGGTGGACTGGCATTGTCAAGGCCATTCCCAGCAATACCTGCTCCACAAGAGTCAGATGCTGAGATCTGTGGACAAAACTGCAAGTTAACCGATGTCTTTGCTCCCCTACATCTCTCTAGTACTAATGAAGTGACTCTGTGGGTCCACCATCACACTTTAACTGATGGATTAACTTTAGAGATACCAGCCAGATGATTCTCCCATCAGGCAAAGGACTCTTTCTGAAAAATCTCCTTAACTTCCAGACCAAAACTGTAGAGGAGGCTTTGATTGGAAAGGTCTCTTGCTCTGCTAATACTAACTCTAGGAGGACAGCAGGTACACAGCAACTAGCTGGAACAGCCAGAAGAAGGATCTGCCTATGTTGATTGCAGAGGTAACTGGTGCTGTGTGTGCAGGTGGGCATGCTCCTCAACCTGGGGGAACCAAGTTCAGTCGAGAGCAATTTGGAAAATGGAAATAAGCACAGGCTTAGGAGAGATGTTCAGGGTTTCTAAATTCCCTTTCCAGTAACTAAACTCGCAGTTTCAGATCCCCAGCCTAGCCCCAGAAAGTGGATCAGATTCAGATCAGAGGAGAGGGGTAAGCTCACAGGCAGGAATTAAACATGCTGTTCTTTTAACCAAAGCACTAGGGGCAGATGTTTCTCAGTATTGTTAAGGAACAAATAATTCTGTCCATTGAAACAGGTAGCACCTGCTAGTTAAATCTTTCCCAAAAGGTAGAATAGGAAAAAATCCAATTGACTGTTTACTAAAACAGGAAAACATCAACTACTGAAAGATTACATTTTTCTGCAGCTAAGAATGTCAGACAGATGCTCAAAGAGAACGGCAGATTTGTGAGTTCTTCTGGACCCTCTTCATTTCTGTGTGCAATGAAGAAGGGAGGATGTGGAAAAGCTCACTTTCCCTCCCACGTAAACAGGCAATTTGCTCTCAGTGCAATAGTAAAATTAAATTAAGAAAAAAATTATTCATAGGGAGGATTTCAATTAAACTAGGCTACAGAAGCCAGCATGCTTTTCAGTAGCGCAGAGGAACCTGACCCGTTCAACAAAAGGCGACTATTTATCTTGAAGCAGGGAGGAAAGGATTCAGCTAATGCTAAAGGATCAGATATATTCAGATAACCTTAAGGTTATTGTTGGGTTACTGCAGTTCCATGACAACAGTACCAGATTAGAAGTATTTAAAAAATAGCTTTGAAATAGCAGTGAAAACAAATTTCAAAGTAATCACTGGGTTTATATTCTTTAAAAGGGATTTCTGCTACAGGCTAACACCCCTACAAAACAAACCCCCAAAACTCCACAAAGCTTTAAAAGGTATATCATCAGTTATGGCAACTAACATGTATCTACAAAGGCACAGTTTTTGCTCAGTTGTTTCGATAAAGTTTGACATTAAAATCTTTATTGCCCCTTAAAATGCATTCATGTTTAAAAAGACAATGAAAGTGCAGTGTATGGGTAGACAGCCACCATGGCATCAAAATGAACTACAGGCAAAAGGATTTGGAATTAATGGATTAACCTTTCTCAATTTTAAATAAATTTAAATTAAAAAAACCCAAACAATTAAAAGAGTGCCAATCAAACTTGTCCTGCCAATATTAAATAGCTACTTTAAGCTGCAGAGACACAAACACTAACAGACTGATGAAAGGAAATGGTAATCAAGGACTCATCTACAAGTTTAGCTAAAGGCAGGGGCAAAGTCTATATGATAACAGGCATTACACCTAACATACACCAAAGCTAGCCACAGCTAGATGACTTTATAATTACAGCACCACTCTGAAGATATTGAATCTCATTCCACAAGAACTCAAAGCACCAAAAAATAGCCCAGTGCTGCACTATGTGCATTAAAGTTATCTAGACATTGTCCCATCCTGGCTTCCCCAAAACTCTTCCCTTTACAGAGTTTTAATGAATACAGCTTGAAGTAACTCAGGCTTTCTTTGTTCTAGCTTGTAGCCCAGAAACAACTTTATCACTCCTCTCTGCTCTAAAAAAAACCCCCAAAACAACCCCAAACCCCAAAGATACAACTTACAGAAAAATCAAAGGCTGTTCTGAAGGTAAAAAAACAAAACCCAAACCCCTCAACCAAAAAATCCAAAAACAAGAAAATAAATATGAACACAGAAACCCATTCCGCACTGCTCACTATGAAAGGCAATTTTTAAAGTTTAAGGTATGTTTTAAATCACTTTAATTCTGGAAGAATTTGACCACTAATGTTTGAATATAGAAAAACAGGAAAAAAGGAAACTGTTGCTGTAATTGGGCTAGCAATGTTTTGGCCTGCACATACAATGCAGTTAATTTATGAGATAACAGCAGATTACAGAATCATTAGGTTGGAAATGACTTTTGAGATCATCGAGTCCAACTGTACCTGTCCTCTACTAAACCATATCCCTAAGGACCTCATCTACTTGTCTTTTAAACACTTCCAGGGTCAGTGACTCAACCCCCTCCCTGGGCAGCCTGTTCCAGTGCCCAATAACCCTTCTGGGGAAGAATTTTTTCCTAATGTCTAATCTGAATCTGCCCTGGTGCAGCATGAGGCCATTTCCCTCATCCTATCTCCTGTCCCTTGGGTGAAGAGACCAACAAACACCTCTCTACAACCTCCTTTCAGGTAATTGTAATCAGTGATAAGGTCTCCACTCAGCCTCCTCTTCTCCAGGCTAAACAACCCCAGCTCCCTCAGCCACTCCTCGTAAGGTTTGTTCTCCAGCCCCTTCACCAGCCTGGTTGCCCTTCTCTGGACACATTCCAAGGCCTCAATGTCCTTCTTGTAGTGAGAAGCCCAAAACTGAACACAGTATCTGAGATGTGGCTTCACCAATGCTGAGTGCAGGGGCACAATCACTTCCCTGGATCTGCTGGCCACGCTGTTTCTGATACAAGTCAGGATGCCATTGGCCACCTGGGCACATTGCTGGCTCATGTTCAGTCTGCAAATTAAAATTCCGTCTGCAGATTAAAATATCTCCTTTTTAGCATATGATAACAAACTGTGTAGGGCTCATTTAACCTTTACTGAAGTCCTAAATATTTTAATTTTGCATTTTATTAGGCAAGGCCCTAAAGGTACTTCTGAGACTTTTGCAACTAACCACATAATTATATGGGAAGTCCTAAAAAGTGCAAACACTGGACTTAGGCAAAAAAGGAATCTTGGACTTACAAAGTGACCCAGAGAAGAAAGGATTGGGGAAGTGTGACAATATCAGCCATTATTCCCTGTATGAAAATTTCCCTATATGCAATTAATCACTAATAAGGTATGTTCTCTCTCTTTCTCTTTGTAAATAAGCCAAGGGGTTTTCAGTTTAGCTTCTTTAAATTACTTTGATTCAAACTTTCACCATCTTTCAGAGGAGCAGCTCCTGACAGGGACTACAGGCCACATTTAGTGCAGTAAGATCACCATTAACCATTCCACAATATTATTCTAAATTAAATGCTATAAATACTAGAGTTGATCTCAAATTTTTCTTTTCAAGATGGTTCCCCACACCCCTTCAAACCTCTGCCCTGTTTTACCTCTTGCACAGCACTTGGAAAATTGCTTCTCTGAGCCCCTCACAGGTGAACAAACAGAAATGAAAAATGTTCCATCAAGGAGAGATCTTTATAAGTCACAGAGGATGTAATTTTATTCTCTTTTGCAATTGCTTGCCATTGTCCTCAATTTATGAGTGAAATTCCACTTTCATAGGTTAGAAAAAAGAATTCATAGCCAAATTCCCAAGTCCTTGTAAAACAAACAAATGCTTTGGTACACTTTTGCTGCTTCTTCCTTTCATCTACCCAGGCTGCCAGAACATATTCAGATAGGTTTTTTTATGTGAAAGCTGAAAGTGGTAACAATTTAAACTCATCATTTATTACTGTGTGTAAAGATATGGCAGTCTACTTTCCTCCTCCACTAAACAAAACCTTAAGAAACTGTCTCTTAACCCCACTGCCCATTTCCATTCCACTGCTATGTGTGATAAACAACTGCAGTTGCTGCAATTGTGTGAAGATGAACACACATGAAACATTACAGATAACAAGTTACTTCCAAAAGGCCTCAAAATTTGTCCTTCTGCAGAGAATGGAAAATAAGGTGAGTATTTACAATGGTCAAAAGAAAAACTACCCTGGTATTTCTGCCCTAAATAAAATTTTTCAGAAAAAAAGTTGAGGAAATGACAAATAATGTAAAGCAAGTGTGCTCTCTATATCTTCATATTATGCTGTTCTTTAGCTTTGGGTTGCTGCTATTTTTTTATCCCTAAAATACTTTCAGTCACAACTTTTCAAAGCTACATAACACCTAGGTAATGCCTCCACACTGTATTCACTGCTTTTTTTGGTATATATAGGACACATCAAAGCAGAGCAAGAGAGCAGAAACCTTCCTTAAGATACTGGCAAAGCTATGCAAAGACTTGCAAGAGTCCCAACTCTCTAATCATCGAACAGCATTGCTGTTTTCACATCTGTAGGAACAGAAGAGGTAAAAAAACAGCACCATGATGTAGAGAGCAATAGGAGCCATAAATACTGAAACATTTACAGAAAGAGAGGAGAAATGGTGTTTTCAGAGCTTGGAACTGCATACTGTTTGACACTTGAAGGTCATAATTATTGCCCCTTACTTCAAAGGGAAGGATTGGGAAATGGCATCCTGCCAAACTGCTGTCTTTTTGGTTTTTTGCTCTCTTCCCATTGTACATGTAAAAACTTCCCTGGCCTCAGAGGATCATGTTTACAAATGCTAGGAACAGACTGTGAAGGTGAATCCGTGTAGGTACATACAGGCCAGTGCCTAAGAGAGAAAACGTGTTGCTTTTACAGCAACGTCCAGTGCTGTCATCTATGCCTCAGTTGCTTTAACTATCCAAAACCAGGAACCAGAGACAAACACCTAGGAAAACAGTACATTTGTTTCCTTCTATGAAAGCAATAAAAGTAAATGAATTTATTTTCTAGGCTTTTAATAATCTGTATTGCAGCTCGAGTCCTGACTTCAATGCTGATGCTGAGTTCCCCTACTTTGCTGTTTTATACCTATCATAACATCCATCACACCTGTCACAGGAGATGTGGAAACTATCCATCCTAAATAAAACAGGCCCCAACCACCACCATAACCAGCAGTTCGATTTACAGCCATAAGTATTTACACAATCCAAACATCTCACATAGGCCTGTGGGAAGTCACCAGAACTTGAAACATCATGACAAAAGCTAGAATTTTGCCATAGGAAATGCTAGAGAGAAATCAAAGATTAGTTATGGTTTAGGCTGTCTGAAAATTATAGAAAATAATAATAACAAAAAGGAAATCTCAGCTGTGTTTTGGACAAACCACCCCTGCAGGCCTGGCTTTACATGAAGCAATTTGAATAATCAGTTAATGGGGCATAACAGCCAAACGAAGGCCTGTGCTGTTGGTCAGAAACTCGACAGGAATCTGAAGTTAAGTGGAAAAAACGCTGAGCACCAGAGGCTCAGCTGTGCTCATTGTTTTCTGGGAAAGCCAAAACAGCATCACAATCTCTTCCTGCATCTCAGCCATCACCGAGCACCAGAAACATGGATTCTCCAAGAAACGGATCCTTATGACTTCTCAGCAGTTTTTCTTTATTTTGACAACAATTTTCCAATTTTTTTCCCAGGATTGTAAAGGGTGTGAAAGCCCTTGAGCCTAGTCTGTGTTGTACAGTGATAGTGTGTCCAGCTAACACAGAAATTTTCAGGAAATTTGGAATTTTCTGTGCTGCTCTGTCCTCAGAGGAAGAGTCCTAACAGCCTTCCAGGCACGACCCTAACAGAAGATCAGTTCACGGGTATATAATGCCCTGTTGGGTCCTCTACTGCTTTTTCCTTATCAATACAATTTTCCTGAAGGCCAAATTTCTTCAGATTGAAGAAATCTGGAAGCCTCTGGTGAACCTGAACAGTTGGTCTTCCTCAAACCTTTTTAGCTCCAGGATCTAAAGAAGATAGCTTCTCATATCCAGCTTCAGTCACTGATTCAGGATGTTCTGATGGATTCCTAAGATGGTAGTCAGCTCTTCTGCTTGGTCCGTTTCAAACACAGGAAGAAAGTCCTAACCAAGGCCTGGTTATCTCTAGACTAACATATATAGTATCAAGCCTAGCAGCATATATAGGTCAAGGCTAGTAAATATGTTGAGATTTTTTTACGATATATAGTAAGTCAAAGCTATGAATAATAATAACAACAACAACAAAGCAGATAGTCTATTAAACTGAGTTAAATACCTAGTGGTGGGTGCACCCAAAGGAGGCTATGGCCCCATGGGAAGCATGCACTGGAGCAGGCTCCTGGCAGGACCTGTGGCCCCATGGAGAGAGGAGCTTGCTGCAGCAGGTTTGTTGGCAGGATTTGTGACCCCATGGGGGACCCACATTGGAGCAGTCCGGTTCTGAAAGTCTGCACTTCATGTAAGCGACCCACAATGGAGCAGTTCATGAAGAACTGCAGCCTGTGTGAAGGACTCAAGTTAGAGCAGTTCATGAAGGATGGTCTATTGTGGAAGGGACTCCAGGCTGAAGCGGGGGAAGACAGAGAGGAGTCCTCCCCAAGGAGGAAGAAGCAGCAGAGACAAGGTGTGATGAACTGACTGCAACCCCCATTCCTCATCCCTCTGTGCCACTCAGGGAGGAGGGAGAAAAAATTGGGTGTGCAGTTGAACCCAGGAGAAAGGGAGTGGTGGAGAGGAAATGTTTTTAAGATTTGGTTTTATTTCTCATTATCCTACTCTGATGTGACTGGTAATAAATCAATGTTCTGCAGTTGAGCTTGTTTAGCCTCTGATGGTAGCTTGTGAGGGGTCTCTCCCTGCCCTTTCTTGACCCATGAGCCTTCTATTTCATTTCCTCTCCCCTGTTGTCCAGCTGAGGATAGACAGTGAAAGAGCTGTTTTGGTGGGCAACTAGCCTCCAGCCAGGGTCAAGCCTCCACACTCATATGAAGTTCCTTTGAGTATGTTTGCTAAGTCTGACTGGCAGAGCTGTGACTGACACACCTGGGGAGAGAGACGGGGATGACCACTCTGCAGTACTGGAGAAAGGGAAAAAGACAGCAAAATATGAAATTTGTTACTTTGAAAAAATGGGAGAAATACTTTTCTTGTTTGTATGTACAAGGGTCTTGCAAAGCATCTCTTCAATGCTCAAGACAGCACTGAGAACTTACAAGCTACCTGCCTTCTACTCCCTTGAAGCCAGACACGACAAGCCTGACAGACAGACAGCATTTTATTATTTTTTTTAATGCTTATATAGCCAGAAATCACTGCATACAATAACATCAACCTAGTGCAAGAAGTTCCATGTCACTCCTTACATTTTTCCCCACTCTATCCATTGTGTAGTTGGAAAAAGCTAGCTTTACTTTAAATTAAAACAAAACAAGAACCATGGAAGAATTTTTTTAAAAGTCTGATGCTTAAGAAACAGCATGCTAAACCACAGATTGAGAGCACTCAATTTGGACCAGAGCAGAAAACCTTAGGAGGTGCCCTCAGCAAAGCATTTAAAACATCATGTGAAGAGGACTGAAGTTCCCCCCAAGTGTTTTGTGCCATCATCGTAAAAGAAAGATGTCTTGAGCAAAGCGAACCTGCTGGTGGTCTAGACTGCCACGTTAAAGCACATGGCAGCAGCCACAAATCCTTGAAACAGCCTTCAGCCTTTCTTAGTAGTTGTTATCAACTTCTTTATTTAATTATTTAGCAACAGACACATTAGCCTGGGTTTCACTCTCCGTGAAAACTATTTTAACACAAAGCAGATTTGGGTCTTTATTTGTTTTGAACCACAAGTGAAAAAGCAATACATTTACTTGGGAAGAAGGTTGCCAAATGGATGAAAAAGGCCTGCAAGTTTTTCTTTTGGTTGCCTTTAGCATTTACGGTCAATTTTTCCCAGCTCAAAACCCCAAGTCTGCTCTCAATTAGCCTGGCGTAAATCAGAGCAACTCCATGGACTTCAGACAGCTTTGCTGGATATAGAGCACTGGGAGACAGAGCAGAATTTGGCCAACAGTGTCTCTTTTTGTTTTACCAGCATTATGGATTTTTCTCTTTTTGTAAGAGTTATCAGTTGACACAAAGCAGATGACTGTGGACAACCTGTTTGATGTGGTAAACAAAAGCAAAGTAACTGCCAAACAGCTGATGGAGTTAGAAGGAAAAGAAACATGAACACTGTGGGAAGGAGAATGATGAGGAAGAACTTGAACTTCTACTGATTTGGTAGTGAAGTCCAAAAACAACCAAGAATATTTCCCAAGACAAAATTTAGTACAGTATAAGACCATGACTTTAATCTCTAACCATGTCCATCAGAAGCAGTCCCACTGAACTTGGTGGTGCTAAGACATTATAAAACCAGACAGACATCTGCAACCACACACAAAGTTTAGATACCAGCAGAATCAGCAAAATAAGATTATTGGTAATATTGTTACATGTTTCCTATTGGTAAAGAAAGTGAAGAAACAGAGACTGAAACCCATTTTGCAGACTATTTTTCAGACAATACAGCACTGGAAAAATTTATTGTAAACCTTTTTCTTTCCTTGAAAGGGACTAGGATTATGAACCAAAAGAAGGGATCATTAGCAGAAGATACATCTTTCCTAGATCAACAGATGTTATTTTCAGTTTAGGGAGGTAATAAGTTCTATTAACCTATGTGTATAGATTCCTCTCTACGATATTAATGATGGAAGCAGAAGGGACACAGCAAACATTTCTTTTGACAGAACCAGGTGATGCCTGGATAATTTAATAATTTAAGACTTTAAAATTTCATTACAAACTGCAGCAATGGCTAAACTTATGATGATCTATTAAAATCCTTTAAACCAATAAATATATTCGGTCAGAAACCGTGGGCTCAAATTTGAAAACTCGATTCCAGTAGGAACAACACAGACAGAAAAACCACTTTCCACATAAGGCTAATTCAAACTTTATAAATGTGTAAAATCAGTGTTATGAGTCGATCAGCTTCAGTGTTTTTCTGGTAAAATGTTAATGAATAGAATCCATGAAGCTTTTAGTTTATTTCCTATCCAGTTTAGCTGTTAGGTGTAGAGATACTGATGCATTCATCTGGACTATTCCACTGAAAGTTGATAGACTCACTGGGATAGGATAAAGCAGAAAGCCTGGTTTTCCTTTTCCTACCACAACCACAGGTTTGGGTAGAAGATGAGACTAAAAATGTGAAGGATGGAATCAGCTTTTCTGAAGCACTTGTTTACCAGAAACCCAGCGGGATTTATAGACCAGCCAACAGTTGAATAGTTTATTTTTATAACAACTGTGGAAATGTCACTGAACATAAACCTTGCATCTTCAGGTACCAAAATCTATTCTGTGGTTTGTAATGTCCAATGGGGAAAATCCCAAATTGATTTGTTAACTATAAGTAATACTCCCTGTCTTTACCTGCTACATGGGTTGCAGAATGGGGAAAGGGGGGAAAGGATTTTTATTTAACTTACAAGTGAAGATAACTATGTTCATAATTGAATGCCTCTTTCCTTAGAGAGGCAGGTAAACAAGTTAGAAATTCCAGATGGAGTTGAAGAGAATTTAATTATTTTTCTTGAGAGGATTCCAAGGGCAGCATGAAATTAAATTTGACTGCTTAAATGAAGATTTCTGTCATGGATTTAAACTTAAATTATGTCAGCTTCAAGGTTCTAGAGCAGAACTGGATTATTATTATTTCAGAAAAGAGAGACAATTGCTGAAATTATGCTAGGTCAGTTAAAAATATTTCAAAGAATTCTGAAACTAATCTGTTATGTTTCTACTGTCCTGATACTAAAAGTCAGCTGAAACACAAACTCCTTAGGAATTACTGAATACTGCAAAATAAAGCCAGTAAGCAAACACTAATAGTGAGAAAATGTATTGGTAGTGCTTGCCATCCTGCTTGACTTGAATCTTTTTTGCTACAATAAGGGACCCAACAAGTTTTGTAGAGTTGAAGCATCCCCTTATTCCTAATGGTAATAAATCAGTTTAACACATCACTGGTATCTGCTGCACATCCATGAGTACACTGGTAAGTCACGAAGCAGGGCCCAAGATCATGCACGAGGCATTCCATGCAGAGCGGCTGGAACCCTCAGCTGTACTCACACTGAAGACGCTTCAAACTCAGCCTCAAGTGCACTGTCATCCTTGTCATCAGCCTGTAAGACCACAGGGCTCTCGGCCTCCAGCTCACTAGAGGCCCAGCCAACAGAATGCGATGGAAAACAAGTATGAATGTGTTGCCCCATACAAGAGGGAAAAAAAAAAACCAAACCCAAAACAAAAGCCACTATGCAACACACAACTACTGTTTAAATTATCTGAAGTCTTGTGTTTTCATATTCGCTGTAGCCATTAAGTCGACTCAGTTTGCTTTGCAAGAAGGGCTGCTTTACACAGCAGGATTTTAAGGCTACAAGTTGACATCCAGTGCTAACTAACAGAAAGCCCCAAAGAGCTCCCCAAGAGCTATAATCAGCACAAGGTATGCTCTTCAGGGAGCAAGCCTGGGTTCTGCAAACTGCACCTTCGGCCACAGGATGACAGTGTGAAGCTTTAGCTATCTGCAGGGTATGCATCTTCAGCTGAGCTTGTCAGCTAATTTTCCAGAGAAACAGCCAGTTTCAGAGCACGATTCATCTTGGTTGAAATTTCAGGTATGTAGAACACATTGGATAACTGAAGGCCTACCACTGCTTGCTCTACTCCACTGACATCAAATGCAGATGAGCTGACCAGACATCTAACTTAGGCAAAATTAAATCCATCCCTCTTGTGTGGTGGTCAGACACACCCATCATCTGCAGCTCCCTTTGTGACTAAGCACCCACAGCCCAAGCCAGGTGCCACGGGACTTCCAACAACACTGACGTGGACTGACAGCTGCTCAACTAGTTACTGTCTCCATTTCACGTTAGATGTATTCACTGCTATAATGTAGCCTCAGAGGAAAATATTTTTGCTGGAATGCTGATTGCCAAGGGGGGAAAAAAAAGGACGAATGAACTGTAACATATTGTGCTGAAGAGGGTAATGGTTAATGAAGATGTACTGGATAGTGTGGGACCTGAGCATGATGTAAATGGTATAGAATGTGCTGGGTTTGGCAGGAATAGAGCTAATTTTCTTCATTAGTGGCTAGTATGGAGCTGTGCCTTGGATTTGTGCTGAAAACTGTGTTGGTAACATAGGGGTGTTTTTGTTACTGCTGAGCAGTGCTTATACAGAGTCAAGGCCTGTGCTTCTTCTCACCCCACCCCACCAGCAAGCAGGTTGGGGGCACACAAGGAGTTAGGAGGCAACACAGCCAGGACAGCTCACCCCAACTGACCAAAGGGATATTTGATATCATATGACATCATGCTCAGCATATAAAAGTAGAGGGATGGAGATCTGTGGGGGGACTGCTGCTTGGTGACTGGCTGGGCATCAGTTGGTTGGTGATGAGCAGCTGTCGTTATCTGCATCACTTGTCTTTCTTGGGTTTTATTTCTTCCTCTCAGTTAATTTCCTTTTCATTAAATTTATTATTATTGTTCCAAAGAGTAAATTGTCTTTATATCAACCCACAAATTTTCTCACTTTTACCCTTCCAATTCTCTTCCCCCACCCAGCTGCAGGGCAGAGTGAGGAAGTGGTTGTGTGGTGCATAGTTGCTGGTTGGGGTTATACCATGACACATATAGAGGAGAAAAATCTCTGCATTAATGTGACTATGCCTTTTTCTACAATTTATAATTTTCTATCATATTGCTATATTGAATATAAAATCTGTCAATGGATGAGATTAACCTCAGTTCATTCCCATGTCGAATGGGTTTGGGTACATTTATTTGGGATAGATGGTGCCAAAGAATGTCTCTATGTAGATAAATCACATACAAATCTATTTCTTTTTGTTGTTCTGGTTCTTTTGTTGTTGTTGTTATTTTAACTTCAAATGGGTTTTTTTCCCCCTTTTTTCTTTATTCAGTGGAAAGAGGGGGTGGGGGAAAGAAAACAAAAGTCTGGCAGATTAATAAAGTCCAATTAATGTAACATAACATGGGAAAATAAAGGTCTGTTGCCCAGATGATGCACTTACCTCTCACTGAGATCTTCAACGCGCTGCTGCCCGTGGCCTAGCATGAAGCCCGGGCTTGCCTGACTGCATGGGCTGGCGGGGGCTGATAAAGTGCTTTTGACGTTCTGCACCGAGTGCCTGCGGCTCCGTCGGCGCTCCAACCCCCGTCGTTCACTAGCACCAAGACTGGCCCTTCTCCGGTCCTTGCGCCCACTGGGAGGGGGGTCAGCACTCTCGTCTCCATCCTCATGTCTAAGTGTCATCTGAGAAAGAAAGGAAGAAAGGTGAGGCTTTTGACACTGTGGCTTTAGGCACCACAGGTTTCCACGGCTGGGCTTTAAAAATTAACTGATCCCAACATGATTAACTCCTACTGGCATCACCATTTCTGTAACTAGCCCTGGAAAAAGCTGCCTATCCCTTAAGCACAGTGTAGCAGCTCTAAAAATGGAATTGTACCCCAACATCTTGTATAGAACACTACAGAACCTGTAAGAACACATATATATATATATATTTCCTAGTTTGCTGGTTTTTTTCAATGTAGGACTTAATTTTCAAGGCAGCTGAGCAGCGTTGGACACCGAGCTCTCTTTATTTCCTTCCAATATACTTAGATGACGCCTTGGCTGTAGTGAAATCAACAAAGTTCTTGTGCATCAACTAAGTGAACATTTCCTCATGATCAGACATGACACTTGTAATGATTGAGTGGAAGTTACTCTCTACTACTTTAGAAAGAATATTTAGAAGAGTGTCATCATTTATTCCCAGCCAAGAAAAAGATCAGCAGATGTATATTTAACTGTGTTTCTCTTAAAAAAATTAATTTTTACAGATGTCCCTGCACTGTAAACAAAGGGGGGAAAAAAAACCTAATAAAAAATATTTTTGGTGAACTAGTACCACAATGGATTCAAAGAAGCAAACACAGACCACACATCTCCTCTAAGTCTCCCAACTTTTAGGTTAGCGTAAATACTTTCAAGCATGCCCTTCAGTGGAAAATTTGGGATTTCCTGCCAGTTCAGAAGCACTGTCAATACAGAGGAACATGTGTATAATATCAGGAAAGAATGATGCTGAGAATAGCATGGTAACAATGGCATTTGACAAAAACTTCTGACATGGGTTGGGGAACCGATCAGCTGGAAATAGCAGGAGTAAAATATGGTGCAACTCTGAGTATCTTGTTCCACAGCATGCCGCTGACATGCCCATGTGATATACCTCTAAGGGAAACAGAGCAAGTGCTACCCTATGGTAGCACGTGAGGAGAGAGGTTGCTGGCAGAAACAACAGTTACGGGTGGATCTCATCTGAAATGCAGCATAACATTTAAGTAATCTTCACATGAGAAAGATCCTTTCAAATAGGCAGAGGTACAGAAGAGGGCGATGAGTGCAATCAGCAGAATGCATTATCTTCTTGTTTCTATGGCTATTCTGATAATTCTTACCAGAAGTGACTAAAAAAAACAAAGGCAGAGGGATGTGTGATATCTCTGCTTAGGGTATAAAATCTATTTAAGTGGGGAAGAAGGGATTTTTCAGATAAAGAACAACATTGGCATAAAAAAGGCAGTGCATAGGCATCTCTAAATTTACTCTGGTCACCAAAAGAAAGGTGGTACTCAACTAAGCCAACAGCTAATTTTGCAGTCAAGTCTTTCAGCATGTGCAAAAACTGCGGCTTCTAAGATGAATGGTCATCTGTTAAGGATTTTATCAGCTGATGCCTCTGATGATAGAAAAAGAAATAAGAACATGAAGACTTCTCATTGTCCTATTTTGACTTGACTCAATCAAAATACAGCAAACTGCTGTGTACAAAACTTCATTCCGCTCTAAAGTTGGTGAAGTGACATGGGTGTAGAGTTGATGAAGGAAACGGAGAATCAAATCTACCAAATCCATTGCTAGACTTTAACAGAGATAAAGTAATTTCATTTCAGAACATGAGAATGTGAATTCACATTTACATTGCATTAACTTCAGCCTAAACCTCCCTGCTCCAACACTTCCCGAAGTCTGAAAAGAAGCTAATTATTAAGAAACTGGATATCCTACCCTTACATATAAATACTTCAGAAGTAGCTATGTTATACCTAGGTGGTGAACATGGAGTCACTCATTACTCCATTGCTGCAAACTGTATAGGATCTGGTCCAGTGTAAACTCGTAAACAAGGACTTGCTGGGTATTCAGCTGCAGAACAAGTGGTATTTGTGAAGCTGAGCTCAGCTGAACCTTTTTAATGAGCTGAATGCTTTTGCATATGGAAAGAACTTCTACTTACTTCAGGATGTGTAACTAGAAGTCTGAGAAAGTTTTAATTGCAGGCAGAACTGCCTCTAAGGAGGCTAGTAAATGTGCTGGTTTGCCTTGGAGTGTGCCCCAGCTTTACTATGAAATACATTTGCATTAAAGGCAGCTATATACCACAGCAAGTCACATACACGAATGTGTATAATACTTCCAGCAACCAGATGTTTTTCTTTTAAAATAAAATAGATAACCAAATTTCACCTAGGTTACATTCCCCCCCTCCTCTTGGCTTTGAAGTCTGCACAAGCTGTAAGATGCATAAAACAGGGCATGTTATGTTACCTCATAAATGTTAAATTGCTCAACTAAGTCCAAGTCTGTTCCTTTCTTGTTCAAGTGTCTCTGTGAAATAGCTTCAATGCCTAGCTCTTCCAGACAGTCCACCACGTCGTAGAAAGAGTCTTGATCTGGCAACCCCGACAGCGTCTAAGAATCAAAGGAAAAACATTTAAATCTGTTTGTTTTGAAAAGAATTAAACAAAGGTTTTTAAGAACGGGTGGCAAGAGGTGCTATGTATGATTTCAATAAAGTAAAACCCATGATGTGGGGTTAGAGACACCGCTAGAAAATAAAAAACAAGTGGCACAGCTTTTAATAAACAACTTTATGCACTGTGTAGAAAAATGAATAATTGGCAAAACAAATCAATGTTGTTATTTCATTAAAAAAAAAAAAAGGATGGAAAATGTTGGTCTTTAAAATACACAGTTGGATCCTTCCTGGCTTCATTCAAGTACAGATTTGAAGAACAGAGAATGTTAATGCATCAAACACAGGGATAAAAGCAAAAAGAGAGGAAAAAAAGGGTTTAGTTAAAACCAATGAAGCTGATTTCCTACTGATTCCTGTAAATTTGGCCTTAAGAAGAAAAAGCCCAACGCACAGCTGTGTGATGTCAGGACAGCAGGAAATATCCTGCACCACGTGCCTACTGTCCTCCACACCTGCAGCAGAGGTCACCCTCCCAGCACACAAATTGTTTTTTATTACAGAGATATTGACTTCTTTCTTCCCTTCCTCCCTTTCAACTTGACATTTCTTATCAAGGGTATGTTGATTCCTTAACTTTTATAAATTACTACAAGAGTTACTTATTCCTGATTATGGGGTAAGTTGTTACCAGTGACACTGAGAGGAGCTTTTGCATATTAGAAAATAAAGAATGCCAATAACAACAGCATTTGAAAATTAACTGTTTGAGTTCAGAGCTTTTTATGGCACCTGCTCTGTGTTCCAGAGAGAGCATTTTTCTTCCCATAGAAACTTCCTGGGTTTTTTTGTGAATTCAGAAAGCTGAGAAAAGGAAGATGGTCTTCTGCAGTATGACACATGTAGCATAGCATGCCATTGTAGTGTATGTAATGAGAGGGACTGAGTGAAGCCACTCACGGCTTTACTGCAGAGTGATGCACGGGAAGAGGACATGGGCATTACACAACTTTGTCCAGAGCACAAGTCAACTTCATTCACCAGTCCTGCAGACTTACAAAGTCAACAGAAAATGCTACTATTCTGGTTTGTCACTGATTTCTACTCAGCTTGTGCTGTTTGCTGCTCCTTATGGACGATGCAGAAACATGAGTGTAATACTGTGCACGTTGAACAGCAGACACTGGAATGCAGTGCAGTGTTACTTGCAGAGCAACATACACCTCCTCACAAGGATCAATCCATACGGAGTCATTTCTGGAGGATACGTGAGAGTCCATGCTGGAAGCAAGATGCTTATTCTGGATTAGCTCACCAGAGAGATGCTGACTCTGAAGTAGTTTCCTCTCTCCTATTTAATTAGCTAAGTGACTTACCGATACTCCCAGCAGGGAAGACAACGTGCAAGAGAGAGACAGCACACACAAAACCCACAACTTCTCCAGAAAGTTTCATCTACTCATGCCTGGGATGAGATGAAGTGTGTGCTGAGGATACTGGTTTTCTGGAGCACAGCCTTTCCAAAGTGGCTCTGAGCAGAAGGGAGCAGCAGTTTCCCTACACCAAGAAGCTTTACATTCAGAAAAATTGGTGTGAATTATGTGACTAACTAGAGAGAAGACTAGCCAGCTGACATATTCTGCCCTAAAACACCTCTTCCCTGTGAAATGAGGCACTGGAAAATTTCCATCACCAAGGCCCTTTTAAATGAAATTTAATTTCTTTTTTTTAAAAAAAACCTAAACACCACACAGCAACATCATCTTCAGTCAATTACAGGGCTATTGTCTGATGCTTGGTGAGGTCCACTGCAAACAGGAATGCTTAGCACAAACACCAGTAAGTTATATATTCAGGTTTCTATGTTCAGGCTCTAATTTAAACTGTCTCTGTCCAGGACAGTATTTAAGTCTCTCTTTAAAACCCACTGAAGACCATGGAACTAAATTTTCCTGAACTGCACTGAGAGCACACACCTTGTATATTTTGTTCTTTCCTAAACTGATACCAAGCATCGAGGTAAAGTCTGAGGAGTCAGCAGATGAAGCTTATCACACTGTAAATCCAAACAGAGCTTTAACACAGATATAGAAATGCTGTAGCAGAAAACCACACCTACCAGGCTTTCTCTTGCTTATGAAATAAGAAGACAGCAGCTACGCTGACCTGAGTATCTTCAGGCACAGTAAGATGTGATGTCTTACATGCAAAAGGGTGGACAAACAGTCAGATCTCCTCCACGTATCTTTTGAGCATCTACTTAAAATTCCAGAGAACAGTCCTTCATGTTATATGCAGATCACCCACCTTCAAGTATAGCTTTAATCTGAGGTCAGGCAGGGGGTAGACGGGAAAAACAGCAGCGTAAGGTAGTATTTACTGGCAACCCTGCTTTTGTCAGCAGCC
The DNA here is from genome assembly GCA_022605575.1 of Laterallus jamaicensis coturniculus. Classification (NCBI taxonomy): domain Eukaryota; kingdom Metazoa; phylum Chordata; class Aves; order Gruiformes; family Rallidae; genus Laterallus; species Laterallus jamaicensis. The sequence goes on along the minus strand of JAKCOX010000036.1, from coordinate 5,745,895 downwards.
TTTTATTGGTTAATATAATTTTAAATCACGCAGCAGTGGAAATCTAATCTTCACTGCATGCTACTGGCCAGGACCAGGCAATTGAATTCCCAACTATAGAAACCAAATATATTCCCTTTGCACCATTTGTCATTAAACTCACAGATCCACTTTTGGAACCTAATGCGTATCAAATTCAATATCTAACATTATAAAATGGGATGTAAAAGGGCACCTCTGATGTCACAGCAAGGTCAGTTCAGTGTAGCCCAGGAGAAAGATATTTGCAGTAACAACACAAGGGATATGAGGTGCTTGCATAAACGACTGATTAATTCTGGCTTGTGGTAGTAGAAAAAAAGACTGGGCCCCCATTTTCCTGGTGGCTTTATAAAAGAAACAAAAGCTACAACCAGCAGAGCAGAGGTTATGAATTGGGCAGGTCCTTCCAAGGTCCTTGCTCCCTCCTGAGTACCTGGTTACTTTCAAAATGATACTGCAATTTAAAAATATGCATACAATTCCCAAGTATTTCCTCTTGCTCTGAAGACTGACATTTATGATATGAAAACCTGTCTAGAAAATTAAAATTTAGCCACTTGGAGATGCGTGTTTAAACCATACTCTGTGGTTTCTTTGCTGAATTTTGCTACATTCAGAACTCAGGTGTACAAAGGAAGCATACACACCAATGTAAAGACTTATCCCCGTGTCTCTAATGTGTTTTGGTTTGAAGAAACATCCCTGGATTGAGATTTTTGTTTGCTGTGCAATTCTACAAGTTGGTCTCAAGCCTTTGTGGGAAAGCCCGAGCAACTTTGTGTTCTTGCCTCTCAGGTGGCTACTTTTGGAATAGTGATCTAAATGAAAACCAAATCCCTAGCCCAGGAGTACTGAGCTGGATACATCTTCTTGACCAAACTTTTACCAAAGCCTCGTCCCATTGGGCAGCCAAGCCCCAGGGGCAGCTTGCTCCCCCTCCATCCACCATGGGGCCAGGATGGGCAGGAGAATGGGCAGGCAGAGGCAAACAGAGTGGCAGGGAAGGGTAGTGTGCTGAGACAGCCCAGGAAGAGGAGAATGACACTGACAGCACTGAGACACAATGCACAAACAGGGGTAACACAAGACAATTTACCAGCCTGACAACCAACCAGATGGTCAGACCACCCTCAAACGATCCTGGAGCTGCACAGAACTGCTCTTTCCCCACTTTTCTTTTATGGCAAACAGAAAGTCATATGCTATGGAATACCCCTTGGCAAGCTCAGCTCACCTGTGCTGGCTCCTTGTGAGGATTAACTCTGTCCTAGCTGAAACCAGAACATCCTAAACAGTATGTTCTACCTACTGCTAACTGTAACAATTCCAATGGAAAGAAAGGCAACAAAACTGATGAAGTTGTACCGGGGGATTTATATGTCTGTAACATTGAAAGCTTTTCCTAGATGATAAAAACTATCAGACAACACACTCAACTGTTAACAGCATAATATTCTCATCGCTACATATCCTCAGTTTCATTTTGTAACAAAATCTGACATAAATTACTATTACCTGTGCCTGGCTTCGGACTGAAAGGCTCTCTTTCTTTGCAGTTTTTAAAATGTGCAGACCAGGCTGGTACTACCTAGTAAAACTCAAAGTACGGTGCCCTTAGTCACTTACAAAACATTCCCAGTATAAACCTGTTGTGCAGGGAAGATAGAACAGCAAGTTCAGCTAAATACACTTGATGTGCAAGGCTCTACGTGCAAGTCTGAGTAATACAAGAGTAGTGCTCTGGTTACTAAACACCCAACAGACTGGGCTTAACCAAGAGGGCCTAGGCACCAGTTAGAGAGACATTGAACTCTTATGTGCTGTGGTGAAAAGCACTATGTGGTAAACACACACACTTATTGGCATTAGCCAAGTTTCCAACTCCTTTGGGTTAGGAAGAAGCCTCCCTCACGTATGTGTCTTCCCAGGAGCCTGTAACATCTGAAACACCCGGTGTGGGCAATGTCAGACACAGGATGTAAGATGACCACTGCGCCGGTGTGGCAGTTGTGATGTTCTTAGGGCAGCTGAGGGAAATACGACGTGCGTGCACCTGCTCTATTAACACCATGCTGGCCTGAAACAACGATTTTGCCACTACAGCTGAGGGACCACTACTGAGTGGTGTTCTAAGCTCCCACTAGTAACTACTGGCCTGGAATCTGGTCCTTTAATTCTACACTTATACTCAACCTCCTAAAAAACATTCAGTGCTTAATCACAGAATCACAGAGTTGTAGGGGTTGGAAGGGACCTCGAGAGATCATCGGGTCCAGCCCCCCTGCCAAAGCAGCTCCCTAGCTCATACTGCACAGATAGGTGTCCAGATGGGTCGTGAATATCTCCAGAGAAGGAGACTCCACCACCTCCCTGGGCAGCCTGTGCCAGGGCTCTGTCACCCTTACTGTGAAAACAGTATATCTGATTATACAACTGTATTAATTTTTATATACCTCATATTTAATCTACCTATGTTTTTAAATGTAATGTATGATATGAGAGAAGAAGGAATATTAAATACAGATAAAAAGAAAATCAACAGTAATCTTACAACTATAAAGCTTCCAGTGTAATCTCAATAATGAAGAGGTTTTATAGCAAGCAAATGTAAAGTGAACTGAATGCAACATAGGGTTTTCTCTCTGCATTTGATGAGTAATTTTTTTTTTTAATATAAATGTGTCACAAAGGGTTTAATCTATCCAGACCTCCATAACAAAAATGAAATAAGTAGAGATTAGACTAAGATATACAGATCACAGGAACTAACCAAAGGAAGATAACAAAAGTAGTACTGGAACTATTCATAACCAAAAATACCTGCAATAGGATCAATTCTATTTGAGAGACTCATTAACTCCTAAATCCCTTCAAATTAACTAGACTTGACGCAATGTTAGCATAAGTAAATTGGTTAAGCATCAACAAAAGGGAGGCAGGTATATTTTCTGCTCTTGAGACAGGAAAGAAAACGGTCTGAAAATGCATATATGGAGAATAAAAAAGGAGTGGAAATATGCTTCCTTCAGACAGTCCCTCATGAGGACTCTGCCTGCACTGAAAACTTTGACGTTTGCTTGCCTAGAGAAGCTAAAACCATCTGAGCCTTCTTTGTATTCATGCTGGGGGAAAAAAAATTACAACTGTGACATGCTGCTTTCTGCTTTCTCTATAATCATGAAAAAAAAAATCCCATTAAATACATCATAAAACTGTCCATAAGCCAGATCATAATTATAACTGTGTCATTGTGGGATTCCTCTCTTCCTTGATCTTCCTAGCTGCCTTGCTCCTTTCTCTCTGAGTCGCATTTTCTTTTTGTGTGTTTTTAAAGAACTACGTCCCCCTACAAACAGCTTTAACTTTAGTGGAAAACTCAGAATAAGGGACTCAACTATAGGATGATCAAAGAGTCAACAGAGAACAAAATTGTTAAAGAAGTCAAACATCAGGTCGAGAACAACTTTTCAAAGGATGAAGAGAATTACCTCAGCAAGAGGAATCTGTATGTGAAACAATGAGGCGTAAAACGGGGATGTTCATAACCAATTTCCTTGGCTTTAATAGCAGCTACAGACAGAAGCATATAAAGCTGGTGATACCTTTCAGAAAGTGTACATCAGTGGCATAAGGTGGTCTTCTACCTTCAAGAGAATCCTTGCTACAATATAAGCATGAGCAGGAGTGGCTCTAAGGAAAAGTGTGGTAACATAAGTGATGTCACCAGGAGAGGTTTGTCCCTCTCAAGCATGTTTGCTGTATAGTATCTGCCATTAAGCAATTATTTTATCCAAAAAACACCAAATCAACCCATAGCCCCAACCATGTAGCCATAAGCAGAATAAGTTGATGTCTTGATTTATGATCTCCAATGATGAACTCTGGAACTTTAAATGAATATAATGAATAATAATAATATTCCATAATGCTCTGGCCCATTATGTATAATCATCATACACATTGTTACTTTGATTTGCTAGCTGTATGTTGATCTTCTATGCTTTTTAAAAAAATCCATTTTTAATTCTAGTCACTCTAAGATTTTGTTTAGAACTAGATGTTAATTTTTAAGGAATTTATACTAACAAATTTCTAACTTTTAAGGGCCTATCACTGTCTCCATCCTCATAGCATAAGTGAATGCTTCAGAAAACATTTGTTTTACTGCAAAACTACTAGTTGTAATACAGGACAATAGAAAACATAAATAGAGAATTTTAAAAGTAACTTTTTTTTTTAAAAGCAGAAACACTTACTACACTCAGACCTGTTAAATTCATCATACTTGGTTTGCAGCAAAAAAATATTGAAGGATCTGAACTAGAAAATTGTGCACAAAGCAAGCCTTTTGTGAGGATGTAATAGTTCACTGGCACTTGCTTTCCTTCTTGTCTTGCATAATGTGTTGAGTTTTGCTTTCTGTGTTGCCAGTGTTAGGAGAGGAGCCATGTCATAACATGTTTCTGTGCAGCATCTAGCAAAATTGCAGTTTGGCTCCCAGCTGCTGCCTCTGGGTGACTGCAACACAAGCAACAAGAGTGTGTTGATAATTACAGCTTGTCACACCACTTCTCCAGGACAGGTCTCCTTTGTCATATATTCTCAACAGAGAAGACCATTACAGAATTGAAAATATCATCTCCACCAGTTATGCTAACAAAGTAAACCAACCTTGTTAACCAAGGTCATCGCGTAAACCAGGAGTTCGGTATCAACTCCATCCTTCTCCTCCAGGATCTCCATGATGTTGGACCACGGCTTGGCTCCTAGAGGAAAAGCAGAAACCATTGGTGATGGTGAACAAAATGGAAAGCTGTAGCATCAACATTTATCCAAGAAGTAACACAAGTCAGAATTATGTGGCCAGGTGGAAGATGAAAGAGAATGACAGTTATCTCCAGCTTCCTCTACATGCTCTCTTGCATCATGGAGAATGAAGTTAATAGAGTCAGTGAAAGCTATGTTGCTTCCTAATGGAAGGATCTAAACCAGGCCAGGTGGACTTTCCCCAGAGTAACAATTTCTTTCCCTTGATGATGAAGGAAGTTTTGTTAGCCCAGTTTGACTGACAGCGAACTTCTAAAATCCCACCTACAAAAGGTTCACATAAGCTTAGGTAAATCTTCAGCTAAAAATCTATATGCTACTGTCTACAAAGACGTCTGTTGTGTTTTTTACTCAAACTATTTTAATAAGTATCCCCACTGCAGAACTCTCAGGCGCATTTCCCTCATTTTTCTACTAAGTAAGGTTAACATTTGTGCTTCTAGTTATAATGTATTTGCTTGATTTGCACTTGCATGGTTTTCTGATGCCAAAGGTCATGTGGCTTAGTGAGTTATTGTTCCGAAAGCATCAGGCAAGCAACACCAGCCAGACTCAAGATAACCTCTTGTGTGGAAGGCACCTTGTGAAACCATTCTATTTCATTTAGCTAAAAGGGAGATGGTTGCATCTACCCAAGAAAAAAACCACACATCTAGGAAACTGAAGTAAATAATGAAAGACTATAATTCAGTATTTTGTTTGGAGAGACGTTAAAGGTGAGGAGGACCAAGCAGAAAGCTAACCCCCTAGCTCAGAGATACACAATTTAACTACATGAGCATAATTGCAAGAGGGAAAAATGCAGAGTATTCCAACAACCTGCATCCCCTAAGCATTACAGGGATGAGTATAGTTGGAGTATGATCAGTTAGTAAAATGCAGATGTTTCATCACCACAACCTGTTGCTAACTGATCAGCGGCCCTGGTGTTAAAACTCTGTATTACTCTCACAGTGATAATGGGCCCTTGCTTATTCATGCTTATGTAATATATAGGTTTTTTTCTGCTGCACAGACTTCAAAACTGTGCTAACCAAGGATCTCCCCTTTCAAAGCAATGCCAATGCACTAAGTGGAAAAATCTATTAATGAACACACAGACAGCAATATTTATCTTGCTTTCTTTTTCCATCTTTTTGAGACATTCTCTGATCTTTACTACTGAATAATAAATCAGAGTTTCCTTATCTCAAGCAAAATCAAAGGAAGGGTCTCACTCTTAGGTCTCCAAATGTATTTATGTACGTTACTAATTAAATACTAATTCAAATACATGGCTGTAATGAAAATACTCTAGGCAACTCTACCAGATTCTCTATATTACCAGACATTTTGTGCAGTACATGTTCAAAAGACATGTGGAACAAATTGACTCAGCTCACAAATGATATATGATCAGCAGGAATGATATCCTCTCTACAAAAATGTCTTCCTGTGGTTTCCAGTGAAAAATAAAAATGGAAGAAAATAAGAATGAGAAACAAAATGGGGAAACTGTGCAGGGAAGCATGCCTTTATTTTGCAGGAAGGTTTTATTCCTATTAGGACCATCCTGTTTTGTTTTGTAAAGACAGCACACTGGAGTTTGTTGGGGTTTTTTCCCCTGAATGTCTTGATACACCTTCATTATCATAAAAGAGTATTTTCATCATCGCCTGTCTGTTTTCCTGCAAGGATGATACATAATTTTCTTCTACCTATACTGCTTCTCTGTTTCAGAATACAAGATTTTAAAATTGTTAATCAATCAGGCATGCTTACTAGTACAGCAGCCTTGTATTAGCTCATTCATCTCTGAAAGGCTGCTATTAGGCAATTTCCAAAAATCTCGCCTTATACTGTAAATTCTTCATCCATTCCCAAACTAATTCCTTTAAGAGGCAGTACAATGAGTGACTTTGGTAGAGCTACTCCAATCTGTACCAGTTGGAACCTTTCTTTTCAAATGTTATTTTCATCATTACGATCTCAAATTGAACAGCCAAGGAGTCAATATGAAAATAGCCATACAGGTGTCTACCTACCTGGGGACAAGGCACTTCTGGTATGGACGTTACACTGTGACCTTACTGCATTACTCTACTAGGGTTAGTATTCCTCATTAATATATAATGAGAGCCTATATAATTTCCAACCTACAGTCTGGAGAGCATGGGATATGGGCAGATCTAGAGCAGGTGTCTGCTCTCATTCACTCTTGTGCCCTCAGCTTGGATTTCCAAGTATGTTGGTCCTGGAGAGTTACCACTTAAAGATGGGACCATAGTCCGGAGTCTACATGGAAAAAATTATTTTCAAGGCAATTATTTTTGTAATGATGTAATGACAGTGAAAATAACTTCTCCTTTGAAGCTGCATAGAAAAACTTTGTGAGAGATACTTTGGAAAATCATACACTAAGAGCATGGATGATATTTCTACTCATTGGCTGCTGCAGTAAAGCAAGGATGCCCATACAGGAGATATGAAAAACATGATGTACATTTTCACTTTCCCTTTAAATGGGTATTTGTATTGTAAAGAATATAAAAAGCTCTTCATTTATAGACAAAGAAGAACTTTTGAGGAAACTATTAGGCAGAGCTAAAATCTACAGCTGCTGTTGCCTGTGTAATGGTCAGAATATAACAAATCTTGAAAAGCCTGAGCTCAAATCTAGGTTTGACAAGGCACATGTAAGTAAATCCATTTAATATTTGTATATTACGGAGTTTATTTTTAGAAATAGTAAGCGTAAGCATTTACGCTCACTGATTCTGAGAAAGGTTTCCTTTCCAGTCTGTCTCCTCCACCTGATCATGATGCAGGAGAATGATGATTCAAAAGAACGATCATTCAGCATCACAGTAATTCGTCTGGGAACAGAATGGGATGGTCCCATAAGGTTATGACTTCCACACAAGACTCGCTGCAAACTGGAATGGAGTGATGGAACAGGCTCACTTAAGTAAAAGATCAGAGGTCGAGTTTTGTGTGTGTTCTCCTGCCTTCTAATGGGTGAAACGAGAACTGCTCCACTGCCGTTACAGGCTTCTCCCTGGTTACAACAGCTCGTTATTGTGGCTGCTCCCACGGAAGGCTGGAGCCTCAAGCCTGCTCCTACTACTGCACTCTTGAGTAGTCACAAACTGTGCATAAACACGTGGAGAACTATGGCATTGCAAAACCATACCTAAATTAAATTAATACAGTCTACTGAATAATGTTACCCATTCTTTTAAGTCTCTTTTCTGTTTCCCCTTTAAAAGTTTTTACAGATGAATCTCAGGGAAAAAAAAAGAAAATAAACAAATTTCATCCCTTAAACAAAATCTTGACATCACAACTACACAGGGCATGAGCATTATGTATGAAGCATGAAAAGCCTTGCATCAGGCCAGAACTGTACTTGAGGACTGGCACCAACTTAGAGAGTGCCTGTCTCTAGTTGCCATAGGATGGAAAGGTATTGATACTTTTGGAAAGACCTCAACATCTTGTATCCCTGTCTGCTTAAATACGCGTGAACACACAGCCTTCCATTGTACCCACACAAATTTACTGATTGTCTAGATGGTCTCCAGAGGTCCCTTCCAACCCCTACTGTTCTATGATTCTGTGTGAAATGGCAAGGAGAATGGAGCTTCTGCTAATGTGGGCTATTTACAAATGAAGTAACAAGAAGTCAGAATCACAAACAGTATGTGACAGTGTCCAGGTTAGCCACAGAGCTTTCATCTCTGCCTTAAAAAATGTTCATGATAAAGCAGCCCCAGAGAGCAGAGTGCAATGCCAGCTGCCAGCTCCACTTTCCAGAGCCCACACAGTCCCAGTACACTTAAAATAAAAAGAGATCAGATTCCTCTGGGGCTCAAACACAAGAAAGGGCCGGGGAAGGGGGATCTAGATGGAAGTATAACTAGAAGCTACTTCCTACGTGATGAGGTCTGCACAGTTATTCACTCACTTATGGTCTGCTTGTATCTGTGAGTAAAGCCAGCACTTCTGCAGATCTCTGTACTTAGAGTTTGCATGTGGATGTATTCTTTCATAGAAACCACAGATGGGATTGCTTTGAAACAAGGCTGAGTTATTATGGGGTTCTTTATGTTAATCATGTGTGGTACACATGTTGAGGAATTATGTCATATCTCATCACCTTGTATCTACATGAAACATTGGACTTTTTTCAAAGCAGTGCTAAACTTAATTATATACCTGCAAGATTTATGACAACGTTTCAAGAAAAGGCACATTGCTTTTTCTTCTGCTCAATTTCTGTTTCATTAAATCAGTCTTTAAAGACAGGTACTCCTCAGTTATAAGACAATAATTTCAAAATATAAATTAAAACCTAGCATATCCACAGCCAAAAGTGAAGGGCTATGACACTGATGTCCTAAAAAAGGAGCTAGGTCTGAACCAAGAAAAAAAACCCTCCTCTTTTGCAGCTACACATAACTGCTTAGTAATAAAAACATTAAAAAAAAAAAAAGGCAAGAAGGAAAACTGGGTATTTGGGTCTAAGTTATTTGCTATTTGTTCATGAGACAATCCGCCAACCCACAGGTATGAGAATTCCCATAAACCCTCTCCTCATGCTCCTAACAAGCATCCATCTAACTAGATGCATTGCTTTTTTTTCCCCCCACATGTTTTCTGTTGTTACTGAAGTTGTTTTATTACTTTGGGGCATGTAAACGCTTGCCTGGGACTGTTTTACAGATACAGAAGGGAATACACAGCGCATGGTAGTGTGTTTAGGGTCCTTCTTTTTCTCTCTTTCTTTTTCAATGAGGTTTACTAGCATGTGAACAGATGGAAATTTGAACACGCTGAGAATACCAGTGAGTTCAGAGAGTTGAGGAAATACTAGGGATGACTGTAAAAATAAATCATAGCACTCAGAATTACATGAATATTGTGATTATATTTCTGCTTATGGCATTGTAAGGTTTACTGGTTTTAATTCAAACCAGAAAGCCAACCCGACGAGTCCACCATTCAACGTGTTACACTGGTTTTGAATTGCCCCTTCTGCTCTCCAGCCATAACAGACCCATTGGGGTTTTTTGGGGTCTTTTCAACACACCCATGCTGATAGCTGAAGGCAAAACCCGTGTACTTTCTCCTCTCTCTGCACCACCTTTCTCCCCATCCCCCAAATTTTTGTTTCGCTTTTACCATGTCAGGTCACTCAAACAAGTTCAGCATGGAGGAAGTTGCTCCACAGAGGGGATCTTGCTTTCAACCTCCATGTGTCTGAGACCACAACAATGGTTCTCCCAACCTCAAAAACTCTCCTTGGGGCAAAGGAATGTTTTGCATCAAGAGAAAATGCCCCAGGAGCTTAGCAATGGCTTTGTGGGAAGAACAAGAAAGAACCATTTTTGTTCTATTTATTTGTAAAAAATACAGTATACATATTCAAGTATTTTTCATGAGCCTGAAGGGTAACAGATTTCATAGTATAATATCTGCTCAAGGGCTTTATTTTAATGTAATAACAGATGGTTTTACTTTTACTATAAAGCCTGTACTATTACTGACCCCGTCTTTCTCTTCAAAGGGATTACACTGATTAGATATCATTTTCTCTTCTAAATCAGACTCCTGCCTCTCAGAAGTAAATGGAAAGGCAGACTGGCCCAAAGGAGCCTCCAAGTTTGTAAGATGCAGTGGGACTTGCTTTGCACATGGGTGCAGGGAAGGGACAATGATTGAGGTGCACAGCGAGCCAGACGGGTTCCTCAGATTTTCACTCTACACTTTCCTGCTCTAATTCATCCCTCAAAACAGTCTTAATTTGCATGAATACTTCAAATAGGCTTTTAATCAAGAAATGAAGGGTATGTCTCACAATATGCTATCCTGATGTCAGCAGCGCTGGGATTTTGTACCACCCCCACCCCCTCAAGTAAGGAAGGCCACTCACCTCTCTTTTCATCCACGGTAGATACTGCCTGGATTAAAAGCGATGCGTTGGACTCTGTATACTCCACAAACACCAGCAGCAGCTTCAGCGCTGTCTTTACCACCAGGCGGAACTGGAAGAAAAGAGTGTGACTTGTCATTCAGCAAACCACAGTGTTTCCAGATGTGTTAAGTAACACTGGGCAAGATGGGAGCCCAACGATCCAGATCTGGTAACAACACACAAGTGGAAGAGATTAAGCTATGCCAGGACTGAAAAAATGAAAGGTGGTCAGTTAGCCGACAGCTTCATTGGTTGGACAGTGCTCTTCTAGGGGGAGCCAGTGAATCCAAACAAAAGTTCAGTGCTGTCACATGTAATAAAAGGTTGAACATCCCACCTATGCATGCACCTATACATGCTCCCATCCCTGTCCAAAGCTGGATGTACACAGAACCTGCTGAGCTAAAAGTGTATATACCCCTACTTCTCAGCACCTTCATTTCCCCTTCTCACTGTGAGCTTTTCATGCTGTCAATTTGCTGTATCATGGGATGATTATCTCCTCATGCTTTCCTCTTTTCTCATAATGCTACTATCTAATGCTTATTAAATAGACCAGTCTTCACTATTTAACAAAGCATGGGAGAAAGTGCATTTAATCTCCAACTATACTACCCTGTCACAAAGAGGGTGATTTATTGGAACTGAACATTCTTCCTGCAAGTCTTCAAACTCAGTATTTTGTACATCCCTGGAGTGTGAGTGTTGCTAAAATGGACCTACTGGAAAATCAATAGCCAAATTCCACTGGTTTCATTGCAGATCTACTGAAGGTGCACTCAATTCCCTCATCCAAATCATCAATAAAGATATTAAAGATGGGCCCCAGTACCAACCCCTGAGGAACACCACTTGTGACTGGTTGCCATTTGGATTTAATTCCATGCAACATCGACCTCTGGGCCTGGCAATCCAGCCACCTTTTAGCCCAGCAAAGAGTGTACCTGTCTAAGCCATGGGCTGCCAGCTTCTCCAACAGAATACCATGGGATACTGTGTCAAATGCTTTACTGAAGTTGAGGTAGACTACATCAACGACCTTTCCTTCATCCACCAAGCGGGTCACCTGGTCATAGAAGGATATGAGGTTGGAAAGGCAGGATTTGCCTTTTCTGAACCCATGCTGGCTGGACCTGATCCCCTGGTTGTCACATATTTGCTCTATGAATGCCCACAGAATGTCTTGCTCCATAATCTTCCCTGGCACCAAGGTCAGGCTAACAGGCCTGTAGTTCTCCAATCTTCCTTACGACCTTTCTTATAGATGGGCGTCACATTACCAAGTCTCCAGTCATCTGGTACCTCTCTGGTTGCCCATGACCACTGATAGATGTCCTAAATCCTCAAGCTAAATTATTAATTTAAAGCCAAATAAAAAGCGATACACCACTAGCCCCAAAATTCACAATTTCCAACCTACTGTAACTGACTCAAACTGCAGAAACACAGGTATTTGTAAATATACTGTATTTTTCTGCTATCTTGCTCTGCAACCAAACTATCCAACAATGTCTAAGGTTATTAATGAGACAGAAATGTGGTCATTATTCTATGCTTTGCCATTGACCGATTTTTAAATCTACTTTAGGACACATTCATGTAGAGACACATTCATGCTCCAGAAAATCCCAGTCTTTGTCTCATTACATGAAGTTAGTAGCACTCAGAAACATAACTGCATTATGTGGTCATTTTCCAGGTGGGAAAAAAAATAAATCTTTATACTGTATTGTTAAACTGTTTCAGGGATGTATATATATAGTTTCTATCAGTAGATAGAAACTCATTCCCGTTCCCTCATTTTTTTCAAGTCCTCTCAAGACAACTCTCCGAAGAGGCAAAGAATCACTATTAAGCATTTCACAGATGCACTCCAAGACAGTGAGTGTGTCTGCACTGTAAAAAACACCCAAGCTACTACACTCACATTGCCACTCACAGAGACGTACTTCAAGGTTAAATGCTTGCAGCTTGCTAATGTAGCTTAGTGTGGACAGTGACCCAGGTATTTCCCTGGCTTCTCCAGTTTTACCCCCTGGTACTGAACTGAGCTTAATGCACTGCAGTGACATTACTAGCAATGGAAAAGCTTCTCTTGATGAATCTAGACTCTTTCACAATTGATATAACATCAAATTAGATACTTTTAGGGCTCAAAGCCAGGAAATCCACGACAAACCTTGCCAGGTCCCATAAGACACTTGGTTAGTCTAATTTGCAGTTGCATTGCCACAGTGATCCTTTATAGATACATGGGGTAATCAAATTATAGGTAATTGAAATCTGATGACAAACAAATCACTTCCCCACGACTGCACTTGACATCTGTGTACTTTTAGGCCAATAGCATACGGTTTCTGCTGTGCAATGGCATTTCCCTTATTAATCAAGTTCAATTGTTTAATAGACATGTTGAAAGAGTTTCCAACAAGTCTCCGCTTGTTTTGTAAAGTTTCTTCATAGAGCAGGAGTTACCACATTGCTGTGAACGATTCTAGCATTAATGTATTTCCTGGGTACTTCTGTACCACCTACTAATCTGATTCAGCAACCTTTCCTAGTAAGGAAATCTTGGCTATTACTTTTGATGATTCTAAAACCTCAAGGCTTGGCCATATGGTGACAATGGGATGCATTTACACGTAAGTACTCCATGGCAACATTCCCATACCTTTCCATCTAACAGCAATCAGTGGAGGGTCACACCAGGCACACACCTATTTTTGCAGATCTCTTTTTCTTCCAGAAAGGAGGACTGCTTTCAATACCTTTGCTCTAACTGTTGCCTGCTGGTTACAGCAGCTGCTTTAATAAGGAGCTGGTCCCTACGCACCTTGTATCTGCCATGCTACAAATCCTGGGAAGCCTCAGGGCAGCCCACTGCAGTGGCACCAGACCAGGGGTCAAGCCAGCAGATTATTGCAGTGCTGTCTGCAGGCATCAACCTTCTGTGCTTAACAAGCTAACAGATGACAGAGTAAGGACTAAATACCACCCAGAAGCAGTCCCAGAAAAAATGAGTGATTAGAAAAAGCTATATTTTGATAGCCATTTAACGAGTAGAAGGATACTGTAAGTTCAGTTTCTTGAGTTGCAAATTTTCAGGACTTCTCCAATGTCTCATAAAATAATCAAGCAGCCCTGGGAAGTGGAGGTGTCTGTAAGTGAAGGCACATCCCATGGCAGGTTTTCACTGGTAGTCAGCACAGCCACTAGCTTTGAGAAAACCTGCATTTAAAACACGGTTTCCCGCTCAATGGAAAATGGCACTTGAGACCTCTGTGGGCGCTTTTAAGCTTTGGTCACCCTGGGTAATTACAAACTCAAAATACTGCAGTCCTAAACTAATCTGCACAATGGGGACCTATGACCCACACAATCTTGGCACACATCTTAAAATGGGACTTTTAATATTGCTTTAATAGCGCTTCTTTACATCAGCAGGCAACCGTTGAGCAGCTGCACTGCCCCTTGGAAAATGGGAATCTCCAGCCAGCCAAAGCCCCTCCAAGACATCTGACACAAGGACAGTCCAGAGTCTGACATGCTCACACTAAAATCGACTCTAATTACCCACCATGGCACCAAGAAGTCGCTGAATGGTCCATTCCGCAGATACTTGCTCCCAAGACTTATGTGAAGCATGGTGTATTTTCTTACGTGGCCTCCAATATGATGTTCTGCTTGTTAAGTGATCCCTTCACAACCTGTGAGCCTGGCCTGCCTGTGGCAGCTTATGCATGCTGCTGTTGACACGCTAAGTATTGGGTATTGCAACAAGAAGGGTTTCAACCAAGATGACTGAATACCAGAGCTATTCAGAAAGTTTCCATTTGTGATTAACTATGATGACTGTCAAAGTGGAACATCCTCACATCTTTGCGAGTGCATTAAAAAATGTGTTTGCAGGTCATGCCTTTTCAGTTGCTTAAATAGTAGACAGCTACACTGCAAATAAAATACCTGCAAATCTCAAAACTGGGAGATTGCCTAACAGGAAAAAAACCCCACTAATTCACTGAGTTTCTTGCTTCCCTTTGTGAAGCCACAGGAGGATTTGCCAGTCACTGGTATTGTTTTGTTTCATTTCATGTACCCAGATGGCACAGCAATGGGAGCAATAGAAAAAAGTTTCATATTTTATTCACGAATCGCTGTTCATCTGAATCACTGTTAAAAGCTTTATGAAGGCTTTTAAGGCTGATTCTGGGGTTAACCAAGCTCCCATTTTATATTGAAGATGGGCACAACTGCTTTCTGAATCAGCTTCAAAAGAGGCACACTTCTGTTAAAATCCACGAGGCAATCACAACATGATTACTTCAAACAGGAAAATATGTCAGAAGAGCAATAAAAAAGGTAAACATATGCTGCGCTGATCCAAAACAAAGCCCTAGTATCATCACTTTGCAAACATTGGTTTACCCAAATTTCCTAAAAAAAAAAGTTTAAAAATAAGACCCACTGAGGCAATATACACACCCACTGGCTTAGTACAGTGATGTTTTAACAGCTCAGAAATTAAATCCGTATTTTTGAATGTCAAAACATTGAATTATCAAAACTTTGACTAAGTTAGGAAAGAAAGTCATGTTGTATTTTTGTATCGTGTATGAGCCAATTTATAGAGAGGAAATGATGTTAGCATCTTCTGGCTAAAGATAAGATGTAACCAGCAATGTAAAAGGAAGAAGAAAAATTATAAACCTTTTCCTTCTGACTCACTTTACGTTACACAGCGGAGTTTGGCAGTCCTTTCCTTTTTATCTGTTTATATTTAGACAATCGGAAACATGTTACAGATCCAGCCAAAGAGACCACACAACAGGCTGCAAAACTCGTGTCTTGTGGAAGGGCTTGTCCTAGATGTAAACTGCTTGCCAGGAGAGGCTTTAGTCTTTACAAGGAATGTTGTCAGAAAGCAATTGTTGCAAAGTTCGGGTCTTAAAATTCAGGAATTTTAAAATTTTTTTAAAAGAAAACAAAACCAAAATTGAGTAAAAACTTAGTATTTTACTCAGGGCAATGTAGCTAGATTTATGACATTCAAATTTAAAGGAGGAATAAGCACTGTTTTTTTAACTAAAGATACAGTAAGGCCAAATCCTCCGAGGTCTAATCCAAGCATGGACATGGCCTTGCAGGCCAAGTACTCATCCTACTGATACAAACCAGCCAGGCAGCTATGGCTGCAACTAAACAGTGCCCAGCCCACCAGTGAGAGTGGCTCAGGAACACTAAAACCATTCTTTCTTGTGGGGTGTAAAGATGCTCCCAACTTCTAGTGCTGAGGGAACAGCCCTGCAATGCTGCTCAGTCCCATGCTTCACAAGGGGATAAAAACACTTTCTGTTTACAAGAGAAGGAAAGGTCTTTCTGAAATGGAAGTCTTTAAGAAAAATACATAATATATAGTATATATAAAAACCAATATACACTATAATAAAAATAGAATGATGTATTGTAATATAATAATATTCTTTTCCTTTGTAGTAAGCAAGGAAAAGGAAAATAAAATATTGATCACAAGAGAATATTAGAATAATTTAAGTTGGAATTAACCTAATAGCACTTTCTTATCTTACATGAGCAAACCCAGTTTCACTGTTGTGGTGAAACCCCACTGGACCCACTCTAGTAGGTAAATATCTTAGTAACACCACATGAGGAGAGGTGTTTCCTTTAACTTGGTAGCTACTCTTCCACCAGCCCAGCCCCAGATGCGTCTGGCCTCCTTTCACGCATAGAATCACACAATCACAGATTGGTTTGGGTTGGAACTCAAAGATCATCTAGTTCTATCCCCTGGCATGGGCAGGGACACCCTCCGCTAGACCAGGTTGCCCAACGCCCCATCCAACCTAGTGAACACTGCCAGGGAAGGGGCAGTCACAGCTTCTCTGGGCAGCCTGTGCCAGGGCCTCACCACCCTCACAGGAAAGAATTTTTCCTTGTATCTAACCTAAATCTGTCTTCTTTTAGCTTAAAGCCATTACCCCTTGCCCTCTCACTCCATGCCCTTGCAAAAAGAAAAAAAATGTTCCGTCTCCTCTTCTTGTAGCTCCTCTTTAGGTACTGAAAATCTCCTTGGAGGTCTTTCCTCTCCAGGCTGAACAAGCCCAACTCTCTCAGCCTGTAATCACAGGAGAGGTGCTCCAGTCCTCTGATTGTCTTTGTGGCCCTCCTCTGGACTCACTTTAGCAGCTCCATGTCCTTCTTATGTTGGGAGTACCACCTCTCACGAGACACAGTACTCACACGAGGGCACAGTACTGACTCCTGTTCATATTCATATTCTCTTATTTAGAATGAGGAGACAGAATTAAGTGGTGTGATGATAAAAAACATCTGTGGTTTTTCCCAATTTTTTAGAAGTTACCAGGACTAAGTACACTTAAAGGATAATTTTCAAGGAAGAACTATTGGCAAATGAAGAAAAGGACAGAAGAGGAAGATTTACAAAAAGTGCCAGTTAAAACCTGCCATGAGAAAACTTGGTCATAACAACATTCTCCTTGAGCTGGCAACATTACTGCCAAGGCTGTCCAAAATAAGTACAGCACCTGTTTAATTTATCTATTAAAAAATTAGATGTGCATAAACAAAAAAGCATTGAGATCCTCCTAGGATTTCTTGCAACACTTTATGTTCTATGTATTTCTATATCTGTTGTTCCCAACTTGTCTCTCCTGTTCAGAGAGAGGAGCCAGCCAGACCAAAGCATAACTTTGGCTTACATGACTCTGGATGAATCTCATGACATGGATTAGGAGTTAAAAAAAAAAACCCCAAACCAAACAATTCTTTCTCTAGTGAAACAGTGATGAAAACTCTAACATTTCTAAATTGTAATTTGGGATTCAATCAGAGTTTCTATCCAGGCCTTTGGTTTTCTGACATATTTCTTGTTCCTAATAGTTCAAAAACCTCCTTCAGCACCCAGTAATTCTACAGCAACACACAGACTTCCACGTATACGAGGAGACTAAAATATATATTAGAATGATATACATACTAGAAGTTATAGAAGTTAACCTTGTTTTCCCTACTTGTTTGCTACCAGCTCACTTTTTTACTATTGATTTACATGGTATTGGAGGCCTCAGGGTTGCATTTCACCTTCAGCATTCCTGGATATGGGCAATGAGAGCTGTCTGTTCTGTATAAAAGCAGGATTGCCTCTAACAACCTCAAAACACAGTCTTATTTTACTAATGCTCTGGCGTAAGGTGTCTGCATTTTATGGCAGTTCCCAGAACCGTGACACTTTCCTTTGTTCACTTTCTTTCCCCAGAAGATAAAAACACACCCAGAACACGTCCCTCCTTGTTCTCAGAGAAACATCTAATCTCGAAATGAGGCTGAAATCAGAATTCTAATACTGAAAAGAGATGATGATGAGGAAGGACAACTGGATAATCTTATGTTGGCATCCCGTTGCACAGCATAGCTTTGGTAGCAGTTAAGGAATTTACAGTGCACAAAACAGGCTGTGTATAAAGTGGAAGGAAGCTGATCTTATTTTCAGTGCCAGGTAAGGGCAGGATTGGTGTATGAAAGCCCTTTGCCAAGGAGGCGTATCTGTAGCCAGCCTTTTAGAAACAATTTACCTGACACATCCAACATCCCAGTATTTTCTGAAAAGCATTAACTTTCTTGAATCTCTGGAACAATGTAATTTCAATATGTCATGAGTTTTTTACATATACAACTGCAACTAAGATCTTACTGGACCTTTCCCACATCTGCAGGGCAGACATCAAGCCAAGAATTCCAGCACTGGGTGCACGAGCCGGGAAAGCCACCGCGGGTACCATGACCAAAGACCAGCTATCTCAAACGTATGCAGGGCTGGCTATACATGGGAAAGAATCCTAATACAGCAAGAGCAGACAGCTTTGTAAATGTGTTGCACACATTGTCTACGTAACCCAGGTGAAAAGTATACCAGAATGGGGGTGTGGCAGTGCCAAACAGCAAGGGGAAAGAAATTGGGAGTAAAATTACTAGAAACCTCTATTACTAGGATTTGAAAATGCCTCACAGAAGAAAAGAACATAGTTCTTCCTATTCTCTGACTTTCCTCTCCAAAACTGACATCTGAGGTCAATTCTGAAAAAGGGTGACAAGTCTATTTAGTAATCCAGTTCCTTTCTATTCATAGCTCCTGAATGGAAGAATGATCAGAACAATGAGATCCTTCTGTGTCACCTGAGCCAAGTGTTTCTTGCCACCTTAATTCTCCATCTAAAGGCAGCCTTTTTTTAAGGTGAACAATGAAAAATTCAGTAATACAATTGTTAAGAATATAAATAACAGAATACCACAAAACTTCTCAAATGAGTGTAATCACCCTTCTCTAGAAGGAAGATTTCATATGTGCTGGGGCCTTAGAAGCTGCTTTACGTCCACAACGAGGACGCGACAATTCTCCAGTTTCTCACCAGAGGGGCAACAACTGCCCAAGTGCAAGGACGTATGGGGCATATGGAGGTATCACAAAGCTGAGATAGAATGGTTAAACACCACGTGCATAAAGTGTGTGAATAACCCCATTCTAGGCAGTGAATATTGTTTGCACTCAGGAATTTTATTTCATTAGGAGTGTGACTATTCAATGACCTATGTATCTGTGGGCTGCTCTACCAGCAATGCAAGTAAGAATGTTCATGATGCCATGCCTATTTTAAGCACTGGAATTTTTATTAGTTGGCATATATTAAAATAATGCTAGACCCTATTTTAATATTCAACCACTTTCACTCAAATCTGCAAAGAGGGATGTATAAATATGGCAAATTAACTGTCATTAAGTGCTTTGCAGGCTCAGGACTGAAGATGAGGAGAGCAGAGAAAGGTGAATTAAATCAAGGTGAAAAACCCTATATGTTCAGATGCAAAATGCTTCAAACTTATCAGTTAAACAACAGCCTTTTAATCCTGAATGTTCCTTAAAGATTTTCTCTCTGCAGAGCACATAATGGTAGGGATGCAGAAATGCATGTACTTACTATTCTTAAAATGAAATTTCTCAGAACTTTGTAAATGTACTGGATAATGATTATAAAGTCTGTGGACTGTTACGTATGTGGTGTGTATCTGTCATTTATCTGTGGTGAGATTTCTGACATGAAGAGAAAGAGGGCTATTAAAAAGAAATTCATCTGGCTTACCAACAAAACACAGGGATGAGCAAGTAGTGATTAGTGACTGGTCAAGAGAAAAAAAAAAAGGCTCATGCCTGGAAATGATTATTTACATCATCAATCAAGGTCCAGATGCAGAAGGGGGAAAAAAATGAAAAAAATCTGTACACAGAAGCAGGCAATTCATACAACAAATCAAAACATGATATGAGGCCAACACAGCCCTTGGATGAATCCACACTGTTCTGATGGGAGCTTTAAAACAATGTATTGGGGGGGTAGACATTAGCTCTGTATTAAGCCATTTGTAATGAACTAATGATGTAGCTACATTTCTCATGCAGCAATCACTGTGTCATACAGATATTGTTTAACAATGGAAGTACTGCAGTCTAGAACAAGAGAAGAGATGCTACAGGGTTTTTTGGGTGTTCCCCTCTCCCCCTTTTGGAACACGAACCATGATCTTCCCATGAGGCGGGTAGTGACTTTCCTATCCCAAGAAATAGCAGAAAGTGACATTTTTCTTTGTTTTCCACCAGGGTAAAGGGAAGACCATTCACAGCTTTGCGGGACAAAACAAAGTGAGAGAAGTCTTTCCTTGTTTTCTTTCCCTGCAACCAGACCATCCTCCTCAGTCTCTCCTGTGAGGACTCTTCATTGTGTGAAAATGACATATAATTATTCAGCCAGAAAAGAGGATGGGACAGGACACGGAAATTACAGGACATTAAAGGATCAAACTTCAGTCCCAGGTGACTCCAGAGATGGTGTCATCGCCGCTTTGTCCAATCACAGCGCTATTAGGTATTCCCCTGTTTTAAGGGTCTTTCTCTTCTGCTCTTTCAAAAATTGATGAAACAGAAGGGTTTGGTTTCAATTAAATTTTAGCTTTTTCCATTGCAAAACACAAACCAAAAATATTTCATTGGAAATTTGCCATCAGCCTGTGCCTGGAACAGGAATTCTGCTTCACTTGTAAAGATTTACAATAAGATTTTTTTTATTTTTTTTTTTTTCTCTCACTTCAAGTTGTGTAGTTTTGTCATACTCAACCTGTCGATACTTTTCTTAACCCTTCCAAAGCTCTGGTGTTTTCTAGGACTCCAGCCAAATGAAAACTATCAGTAGCCTGCCTTCTGAGTCTGGTTAAGTATTATATTATCTCAGATAAGGTATATAACACTTAGCTGGAGAGAAGCGACGGTAACGTGAGAAGCAATTTCTGCTAAATCTCATGCCCACATGTCATGCGCAAACAGCTTTTGATAAAGAACAGACATTTTTCTTCCCTTTTTTTCTTCCACAAACATGTACCTCAAACTGTTGATATATAGCAAGGGTTTTCCAGTATTTCCATGTCGTGGCTCGTAGAGTAAGACTGTCTAGTAAAGCCTGTTCCTTTCATTAGATAGCATAACCTTTGTTGGGCACATATGAAACTAGTCCTGTGACAAAATAAAACAACATACTATGATGAATAAGCCAGTGTAACACAAGTATGGACATGGAAACATACTGTCTGACTAGGCAACTTGTCTGTAGTTTCTGCAAATTCATGACCCAAAAAATCTACAGGTCATAGCCAAAGTAGAAATAAACCCCACTTTTTAAACAAGAGTGGTTAAATCAGTCATACTTCTAGTAAACACTATTTGCATTTCTGATGAGCAGCATGAATGAAAATAACCTTGTCTCTCTTGAACACTACTCTGATGATCTGTTCAGCAGAAGACATAACTAATATTTCATTTTTTGTTCAAAAGGAGATAAGTAGCTAAGCAACTAGAAAGAAGTAGATAAGCAACAAGAAAACAAAGGTAATTAGAATGGCACATGATGAATTTGCAAATTAAAATTTAACCACTGGGTACTGTTACATATATCACAAGAACTGGGTGTGCACCTACTTCGGAGAGATATGATTAAGGCCATTTGGCATGTTTTCCTTTTCTCTTTTTTTATTTTTTTCTTGTAATGATGCAAGAGTTGCATGCTGAGCCTTCCCACCAGCCCTCTACATTGATGTATGATGTTGGCCTTGAACTACATTGTCCTCAACAGATGGTCAGTGGGCTGAACCACCTTTGGCAACAGGAAAGGTTTGGGAAAATGGCAGTTTCAGCAACTTCTTTTCCTTGGGCAGGGCCAAACTGATATTTCCCTTAGCTGTGTTCCAAAAAATCTGGGAGAGGAAAAGAGTTTTTATGAACTTACTCGCAGAGACAACTTTCTCTTGAGTTCCCTCTCCAAAATTTCCTTCCTATCACACTATTCTAGCTTTGGTTATGTGGCTGAGTGACATCTTGTTTTGGGAAGGCATTTGATGTAATTCAATGCCACTGTGAGGTGGGTTGAGAATTGGCTGTCAGACCGAGCTCAGAGGGTGGTGATCAGTGGAGCAGAATCTGAATGGAGGCCTGTGACTAGCGGTGTTCCCCAGGGCTCGGAGTTGGGTCCAGTCCTGTTTAATATCTTCACTGACAACCTTGATGAGGGAATAGCATCCACTCTCAGCAAGTATCCTCATGATACAAAGCTGGGAGGGGTGGCTGACACGCAGGAACACTGCGCTGCCATCCAGAGAGACGTGGACAGGCTGAAGAGCTGGGCAGGGAGAAACCTAATGAAGTTCAACAAAAGCAAGTGTAAAGTCTTGCACCTGGGGAGGAACAACCGCATCTATCAGTACAGGCTGGGGGTTGACCTGCTGGAGAAGAGCTCTGTGAAGAAGGATCTGGGGGTCTTGGTTGATGATAGGTTGGCTATGAGTCAACCGTGTGCTCTGGTGGCCAAAAGAGCCAATGGGATCCTGGGGTGCATCAGGAGTGTGGCCAGCAGGTCACAGGTGATCCTCCCCCTCTACTCTGCCCTGGTCAGGCCCCACCTGGAGTATTGTGTCCAGTTCTGGGCTCCCTGGTATAAAAAAGACAGGTATCTCCTGGAGAGAGTCCAGAGAAGGGCTACGAAGATGATTAAGGGCCTGGAACATCTATCCTATGAGGAAAGGCTGAGAGAGCTGGGGCTGTTCAGCCTGGAGAAAAGAAGACTGAGGGGGGACCTAATCAATGTTTATAAATATCTTAAGTATGGGGTGCAGGGGGAATCGGCCTGTCCCTTTTCTTTGGTCAGTGGAGACAGGACAAGGGGCAATGGCTGCAAGTTGGAGCACAGGAAGTTCTGCACCAACATGCGGAGGAACTTTTTCACAGTGAAGGTGACAGAGAACTGGAATAGGCTGCCCAGGGAGGTGGTGGAGTCTCCTTCCCTGGAGATATTCAAGACTCGTCTGGATGCCTATCTGTGCAGTATGAGTTAGGGAGCTGCTTTGGCAGGGGGGTTGGACTCAATGATCTCTTGAGGTCCCATCCAACCCCTACAACTCTGTATTCAAGACAAAAGGCAATCAATTTTAAAGAGAGAAGAAATTAGATAAGCTGTTACTAAGGTAGGTTACTGATGTGTTAAATATGTCATGTAAAGCGTTCAAGGATCTGAGAGACATCTACAGTTAACCAAGTCATGCGACAGTTCTGTGACGCATGCTGCGACACATCACATTTTACATATGGGAAAGCTGAAGTACTGTGAACTTAAAAGCAAACAGAAGAGATGTGACATCACATCTCACTTCCTTTTTTTTAAGCCAGCAAGTAAATATTTGACTGTGTTTTCAGAAGTATTTTAAAATTTAAATGCAGCCATTACATTTAAGCTTAAATCACTACTGTATCATTTTCATGGGTGATTAGAAACTACGTAGAATGAAGTTGATTTGCTCCAATTCAATTTTCCACTCCAAATCACCTTCTTCTTAGACCCACCTCCTATTATAGCCAGACTTCTGATATATGCAGGCTGGCCTGTAGGTGATGTAAAAAAGAATTTCCTCATGACACCGGCAGAGCGCTTCACAACCTTCAGATCTGCAGTACATTTGACATGGGAACTGTGTACAAAGCAGCACCTCAACACTTCATGAAGTTATGATCAATGCTCAAAATGGCTCAGGTGAAGCTCAGAGGTGATCCTGTTCCTGACCGTGAAAGTCATCACCAATAAAATGTGTGGCTCTGCTGAATTATGGTCAAAGCCAGGAGAAAAACAGAGAAATAAGGAACCAATCACAGAATCACAAGGTTGGAAAAGACCTTTAAGATCATCAAGTCAAACCATTCCCGTCCTAAGCTAAACCATATCCCTAAGTACCTCATCTACCCTTTTTTAAACACATCCAGGGATGGTGACTCAACCCCCTTCCTGGGCAGCCTGTTCCAGGCCCTGGCAACTCTTTCAGTAAAAATTTTTTTTCTAATATCTAATCTAAACCTGCCCTGGTGCAGCTTTGTACCATTTCCCCTTTGTCCTATCACCTGTCACCTGGCTGAAGAGACCATAGCCCCCCTCTCTACAACCTCCCTTCAGGTAGTTGTAGGTGGTGATAAGGTCAATAAGCACTACTACTATCAGAGTAGTACTTTCACTCAGAGCCTTCTTACAACATTAAAACCTCTAAAACACATAACACTAAGGAGGAACACTCCCTTTTCACCTTTGTTTCCTAGAAAGCTATGCTGTCCTTCTCACTGTTGACCTGTGACTAACTCTTCCCTGTAACTGTGTGGTCTATCCACTGAATTTAGTCATATCTGAAAGTAATTGAGCTATGCTCCTATACAAATTGAAAACTGCATTACAAAAGACCCCCAAGTCAGCATTCTCATGAGAGAAATGGAAGTTTCCAGCCATTTTGAAAAGGAGCCAGTTAGAAAATGAGTCCTCATGAAGCCTTCCACTGTCCATGCTGCAGGCTGCCAACTATACCAAAGAGGCATAGAATACACAGCAGAACTGATGGTGCTGAAAGCATGTGGCATGGGAAAGAAAAAGCAAGGAAGGAGGAGGAGGAAAAAAGATAACAAAGTACTTCCTTAGTTCTCCTGGTCATGAAACAACTCTCTAGAGTTAGTGGCCTTGGCAATGTCCTGTTTAAATAATAGCAAGGTTGAGTTCAAGGGCCCAAGGGAAAAAAAACACTATTTGAGTCTGCAAGTACAGTGGAAAACTACTCTGTTATTATTCTGTGGTTTTACGCATGTGAAATTTGTTCTTTCAACAGTTCCATTAAAAAGTACTCATATTAAATACCAAAACTATGGCTGGGTTTAAATAACTTCACCTGAAAACCCCCGTAAGTTTAATGATATGGTTGGCAGTCCTTTCCTGACACTGGTCAATCTCACAGACAACATTTCAACAGCACAACCTCAAAAGCAAAACAACCTATGTATCAAATGTGTGGACGTGGTTGAAGATAGTGTGTTGATAAAGAGTCCAAGCAGTAATATATTATCTATTGCATCATCTTTCTTAAGCAAAGAATTGTTAACAGGTTAACCTTTTTAGACACCTTGAAAAGCAACATGCTAGTGGTTTGAATTACTGAAATAATAACATTGGAAGAACAAATATCATACATAAAATCATGGAAAAAAAAACATGACAAATTCCTCTTGAAAGAATAACTAATAAAATTAAACTGGAGACAGGAGATATATATGTATATATTCCACTTTGTACTAGAATGGTAGGAGTACTAGTATTGCAGTGTATGTATAGACTGAAATTCTTCTCTATTCTCAAACTTCCAAGTATTAGGCACAAAAAGAACCCAGAATCAGAGGTTTGACTACATAACCAGACTCATTTATTTACCTTTGAACAACTTGCCAAATAAAGTTAATGAATAAAGCTGCTTTCTGAGGAGAAAAACGTCATGGAAGCAGTCAAATTTCTACAGCAATCGCCTATTTGTTCACAGCTTTCTCAAGTCTGGGAAAGGTGATTGTCATCAAATTTAAATCACACAATCAGTGCAGTTCAGATGCTTTATCCCATGTACACAGGACTCCATGAAGAAATTAAAAATGTAACTGAGGCTAGAGAAATTCCCAGCTTCCCATGTGTCTGAGAAATTCCCACTTCTGAGCTGAGTGACAGCATCTTCCACACAGTTAGTGTCTAGAAATCTCACTCTTGAGGGCACAGATCACTTCTTATCAGCTAAGGCACTGTTGAATTACACAGCCCTAGCAATTTCTCATTATTCTCTCTCCTTCATTGAAAGAAGATAGAGATGGAGATATTTTAAATTTTGTTTTTCATAAATGCTAGCAAGTATTTAACCTCTGCACACAGATGGAGAATGGCAAGACAATATTCAGTTATTATGGCAGGCAACATTACCCACACATCATAGTGATACTAACTATTTTGGAAGAGGTATAAGGTTCCTCTATCTCAAGCTACCTCCTTCCTCTAACTTCTATCAACCAAACTTGTCATATCCAATTTTATAGCAAATCAATTGAACATATGAACTGAATGGATGTATGCTTGGTTTTGAATCACAGAAAGGAGAAAGAGAGGCAAAGAGACCCCCAGACTCTTGCTTGGATAATAAAAATGGAAGTATTTCTATACAGCATTCCTCCTGTTAACGTGTAAATGGCTTCCCAAACTCAAATTGGGGTTCACTCTCATCACATTCATCTTCACTTGTGTTTTAAAGATTTGTAGATTAGATAATGTCAACTTCAGGTTCATCAATATCTTTGAGAGGACTCTGATGTCCAGATTCATCACTGTGGCCAGATCCCAACTCCAGTAAATCTGTTACAACTCATAAAAAAGGGCTGACTTTTACCATTTTCTTCACAGTAGAAGGCATATGTGTGTGTGTGCCACTACAGGAGATAAAGTAGGAGGAACCTTGGGTGATTCACAGAATTAAAGAATGTTTGAGGTTGAAAAGGACCTCTGGAGGTCTTGTCCAGCTCCCTGCAAAGCCACCAAGAGCTAGTTGACCAAAACCATGTCTAAATGATTAAATGTGACTAAATGATAACAGCTATATCAAGAACAGGAATGGAGACCCCGTGATTTTTATTTTAAAGCACTCTTTGTTTTTTGAAACCGGGCATCTGCAACTTATTTTCTGCCTCTCACACCCCCACACCAACCCCTCACACACATATACTGAAAGGGACATCAGGGGGCAAAAAAATCTGTAGCAATTGCTATTTTCACCAGGCCACAGCTTTCACCTAATTTCAGTATAACAGAGCAGTCCAACGTTCAGACACCCATCCAGATACTCCAAATGTACTTTTCAGTTCACAAATGACCTGAAGAGGAGTCCTTTTACACAGTGAGATTCTAGTAGTTCTCTGCACACCCAGAGTGGTCTATGATTATGACAAACACCTGTAATATTCTATCTTAAGTGACTTAATTTTCCCAAGCACTTAGGAGAATAATGAGCAGCTTGCTAAAGAACCTGCTATGACTCACAGAATTTGTGTTTCAGTTCCTCATCAGCATCACAGTGACAGCAATCCTTACTTTCAGTTTAGTTTGACAGCAGACTGAAAGGGTTAGAAACATCTTTTATATAGAACGGGCTCAGAACGTGGTTATAACAAGTATTGAAGGGTCAGAAACTAACAGGTTCACCAAGGCTTCTTTGCTCACACTCATGCAAGCGTACAACTCTCCCTACAGCTGGCTTCTCCAGAAACCTGCATGTGCAGCTCAAAGACGTGCCTGAACCAGGTTTCTTACCTCTCAAGTGAGATAACAGAGCACCAGATGTACCACAGAGCATCCTCCAAACTCACCTGAAATGTGACCATTCTTGCCACAAGTCTAAAAATATCAAACAGCAATGTAATAAGATAACTGAAAACAAACCTCTGCCCCTATATTCCTAGGAGGCAGTAGCTACCAACCTATAGGTCAGTTTGCAGCACAGGTGGCCAGGAGAGGGGAACAGCTGGAAGAGCAGCAAAGCTCAGATGTCTCTTCATTTGACCCTTCTCAGTGCCCTGCTCTGAATCTGAGGACTAAACACATTTGACCAAACCACTGCAGAGTCAGATGTGCCTCTACTGAGGCATTAACACACATTTCAGTTTCGTTATTGTCAGAACGAACTGTATTTGAGATGTAGTATTTGAGAATTATTCAGCATCTGGGACTTGCATAGTTTTTAGCCAAGTAATTGCCATGGTCATTCAGAGGGCTGAACCCACAGAAGCATGAGATCATAATCAGCAGTGATTTGACTTGCATCATAGATCAATTTTAGGCTGTTGTTACAGTTCTTTGGGAGCAGTACAGACAAAAAAAGGGAGAGGAGAAGAAAAAAACAAACCCCAAGCCTTTCTTCTTCCTGAAGTAACCACAACAGATTACTTCCACTTTCTTCTGAAGTCAAGAGTAACTGCAGGCAAAATCAGTAAACACAGTGATGCCCTAAGGAGGGGCAGCAGTTCACAAAAGCAGTAAAATAAACTGCTGCAGAACATGATCCTTTGTATCCCAGAAAGCTCAACTAAAACGCACTGTGGTAGCTGTGTAATGTCTGACGGGAATGGTTCCTATGGATTTAGCCAAAAGTAAATTTGACCCTTTCAACTCAGTAGAGCACAATTTTTGAAGAGGTGAGTTTATTGGGAGAAATAAAACCACACTGAACTCTTCCTTTTGGTGTTATTTTTCCAGTTTTTAGAAAATGTTTCATGGTAGGCTCTTCCAGCACTTCACAAGGAACATTTACTTAAACATCTGAACAGTTCTATAAAAGAGATGAGAAGTATCACAAAACAGCTGTGTGAGGAGCATGAAAGATATTACCAATGATCATGGAAATGCCAAAGGGGGAAGAAAGTTTGTGGGTGGTGTTTTTTTTTAAATTTATTTTCCAAATTACTGCACAAGCACATTTCCTTTCATAAAAGTAAAAGGTCTCACAAGTCTGAAAGAATATTTTAGGTATTCACATATGGATTTTGTTGTATAGTCCTTTGCTATAATAGTAATAGTACTACTATTAATAGTAGTAGTAGTACTGATACTACTAGCTTTCCAAATGCTACAGAGCAAGTAAAGTCTTGAGAGCCAGCCCCTCATTTTAACCAGGATCATGGAAGGGACTGGACTTCATTGCTGCTGCTGGAGATCTCTGTCCTGCCTCTGAGAAGTAAGGTAGAAGTGCCTGCATGCATAATGTCAAACTAGCAATATTTGCAAGCTGAAAGAGCAAACTCCTGCAACTCCTTGCCCTCCTCTGAGGTTTCTAACCTCGTGCATCCACAGCACAGCCTGTAAGAGATCAGTGCTGCCCTAGTTCAGCACAGCCAGCAACTCGTGCTCTGAAATCGCTTTAATTAAACCTGAGTATTTCCTTCGAGCTCCTAGACAGCTTCCCACAAGTGGGCACTGCCAGAGCCTCTCATACATACCCACTTGTTTAGAGCAGCAGGACAAAGCTTAAAGGCAGTTTAAGGTATGGAGATGAGCAACATTAACTAGTTAACAAAGTAAATGCCATAGGATGAAATTTGCTACAGTTTCACAAATCAGTCAGTCTCCTTTGCAGCCCAAGAGCACATTTGCATCTTGGTCCCCACAGAAAACCAAACATACACAACAGCTTTTAAAACTAGGGGCAGGCAGAAGAAGCAGCTGAACTGTTTTCTAACACACCTTCCCCAGCCGTGGGGGTGGGACCAGGCTGTGCTCGCCATGCCCTGGCGATTCCCACCCAGCACCTTGGACTAGTGCAGACAAAACCATAAATAAAAGGCCAGGCCACTGAGAACTCTGTCACTCAAATTACACCAGGTGCCAAAGGGCACCACTTTAGAGTATCAAAACCAACCCCCAAATCTAAAAATGTGTTTCATCAAATACTCCAAGAGATCCATTTAGCATCAAGCTAAAAATACCTGACACTAGGGGTACCGCCTGAGGGAGGGACGGCACACCTCTGCCCGTATCAGTGAGCTGTGCCGGGTCACGGTGGCGCAGCCGTTCCCAAGCACACCTTCCTGCTCAGCATCCTGTCCTAGCAGCATTGTGCTCCAGTCTGTTCATTCATACCCATCCGTGCCTGCTAGGTGGTGCTGTAGGATGGCTTTTCTAAGGCAGAAAAGGCAGCTTGCTTTTTTTCGTTCCCCTCTTTTTTTTTTCTTTTTTTTTTTTCTTTTCTTTTTTTCCCCCCTTTTTCCTTCTACGATGAGACCAGCCGCAGTATTTTCTGCGTCTTGGTCACACGAGATGTGCCCTGTCTGGTCTCCTGTCTTGTTCTTTATTTGCTGCAGGCATGCAGTTGCCACCACTGATGCTGCTGCTTCCCCAGAGCAGTCAGAGAACATGTGTGTGTGCCAGCATTCATCTACCTGTGTGCATCTGCACCCAGGAAAGCAGGAATCTTGCATGGAGGTAGAAGGCATTAATATCTGCTCTAAAAATTTCCCAAATTTTATTTTCCTTTGCTTCTGGAGACACAGGACATTTAACCAAACTATTTTAACTGAGACAGAAGGATTTAAAATGAAATCAGACACACGAATCGACAGCATGGTAGCAAAGGAAAGGGGAAGTCTAAACCCTCTTGTGGCTACAATGATGGGTGAAAATATCACCCTTTTTTCCTCTCAAACCACAGCTTCCATGAGGAAAGGCAACCTACTGGAGAGATTTTAGAAGGCAGCTCTCTGAAAGGCGAGGCAATGAGCAGCATGCTTTTTTTGGACTTCATTTTTGTTCTGGAGCTAAAGAATAACTGAAACGTCAGGATGCTCTCAGTGCTTTAACATCCATAGTATCATGACTGGTGCAGACTAGGATTGAACTATTCAGACTTGTTGAAACATGCCGTGCTAACGACCTGTAGGTAAAGGCAGCCTGGTGGTGTCCATCTGTTCCACATAACTTCATGTCGGTGTAGCCAAAGATGATGAATAATCCTAACCCACCCTTCTGAGCAAAAGGGAAGGGAAACAAAACAACCCCCCCAGATGAGTAATTGCAGTATTACTACATCAGGTGATGATGTCAGTAAAGTCTTGTGCTCAGTTTTCAGATCCTGTCCCATGGCCCAGAGCCTTGGGACACTCTCCGAGTGCTTGCTGTTGCTGTAGAAAACCCACCCTAGTAAATGGCAAGGCTATCCTCTTGGACATACACTGACATCTCTGATCAGGACACTGATGCTGTCTGATGCTCCACTCTCAACTCAGATCTTCAGCTGGCAGACATGGAAAACTTGGTCGCTCATGTTGCATCCCCACATCACGAAGGGTTGACAAGGAAACAAGAAGGGACATCATGCAGGCCAGCAATGAATACTGAGGTACAGAATGATTTTAAGCAAATTTAGCATGAATTTCGTTACCAGATACACAGCAACAGATGTTCATCTGAGGAAATCACCAGGCAGTGCAGATCTAGGACCAAACTTGTCTTCAGGTGGTATATTACATCTTTCCCCCACAGCCATGGAGAATCCTTGCTACAACAGGGCTTGACAATTCCCCAACAGACATTAAATATGAAGCAGCATGCACATGGGGAAGCTCTAGACCATGATGAGGAAGACAAAAAGAAGAAGCAGTCTGAGTGCAAAGCACTGCAAACCACAGAGAGTAGCAGTGACATGGAGGAGAAAAAAAAATGAAGTGGAATTCTATTCTCTCTTTAAAAGAAAACAGGGTGAACAGAAACTCAACCCACACAGGATTAATCATTTCGAGGCAATCATATGCATTAATACCTGTGGAGGTCTCCTGTCCCTTTGCATTCTTTCTGTTTATATTCTGCAAGAAAGATTGTCATATGCAAAGCTTGACTGGGGAAACATTAGAACTGTGAGTTAACAAAGAGTTGCATTTTCCCCCCAAAATCATACCAATGAGCTGATTAGACAGCCACACAGTGAAATTTAAAGTGCAGCAGAGAAAAAATGTCTTCTGAAGAGAACACTTCCATTTTATTACTGCACTAAAGAAGGAGGCAGCTTCATGCTGCTGGAAACATAAAAAAACATCCATCTGCTACAGTTCCCTGTCTTTTAATAAGAAGAGGAAATTCAAAAATAAAAGGGACCAATCTATAAAAATTCCACGCTGGCTGAGGTATTGATATTATTTTTTATATTGAACACCACATTCTTGTTTTTCATTAATGTTATCTTCAAAAAGGAAGACAGGAGAAGAGAGATAGAAGGGGGCAAACCGGGAAGCATCTGAACTCCTTGTTCAATTGCTGTGATCAAAGAGGATCAGAATATGGAAAGAAAGTACACAGCACGTCCAGATGAGACTCATTTCAGCATATTGTGGGAGCCAACTAGAGTACCTGCTGGTATGTTGGGAATTATTCTGAGAAGACCTTATATGGTATAAACTACTAGAGGACCATGGAGGAAAAAGCCCACAAAACAAAACAACCTCCCCCCCCGTATCAGATGATTTTTTCTTTTGATCTTGTTCATATAAAAACTAATCAAAGTCCATACATCCTACTGGATATTTTCCTTCCTAAGAACTAGTCTTGTAACCGAAGAGATCAACATAAAACCTTTGAGGAAGTCATGATGAGGCCTAGGGCAATAACCTAGGCCTAGGGCAATAACCTGGTGAGGTAACTTCAGGGACCTGAGCTGGTTGAAACTCCGAAGTTCCTAGGGGTGCTCTACGTACTGAATGTAAAGCCATCACATATATTCTGGTGGTTTCCATTTTTGATACAGCTTTTTTTTTTTTTTACTGTGCCTTCAGCTAGTAGCTGTTGCTTTAAAGAATTACTATATCTAAATAAAGGAATGACAAGCATTTTTGAGACATGCCAGAAGGATAGATATGGTAACAATTAGTATTAGGTTCAACTTTCACCTACGTATCTGCCTTCAACACGTATAATCTGTCCCTCCACTCCCTCACGTTCTTCCCTCAGGGCTCTAAAATCCAAATACCAATTTTCCAGATGAGGGACCAGGGCACAAAGGGATTTGGAAACTGGTTCAAGAATGTGCCTGGAAGCTGGATTCAGTCTGGGTCTCCAATGTATGGCCTCTCTCCCTAGCTGGGCCATTCTTCTAGGCTAAGCTACAAGCAAAACATTGGTATATTAGCTGCTGTGTTGGCTGAACTGTCTCAGCTATGGTTTACGTGACGCTGCGAAAAATGTTGGATACCACCTTCTTTACTGCAGGCAGGATTCCACTACTCTACTATATATATGACAACCAGGACAGAGACTAATTTAAGAAGAAAAACAAAGGCAACATTGTATTGACTAATTCTTTTACTGTCTCAATGAGTTTCCAAAAAGATGGGACATCCAGAAAAAAAAATTGAGAGAGAAGATTAAACAATACAGCTCTGCAGAGAAAGATGGATCCTATATGCCTCACAGCAGACAGAATACACAGCCAATTCAGTTCCTACTTTAAGAAGTATGTGATCCTTGCACATCCAAAAAATTGAACAGACTTTGTGTGGAATTTCTCCTGCTGTTTCCTCACAAATTGTACTTGCATAACTGCAAAAACCTGTAAAAAGTATGTACATGTACAGTGCAGTTCTGAAAAATCATTAATAACAATTCAATAATAATCAAAATAGAGATGAGAGGAAGAAGTAATTTAGTAACAAAGTCTGAGCATCCATAAGTGTCACTTCATAAAGTGTGAGAAAAATGAAGTGATTAACAAAAACATCCTACCCATATCCTATAAATGAATTAAACCAGGCTTGTCACAATGAAAATCACAGAGTACTGTTATAAATATATAAGGTATGCCCAAAGCTCTCTTAAGGTAAGGAAAGACTACTTACATTCTTCAAATCTGAGGGAATAGGTCATAGTTAACTATCATGCCATTCTTCCTACAGAATTGTGGGACTCATCTCAGCACACATCCCCGCACTTTCTACTTGCAAAACAACAAAAATCTCTGTCTAAAACTGAGGAGATTTAATTAAGCCTCATGAGATCTGGACACCAGGTTTGTTTGTTGTACTGTTCACACTATGTGGTGGGAAGAGGAACAATATAACAATATGAGAATAAGTACAGGTGAGGTACTGTGGCCCTCTCTGGGAACATCCTTATTCACTGTGGTGCATTCTGTTACTGTTCATTCTGATCTATGTAACG
Source organism: Laterallus jamaicensis coturniculus (assembly GCA_022605575.1). Classification (NCBI taxonomy): domain Eukaryota; kingdom Metazoa; phylum Chordata; class Aves; order Gruiformes; family Rallidae; genus Laterallus; species Laterallus jamaicensis. The sequence goes on along the minus strand of JAKCOX010000036.1, from coordinate 5,711,938 downwards.
TGCCACACATGGCCCAGACGTGGGCCTAAGCCCCCATGATTCAAGGCCTCATTGCATAAAATCACATCTGCTGATCGTACCTGGAGGGACTTTCCCAGTGGCTTGCTGAAATGGAGATACAAGGGCAGAGTACAAAGGATATTTACTACTGACATGAGCCTATGACTTTGATTTTTGATACCCATTTACTGAAGAGAGTAAATATATAAACCAGAACCAGATATCTAACAGACTGGCACTAGAGGTAGTTTAACATACAGCCATGTTTGATAATGCATCTGCTCGTGTCAGACTGAAAAAGGGCTTCCAAAATCTTCTTCCCATGTCAGAAGGTGTTAGATAGGCAGCAGAAAGCATTAGTTTTGGAGAACAGGGCTCAGGGAAGCAAAGAAGGATTTCCAAGTGGCTTCCCACCAGGATGCCTACACTGAAGGTGACATGTAGGTGCCTGCACGAAGAGGCACTTGCCCGTACAGTCTGCATCCTAGTTTTGCAACAGATCTAAAACCAGCTAATGTTACGTAGTTGGACTGACAAAAGGGAAATAAGGATAAAAACCCATGAAAGTACCTCATTGTGAAGCATTACCACAACTTTTGTCATGCACTTACTTCAAAATAGAGTAAAAACCCTGTATCACTTCACTTCTACTACAGGTCTGAGCCAACAAATTTGAATTTGGTGGCATTTCAATAACTGACAGTGCATCAGAAGAGCTTTCCCTCATATCACCTAAGAGCAACAGAAACCAGAAAACAGGCAGTCCTGCAGACTGAAGAATTACATATCCAATTTCCTAAAACAGTGCTACCAGAAAAGGTTCAGATATAACGGCTTATTTTAATTTTAAAACTTCTTATATTTCCTTAAACTTCACCTTACTAAACTCTTAATCATGACTAATGTTATTTCTATCCCGCAAAATGATTACTTATTAGATATCTCAGAAGGTTTGGCAACAGCAATATGGTTAATGACATACTGCTGTTAATTTTTAATGACAACAATATGGTTTATATCAGCTAAGTTGGTTTCTGTGTTTCGATATGCATAAAAATCTCAGGTGTGTACTACAGGCCTGGATTATACCTAGCTGCTAATTATCATTGGAGCAACTCCTTCATATTTCTTTACTCTTTTCCACCTGACAACTTGTTGAAAATTTGGTAATTTTCTTGTTTAAGCACTTGATTTTATAGCTAAATACCTCTTACAATGCTGGCTTCAAACCCGCTAGAAAGACCATTTTCTTTAGTCTCATCCCTCAATACAAACTTTCCACTTACACCTTCTCCTTTCACAGGAATGCTAGACCTGATGCTTGTTAGAAAACACTAGTGGCTAACAGAAAATACTAATAGCTAGGGCCTGAGGCACAATACTTTGCTCACAAATGTGAAAGGCAACAGATCTGCGACACAGAACTACATTAGTGAGAGAGACCAGGGCAATTCAAAAGGATAGCAATGTTTTTTAGGTTGTTTTTCAGTTTTCTTCCTTTACTTAATTGTAGTATAACACTTGGTTTTTTTCTTGCCTTTCCTTTACAACAAGAAATTTGCATATCTGCATAGCTGCATGGTATTTTCTGGAAATACTTGGACATATTTCCCTCATTGCTAATGGGACATTTTCTCATACAGATCTGAACAGATGAGACCAAGTGAAAAGTTAAGCCTGAACATTTGCCACACTGTTGGCAGTTAATCATTACATTTTCTCATTCTTTACTTCAAACAAATTGAAATCAGATCTCTGATATGATGTGGGAGAACTGTGTGTTTTCTAGCACTGCCTTAATCTGCAGGAGTTTGTTTTGAATACCGGAGAAAATGGGTATTTATCCCTCCAGAGTGCTCAGAAGTGAATGCCACAGGTGGAGCAAAAGGACTAGTTCTTGCTGCAGGAATGGACTCCTGCAAACTTTCATGTCTGATGGAATGACTTTGAAACATGCCTTCCAATACAGTGAGCACTCGTAGCAGTCTGCTCGGCTGGACAGACCAAAGCAAGCATATAATGTAACCTGCACTGGCTGGCATATCTTATTCCAAGTTTGCTGCAACATCCTGATCCTTATCTTCAAAGCACTAATTAAACACAATTCAAAATAAACTGAGTTCATGCAATGGTGCTGTTACAGATTCTGAGTGAGAGACGGAGGGAAGCTCTCTGCCGACCCGAGTGAGCGTTGGCTCAAGCCCTTGAGAGGCAGGAAGTAGGAAATGTTAAGATCCTATAAATCCAGGATTTTGTTTCTCCCTCACACAACTATTTTCATAACAACAGTTCAATGGCCAAATGCACAGTGGATTAAATTTAAGAGCCAGCTGCTAAGCTGGCATAAATGTTCACAGTTTCGCAGAACTCAGAGCAGTTGTACCTGTTCACCGCAGTTCAAGGTCTCAGGCTCAGGGCAGCTCAGTGGTGAGACTCGGGGCTCAAGGGGAAATCTCATTTTGCTCTGAACCTTTCCAGGATGCAAAGGAGCCTGAAAGCTTCAAAGACTAACACCTAACTGCCATTTCTATCTGGGCTAGACCTGAAAACAGACCAAAACCATAGGCTTATCATAGCTGTGGATGGAGGTAAGAGAGATGCTACCATCTATGTAGGTTTTGCATTAGCTGTATGTGGAATCTCACTGGTCAGAAGCTGCAAAAGAGCTTCTTAATCATTGAGGCAGCAGACTGGGAAGAGGACAACATGTGAAACTAATCAAAGTAAGTCCCTGAGCTGTGCAATTACTCCTGGATGCTTAGCTCTTTTAGTGGGCCAGTTTTTCCAGATCACCTTCCAAACACATTAAGAGTAAAGCACAGGATAATTCTACAGAACAACCTCCTGCTCACAAAGATTAGTCATATCCATTCTCATCACCCAGGGAATGTTAACTCAGGACAGACCAGCCATACACAAAATGATTTTCAAAATATATCACCAGAAAAATTAGCAAGAAGCAAACACATCGTATTTCCAAGGCCCTCAACAAGAAGTATAAAATCTAGTTTTGGTGGTGATTTAATTCAACATGTTTTGGGCTTTAGTGCTGATAATGCCATTATTTTAGTCCTATCAATATCTGTTAAGCCCCTTACATTCATAACTTTCTCCATGACTACAAACCAGTTCTCAGTTTGTATTTATTTATCATCCATTTGTATAAAATTTGGTGAGAAACTTTCTGGGGAAAAGAAAAGCACAAATTCAAGTTACTTGGTGTTCTCTGGTCTGCTTATGACTTCAGTTGAGCACAGGCAAAAATGGTTTGTGAAATGGGAGACTGATTTAATCAAATTCTTAGACTAGAGTATTTACCTCTACATAGCTTAACGATTCACTGGTAAAAACAATTTTAGCCCTTTTTCTGATTAAGAATATTATTTATCTCAAAATTCTCATGAAATGTCTTACCAACTGTCTGCATCCACTGGCACCCTGTGGGAAAAACAGCCCTACTGCACTTTCCTTTTGTATCAACAAATTAATACATTACAACTACATTCTGTTTGAATGTTGTGGGGTTTTCCCTTTTGCTTTGAAATATATATTTTTTTCCTCTTTTTGGACTGAATTACATTTAAAACATTCAAGAAGTCCTTACTTCAATATCAAAGGAAGCAAAAGATTCACACAAGGCACAGAGTACAACTTGCTAGTTAAAATTTGTATTTAACTTTTCAATCTAGGACCCAGACAGAAGAAAAGTGGAAAAAAAAATAAAATTGAAACAAGATGTGAGATAGGAATCTTTAATCAAACTCGTCGTATCAGCCTGGGCCCAGCATTCCACCCTGTCTTCTGAGGTTACCCAGCACCACTTTGAAAATGGATTACTTTCCACTGAAAACAATGCCAAAAAGGGGCTTTAGCTCCCCTGAGGGAAATCAGAACAGCCTGGATCATCAAATGGGAAAAAATAATTATTATCAGTAGCAGTCTGAAATGGGAGGGAAAGAAAAGATGAAACCAGACTCAGGTTTTGGACCACTTAATAGCTTAGATGTACCTTTCAGGTGGAGTGGCAAAGGCCTGTGGGTTTGTGATGCAAAGGACTATTTGCATCTCTTGTGGACAATATAAACACCTGTGTTTTTCCCCAAGATTTCTGGTTCAGAAACATACTTTTTGTTATCACTCAGTAGTTAGTCTTGGAGAGGGTAAGGCACTGATAAGAGTATTGTACACTTTTTATTACCAGGTCAGAAGGAATTACAACACATATGAAAGATAATACAGACATTACCTCAGAAACACTAACAGATAAAAAATACATGATAAGGACTTAATATGCCTTACTGCATATCTGCCTTTAACTTGGTGTCCCTTGTTTGGGGTAAGAGAAATTTTTCACCATCACCACCAAACTGAGACTCTACCTCAGGTGATCTACCACAGAGAGAGCTCCACAAGCCTCTGGGTTAACAGCTGCCAGCATGAACAAATGCCTCAGGTCCCTTTACAACCAGGCTAAATATAACTTGCAATATGATGCAAAAACTTAATTCCAACTGCAGAAGCAATGTACAGCTGGCAGAAACACCAGGAAAATGGTGAAATATCATTTCCCAGATGCTGTGAGGTTGAATCAAGGTTTGTGTTACAGATGCTAAGGCAACATCCTTCATAGGTTAGTTTACCCACTTTAAAACACAAAAAGTAAAAATTAAGGAGCAGCTCTGAAAGTACTGTTAACTAGCATTGGTTGACTTCTAAAAAAAGTTGTTGTCTTTTAAAAAGCAAACTATCTTGTGTGAATGTTCCATACTACCAATGAATGCTAAAAGAAAACTTGGTTGACATAGATATTTCCTAGTTATCGTAGAATCATAGAGTAGTTATGGCTGGAAAAGACCTTCAAGACCTTCTAGTCCAACCATCTATCCAGCCTTACTAGACCATGTCACCAAGTGCAACATTACTCTTCTTTTACTTAGTTATGTAACTTCTAGCTAATGTAATAGGATGGTCAGAGCCCTGGCCCTGCTATAGCCCTCTTTTCCACTCCTACAGCAGTACACTGCTGACCTCAGTTGTGTATTAAAGTTCCCTGGGAGCCAACAGCATGTAACCATACACCTATAATTAAGTACATACTTGGATGCTCTGTTAAACAGGGAAAGATGGATGAATTGCTGCCTATGCAACCAATGATAAAGTACTAGTAATGTACATTTAAATTTGGATTGCTCTGTAAATGTACATTTAAAACATTAAAATATTCCTCTGCAAATGTTTTATGCCAGGGATCTAACAGCCATTGATGACTGGAGAGTGGTGTACAGCCAGCATGCGACAGACCACTGCCACACACTGGCGTGCTCACACATGGTTGAATGTATTTTACAAAGGACCAGCAGTGGCCCTAAGAGCCTGGGATTTGCTGATAACGCTCTTATCTTTAAATAACAATGGCAGAAGGGTGCTGATAACTTCTAATTTCCAATCTAACTCCTATATAAGACCTATGTGAAACACAGGGCTCTTTCTGCTCACTAATAAATGAGTTATCCAAGATTAATTTTCTTCCCACTTGTAATTTCCTGACCTTGCCACCACTGGTGCCTCTTACCCAGTGTAAGGGCAGCAGCATTAATGCAGTCACACTGATGGAATTTTAATCACCTCCCCACTAATTTTGTTCAGAAAAAAATTGGACCACAGAGCTAAAATTATCAGCAACTTCTGATAATCCATTGATGCTTAGAGCTGTACAACTGCAGCAGATCTAGCAGTAATGAGGAATATAATGACAACAATCTAGACTCCCTTTCAGTAGGTTACTTATAGCCCTTCATTCTCACTAATTTAATACTTTATTTCCTGCCCTCTTTCCCTATACCTCAAGAATACAGAATTATAAGTGCCTAAAGTGAAGTTGAAGCTGGGAGCCAAAATTAAAGCTGTTGCAGTGCTGAGTGTGACAGACCCTAAGTTCCTTTGCTGAACACGTGTGCTGCAGTGGACCAGCACATGCAATATTACACTACTCCCAAGTGAGCCCGGGTGACAGAGCCAGCAGCCCCATGCAAAAAGAGCTGAGCAAGTCACAGTGAAGGGCCAAAACCATTACAGGATTTGACCAAAAGGGAAAGAAAGAAAAGAAAAAAAAAATCACTGGAAAAGATTCAACCACCTCCAGGGCTGAGCATATTAAACCTGGTCAGAGCTTTTGAGCAGGCAAGAAGCTGTGTCACAGCTGTGGCAGCTGAATGACTGTATTCCTCCTGCATCCTATTAGAGGGATTTGTCCCGAGACTTAATTGGCGATGTTACTATTGCTTTTGTTCAGCAGCATTAACGTGTTTTTCACTGCCTTTGCTGCAGAGAAGGCACCAGCACAGCAGGGCTGAAAATTAGACTGTAGGTGCCTTGCAAATTCCAGGGGTTCATTTTTCACAGAAAGTCAAAACCACCTCCAAGTGCACAGAGCAGCTGTCCCACCACGCTCTGACAGTAAGCCTGCCATACCTTCAGTTAACTTCTGGCACACAGGCAGGGACTTAGATCTCCTTCAAGACAGCCAGAGAATAATGAAAAAGCAACTTTGATGCTACCTGAAACCAAACTGTTCAAAGCACATTGCCTGCATTCCTTAGCTGCTGGCACTGAGCCAGTACATGGAGATAATCATTTGGGCTGGCTATGGGGGAGGGAGAAAGGAGCTTAAGGACACAGAGCCAAAGTACTCTGGTCAAGAAAATCTTGACAGAATTTAATTTGTGAGGTAGTAATACAGTCGTGTTTCTCACCCATCCCACTCTTACTAGGTACATTAGAGAATACAATTTTTTGCTCATCTCTTTTATCTGTTTCTTTGAAAATGAGGAGCTATATCAAGCAAACCATTTTTCTCTCATCTTGCACCACTTTTCCAATTATGGATAACATTTCAAGAAGGAAAGCTACCCAGCATAACACCCATGCAACAGTGGAATATTTTACATGAGGGGAAAGTTTCTCCTCATCTTTTTACAGTCATAAACTAAATTCTGCAAGCCTGAGATTTGACAACCATAATGATCTTATTTTTATGTATCTACCAATGTAGGTATATCAACCCAAGATAAATCAGTTCTTCCAACATTGCAGCATCTGTTCTTTGACTTGACCTGCTGCAGCAGTGAAGATTGCACATTACGCAATAAAAAATAAAATCTGTAGTGGTTAAAAAAGGCCTCATGGTCACTGAGCTCTTTTTCTCCTTGTGTTATGAGAGCTGTTAGGGAGAAGAGGGAAAGCAGCAGCATCCCTCTGTCATTACAGTATCCAACTTTCTGCAACTCAGCCACTGGAGGAAAAGTTCTTAGTGATTCTAACTATGGATTCAACTCGACAAATTACGGCAACTTTAAAGTTGTTAACAAAAGCTAACATGCCCTGTTCCAGATACTGTCTCATACATATTGTGTCTATCCCAAGCAGTCTACATGGCAAGAACAGCAACAGTCCATGCAGGCCTCAATTCACTTCCTAAAATTGGAGAGCCAGCAGACTGGAGAAAGGCCTATCTGTGCCTTCACTACCCTTCAGTATGGCGTGTGAGCAAAATCTGTGTTCTGCTTCCTTTTCAACCTCCAGCAAAGATGGCATTAAAACTACATTGTTCACTATAAAAATCACTGGTGCACAGGAGAAGAGCAACCCAAGTGGCATATATTCTGGCCTTGAGCTTTTGCCTACTTGTATGTAGGGACCAACAAAGAAACCCCTGTAGGCAAGTACCAGCGTTTGTCCTCTAGGGTTCTTCAGGCAAAAGAAGACTGGACATTAGGCAGCATTTATTTACCAAGAGAATGGTCAAACACTAGGACAAGTTTCCTAGGAAGGTGGTCCTTGTCCCCAGCCAGTCAGTGTTGAAGAGGCACTGGGACAATGCCATTAATAACAACACTAGTTAGCTTTTGGCCAGCCTTGAAGTGGACTGGGCAGTTGGACTAGGTGATCACTGTAGGTCCCTTCCAACTGACCTACTCTATTCTAAGAAGGAAATCACACTGAATTGTCTTCCCCAGTGATCAGCAAAGTTGAGCAGTGTGGAATGGTGTAGAAAAGAATTCACAATCTTAGAATGGAAAGACAAAACAAAACACCCCAAAAAAGGATTCCAAAGGATGTCTTGGGATTTGTAACTGCAAGACTTTAAGTCTTCTCCGTGGCCAACTGCAGTGGCAGCACAGAGAGTAATGAGGGCATTTTTGGTACATTTGCTTTTAAGAGCAGAGTATGTGCCAACAGCACAAAGGAGTATAAAAAGAGTGGAAAAGAAGGAACACTTCAGTGTGCCCTGGTTTCCATGCAGTGTTATGTACTCATTTAGAACCTAACACACAGTCTGTTTATATGCTAAATTCCTACGTAATACAAATAAAATGCATTTAAAGAACAGCAAAAACATATAAAACTAGATCTTTGGAGAGTGTCTTACCTTTGACCCAATAAGTGTGTACAGCCATTGGATGGTTTCGTTATGATTTATTACTCCATTCATGCCATCAACATAGAGCATAATCTGGCCCAAAGCTATGGCAAAGAAAAGAGATAAAATATAATCAGACCTGGTGAATACTTTTTATAATCCTAAGCATTGCTGGCAATTCTCTTATATGCAGGGTTTTCCAGAGACGTGAGCTCAACTAATGAAAGATATACTAGGCAAGATTGTGCTGGACAAAATCCTGGGCAACTGCAATAATTTTACTGACTTCATTTGGATGATATAAGTGTGAATTTCATCCAGGGACAAACACAGGCACTTGTTCTTTTCTAGAAGATGCCACATTTTATTGCCCCCCATCTGCAAACAGCATTCTACACACTGCTTACTGTTGCAACTGTTCCATCAGCTACACCATTCTACATCTTGTAAGCCCAGACTTCTACCGTTTGCTTCAGCACCATGTAATGTTTGGAATTAGTATACTTGAATTGACTGTTCCAGTGAATTCCAATAATATGAAATTGAAGCAGGGCAACTAACATCAATATTCACCATTATACAGGGCTCTCTTATAAATGAGTTTTACATTGTAGGGAGACAATAAAACAAACACAGGTTGAGAAAAACACTTCTTTATTCATTTATTCTGAAGCTTTTACATCAACATTTCAAAATATGCTAGTAAATACTTCATAACAGTAATCCCTTAGTTTGCAATCCTGATAATAGGAGGCTTTCTAGAGACAACAGCTATTAAATCTTTTCTGACTGATAAGGACAGACATTTTTCTTAAGGATTATGAAAAGTGGATTAGTAAAAATCACCCATCATCTTCAAAAGTTTCCACTGTTAGATCTTCTGCTTTATAGCAGGAGATCAAAGCACAGTGGGATAAAAAAGAAATCACCAATGTAACACCTTTCAACACAGACTGTTGGCATAACAACTCAATTATCTAATGCACAACCTGACGAGCCCCTACTACATCACTTTATGGGGCAAAAATAGGGGAAAAAAACACAGGGAGAGGAAAATTATCACATTACTAATCTTCCAAACACATTCTGTATGTCTGCTAGCTTGTGCACAGGTTGTGCACAGTGCAGCATCATTTTTCTTGAGGGTAGATTATCAAAGACATGAATGTTAGGCAGGCACTTAAATACCACTATAACTAAGCAGCTAGCTTTCATTTTTACATGGCCTCCTCTTTTTTCCTTTGCTCTAGCTGGTCAGCTTACAGTTAGAAAAAAAACCAAACCAACAACCCAAGGCGCTAATTTTAGGTACTTCTGTTCCTTATCTAATCTGTTACAGAAAGCTAGAAGCAAAGTCACCTTACACAGTCAATGAAGGCAGAGAAACAGCAAGCAACGGGGCTACGGCAAGGAGATAACTTGTCCCATAGCTGTAGCCAGGCTGCACTGCCGCCGGAGTACGTAGGCCTCTCTCTCCACTCCTGCCCAGGAAGCAATCATTCACCACCCTCTGAAGACGCGTGTCTCAGGTGAATAAAACCACGTGGGAGGGACACAGGCCCAAGTGTTAAGGTAAAACAGAAGATGTAAGCCAGTCAGTAAAGAGAGATAAGAATTCCACTGCCTGGATAAATGGCTGCTTTGAAACATTTCCTTGCAGGTAGAGGAAAGAGGAGAGTACTGCTATCCCAGTGGTAATCAGAGAGAGTTCTTAATTCTTGCTTTTACTTCCTTTCAATGCTAAAAAGATTTGGCCCTCGATCAGGATGAGATCTAGTCACGATAAGGTCATCTACTCCCCCCATTCTCCCCCCCCCCCTTCTTTTCTTTTTTCCAAATTCTTTGGTTGGGGGTGAAGGGATTTAATTTGAATTTGAAACAAATGTGAAACAAATTTTACTCTTGGCGAATGCTTTCCAAATTAATGCAGAAATCAAAGACAGCAAGAAGTCTGCTTTTAAAGGCAAAACATGCACACAATAGAAAACTACTCCATTGCTTGTACTTAACAGTTAGACTGGATGCATAAGCGAGATCTGGGATGCATTAGTCTTCAGCCTCTTAGATGTGACTCTTCACAACAGCAACAGATTAAGGAAAATTTGTACACCTTAGAGCCTTAGAAGCAAAATAAAAAATATTTTGGGGATTCCTGTTAATTTTCATCTGTTACCACTAATCTTATCTGCCTCAGACCCCACCACCACCTTTTTTATTTATTATTATCAGTGCCTCCCTATATATAGGGTAGTATCCATATCTTTCCAGCAACAGAATGGGTCTTTTGGATATAGATGAAAAATCAGTAACACATGAAAAAACCACTGCTGCTGCTGCTTGAAGAAGCGACAGAAGTTTCACAGGACAAAGAATTACAAGGGATGCCTTCAAACAACCAAGATGAAGACAGGTTTGCTGTGCAGTCATGCTGTCCACATACAAGTTATGATTCCACTAGTTATTTGCCACATATCAGGTTATCAACTGCTGACAGACCATGGCATGGAACTTCATATTGCTATCTCCTGACTTCAGGGGTCAGAAAAATGGAAGTAAGACATGACAGACAGGGTTGAGAAGAAATCAACTTTCATTATGAGGAGGAATAAGTTACGGAGAATCTGTATGTACTTTGTACAAGGCTGATGCCCTATAAATTCTTAGGAAAAGAAGCCCACAAGACGACCTAAAAGAAGGAGAATGATAGCTTTTATACCATGTCAAATAGTTGTGCTGAGGAAGAAAAAACACCTAGTAATCACACCTGATAATGGCAAAATGGGAAAGGCCACCAAAACACAGTGGTGTAGGAACATCCTGGTGGACTGGAGGTTCTTGGGCTCTCCAGGGCTCTGGTCTGGCTGCGTAGGGTATACCAGTTTGGGACTAAACCAAGACAGACTGGCCACAGAGCACTCTGCACCATTTTATATTCTTTGCAGCTTTTCTACTCAACTGGTAGCCTTTCTCCTGGCCCGAGACCATAATCTGCAGCTACAGCTCAAACTCCACCCACCCATCCACCACCCCGCATGTGCATGTCTGCATGCACACTCACCACCAACACACAGGGCCTCACCAAGACACGGCACACACTAATTTGCAAGGCAATCTGAGGTTGTTTGGAAGACCAATCTAGTCCAAAATCATTTAAGCTTGCATTTGTACGTGCCTTCAACCAAACTCCCCTTTATTTTTTTTTTTGACTGAAAAACGAGGAGGCTATTTAATCCATTTAATCCCATCTCTCAGTTAACTGGAATTCTTTTTGGAAGTATATCAACAACCTACTTGCATTAGGAAAGCTTGCTATTGTGCAACAGGGGGCTGAGAGAGGGAGGTTTAAATACGGGGCAGACTTAATTTGGAATTTCTTTGTTCCCACTACCCTTGTCAAACCCTTAATCTTATATGAAAGTAGTGTGTGACTTTACCCATAGCTATTTTCAAGTGGAAAATTGCTGGATTTCTTAGGAAAGGCTTAGGCTAGAAAAAGACCAGCCAGAAACTTCATAGATTTCTATGAAATAAGAGGTTTAAAAAAGCCTCTAAAAACTTGCCAGTATTGGCACTGAAACTCTCCTGGGATCTTTCCTATATAAAGTTAACAAGGCCGAAGGGGAAAAACTCTAGCACAAAACATCACAACGAACATCACTTTATCTAAAAACCTATTTTTCCCACCCAGAGGGTCAAAAGTTTCAATGGCATTTCTTCCTCACACACCTGCTCCTCTAATCAGCTCAATCTGCTTTGTAATTCACCACAAAACTTAGAGAAAAAAACAGCATTGAATAGCAGAAATGCTATTTGCTTTGCTTCCTCTGAGCCAAAATCCCGTTCATCGCACCAAGGATGAGGGCAGCATTGCATCTTGTGGTTGCATTTGCTTCCGCCAGAACAAGCAAACACACAGGGTGAGGCAGGTCAAAGCCAGACCTTGCCATTACACCCAAGAAAGCTTCTGGCCCAAGTTCATCAGGCACTTCATAACCAGCAGCCGTGGTGCTCACTCCACACTACGTACAGCAACAGGCAAGCGTGAAGGAGAGACAGAGCTGTGATGAACCTCATGGGGAAGAACCAGCTGCTAAAAGTCATCTTTCTCATTGCTAGCTGAAATCTTATCATCCTTGATGAGAAATAAAGGGTCTGTGTGACTGACTTAACTCCATTTGAAATCAGACTGTTAGCTTATGTATGCTAACCTGTGCACTGAAAAGGCTTGTCCATCCAAGTAAACGTCCCAAGGAAACCTACCTCACACTTCTTTCTCTGCGTTTCCTCACTAGAGAGAGGCAAGAGCTCAGATACCAAGTGGGAGTGCCCTGAACACAAAAATCACCAGCTCAGCGCTGCCCCAACATGCTGGATGTTGGGAACTTCTACTTCTGCTTGCACATGCACCCTCAGGGAAGAGCCTATCATCTCCACACCACCCAAGGATATTGGACAGTGTTTTCCCTCATGAGAAATCATTATTAAATACAATGTTTATACCATCCAGCTACTTGAAAATTCATAAAATTGCAGCAGAGCTCCTTGCTTCTAAAGAGGAGACATCAGATAAAATAGATGACATGTCCTCTCTACTACTTCTAAAATGATTTTACAAAGCAGCATTTTGCCAAACCTTATGATTCATGCTTATTCCACAGAGCCAGAACCAGCTAAAATTTCTAGGTTTGGGGTTTTGTTTGGTTTGTTTTTTCCTCTTTTTCTATTTGGTTTTAGCTTCAGTGCAAAATCTACTACTTATACATCTAATCCCATTTCTTTACTCCTGTTGAAGATATCTGTAACATCAACTAGGAAGATAAAAACTTATTCCTGACCACAAATTCATTAGTATCTTGTTTCTTAGCAAAGTTTCGTTAAATACCAACTCTTAATCTTTCTTACCCTCTGTTCATTCATTCTATCCATTATCACAAATATTATGGCTGAAGCATGATAAAAAAATTAATTTTCAGAACTCCCATATTAACCATCTACTGAACTTACTGTAACTGTATTAACCAATCACTGAACTTTCTTACAAAAAAACCCCACATCACAGAACTAATGTTATAAACTAAAACTGCAAATACAATTCTGTACAGATGCAAATGTATCACATTGCTAATGTAAATCATAAGTTCCTATGCTAGCTGATATTATTTAAAGCCTAGCATTTAGTCTTATGCAGTACTTTAATAGCTCCCAACTATTTGGAAACTTCTGCATGCTAGTTTCAGACCTAAAGATCTTTTGCAGACACAAAGGGTTTCTAAATCAAACATAATGTTTTCCTTTTTTCCCATCTATTTAAGTGGCAAAATAGAAAATGATACAATAAAACTAATCTTGTTTTTAACGCTCAAAATGAGTGACAAAAGTGACCACCAGAATTTCCCCCTGGCTTACAGGCTCAAGGGATGCTGCCATCCAGAGGTCACTGCTGGGCAAAGCCAAACATACCAGGAAGGCTGGACAAGCCGCTCTCCTGTGTAATCAGTGCAGCATTCTGCAGCACTCTCGGGCCCTGCAACGTACATTGCTGGATGTGGTTATAACCCAGCAGGTACAACAGCCCTTAAAACTTGCCCTTAAAAGCACTTATTTATAAATCAAGGTCAAGCTCACCAAGAAACAAAACCCTTTCTTTACTTGGCAGCTAAAAGCGTGCCTTTGCTACTATTTTCATTCTAGAGACAGCACAAGTGTATTTTGACACTTACTGTTTCAGTCAGCCCACTAAATCTCTGCGCTTAACACTCTGTTCCTGAATGGCAAAGCCCAGCAACAGTTACAACCACCCACAAAAGCCCACAGGAAATACTGGGGGAGATTTATAACTTGGACATTCCTGGCACAAGGGAGAGACACTCAGGTCTGTGGTTAGTGTGATTACTCTGTTCTACCTAACTGCCCATCTTTACCGATAACCTTAGTTTTGGTGATCCCCAGGGGCTGTTAGCAAAGAAACACTCTGTCATTGCTGATTACTACATGAAAATGAAGGAGAACAGACTCAGAGCAGAGCTTCAATTGATCAAGAGTCTGGGAAAACATGTCAAAATTTTGAAGCCTCAATGACATTTACAGTCATTCGCGCTGTAGGTACTTGGAAGTCACACCCAAAGGGCAAACAGTTTTGGTCCTCAGAAACTGCTTGTTGATAACTCCTCAGCAACAGAGCAGGCGTAGGGACCAGAGAGCATTTACAAGCTTAATTATTGACTTTGAAAGCAGTTTGTGGCCGTGTTTTTTGGAAGATAGCAGGCCCCCACACCATTATTTTTTTCTCAGGGGAAGGTACCCATGTGGTCAGTGTCTCCATAACTCCCTGTTCAGGCTCTTTAACTAGAAGTGCTTTAATTACTATTTCAAACTCACACAGACTTGCACCCCACCACATTCTCTCCCTAAAGCCTACTTCTCAACAGCTTTCTGCATACCCAAGGTTCAAGTGAACCTCAAGCCCTTCTCCAAGTGATTCTCAGCACATGGCAAGTCCAGGACTGTAGAGACACAGAAATTTCTTACAGGGGAATTTTCTCCTCTCGTGTTTCCTCTGCCTCCCTTTTCCTCTGGTGTTTCTCCCCTCAAAAAACAGCACACAGCAAGGTCCAAGGCCATAAGGCAGCTTTAATCAGCTCAAGTGTTTCAGCAAAAGCTGGTCCTTCGTACATACCACATAGCACCTGTGACACTGCCCAAACTCCCACGTAGCCAAAGCACTGCATCAGACTTGCAAAACTCTTCCAAGGTTTCTTTTGTGGTATCTCCTACAACTTACCTGATTGCAAAGAAAGGACAGGCTCTCACTTGTCTCTGTCAGCAGTTAAGCTACTGAATGCTTTTTTAGATGAACTGAAATCTGGCTTATGTATACACATTAGAAAAGCTTTGAGTGATTAGCAATATATTTTTTAATCATTATTTCATGTTGCAGCCCTCACATTTTAAACTGTATTCCAGTGTGCTTTACAAGACTAGTAACACTTACCAATGTATACTAAGCTGGGTAAAGCTTACATAGTAAAAGGTAAAGCCATTTCATCCTTAAAAAGGAAATATGCAATTAAAATACTTTATTAATAAATGAATGTCTACTCCCCACAAGCTGTTTCTAGTGTTTTAAGGATTTGCTTCCACAGTGTCCCACAGAACACCATTTCTCAAGGAGCAGGATGCAATGGTGAGACTGCCAGGGAGGTTTCCTTGTGAGGTGGGAGATTTTGCAAAAGCATCATGCCAGTGTAAGTCATTACGTGTGGAAATACTAAAGAATTAACTCCAGTGGGTTTACACCCAACTTCCAGCAATGGCTTCTTGCACTGAGCAGTGTTGCTGCAGAAAGAGAAGTGGTTTGGTTTTAGAGCAGAAATTAAGATCTGTTTTAAGGCAAGGTGCTGCCTCTCATTTCCAATAAAATGGTTCACACACCTACTTCAGAGAAGAATCGCAGAATGGTAGGAGTTGGAAGGGCCTTCCAGAGATCATCTAGTCCCACCCCTCTGCTAAAATAGGATCATCATCTTGAAATGTATTCTAAACTCTTATACTGCATTTATCATACTTATGCATCCAAGTGCTTTATAACAGCAGTAAAACCGAATTAGAGGATCGCAGGTTGGGTGAGATGCGAGTGCTCATGTCCTGCTGCTTCTTGAGCTTTCATTGTGCACTACTGAAGTCTGGCTGTCTTCTTTACTCCCCCCAACTATGTATTTAGACACTCCCATAACATTTAAACTGAATTAAACCGAATTTAAATTGAAGATTAATCTGCAGTCAAGAAACAGCAACTACACTGAGCTAGAAACCAGAGAAGAAAAATGACCTTAAATTTAGGATTAAACTAGGGAAAACTTAGCAAGGTTCCCAAATTAAGAAGTGATACCTTAGCCTTTCTATCTGGGAGCCGAATGAGCAATTCAGTCTGGCAATGTGCTGGATGTGATGGATTTCCAGGTCTTTCCCTCTCCATAAATCATCATGAAAGTTAGCCTTCTGTCTGTGTAAACAATACTAATCCTGACTTTGAAAGTACAAAGAGGGAAACACAAACCAACCTTTGCAGAATGGAAAAGATAATTTCTGCAGCTCCCTTTCTTCAACTCCTCAGACACCTATTTGCCCTGCACAAAGAAAGGTCCCCCAGGTGCTAGCTGTCTTTTATCAATCATTATCAATTACATACAGCACATCAGTTTGGAATTCCAGTATCTCCTTTACATGCCAAAAGCTAAGCCTTGAGAATGAACTCAGCATTCAGACTGGGAAGCACAGGAGAGTCAGATAAGAGTTAGGAAGAAAAGGCAATCGAGATTCAGTCTTAGCAAAACCAGCTTATTTTGATTGACAGACTCAGTGTGCCTTGGCACCTGGGGCAGAGAAAACTCTGAGAGAGTAGATGAAAAATTTTCATTTTTTCCCCTATTATAGGATTCCTATTATTCCTATTAATAGGATCTTTGTTGGCTGCAGTCAGGCACTTCTACGGTGATTATGGAAAAAAAGCACACTGTCTTGGGGTTCCTGCCAGAAATGGAAAACAAAGAGAACCAAGAGGTAACATAGCTGGGCTGTTCAATAACCAGACTAATGCTGCAGAAGAAAAAGGATACATGGTAGGGTGAAAGTGCTCACATACTGAGCATTTTCAGTCATCAACAGTATTTCTCATTAGTATAACAGTAAACATTCCAGGATGAAACCTGTCAGTTTTGAAGTGAACAAATAATAGAATCTCATTGACTGGGTTTTTTTTTTTTCTCCTTCTGTTTTCCTTGGGGGAAAAAAGCCACATTTCCTAATATTTGCATTTTTCCTAAACAAAGATTCTCCTGAAGGAAAACGAGGAAACACAAAAATTCACAGGATTAATGTATTATTAAAGGAATAAAAGTAAACCGGATAGATTCCCAAGCCATTTGAAACTTCAAACATTGCCTCACCCCACAGACTTCAGCAGAGTCTTTGTAAAGCCCAAACACTGGTCAAGGATCTTTTGTTGTCATGTAGTGACGTGTAGTTGCTATCATGAGAGCTAATATTTCCCAAGGTTGCAGTTCCCAGTTTTTTTAAGCTCAGCTTCATTCTCCAAGGTGCTACACTGGGCAGGTAAACATGAGCCCACTTCAGCGTCCTGAAATAGGAGCACTGCAATTGGTAAGGTAGCTAAATACACTTAAACTAGACTTTGGCAGGGAGGGTTATGGAGAGTCAAAACAATTTCGGTGGGCACGTAAAGTTACTGCTGCTTCTCAGAACCCAAAAGCCAATCTCTGAAATTCATATATTGTGTCAGATTCTCAATAAGCATGGACTTCTGAAAGTAATACATGCTATATTCCTGAATAACAGAATACAAAAAAAGCAAGATGAGTGACAGGCAATGACAACAGTAATCCTACTATCAGTGCTTCACATCACTTCCTGCAGAGGGTTTTGCAGGAAACAAAGCCTGCTGCCAAAAGTGACATTTAGTAGAATTCCAATTTTCAGTCAAATTCCAACAGTTAATTCTAAGTGGAATTGTAAGGCATGCTTGGGGAATACCACAGAAAAGCTACACTGAGAACAACAACAACAACAATACAGGTAAATTTCTCCAGCTGCATTATTGCTATATTAAACTGGTTTTTAATTCCCACATAATTTGTTCACCTGTCAATGTATTCCAAACGGTGTTCCCTCTTCTCCCAAAGTCCAAAAAAGTCTCATAATAAGAAACGTATTTTAGGAAGCACTACAAGGTACCTTAAGTAGGTATCACTTCTAACAATACTTGTTGCTACATGATTTTAGACAAGCCTGAATGTTCCTATAAAGGGATGGGTTGGCTTTCTTCACCTTCAGACACAAATACAAGTGAACCAACAGCACCGAACTATTAAGATCATCTGGAGGACCTGTGTAGTGTTTGAAATGTTAGTGACAAAAAGGTAAAGGAACTCATTGTTTAGATTTTTTTTTTTAAATATAAACTTAAAATATGCTCAATGTTTTTGTCATCTTGAAACCAACTGATTTAAAGGTCGCTGTAAAAAGAGCAGAGAAAGTCACTCTTTTCCTGTGTATCTATATTCCAAACAATCCAAAGTCATTGACTTCCTCCTCTACTCAGGAAGGACTGACTCAAGAGCATCAATAAGTAGGATAAATAAGAATTCACTATGCTTTAAGTTCAACAATTAAATTAAAACAGTTCTGAAGCAAAGTGGGAGAAGAAAGCATGTCAGTTTAAAGCAAAGACAAGCCTGGAAGTCTCACAGTGTCTGAGCCTCCTCAAAAGGAATCAAATCAAACAACCTGAAAATAAAAGCTGATTGAATCAAGATCTCTGTGTCTTTGTCTGCTGAGGGATACATCCCAACATCAAGTGATTTTAAGAAAAAAACCCATCTGTAAATTTTTAGTCATTGAGCTGCCTCAAAAAAACCCAGTGAGAATATCCTTCTAATTTTCTTCAGTGTAATTACACTGTGACAGATGTTGAAACTGAATTCCTGATAGACTTTTCAGATATTTACTGCTCTTGAGCATGCTCAGCCTGTGTCTAATGTTTCAGATAGACTCCACCCTGCAGTAATGTGTGTGCCATTAAAGAATTCACTTTCATCTCCTGAATTTATGCTTGTTAGGGCAAATTAATGAAAGACTCTATTCTTTAAGTACTGGCCAAACAAAGCCAAAGTCAGCACTAGAAAGCGAACCGATACAACACTTCATTAAATGTGCTTTTCATTCTTTTTGTTTCAAGTATGTCTGCTGCTATGTGAAATTTAGGGTTATACAGGCTCCTTTCAAATCTCACAGTAAAGAATGTGCCCAAGTCACAAGTTCATATCTCCCACTTGAAGTGGACTTCCCATGAGAAAAAGGTGAGGGAAGAGACATTGTTACAAATCCCTTTACGTTCAGAGCTCACACTCTTCCAAAATATTGATTGAAAATGCTGGTTTATGTTTCTGCTCATTCATCTCAGATAATGAGCAAAGATTCCTTCCAAATTAACTGTAATTCTCATCTAATCCCTCTATTCTCCCTTTTTTTCCCCTTCAGCACAGTGACAGTGAGAACTCCTTTGAATAGTGAATCTCATCTTATTATAGCAGTTCTTAAAGAGAAACATAGCAAAATCATCAGTACCATGCTCAGGCTTTCCTCCTCTCTAACTGAATTTAGGTAGGTGAATAGCTAAACTATCCCACCCACACCAATCCCATTTCCTCCCCTTCTTAAAATTCTCAGGCAAAGCTACATTTGCAAAAATCTATTAAATCTTAATTTCCCATTGACAGGGAAAAAACAGGTTACACAGAATTTCTTCTCTTCACTTGATTTTCTTACCATATAAAAAACCTGAACAAAATAGATATAGTACAAAAGAAAACTCTAGGGGGGTGTAAGCTTCATTTGACCTAAAAATGTGAGGTCTGTCATCAGTCAGTAGTTGCCACCAGACAGGGAGAGACAGTTAGGTACTGGCTGAACATGAAGGTGGTCATTTAATTCAAGTCTGATGGACTATTTGCAAATAGATATTTACAAATATCTATGTAAATGTGAAATGAGGCTGAACATACATTTTATTTCCAAAAAACATTTTGGTTTATTTTATTCCATTTTATTGTTATTATAACTCAGTGACCACAGCATCATTGGCAATCCTCAGGATGAATACAAGTATGTTTCTATGACTACATCATCAATCAGCAACCCATCAGCAGCAGTTACATAGGGTGGGGATCCCTGGATCACACTGAAGAAGATGGTGTAGAGACATTTTGGAGACCTGGGAGTTTAACAGCTCCTTGTGTCATTAGGCAGTTTGGAGCAAGGTTGTTGAGGTTTGCTCTGTGAGCAATAGCTGCATGGAAGCAGCTAAATTACTTCCAGACTCAAGAGTCGTGTATGTATCACGGACACTTCCGTGCAACACTCCTTCAGTAAGTGGTGTGGACTGAACCCAAACCACCTGTGCATAACTGGCATAAAAGGCTATGAATCCATGGCATAGTCAGTCCACAATCAAGACAAATCCACCATGGGTAATTAACAGTTTCTGGGTACTTAGAAAGAAGTTAAAAGAATGTTAGGCTTACAAAATTCAAGCACTTCAAATTTAAGAAATGCCAGAATTAAGATTCCTGTAGAAAGCTTCATTCAGCTTACTCTGTGCACAAAATTAACTAAGTCAAAATCAATTTCCAGAAACATTTTTTCTAAGCTTTGCAGTACTACCTTGTTCAAAGCAAGCGCTGGAAAATACTCTCTAAAAAGCACTTTCTCAGTGTGTGGCCCTAGGAATTTTTAGTGCAAACCTCCTGTGAAGACAGAATATTTCATTTCCTGCAGGGTTTTCTATGATGTTCATCAATATACCAAGCACTTCACAGGTCTGAATGCATTTTCTACATTGCACACTGATGAGGTAAAGAAACATTTCTGTTCTGTTCTGAAGAGAAGTTGGAGCTTCCACTAGCTCTAGACGTCCCATCTGAGACAACCTGATGATCTGATTTTTAAGAATAATAGTACTTCAAGCATCTGCAGAAGAGCTGCAAACCATTTTAGGTTCAGCTCTGTGCAGTATGGTCTCAGATTAGCTCCCCAGAAAACAACAAACACCTCAACCAGAAAGATAATGATACTTTCTTACAAACTGAATGGAGATCATATGCCTAACAAGGACATCACGCTCTAATAGTATGGCAGAGGTTCAGTAAAAATCTGTCCCCCAGCCATGTCAGGAATCTTAAAATGAGTAACACCATTTTTGTCTCCCCCCTGGACTCTGAGGACTGACAGCCTAATATCCAGTGTCTGGAAAACTTAGGTTTACAAACAGTGGAATAAGACTGCTAGATTCATCACACTTTTTTTGCCATTTAATTTAAAACAATAAATAATTCTCCTATCAACTGGTTACACACCCTGAAGCACAACAACAAACAAATGTACAGCCCATCTCTGGTTTATAATAGAAGCCATATTGCCAGAAATTGGTTCACCAGGCATAATTTAAAGATTTCAAGCTGTCATTGCAACAATGGAGTTTGAAGATGCAAGAGTTACTTCAGGTTGATACATCTAGAGGTACTTCAAAGATCAAATAGCTTTGATATCCCTGAGCTACTTCTTATGTTCCACAAAACACTAACTACCATCCATCATGTGCAGCTTGGTCATCTTCCAATCTACCCCTCATTTTTTGGAGCAGTTCCTCTCTTTATCTCTGTTTCACTTTCCACAGAGTCTCTCCTCTCTCTGTATGCATTCATCTGTTCCCAGTGTAAATACTCAGATTTCCAGTATCTATTTTTCCCTTGGTTTTCCTAGGCTTCAATTATGCAACACTGATAAAATGTCACCAAACTCCAAAACTTTTCTCATCACCCTACTGAACTCTTAGGGAACGAAGAACATCCTCCTGTTCTTTACACCAAATTCCAACAAGTGAAGATTGTGAGCTGGGAAAAAACAACAGACCTCTGATCTGCTCCAGGCCGCTGTTCCTATTGCCTCCCACTCGTCCTGGAAGAGCATCTTTAGCTCCAAGCATGTGTTAAACAAACATCTTTCCCTGTTTTAGGACTGGTATCCTTATGTCTGGAAGAATGTTGCAAGCAGCAAGTGCTAATACTTAGATCATCATTGCCATCAAAACAACTTCTGCTCATAAAATGAAAAGTTGTCAAACAAAATGGCATAAAATCTTTATTTGTATCCACATAAAACTGAACTATGAAGTGGGTGTATGCTCTCTTTAGTGGAAATAATCCTTGCTATTCACAAAAAGATCACTAGTATCTCTAGGGCTATTAATTTTGTTTCATAGATATACCTGGGAATTAATTTTCACTAATCTCAATCTTCTTTGATTGCTTAAGGCAGAAGGGTAGTCATTGACTTTTCATATAGTAAAAATAATGGAAAATTTAAAAACAAAATAACTGAGTTGCTTCATTGGTGAAGAAAATAAAGTGGAATTGAAATACATTCGTTTTGATTCACTGCTTGATCCAAAGAAATTGGATTGAACAAAGTGTAAAATCAACAGAAAAGCCAGAAAGCCAGTAATTCCCATTTTGTGGTCAAACAGCAGAAAAATAAAAGGAAGCAGCAGTTATCAGTTAAACAAGGACAGCTGCTTGATACTGCGTAAGAAAATCTCAAAGAGCTTCACAAAATCAATGTTGCAGTACTATAGCTGATTTAAACCTGTTAAAAACTACTTCATAACCCCTGCATTATAAATTTTAATGAACTCTTCCACATCTTCCCATATACGAGTTGAGACTGCAAAATACTGTTCTGTGTGAACCTCTGAGAGCTCTGTTTTTACATACCAACTTATGAGAGAGCTTCTAACTTGGGTACATAAGCTGCCTAAAATGCACCCAATCCATGTGAATTTACAGAAAGAAATTAAATAAGGAGTGGTGAGGGAAAGAATAAACAGTGCTGGCACAAGCTTTAAAAAAAGCAGCCTGTTCTTTCCCTCCTTCCTTAATCTCATTTCAGATTTAACTTACAGAAAGGCTCAGAGCCAGAATGCTTATCCAAACTACATAAATCTCTAGACAAACTCTGCAGACTATACATCCCTGTCCCCACAAAACCTTCCAATTCTGCCTAATGCTGCTTTTCAGCAGAAAAGGCTAGTTAGTAGCGAGCAATCTTTTCCTACCTAATTTTCCATCAATCTTTTCCTACCAGACTGTCCCTTACAAGAATGGCTCTTCTTCCTTGCAATGTGTTTAGCAAATGAAACAGGAATGGAAACCAGCCCCCAAACCTGCAATGAACCCTACAGCAAGGTACCCTACATTGCTTCTGTGGCCACCTCTGAAAAAGAGCTGATTAACTCCCTTATTCCCTTCCTGAATTCCTGAGTGGGGTCAGAGGGAGGGAACGGCATTTACCACCATACAACCTATTCCAGGCAGCTGGTCCAGCTTGTAATGTAAACATGGTAACACCTTGGGAAGGTCACTCAGAGGAATGGTAGCATTAGCAAAGCAATTAATTTTAGGTTGACCACATGCATACTACTGCCCTTTCGCTTTACTTTCCTCCTTTCCTTCCCCCACCTTACAGAAGGAAACACCAGGAGTTTATACTCCTTCTCTGAACAGAAATTTTCAGAAAGGTGAGAGATGGGATTTTCTTGAACATGGAGAATCTCTTCTTTTTTTGGGATGATCTCCAACACGAAACTTTATTTATCTGTTGCCAAAAGAAACACTTTATAGTTTTCTCATTAGTCAAAGGGCTTTAAGAACATGCTTGAAGGAAATGATCCAACTAACAAAACAAGCAAAACCTTTCCATGCACTTCACATGCTCCATGGAAAGCGGCTGCTTCATGGAACCAGCACCTGTAGAGCGTAGAGCTGACTGTTCAACCTGAGGTGTGTTTACCATCTCCTAAAAAATTCTCATTCAGAAATGCACATGGAAAAGTTGCAGATCCTCTACAGCTTTCCATCTCCTGACCACAAAAAAAAAAAAAAAAGAGAGAAACTCAAGGAAAAGGGAAAAAATGAGTTGATAATCACAGAATCATAGAATGTGTTAGGTTGGAAGGGACCTTTAAAGGTCATCCAGTCCAACCCCCCCTGCAGTAAGCAGGGACAGTTTTGTGAGTTTGAACTCTAAAAATTCAACAGTCACTTCTTGCTTCTTTGAGGGTTCAATTACATGACATTTTACAAAGCTGTAGGGGGAAATGTAAAACAGAGACATGGCAACCTACCAGAGTCCCAGGTGGATTTACAAGGTTACACTGAGCTTGCCTGCCCTTAGAGCCCTCACTGACTACGAAGCTGAAATCAGGTATCGCTTCATTTACCTCCTCTGTCTTCTTTCATCACCTTTTTTCTAAAAACTAGACTGCCAGTTTTAACAAGCCTGCTGGATACAGAATACACTGTACACAGCCCTCATCTAATTTACATGAAGAATATAAAGTTTATAAGAATGAAGAACTCCAAGGCTACTTAGATTTTATTTTCTGTGTGACACACTGCCCTGGTGCTTCCCTCTTGCACCTTTTCTACCAACTTTCCCTGAACAGCCACAAACACTCTGGATTTAGCAAGGACCTATGCAAAGAATTGTGCCTCCCAAATAGGACAGTATTTTCCTTTTAGTTTTACAACCCACCTACACTAACACCCACAATTATGATTGATCAAATAAATGTCAGAGAGCTGATCAGGAAATCTCCAAACACAAAATAAATGCATTATTGGAATATAAGTTACTTCTGATTCATTTCTACTGTCCAGAAATGTGGTGATTTTTTCCTCTCCTTGCATCTTGCAGTAAAGAGTTTTTGGGTATGTTTGTGCACGTATTTTTCCTTATAAATATACATCATGTGTATAGAGACGTATCTGCAAATAAACAAAACTATGTATAGCATTTAGACATCACTCGCTCCAAGTTCAAGTCTTACAGAGTCATAAAAAAATCCATGGCCACTGCATGCTAAATGCTTTCATGTGTGTATAATTAGTTTA
The DNA here is from genome assembly GCA_022605575.1 of Laterallus jamaicensis coturniculus. Taxonomy (NCBI): domain Eukaryota; kingdom Metazoa; phylum Chordata; class Aves; order Gruiformes; family Rallidae; genus Laterallus; species Laterallus jamaicensis. The sequence continues at coordinate 5,686,996 of JAKCOX010000036.1, read as the reverse complement.
TAAAAGGATTGCTGTTTATTTGTACAAGAACTTTGGAATCATGTTTTCAAAGCTCAGCCCTTCACAGTGGTTTCAGAATTCTGGGTGCTACGAACAACAGATGACGTCTCCTTGTCCAAGATCCAAGATAATGATGTATGTGGAGAGAAAAGTTTATGTTTCACACAACTTTCATCACTGATTCTTACTAGAATACCATTTCAGTGGCTGCAGAGGGAGATCCCAGAAAGCTCCAGAAAACGTGATTTCTAAACCTAGCCTTTCCCCTTCAATCTAGAAATATTTTCCTATTTTGGTGGGGTTTTTTTTCTTCTCACTTCAATGAAGTTTATCAAAGTTAAATTTTAAATCACTGTTTATGACAACTTAAGAGTATTTGGTGAAAGAACAATGGTTCTGCTGCTTTCATTTTCAGAGTTTCAATGCAAGATGTCTTTACAGGCTGAGTTTTGAAGAGCAAAAAGTCAATCCAGTCAAAGTCACAGCTAATGTTGTCGCTCAGAAAATAAACAAAAGAGGAACTGCCACAAGAAGCTTCTGAAGCCAAATAAAGTATGAAAACATGTGAGCAACTCTTACGCTAAATGATGCATTTTACCACACAACTCTTTCTGTAAGAAGGAAGAGCAGAGTTTGCAATGATTTCATAAGAGCCAGAAGGAATGAAATGCATAATTGAGGAGTAGGAAAACCAAAGAGCAGAAGAGATACTGGAAATCTGAGTATTTCCACTGGAAACAGGCGCATGTGAACAGAGAGCAGGGAGACTTTATAGAAGATGCTAGCAATTTAGAAGCATGTTTGATTCTATTGACTAACATAAACATGATTAATGGATCAGCCATTAAAGAAACAACAGTGAGTAGAAAACTGAATGAATGCACACCGCACCACATTTCTGTGCCCTGACTTCTGAGTGACTTATAGAATAGGTATATAAAGTCATAAAGGCAATAGCAAAAGCGTAAACCAAACATGTCTATTGCTTTCTAATAAGCAGTATTAACTTCTTGTTAAAGTTTTATTTTCAGGTGAGAGAACTGTAGTAGCAAAGCAATATGGACAAACTAATTTACCTAAAATACATCAGTCTCTCTTACTAGAGCAGTAAACAGACTTCCTGCTGCAGAGGGACGGGCCTTTCCTTTGGACAATTTCCAGCAGCTATTAGCTTATGGCCACTTCTCCCTCCTTGACCTTCACACATGTCAAGGAAGCAGTTTCTTCCATAGTAAGTCACAGCCAGGGTCCTAAATCACCTTTTTCCTTCCACGAGATGGAAGTTTCCTTGATTAAGAACACAAATTAACTAGAACACCAGAAGAGGCAGGCATTTCAAGAAATGTTAACAAAGGACAGGCAAATAAATTTTACAGACAGCATTAACAAAAAAGGGTGCTGTCACACTTTCATAGGCCTGGTAAGGATGCCCCAGTGCTTTGAGGTCAATACTGCAATGAAAAATACCGATTTATTTACATTAATTTCAGAAAACAGCTTCACAAAGACCAGCCCTTCCTGTACTTGTTAGTTTTACTAATGAAAGGGACAATCTCATTAATTAAGGCTGATTTTAATTTAACTTCAGATGCCACTTGAATCTGTTTTTAATCTCCCAACATGAGATATGAGCTGATGGCTGCTTGTTGCAGTTTAGGTGACTTACTAATACTCAGTGTTGGAAATCAGTGTTTCATGTTGCATGACCTGCCTCACTGGAATGAGGAGGCCTGGCAGAATAGAGGGTGGCACAAACACAGCACTAATAAAACCAGTTTTCATTTCAAGGAAATTTAGTCTAGGGATTTTTGGTTTTTAAGTGCAATAGAAAAGTCTGAAGTAGAGAGTCAGCTATCATTTCTACAAGTCACCTTTTGCTCAAGGGGAAAAAAAAGATGGCTAGAGCAAGAGCTTTACTCTGAAACCTAAACTACAATCATTCTGACACAGAAAACACCAATCAAACTTATAACCTTGGAGAAATATTCCACAGCTCTCCCTCCAGTAAGTACAGCACTAGCTGCACCATGCTCCAAAACAAGACCACACTGTACAAAGGCAAGAACCAGTGGACCATCCTAGTACGAGTAATTCCAATGGAGAACAAAACCTGTTTCTTAGGAGGTAAACTAAGCACTGGTAGAACCTGTCTGAAGAGACAGGATGGGTTACACACAGCAATCTGGATCTCAAACACCTAAGTAAAACTGGATTCAAAAAAAGGGTGTTAATTTATCTTCAGCAATGAGATTCCATTAAATACCATTGCTACTGAAGAAACTGTATAGAAAAGAGTTAAATGGCAAATAAAATGGAATCTCATTTTAATTTGTGTCTCATAACACACCCTAATAACTTCAGGACTGTTACATTTTAGTCTGATACAAGAAAGCAATCATGTAACAATGTTAATCCTGTTTCACATCTGAGGACTTAGAAAAAGGTGTATGAATTCCTGGGAACATCCCCCCTCACCTTCTCTCCGATGCACACTAATACAAATATTATGCTAATTATGCACTGTGCCATTAATCTGAAAGCATTCAGGTTCTTTGTCATGCTCCTGGGGAATTTCACACTTCATTCCAAGCTTTTGTCTCTTTAGGTATCAGGTGGCTTTAGGTACCTAAGTGGTTATCTGGCTAGTCTCCTAACATAAATGAAAAAAACCTGGGCTTTGCTCAGCAAGGTTCTCTTGAGAATTGTGTCTCAGTCAATTATCCAGTGGCTCTAAGGAAATTAGCTTCTTAACTCAGCTAAGTTAGGTGTGTAATGTTGCATAGAGCAAACAATTCATCTCTCCTTTTTACAAAAAAAAAAAAAGAAAAACATTAATATAGACTTTCTCCCATTTTTCTCTAGCCAGTCTCAAATAGAACCAGGGAAATTTACAGAGAAATAATTCAAGACACATAGTGATAGGGCACACAGCCATGGAACTTTCCTAAGGCAGCAGACAAATAGGGCAGTCAAAGACCCACAGTTTGTTGCTACCCCTTGCTAGAAAGGCCAGGTTGGTTCAGAGTGTTGCAAGAAAATGAAGAGACAAGTCTGAAAAGGTCGTAGCTACTATAGGGGTTGTGTTCAAGCAGTAGGAACCACCTGCATCTTCCCTCCATCTCTGTCAGAGTGGAATCAAATAGAGGTCTGCAGGTCACTTCCTACAACTCAGGCCTCCCCAGCAGAAAGGGCCCTGGTGCTTCTGCCTCAAGCAGCACAGGCCAGTTCAGGTCACAAGAGGGAGAAACTTCACATCTTCTCCATGTGGGTTCAAGAAAACACCAGGAGTATATAATTTTACCCACAAACTAAAAAAGTTTAAAATAACTAAAGCCAGTAAATATAGTAGGAAAAGGTTTCACAGGTGGTCAGATCGAAGTTGGAGTCAAAACTGCCTTGCATAAGATCAACCCACAGGCCAGCAACAGCAAGAAGAAAGCAAAGCTCTTCCAGTCCAGTCACTGAGGCAAGAATTACACTCACTCTTTGAAAAGGCCAACATGATCACTGGAAGGCGATAGCCCTCTCTTGCTCTGGAGAGCTGCTTACCCTTGTGCTGCTGCAGCTGATTATGTGTGCCCATGAAAAATTGGATCACGACCTGAAAAAAGTCCAACTGACCCACCAAGGAGAGATAGCCAGTGAATTTAGCCCAGACCAGCTCCAGACCAATGGAGTGGATGGTGTGGAATATGGGAATGAACAGCAATAGTGCAGGAGGACAGGGAGAGACTGGCATTTTGTTCTGTTTTTTTTTTCTTAACTGGAAAGTAATGTTTCACCCAACCTTCTCCAGCTACATTAGAGGCAGCAGAAGCTACTTTTCCACTGACATGCAACAGCCTACAATGTTACAAGGTGATGCCACAGGAAAGCTTAATGCCAGTTACATTGGGAATACTGCCCTGCAAAAGCAAAGCTCTCTACAATTGCTAGGCTTGGCTGGGATAGAGCTAATTTTCTTCATCAGTGGTTAGTATAGGGCTGTACTTTTTATTTGTGCTGACAACAGTGCTGGTAACACAGGGATGCTTTTGTTACTGCTGAGCAGTGCTTACACAGAGCCAAAGCCTGCGCTACTCAGCACCCCACCCCATCAGCGAGGAGGCTGGGGGTGCCCGAGGTGCTGGGAGGGGACACAGCCAGGAGAGCTTAGCCCAACAGCCCAAAGGGATATTCTGTGTCATGATGTCATGCCTAGCACAGCAGGGTAAGAGGAAAGGAAGCAGAAAACATTCATTTGTCATCCCAAGTAACTATAACGTGTGATGATTTCCTGGAGATGGCTGAGCACCTGCCTGCCCATGGGAAGTGGGGAACGAATTCCTTGTCTTGCTTTGCTTGCACGTGAGACTTTTGCTTTCCCTATTAAATTGTCCTTATCTCAACCAAGGATTTTTCTCATTTTCACTATTTGGATTGTCTCCTGATTCCCACTAATGGGGAAGTGAGTGAGCTGCTGTGTGGTGCTTAGCTGTCAAGCTGGGGTTCAATCACAACAACTTTGACTTCCTGGAACTTACTTGCTGGCAGTAATGGTGGTGTAAAGATGATATGAATCATCAAATTAAAAATTGAAATTTCCTTTTCTTTGACTGAAAGCTCTCTGAATTTCATATGACTGGAAAAATAAGGCAAAAAAGAAATACATTTCAAAAATGCAGCACGCAATGTTCTTCATTAGCAGCAAGAACATAGATTTCAAATTCTTTCAAGTCATTAGAGTATATAAGAAAGCCCTTGAATGCAATGTGGTTCTTGTTGGGAACAAAACAGTTGGAGGAAAAGTAGAAATGCCAAGGAAAAAAAAAATCAAATCACTGTATTTAGTGAAACCACAATCAGACGTAATCTATGTGAAGTATATAGTACGACATCCACTGGCATTTCATGACGTACAGTAAGTGTTTGTACTCTCAGCATAATCCAGCAATCAGATGTTTTAATCTTAAGACTTTTTTTTTAAACATAAATAAACATGAAAGAACATTATTGAAAAATGAGCTCTTCAGCTAAAGCAGCACTACACAACTCCGATTATTTTTAGTGAGCTTTTCCAAAGCTTTCAGAGCTTTTAGATAAAAAAAGCTGTCGTGTTTCAAGGGAATTATCATGGTGCCTTTGAAATGAAACATGTCCAGTAAATGTCAATACAACCATAGAGGAAAAATAAAAATAGCTTTTTCACTATTAACTTAATCACTATTTAGGATTACCGTGGTTTTATTTCCTTGAACATCACAAGTGATGGGCAAACGACTATGAAAAAGACTCCTTTGTTTTTTATGATTTAAGAATTCTGGACCAAATTTGTGTATTTCATGCACATGACAACATGAAGCCCCATCTGGAGTCCTGTGTCCAGATCTGGGACCACAAGAAAGATGGGGAACTGTTGGAGAGGGTTCAGAGGAGGGCCACAAAGATGATTAGAGGGCTGGAGCACCTGCCCCACAAAGAGAGGCTGAGGGAGCTGGGCTTGTTCAGCCTGGAGAAGAGAAGGCTGCAGGGGGAACTCATTGCAGCCTTCCAGTACCTGAAGGGAGCATACAAACAGGAGGGGAATCAACTTTTTAAAAGAATAGATAATGGCAGGACAAGGGGGAATGCATTGAAGCTAAAGGAGGGAAGGTTTAGATTAGATACTGGGGGAAGTTCTTTACAGAAAGAGTGGTGAGGTGCTGGAACAGGCTGCCCAGAGAAGTGGTGGATGCCCCATCCTTGGAGGTGCTCAAGGCCAGGTTGGATGGGGCCCTGAACAACCTTGTGTAGATCCAGGCCTGAGGTTGGTGGCCCTGCCTGTGGCAGGGGGGTTGGAACTGTAGGATCTTTAGGGTCCCTTCCAACCCATGCCATTCTATGATTCTATGACAAGAGATAACTCCTATTCGTGTTAGTAGGATAAACAAAAGCACAGTCAAGCCCATCAGGTCTTAACCTAGACTGAATTAAAAATTCACAAATTCCTGCTGGTAAGAGCCTTCTTGGTTTACAACATTTAAAGATAGAAATGTGCCCAACAGCAGCTGCTGCAAGGGACAGTCCTTTCTGAAGGAACAGTATTTCAAGCACCGACATCTGACAAGGAGCAATTCCTGTGACTCCACAGTAATCTATATGTTTTAACTACAACTTCAGGTCTAGAGTGGTCATTAGCTGAGAATCTCCTCCAAGCTTCTTGGTGTTTTGACTGCAGAGTAAACTTATGTGCAGAACTCTGTCTGCAAATACAAAGAATGTAATTTGGTTTATTTTTAAGAATTTGATATTCTTTAAGCTTGTCTTAAAACTTCATAGCATTGGTGTTAACCATGTTTCCCTCAGTTTTACAGGCAAAAACCCGTTGCTTGGAACACGAGCTGAATCAATGTATACCTGAACGCTTGGACAACACACTGATACACAGACCAGAAAGTTCAAAAGCTAACTTCTTACAGAATTCAAACTGTAAATTGAATTATTGCAGTAAATGCAGAATAACATAACATGGGTACGAAGAACAGCAACCTAGCTATAAATAAGTTTCCCAGAAACTTACTTCTACTGTAATTTGTCCATGTGTTTAATTCAAAGGCTAATACCATCACTGTCACGTCATGCTCCCCCACCCCAGCCTTGGGGACAAATAACATTTTCAAGAACTGCATCAGAGCCCATACAACGATACAGTGCTCAAGCATGGATCATTCTCCCTGGGTCCACTATCATTTGTTGCATGGCTCTCCACTACACCATGCATAAAGGATAGAGTAGCCTTAACACTCCTCTGATTCCCTGGCAACTGTAAGTGCTGCATTGGGGGAAGGACACAAAAATCAAGGACAAAACACATGTTGCCCCATTCACACTGACAATATGCCATGAAATTACAGATTCTTTAGAGGAACTACTAGTAGTTCTCCAAGGATCTTCATAACAGGTAGCACAGTACATTTCAGAAAAGCAGTATCCTCATCATATAAAGAGTACAGGACTCAGCTTCTGGAAACTCATTTGACACAAAAAAAACATTGGAAAGGGTTTTCTCTTGTCATAGTTTTGCATGGCTGGGTTCTGGTGGAGAAGGGTGGGCTGCAGGGGTGGCTTCTGCAAGAAGCAGCCAGAAGCTCTTTGCATGCCCCACCGAGCAAACACCAGCCGGCTCAAGGCCAGAGTTGCTGCTGACCAAGGCCGAGCCCATCAGTGATGGTCACAGAGCCTCTGGGAATCACAGTTAGGAGAAAAAAACTGCAAGCAGCTGCTTTTTGCCACCAGAGAATGGGAGTGAGAAGATCTAAAGAACCGTGCAGACACCAAGGCCAGGGAAGGGAGGGGAGAAGGCGCCCCAGGTGCTGGAGAGAGATGCCCCTGCAGCCCCTGGAGAAACCTATAGCAGAGCAGGTGTCCCCCCGCAGCCCATGGAAAAGGCCGAGACCCCACCTGCAGCCCATGGAGAGGCCCCACGCTGGAGCAGGTGGAGACATACAGGAGATGCTGTGACCCGCGCTGGAGCAAGCCTCTGCCAGCACTTGCAGCCCATGGAGAGAGACAGAGACACGTAGATGACAGGGAGAGAGATCCACACTGGAGCATTCTGGGCCTGAGAGACATTCTATGAATTGTGACTGCACCCCATAGCAGTGACCCACCCTGGAGCAGCTGGTGAAGAGCTGAAGCCCCGTGGGAAAGGACTCACATTGGAGATGTTTGTGGAGGACTGTCTCCCATGGGTGGGACCCCACGGAGCAGCAGGGGAAGGGTGTGAGGAATGCCACCCCTCACCTCCCCAGCTAAGAAGGGAGGGGTGGAGGGAGGTGCTAAATTTAAAATCTGGTCACGCTTCTCATTACCGGACTCTGGTGTCACTGTGTGTGCAGGGCAGTGTCATAAATCCAATGGTTTTCTTTCCTTGATTCCATGCTGAGTCTGCTTTGCCCATGACTAATTGTGGAATGATCTCTCCCTGTCCTTATCTTGACTCCTAAGCTTCTCAATATGTATTGCCTCCCCTGTCTAGCTGAAAAGGGGAGTGATAGAGCAGCTTTGGTGGGCATCTGGCCTTCAGCCAGGGCCAAACCACCACACTGTACACAAAGTGAGAAATGACCTGAAAGAAGACTCCATGAACACCTCAGCACTTTCCCAGAGATTTAAGCAGGAGTACTTTATCTGCCAGACAGCATTTAAGGGCCTTGAATAGATCTGGACCAAACAGAGTCTCATGGGAGGACAGAATCCAGAATGCCTGTGAGAAAGAGTCTAGAAGGGCTTAACTATTTTACATGCAGTTAAAAATTGCTGATTTGGAACCAATCATGGAAGCTTGTAACATTATTTCCAACAATGTTGTTGAGCTCCAAGCCTTGTGCAGGCTGTTTCTGAACCACCCCTGTCCATGGTACTCGACCAACCACCGCCCCTGCGACACAGACCATCACATGCACCAACTTTGGCTCTAGGTAACACATCCTATGTGTAGCCACACAGCTGTTACATTAGGTTTGGAAGGACATGCCTTACAGTTCTGTTGGCCAAAAGGTGGCTCTGCAGGCATGGAGTAGTGAATAGGATTCTGGCTTGCTTTCCTGATTTTGAAAATTTCCTCTTCATACTCAGGTCTTTGTTCAACTGAGGCAACGAGACTAAAACCCCTTGAAATCACAGTTCTGCCATCCATGAATGCCAGCAATAGAAAGCAACTAAGCCCAGCCTTTGAAATTACAGGTCTTTTAGGTTACATTCAAGTGGAACAAAGTACAGAACATGAGTTCTTTTTCCAACCAACACCTGTAGTGCAGGCAGACTTCTGTTCTGACCAGGCTGTCAGTCCCAAGCATGCCAGAACAGTTGTATGTGGTCATAAGAGATCCAGTTCTCTGAGTTTGCAGGTGGTCCAAATGTCTTTCCCAACCTGTTCCTTTAGAATCAGGGTGGCTAAAAGGTACGCATTACACGGGGTTCTTGTTTCCATAGTACATGTATAAATCACTACAATGCTGGCTCCTAATCTCAGGTTATTTCACATATTCCAGTTCCAACTTATCTGTAGAGGTCTAGAAAAAGGTGACATTCACAGTACATACTTTCAACGCTAAATTTAAGAGTCCAGTCTTCCTTAATTCAAAGAGAAAGTCTTCCTCTCTTACTAGATGATTCAGGGAACCATTGCACCCATGGTACCATGGGTCCTTAAAATAAGCACTGAATGTGTCTACTGAATGCAGCAATAAGCATGTTGCATCACCAGGGATTACCAAAGCCTGAAAATGTGGTTTCTAGATGTTTATCCTCTCTGACTCTTGAGTTCAGTAGTGGGTTGACAGGGACTTTTCTGACTTCTTCCTCGCCTACCCCACACCTCTTTTCCCCTTCCACCTTCCCTCCCAGTGTCATGAAAAGCACTGAAGGAGAAATACTTCCATAAATCTAACTGTAAGACAGCTTTCAACTTCTTCAACAGGAGACATACTGGAGTTATTGGATGAAGGAAATGACCATGGATATTCAGACTGAGACTCTGAATATCTTACTACTCTGAAAGTAATCCCCACTTCCCTGTCATAACTGAGACAGCATACAAGTATGAAGTAGTTTCTGCTGAGTTCCCTCTACTGTTCCTGAGGAACAGATTAAAAATTATTCAGATTAAAATGAGTTACACTACAATAAATACTCAAGTGCCATCTATGTTGAACCGCAAAGGCAGACCCATACTCATGAGCACGCAGAGATAATTGAGACACACCAAAGATAATAGCAGATATGAAACAAACTGCTTATCAGGGGGCATGTGCAGTTCCATCACAAAGGGGTGTTGTGTTCTCTCTTGCTCAGGAAGTCTAGCTGACTACCTGAGACAAGGTAATGGGAATTAGGTGAGATGATTCCTGTCCTGTAATCCAGATGAAAGGGATTATTTCAAATGATATTTATCACATGTTTAGCTGTCTCTACATACTGCAGAGGACTGATGTAAAGGCAAGATTCCAGAATCTTCTGATAAACATTCAGTCCTCAATCAGGTCTTCCTCTGCTAATTCATGACAGAAATGTTACAGAAGAACTCAACATTGGAACACTTCTTAAAATGAAAAAGATTCTTAAGTCATTTCTTTGTATGTAAACCCCAAACAATTATACTTTGAGTGTGACTGGTTTAGTTACCCCATCAACTAACATCACTACAGCTAAAGATTAGAATAAAGCAACTTGAGTAATTTTACACTGTTAGCCAATGAAGCACTGCATTCCTACATATTTTCAGTAATTACAGGGAATCTTCAGCCTCTTGAAAATAAAATTGAAGGCTCATTACAGAGTGGGCAGGTATTGATGCCTGTTATTAAAGTTGCCTGATAGTTCCTATGAAAACACTCCTGGGTTTAGTTGATTATTACTGCCCTCAAGTATTAAGTTTGGACTGAAACTTTCTCTCTATGGTGTTTGAAACACACCACTTTCTTTTTTAATAGAAATTTTCTAACACTTGTTACATTCAGGCTGGAAGGCAGGAGGAAGAAGATAACATCTTGCTGGAATTAAAAGTACTGTTGAGAATATTTTTGGAAACTGGAATATTTTTGTATTTTGAGCTGAGTTTGGAAAACTCAGGAAAAATCATAATCTCATGTGAGTGAAAAAGCTCATGCAGACCACATTAAAATGCATAGCTATAAAGTTCTGAAATAACTGTTGTTTGCCAGAATAGTCTCTACTGAACATATGCAATCAGCTAAAACCTCTGAATACATCATCACTGGGTCTCCAAAACTCCCAGCTGTTGCCCACCAAGGAAGTACATGGCACTCAAAATAAGAGCAGACAGCTTGTGAGGGTTTCTTGGTTTTGTTTTAAAGGAACTCCCTCTTTACTCAGGGGACAGGGAGAAGAATTCTGTTCAGAACGCCAAAGGAAACACAATTTAAATCCAAAGGGGTTCAAAGAAATGAAAGAGTTAAGGGAGGAACTCAGACAGAAAGCCTGATGAGCATCTGAGAGTTACAAAATGAGATGAAGTGACTGGGATAAATGAGGGAAATAATGGGAAAGACTGAAAGCTATTTGGCTGGAGGGAACATAGGGATTAGGACTGATGTGAGCAATGTTGAGGAAAGAAATGGACAAGAGATAAGAGACCAAAGCTGTGACTACATACTTGATAGCAGTCCTGCACCACTCTCCCTTACTTGTTTGTCTCAGGCCAAACTCCAGGTTTTGCTGGCACAGGAGTCTGTGTCCCACCACAGAGAACTGGAGTGGATAATTCAACAGTATTAAAATAATTTCAAAAAAACCAGCAAAAAAAACCCCCCACCTTTTCATCCTCATTTTTCAGATGAACACATTCCTCTGTCAAGTTCATTACACCATCACACAAACACAGCTGTGGTGCCAGAACCCAGGACAGATAGTGCAGAGGTGGGAATAGGTAATGGTAAGAAAAGATGTTTAAGCTAGGTTAAACTGGTGAAGACATTCATGTACATCAATTGAGGAATATTGATTAATGGATTGATGATGTAAATAACCTGATAAGATGAGGAAGGTTAAAGGAAGTTGATGTGGGAAATGGAAAAATATATTGGCAGATCAGAAAAAGCAAATTCAGACAGGCTAGTCAAGAGTCTAAATGGGAAAAGCAGCTCTAAGAGTAAAGGTTAAAAAGACATAAACAGAAAGCACCATATCCAGATTGAAAAGCCAGCCAAGGACAAGCCTAAAACCAGCCCTTAAGCTTACTGAATCTTTCTGAATTCAAAAAATGTCTGTTCTCAAGTGCCTTATTTCCTTATCTGCAATACAAAGATAATGCTGCCCTTTCAGCTCTTGGATAACATTTAGTGACAAACCACAGAAAAATCCATGAGCAAAACAAACATTCTTATAAAAGAGCATAGCACGAAACAAATCCCAAAGCCTTGGGAAGCACTAATGATAAGAGGAGCTATTTAAAAGGTGTTTGTTAAGTGCACAGGTGCAATGGTGCTCACAAACCGAAGCAGAGCAGCTGTGGAAAAAGCCGTACCACTGTGCGATCAAAGACTGGATCAGCTTCCACACAAAGCAGGCATGCATGCCTGCAGAGTAACATCATACAGGTATTTCTTAATTTTCAGGTTTTATTAATCAACCATAACAGTATTCTTAAAGCATGTGCATTTGTCAAGAATCAGAGAACATAAGAAACTTTTACAGAAAGCACGTACCAAAGAAGAGTCATAGCAATCAATATTTCTAATTAATAAATACCACAGTCAATGCTACCATCACAGATGCTAACCTAAATGTTAAAAGCAAGCTTATGGTGATCTACTACTGAATTTTCAGTAGTTGGAAACCACATCTCTATGGTGCTGCCTTAAAACCAAAATTTTGGCCCACTGTAGTGCCCGGGTGAGAAAACAATATCTGTTCCTCACAAACACTCTGCATCTGGGGGCAAGCTGCTGAGATTTGGTGCACCCAGGGTGGAAGTCAGCAGCCTGTGACTCTTGTTGCTCTAGATACTTGAAGCTTGTCAGAAGTAAGTGCTGTAAAACCCTGTTGTACCCAAAGCCAATTTGGGGCAGGAACTTTAAAAATGACAGGCCTACCAGCCTTTCATTAAAGGTAACACTTAAGATCTGTCCTTAAAGACTAATCTTTCCTGCATTGTGTTAACAATCCTTGGCTTTCCAGATGCAGGGAAACTTTTATGGGGACCCTCTCAGTAGCTCACACACCATTTTCCTTCCTTTAATGAGTCCTTTCAGGTCTGATATGACGTGGACCCATGCAGGTGCAAACCTTAAACTCTTCTTTATATTCTCTTTTGCCTAGAGATTTTTATAATACTGAGCAAGTACAGCACCACTACATTGCCCCAGTCCTATAACTTATTAAAGTCTGGGAACACCACTCTGTGGGACTGAAAGATTGATGCCTTGATCGTTGATCCACAAGCCTACAATCATCCCCATTCCTGTACACCATGAATACCCCTGCCATTTTATTTAATCACTTTCATCACCTTTAGGAGTATGTATGTGTGTAGGAAATGAAATACCTATATGGCTGGAGTTGGAAGAGGGAAGAGTGTTTCTTTTCTTGCTGTCCACAAATTAAGAGTCAAAGAAAAAAAAAATTTCTTTCACATGACACCTACACCAGTAAACTCTCTTCACTAAAATCTCTGCTAAGAAACTTCAAACAAAGCAAAAAATTACTGAAAAGCCCATCCTAAACAACAGAGGCTGTTTTCACCAGCTAGTTCAAGCCAGCACTCTCATATCACTAGGGGACAGGAGGTGGGGACAGTTTCCTCTCCTGGCTTGACAGCACCGGCTTTAACTTCAGGAATTCAAATGGAAAAAAATATAAATGCTTCACACAACAGAAAAAATCCCTTCTGGCCTGGAAAGATAGTAAGAAAAAAATCTGTACTACTATTAATAAATTAATCATTTAAAGTTGCCTTCAATTCCCACTTTTTGTAAAACTCAGAGGAACAGGATAAACCTGTGCTTCCTCTGGCTTTAGCAGGCAGGGACCCCAGACCACAACTCTCGTGCCTCTGGCTAAGAGGCAATAATCTGTCTGTCTTTCCATGACACCTTGGCTTCTCTGCCTCTCCATGTCTGCTCACTCACTGACAATGTTCACATACACGTAGGGAGTGGAAGGACACCAGCCCACGTTCTCCCCTCTCTATGTCAATGCCAACAGCAATGGCTGGAGTACTGAGTATGGGAGGTAGAGGAGTAGGGGGAGGAGGAGGGCAGTAAGTAGCACGGACAGAAAGTAAGATACTCCTTGTATTTCATTACAAAACAGCAAAGAATTTCACAGAATCACAGAGTTGTAGGGACCTTGAGAGATCATCGGGTCCAACCCCCCTGCCAAAGCAGGCTCCCTAGCTCATACGCTTTTCTAATTCAACCCATGTAGACATAGAGCTTTTACCTACTTCTGCTTTCACGAGGGGCACATGCTACTCCTTCTGTGCTCCTCGCGGATATGCAGAACAACATGTAAGTGCAAACCCTCCAGGGCAGCAAACAGAAATGTTAATACCCCCATATGCTCAGTAAGATTACCCCTTACTGTCATCAGCCTATTAATATTGTACCTTTTTTGTAGATGCGTATGTAGGAACACAGCATTTATGAAGGATTAATAATTAATACTGTACTAATACATGCAAGTGCTACATCTTAGCTTTTCAATTCTCAAATCGCCTATGTTCTTTTAGTATTTTGATGTGGTAGTAATCAGAGGCTTAAAGCAGGTCACTGTCTCATGGGAATGAAAATAATATTTTATGACATTACAGTCCACTGCTCTGGTTTTCTGATTGCACCCAGGAGAACGAGACTGGTAGAAATGCATATGCATGCATATTTACAAAAAATCCAGACAGGGCTAAGATATAACTTAAAATAACCCAAGCATAACTGGATATGGAACTCTAACTCTGAAGACATTTAAGGAACCTCATTTTTGACATGTTCTTGTGCAACCTAATAATCACCTTCATGGAATAATAGTCAGCACTTTCTAATTATCGTACACATTTGATCTTAACGCCCCTCCCTCCTTCTTTAAAGTCATTAATTTCCCCTGCTTCTCTGTCAGGACATGACATCTGTGTGGCACCCCAGCAATCACCATCACGAATAGCTGTGGAAGCATCTAATTTTGAAATGGGAATGATCAGACACTATTTCCCAACTGTATTTTATTGTGGCTTATGTGCATATATTCAAGTAATTCACAGTGAAATCCTCAGCAGCCTTGTACTCTGTGCAAGTGTTCATCTCTGTGCTGGCTTATGAATGTCTTTATTCTCCTTTAATGAATCAAGTTTTGGACACTTTCAGGCTACAAAACTACTACAAAAAAGCAGAAATACTTTGTGATTTGCGGGAATTTGCATGGTTTTCAAAGTTGGCTCATGAAGTTTGAGTAGTTAAATCATATAACATCCACAATGGCTTTAAAGGCCCCTGAGACTACTTCCCAAGTACTTATTCCTTGCTTAGCAGTTAAGGATGTGCATTTTTCATGGTTCAGTTCCTCATTTTACATGGGGTCTGCATAGCCCAAGGTGTCACATTTCATGGGAATTTCACAAAGCATAAAAAAAAAATAATACACAAAACCCAAAGATTCATTTTCCTGGAGACAGAAAGCAACCCAAAGCCTCCCAGCCTCTGTCAGCTTTAAAAACAAGGGAAATCCATAATTTTCTGGTTGTGTTATTGCTGAATTCCATGTAGACCATGAGAACCCTATATCCTCCTCACTAGCAGTCCCAACATGAAAGGCCATTTCACGTAATGCACGGAGCGAGGAACAGCTCCATTTATTTGTAGATGTGTAAATTACTATAGGGTAGTTAAACTTTTGAACTCAAATTTGCGTCGCTGCCAATTCCGATCCCAGACTGTGAGGACTTGTACCATACACTGTGTGTGAGGGCCATATGGCTTTGCTTCCAGATGCATCATGGGTCAGAATCACATCCAGGGAGGGAAGAGGAGGAGGAGGAAGAGGGAAAGGGCAGGGCTTGCTCCACAAACTAAGGGAAGGTTTAAGGTTGTGTTAGTAGGGAGCTCAGTGTAATTCATGAATAGGACAAGTCTAACAAACACCGTTTTAAAATACGCTGATGAGAAATAATGAAAAGAAACACAAAGTGCATACAGAAGAAAGAAAAGAGGATGTCTTCCCTCTTCTTAAACTGCACGATTTCCAGGGTCAAGCTCTCCCACTACCCTTCTACAAGGAAACAAATGCATTTAAAAGATACTTGCAGAAGCAAAATAGGATTCAGCTGCAAAGCCAAGGAAGTGCAGTGTTTATATTACTAACCATGGAGATCTTATAGTGTGCAGTCTTTTCTGGTATATTGGAGGGCATTGTAACCTCATAATTTCTCATTACAGGTTTCATGAACCAGAATGCCAAATTAATTTGTATTTTTCTATGCTATGTCTTTTCAAGGCACAAAGAGAAGCACATCTTGGGGTTTCTGCACACATGCAGCAGGAAGAGGTACTGAGCCATCAGGTATAGGTCTGATTTTTCTGGGACTGTTACTTTTGATATGAAGTACAACAAATGGCAACTACAAAGCTCCCTCATAGAAAGCTGGCAGATTAGTTGATTTCACAAACTTGGTTTAATTTTAAAGTACAGCCTCTTATTACAGCTCTTTTGAGATCAACTGAGAAACTTACCTAGTTTCAAAGGACTGCACATAAGTAGTTAGAATCATATAATCACAGAATATCCTGAGCTGGAAGGGACCCATAAGGACCATTGAGTCCAACTCCTGGCTTCACAAAGGGCTGGCCAAGTCAGAGCATGAGACTGAGTGCAGCATCCAGATGCTTCTTGAACTCAGCCAAGCTCGGTGCTGTGACCCCTTCCTTGTTCCAGTGTCCAACAACCCTGTCAAGAAAGAACCTCTTCCCAATATCCACCCTGAACTTCCCCTGTCTCAGCTTCATTCTGTTCCCTCGGGTTCTATCACTGGTCACCAAAGAGAGGAGATTGGTGCCTGTCCCTTTGGTCTGTCTTGTCAGGAAGCCATGGTCACGATGAGGTCTCCCCTCAACCTCCTCTTCTCCAGGCTGAACCAACTAAGGGACTTCAGCCATTTCTTGTAAACCTTCCCCTCCAGACCCTTCACCATCCTTGCTTCTCTCCTCTGGATGCTCTCCATTAATTTTACATCTCTCTTGTACTGCTTACTTGTCTAGGTTAACTTGAATACGTAGAGATACATGCAAGAACTTCACAGCCACATACAGAAGGTTAAGACAAGAAAGGAAGGAGTTTTCATATTTCTCTTCAAGAAAGAAATGCAAAGGTAAGCCTAATTATGTGCTGTCCGTTCCTATTGGTCCTGGGATACTTTTCTACAGCTGGAAAACTTTAAACTCTAGTTCACACTGAAACAGAAATAATGCCAAGGTATGCACGATACACTGTAATACCTCAATTTTCACTACTAAAGTTACATTATTACCATCTGTTTTACTGCTGGGGCACAACTCAGCAAGACACTTCTATTTAGGAGAGACATAGCCTCTCACAAGACTTTATTTCTAGTCTTTTCATGTTTACACACAAACCCTGATGATGATACGATGCTTCACATAGAGAAGAACATGCTTCCCCCATGCTAAACGCTTTGCTTAATCTTTAACGCGAAAGGCCAAAGCCACATAATCTAACTGGGTGAAGGAGGAAAATTCAAGAGCACTGGCAGCACATAGAGTCCTTTTAATAACGAGGGGTCTTTGTGATAAAACCAGCCAGTTGATTCCTGGAAAGGGCTCGTCCCATGACAGAGGGCACACTAACAGACCTGAAGCGTTCCTAGTAGCAGTTGGCTCAATGCGGAAATGCCACCAGCTCGCTGATAACTTCATGTCTGGCTTTCAGAACGAGAGGGTTATCAGCAGCAGCTTCTACTGCTCGCTTGCAAAACCTCAACCTCACCTTTGACTTCCTCTAGCTCCTTGACATCTTTGCGCACACAGCGTGCTGGTGACAGACAATAACCAGATGGGCTTTTACCATGCAGAATTGAGTTGTTTCAGGAATTTAATCTGATTTCCCAGAATATGCAGCACAGCCCCTCATTCTAAAGTTGGCATGCAGGTGGGATCGCGTGCCTATGGCTTTATAAATAGGCCTAACCGTTGTTGGCAGTAACACACATCTGTGACTGAGCCATTTGCCTGATGCTCTAGAAAAATGACCCCCCTACCCTGGTAATTCATCAGCAATTCTAACCAACTCCAGTGGCTCCTGTGCATGTTCGACCATCCTGTCAAATAGCTCAGCATCTCCTAATCCCAAGAGAAAAACCTCTTTCTGCTTTACAATCACCAGCTCTTTCAGCAATTTCCTCTCACTTTCTGTTGTCATCACAGATATCACCATATGAGTATGGAGTATGTTGGATCCCTCACCCAGGACCATCTACTGTGCTTCCTCCATCATCTGTGGAGATGCTGTCTGAAGTGCAGTGGACCTGTGATAGGAAAGATCAAAACCAGTTCTGTTGCAGCCTAGTTTTCCTGTCCAGATTACTGAGTGAACTGCAGACTAATGGGTTTTGGTTTTGGGAGAGGGGGTAACAAAGCAGAAATATTTCCTCAAATCATAACACTTAGCACTTGTTTTCCTATATTTCTTCTTCTTAGAAAAACGCAACAACCCACAAACACCACAAAGCAAAAAGCTATGAACGCATAACAAAGCCCAGCTCTTATCTAGACTTTAAAACCCAGGTTCTTATTCCCCATAAAAGAACACAGTTCTCATTAAATCAGAGACCTGCATTCAAAGGCAAAAGTTGATTCAAACCTGGTCTAGTATAAGCACTGGCCGATGGTCTCATTTTTTCTCAGCCGTAGTTCTTCGACATTCTGCACTTTAGCAGAGTCAAAGCCTCTTCCTGCTTGGACTGGACACCTAGCTTGTGTTTTCAAACCACAAGAACTAACTCTAGCTTTCATCTAATTATGGACATCACCAAATACTGAGTTGAATCCAGAAGTGGCCAGTTAGGGAACCAAGTACCCAGAGATGCTCTGCAAAAAAAAAAGGCTGAATGACCTTTCAACGAACTCCTCATTGGAAGGAGTTCCCACCAGGAAGAAATTCATGCTGACAGCAGACTGACCCCTGAGCACCTTTAACTCACTTCTTGGGAATATTTTTAAAATAATTAAGCCTTGGTCTACGCAAGCTACTTTTCCTTCTCACCTTCCCAATAGCACTAGCTAAATTAACAGAGAACATGAAGACAGTCACAATTCTACCAATTATTTAATTAGCTTGTGTTCAGCCATGGCATTCATGTGTTGCTTTCTCATTCTGTGCAAGGAACAGAAGATTTCAAAAATATATCCAAAAGCATCTTGAAAATTACAATAAGATTTCTATTAATCCTCATTTTCATGTTTTACACATTTCCATTTATTTTTTAATATTTAGGCAACACCTACCATGCTGTAATCTTGTAACCAGGACAGAAGCTTTTAACTTTTGATAGTGCCATGAGGGAAATTCATCATTCTTATGGATAATTGTCTCAAAAGGGGGAAAAAAGGAAGGGAAAGAAAAAAACAAAGAAGTAAGCCTGCTTCGGGGTGGGGGGTGGAAATCCCTCAAAACTGAAATTTTCTTCACATGTCCATAATAAGTACAAGCAATGTAGAAGAGTAAACACAGGGTGAAGAACTAATGAATACAGAGGGGAAAAAAAGCCTCTCCACAGAATAACTCTTGAGAGAAGCCTGGGCTATTGTTGTCTTAGGGCCTATAGACTATACTGTGAACAAAAGGGAACACACTTTGAGGAAGCTACTGTCAAACAACCCCAGTTTAGGGGACCTGTGCAGAAATAAATAGTCACACCTTAGCACTCAACAATAAACTCAGTTTCTCAGTGTTGTATGTAAAAGCCACACTTACTTTAGTGGGTAAGTGAAGGGGAGGTAAGTAAAACATTACAGTGAAGCAATTCGGACCTTTAGAGAAAGGAAATCTATACCCTCAAGAAATAAATCATACCAGGGAACTCACTGAACCACCTACAACCCTCACCGGTACGTATACATGTATATCCAATGTATTTTCCCTACTAGTTCCAAAGCTATTTCTTGAAGAGGGCAGACAAACAAGCTCACTCGAAAGACTGGGACAAGAAGCAGGAACCTGCCCAGTCAGGATGGGCAGCCCCTCAGGGGTGAGCCCCAGAGGCAGTGGAGGCAATGCCAAGCCTGTCACCTCCATTTTCTGTCAGAAGCTCTGCAAGCTGGGTTAGGGTCGCAAGAGGAAAACAGTGAATTACACTGAAGGTTCTGGAGAAATGCAGCCAGAATATGGAAGTAAGGAGAAATCACAACCCTCTCTGATTCAGGTTAAATGCAGAAAATATAGGAGGATATATTTCACCCAAAAGGATCTGCAGGACAAGAATGCCACAGCAACAAGGCACAATTCTAGACAAAGGTGACTTCTTGGGTTTTTTAAGTGTCCTTAACACAGATTTAAAAGCTTATGGGGTCACCTCACTAGTAACTGTTGTGTATCTTCAGCAAAACTTATTAACCTATTCACCAAGTTTAGCAAAACACAGTGCTGCAGTAACACACCACTGCCACTAAAAAAATCCAGCCGATTGTTATAGTTGTCCAAAACCAATATACCAGAAAAACATTGTTACATGAGGCATTTAATATTTCTTTTCAGCACCCTCCTCAATGTACTTACATAAGACTACACTCCTCCAAACCTATCTTGATCTCATTGTATATGCAGATCTATTCAGAAACTACATGCTGGCACCTGCAGCTGCAACCCGGTTGACATAATTTTGGAATTGTAACATGCTTTGGCCTTCCTTAAAGACAGTCAAGACAAATTTTATTTCTGAAATAAAACCCAATTCACACAGGAAAATCATATTCTTTAAAAAAACCCCACTAGGATTCACTACAGAGAGAAAAACTTCAGCTTCTCACACCAGCAAAGCAGGCATTAAAAAGAGACCTGATTTCTGAAGGCATCAATCCTGAAATACATCTTCTTAAATTAAAGCTTTTAGCACTATGGGTTATGTCCATATGGTGAGTTTTTGGTGGTGGTTGTGGTTTGTTTAATTCCTATTGTGTTGTGAACAGCTGTTAATAACAACATGAAGAGTTTGCAGTTTCCTTGTTGCGATGCCATGGACATTGGTACTAAGCTCTGTTTTATCATTCGCTGAATCCAGTGGAACATCTCTAACTCCAGCCCATGGACACCAAACTCAAACACAGCACAACTAGAGAAACCAGGCCAAGAAGATACCACTGCGATGTCCCTGAATTCTGGATGCTTTAGGGTTTCACCCTAGTAACAAGAAAAAACAATCAATGTGGAACGAAGTTTTAATTCTTCTCAATCCATTACCCGGAGGATGTCAAATGAGTTCTCAGTAAAATGACAGCGCGAGCTATAGTGTGATGAGATCACTCAGATGTCACTGGCTTCTCAGGTATCATCAAATCATTCTGTCAACTCTGAGGCTCATGCCCCAGACCTTATCTGACACTGGAGTAGAAGAGCTGCAGGGCTATCCAGCGTTTGGATTATGATGCCACTTGGATACTCGGGTAGTGTAAACACCTATCAGGTTTCCTCATTCAGAATTTTCACTATTTGGCTACAAAACCCAACTGAAGGGCAAAGACAAGATCCAGCCACGCTCAATAAATGCCCAACTGATAAAGACTAAATACGTTGAAGGCCAGATGTCCTATACAGCACCTCTGTTTTGCTTCTAGTCTGCATTTTCTGAGAGCAGCCATGTCCAGTTTCTTCCCAGAAAATTTTCTTTCACATGTGTCTGTGTCCTTGTCTAGATTCATTGTGGTTAGCAGTCTTTTGAGTATATACAAGCTGCTACTCGTACATTTATCTCACTGTGCAACAAGTGACTAGAGCATAATTTGTAGTACTGGTTTGGTTTCTGATACACCCCCAAAAGCTGGTATTCGCACAGTCTAATCTTCAAGCTCTTCACATGAAACCACACTTACTGTTTGCATCCTTGCTTTCAGCAACAGCTTTTCTGGTTTTTACAAACCCCTCCTCCTTAGTTTTGCATTTGTTTTACTCCTCAATTTGCAGTTTGCGTTTTGGCAGCTAAATACATCAGAGAGACATCTTTAAAGACAGCTAAATACGTCAGTCTAAGAATATTCAAATGAGAAATCCACCACAACTATGCATTCATTAGCACTCTCTATTTACTATGAGATCATCCAGCAGCAAAGATCCCTTGGTGTGACTGTTCTAACCTCATTCATAACACCCCTTGAAATACTGAAGGAACTCTCCCAATTTGCAGCTCGGGTTTCCTGGTTAGATGAAAATAACACACATCAATTTGGGCCACAAGACACCCTTTCTGCATCACTCTCCAAACCCTATCTTTGGCAGTTATCTTTAAAATGCAAAGAACAGAATGTAAACCTCTTGTTACCTGTTTAACTTCAAAATATTAGCTAAAGACTGCTTCCAGCCAACTGACCTTAAGATACGACTGTCTCACTCTATTCCATAGCTATTAATACCACTTCAAGAAGTTAATTTGCTCTGTGCCATTTGACATTTACAATTATCTGGGGAAAGCTTCAGATTTCCTTTTATTTCTTAGAATTATAGATTTTAAAATATAATCTATAAGAAAAGTTGGATAACTGAGAAACTATCAATATTTGAATCCACCCTGCTCAGTGGCAAGTGCTTGACCCTCCCTCAATTTTCCTGCATAGGGTACAAGAATTATGAACCAAACTGAGAGTATGTTCCAAGACAGTTAACATGGCAAATTGCAGCAGACCTGTGAGAGCTTCACAGCAATAACAACAAGTTTTGGATGCATTTCTTTTACCTCTCAGGATGTAGTTCTGGTAATTCTGGTCGGCCTCTGCTCCCACTTTGATTAAGCAAGTCAGACCTTCAGCGATGACAAACTCATGAACCAAGTCCTTGTCATCCTGCCACAAGAGAAAGGAAAAGCTGTGTTAGAATTTTGAAAGTCAAAGAAACAGAATATATCATAATGTAAAACCACCTGCATGCCTGCAATATTGACTTTGTTTCAGATGATGCAAGCAAGTTGATATGAAAGTTTTTATATAAAAGACCAGAAGCAGAATTCTGAATTTTACAAGCAGAATTAAATACATTGATGCAAAGCAAGAAATTAAAAGCTTGTACCTTTATCAACTATAGAAGACTAATATCCATAAAACACGATGTTTGACTTTTTCATTAAGCAGTTGTGAACATTCGACCTGATATTAAAATCCCTATCACATAAAAAGACATCCTTAAAGCCTTAAAGTGTTAGTGTCAACAGAAGGCCACCTATATGCCTCAGCATAATTCCAGTTTCAGTATTTCAAATGCATACCACAAAACTTTCAAAATTGGTGTTTACTGTAATGTACAATTATATTGATTATCTTAATATATTATAAACTCACTATATTTAAAACGGAAAGGAATAGCACTGAATCTAAGAACCCTAGTAGATAATATTCCCATATTAGGACAGAAAACAGGACAAATACAAGAGAAAATACTCCCTCATATTTCACGGGAGTTGAACTTGTTAAAGAGACTCATTTTAATATTTTTTAACCATCAGTCCTTTACTCAGTGCAGTAGAATGAGCCCATATCATATACCAGGGAGAGGAGGGCTTTGCTGGGTACTACCTGCATATTACTATGCTAATGCTCATGTACATTGACAAAAGGCTACTAAACACTTGATTAAACAGCTAATGAATTAGCCATATAAATTAGGGCCGAAGCAAATTTAAAGTGTCAATGGAAGGTATCATAGTTTTTGAGTCCCTTCTTTTGATTATCTTTCAGATGTTTTAATACTCAACAGGTAGATAGAAATTTCAGCTTTACAATAACACAGCCCTAAGAAGCCAAGATCCAGAGAGTAGATAGGTTTTTTTGAGTTTAATTTCCGAATTTACCACATGCACTTAGAAAACTGCCAAAGGAAATAAAATAATTAAGGCACTTTTAATGTGACAATTCACTTATTGCAAAGTTTTTTCAGACTGAGGGATTCTTATGAATTTCCTTCTTTCAGCCACCTTAATTCTTAAAGGTTGAGCAAAGATGATATTTAAAATTATGAAGTGATTTACCAATTTGTGAGAAATATAGAAATTATGAAAAAAACCCCCTTGTTTAATATTTCAGGAGAATATCACATTTATTAAAACAATTTAAATATATGTTCTACTGTCACAAGCTTGTCACATAGTAAAAGTGATTAATCCTTCAAAAAAGTATATAAAGAGGAAGCATACAATCATTCCACAAATTTTTGCAAAACTACGTCATAAATCCCCAAAATATGTAAGACAACATCCACCATTGGTCACACTTGAGCCAAAACCCCAATTTATTTCTTAGTATCAAAGTTTTATGAAGTTGTTATTTCTTTCTTTAGATAGATAAAAGCCTTGATAATGTTTTCTGAAGAGCTTGGAAGTTTAAAAACTTCCATGTCAGACCAGGGCACTACAGATGCAAGTACCCGATTTTCTGAAGATGACAAATTTCCTTTATCCATTTGCCATGGTCAAAGCCAATGGGATTGCTAACACATAGAAGAGTACCCAGACAATCCACCTGTTATACAGATGGCACTTATTGCATCCAGCTTTCCTCTGCTGTACATAATGGTGTTTTACAATCATAGAATCTTCAAGGTTGGAAACAACCACTTAGATCATCAAGTCCAACCATCTGTCCAACACCACCATGTCAACAAAAGGTTGTCATGGAGGTTGACAGAGGTCAACTGAAAGTTCACATAGAGGTGCAGGCACAGTTCCCCCTTCACTGCAGCCCACCAGGGACGGCCCTTTGCCATTCCAGAAGAGATCTGAAGAATTAGTAGGGCTGTTTACACAGAGCAGCTAAAGACCCTTTTACCACAGAGGACCTTTGGCACAGTGGCTGCTGTACCTTTGGTCAAGCCGTCAACCTCCCAAAAGAGGTCTGGGAAGGGGCACATTCAGCCAGGATGCTTGGATCTCTGCCTGTTCCATCCCAAGCAGTGACCTTTGGCAAAGCCCTTCCCAGAAGGCATTGCTGAGAAGACCAGTTGCTTACTTCTGAATTCATCTCAAGTTAATTTGTGCAGCAAAGTGATGCCAACATTTTAAGACTTCTAGAACAACATTTTACAACTGGAGTCCTGGAAAAATAAGAGGTCACAAGATAAAAATCTCTCTCATGATCAAAGTCATGTCTTAGCTTTATTCACCCCAAACTCGACGTACTTGATTTAAAAATCAAGCACCTACAAATAAATACATTAATAAATACGCATGTGTGGAATAAACAGATCCAAATCACCCTGGATAGCAAGCAGCACTCAAGCTCACCATGTGTGATGGAGAGTGACCTCCAACAGAGAAGGGAGGCAGAACCATAGCCAGGGACACCAGTGGAGTCTCCTCCCTGGTCACCCCTTTAAGACAGGCAACTCTCCCCTCCCGTACATCCCTTTATATATGGTGTTTTTAACTCAAAGAAACAGGAGTAATCTCTTGTTTTTCAAGAATTTTGCAACTTGTTTCTTCTAAAACTCAAGAGAGAGGAACATATCCCTGGAATTTGTCAGCTAAGCGTAAATCAAATCATATTTAGGGTTCAGGTACTCTAATGCTACACACCACTAATTCCCAAGGAGTTTGCACACCTAGAAAGTATGCTACACTGTATGCCAAAGTTAACAGTTAAACATTTCTTGCTAGTAAATAGGAAAGGTGCCCAATTTCCCCTTCTCAGAGTGGGCAGCAGTAGGAGCATGAACATGGGACAGAAAGGACAGAAGTATGTAGAACTTAGAAAAACTAACCGAATTGGTTAGTGCAGAATCAAGAAAGCTGTGGGGAAAGCATCCCCCTAAATATTTTATTTTACAAATCCAGTGAGAAATAGATGTGTATTTTATTGGGCAACACCACTGTCTAAGAGAAACAAGATATATAACAATATAATACACTAACTGAAATAGCTGCAATTATTTTTTCATATGGTAATGGCATCCTAGCTGAGAGCACACTTCCTTGTTCTTTAAATACCTTTTGTTTATACTTAAGGAGACAGATTTTGCATCAAGTATGTTTACCTCATCCTGGAGTTGAGAAAGAAAAGAATCTATTCTGGATTGACTCACGGTCAAGTAAGCAAAAGTGTAAAAACAGGAAAAAGGAGGAATAACTCTGGTCTGCAGATTCTGACTTTTGTCAGACCTATCACACCTGTTTGGGAAAAATAAAAGATATCTGGATGAATTTTAAAAAAGTCTCTATGCTAGAGAAGTTAACAGCAGTTAGCTTCAGAGAACTTCAGGTCAAACTCAAAACCAAAACGAAGTTTTTCAAAACTGAAATGCCCATTATAACTTTAAGACATGAGTGCATATTAGAGTGTCACCTGGAGAGAGATCAGCAATTATTCCACAAATACCTAGTGCTAAAGATCTGCTTTCTGTTGATAACTTTGTTTTTTTTAAAGAAGGACATTTCCAAAGCAAATTTTGAGATCTGCCTTCTGGCACTTTTTAGAAGCAGCCAAAGGAGTAAACTGCTACAGCACAGAGTCATCCTTGACTGAAAGGAGATATATTGCAGGGAAACAGCAGAGGAAATGAAGGGGACAAGGGACTCTAATCAGACTGCTTATGGAAAGCACTGAATAAACAAATCAAATCTGATTTTAAAAAGGCTTTTAAGGAACTTCTCCTTTCCTAAATAAAAGGAAAAAAGAAGGTGTAATGAAGCAGAATACAAACACATCACACTCTAGACATAAATCTGAACTCAGTACATTATCTATCCCATCATCTATATATGACGAGAGGAAAGAAGCAAACATCTGGAATGTGCAAAGAAAGATGAAAGGCATCTGAGCCCATACGTTCTACATTGAAAGGAGCATGTTTACATCAATTTTGGTCTAGGATAATCTTTTCAGACCCATTAACTCACTGACTTGCCAAGTTAGGTGACCTCAGGAGTAAAGGCTACTCTCTAGCAGTGGTACAAGTTTCAGGTTTCCAGGAAAAGAGCATTCATTGTAGGGAATATATGGTGTGCGTGACAATGATGTGTAGAAGTAGCTGCCGCATGCGTGTGATAACAGTTAAAAGGAGGCAGGGAAAAGTTGTCATTTGCTATGGAAATGGACTCCTCCACTAATATCACAATGATTTATGACCACTTAATCAGCAGGCATTAAAGCACTGATGAGAAAAGCAGGGAAACACAGGCGAAGTTCTCTAAGCTTCCTGCTAAGCTCCTGCAACCGGGGAGATTGTGCAGTGACACAAAGGCTGGCTACCTCAAGTCTATTTGAAAAGACACCGGTGGCCTCATCAGATAACTGTATTTTACACGTTCATTCACAGATTTGGAACAGATTGTAGCTCCTTTCTCCAGGCATCTCAGAGGGAAGAAAAAATGATAGTGCATGTTGCTTTGTTACAGAGCTGTAATTTTGTCCAATCTACAATGAAAAATACATTAACTATATTCACTGGAGAGTTTAAGGCTTGCTTATAGGGGTGAAAAAAAAATGCACAAATTGTACTTTCACCTGCCTAACTAGCCTAGTTATTATAAAAACCCCACAAACCCTGTGATCAAGCAGTCTGTACAGTATGCTCACATGCCACTACCATTTGATATACTCTATAGTACAGTTTTGCCAGGTCTCATCTGAAGGTGGAGACTGAGGACTTGTTTTTCATGGAACGGCACTTTGCAAGAGAGCATCTTTTCTGACTTGCAGCTTCCACATGCAAAGATTAATTGTTTACATACTGTTGCAGATAAATCTTTCTAAAGCCTGCTATTTCTGTGGGCCATATGTTTGAAAAGTTTTACCCAAAGCATAATTATTTTTCTGCCACAAGAAAGTTGCTTTACTTCTTAATAAGAATCAAGGTTTTGGAACACAGTTTCTCAAGGGCAAGGTAGAGGGGTGGGGTTTTTTTTGTTTGGTTGGTTGGGGGTTTTTTTTAACTAAAAAGACCTGGTGAAAACTCTAGTCCAAGTACTTGGGGAAACTGGATTAGTAACTGAATATTCACGTTTGGATAGGCACATACATATTTCTCTCTTACATGGCTAACAGCTGCACGGAGTACTGTCTTTCCAAGAAATCACAACAAGATGTTTGTCTATGAGATTTCCACCAAGGAGAATCTCAGTTTTATGTTTTTTTCCCTTTCTTTTCATAAAACATCCCATTGTTTCTGGTTGCTTAAGCATTCCCATATTTAATCTTATGCTGTACAATCCTCCCCTTTTTCTGTTACAAAGTTAAGCATTGCACGTCTTAAAACATTCATTTCTTTAAATAAGGAACCAGGGGCTGGAGGGGTGGGAGGTGGTTCCCCAGCCTGTGCTCTCCACACAACACATTACTGACCAAGCCAGCAATCACATTCTATACTGACCAAACTTTCCAAACTGCAAAAGTTGAAATAAACCAGCCCAGAAGTGAAAGCAGTATGGGCAGCTGGGTATCAGTCATAGGCACGAGAATCATCTTGCTAAGCTTTTTGCCTAGGGACTTACAGGAGGGGACTGTGCTCACACCGAGCTCCAGCAGTTGATGTGTTTCACCCTCTGTTCGAGGAAGAGCTTTCCTCCCTGCTCTGTCACTCCACAACATGACTATCAAGAGAGATTAAAGGTCTAATTCTCAGGCCAGCTCAGATTTTGTCTGTAGACCAAAACCTGTAAGTTCACAAAGATGTAATGCATTCACATTTGGACTTTGTGATAATTCAAACACAAGATGAACATTGCCAATCCACCATGCAACGTAGCATAAGAGGAGAAACTTAAACCCTACTGGATTCAGAGGAGAAGCATCATCCTCTGCTGCCTGAAATTTTGTGAGGCAAGATGCTGGCAGGATACCAATGGAGAGTCCTAGAGGCAGGAAGGGCATGGCTCACTCAGATGCTGCCTGGCTCCAGAAATAAGTTTGCTACTTTTAAAAAGGGGGAGCTAGGGAAATCTTCATTCATTGCTAGGTTTATCTGTCAAACAGTATTCTGGGAAAGGGCACTGTCCCCACTCTAATACATCAGCTGGAGATCTCCTTGGAAATGCCTCTTCCTCAGATTTCCCTGCCAGGGTTAGACAAAGCATAGCAAGGAGACAGAACTGAAACAGAAAACCCAGATGAGTATGTGAAAAGAAAAAAAAAGCAAGGAAAAATGCATGGAACACTAAAATACCAGTGCACTTGCATGAAGTCACACACACACTTACAAATGATGGCCACAGTTTTCAGAACCGAGAAGACACTTTTTTACCATCTTTTTATTTTCTTTTTAAATCTCCTGCAAAGTCAAGATAGGATCACAAAGTTCAGCTGGTTTTAGGAGGATTAAGGTTCAGGGATTAGGCTTCATTCATTTGGGGATGTAAATTAGCAGCAGAGGGAGGGCAGCTGACTGGTGAGGAAAGGGAGGAAGGAGGAGGCAGGTCAAAGAGCAAACCATGCACGACTGCAGGCTTTCGCTGGCATAAATCTCAAATGACAATACATCTGGTCCTCCACCACAAGAAAGTAAAATGCAGGACTATTGCCCAATGTACCTGAAAAGCCTCCTCTGTTCCTAAGCAAATAAAGACAGAATGATAAAATCCGTGTCTCTGTTAGCAATAGCATCAATGATGGGGACATCCTTACAGCACCCTTCCCACTCCGAATAGCACAAGGAGAACAGAAATCTACTGATCTTCTTTCCTAAGTATCCCTCTGGCTCTGGTAAAGCTTCATGTACACAAAAGAACTCCAAAAAAACCCCACAGCTTGCTCCTAACCTGACTGCCCTGGGCAGCAGTAGCAGCGGGGCAGCGCAGGGTTACAACCAGAATGTACGCCTGTCACCCAAGAGTCTTCACGTCCACAGGATCCCCATATAATTCCAAATGCCTATACGATGCTCTGCCCAGCAGCAATGGAAAATTATCAGCCAGTTCCTCTCAGCCCTCCTTTTCAGATGGCTAGCTCTGCCACCCCAGGGTCTACATTAAAAATATACCACAACATAGTCTCCCTGAGAATATTTTTAACTATTGCTACCTGCCTTCAGCATGCATGACATCTGCTAAAGTTACCAGCGAAATAATTACTCCCACTGACAAGACTACAATGATGTAGTAATAAAAGAGCTATGCTGTGCTCTATTAGAAACAGAAATCCCACACCATTTCTGGAGTCCAGCTTTTTTACTGGCTAAGCAACAGGTTGCGTTCTATACATCAAGATTGGCTCGCAATGTTTGCAGTTAGAAAAGCTCATTTTGGCTTGAAAACTGAGTAAACATAGTCAGGAAGTGATTGAAGGAGCATGGACAGCCAAGATATAATTTATAGCTATTTTCCCACACTTTAAACTATAGTTCTGCTCTTTGGACTCCAAAATTATTGATATAATTAAAATATTAGATTGCCAATCCAGAGGTACCTGATACGATCTAATTCAATTGTCACTGTTTATTTCAGGCCATTTAAAAAGCCAAATCATTTATTGCAAACAAATCTGGAAAGAAATCATTCCAAAAACATACGCACATACATATATATATATACACACACACACATAATCTTAACTCCTATGAAACCCTCAGGACTGTACTGCCATTTCAACCTAAATTATTTAAGCAGCTACAAAACAATTCTTTGCATGGACCGGATGAGCCAGTGGTTAAGTAAGCAAGTCTTGTATTAAATCAGGAAGTATCTGCTCTGCTTTGAGTCAGGACACTACTTTTAGAAGAACCAAACTGAACTCTCAGGGGTAGCAGGAGGAAAGTTTTCTGCTGTCACAGACAGTCCAACTCTCTATGACAATAATTTCACTCCCTGATACTTGGTAACTCAGAAACCACCCCATGATAAGGATGGTAGACAAGGTTGCCCATGGTCCCACCAGCACACCCAGAACAACTCCTTGAGAACAAAGGTGCTCTGGACTGTGATGCCCCAAAACTGCATCAGTTGCTAGAGGTAACTGAGACACTGGTAGAAATCTTTTAGCAGTATAGGCTTTGAGGGGGAGAAAACGCCAGTCTGTTCCTCAACAAAAGCTCCTACCCCTTACTCTTTTGTTGGTTGCAAATGCACTTCAGCCACATCGCTGTCTTCACTGGCTGTGCCACAACTTTCACCTCTCTGCCCTCCAGACTTTTCCTTGCACTCGTCTCTGCTGACTCCACAGACCTATCCTGCAGATCCCCCCCATCCTTTACCGCACCTCTAACTCATCACACACAGCTGTGTAGAAGCATCATAACACAACACAAAGATATCAATATTTACTCCCCGTTCCCTTTTTTCCTATTTTTGCATCTATTTACATGGAGAGACACTTTACAACAGCATGCAATGGAAATTACCTTCCCCCTTTATTTTCAGTTAGGTAATATATTTAAGCTTGACTTATAGTGACGTTTACAATGAAAATTCACACTCAAGCATCAGTTCCATTGCACATCCTTGCCACGAATCAGTTGCCTAAGAAGCAATCAAATTACAGCAGTTTTTTTTGCCAACCTTTTAATCACATCTGTGCCAGCTAATGATAGCACTATGGCACTAAAGGATTTTTTAAAAAATTATTTCTTTCCAAGATGAAAACATTTCAAATATAGACCATGCTATTTTTTTATTATGGATTTCCACCTTGGCACCAATAAAGAGATGCAGAAATTCACCCAAAACTAAAGCTTTTGATTTACAGCCATTAATCCCCTGTAGTCTGCTTTCTGAAATACCTTCAGTCCAGAAAATAAATATTCTCAAGAACACATTTTCTTATTGTGCTAAAAATACCAGCAAAACAAATACAGCATTTGCTGGTGTTTCTTGTTAGCAAAGCAGAAGAGGCACAGCACCTATTATTTCACATCTCTTTTACATCAGGACACATTTCAAATTGTATGCCTTTCTGCAGTTTCTTTTGAATAGCTGAAAAATACATGGGGACAAAATATATTTTTAATAGTTAACTTTACAAATTAAAACACATCCAATATTTAATACCTTAAAACAAATGCAATTCTCTTACAGACAGAATTTCTTTAGGTTTGAGGATATTGGGAATTACTCAAATCCAAAAGAGGTTCAGACATCTTTGCATTTTTTTCACCTGTCCATATTTTTTAAAGTATATAAAACTTGAAACAAGACATTTGAATGAATAACTTTTCAGTAATGCAGACTTCTCAAATTCTTTCTGAAAGGTCATAAATTCCTCAAATGGCAGGTATGCAGATACCTAAAATGCCCAGCATTAGCCATGTAGCTATTCCAAGCAGCTGCAGTGCATGAAAAAAATAAATACTGTGGAAATAAGTAATATATAAGAATCAGATCCTGCTTCATTAGCTTTGTTGAGATTCCTCAGTGTCAAAACAGTATTTATTAGATGCAGTTAAGGTATGTTTACAGCATCAAACTCTACCCAAAATAACCACAAGAAAAAGTACGGTAGAAGTTAGACAACAAATACTGCATACATTTATGAAAAGATTTAAACATTGAAAACTTTCTTAGGAATCTCTTGGGTTTTCTTTTCCTTTTTAAAAAAAATAATTTTGACTAGTGAATTTAAACTTAGAATAACTGCTTTTTCTTACAGTATGTCCATAAAAAAAGGATAGAATTAAAACCTCATTTTTGTATTATTTTAATAAGGTCCAATACAACATTTATTACCACCCATTTCCCATTTTTTATGAGGAATTGGTACTTTAACAACTTGGGCTTCCCTCCATAAAGATACATACAACAAATTTCTTAGAAGATCAAAGAGAAAAATTAGTCTAAAGTCTTTCATGTTTAAACTTTTCTGACAGATAAGCAGTCTGTGAAAGACATGTATTGGCATTTACACATAGGGAAGGAAGCAAAAGTCTGCACTGCCAAGACGAAAACAAAGGTATCTTCAGTGGATAGAATCATAGAGTCTTTCATGCTGAAAAAGATCTGTAAGTTCATCAAGTCCAACTGTCAACTCAATGCCATTATGTCTTCTAAACCATGTCCTGAAGTGTCACACCTACATGTTTTTTAAAGACCTCCAGGCATGGTGACTCCACCACCTGTTTGAGCAGCCTCTTCCAATGACCGACAACACATTTGGTGAAGAAATTCTTCCTAATACCCAATCTAAATCTCCCCTGGTGCAACTTGAGCCATTTCCTCTTGTCCTACTGTTTCTTACTCGGAAGAAGAGACCAAAACCCACCTCATAACAACCTCCCCTGAGGTAGTTGTAGAGAGTGATAAGGTCTCCCCTCAGCCTCCTCTTCTGCAGAATACACAAGTCCAATTCCCTCAGCCACTCCAACAGACTTGTGCTCCAACCCTTTACCTACATCATTGCCCTTTTCTGGACACGCTCCAGAACTTTGTCATCTTTCTTGTAGCAAGGGGCCCAAAGCTGAACACAATGTTCAAGGTGCGGCCTCACCAGAGTCAAGTTCAGGGGGATGATCACCTCCCTACTCCTGATAACGATTCCTGATTCAACCAAAAAGTTACAAGGATGTAACAGATCCTCAAAAAAAAATAAAAATCACTCGTGTCTTAAATTGATTAAAGACAAATTAAGATTTAGAAAGGGCAGGGTGCTTAGCCTGCACAGAGAAGGTGCTCCCCTGCCACACTGAGGTTCCTACTTTGAGTCTTTCTTCACTTACTGAGATCAAATTATTCTGATTCTGCCTGATCTTCATCACCATCTTCTCCAATAAAGTTCTGTTTCATGGGGTTTTGCTTCTTCAGTGACTTTGGTCATTACTTTCACATAACCTGCCTGATTCCTGTATCAGATGAAGGAACTTGAAGGTAGAAAGCCATCTTGCTGTGACACTATAATACTTGTTTCTAGTGCTCGCACTGCACTTAGCCATGATTGCATGATGATGTGTTCACCTGAGAAAGACCTCAGAGTTAACATAAAGTTCTACCACTTGAAAATGGTGGTCTACCTGTTTGGGTTTTACAGAGCAATAAACTGATGCACTTCAACTTTTAGGAGAGGGAACTGAACTGTACTACAATTCTTAAAGCAGGTTGAAAGAACATGGAAAAGGAACTCTACCATTTCAGCAAGGTGAACCATTTGGAAGTAACTTTCTGCTTTTAATATGTTAATATTTCAGTTTATCAAGGCATTGAAAATTACAGGATATTTTTCTCCAGGTAACTTTTTTCCCTCTCAACACAAGAAGCAAGCAAGCAAAAATAAATCATGCATCAATATCAGATTAATCTGTACAATTATTAGCCAGAAAAACTTTGGTTGCCTCCCCCATAATGACAAAGCATTTAACAGGAAAAGAACAAAAAAACAATCCTGCTGTCATTGTCTCTGTTTCCCACTGTCCATCTACCTACATACAATCAAATACTGATAAAAACAACACTGAAACTAAAGAAATGTTATGCCATTGGCTCCACAGGGACAGGATTTCATCCTTTGCACCTTGAGTACACAGCCTATACAACACCACACCATGGCTTTTTCCTCCCAGTTAATAGTGGAATAAAACATTTCTTAAACTTCTGCCTAGACCAGACTTCCCCAGGAATATTCTTCATGCCAGCTGAGCAACAGATCAAACATTCAAGGATGGCATTCCACACCTGAGGAAGCTAAAGTAGATGGGCTCCACACAAAACAAGGTATCCTGTTTCAATTCAAAGATTCACACAGATTAGAAAGTGAATAGTGGTGGTTTCCCAAGTTTCTAGACTATCCTTGTGGTGGGAGTGATTCACACTTCCCAGTGTCAGTAAGAGCTGTCAGATCTCAGCCGGCCACATTGCCTAGGTATGATGAAGACCCTCTTATTTACCAATGAAATTGAGAAACTGATTTTAACATTTAATGTGCCATATCTATTTTATTTATAGCCTCTAAACCCCAATGAGGCATGGCCTTTGCAAAATGGGATTAAACAGAGACGTAAACTGCTACACAGAACTATGGTGAATTCAATTTGGGAAGGAACTGGAGGTTTCTCTCATTTTCATGACTTCATCAAGAACCCTGCCAAGAAACCTCTTAAAGAAGAGAGGTGGCAGCCTGCCTCAGAAGTGAGGACAGCTGCCCCTAAATCAAATGTCACACAGCTTCAAACCCTGAGGAGTCATCAGTCATGCTCCCAAGAGAGGAAGAAGCAGCCTCCTTCCTTGAGATCAATGAGGCAAGCACAGAATACTCCTTCTGCTCTCCTAAGGATGATTGATGACTCCTTAGCAGCTCAAGTGCCTGACATTTGATTTCACTCACTGATAAGATTGTGTCTATCCAAACACCTTTTAGTTAATGTTTCCAGGGCCTCAACATAGCTGTTCTTTGTGACATTTTACACAAAGCTCAATTGTTCAATGATTAATGAATTTCTCAGCTATGGAAGAAATTTCTGTAGGAGAATTTCTAAGCCCTGTTGCCTGATATTCCAATCACAACACAAAATTGGAATCCAGGCTCTTCAAGAAAAATAGTAGGAGATCTCCTGCATTTATCTAATGACACTCAGTGGGGAAAAGAGTCCTCCAAGAAAACTGGCCTCTTTCCATAACACTTTAAAATAGACCCTTCAGGTCTGCTTTCCAGAAAATCTAATGTATTGATTGATTAAAAAAATTTCCAGAACTTTAAGAAGCAGATTTACGCACAATTATAGATTTCAACAGATTTAAATATGCTTTATACCTTTCTTATTTTTCATAAAGCACCATATTAATATCCAGCTATTTATTTCATATTTTGAAATTATGCAATCAGCACTTTTTGAAACTATGCTAGGTAATGCTTTGTTACTGCAAGACACGCTTTTGTTTATAGGTTCTACTTTTGTTTATAGGTTCCAAACCACGCCTGCTTTCTATTACATCTAGCTGTATTAGAGGTCTTGTTAAATAAACATTTTAATATAAATTGCACAGCACTATTTACATATATTACTGCACTTGTACTAAATTTTTCTGCTTTTAAGATGGATATTGAATTAAAAGCTTTAAGCAGCTCTATTTTTATCTCTTTTATGATATCACAGTCAGGAAATGCAAGAGTGCTTTCTGTCCCTGGTTTTATAAGTGCCATGTTCAGTTGGATTCTGCCCCTGGGTGCCTTTGGGAATTTTACTTTGCACAAAATTCAAAAATTTCTGATAAACACAAGAATCAGACAACTCAGAAGTCTGTCAGGAAATGCATTCAATGGAGCTAAACTCCCAACAGGCTGTCAGTTATATCTGTATAGCTTTTTTTCCAGTTCCTTTAAGGTCAAGTGTTTCATCTAGTCTGACTATTACTTTCCTTACTTTGTGAAAAAGCATACTGGTAAATCAGAAGAATACTGCACCACACTGGGGGAAAAGGTGATGCCTAGAAGCATGCCTATCTTAACCCTTCAGGTTGTGTGACAGGACTGGAATAGCATTACTGTCAAAGAAAAATGCTCCATGTAACCTTTATCATTTTTCCAATACCAGTCCACTGGAAGAAACCAGAAAGAGAAATTCCAAGTTTGTACTTGCCAAATGAATCTTTCATTTAAAATATGAAACAAAGACATTGCTCCTGCCAAGCACTGCTGAGCTTCGCTGAGGCCTCGCGTGAAAAAACAAGAGCTCCGACTATTTGGAATTCATATTTGATGGAAAACTTGGGCTCGTTCCCACTAAATGCAAATAAGAGACTGCACGTTACCTTGAAGCTCTTTAAATTAAAAATGATACTGACACAGATCTGTGCCAAATTAACTCAGCTATGATGAAATGATTATAAAAACATGGTGTTACGAACTGTCTTGGCACTTAAAGACATGAGGAAATCTCCATAACACTCTGAAAATTTGTTAAAATTCAAATAAAGCTTGGTTTTGAAGTCAACATTTTATTTCTAAAACATTATACTCTTGAACAATTTCAAATGCTAAATATAATGTGATATGAAATAAAGAAAATATGTTGAAAAATACACTTTAAGAAACCCCTTTTAACATAATGGTAGCTTTGTAATCCTAGCATACTTTAACGTCAGAGGTTAGAAGATACATTAGGTATGACCTTTTGGAAAATTGTGTTTGGTTTATAATATAACCTTATAATATCATCTTGGACTTTTCTTTGCTAAAATACTGAAATAGTTTTTCTTTCCAAAGCAGACACAAAAATCATCTCACATTCTCTCTCATGGTTCATTATGAGAAAAACTAAAGTCATGCTTAAAAGATGCCCTCAGCAATGCTGTTAAGGACAGAAAAGTTGACATGCAATCTGGAGCTTACAACATACTCATTTCTAATTTGAAGTGTAACACCTAAAATATGAAATGAATACTCTCCAGCTTGAGGGAGACTTCTCAAATATCCTCTAATAAGAACCTGTATTTTGAGAGTATATGAAGATTTTTGAAGGGTATGTTTGTTTGACAAACTTTCACAGTTCAACCAGAAGTAGCTACATAAAGTGGTAACAGATAATTTTCAAATTCCTTTCCATATCATGTACATTAGGAAGCAGGGCAGTAAAATTCTTCAAGGAAAATTATGTTCTGAAGCTGTCAGACAGGCTCCCTTAAAAACTGAATTCACACACAGATATGGGTTTGTGTGCATCATTTTTCCCTTCCCCCTCATTAATCTTCAACACAGTCAACTCCAATTAAATTTATTAGGATAAATATTTAAACATTTCCATGAAAGCAGTTGATTATCAGGAAGACAGAGATCACACTGGTGTGTTCACTCAACGCACTGAAATACTACTAGACTTCAAATAACCCACACGGAAAAGCACATTTATGAATACCTTAAACTGGGAAAAGTCACATTGAGAGGTATGGCTGGTGTGGGATGGGTTGGAAGAGAGGCCTAGCATTCACTGCTAGATATGCACAAGTGCCCAGGTTAAACTGGGGAATACCTAAATTCTGAGAAATACAAATAGTTCCCAGAAACAGTCGAGATAAGCAAAAAAGAGAAGAAACCAGAGAAGACACTTGGAAGCCTGTCAAATTTCCTCAGAGCACACAGTCAGCCCACTTGGCAAGCTCACAAGGAAACCCAGCTTGCATCATTGTGACTCTCAAAGTCTTCCCCTAGAAATGCCTTGAAGAGACAATGGTTTTCCAAATCTGTGTCCATGAGATGACTGTTTTGTAGCTGGAACTCCTTTGATCAAAAAGTTCAAAATTCAGTGACTTTTTTCTGACCCAGAAGACATCTTCAACCAACAAAATTTTCAACTATCAAATGATCTACCCTTCGCCATTTACTCCTATTGTTCAGAAAATCTTCATTCTGGCATTTTCTAAATTTTTAATGCTTAACTAGAAAGCAAGCAATTACTAGAATAAATCCCATGGGACTGGGTACTGGAAGGAAAAGGTAGGTGGTCAATATTCAAGGACCACTTCTTCCAAGATCAAGATCAGAGCATAAGAAAGGGAGGCAAAACACCTACGTGGATAAACAGGGGACTGCTGGGCAAATTCAAGTGGAAGAAGGGAGTCTACAGGTCATGGAAGGAGGGCATGGCCACTTGGGACAAATATAAGACTGTTGTCAGAGCATGTAGGGTGGAACTAGGAAAGCTAAGACCTCTTTGGAATTCAACTTTGCAAGGAAGGTCAAGGACAACAGAAAGGGCTTCTTCAAATACACTAGAGACAAAACTAATGCTAGAGGCAATGTAGGCCCTCTGTTGAATGAGGTGGGTGCCATGGTGACTGAGGATAGCAAGAAGGTGGAGTTACTGAATGCCTACACTGCTGATGACTGTTTGTAGGAGCCCCAGATGGCTGAAGCCCCAGAGGAAGTCAGGGTAATGATGAGTCTGCCTCTGTTGATGAGGATTGGGTCAGGGATCAATTAAGCCAACTGGACATCCATAAATCTATGGGTCCTAATAGAATGCATCCAAGGGTGCTGAGGGAGCTGGCAGAAGTCATTGCTAGGCCACTATCCATCATCTTTGCTAAGTCCTGGGAAACGGGAGAGACGCCTAAGGACTGGAGGAAAGCAAATGTCACTCCAGTCTTCAAAAAGGGCAAGAAGGTAACTACAGACCAGTCAGCCTCACTTCCATCCCTGGAGAGGTGATGGCATGACATCCTTGGTGTTATCTCTAAGCACATCAAGGATAAGAGGCCTATTAGGAGCAGTCGACATGGTTTTACCAAGAGGAAGTCATGTTTGACTAATCTAATTGCTTTTTATGACAATATAACCAGGTGGATAGATGATGGTAGGGCAGTGGATGTAGTCTACCTTGAGGTCAGTAAAGCATCTGACACCGGCTTCCGCAGCATCCTCACAGCTAAACTAAGGAAGTGTGGTCTGAAAGGTAGAGTAGTGAGGAGGACTGAGAGCTGGCTGAAGGAAAGATGACAGCGAGTTTTGATCAATGGAACAGAGTCTGTCTGGAGGCCTGTATCTAGTGGAGTCCCTCAGGGGTCGGTACTGGGACCTGTACTATTCAATGTATTCACTGATGACCTGAATGAGGGAATAGCGTGCAGACTCAGCAAGTTTGCTGACCACACAAAGCTGGGAGGGGTGGCTGATCTGCCAGAGGGCTGTGCTGCCATTCAGCAAAACTTAGACAGGCTGGAGAGTTGGGCAGGGAGAAGTTTAAGTAGATTTAATAAGGGCAAGTGTAGGGTCTTGCATCTGGGGAAGAACAACCCCAGTTACCAGTACAGGTTGGGGACCGGCCTGTTGGAGAGCAGCATAGGTGAGAGGGACCTGGGGGTCCTGGTGGACAGCAGGATGACCATGGGCATCCTGGGGTGTATTATAAGGGATATGGTTAGTAGGTCAAGAGAGGTCCTTCTCCTCCTCTACTCTGCCCTGGTGAGACCGAATACACCTGAAATACTGTGTCCAGTTCTGGGCCCCTCAGTTTAAGAAGGACATAGAACTCCTTGAAAGAGTCCATGCAGGGCCACCAAGGTGATTAAGGGAGTGGAACAAGTTCCTTATGAGGAGAGGCTGAGGGAGCTGGGCCTCTTTAGCTTAGAGGAGAGTAAGGGGTGACCTTGTTAATGTTTATAAATATGTAAAGGGTGAGAGTCAGGAGGATGGAGACAGGCTCTTCTCAGTGATGGCCAGTGGTAGGACAAGGGGCAAGTTGGAGCACAGGAAGTTCCATGTGAGAAGAAACGTTTCCACAGTGAGGGTGACAGAGCACAGGCTGCCCAGAGAAGCTGTGGAGTTTCCTTCTCTGGAGACACTCAAAATCCTCCTGGACACGTTCCTGTGTGATTTAATTTAGGTGATCCTGCTCTGGCAGGGGGTTGGACTAGATAATCTCCAGAGGTTCCTTCCAACTCCTAACATTCTATGATTCTGGGATGCTTAGAATAAATGCCTATTTAAAATAGAGTAAAAAATGTTAAACTCACAGCTTCCAACCCTTGCACCTAACTTGTGCATCTGGAAAACATTGTAAGTTACCATCCTCCATTTGGAACCATTAATAAAAGAGGAGAGGTGTTTTTTCTAATTGATTTCAGTTATATTTACTGATAGAAATGCCACGTGTCATCCTGAGTTCCGTTTTAGGATCACACTGGCAGTAAGCTCTACCTCTCGCACTGTTTTCACTTTTCCTTCCAATCCTGCAACTTTCCCGAGTCCTTCTCCCTGTCCAGTAAGACCAATCTGAAAGCCAAGCTTTTCATTCAATTCTCTTTCTTATCATCCACACTGACTACTTCCCAACAGGACCCAAACTCCTGCTGATTTCAGGTCTCCTCTGTAACAAACACTCACGTTCAAATCCATGCCTTTCCTTGAACTGATCAGTCATTACCATACCTTCCTCAGATCTATGAAGTATCTTTCTTGCAAACCAGTAAATCATTTTCCCTAACCCCAATCTAAATTCTAACACCACCAGAGCTCCTGCACTACATCTTGGTTCCTCATCAGATCTATCCCATATCTCTCACATAATTTTTCAGTTTTTGATGTGGCTTAAAACTAGTCTATTTTTCAATTATCAGATCAGTGATGGGCCACCACCCCAACCCATGGTTTACTAGCTTCTCTTTTCATATCTCTTCCCAGTCCTGCCAATATAGAACTATGTGTCTAATGAGCAGCCTAAATTTTGATCTAAGACTCCCAATTTTCTTCTTTCCTGCTGGGTTCCCATCACTACCCTCTACCCTTACTCCAGATTTGATCCTGCCTTTGGACATACTGAAAGTACAGGAGAGGTCTTGCAGACCACAAAGAGAAAAGACCCTAAGAAGCAACTGGCTAACTGCACATTACAAATAAAGTCTTAAAATTCTCTTTTGGTAGAAGCTGTAAATTGTTCCCTACGTTAAAATACATAAAGAAATTCATGGTCAAACCACAGAACGAACAGACAAATAATACTCACCTGAAATATTTGTTTCAAGGAGAAAAGTGCCCGTCTCAGGTCCCTTCCATTGGAATTGTAAAGTTTTTCTGGGAAAAAAGACAAGATAAAGAAGTTCAGCATAAACAAAACTGACAGCATGGC
Source organism: Laterallus jamaicensis coturniculus (assembly GCA_022605575.1). Classification (NCBI taxonomy): domain Eukaryota; kingdom Metazoa; phylum Chordata; class Aves; order Gruiformes; family Rallidae; genus Laterallus; species Laterallus jamaicensis. The sequence goes on along the minus strand of JAKCOX010000036.1, from coordinate 5,645,854 downwards.
AAAAAAGCAGTACAGATTTCAAGAGTCATAGTACCCATTTCCCACTAGGTAGGCTGCTGATAAAGAAAACAGCCTTGTTTTTTATCAATACAGACAAGACTTGCTCATTAAGAAAGCACAAGCAAAACCAGAGTTTAGTTGTCTATAACTTCAGGTGGCATCTCTCAGGTAAATTCACAACAGCTTCAACAAGACCAGTGAGAAAGGATGCTCTTAGGAGTTCTTTCAAATGCCTAGAAAGACTGCTCATAAAGATAAATTTAGGGTTTACTGAAAGTACCAGATGAGTCTCAAAAGACAACTGAGTGCACTCTTTGCTTTTGTTATCAAAGCTAGAACCACTGAATCCCATCCTTGACTGCCTTCCCTCTAGACATTCTTTTCTCATGCTCTCATCTTTCTATTGTTAAATCTTTTCTGCAATGGCAATGAACGTTAATACCAGAAATAGTCGGACAGTCTGTTCTAAGCATAATTCAAAACAGTGTTTTATTGTCATGAAAACTGATCTTGATCTTTTTCTAAATGAAGCAGAAGCTTTCTTTTCATCATCCAATACTGAAATATATTACTTCATTTATTCCCCTACTAAAGCATACTCAAACAAGTATTCAAAAGCAACTCCTCTGCTCTCTATCTGTACACTGTCACAATGTTTGTGCCTTTGGAAGAAGTCTGGGACTGTACATCTCAAGTTTATTATTGCATATTTGGAAGTGATTTGTGACTATGCATGCATACAGCAGAAGGTATGCCCTTCGAGTCTTCCTAGTCTACTACCTCTGGAGTATCTGAGAGAGATTATATGCAACACTTCTATAGTCCTAAAATGAAATTTGTTAATGTGATCTGAGGCCAATTACCCAAGGAAAATATAATCTTTATGATCACCTCCCATGACACACCTTGCCTCACCCATAGATCATCATGGAAGGACCTCTTCTGCAATGGAGAGTGGCCAGCAGGTCACGAGATCAAAGCTGGAATGCCCAAGGAGTGAGAATACTTTTCCGAGAAAATGAAATATCAAACCCCAAAGGTTTATTTCTTACTTTCCCTTGTCTATTTCTCTTTTAATTACTATTTCACATTACAAATCAAATTTTATTTCCCTCTGTCAGGAAGTTACAAAAAAAAGCCTAGCATTTAAGGATTCAATGCATTTATAGCTCAGTAATAATTTTTTACTTCAATCAAAGAAGGCAGGTTTTAATTTTAGAAAAACATTTCTTATTCCCAATGGTCATCTTCAGCCAAAGGAAAAATGTGAAGTAAAACTTCAGCAAAAACTTACACTTTTTTTTGGTAAACTTTGAAAGTAGTTTTGTTCATCCCTAATTGCCTCTGATTTCAAAGGCAGAACGTGTAGAATTGGCAAAACTATTGTTGTTATAAGTTGTCTCCTTCCTTGCACTGTTTATAGATTCCTGACAAAACACTGGAGGAACGGATTTCACTTCAAGCCATAAACTTAGAGGCATACTTTAATTACTCTTGCTTAAAAAATACACTGGCATGTGAAACTACATTTCTTGGCAGGATAAAGAGTAATTTTGTCAGGAAAGCTTAAAGAATAATAAAGGTCTTTTAAGACCCAGTCTGTCAACGTTACATGCCATATTACACAAAATATTCCTCCTTGAAAGATACCTCCATCTGGCATTTGTTATTACGAATTTCCCTCTATTCATAATTCACCAGCATCATTACGAGCAGAATCTCTCCAAACAAGGCACTACATTATCATCTTAATTAAGAAAGGCACCACTTCTTAAAGTGCTGGCAGCTTTGTGTGTAAATATCAATGTCCTAAACAAATGCCATCTGTTGGTCTTGGTCTTAAACAGGAAGAATCACCCTCCTGGCCTGGGGTAAAGTCCTAACGAAGCATTGTTATGATACCATAACGCCGGGTGCTTCCATCGGTGCATGCAGATTTTTGGTACGTCTCAGAGGAACAATGCTGAACATTCTTCTCCTTGGTCTTTTCACAGAGCATAACATCATCCCTGGCCATCAGCTCAAACAGTGCTTGCATGTAGCAAAGGGGGTAGGAGTTATTAGCTGCAGCTCAAAAAGGAGGTCTGTCATTAGAGCTGAAGAATCAACACCTGCTGGAAGTACCATGCTTGGCCACAGCAGTGGCAATGATACAGCAGCATGTATCGTAAATGCTTGAGCTGGTCTGACACCCCTTTTGAGGGGCAACAACCCAGTTATGTCATCTCACTTCTGATGTCTACTACCAGGGGACAGCAATCTGCTCAGAGACAATGTACGTTTTCAGATCTCTCTTCACGTGGATCTAATCTTGTTGAATCAGCTCAGAATTACAAGCTCCTGACCTCTTCACCTGTCAGTCCTACCCATGGGCAACATACTGACTGTCTGCGTAAGTCTTGGCACCCACTTCTTATAGTGGTGGCAGAAACATTCACGGAGCATAACCCAAGGAGGAAAGTGTGACAGTCACCCCTCAGAGTCAAGCTACATCAGAAGTAGTTTTGGTTTAGAAAAATGTGGTCCAAGATGAATCTCACCTAGGTCAGGAAAGCCTGTGCAAGCCTTAAAAAAAATGGACTTAAAAAACCCCCTTGCACTTGTATTGTATTTCTGCATGCTGTTTTTCAGAAAATGGTAAATGCAGGCACCAGACTACATCTCAGAGACTCTTGGTAAGATGCTCTCAAGCCTTTACAGGACTCCCATTTGTCAGCAGTAATTCTAACACCACAGGGACATCAGGGCTCTTCCCAAATGGCCCAGATTGGAACCAAGGCTATGAAAATGGCATCAGCAGGGAACTGACAGACAATAATCCCTGGCAGGCAATAATAACTCCTAAACTCTTTTTCTATTGCCGAAAATCAAACTAAAAAACAAAGAAGGAAGGGCACATTGGCTTACAGTGTTTTCATACTGAAGACAAGAAGCTGTTTTACCTGAGCAATTTAAAGCATTGTTCTCTTTTAAACAGACTGAGAAGTAGCCTGCTAAAGCACAGAGGTGACTAATTTGGGGACCCGATGAATGTTTATAAATATCTGAAGTGTGGGACACAGGGGGAAATGGCCAGCCCCTTTTCAGTGGTCTGTGGGGACAGGACAAGGAGCAATGGCTGCAAGTTGGAGCACAGGAAGTTCCGCACCAACATGCGGAGGAACTTTTTCCCAGTGAGGGTGACAGAGCCCTGGCACAGGCTGCCCAGGGAGGTGGTGGAGTCTCCTTCCCTGGAGATATTCAAGACCCATCTGGATGCCTACCTGTGTGACCTGTCCTAGGGAGCCTGCTTTGGCAGGGGAGTTGGACTCAATGATCTCTGGAGGTGCCTTCCAACCCCTGTGGAAGGGACCTCCAATTCTCTGGTTCTGTGAATCTGTAATTCTCACTGTGCCTCCTTGGCAGAGTTTTCTTTAACTGAAAAAAAATTATGCCTACAAGTTCCAAACAGGCATCCAACCTGCAACTATCACCAGAATCAGAAAATTCTGAGGTGCTCCAAGGACAGCCTAAAAGACCTACCTGCTCACAGTGGCCTTGCTAGAACACGCTACAGATAAGCCTGAATACGTAACACCAGGCTACTTTATGCCAGAAACTGACCCTCTGAAATTCACATGTGAAAACTCACCGCTACATCTCGCCCTGAAGCTTCACTTTACCTATGGTAAAACACATCTTCTGTCCTTCCCCAGGTCAGGTACAGGTTGGAGACATACTACATTCATACACCTCAAGATTAAAGAATATAAAACGGGTCAGAGAATTTGAGATATCTGAGTGTATCTACCTATTAAAGGCTGCTCTTCTGACAGTTATGTCCTGATAAACTGTGCTGCTGCAGTGCTTTTTACTACTCTTTGTCAAGAAATCGAGCTGCATCTGCAGCTGTGAAATAGGTTTAATTCTAGCTACCTAGGTGACAGAAAATTCTCCTGGTGGTTCCCTCTGATGTTAACTAACGCTAGAGGGCACTCCTCAATTCTTTATTTTATGAAAGAGAAGGCACTCTGTCTCTCCACAGGTTTCTCACTGATAGAACAACGCTGTTTGGGATGCTGAGTTGTTCCTTCATTAACCTTGAAACCTTGTTTTTCATCTGTAGACCGACTGTAGGATATCCTGAAAAATCAAAAAGCATCAGCACTGCCAACCTCAAATATTCAAAATTAGAGTCAATGCCTGTAAAACTGTCTGATAGAAAACCAGTTACTGGTATGGGCTGGAGTTTTTATTGACTTTTCTGTAGCAAGCAAGAATCACACGTGGTACCTTATCCTCCCCATCACAATGGGATGAGTGTATATGCTTGAAAGACACAGAGATTCCCTCAGCTCACTGCCTCTTTCTGCAGGCAGAGCATCAAAGAGAGACGGGCTTGTGATACGGACAGTCACGCATGAGAGACAGCAACCTGCAAGCACCTATTTTCTTGCAAGGGCAGCACTGTGGTTGGGAGAAAGCTTCAGACTCTATAAATAAAGCATGATTTATTACTTTGGGTTTTGTTTGCTTTTACTTTTGTAGAAATAATCCTCCTAGAGAGGAAAGGAAACTTAAACTAGCTGAAAGGGGATTTGTCCAGGTGAATTTGGTACAAACATGGCAGTGGAGGGAAACTAGTTTAGTCTGTAATCAGCATCTTTTCAGAAAGCAGGAGAAGCCTTTAAAGATATTTAGTTTATCAGACCACTAGTAGCTTTCAGAAGGAATTCTATATTTTCAAAGATGACTGTCAGAGACTCAAATTTCATTGGGTATTCAACTCTTTTGACTACATGGGAAAAGGAAGTTTTGAAATAAAATAATTAGTCATTATATACCTAATGAAAGTATTGACTTTTCTTCTACTTTCTATGGGCAAATGAGTGTTTTCAATCCACCATAATAAAAGAAAAACCAGAACTGGCTGAATATTTCTTGGTTCAGTCCCATGTATTACACCTGACCTCTGACCGACAGGGTACCACATCCTCCTCCCTTCCTCTTCCATCACACCCATTGAGTGAGTCCCTGGGATACAGTAATTTATGTAGCATCAGCCTTTTGAGCTATTGGCAAAGACTCACGAACATCTGGCTGAGCACAAATGGGAGTTGCTCTGCTTCACTTGCTGCTGCCTGAATGACCTCCACGTCTCCCATCCATGCTTCTTTTCTTTAAACTATAATTTCAAGATGAAGCTCCTTTCCTTACAAAAACATAAAAGGGAGATTAACTCCACATTTGATTACATTAGCAGGGTACTTGGTGCAGATCTAATTAACTGACATTTGAAACATTTCCTGCCATTCATTTCTCAAGTCCTCGCATGGGACAGAAGTAGCAAAATTCTCTGGCTTCTACTAGCCACTCGCAAACTGGCTAGTACTTTGAAACTAAAAACTTAATTCTTATCCCTTCACAACAAAGAATAAAACATTACCTTATGCTTTCACTAAGAAGAAGTATTAGTAATAGAAGCAACAGTCTTTTAGAATTAAAAATGAACAGCTTGGGTTTCCAACAGCAATGATGAAGGGAAAAAAAAAACCAACAAAGAAAAATGTTTATAACAATTAAAAAAACCTCTTTCTGTCAATGCCAAGTACCACACTTCCAAATTAATTACTACACTATTCCAAATTTAAATTGGTGTTATTCTATCTGAATGAATTTACACAAATACAAAATTAAGTAAAGGTTTGAGCAGCACAGTGAGAAGCCAGGCATATGGGTCCAATCCTGTGAACAGGCTTCAGGAAGCAGCCTGGAAGACTTCACTGGGTCACTGAAGTGGGCCCACGGGTACATATAGTGCTGCAGATCTGTAAAACAACTGTATATAAAACTAATTAGTGCAGTGTGCCAGTCTTTCACTGTATGTCAAACAAATTAAGGCAGTCCTCTAAGAAAAGACCTGGTCCTGTGCCAAGAACAGGCTCTCTAGTTGTGCTTTTGTCCACAAAAGCTAGTCATAAATGTGTTGGTCAGACAAGGCACTCTCCTTTTCCTCTCACACCCCCTAGAAATTACATGGAGGAGGATTCATTCACATGCACATTGCCCACTGATGCATTAATAGAACTGCTGCTTCATCTGAGATTGCCTCGTTTTGCATGGCACCAATCTTTGTGTTCTCTCTGAATTTGATCTTATTTTCTCTCCCCATGAACAGTTCGTTACGCATTAATTAGCGCAACACGTCGCATGTGGACTCATGCCATATATATTCTCCAACTGGTCCAGGGATAAATGATTAGCACTTAGCAAGGAAAAGGAGTTTTCCCACAACAGAGGACCCGAAGCCAAGCAAGCGGCTGCGTACAGATTTCGGGAAGCCTGACTACGCAATGCTGAGCCCCTGTCAGCGTCAGCGCTGACTGCTCGGGAGGAATGCGCAGGCTGCTTCCAAGGAATGCCGCCCCGGCTCCGCATCAGAGCAAAACCTCCCTCCCCTCCTTTTCATTCAGCCTCACAGCAGCTGCTTAGCTAATTATCTGGGACAGTGCGTCCCCTCAGTGAGCAGGGTCCTTTGCCCCCACTGGGAGAGGGGGATCCTTTGTGGGGAACAGGATCCTATTATGCCTGCATATGAGAAGAGCTCCCCTTCAAGCCTGCATCCCCTTACTTCTCTGTAAAGGACCCGCAGGTGGGGGGTGGGAGGAGGGAAAGACACAAAGCAGCCTTGGACATCCTATCCCACACCCTGAAGCCATGCTGGCAGAGGCTTAAGGCGAAGGGTGCAATGAGCCACCTGCAAGACCCAGTGGGCTTGTGGGTTTGGACAGGCAAGCAGGGAGAGCTCCATGGTGGGATCTCCACTGGGAACAAAAATTGCCTGACACAGCCAGCACTTCCGAGCATTTCTGTATACTCTGCCCCCTCTTCAAGGGCAGAAGCCTTGCAAGAAGGAACCAGCAGGAATGGCCCCCTGGATTTCCACAGGGACAGCACCCAGGTCAGAAACCCCACTTGGGGAAGAAGGATTGGGAAGAAGGATTCAAATTTTTTGAACATTTCTCTGAAATGCCAGACATCCTAACTTATGTCACAAGGCAATTAACATAAAACTGTTGGCACAAGAAAAATTATATGCTTAAATTTAGTGACAAATGTATCTACTCCGTGAGGTGCAAGCATCCTCTCCATGAAGTGTACCCAAATTCTTGCTCCTGTGTTTCAAAGAGACAAGGAATGAGATTCAATCATTTGTTGGAAAAAGAGTAACAACAGGAAAATTCTCGAGGACAGAGGAGAAAAACAATGACTCTGAGGATGAGGAATCGGACATGCATCACCAGAGAACCAGCACAAAGAGATGTACAGAAGAGCAGAGGGGAGTCAGTAAGAGGGAGAACAAGGAGCAGGAGGAGTGAAGGTTTGGAGTCCCACTAATACAAATAAATTAATGCTTGAAAAAAGCAGCAATGCTTAAACAATCACCAAAAAGGAACTAAACATAAGAATTCGGAAGCATGGAAAGCCCGAGTGCAAAACTGAATGATTTGTATAAAACAGAGACTGAGAAATCATCCTTCCAGGGTAGGCCCTTTTCTTTCTGAAGTTCTGGAAGATTCCCTCACCCCTGGCTCCAGGTCCTAATAATTTCTCGAGATTCATTACTAACACACAGATAAACCACAGCAACATCTAAGTAATTCAGTGAGATTTAGAAAAAGGAGGGGTTTACACACATAGCTGGTAGAAGGGACTTCCCAGTCTTCATCATACTCCACTCCAGGAGACCAAAATGTCTAAACATCCCTCCTCTCAACCTGTTTACTCCGCTTGGCTTCAAGCGAACCACACATCACAGATAAACCATCAGCCAGAGGTTCCCCTCACCAAGCCCTAAATTACTATCCCTTTGCTCCTATAGACACATGCATGTGGAACTAGGAAGAACATCTGTCACACTACCTGTACACCCTATTGCAAACAAATACCCATGGTTTACGCTAAAGGGAGATGCTAAAATGCAGAAGTGTTTTTAACAGTTACGTGAAATAGAAAGCCTTAGTTTTCTTATGCTGGATCCTGGAGGTTACAGCTATGGAAGCTGCTACTCTCTGTATGCTGTACTGCATTATGCTAAGATCTTCCTTTCACTGTTTGCACTTCTAATTTACTTAGTGTATTAAGGCCCGAATTACTCATAAGCAAGTGAAACAAGGACACAAACTGATGTGGGCTGGGAGCAGGGTGAAGCTCACTACTAGCACTTTTTCCCTTAGTTTTATACTTCTGTGCTCGCTGTTTTCCTAACTCTGTACTGCAGAAACACATCTCAGTTGTCTTCTACTGCTACTGGGGAAAAAAGGACATATGCAATCAAAAAAGCACAACAGGAAGAGAGCACCACAGCAGATGTGTGGTAATTATAAAGTAAAAGTTGGAATGGGACGTGACAACCCTGAGTCAACAAGGAATCACTCAGCTGCTCAGAAAGCAGCAACACCAATCCCAAGACACTTGAATGGTTCAAGCTTTTCAATGATTACAAAACTCCAGGTTTTCTAAATTATCTGTCTCTGGAGAAATAAAGAAAATGCACGGGGTGTTCACTGTAAAAAGCCAAATCATTTTTAGACCTGGCTTTTGTGGTCAGTCTGGAGCTGAAGAAATTATTGCCAGGCCAGTGCCACAAAAAGCATTTGCTGCCCTCTGTGAGCTGAAAGCTGTGAACAAACCAATGCAGCAAGGCACCTTTGAATCCAATTGTAACTTGAATATCACCGCAGCTATTCTTTCCATTTCCAAGTTAACTTCTCTCCCATGCATCCTCTCAGATTTTGCAAGCTAAATACAGAATTCTCCTTTATAGTTACATTTCCCATCCAGTCTGATACCTACTGCTAACCCTGGATATATGGGGAAAGCCTGCTGTGGGAAACAACAGCAGTGAAGTAAATACACGGCGTAGGTGCGTGGGCACAGTACAGATTTAGACCAAATCACTCAAGCACCTCAGCCTGCCTTCCTTCTTTAAAATAAAAAGCAACACTAGAAGGGCATATTTGAAAGTCACAGCCTTGCCAGGATATTAACAAAATAAAGATCCTCTGCCTCTTCAGACTATTCATCCCAGCTATGGAGACGCCACCGTAGCGTACTTCCCCGCACTGATTTATTTATACAGGTCCTCTCCACTTGAATGCAAAAGGCACTAATAAGCTCTTTAGTTCTGAAGTGCAGGAAGCAGCACTTGGGGCTGATAACTTCAAAGGAGGGCACTTCTACATGTCTAGAAACATACCGGGGTTGCTCTTCTGTAAAAGTCAAAGGGCTGCAGAAGGGAAAAGGCTGCGTAACAAGGTCAAATATTACAGCACCGTATTGCAGCAAGTGGTGATGGAAAAGACTTAAGAGGTCATCGTGTTCATCCCCCTACTAATGCAAAATTGTTCCCTAGAGAGTAATACAGTAGGAAACTAGTTGCAATGCTAAAATATAGGTTACATAATTCAAGAGAATGGGGCCAGGGAAAATTGCTAGAAAAGAAAATATTATAGAATAATTTACTGCTTTCTTAAGAGATTACTGTAACCACTGTGGCTAAAAAACAATCATAAAAAAAGTATGTTCAGGATAATCTTTAACACTTGTTTCACTTTACCAGTGGGACTCGGAATTGCTGACCCCAAGCTTGTGCCTTGAAAAAGCACATCAGTGTCTCTTGGATTACAGGTACTAATAATACACTAGTCATGATTTGAGTTTTCTGGGTTTGTTTCATTTTAAACACAGTGCCAACATGGTGCCCTGCATGGTGTTAGCAATCTATCAGCAACAAGCAAACTATAGCAACCTACCATCAAAAAAAAAAAGACAAAATATTTAGGCACACACCCACTATCCCTAGAATTAGGGATGCCTTATCTGTGCTGACAGCTTGGCAAGAGGCAAAACATCCAAGTGCAAAGACACCACAGGTCTGTGCCAAGAACGTGAATGAGCTCCAGAGCTTCAAGTTCAGACCATGTTTCACTGTTGCATAAGACAAGACAAAATATGTCCAAGTCTACCTCTATGACTAGGTTGTTCCAGTGCCCCAGTCCACCCACAGGAAGTGCATTAGGATTTGCCAGCCTCTGGACCTCAGAGGGTACAGCCTCCTAATTAACTGCATGTGTGTCACCCCATCAGAGGTCATTCCAAAATTTAGACATCAAGTAGGGATCACTCATCTAATGGCAAGGCAGCAGGCAAAAAAGCATAAGCAGCAGCTGATGAATATCCAATAACGCTGCTCTCCTCAGACTGCTGCTAGTGGTCGCAATAGTGCATATATCTTTAAATACCTGAGCCTGCATTGCCTACACACACATGAGACTTCCTGGTCTCACAGTCATGCTACTGGGAGCAAGGAGTTCCAACAAAATGTTAGGGTGGTCTTAGCCACTCCAAGTGGCCATCCAAGCATCCAACACAAAATCCTCACATAGGAAAAAAAAAGTAAACGTATCTGTGACAGAGACACACAATATATATGAAGATCCCTCTGGAAAACCTCTAGAAGAGGCACCCAACGTCAGTGGAGCCTCATCTATGGGATTTTTTTCCCCAAATTTAATTAAATACAGAATAAGCAAAGAATTTCAATGGAAATTCCATAGGATGTCCAGGATATTTATATCACTATTTCACTACATTTACTCAAAATAATATTGATTTCTAAAACTTTTTTTTTTTAATTTAAATTTTTAGACTTTCCCAGTCTGGAAACTCTTGCAATGTCTCTATACAACAGCCCCTTCCTTGAATTAAAAAACTGTACTTGCAGTTCATCTTTCCTAAACCTCTGATAGTCCTTCTTGTTCTTGAATATGGCCTCTAACGAATTCACATCCTAAATTGCCCAAACCCAGACATGGCAAATCAACTCGGGCTTTACTGTTTTCAAGTAAAGAGGAGAAAGAGCACATCGTTAGATGAAGACTTGGTTTTTCTTCAACACTACAGAATCACACAGCAAAGAACAATCCCTTAAGTAATAATCTCGTAGTTCCTATGTTGTTCCATAGTTACTAACATGGAACAGTTAAAGACATTAAGCTAGTTAAAAAGCTTTGTTCCGATAACTCAATCTGTCTTTTTCCATGGGTCTTGATACATTTTAGGGCTCTTGAAAGATGTTCTTTAGAATACTTGAAGGATATAGTTAAATTAACAGAAATTAAATTAACAGAGGCTGATTTGCAACACAGGGAGAATGAAGAAATATCAGATGCGCAGAAGGACAGAGCGCAGCACAAACACTTTCAGCAGATGTCAAAGTAATTCAGGGTCAGCAAGTTTCCCATCATTCTGAAATTGCTGGGACGCATGAAAAACACACCATTTTGGCAACTGAGAGGAAAAGAAAACCCCAGGAATAAACTGAAACAGAACCACTAAAATCTCGATCTAAATCCATGCCAATGCATGAATGTCATCTGATGTGGATGCCAGGTCAAGCACGTGGCCAGCCCTCATGCAGCAGCCTAGGGAGGCTCAGAGGTTCCTTCCTGCTAATCAACTCATCTCACAGTGCTTCCACAGCTACTGCGCCACATGCCTTGTTGTCTCATGGGTCACGATGGCTCGTGTTGGGTGCAGGTGGCTGGCACATCACATCTGCATCTGCCATACCATGTCTTGCAGCAAGAGGAACATGAACAGGCATCCCAACAACGTGGCAGAGGCACGGTGATAAGCGTAACACTCTAGGAAGGGAGGTAACACCACAGGGGAGCCAACAGCCTCAAGCTTCACATGCTGCACCCAACAGCCCTGCAAGAGAGCACTGAGACTGCTATTCCTTACTCCTCTGCAGTTTGCTGTTTTTTATTATTATTCAGATTGTTGTGCATATAAAGGCTTTTCCAGCAGTGGGGACACAACTTTGTACTCTCTTAAGGACTTGTACATCAGACTGCAAAGGCTTAGCAATGGAACTACGTAATGTCACATCTTTACAACAATGAGGTAAAAGCATGGCACTGCTCCACTTGCAAAGTGCCATGATTAAGATAAAGTATTGTTCCCAAAGCCACACATACTAAAAACTAGAAATCACTGATAAAAAACTTTGTTCACCAAGTGGGAACTTAACTTTCATCATTTCTCTCATGTTTTCATAGGTAAAAAACATCCCAGCTTTTACAGGAACAAGATACGCAATGCCAGTAGACTCCACAACAGCATGGCTGGATATAAGAGTGAGCGAAACTACAAAGCAAGTTTCTAAGCAATCATTTAATCCCCATTAACAAATACAACAAATAAAAACCTCTGTGTTACATGCCTCTCTCACTTGGATTGGGAAATCAATGAGTTTGCATAAATGCATTGGCCAACTCGGTCCCTGTAGCAGCATGAGAGAAGCTTGTAGACAAAACCACCCATTGCTCTAGCAACAGATTTCCCCTTCTGAAGCTAAAGCTGGTCAATGGCTCCCCAAGCTATGGTGTGCTGCCTGCTGGGACACCCGCTCTTCACCTCTCTCACCATTTGCGGAGACGGAGGCATGACAGACCCCAGAATGCTCCTAGAAATCAGTCTGAGGGAGTCCCACTTAATTTCCCCCCAACTCTTACCCATAAACTGTATTTCTAACAAATATAATTTAAATGAAAAGTTATTGGGTTCCTTTCCGAACAGCTCAGTCCTGTGCTGGGTCAGGGCAGTTTCCAGCAAGTCTGCAACAGGCACAAAATTCCGTGTTTCCAGCTGAACAACCCAAACGCTTCCTCAGTACCTCCACGTCTGTATTTGTTACAAACAGTAACAACAATACAAAGCTATTTCTGAGGCACATAAGAAGAGTTTTCCTTTTACCCTCCCCAAAGGAAAGGCTATCCTCTCAGCACTCTCCACATACCACCTACCATCCATTTATATTTTCAAACATTCCTGAAGTGCAATTTCTGTTTACCATACCGTGCGGCACTTGGCCTGAACTTGTTTAACACATGTTGGCGTTATTTATCCAAACTCGTTCATCACAGTTGTAAAACATCTGACAGAGGATGGAGGTTTTCCAGTATGTATCAGGCCTCTCACTTAATTCAACCACTGATTATTTCCACCTCTAAGTGCTTTGACCAAAGCCACACGAAAGCATTCAGCTATACTAAATTGTTCTCCGTTCGTTATTAATTCAGTCACTGGCTTGGAAAAGCTCTAGCTCTACTTACCAAATTAATTAGGAGAATATCAACTATACACACAGACATATTATCTCTCTCTACATATATATAGCCACACACCCCCATAAATACATATAAACACTAGTTACACATAACATTATATTTATGTTTATGTATGCTTTTTGTATATATATTTTATATCTATTATACACATATCAATGCAATCATTTTTATTTAGGAGGATCTATGTGATATGAATACCTTAACCACCATGTGGATCAGAAATTGTCATCTGTGATATAAATATGCAAAGTGTTTCTCTAAGAAAATGTAAGGTCCTTGCACACTGGTGTCTTCCTTTCCCTCATGTTTATGGAGAACTGGAAAAGCATCATGACCCTTGAAGTTTGGTGGTTTTTTTTTTAAAAAAAAGGCTTACACAGTTTATAAGCAAGTGAATGCTACAATTAATTCTTCAGAATGCCAGATTTTGTGTTCCTGATCTTTTGGCTTTACTACCCTTCTTAGCTACAGCTACCATCCTGTCAATTGTCCAAAGCATGCAGTAGCTCAAAGACTCTACGTGTGTTGATTAGGGCTGGCTCTAACATCCATCAAGAAAAAGATAGGCCAGAACTGATACTGATGCATAGTTACTCATATGCCAGCGTGTTGGTCAATCTTCTCTGATGTGCCTGATGTTTCCTGAATCAAGTGATTCAGCTGATCCTGAATTACTCACCTACGATGATACACTTTCTTCTCTACCCCTTCTATCTGCTGACACTTATAAATAACTTTTCTTGGGAGGCAACCCCAGGAAAACAGCATCTTCTGTGGAAAAAATGCCAGTCTCCCAGTGCTGAACATTTGCAGTCCCTCTGCTAAAACATGAGTAATTTCCAAATTCCTGCTGTAGGCAAGTTATATAAAAAAATTTAACCACTCACTGTCAGCTGAATGAATACTCAGATTTCTTTATTTGCATCCCCTAAGCAATGAGCCAACATCCCTCAAGCACACAAAGAAGGGGGAGTTCTCCTGACTGATCCCTGCTGGTCAGGCCTTCCAAATTCTGCCCTCCCTCGTGGAACAGGCGCTACCACATTAGCTACGAAACTATATGGTTCCCTGCTAAACCTCAAGGTCATGAAAGTACCGGTAGGTCCTATTTCAGCTGCACCATTACACAACCTTAACCACTTATCATAACCATGTATGAATGCAACCATCCCTGCACAACAAAACTGACTTGGCAAAGCAGGAGCAGTTGGCACCATGAACACCAAGCAGTCAGTCACTCAGGGTTCACCCTTCACAAGCACTCATGGATTTGTGTGGCCCTCATGACTTCACTGAGGAAACGCAGTGACAGATTCAATATGACTTTTCTGTAAATGGATTTATGACAAGAGTATGCATGAAGGTACTGTTGCTTTTCCTCAGCTAGCAAGGAATTTTCCTGTTTCCTATCAGCTCAACTAAACCAAACATAAGGATATATTTTGTATATAAATTAAAGCAATCAACCAGTTCTGGAGCCTTTATCCTTAGAAGTATTCAATACATGACTGGACACAGTCTTGAGTAAGTTGCTCTGGCTGACCCTGACTGGAGCAGGGAAGTTGGACAAGACAATTTCCAGTGGTGCCATCCAACTTCAATGACTGTGTAAATAGTCTTCAAACAGCTCTGTATAGTTTCTTGTCCAGTTGACAGAGCTGATGCATGCACATACTACAGGGCACATGCAACACAGATTCAGCTGCTTAACATGACATTTTTTGTTAATTTCCAGGCATAGGAAAACACAGTAATAAAATCCATAAATTCACAAATTCACTTAGTATAAACATCATGTGCACTATGTCAATGTAGTTAGGAATGGGATACTGGAACTGGGAAGCAGAAACTGTTCTGCTTTCTGTGATTACTGAGTACAAGTTCTGTATTGCCTTTTCACTTCTTGTCTCTTCCAGAAGGAAGATCTTTCATTGTTCCTTTTTTTTTTTTTTAAACATACTTTGCATTGCTCATTAATCATACTGACACAAGCCTATAACCACAAAACTAGAAGCAAGCGAACAAGCTAGCATCTGCAAGAACATTAAAAGGACCAGATCCTCCCTTCAGGGTTCCTAATTGGCTTTCCAGATCCAAAAAAAAAGATGTAGTTCAGAAAGTGTCATATGTGCTATGAGAATTGCAGATCCATCCACTGATGGGGGCAAACCCAGCACTGTTTGCTGCGTGGTTTGGCTACCTCACATGCTACTTTATTATTTTTTTTCCCTTGAAGAGCTGTGTAAAAACAACATTATGAACACCACCACCACATTTTCACTTGACAGCACAGGTTGGTTAGTGTAGATGTCTGAGTAAATAAATAATTCCCTTTCCTTTTCCACTTAAGGAATAAACACATTTCTTACGAGATTGACTCTGAAAGAAACACTGGATTACTTCTCTTTTTTTCAAAAGAAAGGATTTAGCTTTGTACACTTTAAGTTTACACTGTGTTAACGTTACTTGGTGGCCTAGAAACACACAGAGCAAATTATACATGATTTAAGGGACTCTCTCAAGGACAGAGTTTTCCTGGGAGAGTGAGGCCTGGGGAGAAGCCGAGGCAGTAAACTGAGAGTGAAAAAACCCTGCTTCTCTTAAGTCCACTGGATCTTTGCCACTGCCTTTGAGAGCTTTTACCTTCTGAGGGCTAGTATGGATCTGACCTCTTTGCCTCCCTCCACCCCCCACCCTGTCATTATTTCTAAAGTCTATACAAAGCCACTGGAAAATAAGGATGATGACAGGGGATGAGTGCAGAAGGCAGCTCCAGCAAGAAAACAATAGGGTTTGTAAATCTGATTATATTCTATTACAGACAAAAAACAGGAAAATGTGGTTTCTTAGAAGAAACACAGGACATATTATTACTACCATCTACAGAAGGAAAACCATGAAAAAATAACTAGTAGCTCATGGTTGCCTTAGTGGAGCTCCCTGTCTGCATCCAGTACTAATCATCCATACAGAAAGCAGACAGTGAAGTCAAAGGGACAAAATACCATTAAAAAAATAATAATCCTTTTTCTCTGGACAGAAGAATTATTTCTTACTGTATACTTCTTTTTTATTCCTCTTGGCTAGGCTGTTTATGCAAATCAGTGCCCAACAGCCTACTGCCATATGGTGTGTACGTACGCATTTCTCAAGTGTGTAGAGAAAACTTCAGCTGGTGCAGGATCTGGCAACTTTCTTGTTAAGTGGAGTTTTAATTCATGAGCATACTAAATCCATGATGCATAATCTGCTTGAGCAGCCTGATAGTTTTAAGATGTTAGTCTAGACCTATAAAGCCCTAGATGTCTCGGGACCTATTTCTCCAGCAATTGGGCTTTTCTGGAAGTTTTCTGATGAACAGAAGTTATAATCAGAAAATGTCAGTCAGCAAGCTGGAAACACTGCATTCAAAGTCTCTTCCAGCCAGCAGAGTTCTTTTGGATCCAAGAGGTTGGCCTAGATTAATTACAGCTGGGGACCCAGGAAGAAGATGCTCCTGTAGGAACTTGGGGGGGGCTGCACAATGGAGAGGCAAATTTGAAGGAAACAACATCCAGGTCCTAAAAGGTTGAGCGCTCACAGAGCCCAGGCTCCACCGCAGGAATCCCACAGACCCCAACCTAGAGCCAAGCTGCTGAAAAAAATATTGAGAAACGTGCATTTCAGCCACAATTTTAAGAAAGGAAAAATTTGTACTCCAAGTACCTTTACTTCGATATCATTTTTCTACAGAGGTATTAGGATGGCATTTCCTGAGCAGCTTCCGAGCTGTGCCACAGAATATTGGGTGTGTTTGTGAAATCTCTGTCACTCCTCAGTCCCTCCAACTTCTGGGGTTTGCATGTCTGGAACAATCTTATTTTTTTTCCGGTGTTTTATTAGCAGCCCCTTTCTGAGAAATGCCAGGTGGCATCATGCCCAGAATTGCTTGCCAGCTAATCTCAGAGGATTGGGCATTATGCCATTTGAATTAAAAAAGCTCAGCTCTAACTCACTGATAACATTTAGGAATCAAACTAATAAAATGGAAAAACAAAACGAATATGAATAATCTCTGAATGCACACAGATGATGGCTTTTACTGAAAATGTATACAGTTATGGAGAGAGATAAAAAACGTAGGCAGTGGTCTTTTCTCCAAAACAAAAAATCAGGTCCAAGGGACAACAATCTTCTGTGATTTCAGCAGCTTCTGAGAATGGCGAAAAGAAACAAAAAAAGTGATTTGCACATTTAACTGCAAAGGTAACGTCACTGGGATTCTTGCAGCAGAGGCTCAAACTTGAGGCAAGCTGTGCCACGCCACTCACCCCACAGAGTCAGAAGAGAAAGAGGAAGAAAAGAATTTGCATCTGAAGGGAACAATGGAGTTTTCTCCTCAATCCCTTCATTCTGTCCTTCTGAATCGTCCTTCCTAAAATAAAGAGGACGTTTAATTTATGAAGACCAACAGAATCATAAACAGCCAGTTAAAAAGTCTGCATGATCCTTTCTAACATTATCCACATCAACAATAAAACATGGGATACTTCAACATGTGCTCATAGAGGAGCAGGCCAGAACACAGACTAACGATTCTATAAATTATAAACTGTTTTTCTATCACAAGTTTTAATGTTTTATAGGCTACAAATTCCCACGTACGACACAGCCCACAGGAGGGGTATGGGAAGGAAAAACACAAGGCTAATAAGGATGTGACTATTAGGAAAAAAAACAATTCAAAACCATTTCCTATAACACAATTAAAGAAAAATATGGGAGGCAACTTTGGCTTACTCTGACTGCTGTCTTTATAAAGCATATCTGCATTATTTACATCTTGTCCTCTATTCTTTCAGAGACTGTGAGTCAGTAGAGGACAGTTATTTTTCTTTCCACTTGCTCCTGTACGCCTTGGAAGGTCAGCCAGTCTCCCTCTTGAAGTATTTCATAGTTTAACAGACACAAAGGTTAATCAAATTAAATAAAACATATGGAGAAAACTGTCCTTTCCCTGTGACGTAACAACACCCAGGCCCTTTTTACAGGAACATTCACTGCCAAGTAACAACCAAGAGGGGAGTTGACAGGTCTCTCCTTCAAGCAAGGTACACTCCACAGGGTGAAGTACTTTTAACTTTAGTTGGAAAACCCCCCTGCAGTTCAGGTAGATGGAGGCCTGTAAGAGTCACTTGCTTTTTCAGCACTGCTTGCAAAGCACGGAGGGCAGCCATAAACAGGCATATTAGCATCATGCAGAAGAGGACATTTCAGAGAGAACTTAATCTTGTGGGAGGTGCTTGCCTTCTCCCCTCCTTTGTCCCTCTGCCCACAAAGCCCTTCACATGCCCTGCTACCAGGGGCAGAGGCTGCAGGGACCTGCTCACCTTGCACTCCCAGTACAGGAGGGGATGGCCAAACATCTTCTGGGGTTGCACAATTAAAAAAGGAGTTTCTGTGCAGGCAGCTCTTCCCTGACCCGGCACGCTGCTTTCAACATCAGCCCCAAGCTACCCCTGCTGCTCAACACCCTGGGTGGCAGCTTGCAACAGACAACAGGCCAACACTCCCCACAGCTCTAATGGACTGCCAGGGCCTTGGTCCTGCCCCAAAGTACCAGCACTGCAGAGCAAACATGCAGACGCCTGCTGGTGTGGAGGGGACAACTGTTTCCCTGTTTTGGGCAGCTGTTCCCCACCCAGTTTCCATGTGCTGTCCTCACTAGCGATTTCCCCTTTTTGCTGGTAGGAGCCCTCTTCCAGCACTAACCCTTGCTGTCCGCCTGTCACACCCCTGTTAACCAGAATAACATTTTTTCCTATCCAGCACCGTTTAAAGCCACCCAGCAATCACCCCTGGGACATTCATCTGGGAGGGATCCTGTGCAAAAGGACCTGGCTGCCAGGACATCTGGCTCTGGGAGCGTGCTCTTGTGCATCAGCACTGCAAACCTGGCTCTGCAGGCCTTGCCTCAGGGCGCCAGCACCACCTTAATGGAAAGGAGAACTAAGAAAAGACATGTTTCAAAAACCCATTGCTGAGTCCTGTGACTCTTTTTCACCTGCAGATGCAGCAGGACAGCCCATGCTGACGGAGCATGGAAAGAAGAGAAGCCCAGAAGTGAACCCTGCAGCACTTCATCCTTTCAGCTGGCATGGCCTGCAGTAACAACCATGTTAAAAACATATAAGAAAGCAGAATGCTACTGAATCACTGAATCTCAAAAGCTTTATCTTAATTCCAAAAGATTAGTTTCTTCTAGTAAGAATCATCTGACTTACTGTTGACCTGAACTGGAATTCAGAGGGAAGGAACTAGCTTCTGAGGTGCTCTCCAAAAACCTGGTTAGTACCTAATTTATTAGCCACTAATCATTCATACTTTCCTGACATAACAGGCTACAAAAGCAAACCCAGAAGTGAACCCCACTCCATTGAGAGCAGAGAAGATTGAACCTAGAAATTAATTAAGGCAAAGAAGCATAATTACGTGACACTTGTATGAGGTCACTTCCCACAGCCCAACAATATGTTTTTATATTGATCTTTTAGCTGCTGTAGGACTGGGTTACAGTGCCTACACTACCAGAGATAGGTAGATTTTTAAACACTTCCATACATCCTGTTTCCTTTAAGGGTATAACACACCTTACAGAAGTCCTCAGGACATTAAATTCTGTGGGTAGGCAAGGACTACTGAGATTTCTGCTTTGTGTTCAAGCCCATCATCAATAGTAAACAATTATCTAAGATGAATTTACAAGACATTTTTGAGGATCACTTAACATACCTTCACATACAAAAGCATGCAACTAAATTATACAGTGTCATTCACATCTTTCTGGTGTCTTTACTCCAGTCACACCTTTGAAAAAAGCGCACTAGGGTTTTCTTCTAACAATAATAAGGCTAATAATTTATCAAAGAATTTATCAAATAGCAAGATTTTTGATATATCATGAATACCAAAAGAGACATTTCACAGAAAAATTACATGCCCTGAAAGATGTAAAGCAATACCCACTGCAACTGCTTTTATTTTGGCATGCTGGCCTTCATCCAGCATGAATGGACGTGACAACAGACAGATTATAGTTTACAGATTATAAGTAAAATATCCTGGATAAACAAGTTGGCCAGTTATATGTGATCAGAAAATGAGCTCCCTTCAGAACCTCTAAGCCAGAAAACAGTACTATTAAAAAAATAATCAAAGGGCCTGTGAGAAGTGACCTAGGACCTAAACTTCAGATTCAATTATTCCCTGAGCCCTGGATTCATAGATGAGTCTGAACGTGGCAAACGTGCTCTTTCTACAGACTATCCAAACAAATGAGACTTTATTATGCAATTAAAATCAAGCACCATTTTTCTGTCATTACATCAGAATTTGCCTAAAGAAATCAACATTCCTGAAACTGGAGCACTCTAGCCATGCTACATGTGCTGTTGGAGGTAGGTTACATCAGTGGGGAATGCTATCTGCCTAGTATCTGGCTTCAATATTCCCTGGCAGTTACTTCCTTAGCGTTAAACTACAATAAATCAGTACACTGTGACAAGTATTTCTTTTTCCTTTTGAAATGCCATCCTATGAAAATCCCAAGGAAAAGAAATCTTTTGCAGGTAGGTGGGAATTGCTTCTCAGGCTACAGCTTGCAGAAGATCACTGCACTACTTACCCACCAAAACCTTTTTCTACTAGATAAGCATGTTTGTGCATCTCCCAGTTGTGTTTTTGTCTTCTCTCAGGGTGCTTTCTGAAGGGCAAAGCAAAAGACTGCAAATTCATTTGTGTGAGTGTTTAGGCATGGGAGTGATTTCAGGTGGCAGCATTTCCATACCACTCTGGTGGGGCAGCACAATGCTGGTCCAACAGGACACACATCATGCCAGGTTCTCAGACTGCAGGGCAAACAGTTTGCCCTTTTCTCACACACCAAACCTGAAGAACCCACAGACAAAGTTCTGTCCAAATCTTAAGAGGTCCAGTGAGGGTAAAAATGAACTTTTTTTTATTTTATTCATCTACAAAACAAGCACAAACCCCACCAAAAAACCAATGTGAATTTAGCAAAGCTAAAGAGATATGGTATGCACAAGCAGAGTTTGTGCTTCTCTCACTTTAACTTCTGTGTCCAAAGCAGCTTTCATGACAAGCCCTTGATTGAAATCTTTGAATCTTCTACTCATTTGGCTCACTAAGATGAAAGCCCAGAACATAAAAACTTTTGTTTTCATGCCCACTCCAGCAAGCGGAACTGAAGCAAAGACTTGATGGCTATTTTATGTTTGAAATATTGGCTTCAAAGCGATGGGGACAGCACAGTGTGGGTGGGCCTCACACTACAGTTGTCTTAAAACAAAGAACCTATATATCAAAAGTTCACAGGAGACAGGACTTACCCAGAAAACATTACATCCAACAGAAATGAAGATGAGGAAGAGGACATGCATGCATGTGTGTTCAGGGAAAGTAGGGGGAGAAAAGTAATGATGCAGTTAAAACCCCAAAACAACAAAACCAAACTTCAGAATGTTGTATCCAATTCCAGCTGTTACCATTTACGTGGAAATTATTCTTTAAGAGCTCTCTGACTGCATTACAGTATCTGAGCATTACCATATAAAATAGGAATAGCTACTTGAGGAAATAGAGCAACACACTCAAAAAGGGAGCCTCGTTAATTACAGGTCTGTATTCAGAGAAGACATTCCAGGCTTCTACAAACTAGTTTGGAATAACATGGACCATCCCATTAGCGAATAAAATCGTCAATGTGGTGGTTAAAGAAAGCACTGAAAGATCGTGCTTTCCCATTTATATACTCAACTGCAATGGGTTCAGGGTGATTTTGCTGTTTAAACAATGAGAAGGAGCAAACAGTAAAATATCACGCCCACACAATTCTTGTCAGCGTGTGTTATCAAAATAACAGCCTAATTTTATAAACAGAAGCAAAACAGATAAAGATTAAGAGAGCAAATAATTGCTGTGATTCTCAGTGCCCCTGCCTGAATTATGACAAGTGAATGCTTTGATAGCAGCATTAGTTTAAAACATTTGATAGGTTTCCAGGTACTGGGAGCTGTAACTTTCCCAGAGCCTATCTTCTCTCCTCGTACCATTTCATCTGTTGAAGCCAGAAAATGTGTTCGCACACAGCAGCAGCACCTTCCTGCCCCAGCCAAAAAGCCTTTTAGGGAGTAAATCAGTGCAGGCTCATTTCTGTAGATTGAATGGGACAACACAGCACAGCTAGGCAGAACCACCTCACCCCTGAAGGATCCACTTTGCAAATGAAAGATGATAAAAATTTCCTCTGCTGTTCTGAAATGCCACCAAGGTGCAACAGTTCACAGACTATGCTTGAAAATGGCATTTCATCAGCATCTCGGAGGTGGGCTGGTTCAACTTTTGGACATGGGAATTGCAGATTTTAAATCAAAAGTGAGGACTGTAGGCATTTTGACACTGAAGCCAATACTCTGACACCCCCCTTGGAAAAGACAGTGCTCCAGATTGTGCTGCAACACGCCAGGAAACACAAGGAGATTCTCCCTTGAAGCCAGAAGCTTGATGAGCCCACACCACTTGCATCTGCTGCTCACAGCAGCCTGAGCTATGGTGTTTGGGTCAGAGGATCCATGCTACCAGCAACAGGTAATATCATTAGAGTGGGAAGGTGCATTCGTTTAGAGCAAATCAGGATATCTTTATATATCACATTATAAATCTCTCCACTCTCTTACCCATGCACGCACAAAAACTCGCTGTTCGCCACCTTCTCATCAGAGTGATGTGTGTGTAGAAGCCAGGACCCTTTGATTGAGAATAACCATTCGATGGGGGCAGAGGGAGCTACTTGATACCTAGGGAGCAAGGACACCACACATGGCTCCATTTGCTCCCAACAGGGAATTTCACTTCAGGGGCCCCCACACAGATGAAAGCTCAAGGGCTCTTTTGCAAATCTCCCTTTGTTTTGTTTTTCCCCTTTGCCAACTATGACAGCTCTAGAGCCACTGATAATAAAAGCAGATGTTTACAGCCACATGGGAGGCTCCTCTGTTTGCAGCGGCTACTGCATTACATCGCATTAGTCACTGCATGACATCTACCATATGCATCACATTGATTAGTAGACATTTTAAATCCCATTGACAGTGGTGGGATTAGTTGTGCACAAATATTAAAATGTAGACTCCCTCCCCATCTGGTGATCGTAAAAATGGTTCTTTAAAGCACTGGTTTCCTTCGGGATCCTCGTTTCCCCAACTGAAAAGCGTGAGGCTGGTTGCACATCTCGTTGAGATACCAGAATGAGGTTTCCCTAGCGCCTAATGCGATCGCACGAGCAATCACACTGGCTGTGATATATCTTACAAATCAGAATATGCCTTCTATTTTAGTGCAAACAGATCTGGCATTCAACACAAGTGACACTCTAGGTAGTTTTCCCTCTTTTAGAAAATGCTGAAAAAGGGTTCTGAAAGAAAATAAACAAGCCTCTTCAAAATGACCCACCGATAGATTAAAATCGCTGATACCTGGCCCTCGCTAGGAAAGCTCAATCTGTGAATTGTTTCCTGCCATCTTTGAGTTTGTTTTGGTTTTTATTTGTGGTTCCTTCCCTCTCCTCCCAGTACAGCATAGATTATTTTATTGTCTTGATTCACTGGTTGCCTTCCATCTGACACCAAATCCCTCTACTCTCACTATCAGCTTTTCTTTCATCTGAGCTTAACCAGTGCTGGGGTGCCCCCATCTCCTGTCAGCTCCACAATCACTATTACTAAGGCCTCTTAGTTCTAATACAGTGGCTGAGCCACTTGGAAAATTTATGGGTACAATTTATGGACTAAGCATTTCCCTGAAATTGCAAGTATGGCTTTAAATTACTCATACAAACATCAGTGCATCAAATGGCACGGCATTACTTATCAGCTGGGATCGAGACATCCACAGAAAAATTGTGTTACACACCCATGCACAGCAGAATCTGAATATTCTGTGCTGATGGAGGCATAGACTTTGACTATCAGATGAAGATGGGTGTGACACGTCAAACTTCTCTGTTCAGATAATTTACAAAGAAGACTTGGTACATGATGTTGTCTGGGACTTGGCATTGTTACAATAAAGTCGTGGGGAGGTGGCTTAGAAGAAAATACATTTTACACACCTGCTGTTACTGCACCATGGATGCCAGCGACTCAGGTACAGACGAAGGTGCAGCAGGGATAAAACAAATTCTGTGGTCCTGCTTTCCGAACATGCAGCCATCTCCTGAGCTAGGCAGAAATGTGAAATGTCTTATTGTTATATGAGTGTAACTTTGAGGGATGCTGGGAATCAGCCATTGTAACTAGAGAAGCCCATTTTTAAGTGTTCATTTATGTGTCTTGATGGGAACAAGCTGTTGTCTTTACAAGGCTGATTTCATGCTCAGCATGGCCTACTGCTATCCATTCACCGAAGAATGGTCAAAGTAGTTAAAATTGTCTGATAAAATCCCTGACCTTTCCCACAAATGAGACCAGAGGTGTGACAAAAACATGTGTGTTTTCCATCAAACACTAGGTAACAAACTGGACTGCCCAGTCCATTTGTGGCATTGCAGCACATGTAGCCTGCTGGGTCTCCTTCCCATCTGCCTCAGGATCCAAGCTCTAACATGAGATACAAACAGGATAGTCTCTATTCTGCCACCATCATGGCTCTGGGATTTTGGGACTCACATGGTGGTAGGGCTCTGGGAGGCTCTGCAGTACACTGGGCATCTGGTGGGACCAAATTGCCATGGCAAGGTTAGCAGCAGCTATGCCATTTCTGCATAGAGGTTAACATGCAAGAGGAGTCTGCCCACCCCAACCCAAATAGGCCAAAACCCCACCAGTTTTGTAAATAAATATGTATAGTGACAACCTTTCTAAGCAGACTTCTCCAGAAGATCTGAGCTTTTCTTAAAGGTATTTGCAAACCATCTTAGTTTTTTGGTAGGCTGAACTTACTGTCATCAGCTGATAAGCAACTTCAAAGGTTTATCTCCTCCAGTACTCCCTTCTCTTAGCCTCATGTTGTGACTATACCAACTCAAGGTTGCATTTCAATTTATAATCCTACTTTTTTGCTTGTATTGAAAGAAATAGCAAGTATCCTGTTGCTGATATTAAATTTGATCACAACTCTCTAGCTGCACCTTTTGTGCTGGAAAGATGGGAAAACATAGGGTTGACCATCAGGAACATTTTCTCTATCCTGGTTCAACTTGTGCTTCACGTGACGAAAAAACACTCCACAAAAGACAGCAACTGTCTTTGGAGAGACAACACCCAAGCATGCCAGTACACCCTGGATATGTTTCAATTACACACTAAAGTGCTTGTTAAATCTCATCAGGACCTTTCCCATTGAGTATCCTAACTGATATCTTCTGCAAGCTAATCCTGTCAGGGTAAGCACTTGCTTAAGCTTGCAGGTGAGAGAAGTAGGAGGTAGATCTGGCTGCACGTACACACTTCTCCTTAGACATCAAGTACTGCCTCCCCAGCTCTTACATTTATACCACAAGTGTCTTCACAATCCTTTCTCCCAGACAGGAAGTAATAAAAAAGACAATGATCTTGGAGCTGAAGAACTTGTTTGCACTTGGACAATCCCAACACAATCCTGCCCCTGAAAGCAGGCTATGTCTTGACCTTAAAAATTCCTCAGCTTTTTTTGACTGTGAATGAAGCCCCAAAGTAAAAAATATCATTTGTGTGCAAAGATTAAGTATCAGTCCAGCAGAAACTTTGCTTAGCTATTTTTATTGCTAGTTGTTCTCCTATTTAAACTGGGCAGAACAGTGGTTTTCACACAACAGAAATTCAGATGGGCCTTTGGAGCAGGCTACTTTAAGCTGTTTCATGACGGATTGATAAGGACAAGTCAAACAAAGAGATTTCTTATCGCAGGCAGGACAGCACCGTGCATTGTTCCGTTCTGAACAGATTCATTTTAACCTAAAGGGACCAGAGGCCAATCTGACACAACCTACACGATGTAAAATGTCAATCTCCAGCCTGAGAGGTATGTGATTTGCTGCTATGCACCACTTCCACCTAAGTGTTCAAGCAGCTGGGTAGCGGAGCAGAATCACCTCACAAATTTTCTTCCACTTGGAACTTGACTCAGCAGCATGGCCAGCGATTTTCTTGCTGTTCAGACACGGACCAGACACCTGAATGGCATCCTGCCTTCTTACTCAGCAGATTTTAGATGTGAAAATAATTTTAGAGTAGCAGGGGGAGGTAGGGAGGTAGTGCAGGGGGAGTTGTCAAGATGCTTTAGCTCTGATGGTCTATGATCTAGGATTTCAATCTCCTTTTGAAACAGCAGGATTCCTGCTCAAGTCCAGTGAGAGAAGTTGAGCTCCGTTGTTCAGTGGCAACGCTCCTTCCCTGGCAGCAGCCACTTGGAAACTGCAGAAGGTGCAAAACCCAACTGACTCCGAGTTCTCCTAAACATTAGAAAAACATGAATCTGAAGCTTGCAGCTGCATTTTATCACATTTATCCATATAAATAGACCAAACCCAAAGCGGATCCAGACCTGAACTTTTCACCTTGAGTCCCTCTGTGATGAAAATGTATCTCATTTTGTTAGTCAGACCAGAAATTCTTTAAAAGACTTGTATTATATTTCTGGCTAAGGAATGAGACTCTCACCAAAACCCTACTGTGCTATGGTGCCTAAAATAGTTAGCTCTCTAATACTGTCCAGGTTTGGAGGTTACATTTTGAACAACATGTTTTGACTGAGAAAGGTTTTTTTAATAATCTTTTCAGCTTCCCCCCATCATTTATCTTCTTGGAGTATAAGCCACTCTGAGCCTGGACTGGTTTCAAATACCAGTGAAGAGAACACTACTCTCCTGTGGGCACTACCAGAACACCATTAAGAGAGGAAGAGATGCTCAGGAGGATATCTCAAGTCTTTTGTCTGTTCTTCAGCATATCATATACCTTGGAATGTCTCTTATTAACTCTTGGATAAATGTCTCCCATAACGCATAATAAAATTACTGACTACTGATCAAACCACCCTACTTTACCAAGCCCTGTCTTTCATCAGAAACAGACATTTCACAGCCCTGCAGTGAGGCTTTCCCCAAATGTAATCCCAAGACCATAGCTTGCAAAATTCAGGATGTCATTAAAAATAAAAAAATGTATAAAATGCATGTGAATCACATGCACTAATCAAAAATATTGTTAGTACTTAGGTTTTATGCAGTTTTTAAGACCCTAGAAGTTAGTATTTAAGGTTCAAGTAGCATATTTTGCTGGAGTCAACTCCCCACTAGTCCTAGCAAGGAGACAGGGAGATGCTGATTTTCTTGTTGAAGAACAAATATGGATAATGCTACTTCTTTCTGAGTTTTATCTCGGGGAATCAAGCTCAGACAACTCTGTACCACACTTCCTATTGCATTCAGTGTCAAGTTAACAAAAAAAGACAGTGATGTCTGATGCCTGAGCTACCACGTTACACTTGACTGAAGCCAGCCCATACAGAACCAGTCTAGGGATCTCTGAGTTGGTAACACAATCTGTTTAATATGCTTATGATAACAAAGCCAAGGTGATTTTAACTGGTTTTCTCAATAAATATTTATAGGCAGATGTCAGCTCTTTAAAGGTGCCAAAATGACTTCAAAACATCTCCAGGCAACTTCCAAAGACTGAGGGACCTACCTCCTTGGCAAATGAAGAAGGTAGGTAGGTAGCTCAATTAGACAATACCACAAACAAAAAACAGCACCAGAGCTTGCTATAGCTACACTGGCTACTTTGCTGTATTTAAATGGAGAATGGGCCATGCTGCTCAATCACTCTAAATGGGACAGCATTCTTTAATATCAATGGTAATTGTAAGCAGAAGTTAGTATTTGGAACTTCTTTTTTTTTCCCCCACTATATCTGTTTGAAAACCCGTAAGATTCAAAGCTTAACTTTCATTGTTCAGTTCTAGGGAAACAGATGACCAAGTTTCCCAGAAAACATGTCTTAGGAGATGGCTGAAACAGACAGCTTTTAAAATGAAACAACAGCTTCTTGGACCAGTTCTGGAGAGCATCTGCTGTGCTACTCATTTGCTTACTCTTTGATGACTTTTTTCTTTAACTTGAATTAATTACTAGCTTCTTTTTCTTGTTTTGGTAGTGATGGGAGTCAATCCCACCAAATGTTAGTTTTTTTCTTTATTACTAAATTTACAAGTTTTCACAGTGGTAAACTTGTTTGTGTAAAACACAATGAACCAGAAGAATTCAGATTTCTTGACTTCTTCAGTTACCTAAGAAATTTGTCTCCTGCCTCTCATACCAAGGCTTAAGGCTATTTGAAGGACCCAAAAGGATACTAATGGTCTTTTGGAATAGCTGCCTTGGAGATGGAGGAAATTCAACAACTGTATGCTTTGCCTGGTCCCTCGGAGGACCCTTCTGTTTTGGTATTGCTTGAGTCAATCGCTACCCCAATGGTGCACTCTTAGCAATATCACACAAACCAAGACTCCCTGATTCCTAGCCATAAGTTGATTAATCAACTCTCAAGTCAGGGAGCGATCAGTAGCACCCACTGACCCTTTAACAATCCAATATGGTGAGTATGGAAGTCCAATGGAGAGTGGAGGCTGACAGAAGACCATTGTGGCCTGAATGAAGCCATGCCACCCTTGAGTGCTGCTGTGCCAGGCATGCTGAAACTCCAATGCAAACTGTAGTCAAAGGCTTCCAAGTGGCACACCACAACTGATATGGCTAATGCATTTTTCTCAATCCCTTTGGTAGCAGACAGAAGGCCACACTTTGCTTTTCCTTGGAGGGGTGTCCAGTACACCTGGAATGGAGTACCTTGGGGGTGGAAACACAGCCCCACTATTCGCCATGGGCTCATCCAGAATGTGCTGGAAAAGCATGAAGTCTCTGAGCACCTGTAATACATTGATGACACCATTGTATGGGGCACCACAGTAAAAGAAGTCTCTGAGAAAGTGAAAAAAATAGGTCAAATTTTTCTGAAATCTCCTTTTGCCATAAAATGAAGTAAGGTTAAGGGTCCTGCACAGGAGATCTAGTTTTTTAGGAATGCAATGGCAAGGTGGACACCACCAGATCCAAATGAATGCAATCAATAAAATAGCAGCTTTTAGGAAACACAAGCTTTCTTAGGTGTTGTAGCTTTCTGGAGAATAGATATTCCGAACTACAGTCTGATTTTAAGCCCTTTCTATCACACAGCCCTGAAGAAGAATGATTTCCAATGGGGCCCTGAGCAGTGACAAGCCTTTGAACAAATCAAACAGGAGACAGTCCATGCAGTAGCTCTTAGGCCAGTCTGGACAGGGCCAGACATAAAAAACGGGCTCTACACTGCAGCTGGGGAGAATGACCCTACCTGGAGTCTCTGGCAGAAAGCACCAGGGGACACTCAAGGTCGACCCCCTGGGGTTTTAGAAGTCACAGGTACAGAGGATCTGAGGCCCACTACACTCCAACTGAAAAGGAAATGCTGGCAACATATGAAGGGGTTTAAGCTGCTTTGCAGGTGGTTGGTCCTGACACCCAGCTCCCACTGACACCCTGACTGCTGGTGCTGGGCTAGATGTTCAAAGGGAGGGTCCTCTCTAGACATCATGCAGCTGGTATACATGGAGTAAGGTGGGTCACAATGATCACACAGTGGGCTCAAACAGGAAACCCCAATTGCCCAGGAATTCTGGAAGTGATCACAGATTTCAAAATATCACCATAGGAGGAGGAGATGTGTGTTGGAAAGGCCCCACTGTGTAATAAACTGCCAGTAAATGAGAAACAATATGCCCTTTTCACTCATGGGTCCTGTCTCATTGTGGGAAAGCATCGGAGGAAGAAGGCTGCTGTATGGAGTCCTACATGACAAGTCACAGAAGCTGATGAAGGGGAGGGTGAATCAGGACAGTTTGCAGAAGCTAAGCCATCCAGCTGGCTTCGGACACTGCCAAAAAAAGAAAAGTGGCCAGTGCTCTACCCCTATACTGATTCACTGATGGTTACAATCACCCTGTGGGGGTGGTCACAGCAATGAAAACAATGCAACTGGCAGAACAGAGGCAAACCCATCTGGGCTGCTC
This sequence comes from Laterallus jamaicensis coturniculus, assembly GCA_022605575.1. Lineage (NCBI taxonomy): Eukaryota > Metazoa > Chordata > Aves > Gruiformes > Rallidae > Laterallus > Laterallus jamaicensis. The sequence continues at coordinate 5,615,537 of JAKCOX010000036.1, read as the reverse complement.
CACTGTGGCAAGATATTGCTGTCCAGCTAGAGAAGCTGGTTGTAAAAGTACGTCCTGTAGGTGCCTACATACCCAAGAGTCAGGCCACTGAAGAACATCAAAACACATTTGCAGCAGGTGGATCAGGCTGCTAGGATTGAAGTGGCTCAGGTGGACTTGGACTGGCAACATAAAGTATTTATGGCTTGATGGGCCCATGACACCTCAGGCCGCAAAGGAAAAGATCATAGAATCATAGAATAGACTAAGGTGAAACATACAGATGGGCTCATGATCAAGGGGTGGACTTGACCATGGATGCTATTGCACAGATTATCAACCAATGTGAAACATGCAATGCAATCGATCAAGGCAAGCAGTTAAAGCCTCCCTGGTATGGAGGATGGTGGCTGAAATATAAACATGGGGAATCCTGGCAGATTGATTATACCACACTCCCACAAACAGGCCAAGGCAAAAGCAGTATGTGCTTACAGTGATTAAAGCAATCAGTGGATGACTGGATACATATCCTGTGCCCTGTGCCACTGCCACACTATTCTGGGCCTTGAAAAGCAAGTGCAATGTGGCACCCCAGAAAGAATTGAGTCAGACAACAGGACAACCACACAGACCCCTGGGCCAAAGAGCATGGCGCTGAGTGGGTGTATCACAACCCCTATCATGTACCAGGGTCTGGGAAAATCGAACAATACAATGGGCTGCTAAAGACTACACTGAGGGTGATGGGTGGTAGGACCCTTGAGCATTGGGATACACTTTTAGCAAAGGTGGCCTGCTTAGTTAACACTAGGGAGGTCCATCAATTGAGCTGGCCCTGCCCAATCAAGACTTTAAGTCCCTTTAGCACACATAAAGAATATATTAGAGGAAAACCGTCTGGGTGACTCCTCCCTCAGGCAAAAACCAGCTTCTTACACAGTCTCAAAATTACAATCTACACAAGGGGTGCAGAACTCAGTTATACAAAATACTATTCACAGAATATCAAAAGCGGATTCCTGGTTCAATCCTGTTGCTAACTTTATTAAGAATGACACTGGTTACACTGCTGTGCAACATGCTCACAGGTCCTGGTTTGGAGAACCTATTCTTATGTTAGCCCATGAATATGTAACACAAAGAACATTAGATTAAAATGTCTCCAACTTATGTCTGGCTTTATATGTCACAAGATGACTTTAAACTTGCTAACTGCACAGAGACCCAAGAAACCGGAGCTCAGGCCTTTTCAGGGGTTTCCTCTCTTGTACTTGGTTCTGTGCTGTGGCTGCAGATGCAAAAGCAATGGGTCCTGCTGAGGGGTGAAGGAGAAGAATGGAGCAGAAGATCCCCATTCGTGCCATGCTCAGAGAAGCAGACTCTCTCATAACCACAGATCAGCTATGTCAAGCAAGAACTCCTCTAATCGTCACTGCTGCATGATCTGTCTCTGGAGCAAATCCTCAACTACCTTAATTATAAAGTGCTGTGGTTTTACTTTATCATGCATACTATGAGCATACAACATGCTGATTTGCTTCTACACCCAACTCAACAACAAAAAATGTATAAAGTTATAAAATCAAAAATTACTTAGTTTGGAAGGCAGGTCAAGAATCCTTGGTTTAAGCCTCAACTCAAAACAGGGCTCTAAAAATCTACATGAGCTGGCTGCTGCACTGTATGCAACGAAACCAGAAATCACCAAGACACAGATTCCAGCATTCCCTTTAATTGGGCCACAGTTGGCTACATCTAATCATGAAGTCTCCATTGCCCTAAAGAAAACTATCAGATCCTCTTTCTTCCGCTGAATGGTTCTCAAATACAAGGGACATAGCATTCAAGGGCTGTTTTTTCTAACCAAAGACATCCATTACACCCAAGAATCTGCAGCTGTTAAAGTTGCTTGGGCTCCTACACTGAAATAGCTCTGCCTGGCTACTCAGACATACACTGCAAAGTGTGAGACTCTATAGAGAGTGATTAAAAGGGGGAGCAGATTTACAGAGGGAAGCAAAAAAAAAAAAAACTACACTAGGAATCATCTCACTTAAGATGAAAATGAGAGCTGAACAAAAAGCAATCAGATTTTACTTTTTTTTTTAAAAAATGAAGCATAAATGTAGGAAGTCATGAAAATATGGGTGGGGAAATAAAATAACAGGGAGGGGAAGAGCAAGAAATCATTAATGATTGAAGTTTTCTTGTTTCCAGACTTTGAAAGCGTTTGTACAAATAGTAAAAGACAGGGGCACTTTAGAGATAAATAGTTCCTATTTCATCTCCTTGTCCTTCCCACTGCATGAGTTTCAATTTTAAAAAAGCAATGTTTCTCAGTGCTACAAGCAGTAGGGACTTCAGGGACTTGCTCACATTGCCATGCCAAGTGAGTAGCTCCAAAAGCTTGCAAGGTTTATTCAGTTCACATCTGAAGTGTTCCACACAGGATTTCTGTAGGCAAATGGCAGAATGAGCAATGTAATCCTGCTCTCACTGAAAAGCAATAGACAGCTTCACATTTGCTCCCAAAGGTTTTATACAGCCATGAATATCTGTTTTGCTTTACTGATCTGCTTTAAACACTTCTTTTGCTTTAAAGTTTTGCCTCTCTCTGTCCTAAAAGAATATCTGAGTTCTGCATGAACCCTGGCAGGTATTTCATTATTGTACTGAAAATTACCGTTACCTGTCCTGACTTTGGGATCTCAAAGTAGCTTTACAGGAATAAAGTAAACTATATTCCTAGTTTATTACAACACCGAAGCTGTGGTTTCCCTCTACCAATGCTTTCCCTCAGACAACCTATAAACTCACAGTAACTATGATTCCCTCTAACACAGCCCAGACTTGGTTCTGGTGTCCCTCTCAATATTCAAGTGTCTGCTCTAGTGAGAGCAATTGACCTTCAGCCAAGGGCTGCCTTGCCCCAGAGAATATACCCTGGTAAAAAGGGTTGAGGGTGGCTTCCAAGCAGGAGGTGACATGGCCTGCAACTGAAACAATAAGCCCACATCCACCTGTTCTACTTATGGACCCTGTGGTCTCCAGTCAGCTGGATGGGATATTTCATGTGCAAAACCAACATGCCAGTTGTGTAATTCCTTACAGAAAAGCAGCCTCTGGTCACTCAGCTTTAGCCCCATCCAACAGCTGCCAGCGCAGCAAAAATAACCTTACACTCCTACAGACCATGGAACAGCGAAGGTTGTCACACTGCTTTGGACCCTAAGCACCACCAGATTAAGTGAAAGGAGAAATGCTGCAGTGACACCATTGCTCAAAGGGTACAGTTTGAAGCACTGAAACAGAGTGCCGCTATTCAGCCCTTGTTTAAAACATCACATATTTACAACAGCGACTTTTGAAAGATCTCCTTGGGACACAATGAGAGATCAAGTGTCTCACAAGAAAGCTGCATTTTGGATGGACAAAAGAAAGAACATGTTGACTATCTGCACTAGGATATTTAGAAGTAACCATCAATACCATCGCGAAGCCAATACCTCCCCTTTTGGGCAAGTAAGGATATAATTTAATTGAGGGCAGGCTATGAAGAACATTTCTATTTTATCTGAGGAACTATCTGAGTAGGCATATCTGGATCCATCTTAACACTAATAGCAATACTCAGAAGTCATGCCAAAACATTTGTGTTTAGAACTTTGTAAATAGCATGGCCTATTACATTTATATATTTTCAGTTAAAACACTTAAGATTTAATGTCATAAAATAAACAGCCTGCATCAGAAATTATCTTACAAAGTCTTGGTTACTACTGTTTTCAGATCAAACCACTAATCAAACACCATTGATGAAAATTCATCCATGAAATTCTTGTGCTTCATGAGAATCTGAAATGCTTCAAAGAACACATCCCTTATTTGAACATATATATCTAAATATTCTAGTAAGTGGCTAATCAAGATTAACCTGCAATGGCTTACACCATGACAGAAATTTGAAACCAGCTCTTAAAAGTCTTAAGTTATAACTATTGCCATGCTATTGCCATAAAGGCCACACAAGTTGGGATTACACCTTTCCCAGGTCTGAAAAAACTTGTGTACACTTCTTCTTTTTCTAACCCTGCAGAAAAGCAAATGCCTGCAGAAAATAATACAACCGCCACAAATGCCTCTGGATTTGTCCGTAGCTGATCATTCCTTCCTGTAGATTGAACTATTTTAACTTCTGGGTTTTTTTATCCTCATGAGTCCTTTTACACTCCTATAGACATGGCACGTTAACACAGAGTTTAAACAGAGAGGTCAGAAGTTATTCTGGAGAATATTTTTAAATACCTTGGCACTTAGAGCAATAATGCCAATTGAAAGGTGAAGCTCCCCCAAACCAAAAGTAAATTTTCACAAATGTTTTACTGGCTCTCTGCCACAATGCTTCCCTCAGAAATAAGGGGGACCCCACAGCAGCACAGGTGTCCTACAGTCATGGAGCTGAACTGCACTCCCTTAGCAAGCTGCGAATGTTACTCAGAAACCTCAGGTGATTTGGCTGCTGGTGAGGACAGGGAGACACACGCTGAATCTGCTCTGGCATTTCTGCCGATAGCCCAGTAACGGGGTGTCCACCTGAGCAGTGCTGCCTCCAGTTTCCACGCCTGGAGTTCTGCTAACGCTGATCAGCATTTAATGCACATCCCTAACAATGCATTTTTAGGACTGCTGAAAGCCTTACCATGAAGCTGCTTTCATCTGCTAGCCATAACACGGTACCATGAGTAGCCTGGCTGTTGGCAGTGCTTTCTATGCCTTGGGAAAAGTTGCTTCTGGTCACAAAGCAGGCTCTTCTATACATACTATGGTGTTCAAATGGGCAAAAGATATTATGGCTATAATGCTATTTTTCTGCACAAATACCCTGATGTAACTTTATCTTTTTTATAATAATTTGAACAAGAATTGCTGCCCAAAGACTCAAGATAAAATTGCACACCAAACATTTCCATGTTACTTGTTCAATCTTGGCTTATTCTGTATTCTTTTGACAAATTCCACAGCAGGGCTAAGCATGTGATTTGTTCCTGTGAGGCTCCAAGACTTCTTTGCTGCTCCAGATCCAGGTTTAGTTACAGTCTTCTCTAAAATCACTGTGTAGCTGTAACTGGCCTTGGGTTTGAAATATGGCCCGAGACCCCCCTCAGATGCAAAGGCCTGACAGGAGAATACTGGGAAAGCACCCAAGCACAAACCATTACTGGAACGTAATCAATCTTCTCCTTATTCCCAACCCGTTTCTTTCAGCCCTGGGTTACACACAACCTTTTGTCTTCTCCACTGCCTGGAGCAGAACAAAGCCAGGGTGCAGTACAACAGCCTTCCCCAGAAAAGGGCCTGGGGAAAGCTACTGCTACAATTGTCTCCCTGTTTGGGAGCAACCTGTCCTGTAGCCATCAGTAAAACATACCACCTTAACAAGGCCAAGAAGCAGCAGCCTGAAAAATTCACTGAAATACGCCTACCAGAAAAGTGGTGAGGTATTCCAAGGTGTGTATGTTGATCGTATTCCTGTGTTCTCCAGGTATGGAAGTAAAACTCAGAGATCAATTTGATTTAGTAAAATGTGAGAACACACCAAGAGAAGTGATGCCTCAGGGCTAAAAATTATTAAAAGAGATTTTGCACAGCCTGAGAAAATGCTTTGCACTGGCAGTGCTTTTTCTGGCACTATGAAAACGTGAAATGAGAAGACAGCCAAGGGAGGGCTAAGGGTGGTGGTGTGTAGGTGTGTTACAAAAGTACTAATATTTGTGACTCCACTTTCCCACATCTTTTTCCAGCTCTGAGATTAGCAATATATTGTGTCAAACAAAGAAAAGGGTAAGAGCTGTGTTATCCAGAAGGCCACAGGGTAAAGAGCTACCCATGCCAGCTCCAGTACAAACTGGGAGGGGTAAGGGCAATGGGCTACTTCATGGATCAACCCCTTACCAACAAAATGACTTCCACAACTGATGTGAAGCAACCACCTGGTTCGTGCTTTCAGAACACAGGCCAAGGAAGACCTACCACCCACGGAGCATGAGATGCCTACACCAAGGGCCAGCAGCCACCTCTTGAGCTGAAAACTGTTTGCCAAATGATGTTGCCAGGATGACCTCGGGAACCCTGGTTCCCCATGACCTGCAGCATTCAATATTCTGGAAACAAGCACTGCATTCCCCAGAGCCAACAAATCCAGGGATATTACAAGTGACTCAATTTTTCCAACAGATCTTCATTTATAAAGTAATTTTTTGTATGAACCACCACTGACTAAATACTGCCAACCAGCTAATAAAAAGTTCAACCAGGTATGCACAACTTAAGCATGCACTTTGCAACCCCCTCCTTGTTTCTATTGCTGACTACAAGCAAAACTGACAGTTGACCTGCAATTTCCAGGATTTACCAAAGCCCAGTGGTATAATAAAACCTGGCTGTAGGCTTCAGGACAACTTTCAAAAGCAGTGAAGTGACTTAACAGCCAGGGTCAACTTTGGAGAAAGCGATCTAAGACACGCATGATAAGTGCTTAAAGGGCAGCCGCAGAGACACCGCTTTGCTTTCCCCAGCGAGCAGTCGAGCGTGCAGATAGGAGCTCTGCACAAGCGGAGTCAGTTCCTAGGGCTGACACATCTCTGCAGGTGCTATGCACCCCAGCTCCCAAAAGGCTTTCAGATCTGCTGAGCCACACAACACCTACCCATGCACCGCTGCCCGTGCCCAGCTTGTCAATCCCAACTTTGGCCATGTCTGCTCCAAGAAACAGAGACTCCAAAATTCATCCAACTCTACTGCTATCGGGCCCGAATACTGTCACAGATTCACTAATTATTTGATAGACATGATGGGGGGGGGGAGACCAAGTCATATACATGCGACATCTCCTCTGCTCCAAGCAGGCACCGCTGGGTCTGGACCCTGCCCCTGGGATAAGCTTCCACACTCCCTGTTGCTGGACATGAGACCTCCACTGCAATCACACTGCTCCAAAGACATTATTAAACCCTGTAATTTGAGCGTGTGCTTCCCAAAAACAAACTTGGGCATTCCAGGTTTAGGAAGTGCTGCTTCAGTGACACCAGACAGTTGAAATAAACAGTAACAACTATTTCAAGGAGTTTCTGAAATGTCTTTGCATGACGTACCACAAGAGATTATACAGCACAGATGGAGATAAGCAATAAACAAAGGTCTTAGTAATCGAGGGTACTTTGTAATCAAGGGTACCTTGATTACTAAGAGAACTCAGTCTCCACAGCCCTGCCCAGAAGCCACACAGCTCAACACAGAGACTATGGACGCAGGGTGGAGATGGACAGTTGCTTTGCAATCAGGAAGAAAAAAAGGAGAAAAAAAGAGGAAGCTGCAGAAAAGTGCAGTTTTTAGAGATTACCAATATACAAAATTGAAAATGACACACAAAAAGCCTCCTGGTATGTCAGAGACAACATTCTAATTTTGGGGGTTGTTTATAATTATAACTAAAATGATGACAAATAGCTTCACATTTGTGTTTTGCACTTAACGATACGACTTCACTAAAATTATGTGAACAAATGGCCTCAAAGACTACAGAGTAATAATACAAATATAATTGAATAAGATTTATAGGTATTGTCCTAGTCTTGTTTGCCTCCAGAGAATTAAATCAAGGTAACTTTTAGGCTAATGTCAAACAGAGTAAGGAACACGCCTGAAATTCACACACTTCAAAATTCAAGAAAAACCATCCTTCCAAAATCAAGAAATGAGCAATAAGGGTAAAAAAAAACCCCTGTTGGTGCATCCCAAGTCATCTTTTCCACCACCACTTTACACACACAGCCCCTAAGCACTACTCCCTCTGCTCAGAGGCAAGACTTCTCGGACCTTAGCTTGATGGATAGAAATGGGCTGCTCTGTTCCCACAGCAAATGCCAACTTGAGTAAGTTACATGTGGAATTAATTCCTGTTAGCAAATTATTTTCTAACAACACTTGAACAGATCTTTCACTCTGAAAAACATCAGACAGGACTGCAATACAAGTAAATATGAGAACCTGAAGGTGTTGAGGTAGAGAGTAAGAAAAGAAGCAAAATTGCATGAAAAAAAAGAATATTTTGTCAAGCAAACTCCAACAATAACAAAAAAAACAACCCCTGAAGAATATGGCACATATTTGTATTTTCTGCCTCTGGCTTTCACAAAGCACTGGTTTTCAAGACTCTTTAGAAAGTCTCAGCCCACTGACTTACAGATAATATTTAAAAAAAAGTGTAATCATTTTACTTCCATGTCAAGTGAGTTGAGCACAGTTGTTCTGCAAAAAGACCATAAAAGGAAGAAAAGAGGTGAAGAGCATGTCTGTGTGTTTTATAATTGCATTTCAGCTATTGTTAAACTAATATCCTGGCACTTGAATCTTCGAGGCAAAACAATCCTTACGGAAAAGCGTGAAGAACAGATCTTCTTCTAGCAATGCTGCTCAGTTTACAAATCAGATGTTTCTTGGTACTGCTGGAAGACATGCTGACTTCAACTGGGAACAGAAACAGTGATGTCTCTTGATCCCAACTCAGCTCAGCTCTTTACAGATTGAGAAAGTCTCAAAGAAAATTAGCCCAGGTAGACAGTCTTATTTTGATACATAATCCATGTTTGGTTGCTTTCAGTATCAATAAAATTTTCTAATGAAGTAACCAGGAACTTGATTTTCTTACCTCCTTTTCTCCATCGATGCTTCATGTTTAACAGAAATATTATCATTTCATAACACTTCTCTTTAAGGATGGACAAAACATGGCAAGAATTGCTTTTCCCTTTCGTGCAGTGTTGCCATATTTGCTGTGAGACAAATCACAGACTCACAGACCGTATCCATGGGACAAAAACATAACGTCAATGTTTCTTTTATATTTCAACAGCTGATTAAAGACCTGGGATGAAAGTTATGTGAAATTTTAATCAAGTCTAAACTGTCTACAGCAGTAGAGGTTCATGCTGGTAATCTGTCAGGCATGTGAGAGCTGCCTAGGCAAAGCTTATCTGTTGTACCCTCTACATGCTGGAATCCATTTCAGCCACCAGAAGGAGATGGAGGACATGAAGCTCCTGTATGACATACTCCATATTAGATACCTATGGCTTGGCTGCTCAGATTAAGATGTAGCATAGATGTGTTGCTGTCAGCACTTTTCACAGACACCTCTAAATCAGGTGGACACTAGTCATATTTAAGGGTGGCTTCAGTAGTGTTACTAGTCAGGAAAAGAAAAAAACAAACTTAGGTGGCCCAGGACTGTAAAGATCAAAATAAGCATTCTGAGCTGTATCAGGGAGAGTCTGATAACCTAGGTTCCCCAGAGAGATAGTGGAGGCCCCATCCCTTGAGGCATCCAAGGTCAGGTCTATTGAAACTCTGAGCAACCTGATCTAGTAAAGATGTCCCTGCTTACTGCAGAGGGGTTGGACTAGATGACTTTTAAAGGTCCCTTCCAACCTTAGACATTCTATGATTCTAAGAACCTACATAGAGCCTTTGGAGCAATGATGGAAACCAATTCAAGAGTATCATGGAATACATGAAGGCTAGCTTCCACGAACCAGGCTCTTTTCAGTGGTGCCAGACAGGATATGAGGCAATGGAGACAAATGGAAACACCAGGGGTTCAGTCGAAATGTCAGGAAACTCTAAGAACAACTGACTACTGGTACAGATTACCCAGGGAAGTTGTAAAGTTTCCATCCCTGGAGATCCTCAAAAGTCATCTTGACATGGTCCTGGGCAGCCTGCTCTAGGTGCCCCTGCTTGAGCAGTGGCTTAGAGCAAACGACCTCTAAAGATCTGTTCCAACCTCAACACTTCTGCAATTTTCTGACTTGTATTTCCTTGTGTAACTGTTACATCTAATGCTACATATATCCAGGGATGATTATGTTTCTGCAAAAATTAAGACAGCAGTAGGTGAAGACTAAACACCAGAATGAAGGAACCGAGTATCACCTGATCAAAGCCCCAAGCTGCAAATACATGGGAGAAAATCCCCACTTTTACTTGGATATGAAGGCTTAATTTTTCAAGCTTGGACCAGGGCCCAGGCTGAAGAGCAAGAGTTAATGTAATTCCCTTACAATGTAAAAATTAATGTAATAGACCACTGTTGTTCTCATGTGAAAGAGGATATAGGCAGCCTTTGTGAACCAGAAAAAAGATTCAAAAGTGCATAAAAATTACCACTGGGATGTAGACTAGGGAACTCCAGCTAAGAACTGATGGACAAAACAGTGAAGGGGGGGGGTGAGAAACGGACAGAGCAATGAGAAACTCCTAAAGTTTGAGTTTCTGAAGCCTAATAAAAAACCCCCATGTAAATGTACACTTACTGCAAAAACCCAGCACACAAATTATCCTTTTGTGTTGTAGAAGTCAGCTGCTTGTTGGGCAATTCTATTCCAGCCACTGAGAAATACAGGCCAGGAAGCTGAAGCCTGGCTTGCTGAAGCAATTACCCAGACCTTCAGGGCTCTGCAGCCGAACAGCCATGGCCCATTAATGAAGAGCTGAAGGATTCATCCCCTAAGGTGACTAAAAGCCCAACATACAATCAATGTCCTAACAAGCCATGACAGCAGTTATCTTAGGAACTTTAAGCATAATGCTCTCTCAATTACCAACCCTATTATGCATGCTGTATCAGATCAGCTTTCCCCAAAAGACTGTATGCTGCCGTGGACGCCACGCTGCAAAGGCTCCAGCAGGCTGGGACACTGGTCACAACAGGAGATAGAGCAAGGGAATGTCCTGCCTTCTCCTCTAAAGCTCAAGAGGGCTCGGAAGCAATCCAGGGCCAAAAGTTTCCTTGCAAACCCTCTTGGCAGGAGTTGGGTTTTTTTTTTTGGCCATATCTATGCAATTCAGTGAAGATGAACAACTGGCAAGTCACTGCCGAAGTGAGAACTCATGTATATAGCCTTACTGTAAGGCATCTTGAAGGGAGGGGGAAGGGGAAAGGGAAGGAAAGCAAAAACCTTAGAGAAACAAAGCCTGCAATCACCCAAGGGTTATTCTTTCCCAAAAAAAGATTCAAGAACATATTTGTAATGGCAATAAACACTTCAACTATATGCTTACTGTATTTCAGATTAGCAGATATGTTAGCAGTCTGTCATACAATAGCTTCAGGGGCCAAATAGTTTGCTGAATTCAAGTATCTACTCTGAGACCCACAGGAGAATGAAGTAAAACAATTCGAGCCAAGTATTTGTGTAAAATACATATTTTGCCAGCACCCTAAAGAAAATAAGCAGAGAAATCTCAAGTTGCAACTTAAACACGAACATCTATTAATGTTTCCTTGAGATCTATAAATCTAATCTTACTGCCTATACATCAGGCTTAGCCATGCCTGCTGCAACTTCTAAACTGTCCTCCTTCTACAAAGTCTTAGTCTACAGTGGCTTTTTTCCCCTCCATTTGCATTTGAGGTGAAAAACTGGCTTTTCCTTCCTGCAATTATGTCTTTGAAAGACCTTACAATCACTTTGACTTTCTCCTTTTCCTAATGTAATATATTAACTTAAATCAAATCAGAGGAGCGGTGTGGCAGCTGTCCTGTAACTGACTCTGATGATCAGCAAATTCATCACAAAGCCAAAAACAGAGCTCACAGTGAGAACAATTTCAGAGGTAAAGAGGGCTGCCATCCCTTCCAAAAGTTCTCAAATTCTGCGAATGTCAAATTACCAAGACATGAAAATTGGGTTTGATGTTAAAATTGCCCTTGATTTTAATTCATTTTCTGCAGCGTTAGCCTTTTGAAACCACTTTTAGTTAAAATAGATAGGTCTCTGCTTGGATGGACTTCCACTCATAGAAAACTGCCACAAAAGTCCCTTCTGAAGAACAAAGATAGTGTACTTTTAAAATGATTAAATTACCTGTCTAGTATGTCAATGGTCTGTACTCATCTTTATGAATTTCTACATTATACCCCTATAAATGCTAATCTCTAAACTTGAAACATTTGTGAAAACAACACCACAGCCTAGCAATAAAAAACCCAGACTACTTAACATCATTCTTAGATAAATAAATTAATAATGAAAAAATTGCCTATAAATTATGAAAATAGCATCAACATAACCACTTAACTACATCCTTAGCTGTAGTTTGACTCTACAATTAGCCAATAATAAAATTCTTTTTACCCTTATTTCCAGGCAACGTTTTCCTGTGGTCAACAAAGGGTACAGAAGGAAGGATTAGACAGCTATCTCACAGAAAGCAACATGAGTGCTTATTAACCTCAAAAGACTGACTCAGAGAAAACTGAATTCCAGAACTTGACACATTCTACTTCTCATATCCCAACCAGCTCTGTGGTTTCCACCACGATTTCTCTATTCTCCAGCAAAAACATCAAACTATTTGGAACCAGATGCAGTTCAGACAGTAATGGAGATCCCAAAACACAGCTTTTCTGAGCCATGGACAGACATCATCATTCAAGAGCAGGCTTACACAGAGAGGCATGGTTAAATACAGATGCTATTCTACTGGAAAAGCAATGGCTTTGAAGTTTTAAAGCCCTTCTCAAGAAAGTTGCTACACAGCAAGAATGTCATCATATGCAACGGTGACACAGCTGCTCATAAAACATCCATAACCTCTTTTCAAGCTTGTATGCCTACACTAAGTCAGCAGGATGCAAGGACAGCATCCATTTTTCTGAATGTAGGACTATATCTTCCAGGAAGTCAAATAATAAGAGCAAATTTTGCTTTTTTTCGAGTACACTACAATCCTAGAGCTGGTAGTACAGTTTTGAGGCTTCCTGCTTACTACATGTATTTCCTCTTAAAATCATAGGGTAAGCCACACCACCAGAAGAGTTATCAGAAACCACTTAGTGAATCATTTACCAAACACCAGCACGAGGAAAGCTGTCAGACTGGAAGTCACATAAAACCCTTTAAACACAAGTACTTCTAAACTGCTGAACAACAGGACTCACAGAAGATATCTGTATGTTGAAATATATTGTTTAATATTCTACCATCTGTTCAGCAGCTGCTTACGGAAACGTCTCAAAGTCTTCTGCCCATTAAACTAATTTCATATTTCCATGGAATGACAGTAGAATATATTCTCAAATAAACAGATTCCTTTTCCATTATCTCTGTAGTAGGAGCAGGAAATGCTGAGAACTGAATTAACAGATGGTTTTTCATGGCCGCATATGGAATTCACAGCGTTTCTAGAACGCGCCTCCTCGTTTGCTTGGAAAATACGTGCTACGCTCTAAACGTGAACAAAGGATGGCAGCCTCTTGGAAGCCAAATCGGGAAATGATCAAAGCATTGCATGAGCTGGCTCATCATGGTAGAAGATTTCCATCTACATCATACATACATGATCATCCTTATCCATTTTAGACCTGGTTCGAAACTGAATCCATCCAAGTATTCTTGGGTTTGGAGGTCAGCGTTCAGGAAGTTTCCAGTACGGTCAGAAATTTTATGTTCATACTAGCAATGACTGCTTTTCTTTACAGTAAACAAGTACCACAGTCTCCCATGGCATCTAAACCATGCTGTCAACCACAGGCATATGCTACCTATTAGTATTTGCTGTAACAATCTGTTTGCATTCATAGCCTCTTATTCTGGTTTATCAGTGGACCTCTGTTACACAATGTGTAATACCATCAGTGGTTTTACTTAGTTCTTCAGTCTTGTCTTTCCTAACTAGTTTGCTCCAATTTTCTAAAGCTTGCAATTAAAAAAAAAACAAACCCAAGCCTCAAACATTCAAAGTTATAATTAAATCAACATGTAAAAACAAAACCGTGGTATTCTGAAATTTCAAATCATCATCTAACACTCCTGGGCTCACTTTTATGACCTCATGTCCCTCAATATCCCGGGAAATAGTTTGGAACAGGTCTCACATTTTTACCTGCACACAGTAACAATACTGCTTCTTTAATGAACATGGTAATTTTAAATACTATTTAAAAAAACCCAACAAACTAGGAATGGGAAAGAGGACTAATTCTGCATCCGTTTAAAACAAGTCATTAATTCAACCCACCCCTTTTCATCCTTCAAATGAACTGGCAATTCATTGAGGCAAACAGTGCTCTCAATCCTCTTTTCTGCTTTCCCAATGAGCTCTGGCAGGATCAGACTCGTGTTTTGCCACAGTCAGGAAGACTTGATTTTTCCAACAACAAAATCTATGTTGACTGAAGTAAGGATTTCTGAATAAAAGCTAGCCAGCTGATTAACGCTGCTCCCTTTAAAACAATAAGGGCTCCTTAATTGCCCTACACCAGTAGCCAAGCACCAACCACAGAGTTGCTTCAACTAAAAAGACAACAGCTCGATCTACTTCAATGCAATGTTCCTGTTGGGGGTGGGAAGAGGTGGGAGAGGACAGAGAATGGATTTGAAAAAGGGAGAGTGAGGGTGTAGGTGGAACTGAAGAGGAGCAAAGGAAGATGGAAAGAACATTCCGACTGATGACAACCATCTATGCTGCTGCCTTGAGGAGTCTGCTGTTTCTTTGTGGAGACAGGACAAGGGCCAATGGCCTCATGTTGGAGCACAGGGCACCAACATGCGGAAGAACTTTTTCACAGTGAGGGTGACAGAGCAGTGGAATAGGCTGCCCAGGGAGGTGGTGGAGTCTCCTTCTCTGGAGATATTCAAGACTTGTCTGGATGCCTACCTGTGCAGTATGAGCTAGGGAGCTGCTTTGGCAGGGGGGTTGGACTCGATGTTCTCTTGAGATCCTTTCCAACCCCTACAATTCTGTGATTCTGTGATAAACAAGCACTCTGCTAAAAATACAACAATTTATTATTTTTAGCAATATAATCTTATATTTGAGTTTAATCACATTTTACACACTGCCAGTGTCCTTTTCCATTTCACAAAGAGTGCTTCCCTCAGCTTTTCTGACAGCATTGCTTTTGGAAGCAGCACAAGGTAACCTGGATGCTGTCCTGTTTGGCCTGCTGTGCTCTTGCAGTAATTTTGACAAAATCACCATGTCAGCACAATTCCAGAACTCAGGTTCCTTTGCAAATCACAGGTAGCAAACATTTTTGCAAGTTGGCGAAGCATTAGAAGGACACGAGCCATAATCAGGAGCTCAGCAGTTACAAATCACACAGAAAACCCTGGGGACAGTGAGAGCTGTTGTTCCAAGGGCACCGATTTTACCCCAGCCCCATCACCAGAGAGCAGGGAGAACTTGGTGCTGCTTTCTAAATGAGGGCCAATGGGATTTTTCCGTCCCATCACTCACTATTATGAAGCTAGTAAACAAACATTTTTAATTGATCTGTCTGGTTGCTTCCATCCTTCAAATAACCTCTGTTGAACTAGCTCTCTTGCTTATACACTGCAAACTTTGCATCTCTGCAGAGCTCCACATTAAACCACTGCTGGTTTCTTCTGCAAATTAAATAAAAATCCTTCCACCTGGATTTTAGACAATATAGCAGTAACACACGTGAAATATTTTTAGTCAACAACCTTTCACAACACACACTTTATTTGTCTCTCAGAGAGGGTTCTTTAAATCTGAAACACTATACATCTTCTTTAAATCCTGGAAAGCATTCAGCTTCCCTTTGCCATCACAGTTCATTTATCTTGCAAGAAGTTTCTAAGTGCTTGCTACAGAGAAGAATTTTACAGAAAGTAAATAATAAATGGAGAGAGAGAGAAAATGTCATGGTGGTTGATGGACCCACCTCAGCACAGAGACTGAACCGTGGAGAAGCTTACACTCCAGGCCCTTACTACTCATTGGTGGATGAGAAGCTTGACATAAGCTAAAAATGCACGCTCATAGCCCAGAAGGCCAACTGTATCCTGGGCTGCATCAAAGGGATTGTGGCCAGCAGATCAAAGGTGGTGATTCTGCCTCTGGACTCTGCTCTTGTGAGACCCCACCTGGAGTACTGTGTCCAGTTCTGGAGTCCCCACCATAAGAAAGAGCTGTTGAAACAGGTCCAGAGGAGGGGAGGCCCACAAAAATGATCAAAGGGCTGGAGCACCTCTCCTGTGACGACAGGCTGAGAGAGCTGGGGTTGTTCAGCCTGGAGAAGAGAAGGCTCCAGTGAGATCTTATAACTGCCTTGCAGTAATGACAATGACCTAGAGCTTACTGTGGTCCTGCAAATTAAATGTAAAACCAAAGTATTATCTGGTTTTGGCCACTAAAAATATTGATTTTGTTTTGGTATTTTTTTGCAAATGCAGAGAAGCCCTCACCTTCTGTGAGCCTCACTAATTTCTACTTTGCCTTATATTGTCAAAATTCTGTCTTTGTCTTCAGAAACATCCCAAATCCTGGCAACAAAAGAATAGAGACCTTGTAATGAGTGTGCCCAAGTAAAGCAAATCCGTGCAACTCTAAGGCTTGTGTAATGCTAATACGTCTTAAATGTAACAGATTATCACTCAAATTTAAAATGACTAGAGAGCAACAAACTTATTAATCAGGTCTTGGGCAACTACTTGGCAGAAGACTGCAACCTGCCCACTTCAGTAAGACTTGTGTGAGGCTGGATAGATAGTACACGTTCTTTGGGGTTTTTTTGGGGAGGTTAATTCATATATGTAGTGCATCTGGATATGCATTCCACATTATTTTTGTACAGTCTTTCCCAAATTAAATTCAACTTTCAAAATGGAATGCAAATTTTAAAAAACATTATCATTTACTTCTGTGTCCATACACAGAGAGTGCTGGCAGCATGCCATTTGTTGTAGTGAAATATTTACTAGATGGATGTGCATGACTTTGCCATGTTTCTGCAACTGCTGTTTATTCTGCTGTAAGAGAGAAGAAAAAGTAGGGAAGTGAACATACCTCCACGTTATTTCTCTTCTCCAGAGTATTTTCCTAACAGCACCAGACCACCAGCTCAGCCAGAGCAAATCACTCAGCTGTTACCAGTGAACCAACACATTTTTTAATTAATTTTCTGGGGTTTTTTGGTTGTTCTCTAAACTGTCTCAGTCCAAATGCAGAGATTTACACAGGTTTTGTGTTGCAGCACAATAGTAAGAGAAAGCCTTTATACATTAAAGCTGTTTGATCCATTATCTAGAACAAGACTTTTTAAGGCTTTTTTCCTTCATTTAGCAGCAATTTCCCATTGCACCAGCAAGCCCCTCTCACCATCCTGTGAATCATAGCTCACTCATCACCAAGTACAAGCAATTTGCCCCTTATCTTGTGAGTCTGAAATATTTAGACGTTGGTTTTAATGAGAAATTAGTTAAGTGGAATTTACACAGATGCCCATAAATGTTTAATATGGCCAAATGACACGAAGACCGTGGACTGGATCCAGGTATTTTGGGCCAACGTGTTGACTTCTGTATCTCTGTGCAAACTCTCAGCATGAACATTTGCTGGATGAAAAGGGTCTGTAAAGCCTATAAACCACAGTTGATTTCAGAAAGCTCAGGGGTAATTCAAACTCCTATGGCCAAAATATTTTTGCAGTCAGATATGGAAAGGGAGCTGAGTGGCTTTTATCCACCCCAGTTCGAGACAGCCTTTCTTGAAAGCATCCCCCTTCCCCTTGAGACAAACCCAAAGCCAAATGGAAGCAGATACAAATGGACACAGCAACATGTGCTATGGGGGAGGCAAGGTCCAGGGAAATGGGCATGTCCAGTGACTTCATTTCTGACCCCATGCTTGCATCCATCTGATGAACTTGAGCCACCACACTCCTCTCCTGTTTCTCTCCCAGCGATGGGCACTGCACAGACCCTGGCTTGGATCCTCTCTATGAGCTCAACATATGAATGAGTAGAATTGACAAAGAATGAACTAAGAACAACAGCACCAGTGCCCATTTCTAAAATCAGCAAAGAAAATGATATGTAGCTGCCAGTGCTGGACCATCTGCTTGGTCCACAGTTTTCCTCCTCCTTTGCATGGCAGTGTCCCCCAGGCTGTATTCCACATTGGAAGTGGCTGCAGGTGGGAAGGTCCTTCTCCTGATGCGTGGAGAGGGGTGAAAGCAACTGAGATGCAAACACCTCAGAACCCATCAGGATTATTTCTTGCTTTCTAACCTTCATTTCCAGATTAAAGCAGAGTTTTTGTTTTCTTAGTTTTTTTTTAGTACCAGGACAGACCTGAACAATTTGGCCAGGCTCTGGAGCATACCACAAAAGGACTCTGGAAGATAGTGGATACATATTGACAGGGTGTCTCAGGGATTCAGAAGGCATAAAATTTAGGAGATGAATTTTTGTCAGGTTTTGCCAGAAGCAAAAGCTGCCTTGAATGAAGCAACTTCAAAATTACTATGGTAACAACTCTCAGGAGGAATAACTATTTCTTGATAGGAGGGAAATAGAATTAAAAAAAAAATAATAATTATGCAATATAGGAACAAAAGAATTTTGTGTAGGAGGGATGAGTTGTACTTAGAATTTGAAAAAAATACCCCCTTTTTTCTCAATTTGAACCTGGAGTGAGGTGGAAGTGTCCTCTTTCCAATTCAGGTAAGCTAAAGTTATGCAAAAATTTATCTCATACTGACAGAATATTAATCTCCTGAGATTTTGCCTTTCAGTAGATAAACAATAAAAGCAACCTGAAAATAAACTTTACAAAAACACATCATGAGATTTAGTCGCTTTAGTTGCATCTTAAATGTAATCTCTCGACTAGGTACCTACATTACTAAAAGAAGTCCTAAACAACCCAATCAGGATTATTTAGTGATGATAATTTCATTAAATATCATGCTCAAACACAAAAACTGGTCATTCCAGTTTGCACCTTTGTAAAACCATGTGATTACTTCATCCTGATTTTTTTAACTGCTAGAAGCATTACTTTGCCATTACCTGCATATTAGCGTTAGGCTTTGGCAACTGTAGGAGTATGCTACAGAACACTGCAATATATTGATGTCTTGTGCAGTATACTATACTACAGTATAACCTGGAAGTCCTACCCTCTTAAAAGACACCTCTTACAGAATCACAGAATGTTAGGAGTTCAAAGAGACCTCGAAAGATCATCTAGTCCAACCCCCCTGCCAGAGCAGGAACACCCCGACTAAATCACACAGGAACACAACCAGGAGGGTTTTGAATGTCTCCAGTGAAGGAGACTCCACCACCTCCCTGGGCAGCCTGTGCCATGGCTCTGTCACCCTCACTGTGAAAACGTTTCTCCTTACATTCACATGGAACTTCCTGTGCTCCAGCTTGCACCCGTTGCCCCTTGTCCTATCGCTGGCCATCACTGAGAAGAGCCTGGCTCCATCCTCCTGACTCTTGCCTTTTACATATTCATAAACATTAGTAAGGTTACCAACATCCCCAAAGTTTTGGGTTAAGTTGGAATAATCAAAACATTTATTAAAATATATCAAATAGCTTATGACAAAAAAAGTTCTTCATTCTACAGTAAGAAATTGACCGCAAAACCTCACACACCCAAAGAAATAAAGAGCAGGTACAGTTCAGCACCCTGTTTGGCCTCGCACATCTCTCACTGAGCAGGCAGGGACTGTGTGTCCGCAGCCAAATGTGAAACTTGGTCCAGCCAAAGCTATGCAACACAATGCCAGCTCCAGACAAGACAAGCCGACGTTCCTTTTTCGCTACAACCAAAGTAGAGTCTCAGGTGTCAATCTGGCATTTAGTTGCAAGAGGTAGAGAACAGAATCTGAAAAAGGCTGCCCTAAATACATTTTTAAACATCTCATGAATTGAGGGCTATTTCAGAAAAACAGAGTACTCTGCATCTCAAGATGCCATCTATAAGTAAGATTTGTTTCTGAAAACTCGATGTCACTTTGCACACACCTGCATAGTGCCCCGCAGGGAATCCACAGGGGCTGCATCCTCGTGGGCTTCTCCAGGCTTGGCTTCTATACTGAATTGTTAATTTGGCTGTTATTGTCTTAATTGCTTTTGTTTTCTCAACAAATTCTCAAATTGTGACTGCTACCCAGAAATGAAGAAAAGATATATTAGAACACTTCTCAGGGAAACGCATTATCCGTATAGAACATGAAATGAGACACAGTGAGGGAAGTATTTCATGAACGCTAATCCAAGTCCACTGACTCTCAGTACATTATCCACAGGTCTGAATACATCAGTTGCAATAAATTACACTTCTGTGGCCATTCATTGTAGGCAACAACAATGATTTTCTCTTTGCCACCGGACCGGTCTTGTGAAAGGTATATTCGTTTATGCAGATTTATTTTATATTTAAACTCTTACTACCATTTGTCTAATAAAATATGAATAAAAATATTCTGCAGAGCATGCACACAAAATAAAATAAGAGGACTTAGCACAATTTCCACACAAAGCTTGACAAGCCATACTAGGAACACTAAATTCAGAGAGAGAAACGGGCAACTTCCATTTTCTCTCCCCTTTAAAAATAAACCAAAGCGTTTTTTCTTATAAACAATAAAAATGAGGACATGAGCCTTTAACTCAACTTCCATACACTCTTCAAAACGCAAGATACAAGTACACTTAAATACCATTTTGAGGACTTTTATTTTGTTTTTTAATACTTGCCGCAGCTTGAATCTGGGGTATGTGTTTATCCTGAAGCAGTAAGGGAGCACGCACTAATGCCTCACACAATGTCAGGAATGCTGCTGTCTGCATAGTTTACCTATGAACGAGGGGACACCAGCTCCTACCTGGAAAGCCAAGTATATAACCTTGCACGGATGCAAACGTTTGACCCTGAGACATGCTGAAACCTCAGCAAGCACTGGTGCAGTCAACGATGGCCACATCAAGAAGTGCTCAGCATCCAGTGGGCAGCAGCGATGTCCCCACAGCTGGCTCTCCTTTGAGAATGGGCCCATTTAGTCCAGGCTTTGAGGAGCACTGGAAACACAAGCTCCGACAGTGAGCACTGTGAGGAGCCACTTGTCAACCATGACAACTAAACTATCATCCTCAAAAAAACCTTAATGACAGGGATTTTGTTTTAACTTTTAGTGCTTAAACTCTACGTTCAAAATACTCTCTATACCTACCCAGGTAGAGCATTCAATTCAAAAGAAACCCAAACAAGTGCACTATCAGACTCAATTCCTTCCTATAAATTCCTCAGAAACACAGCAAACAAGCCTGCCAGAGGGTTTCTTGCTAGCCCTATAACAGCCCATGAAACTCCAGGCCCTGACTTCACTTCAGGTGTCACCCACTGACATTTTACTTTTGAAAACTAGAATTTGTGAGAATCCTTAAAGATCAATGGAAATATGCCATGTTAGGTGATGGCAGGCCACAGTCTTCTCCAACCTGTGTATTTCCCTCTCAGGAATGCCAAGGGTCATTGGATAAAAATTATATAAAAATAAACATATTGTCATTTCTTCTGGAAATGTTTCTCTACCTTACAGATAGTAAGGCCCTTCAGAGGATCATGCTGTAAATAAAAGTTAGTTTTCCTACTTGATCCAGATTTTCCCTATTTTCTACCTCAAAGAGGACGTTACTATTTCTTTTCTGCTTTTTCCCCCAAGGTCAGCAAAAATATCTATAATTTTGGTAGAACATAATAAACTAAATGGCAGTAATAAGCATTGAAGACAACCTGCAACCTAAATATACTAAGTTAAAATTTCACTGGGTTTTTTTACCATCATCCCATTTAAGTCCCAATGTACCTCTTGAAATTCACTCAGTCCTGTTTGCTCAAGAGAGGTTCAGCAAATGCCCATAACACTGTGTGGAACCACACAGGCCCAAACCACAGGATATTCAGAAACCAAACAACATCCTAGAGGTTCCACGCAGTCCAACCGATCGCATCCTGTTGCTTTTGTGGGCCCAAGGCCTTGCAAGCACTGCTGCTGCCACTGACAATGACCAGGCGAGCGAAACAAACTTCAGCCCAAAGTTGGGTCTGGTGGCATCCAGCTTCCCAGAGCCCCCAGGAGTGCTCAACCTCCCCTAGAAGTTCAGCAGCCATGCAGAGGAGGAGAGCAGCTTTGTCAACTACTAAACGGCCACAGAAGGAACTTGAGCTTCCTAGCTGCACCTTGCTGGTGTTAGACACCAGCCCTGCTAATGCTTCCAATTTCATGCTCACTTAGGTATGTTCACATGCAGCCGGAAAGCCAAGCCAGACCCAGCACTGTGCTCACTGCCACGAGCACTGACGTATGCTCTGCACATCCGTTAGCATCCACAGATATCATCAGGGTACTGCTTAAATGGATTCAAATCCATGAAGTAAGACTTAGATGTCATCACCCACAGGCAAAACAGGAATCCTGTCCCTTGAGGCTCCCCAGCTTCACCAGACAAGCTCTCTGCAAATCTCTGGCTTTGCCAGGACTACTACTGGGTTGATTTCCTCTCCTACAAAGACAGCCTGAGAGAGTTGGGGTTGTTCAGCCTGAAGAAGAGACAACTCCAGGGAGACCTTATAGAGGCCTTGCAGTACATGTACATGAAGGGGCCTGCAAGAAAGCTGGGGAGGGGCTGGTTACAAGGGTACCTAGTAATAGGACAGGGGGCAGTGGGTTTAAGCTGACAGAGGGCAGATTTAGGTTAGATATTAGGAAGAAATTATTTACTGTGAGGGTCATGAGGCACACGGACAGCTTGCTCAGAGAGGTGGTGGGTGTCCCACTCCTGGAAAAATTCAAGATGATGTTGAATGCGGCTCTGAGCAACTCGATCTAGTTGGAGATTTCCCTGCTCACTGCAGGGGGGTTGGATTTGATGACCTTTAAAGGTACCTTCAAACCCAAACCATGCTATGATTCTATGAATTTTCAATTGCTTTGCTTCCATGGTCCAGCCCGCTACATGGCTGGACAAACACCACTTGCTATGAGAAGAAAGTAGACAGAAACAGACAAAGTGATTCTGGATCCAACCCCACCAGATTTAAGCTGTGCCTGCAGTGCAAACACATCCAGGAACACCGAATTTTAACTTATCTCTAACAGCCACAACCATGCCCGGGTTTGACATTTTAGACATTTGATTCAGGGTACCAAACATAGCTGTAGGGAAACATTCAAAACAAGAAAGGACATATTTTCATCATATATGATAGCTATAAGTAAAATAGTTTAGCTGCTAATATAGCATTTAAGTAGTAAATGGGAAGAGAGGGTGGGGAAGACAAGGGCTGCCCCCCGTGGGAACACGATGGGTTGTCTTGGGATTTCCTCTGAGGAAACTTGTTGAAATGATAAACCCCACAACATGGCAAGCAGGATCACTAGCCATATCTCTGCTGAAGCATGGAGCCAAAGGGCCAAATTAATTCCTTGTGTAACCCCAGTGACTTCAAAGGAGTTAGCCCAGAAATGAATTTGGCTTAAGGAATTTTGAAATGGATCCTGACCAATTCCCCTTAAAGTAGGATTCAGATTTGTGGCTTCTTGTGTTACAAAACTGCCTTGGCTCTGTAATGTTATTATATCCTTTATCAGCATTTTTATTCATATGGAATGACTAACAAACTCCAAACCAGTAGCACCACCTGATTAATATCAACCACTCTTCAAAGCATTTGTCTTAACACCAGGGGTTGTTGTTTTTTCAAGCTGGTGGGTCTCAGCGCTGATTACTTCATTGTGTGGTCCGTCTGGTCAAATTTGCTGCTGAAATCCAGCCTTTAGCAGCTGAAGGGTAATATTTTAAGTTAGTCATGAGCAGGGTTTGAATGCTAAACTTGACCTCTCCACCTTTTCCAGTGTGTGTATTTCTGTGCTTCCTCTGCAAGCCTCTGGATGCCCATGTGCGGTTTTCTTCTCCTGGCTGCCAGAGAGACAAGATTAATGTTGCCTTGTCCCATATCGATAGCCAGCAGCTGAAACATAAACAGCCAAAAAGCTGTAATGAGTTCTAGTTATTATCTTTATATAAAATGGGATTTATGGTGACTGATCGCATTTCCAGCAGCCAGAAAGATGTGTAAGAAGTGATTAGACAGTCTAGTCTGACTGCTTCTCCCTGCTTCAGCTATAATTACACTTTTGGGTGGCTTGGACCAAACACATCATTTTTACACGTCTCCCTCCTAAACGTTCAAAAAGCAGCATTTCTGCCAAAACCCACCTCTGGAGCCAAAAATATGACTTAAACAGCCATAACTGCATTGAATAGCACTGCAGTGTTCAAACGGTCCCAGTAACTTTAGTGGGGAGAAAGGTACTACTCAGCTCAGGTAAGGGCATGACTGTTGGGCCCATGAGCATCTCCAGCCCTTATGACATCACAGAATTGTGGCCTTTCCTCATAGAGGAGATGCTCCAGGCCTTTAATCATCTTCCTAGCCCTTCACTATGACCTATGTATTTTTTTCCCCAAGGTCTGCACAAAACTGCATCCATTCCAAAACCTCTGTATTCCCTGAAGTTTTACTGTGATGGTCTGTGTGGCTGAAAGAATTGTTTGAATCTTCTTTTTCTTCTTTCATTGCAATTTTTCTAAGTCTCTTACAGGATATTCTGGTTTCCATCACACACAGACAGACTTTCTGACCGGGTTGCTAAAGCCCGACCCAGTAACTTTTTGGAAGAAAATATGAATAAAAAATAGTACAAAGGTAACATCTTTTGATTATAACATCCATTCCTGGCAGAATTTCAAGTTTTTTCTTCTGCTTTTTTGCCAGTCTCTTCATATAAACTCACTGAAATTCACAACAAAAATCAGTGACCAGCAGCAAAACATAGAATTTAGGAGGGAGCAGAAGGCATACAAGATACTCAGTTTCCATGTTCCAAAATGTAGGCACGTAGGTAGTTTGTGTGGCAAAGGATCAATATTCTATCTTGTTAATGAATTCATTACCTCTGGCTCATTGGTTTCATTAAGAAAGTACATCTGACTGTATTAAAGCAAGCATGATTAATTTTTTATATATGATTTTGCTCATAATTTCAGAATTAGTGGGAAACAGTTCACAGTGCACGGTACAACAGAAGTTGCTTTATGAAATCGGAGTGGAGGCACTATCATTTGCCAGCTGTGCAACCCAGCTGCTCAAGAGCCTGCTGCAGGACCTCCACCACAGACAGATGTGGGATAATCCACCAGCATCCTGAGGCACATCTTGATCTCTAACAGATAAGAGATTGGATTAAGACAGATAATGGTTTACTGTATCTTCATGATAAGTCACCAGACAGAGATTTACAGGGGAACGAAGAAGGTTCACAGAGGGAAGGGGAAAGCTTTAATCCCATTACTTGGGCATGTCCACGTGTCCAAAAGCTTAGGAAGAAGACCAGACATTTCCTCCCTTCTCCCCTCCAATTCAGGTTTGGGAAAAGCATAGGAAGAGAGAGCATTCTATGAATATGAAGATGTCTGGAAACTCACTACAGACCAAGGAGCTTTCCTTTTCTCTTCACAGGCTCTTAAACACTGAAGGGAAATGAAGGGTATCTTCAGCAGTGAGCTGAAAAAACGTACTTGGCTTCCTGTCCCACTGAATCCATTATCTGAAATCATTGTCTAAACTACAGGCCTTGCATAAATAGAAGTTAACTGTAATTCTCACAACTAGGAAAACACACATGTACCTCATTTCATGAGTTAAGCTAATCATTTATCAGTTGCTGTAGTACTGTTATCTACTATCTAAATGACATGGAGAATTACCACTATCAGTGTCCTAGTGCTGATATATTATCCGTATCAGGAGTAATTATTTAGTTTCACATGTAGAACTTCAGTCAGTATCTGGGGCCTATGCCAAGAGGCACTCAACATCAAATAAAAGGGCAGTCGTGATATAAGCAGACCTTTATCATTCTTGTGATAACTACCAGTAAATCTTTAAGAGATTCGTGGCTTTTCTTCAGGACTTTTAGCAAAAGATTCTTTAGCAAATAAAAATAGAAAAAAATAAAGGTCTTTCCAATGTTTATAAATTCCTAAGGAAAGCTGAGGCTTCTCTTTCTAACTAGGTATCTAATAGTTTGTGGTGTTAGTAAATAAAACTTAACAGTGATTCATTTCAAAACACTGAAATGCCTTAGAGTTTCTCCTAGTGTCCAAAATGAACAATCATGCTAGCAAAGTTAAGCATATACTATAAAATAAACTGGAATTTCTTATGTGATATGCAAACCAGAATGCTGCTGAATTCTTCAATTAGCTAAACCTTCTGAGATTCCTGAAGTAGAGTTATCAATAAAATCTCTTTTCCTGAAAATTCAGCCTTTCGCTGCTTTAAGAAGTCACAGGGAAATACGCCAAAATTGGTTTAACCAAATCAAATGTGGCATCTGTAACCCTGCCTTCAAAAGTCACAGGTAATTTCCTGAGCAGAGAACTAAGTCACACAGGTTGGTTCCTTACCTGAGAGTTCAAGTAACACATGTCAAAAGACCATAAAGGCAGGGCTGTACCCTAACCTTACAAGAAGTGCTGCTATCCCTTCCCAAGTGATACATCCTTCCACGACACTAGCCAAGAGTTCCGCAGATCCAAAGCAGCCAGCACAGCTGCTACAGACACGGGATTCATATACAGGCTTTACTCCAAGGTGATTTTTTCATCGTGTACTAACCCACGTGCCGCTGCGCATAGGTATGTGCAGTTATGCAGGGTATGCTCTACATATGTCAGTCACCAAGGAGAACTGCTCCAGAACGGGCTGGGCCTGCACTGGAGCAGCCCATCATGGCGCACAGGGTGTTTCCTGAGGAAGGGAATGGCAAGGGGTGAGAAGCAACCCACAGGGAGCCAGCAGCTCTCACAGGAGACACCGATGCAGTGTCTGGGGGGGGTGAGGGGCAGGGAGTGGAGCCTTGGTGGTCACCCCACGCCTATACAAGCCAGTCCAGGGAGCGTGAGCAGCCAGAAGCAGTGCGAACAGACTGGGCAAACCAGAGAGGTGCAGCAGTTTGCACAGAAAGACATACAGGGAGAGCACCATTTTGAAGGAGGGAAATTCCAATGTCTAAGTGGGAAATTTGAAGTAAACACACAACTGGGCATTGATCTGTGACAGGTGAAGGACATCCATCCTATCTGACCCTCATGGCAGAATGGTGGGCACTCATCTGAGAGCAAAGGCTGCAGCTCCAGTTGGGGTGTCTCTACCATCCACCCCAGCAGCAGCTGATGTCTGCACTCGGATGGAGATGCTGAAAGACAAGGAGCAGTGCAGACCTCAGGCTGCAGGATCTGCTCAGACCTTTCTCCTGAGGCAGGGACAGAAAGAACTGCCTACAAAACACGTGCCAAGGTTAGAGGACCTCCTGCAGCAGGTGGATGAGCTGCAGCAGGTGGTGAGAAGGCTACCTGGCATCAGGGAGCCTGAGGAGTTAGAGAGCTGGTTCTAAGTGCAGCCTGCAGTGGACCCACAGTCCACAACCAAACAGCCAAAAAACTCCCCCACCAGTACACACACACAGAAGGGAGTGGGGCCAATAATGCATAAAAATTGAAGTATGAGATGGCAAGGACCAGCAGGAGGAAGAGACTTCCCCCAAAGCCTCAGGTGACTTTGCAGAACTGTTTCACCACTCTGCAGACTGAAGGGGAAAGACCCACCACATCAGGAGAGATGCTGGAGCTAAATAAAGCAGCCTGATCTGGACAGGCTTGAGAGGTGGGCCCATGCAAGCCTCACAAAGCTCCACAAGCCCAAATGCAAGGTCCTGCACACGAGTTGCCACAACCCCACGCACAGCTACAGAGCTACAGCCTGGGTGGAGACTGGATTGGGAGAAGCCCTGAGGAAATAGGGGTGCTGGTGGACATGAAGCTTAACAACACCTGGCAACGTACACTCACAGCCTAAAAACCAACTGTATCCTGGGATGCATCAAAAGCATGGCCAGCAGGTCAAGGGAGGCCCCTCTACTCCACTGTCATAAGTCCCCACCTTGAATACTATGTCCAGATCTGGGGCCCTAAACATAAGAAGGACATGGACCTGTTGGAGCTGGTGCAAGGACAGCTATGATCAGTGGGCTGGAACACCTTTCCTGCAAAGACAGGCTGAGAGCGTTGGGCTTGTTCAGCCTGGAGAAGGGAATGGTTTGGGGAGACCTTATAGCAGCATCTGAAAGGGGCCTACAGGAAAGCTAGAGAGGGGCTGTTCACAAGGGCATGCAGTGACAGGACAAAGGGTGATGGATTTAAACTGAAGGAGGGTGAATTTAGATTAGGTATTAGGAAAAACATTTTTACAATGAGGGTGGTGAGGCACTGCAAGGGGTTGCCCAGAGAGGCGGTAGATACCCCCTTCCTGGAAGTGTTCAAGGTCAGGTTGGATGGGGCTTTGGGCAACCTGGTCTAGTGACAGTGTCCCTGTCCCTGGCAGATTATTAAAACTAGATGATCCTTAAAGGTCACTTCCAACACAAATCTTTCTGTGATTGTATGAATTTCTAGGAACTCTAACAACCGCTCTAACATGGAATGAAAGGTAGAGATTTATCACAATATTTAACCTACTGTTTAAGGAAGTCCCTATTTTGCAAGTCTTGTGCTAGATGTCATTTCGGTACCATGCTCATTACTCTCCCTGTGAGAAAGTATTCTTTCCATTCAGTAAAATTACTGAAAGTAATGCTACTTCATTTTTTCACTCCAACCAGTACACCTGTACATATTCAAAGCACATTTTGATGGCTTTTCACGCTGGAAAATGATATATATCATTTCTGATGTTTATGCAAAATAAATATTTGTTGTGTAGGTCCTGGCCTAAGTGTAAGATGCTTAAGTGCATTCTCTAGTCATCCATTCACTAAATCTTTTGTTCCAGACTGGGGCTAATGTATCATGAGTTTTGATTTTTTTTGCCTAGGGCAGTAAGCACGATTCAGAATTTTAAAGATTGACCATGTGACTATACTTGTTCATAACACATATCAATACATAGATAATTATCCAGGCTGTAGATAATGACTTTTTTGTCCTTTGGTGGACTTCCACAAGCATTAAAATTCAATATCTCTCTTTTGATGTACAGATATTTTGGTTGGTTGGGTTTCTTTTTTCCTTTAGGTGGGATGTGACTGATGAAAGCTGTTGCACTTTTAGCTACTGTTAAGAAGCAGTTCTATGATTGGTGACAAAACAACCTACTGAAACATACTGAAATACAGTTGCTGACTTTTTAATATGCAATTTGCATTCATTATTCCTATTTCTCTAAGTCTTCTCTCCTATGATGGCTTCTCTCTGTGGTTTCTCTCTAGTGCTTACCTTTGTTTCCCTGACACTGTACTTGATCTACTTCCTTCTCTCTGCACAGAGTATATTCCAGAGCACCTGAGAGAAGAGGACATTTTTCTTTTCCCAATCATCTACCACAATTAGAGGTTTTAGCACTTCCACCATTGCAGGAAGAAGCCGAATTTGTTTCACCTGCATCTCACAGTATCATCAAACACAGATCCCAAACCAATCAACCTGACAGCTGCCTCTGCAACTGATTTCACAACTAGAAAGCCAGATCAAAATACTAAAACAAAATTCCTAACTCCTTGATCATCAGGCTCCCCTCCATGGGTGGGTCCTCCTGGTTGGCAAATTCCATTTTAATTTCTTTCTTGTGGGGTACTCAGGGCTTAATCCATGAGTGGAAATTGACTATACATAGAAATAAAATCCATGATTTTTAAGAATGTAGGGAAAGGGAAAAGGTCAAACATGGACAGACTCTATAACAATAAAAATGAACACTACTTGAATCCCTAGACTGGAAGTCTAAAGTTCCTCCCTCAAAATTTAAAATAGAAAACTTGACCAAAGCTAAGCAAATTAACACCACCAAGCTGCACAGAAGTGACAGATGTTGTAACAAACTGGGATATAACTACTGTATGACATATGGAAAAGGATGGTGTTTGCTTTAATTTCTGTAAGGTCGATAAAATACAGGCTTGGAAGTAATCTTTATATGCCAAACAGCAGGTATGTGCACTTCAGCAGGACCTATGCAAATATTGTCTACTGTAACTTAAAACCAGTTGTGTGCTCCATTTCAGAAAGATTCAGATGGACATGGGAATTCATAATTATTTTTTTCCATTGCTGAACAATTCCTAAATTTGATTCTGTGCTGCAATTTAATTAGCTACAGAATTAAATAAATTTCTTAACCAACTGAAGTGAAACAAAAGAGTAAAAGCTCCCATATCGTATCAGTTAATTTACACTGATGCTTCCTAAGGAGCTTATTCATCTGCTACTGGACACTGTTCACTCAGGAGCTGAAGTAGTAATGATTAACTAAATGAATAAAACCTGCACAGGTTTCTGTAAGCATACTGGTCATTTAAAACACACATATTGATAATAAGCACCAAAAAAAAGGGGCAGATAATGAACACTAAAAGTTCATTTCACATGCATTATCTGGCATTGTTGACATTATTCCTGTCCAAGAACAGGGGGTTCAGCTCCACTGCAGCAATTCCAGCAGTAAGAATTTGCCTTCATTTCTAGCAGACTTTGTGTATATTTTTCAGTAAAATTTGCTTTCTTTTGCTATTGGTATTTCAGAATCCTCACAACATAAAAAGCGTTCAGGCAGAATTGCTAGTTTGCAGTCAGAACACCAGCACACGTGTTTTGATAGCTTGTTTCTTGCTCTAAGAAATAAACCCCAAAATCGCTAATGATCTACTACTAGAACCATGAAAATCAAAAGTATTATCAGATTCACTTTCCTCTGCATAACTAAACTTCTTAGGAGGGGCTTAAACAGACTAACAGCAAGTTATTTTAAAAAGGGATTAGTTTTGCACATATCTGGGTAAAGTCGTTTTCCAAACGAAATTCGTTCCTTTTGGTAGAGGATCTTTGCAAGGAATGAAATAATTACAAGTCTAAAGGTAAAGTCAGTGTGGAAAGCAATAGCAAGAAGTTGGCCAGCAAAACTACCCAAGGCAGGTGCACTGCCACAATCAGCATATGCTATTGTAGTGCTGGTATGCAGTTGGTTGTAGTCAGGTGAAAACTAAGGAATGCGGATTAAGGCAACTGCAGACCAGAATTCCACTTTGCATTAAGTAAACTTTTGTTACCACCACCAGGCAAACATCTCAGCCATCTTACCCCTCATGTGACCAAGAAAAAAATAATATATTCTTCCAGCACCTGTGTTTGAGACTGCAACCACAATGGACATCTGGCCAGAGAAAAATCAAGGATGGGGACTGATCTAGGGATTTCAGCAACATCAGTGACTCCCAGGTGATGCCAGTCAGCCCCATAGTGCTCTCTTATCCTGCAAGCTCAACAGGACAGGGATTTAATATGTTGGGGCTGCTGGTATACCAGTAATAAAAAATTCTCTATATATGAGACTCGATGTTTTGACAACCCAAATATCCTTTCACCTACATTAACCACAACAAAAATTAACTGGTGATGCCCAGGACAAAGGGCATCCTCCCCAGCCCATATGGTTGCAGGTGGGGAGTTGGAGGTCCAGGGTTACTTGCCTGAGCTTTAGTTTTGCTCTTTTAAGGTGTGCAGTAACATTTACGTTGTTACTTTTTCAGAACCAGACCAGAAGAGGTTAATGAAATGGCTGAAACACCACCTACATATGCGTAAATGGAAAGCGCAGCTATGAGCCAGGTTTCTGTACAGGTTTTTATCTGCATGTTTGACACCTGACTAGAAACTTGGATTCAGTCCTGGGTTGATTTAAAATAAATAAATAAATAAATGTCTGAGACCCCTCTAAAATTTCCCCAGACTCACAGGCCTCCAATATTTCCTTCAGTCTCCTATCACACTCCTAAGGCCTTTCCAAAATGCCTGAAGGCCTGTTGGAACATGGTCAACAAACTCAAACTCTGCAGGCCTCCCGGACTGCTCACCTGGCCTTCCTGTGCGCTTCTCAAGGACCAAGTCTTAATTTAAGAGCTCTTTTTTTCCTTCCATTTTCTATTTTCAGCCAGCTACTTCTCCCCCCGTGCCTCAAAGGAACTAGATTTTTGCTACCACTCTGACTCAGAAGTGGAGTTATATAAAATTTGAGGGGAATTGCTTGTTACTTGTACCTTCATCAGATCCTCATAATTCACTAGTTTTACCCAGCATTATTAGTTCAATTTGTTTTGATTTTTTAACTGCATTTTGCTTTCTATGCAGTTGGATTGCAAAAACAGTTGTCTTTTGCAAGCCAAGAGGCAACACCAGCCCCAGCACTAATTCATTTGCTCTTGCCTCTGGAGATTTGATGGAAATGTTAAGCATCACATATCCATAAACAGAAAATGCTCCCAATGTGCACGAGCATTTTCAATACTAAACAGATAGGGGATTTCTGATGCTTTCTAGCATCATTACAAGCCTTTAATATAGTTGCCTGCCTTGTTTTGTAAGACCACAGTAAATACTGATAGGCAGCAAAGTCCAAGAGAAAACACACATCACTGAATCGTATTTTTCCCACTTAAGCAATTCAAGTGTATGAGTTTCAGAAGACAATATCTGGACACCAATGAAACTGAACTACTAAGTAGACTTGAAGTCAAACTCAGAGATAAATTTTAGTTTCTTTGCAGACAAAATTCAATGAGATTTTGAATGGCAGGAGTGAAGAAGAGATTGCCTTGGCTTCATCTCAGGTAATAAAAAAAACCCAGAACTAAAACCCAAACCCAAGAAAGACAACTCTGAAATGTGGTTAGAAAGAAACAGTAGGGATTGGTTGAAAGACTGGATGTTGAATCAAATGTTCTTGTTCTGCTTTGAAATATGAGAAAGAGCAGAATCACTTTAAGCTTGTCCTAAATTAAAGCAACAGAAGAAAATTATTCTTGTCCAAAAGCATCTGAAAAAAATCATAACATAAATCTGAGTGTGACAAAGAACACTGCTCTCTTCCATCTTTGTCTTCATGAACATTGCAGACCAATGCCAACAGCTAGAGGCACTGAGTGATTAACTTCAGCCAAAGAATAATGCTGCCCCTTCCCCACACTGTACAGTTTACAGCTTTCTGCCTGTCTAGACTCAAGGCAGTATAAGATTTATCATATATTAGTAAAGCTGCTGCTAAATCTGGCATCACTGTGGCTCAACACCAAGTTGTAAGAAGAATGTTCCCACATTTACAGCCCCTGCTTTCTCTGAGCTTGTGCTAACTCTGTGACCAGCCACAGGCTGCAGCCTCTTACTCTTGTTTTGCACACAGAGATGACAGTGAAAGCATTTGACATCTTCAAAGCTTGACCATTAGCCAATGCTATCAAACTCTCCTGCTCAGAGAAGTCATTTTGGTTTTTTTATTTTTAAATCAAAATATCTTAAAAAATTAATAAATTAGAGATCACTTTACCTCCCATTTCAAGTCTTGGGAGACATTTGCAAACATTTTTGCATAAGCCTCTGAGACCCTCAGAGTTAACAGTTTCCTTCAAATAATAATTTACCCCAAATTCTCACCCAATCACCTCCCTCCTGAGACTGTTTTTATTAAAAGCAACGAGCTTTATTAAAGGACTTGTTAAGATTACCAACAACAAGTATCTATATCGGCTATTCTTGGATCTTTCATGAAGAAGGGAATTGGGACGCTGGCCAGACCTAGGACATGCCTGGTCTCACACGCTTCCCCTCAGGCTGGGTTCAGGCAGCAGCTTCAGGTTGGCAATGTCCATGGCATTTGATTCTACTCCACCACCTTCTCCTCTGGGTTTAAACGACCAACATATTGCTTTAGGGCCTCAAGAATGGAGTTTAATAACTTTACTGATAATTAAAAATACCTCCCCTAGCAAAAGGGCAACAAGTCTGTATGAAATTGAAACCTAGTGTGAAAGAACTTACTAAATGTGAAGTAATGGAGTTCCCTGAGACTTTACAGCCAGTCAAGCAGCTTCAGTGCTGAGTGTTGCACTGCTCCTCAATACTGTAGCATCGCTTTTGTTTCTGAGAAACAAGTTTTCTCCACAGAGCACACCCTGAGGGGAGAAAATAATAAAAGCAAAAGAATGCAAAGGAGAAGAAGAGCAAGAAGTGCCAAATGTGTGCTGGCTGCTTCTGATGAATGCATTCTTTTCTGTGCTTTATGCTAAGTACTGTTCAGCACATTGCTGAGCTGCTGAGATACGGGGAACTTGTCTGTAGCAGAAAGTACTTGCTATCCCTGTCTCACAGTCCATGCTATATAAAGCTACTTGTATTCAAAGGAATGAATGGCAATGCCTACTCGGCATGGAGGTGGCACATGTACAACCACAGCTCCCAGCTTTCCCTAGAACAAAAACTTCTACCACTAAAGCCTTTGGGCCAGGGACAAGGACCAGACCCAGATTGGCTTCCTATCAATAACACTTCAACCCAGGAACACTTCAACCTGTTCCCAGTAATGTCTGATGTTCATCACGTGTGTTTGCAGAGTTTAAAAATCAATAAACTCTGTCAAGTTACTCATTCTGCTTACTGTAATTTCCAGAAGAGTTAGAACTTAGAAGAAGGTGAGAGAGATGCAAATTTCACTTGCAGCCCTGAAAGTCCAAAATGACTACAATCAGTCCAAATTCTGGTTAATTACTCTAGTAGGGAAAAAAAAATTTGCTTTGGGTGTCCTGACTAAAGACAAACACACAAGAGATTTCTGAAAACAAAACTTAGTCTTAAACAATAACAGTAAACTATCCATCTTTAGCAGCTGGTGGACGGAAGGAAGAGGCATACCCACCACACCAAATATCTAGCAGGTTCGTATTTTAGAAAACCAGGTACCACACAGCCAAAAGAAAAGCTCCACACATTACAAAACAGAACACAGTATGTGAAGAACGTACATGCAAAGCATACAGAGAAGAGAGAAAACCATGCCTGAAATCAAGGACTGAAACCACAATGCAACTGAAGCACAGCAGCTACAAAATTACTGTATGAAAAGAAGATCTTCCCAAGCGTATTACCAGCCTGATCGACAGCTGCCACTGGACTTCTGGCTCTAATCAACTACTGCTCAGGAGTAGTTCAGCTCTCCTTCAAACATCTTTCCATGCAACAAGAAAACAATATATACACTCAAAGGAAACAGGAGTATAACAAGAAGGCTGACAGACAGCAGCCACAGAGGCTGAAGTACAAGAATAATATGTCTACAAGTAACGAGAAAGACTGTGGAAATTAACATTGAGTTGCATGACATGGAGCTCATAAATACCATGAAAGAATAAGGCCATAAATATGATAAAAATTGCTTGCAAGTCAATAGGAAAGATCAAAGTAGTAAGCTTTACCAAAACCTGATAAAAATAAATAACACACTATGACTGCCAGTGTCTGTATTTTTATTTTTAAGAAAAAAGTGTTGCACATGTGCACAACCTAAGTGGAAAAATCAATTTTCTCCAGGCTTTTATACACTGCATTCTCTTTGCTTCTTTTGTTCCCATCCTTCCTTAAGAACATACATGCCAGCCATACTGAGCAACTAGCACCAATGCAGAACATGGATCTATTTGTTTCGGCAAGAAGTCAGTGTATTCCACTAAAACTTACCCTGAGAGAAAGAGTTAAATCTCTATAATCTGTGTCACTTTGATCTATTTTAGCTCTACCAAAAAACTAAATAAAATTGTCAGAGAAATACAGGCTTTATACTGATATAAATTACAAGACAAGTCTGCCAGAAAATTCATACACTTCCATAGTTTTAGATATATATGTGTGTATATATATATATATATAAAAACAAACCCCAAACTCCACACAGAAACAAAGATAACACAAAACCACCACCAAACCCCTGGGGATTTTCATTAAATAGCATTCTGACACACATACTTGACTAATTCCAGGCAGAGGAAAAGCTTTTGCAAGGAAATATCAAGTGAAATATTTATTAACCTTCTCCAATTTGCAAATTTCCCAAGCTCCCATATTTTGCAATGTCAGGAAATTGCTACTATAAACAACCTAAATCTGCCAAGAAAATAAACGTAATTGAGGCTAACTAAAGGAGGGCCAGGCCTCTACTCCCTCATTCCTCACCCCTCGGGGGAGGTGTGGGGTGTTCCTGCCACAAGGACCGGCTGACCACAGGCACTACCTTGACCTAAGTGGGGCCAGGGGCTACAGTGAGCTCACTTCCCAGCACCCAGAGAGACACGGACAGCAGCCATGGGCTGGGATGAGGTGGCTGTCCACAGCCCAGGGAGCCAGAGGCCCCTGGCTGGGCAAGGCTGGAGGGCAGGGGCTTGTGATCTCCAGCAGCCAGGGGCCTCTCACTCATCTGGGAGTGAAACTCACAGGCTTTCACGTGTACTTCCTCTGCAACTTCTTATTTGCTCATACGTGGGCTTTGATTTTTTTTTTAAATGTCAGATTGAAATTTGGTTATCTTAAAGACAAAAAAAAAGAAATCTGTATTTTTTTAAAAAATATTTTTATTTTTTAGCTAGCTTCAACTCTACCTCCAGGTGGAGGCAAGAAGAATTCCCAAACATTACAAACTCTCTTCTTGAAAACTTCAAAGCACATACACTCCCTGGCTTAATTTACTCAACACTTGCCCAAGACTATTCCTTTCATTATTTTAAGAAAAAAATAAAGATGGAACTTTTTAATGGAGCCTCCATTTAGATTACTGCGGCAAGGAGTGACATTTCCACCACTCCACTAACACGGGCTCTTTGTTAAAACACGGCCAGACAAAGGGAATGCAACAGAGCACTCACTGACTCCCCGACAGAGTTAGCTGGGCTGGCAGCAACATTTGACTGATTGGGCACAGCAGCAACCAAGAGCAGAGGCTTCTCCAAAGACAAGACGCTTGTAATGCGCCAAGGGCCTCTCACACAAAGGATGCTGCTTCACAATGCCAATGCATGCTGCCATTTTTTTGCTCTTCCTCAAGGATCCTAAAGTCCAGCCAACATTGACACTTAACAGAGACCAAAGATTATTCTTTTCTTTTGGAGGCAATTGCCCTAAAATATGTTCTCCAAAAGAAATCCACTGTAAGGCAACTGGAAGGGTCCCAGGGAGCTGGCTGTGCTTCCACCCAGAAGGGACAGCAAAAGCTGATACCAAAGATCAAAGCAGGGACTATGACTCAAAACATCTATGCCATAATATACATATTTTTTCAAGCTCTCAGTCATTAGTCATGTAAACTGAAAATATATTTGAATCGGAAACTTTATAAAGGTTTCTAGCAAATAGAAGTCTCGGGGTGGGGAAGAGGATTCAAACCTCTTTCCAGACCCAACTTTGCAAATAGAGTAATAATGATTTCTGCTCCATACAACCAAAAAATCATGTATAACACATATTTATTGCAATAGCTTAATCCAAATATTTTACTTTTTTTTGTGTTTAGAAATTATGCTGAATATCTTATCCTGCCTTGACAAGCAAACTAGGGAATCCTGAACTACCTGTATTTTCCAAGTTGGCACCACATCCCAGATGGCACTTTCTTGACTCCACACAGAGTAAGCAGTAGTTCTAGATGCTACAGCACCTTAAAATTTAAAAGCAAGTCAGGTGGTCTGTCACTCTGTGCAGGCCCAGATCAGATCTCCATTAATACATCTCATTTTTAGCCTTTGCCTTGACATTTCATTGCCTTAGCTTTTATAGAAAGAACTTGAACTCATCACGAATTTCTTGTTGCCATCTTATTGGGGAAGATTACTTACACAAACATGTTATTTCAATGGAATATTACCGAAAGAAAAAATAAACCAGTCTCTGGGTAAAATATATTAAAACATTTTAGCTAAAAATAGCTCAGAGATGTTGTTTTATATAAATATAATAGGAAACTTGATTAAGGTCTCATTTGCTCCCGCCTCAAGCTTTGCCTACAATGACCACATCAGTGCATCTTCAGAAATTAATTTCTCATCTTTAAATGCCTTTACAAACACTAGCAAATCCTTCTAACAAACATAATGGAAAGCCAACATCAACATGCACAGATGCACAGCAACTCAGCAACACCAACACAACGCACTGCTTTAGAATACATTAACGCGCTCCCTTTCCTTACACCCCATTTCTCCCTTGCCCCATTCCTTCTTTCCTCTCCCTTGCTTACTGTATTTCCAACCCTCTCCTGGCTGAGATTTGCTACCATGGGTATTCTCCTGGCATTGAGAGAAGCGTCTGGGAGGCAGGGGGGTGGTCAGGCCACACAACCCAGGTCTGCAGCTGACTCACAGGCAGAACCTTGACTCTAGCGCTGTTTCATCATTCCACCTCACATGCTTGTGAATCACCTCAGAATCTTTGGACCTCTCCTACCACTCTTCTCTTATGGTCTGATCTAAGGCTTCCTCAAGTCCCTAAAAACAGCATCCACTGATATCAGTGATTTAAAGGCTCCAGTATCCTTTCCAAGAGGAACGTATTTACCTTCTTATTTGCAAGTTTTATAAATGACTGTAGAAACACTGCATGCTGATTAAAATTGGACCTTTCACAGCTCCCTATATTTAAAATCTACATTTCTTCATTCCAACCTCCAACCTCAATCTGCAGAGGATGCCATGAAAAAGCTTAAGTGACAGAAATAGACCACCATCATCTACAATGCTCTATCAGAAAGCAGACTACTTAGTTGCAGAAGTTTCATCCGCAGGGAGCTGCAGTTTCCAGCTGTAGGGAGCTACAGAATGACTGAATGGTTTGGGTTGGAAGGGACACTAAAGACCATCCATTTCGAACCCCATGCCATGGGCAGGGACACCCTCCACTAGAGCAGGTTGCCCAAAGCCCCATCCAGCCTGTTCTTGAACACTGCCATGGAGGGGGCAGCCACAGCTTCTTGGGGCAGCCTGTGCTAGGGCCTCACCACCCACACTGGGAAGAATTTCTTCCAAACATCTAACCTAAATCTGCCCTCTTTATGTTCAAACCTATTGCCCCTTCTCCTATCACTACACTCCCTCATAAAGAGGCCCCTCTCCATCTTTCCTGTAGGCCCCATTTAGGTACCAGAAAGCTTTGATATATTGACAGCAGAAAATAAGAGCAAAGGACACCCAGCACATTCA
Source organism: Laterallus jamaicensis coturniculus (assembly GCA_022605575.1). Lineage (NCBI taxonomy): Eukaryota > Metazoa > Chordata > Aves > Gruiformes > Rallidae > Laterallus > Laterallus jamaicensis. The sequence continues at coordinate 5,576,548 of JAKCOX010000036.1, read as the reverse complement.
CAAAGGAAGATGCAGAAAAATGCCAAGCTGTGTGTAAGAACAACACAAAAGCAGGTATCTGGAAAAAAGTATGCAGCTGCATGCAGGACAGAATCATCTTTGAGAAATTTCTCCAGGAAACTGCCTCTGCAAAATTCACTTACAGTTTAAAAGTATATGCAATGAAAAATAAATTTTAAAAGGGATTTTATTCCCATGGAGAGAAAACAATAACATTTCTGGCCACAACATCCCAAAAGATCAAAGAGCTTTATTAAATCAGAAGTGCTTGCCAAGTTATAAAATTTCTAAAAAGATGGGAATTTAAAAAAAGTTTCAAAATAAGAAAAGGCGGCAATTTGTTTTGAAACATGAATCCAGCTGGCTAAGCATCTGATTGAAAGAAAATTATAGATGACAGAAAACATCATGGGTAAAAATAAAGAACAATCAGAACCCCTCTAAAAAAGAAAGTCAAACCAAACAGGCTATCCATAAAACCACTAATTCCAAACCACTTCCATGCCAGCCATAATTGCCTCCTTGCAAAATACACTCCTTTTAAAGATACTCCACTTCTTTGTTAAGTTTCATAGAATCACAAAATGCTTTGGGTTGGAAAGGACCTCAAAGACCATCTAGCTCCAAACCCCCTGCCATGGCCAGGGACACCCTCCACTAGCCCAGGTTGCCCAAAGCCCCATCCAGCCTGGCCTTGAACACTGCCATGGAGGGGGCAGCCACAGCTTCTCTGGGCAGCCTGTGCCAGGGCCTCACCACCCTCACAGGGAAGAGTTTCTTCCAGACAAAATAACCCAACAAACCAAACCAATACTGGACTGTCTCTTTCAATGCTGAAACATTAAAATGCCCCAAATTTTAATATTTTATTTCAACTTTACCAAAACCTAATGACAAGATTCAAACCTGAACATGAACTGCCATCTCATTTCAGCATGGAGAATCACAGAATCAGAGTTGTAGGGGTTGGAAGGGACCTCGAGAGATCATCGGGTCCAACCCCCCTGCCAAAGCAGCTCCCTAGCTCATACTGCACAGATAGGCATCCAGACAAGTCTTGAATATCTCCAGAGAAGGAGACTCCACCACCTCCCAGGGCAGCCTGTGCCAGGGCTCTGTCACCTTCACTGTGAAAAAGTTCCTCCGCATGTTGGTGCGGAACTTCCTGTGCTCCAGCTTACAGCCATTGCCCCTTGTCCTGTCTCCACTGACCAAAGAAAAGGGGCAGGCCAATTCCCCCTGCACGCCATACTTAAGATATTTATAAACATTACTTAGGTGCCCCCTTCAGTCTTCTTTTCTCCAGGCTGAACAGCCCCAGCTCTCTCAGCCTTTCCTCATAGGATAGATGTTCCAGGCCCTTAATCATCCTCGTAGCCCTTCTCTGGACTCTCTCCAGGAGATCCCTGTCCTTTTTATACCAGGGAGCCCAGAACTGGACACAATACTCCAGGAATCCTTTAGAAAACACCATGTGCAGTCCCCTGGGGGGGCAAAGAACTGAACCTGTACGCTACCAATTAGCTCTACAGCTCCCTCTCCCACCAGTTTCAATCAAGCATCCTAAATTACATCAGAATCACATACATCAGTACAATCATGAAGAAGCTTTCTTTCCTTTTAGAAAGAAGCATATGGCCAAAAGGACAACCATTACATTACGTATTTGAGCTCTGTAGCATGAGAGTCATACAGCACAGAGCTAAATTTTTTTAATTCATTTAAGACAGAAATTAAACCCCTCAAAATCAGCAGGGAACACTTCTTGGGATATATATAGTCTACAGCTTAATTTCATACAACCTATGGCTGATTATCTGTATGCTATAATCAGATAGCAAGGATATGCATTAACACACAGCCTTCCAAAAGGCTCCACCGGGCCTTAGCAAAGGAGCCAGTTCCCTCCTCCTGGTTTTGAGCATGAGGCAGTAACACATGCAAGTATCAACAACTACCTGTCAACAAAGCTGATGAAAGGATCTAATGTAACATGCATGGTTCACACAAGTTTCCAGCTTACAAATTATGCAAAAAACAAAAACCCCAAGAGACGACACATAAATAGATATAACCCATTAGGTTCAGGTTAGATTTTATATACTTTATGTTATATAAATATTTTCTGGACATTTAATCCTCTTTTCCTTGCTCCTAAACTGTCCCCTTCTCCTCTGCCCTGACTGTCCCATAGTATCAAGTTTAGAAACCAACTTTAGTGCACTATTCAGAGTCCATTCCCCGTTTAGCCACCAGCTAAAACAACCACACAGCCTTTCACTCACTGCCCCCCCTTCCTCCTCTGGTGGGATGGGTAGAGAATCAGAAAGGAAAAAAACTAAGACTCATAGGTTGAGATAAAGGCAGTTTAACGGGTCAGAAAAGGAAGATAATGATAACAACAAAAGAATATTCAAAACAAGCAATGAACAGCACAATTTCTCACCATGTGAAAGCTGATGTGCTAATTGGTTACTTGAGAAGACAAACAGCATTGCTCTGAATGTCTCCCCCTTCCTTCCTTTTCCCCCAGCCCCTCATACTCTGACTATGACATCACATGGTATGGAATACCCCTTTGGCCAGTTTGGTCAGCTGTTCTGGCCGTGTCCCCTCACAGATTCTTGGTCCGCACCCACCTTGTCTTTGGCAGGCCAGTATGAGAAGCTGGAAAGTCCTTGACAGTTTGACAATAACTAAAAACATCAGTGTGTTATCAACATTATTCTCATCCTAAATCAAAAACACAGGACGATGCCAGCTTCTAGGAAGAACGTTAACTCTATCCCTGTCAAAACCAGGAGAGAAAGGATGTGTGAACTGCATGAGGTTTGCCTAGAATGTTGCCCTTCTCATAATAGATTTTGTTCCTTTTCTACAAACTGCTCACTGTCTCTCCTTTTAGAAAGCAGAACAATGTTTTGGAGTAAAATTAAAAGGGGCAGGAATAAGAGAGGGCAGTGGTACAAAACTCCCTAGATAGATCTTCCATCCAACCCTTGTATCACCAACCTGTTCTGCAGCCATCATCATTCTCAGACCTAGACTAGAATACCATTTCCTTTTTACAACACCTGCAGCAAACAATTAGGTATTGAGTGTTATAAACGGTTTAATCATGTTTACACAAATTAGTTATGCTCCCCAGATTAGGTAAAACCAAACCTCAAGATTAAGATCTAGACTTTCCATCCCTCTTGCCTGATGTGCTCAAACTCAGGGTATGGAAAAGCCTACTGAAGGGAAACAGCTTCAGATCTTGAACTGGGCTCAGCTTCTAGTGGTGGGGAATGTCTGCAGCATTTCAGCTGGGACATGTCCTCAGCTACAAAAGAAACAGCTGGAATTAATCAGTGTCTCTTCATAGACAAGCCTTCATCCCCACGGAGAAGAGGGAGGAAAAAAAAGCCCATGCAGGAAATTCAGCTTTTGTGTTTGTTCACAAGGCAGATAAAATGAGCTGTCATCCTTTCTCACAGCAGGAAAAAGTAAGGGCAGCTCAGATGAAAGCGCTGACAGGCCTGGCGGCGGGCGCCGGGTGATGTGATTCTGAAAGCACTGTGTATTTGCAGAAGACCACCAGCCACTGAAATAAAACATTATTTAGCATCAGGTACATTTGCAACAATTAAGTACAACTGATCTACAGAGTACTGCTTAGCTCCTGAGAATTAGTTCATTCCTCTACTGCATATGCTATCACAGCTATGAAAACAAGAAAATGAAAAGCCTGGTGTTTGGTCAAAAGTCTGTTCTTACCCTTTAACATTACATTTTAGTGACCAGTTACAGTCTGATCGGCCCTTTCAAGCCACCATCAAACAGTACCCATGTGCACAGAAAGGTCTCATGCTGCAGTGTAACAGTATGTAAAACAGAACCAAAAAGGGATTCAAGCCAAGTAAAAACATCCCAAGCATTAGATCACAACACAAACGTAGACTCTTTAGTCAACCATCTGAAGTTTCGTTTCTGGTGCTAGAAAGCTTTGAGAAGAACGTTTATCACTGAAGAATATTCATCAGTGATGGTTGGGGTTCACATGGCAACAGAAGCCTGAAAGAGGAAATGGTCTTTTCCCTCATGACATGGGTTAAGAACGAAATTATTTCAGTTCCAAAAAGTATCGAAGAGTATTTCATAACTATAGGGGGAAAAAATACTAAGTCAGCACCTATGTCTGTGTACAAGACCAAAACCCAAAATTAAATTTAAAAAATTGCCACACTAAAACGAGAAGTCAAGTTTCCCCATATGATTAAAAATTACTAAGAGTTTTCACTCTATATGAGTGGTAGACCGTGGAATATTTTAGTTTCTTTTTGATGTTTTTGCTCAGTTCAGACAGAGCAAAAAACTTTAAGTTCCTTACTTTAAAAAAGCAAACAAATAAATAATACGAACCTAATATGAACTTCATATAATAATATGAACTTAAACTCACACCCATAGCTGAGATCTTCAGTAGGAACTGGGGTTTTAGAAACTTCAGTTCCTGAATTTCCCTGACTGAATGAGAAGAAAGAGGAGGATGGAAATTTTTCAAGATTAAAAATAAATAAAGAAATAGAAAGAAAAAGAAACAAACAAGAAAGCATAAAGGAAAACTGCAACCAAATTTGTCAAGAAATGGGAGGAACTGAAGTTTCAAAATACAAGAGTGCTCAATTCATCTGGGTCAAATTACTGTCCCTAAAGACCCTTTCTTCTTCAAACCTAACAATGCCTTCTCAACCAAAAGATGATCAGTAATTTCAATGGGCTTAAAAAGGAAGTTAAACCACAATGAGTTGTTGGTTTTATTTAGTTTTCTTTTTAAAGCAAAGAGAAAGAAAACTGATAGAAATAGAAGATGGATATATATATATATATATAAAAATATGTGGGCTCCTTTGCAATCCACACTCAATTTATTTATCCTGTAAGAAACTAAGACCTTTTACAAAGAAATATAGACAGTGACAATAAGAGAAGTTCCACACACAAAAACCTCTTCCCACTACTGTTATATTAAATAACAAAAAACCACAATGCTGAAATGCCCATTATGTCTGCGGCTCCCTCTGGCACGTCACAATCACCAGAGATAAAGGACACCCTTCTCCTTACTGCCCTTCAAAGCCGAGGTGCAGCAACGTTCACCAGAACTTGAGGCACAGCACACATTGATGCTGTAAAGGCCATATTGCCTTCAACTTCACTGTAAACATGGTCTGGAATACTGAGGCACTACCAAGCAGCACAGCACCACTCAGTTATGAGCTCTGCATCTTGTCTGCACCGCTCAAAGGCAGAACTTGTCAAATCTATGAGATCTGGCAACAATCTGGTGTGTTAGACAGCCAACATGCAACACCATAAGCCAGTGTTGATCAAAACCATGTATTGTAAAAGTATAAAAACTTTCAAGACCACAACTAATAAAGCATAACTAATAAACTGTAAGTACCCACTACTGCAAATGCTTTATGTTACTACAAATCATAGATGTAAGACACTGATCCTCACAAGAGCTTTTGCAATGAGACACACATCTTTCTTTGATAACATCTACAGAACTATGCAAGGACCATGTTTTCTGAAGAAAGGCAGAAAGCAGTCACTCTGAGGCTTATTCTCAAGTGCCCTTTACAAAAAGCCAGTACTTGCAATCTTAAGCTTCATCCGTATGTAAATATTTAAAGCATAACCACATCTTTGGTGGATACTTCACTATAACTGCTGGCATAGAGACTCTGCAAGCAGTCCCCCCTGAGTATGTTCAAGCTTAGAAGCATGGCAGGGTCAGACACCTTCTCCTCAATCCCTGCACAGCAGCAGTTAGAAAGAAACAGAGATTAAAAACATGTCTTTGAAACCCATTTGAGAGTCCTGTCATTTCCACCCCTAGCTGGGGAGTGTGGGGCAAGGGCAACTGCTCCCATCTCTCAGCCAGAAGTCCCTCAGGGCTGGGACTGCTGCCAGCTGGGGCACACAACACTGGCCATACTGCTCTGCTCCTCCTGACTCCTCCAACAAGCAACAGAGTGGTACCCAGCCAAACAGGTAGGACAACTGTTCCATTTCAATCCCACCCATCCTCACCATCTGTCTCTCCTGTAAAAAGGAATTTGCTGCAGATAGAGCTGCAGATCTAAGGGCAAACATAGTTTTCAGAGTGCAGACCAAACTCTCTGGTGGCTACTTGGCATCTTGTCCTGACAGCACAAACACTGATTAAATCAGTAAGTTGGAAGGATGTAGTAAAGCTAAAAAAGCAAAAATTTAACCTTTAAGCTAGATGGTGGGAACTTAAAGCTTTCACCTAATTTCTTAAGTCTTCTCAGTAAGATGACCTGATATTTGTTCACAAAGTTCTAGTGCATATTTGTTCTGTTGCTGTTGAAAGCTTGCATGGAAAACTTCTGAGATGATTTCTGGCTCATTTCATAAGAAGCCTACTACCTCTCTACCTTCTTTACCCCTTCCCAGAATTTTATGCTTTCTGATGTTAATAAAATTAATAAAACATCATCAATTTAATCAGCAGCTTGCTTTTGAGAAGGTGATAAAACATTCTACATGCTGCATGTAAAATAATTCAAGCTACTGCCACCTCTCAAGCCATCCAAGAAGAGAACCAAGCTGCATGCACCCAATTGCAGCAAAGAAGTTTCTGTGCTTCAGGGTATAGTTTGAAGTCTACCTCTAGTTACTTATTTTTTGATCCTCATCTGTTTCCCTCAATTTTCAATAAAGGTATCAAAAGTTTGACGTGTAAGGGTTGACACTGCATTCAGAAGTAGCAGACTGTACAAATTTGGCTTGCTTTCTCCTTCCTGGAGTTTATGCACAACTTCTGAACTGCATTAGGGACAGAAAGGAGTAAATTAACTACCAAAACTATTTCCAACGCATATTCGGTTTTAATGTTTCCTTTTGAGGTTTCTCTAGCTGGCTGACCTGAGACCTGTTTCCCTCTGGAGCTTGTGTTGTGGTGCCAGCCCTTTTATTACAGCAGGTTCACATCTAGTGGTGAGAGCGGAGGAGGAGGAGGAACTGCAAGCTCCCTGCTGCTGCATTTGGTTAGCAACCTCCTCCTACTCTTCAGCAGATGTTTCTACTGTCTTACCACAACAGGATCTTTTTATACCCTCTCAATTCCTAAAGCAAACAGCATCCAAAATCTGAGAACCCACCTCCAGAGAGCCACAACAAAAGCACTGACCTAAACAACCACCACAATACAACTAGAATAAAATCCTCAGACCCCTGGGAGAATAAGGGGTTGTACACAACGTCACAGGGCCAGTGACTAATCTTTGGCAGCTCATGTGAGAAAGTCTTGAAGTAGCTGTAGTGACACAGATCAGCGTGAAAACAAATGGATGATTCAGACATGAATAATACTCTTTAGAAGTGATATTATCAGAAGCTCACACAACATTATCCAATCTTTTTACCATTCGGAAAAGCCAATGGCATTTACAGCCGTCTTCCAGATGCTGTGGGTTTTCAGTTACATGTGTGTCTGCATGTGTGTGCATAAAGTCAGTGGGCCCAAACCAGGTGGGATTTCTAGGTTCTCTGATTTTAAACAAATTCCTTGATGCCACTAAATACGCATCCCACAAGGTAGGGCAAATCAAGTTTCAGGCAGTTCACTGCACGTGAGGCTCTTGCAGCTGATACCATGTCCCCACTTGCACTTTTCTCAAGGCAGATTGCAGGCCTGAAGCAACCACTCTTGGGCTCTTTATGCATCTGTGGCCAGCAGGAGAGTAAGGACATTCATTCAGATTTAACACAACCACACACACCAACTAGTCCAGCTAGATTCCCCTTAAACTGCTGCTGTAGACGCACAAGGTTCTTTATCACTCTGAGATGGACTTAAGTTAGTTTGTCCCTATTTCCTGCCCTCCATCCCCAAAATCTCCTTAGGCAGGCATCACTTCAAGTGGTAAGTAAAATTTAGTCCTATTTGTACACGTAAAATTCGATATCACATCAGTTTGTTGTTTTAATTTGAGGGACACAAGTGATCTGTGGCACTGCTGTGGCAAACGTAGCAAATCCTACATAACCCATCACTGCCATGTAGTTATTGTGAGACAGCATCTGCACCATCCCCTTCAGATCATAAGCAAAGTTACGGCAGGGCCCAAGCTAAGATCTCTGCACTGTACTGCTGCTACTGCCTGCTTTGAAGCAGCGACACGTGAGATGCTATGAGGTGATGTGAACACTAACCAGACCTTCCATCTGGCTTCAAACGGTCCTACGGGCTGAGCGTGCGCACGGGTGCTTGTATGCAGGTGTCCAAAGAACCTGCAGAACTTGGGTTGTGAGCCTGCCTTGCAGCACATCCTGCTGTTGTGATCTCTGCTTAACACACGCACAGCAGCAATGCCGTGCACAGGAGCTGCAGCTGGAACGCTGCTCCCACTCCCTCCAACGCTGCCCTTGCACTCAGGCCAAACCAGAGACCATGTGCTCTTAAGACGGACACCAACGCTCGCCACTGCTAATCCACGCGTGCTTGCTTCAACATCCTGTGTCTCCTCACTCTTTCCTAAGTACCTGCTTCACCTGCTTTCACCCAGGTTTTAGTCTACCCCAACAGTGATGAACTGTCTGTTTGGGGAAGAAAAGCACAATTCAAGGTGCTCTCTTGGGAGCAAGAATTTGGATGCCAACAGCCTCTACAGTGGAGGATGACTGCAGATCAAAAGCACTAATTTCCTCCTGCTCTTTAGCCTGTAGATGGTTTAAAGGGAAAAACGAATGAATGAATTCCTTGTTCTGGTGACATTCTGGAAATCCTGGGTAAACGAAGCTATCTTTGATGAAATCTTGTTGAGCCTAAGGTTGAGATAAAAGAGGTGATGCCCTTGACTACGCAGTGGTACCGGATGCTTTTCGCGACATCTGTTGAGCCATTCTATGAACGCTGCACTGGGAAGAACCCCTCCTTCTGTTTCAGCCATCTTCCAAAGTCTGAGGGCTGATTTCACTAACTCAAAAACCTGACCAGTTTCTCATAACAAGTTGTTCTGTGCATGATTAAGCCCAGAATCAACGATTTTTGAAGCACCAGAATTTTTAAATAAAAATGAAAACATGTAGGTTTAGTTATGATATAGAATAGTGCATGATTATGGGGGATATTCAAGAGAAATGAGTTTGCATCAGCTGTGTTGCATAGAGATGCTAGTGAAGATTTTCATGGGATTTCCTGGGAAAAAAAGTACACACTGGGTAGTATTTTGAGAACTTCTGCATATGAATTTTGAAAGCAAATACAAATGTTTACGCTACAAATGCACTTTAATCTAGTGGCTCTTACTGTGGAGAAGAGATCAGAGTACCACCTAATCCACAGGCTTTATTGGAGGTCAACAACACAGCTTGGGATTTGAAAAACTGCACTCTGCAATTAATTGCTCACAAACAAGCTGGAGAATAATTGCTACCTGAAGGAATTATGCTGACCCTCACTTCAGTACATAATAGAAGAATAATGCAATTAGGAAAATTGCAGATTACTTGCAGTGTGAACTGTTTCTTATTGCATAAATTCTATCTAGAAGATGTATTACTGTTTAATGGAGTGAGAGCAGAACAGCATGTCCACCACCAATAAAAGATAAAAAATAATTAGCAAACTCAAAAATTACTTATAGACTCATTAGCACAAAGTATTGAAAAGTGAACTGCTAGATTATGAAGACAGTAATTTCCATTCAAGCTATAAACTGTCAAGCAGGAATTCTCCAGGTTTCTGAATCACTGATGATTAATCAATCATTTCTGACATGATACATCAGAAGATGAAAGCTCAAGATTTATTTGAAGGATTAGAGTAAGAATGGAAAACTTTCATCCAAAATTCAAATTCTTATATCCAGACTATTCCTTAAGATTTTATTTTTTAATCTCTGGTGGTTTTAGATTACAGATTTGTTCGGGGTTTTTTTTCTTATTTGGTTGGTTTTAGGGGGGGGGGGGTTGCCTTTTTTTTTTTTAATTTGGGTGGGGAGTTGTTTCCCCTCCCCCCAGCTAGCTTAAGGCTCGTTTGGTACAGTCCTCTCAATGGGTAAAGTTATATTAGTGTCAAGGAGACTGAGGTTGGTATGGTTTGCTCCTTTGTGGTAAGGAATAACTCCTTGTACAGAATGACATTATTTCATTAAAACTGTGGCTACATTTGGCAAGGTTTTACCACACTTTGGCAGCTACATGTGGGCACTCAGGGGATCTATAAACTCCTGACATAAAGAAAGGCTGGTGCTGGAGAAGGACTCAAGCCCTTCTCTCTATGTACATGCAGTACGTATGTTCTGGGCAAGGTAAGAAGGTAGTTGAGAGCATTTACCTCTGACATCTGAAGTTAGATTAGTGTCCATTTTGCTCAAAAGATTTTGTTTCAGCATTGTGTTTTACATTTTAAAACTTGTTTCAAGCGGCCTAGACCTGACAGAGCTGGAAAACAAAGTGAAATTTCAGGCACCTCAGTTTTAGGGACAAACCTCACTGGAATCAGGATCTGAAAAGCAAACAGCTTATGCTTTCTGAAAATGAAATGTTTACAATTTGAGAAATTTTTGATCTACCCAATTGTTAATGATTTTTGTTATTTTTCCCTTAAATGCAGTATCTTGTTCAAAGCAGGGTTTGTAGAGAATGATAGCACAGCAATTGGCTCAATTAGGACACACATGGAAATGTAGAGGAAATTCAGATCTTCAGGCCTAAAATAGAAGTAACAAACTTCCAAGATAAACAGCTTGAGAATAACTGCTTCCAGTTTAATTTGATAAACAACATTACAAAATGGCTTTATAATGCTCAGCAGTTTGATGGCATTAGAGATAGCTGGAAACAAAGAAAATCTGAACCTCTCATGAGAAATCTTCCTGTTGTTTAACACTGTAAATGACAAAGGAAAAACAAGTGAAGAGCCCCTCATATTATACTTTACATTCCATCTTAGATCCCCTACCCCACTTCAGCAGTGATTAACAACCTGTGCTCAGCAGAATATGCAGTAAAGATTTTACAGTGATACTGAATCACATTAATTGTGCTATATTTTAATAAAGCTCTCTGAATTTGTTATAAACCGTGATTTTTTGAGACTTGAGTCTTGTGCATCCGCAGCTGCATAATCATGAAGTCAACCTTCCCATTCTCTATATGAAGTTACTGCAGCATGGAGCCTCTGCTTCTTCTCTAGTATAATGGCATTAAAGCACTTAACCACTCACAGTATTAAAGGTGTGCCAAAAAATTCCTCTAAATGTATGTGTTTTGTTTCCTCTAGTTACATCTCCCACTTTTTTTAATCACACTGCTCTACAGTGTATTTTTCTTAATGCATGAAAACTTAGTTAACTGCAGGTCAGTTTTGAGGATAATGTTAAACTTCAAAACTATCAGCAATTAAAGAATCTCTGTTTGTTCTGGACCTGAACTGGACAAAAACCTGACACACACACACACACAGAGCTCCTCAGCAAATTAAAAAAACCAACAACCCAACACTAAGGTAAACAACTCAGAAATGGTACGACTCAAACTAACTGCCCAAGTGATAGCTCTTCTTTATGAAAGTTAGGAAAGCCATTTGCCCATTCTGGATTGATACTGGCACCACCAATGACACAGAGATGTTCACAGAAAAGGAACATTTACACCAGAACTCGTGTGTTTCTCAAAATACCGTAAGTTCCTGGCTTTTTGTCTGATACTATCTCAAGTACATTATGGTCAAGAGTTATTTTGCAACTTCAGGCAGAACCAGACTTCAGATGCAAGGCAGAGGGTTAGGGTTAGGTTATGGACAAGCTCATCATGAGTTATGAAATTAACTACAGCCCAGCCTAAAGAGGCCAGCAGAAGGATTTGGGTACGGTCTGGGCATGAAAGCTCATGGGCACTCTCACAGTGTCTCCACTGCTCCTAAATCCTGCCACCTAAGCACGTTCTTGCTGGTTCTCTGGGGGACACACTGCCCCTAGGGTAACTATAAGGATGCTGCCTGATAAAGGACTCAGGGACTGCATCACCTTCCCCACTGCAGGTACCTCTTCTGACTAGTATTCTTCTCTCACCAGGGAAGGGGTGGGACTGCAGTGGGTTTGGCATCATCTTCCCACAATATCAGAATGGGTAATCCTGTTTTAGCCTATAAATGGTACATTTTGCTCTCAACTGTTCAGTGTGCTGCCTGAAAGCACATGACTTCTCTTTCGTTGCTTCAAAATTGAATCTAATATTTTCCCAAACTACCAGAAAAAACAACCAACCCCACAGCCTAGCATCTTTGATTTATGGTATGAATAAAGTGACCAATAGGTATTAATTTTTCAGCTAGCTTTAACAATCATATACAAGTTATTTACCCATTTTTTATCTACTATGCAAAGAAATCCCCCCACGTAACCACTCCTATAAAAATCAATATTAAAAAAGTTAAGAGAAAGACTTACAAAAGGTACACAACGTTGAAAGAAGAGACCAATTCAAAAACCAAATCTTATTTTAAAATTGCCATTATTGAGGGTTGTGTTTATGAAAATATTACTTTAAAAGAAATTGCAGCAGCAGCCACTTCCCATTTCTGATGACTTATTTATTACTGAGTAGCCAAAACTCCTCACAGCCCGTTTTCCCACATACAAACCCAAGAACATCATTACCTGGATCATGCAAAAGACCCATGACATTTCAAAGAAATTACAAAGATGGGATCTGAATCATAGAAATTTCTTAAGCTATGATGAGGACAGGCATCTTTCTTTGTTGCCTCAATCTCAGAGGCAGAACAAGGGACAGCATGAGGAATAAACCGAAGTAGGGAATGCACTGTCACAGAGAACCAAGGCAGAAGCAGTGCCCCGTTCTGCAGGAGGGCAGATGCAAGTAACACGTGACACACACCCAGAAAAAATTAGGACAATAGGCAGCCCCACATTTTTTTGAGCTATTCAGCTACTTAGGATGTTAACCAATTTCTTTAGGAGCTCTCTGGTGTTCATTATTTTAGCTTGTCCTTTTCTATCCCAACAGACTATTCACTGAGCAGCAAACAAATACAATAGCACACAAGGAAGCAGCAAACAAAAACCTTTTAACACTTGCTCACACCATCTGCAGCACTTGCCAGGGCTGCTCAGAGTTTACTACTTTACACCCAACCTCAACTTTCTTAAAAGTACTGCAGAACAGCATCTCAGTTTGAAAGTCAAGAAAAGTGGATCTCAAATCCTGAGAGAGAGCAGGAGAGAAAGCCATTAAATCCAAAGCATTAACATAACTGGCTCCCTTTATTTTTTTTACTCATTTAAATATTTTAAATATTCAGTTGAATTTTCACACATAATTTCACAAGATACATTTGACAAACATTTGGTCTGTACCCTGTTCAGTGGTGTTCCTCTGCTAATACTGGCATTTATTGCTGTTTGATCATTCTTGCAGATGAAGAGCTGCCACAGATGGCTTTCTTGGCTGAGACTGGGAGAAGCTCAGAATCCAGCCACACAAAGTACTCCCTTTTCTATGTGCATAAAAGAAACCAAGAGGTACATTCAGCAAAAGCACTGACCTGTCTAGATGTTCATTCTCAAACTACTTTAACAAATCTGGTTTAATTGCATAGTAATAAAAAAGAATTTACTTGTGGAAATATTACTACAGCTTAATACTGGCAAAAAGATAACGAGTTATTTTTTACTTTCTCTCAAAGTGGCAGTGTGGCCCTTTGATATTGCACCACATTCCCAATGAAACCTCTCAGAGTTCACAAAATGTTTCATGAAAGGAGAAATTTCAGCAAGTATGATTTGAGAGAATGTGTCACTCAGGCTAACCCAGCACAAAAATATCTCTCTCTGCCTACACCTGAAAGCAATAGCAGAAGGGCGGTTAATAGAGCAGGCACCTCATTTAAGGTTGCCATCCTGTGCCAGGTCCCAGCCACACAAGCTGCCGTGCCCCTTGCAGGGGAAAGTGTCAGTTTGGGACACAGGCTGTCCTGGTTTTCTGGGTGAAATTACAAAGAAAGAAAAAAGGCATTTGCGTACCACTTTTTAAAGAATTGTTTCCACAATTTTCTGAAGAAGGGGGAAGGAGAGACAGAAGAAAACAAATTCTTTTATTGTTTGTATTTCTGTTACAGATCAACATGCTTTTTTCTTTCTGTTGTTGTTTTAAATTAACACCGTCAATATAATAATGAAACAAATATCAGTGGCCTGGGAATTGGTTTAGATCTTCCCCTCTTTGTTCTGCAGGCAATAGCTAACCACCAGCAATGCAAGTCTCATCCTTGCTTGAGGTGGAGCTAAATTCCTTGGCAAAATCATGGGTGTTTTTGACAAAGCAAAGGAAATTAAATTGATGATGGAGGCCAATACCCATCAAAACAAGGAAGCATTCAACCTTTAACAAAGGACATATGTAAAAAGCAAGATCTAGACAGGAAGACTACTCGATAAATAGTTCCACCACTTTCTCATTCATAGTGCAAGATGCTGTTGCAGCCAAGTAGCTCCGAACATATTCCACAACATGCCATCAACGGAATAGGAAAATAAAAAAGGTATGATTGGCTTGGGTTTTTTTCCTCAAGTTATGTAGCTTTGTCTTGTCATTTTAAGGAACTTAAAAATCAAAGCCACTAGGGAAGTGTACAAGGTTATATAATTATAACATTTTTAAAAAATCAGATAAAACATTGACACATTATGTTAGTGCTTTGTTTTAGTAGAAATGCTGTGTTACTTTTAATCCACAACACCTCAGTACTTGAGTAAGGGAGAAATATGGACAAGTAATAGATGTGTAAAGAAAAGAAAAAAGAAAAAAGCCACCAAAAAAAGAACCAACAAAACCTCTCTCAACCAGACAAAAGAAAAACCCCACCCAACTAACCCACAACCCCCCCCCCCCCCAAAAAAAAAAAACCTCAAGCCTAAAATCAACCAAACCCAGAATACTGCAGCAACAGTAAACCACAAAACCTTACCAAAGCAAATTCTGGCTCAGCAAGACCACCTTCACTCACATAAGCATCAGGGGAGGGGACAGTTAGGAGAAAAGAAATGTTTGCCTAATCCTAAAAACACTAAGGGCTTTGTGGCCAGGCATATAAACCACCTTCAGGTTAAATAAATACATCTCTATTCACAGCAGGCACTCGGCCAATAACCACCCCCCTCTCCCCTCCCAAACCCCATTACTTTCCAAGGTTATCTCAATGAAGTAGGCAAAAATGGATTCCACCTGCTGCATTTGGTCCAGATTTCTTCCCTTTCAATCCCATCCCACACGTCCCCCCCCTCCCCTGGTTTTATATAGATCAGAAAGTCATGTCACAAACCAGCACATTTGTGTTTGAGTAAGAGGCATGGAGAGGGCTACCGCAAAGTCTTTAACTGAATTACAGTCATGTGTTTCAAATAACAAGGAACAAGAGCAAAATACATGGTTAGGCCCCAAGCTTCTTTCCGTAAACATGAGTGAAGCAGGAAGGATGACATATTTGTCTCTCTGAGACCCTACACATATATCTGGGATGCGAGGTACGGACAAGTGGTTTGTCTTGGGCATGCAGACCCACCACCCTCCCAGTCCGGCCATTGCAGGCTGAAAACCTCCCAGTAAACCCACTTCATCACTCTGATACCAACATAAGAGTTGGGCTAAGGAATCCTTCAACAACCTCAAATGGACTTGTGGAAAACCAGCAACAATATTTGTCTTCTCACCATAAAAAGAACATACAGAAAATAAAGGGATTTCTAGCAGATGGCAAGGATGTTTCTCCAGACCACTCAAAGGCTAGGTGTGTTGGGAGCACCCTGAATCAACAGAAAGTCTAAGTTAGGTCTGCTGATGTGCAACAATTCATCTTTTTACCAGACATGCAAAAAAGGATCCTGGGAAAAAAAATCCTTAAGGAACAAATCCTGCAAAATTCACATCCTTCCCTACAAAGAGCAGCTTCAAATGCATGTATGAGAAAGGTGAGCTTGTCCAAAGGCAAAGTCTTCAAAGCACTGTGCCTTGCTCAGTAAATTATTCTCTTCACTTTGAGCCAGTGTTGAATCAATGTCAGCCCGTGATTCTCCCTCCAAACACTGTGTGTGGCAACAGGTCAGCCTGTGCCCAGACCCGAGACGTGCCCACCCACCTCAATACCCCCGCACCAGCATGTGAGTAACAGGGAAGGTTAATGTCCAGCACGCATACAGTAGCTCTTACCTTCGCCTTGTAACATATGTATATGCAGTTAGAGAAATGATAGGGGGAAGCATCAAAAAAAAAAATCACCCAATTTTGTTAAGTACACTGTAGTGGGTGCCAAACAGTGCCCAAAGCTCGTTCTCTCTCTCTCAAACATACACACAAGTTACTACACTAAAAATCTGCAGATGAGTTAGTGCTCGTGCTTTGTCCTCTAATTGCTCAGAACATGTCAGTGCACTGGAGCTGAGCACTGCTGGAGCACAGCAGTTTGGAAGTGTCATTTCAGGAGTGGTTTGTTCATTGTATATCACAAGCCCAGCACTTTTCCTCAGTGGGCAACTTTTTTCTGATCGGTTGCCCATAAAGCAGTGGCAGATGCAATCCAAGCAGGACTTCTCTACAAACCTTTCCTCCTAGTGAAAAGGAGCTTCAACCATTTATTAGGCTCCTCGACATGCAGCCATGCAGAGGGGAAAGCATATCCCAGTAGGGTTGCTGAATGCCTTTCCCTCTCTTCTCTCTGCCTTCACACTATTTCTCATCAGCTCTACAGCAGGCTGCGTGGCAGGTTCATCACCCTGCCCCATTTTATTCCTCTCCTTACAAAGAGGGGAGAGCAATAGCAACAATGTTATGACATGTCAAACCCTGGCACGTAATAGTTAATTTTCAAGAACTGCTTGAAGTTGTAAAGACATCCTTATTGTTCCTATTGTTTTCTCTTACTTACAATTTCCATCTTCCTTTGAACATGACAAGAAGACACTGCAGTTTGAGAGTCCAGTTGGATGAACACACTTAAAGCTGTTCCTTGTTCCCACATCAAATTACTGCAGGCAGGATGATGCTACGATCAACTAACAAAGTGGACATTCTCAGTTCTGGTGCCACAGATAGAGATGGAGTGGAGACTTCCAAGCTTTTTTAACTAAGCCACTGCAAGTGAACAAACTGGCTTGAACTTTTATTATCAAAACAACCCCCTTCATCTTTTTCAAAAATACATTTGCTAAATGAGATAAGCCAAACTGCAACACCTGTACCTAAGGCCAAACAGTGGTTCACTGCAATCACTGCAACATCATGACTGACTAGCATTTACCTGTAGCCACCCAGTAAATCTTGCCTAACATAAGGGGCCTCCTGACAAACAGAAGGAAGTAATATGAGGGTACACTAAGAATAAAGACAGTAACCCTGAACAACTGAGAACAGAAGGTTGTTTGTTTGTTTGTTTTTTCCCTAGGAATTTAACGTTTGGGTATTTCACACATAATTTCTACCAGCTAACAACACATTCAAAAGAAAATACAAATTGGTCAAGGTTCTTTCTCCTTCAACTGAAGTAGGAGAACTAAAAAGACATCCGAAGCAGCAACTCTTCATTCTCTTTCTACAAGTTTTCTTGCAAACCAAAGAGTTAACTATGCCTGGCATTCACACTAAAAAAACACCCAAAAAACCCCAAACCCAACAACAGAATAAACTCTGAAAACAAACATGCAAACAAAAGACTACCAATCCACTTCACACAAGGGAGCCTGAGCACCACATTTCAGAAGTCCTTTAAACAGCCCTTTGCTATCTCTAAACAAACCAAGAGAAGAAACAGCCACTTGAATGTCCCATGTGGTGTCTTACTAAAGGGTTACACAACGTTGTTCAAAGGCTTGACAACCACTTCCCAAACTTCTTGTTTATCCTGCAGATGGTGTAATTACACACACAGCCTGCCAGCCTGCAGCACATTTTAAACTGCCTTTTGGAGAAGAGATTTTAAGTGTTACAAGAGCAGCCTTACATTAATTGTAATTAGCATAATTGGGGAGAGAGGTGGTGTATATCTAACTGTTGCAGGAAGACAAAAATCTTTACCAAGATCATCACATTCTCTTCCTGGAGATACAATACAGCTAGCACAACCTCTGCTCCTTCAGACAAATATTTTGAAAAAAAGTTTGCAAGGCATTTAAGTAATAATGCACAGTAATCATCAGGCACAATCAACACGAGTTCACAAAGGGAGAGTCTTGTTTAACTACTTTGATATTCTTCCATGATAAGGTCACCCACCCAGGGAAGGAAAGAAAAGTTGGGGATGTAGTTTTTCCGGATTTTAGTAAGGTTTTTGAACCTGTCCCTCACAGCATCCTTCTGAACCAGGTGTCCAAGTGTGAGATGATGAGTGGCTTCACAGTGCGTATGGTTTAGAACTGGCTGAAGGGCAGAGCTCAAGGCAGTGTAATGAATGGCTGGTAACTGGTCACCATCAGTGTTCTTCAGGGTTCAATTCTAAGACCAGTGCTGTTCAGTATATTTATCAGTGGATCTCCGTGAAGGGGTTGAATGCACCAGTTTGGTGGAGATCTCAAACTGGGAGGTGGTGTTGATTCTCTTGAAGATCAAGAGGTCTTGCAAATGGACCTAGATAGATTGGAGCACTGGGCAATGATTAATGGGATGAAGTTTAACAAGCCCAATTGCCAAATTCTGCACCTAGGATGGGGTGATGCTGGGCACAAGTATAAACTGGGAGATGCATGGATGGAGAGTAGCCCTGCAGAAAGAGGTCTGGAGGTGCTGTCTGACAGCAGCCTTCATGTGAGCCAGCAGCGTGTCCTGGCAGCCAAGAGGGCAAGTGGCATCCTGGGGTGTGTCAAACAGCATCATCAGCTGGTCAAAAGCAGCAGTTATCCCACCTTGTGCAGTTCTGGGATCCACCATTTAAGAAGGATGCAAAGGTCCTTGAGCACATCCAGAGGACAGCAAAGCTGGTGAAGGGGCTGGAAGGCAAGTCCCTGTGAGGAGTGGCTAAGGGCTTTGGGTTTGTCTAGTTTGGAGAATAGGTGGCTGAGGAGCAACCTAAGATAGGCTTCTTAGAGCCGTGGTCAATGCCCCAAGCTTGTCAGTGTTTAAAAAGCATTTGGTGCCCTTAACATGCTTTAGTTTTTGATCAGCCCTGAATTGGTCAGGCAGCTGGACAAGGTGATCACTGTAGCTACTTTCAAACTGAAGCATTTTATTGTATTTTAATATTCTTGATGTTCTTAGCAAAAAAGGGAAGACTCCCAATACAAGCCAATACAAAAGCATGAACACTTTATCTTAGCATTCTAACAACAAAAAAAAGCACCCAAATTACAGAAAACTAAATCAAACAGGTGGGTGGTGCACACAGGACAACCATCCATGATTTAGTGACAGGTTTCTCATTCACAATCTGGTGACAGTCCCAACCCTCAAGGCAACCCAATGGAGTCAGGCACAGCTATAAATGGGAAGCACGTGACAGATGGGCTTCAAAACACCACTGGGATCCTCAAACTAAAAAACAAGTGAGAGCCTTAGCCAACACCATGGCAAGGAAAGACAAGCTACATTCACCACTCAGAGCAACTTCCCAGTAACAATTCTCACCGAGGACCTAGCAGATGCCAGAGGATGTCACAACAGCAGTTGTCTGCCTGCTTCTTGCAAGTCAAAACAGAATTCAGCTGCCTGTGAACTTCTCTGCATAGAAACTGATGGAGCACTGCAGTAACCTACTTCTGCAATCATAGCTAATAACTCTGTAGTACACTAGAGTAGATCTGTAAACAAACTGAATAGAAGTTACCTGACAGTAGCTTATTACCTACTTAAAATTTAACCTTTAAAAATCTTAAAGGCATGGAAACAGACAAGTTTATCCTAGATGTGTATGCTTCAAAGCTAAGAAAAATAGCCCATGTATTTATCACAATGCAATAAACACATAGCCATGAACCCCTGGGGTCTAACTTTATAGAAGCCTAAGAAAAATGGGGAGAGTGATTTTTTCAGTTTGTTCAAGAAGGCTTCCCCAGTGTCAGACTGAGGTTCAAATACTGAGTTTCACTCTGGTGCATGCTGTATATTGTGGTGGTCTAGCAGTCTCATAAGGACTTTGCAGAGGAAGCACCTTATGAGTGCAGTATCCCAGAGGACGACTAATCTCCAAAAAATGCTGCTTGGAATCACTTCAGTCATCATTTTGCAAGAACATGCATACATGATGTTGACCCAAAAGTCAAACCTGCACTTCGTAACAGGCTCAAATCTGTGCAAAGCAGGACTAAATGAAATGAGATATCCACAAGCTACTTACAGACACAGCTGAAGCCCGGGCTTGAGGCTGTCATAGCAGACAAGAAGGGCAAAGACACCTTCTTTGCTGTTAACATGAGCACTAACGCACAGATTACTGAAGGGAGCCAACAGCAACACAACTCCATCCTTGTGCACCTGGGCACGAGCGATACACCTTCTACCAAGGCTTATTGCTCAGCAGTACACCAGAACTTCCCACATATGTTTTCTGCTGTTGCTAGATTTTTTGGAAAGAAAATAGACAACGAAAACAAGAAGAGGAAAATAAAGAGACCCATGTGAAAATAGCATGAAGGCTAAAAATACAAGACCAGAGTGATATAGTCATGCCACCTGAAAAACAACTCTGCAACACACAGTCTGCATTCCACTGGTTTACTGATACATTAAAAGTGATGCTTTATTTATGAAATATCCATATGACTTCAGAACTTCTTTGCGTAAAACCACTTGCACTACTAATAGCTCCAAGACAGAGGGTTGATCCTGTATTTATGAAAGGGAGAACGTAACACAAACCAGAATACATAAACAAGACTGAAATTATCTTACTTCATTATCTCCCCCTTTCCTAATGAACACAAACTACATCCTACGCTTCATCGTTGACCTTGTGTCTTCACTGTAACCTTCTCTCTCAGGCTCATGCTGAAAGAAAAAAACCCACATAAACAGCATCTGCATTTCTCTGAGAAGGATTTGTTACATGGAAACTTTGGTTAGTGATGTATCCAAGATCTTAATTAAAAAGAGACCAATCTGCTCAAAAGTGTGACCATTCCCACAGGAATGAGAAGAAATCCATCCTATTGAAATAAGAGCAGGAAAATAAAGTGGAATTCATTCTTGCTTCTGGCAAGAAAGGCATTTTCAAATCCCATTTGGTCTTGTATTTCTAACAATAGCTGCTTCTTTCAACACTACACTGAAGTACATTTTTAATCTTTCCAAGACTCTGGCTTCTTCATTGCCTTTAACACATTTATACATGTATTTAACATGAGTACATCCATCCATACAAACACTCCTCCACCCTTTTTTTTTTCTTTTTGTAAATTCTATTTAAGTTTGTCAAATAAAGAAATGGAAATAAATATCAGAATAAGTTGGGAACTCAAAGAGCTCTTAAACCCTGAAATAAAACCTGCTGCTACTTGATTAAATAATGCTCATGACCCAACATTTCAAACCCCACCCCTCTCTGACTGATGCTAATTTTACACCAGCATCCAAAAAGGTCACGATTTCAGTTAGAAATCATCTATGGATATTTCCTTTGTTCTAGGAACTAAAGAAACTTAACTCCTTTCTGACTAGTAAAAATGCCTCAAATTTGTCCTACTTTTAGCATCACAGTGACTTCAGTTCCAAAGTCCATTTAAACTGCCCAAGTGCATTCAGCACAAATACCATTTTTCATCTTTCTCAAACTTAGGGGAAATGGGATGGATGGATGATCTTTGCAAAGTGAAGCTCAACAAGAATTAAAAGCAGCAAGTAATATTCCAAGGCTGACACCTACAAACTGCTGCTTTTTTTAAATTAAAGATTAATATTATACTAAATGGAACGTATGATTAATTTGCTTTCATTTTTTTTCCTGAGTTGACTGTAGCTTCACAATACTTATCAATGAAATGGCTACTTAGAAAACAGATAGGACATTTTTATCTATGGCTGACTTGAACTGCTTACAACATTAGCTTGCAGAACAATTACCAGTCCATATGTTTTTGTCATGTCAACAGTTTCCAAAGATAATAAATGCTCTTCAGTATCATGCCTGGCATAACTAAGCCTGCGAGCAGGCTGCTAAAATTATATGGAGAATGTACAAGCCAGCTCTTCAAGCTGTTCTTTAATGACTTCAACCCAAGAGCAGCACTCCAGTAAAACGGAGGGATTTGGGCAGGAATGCAGACCATACAATAGCTAGCCCTAAATAGAAACCAAACTTCGTCACAGCAAGCATCTGAAGCGCGTCTCTGCGTTACGCTGCACAGTGCAGGCTATACTTCACCCGGCTCTATCTGCCCTTGCAAGCACAGGCACAGCTATGCCACACTCTGTTGTTTTTACAGAATCACAAGGTTGGAGAAGACCTTTAAGATCATCAAGTCCAACCGTTCCTGCCCTATGCTAAACCATATCCCTAAAGTACTTCACCTACCCTTATTTTAAACACATCCAGGGAAGGTGATTCAACCCCCTCCCTGGGCAGCCTGTTCCAGGCCCTGACAACTCTTTCAGTGAAATTTTTTTTCCTAACATCTAATCTGAACCTGCCCTGGCACAGCTTTGTGCCATTTCCCCTTGTCCTGTCTCCTGGCTGAAGAGACCAACACCCACCTCTCTACAACCTCCTTTCAGGTAGTTGTAGATGGTGATAAGGTGGTGATAATAACATCACACTGCAAGAGCTCGGCCATACAGGCTCTTTAACATTTTCTAAGTTGTACTGCCAACACTCAAGCTCTAGGTCCACAGACCACTCCAAAGTGGCATGCAAGCAGCAGTTAAGAAAAGCAAGGCTAATGTCAAGCTTAGATATCACCGTGCACATCACTGCTCTGGGCTCTGTGGCATCTTCAGAGAGCAAACGCAGGACACAAATTTGGCATGGCTGATTCCTCTTCAGCAATGAGGGAACGTTCTTTGCAGGTGATCCTGCTAAGTTTATATTTAAACATATATGCTGACTATGAAATAAAAAACTTGGAATCAAAGATTAATAAACTTTGGAGAGAATCTTATTTCATGAAGATCAGTTTTTGCAACCCAGCAACTGCCTATGAATTTTGGGGTGTGCTTTTACAAGACAAATTTTAGCTTAAAAATTAATCAACTTCAGTCACTGAACCCCTGAGACTGAGGACATTTCATCTACTTTTAAGAAAGCGTGAGTTGCCTGAATCCTGTGGAAAATGCCCAAGCAGGCTTATCTACATTTTACACATAACTTACTCTGAAGCCTTAAACCATGGGGCACACTGGTTCCATGAGAGGTCTCATCTCAGGGCTGAATTTGAGCCCCTGCTGACAAAATGCTCAGAAATGGCTTTCTCCTCTGACAGCATGGTCTCCTTGAAATTTTTAGGAGGACCCAGAAATGCAACTCCATGCATTTCAAAGCGTTCTCAGTTTTAGCCTTTCTGAAAGCTGATTTTGGAGGGTCTGATCTGATGCTCATTCTTCATTAAGTGTTATGTTAAACACAACACCTGCTATAAGAAAGCATTTATAATCTTACTGATTGATATGACACAGTCTAAAAAGACCTTAAGATAAAACTGCTACTCAGAAAGGGAAATATTTGAAAACACTGATAAAGCTGAATTTTTTCCCACCTTTTCCTGAGAATTACCAACTATTCTCTTAAGCATCAAATGGTCAAAAGCAACCTGTCAGAATGTTATTACAACAAAGCAGCAGTGCCAAAACCTCATTGAAATTGCTACAGCCTACTGAAATATCCCTCTTAGGGGCTTTTCTACCTGCAGACTAAGAAAAACACTCTTTAAAAATGCATGGTCTACATTGGTATTTGCCTCCATCCAAAGAAACCAAGAGAAGCAACATTTATAGCTTATTTCACCACACAGCTATAAATGTGACAGCGCTGATACCCTTCCTTCACATGAATATTTCATACAAAAATAATCAAACAGACCACCACCAGGAACTGCAGTCCCAAAAACCACCTTCTTACTGCAGCTTTTGACAGAAAGAGCTACGAGTACTTTCTCCTCCTTGATCATTGTTCTCCAGTACTCGTCCAAAAGCACCGAACAAGGAAATGTTACTAGATGATGCATTCTTGACCCCCAGCACATGCAGTACTGTATTCCTTAACTCACATAAACAAACGGCTTTTAAGATAGTTGATGAGAACATTAAGTCATCTAGAAAATAGAGTTGAATAATTTGAACTACACAATAGCAAACTCAGAGGAGCCAAGCTCCTCAATTACAAAGTGTCTCTTAAACTCTATTTTAGATAAGGACATCTCCCAATGGTTTACTTGTTTTGGATTAAACCAGCCAGTAGCTAAAACAAGCACACAGCCATTTGCTCACTTCTCCATCACCATGCAAGTGGGATGGGGAAGGGAACTGAAAGGGAAAGGAAAGAAAAAAAAAAAGGAAGATTTTTGGGTTGAGATAAAGACAGTTTTATAGGACAGAACAGGAAGATGATGAAAACGATATTAACAATAGATGGTTTCAATTAAAACAAAATAGTATACAAAAAAAGTGATGAGCAGCACAATTTCTCACCACCTGTAGCTGATGCTCCACAAGACTCCAAGCTGCCCCACCTCATGGCCTGCTCCCCCAAGTTAAATAATGGGCATGACATCATATGGTATGAAATAGCCCTTTGGTCACCTGTCCTGGCTGTGTCCCCTCCCAGCTTCTTGGTCACCCACCACCTCCTCTTTTACAGGCCAGTATGAGAAGCTGAGAAGTCCCTGACTACTTGGTGACAACAAAAAAACTCACTCTGTTATCAGCACCAGTCTCATCCTAACTCCCAAACACAGCACTACACCAGCTGCTAGGAAGAAAATTAACTATGTCCCTGCTGAAACTCAGACATTGTTCAGATGTAGTGGAGGTGCATCAGTGTGTCAAATGGCCAAATGAAAAATGTATGAGATTTGACTCCAGCAGTAAATTGTCTAAAACATGTAATCATAGAGTCACAGGGGTTGGAAGGGACCTACAGAGATCATTGGGTCCAACCCCCCTGCCAAAGCAGCTCCCTAGCTCATACTGCACAGATAGGCGTCCAGACAGGTCTTGAATATCTCCAGAGAAGGAGACTCCACCACCTCCCTGGGCAGCCTGTGCCAGGGCTCTGTCACCCTCACTGGGAAAAAGTTCCTCCGCATGTTGGTGCGGAACTTCCTGTGCTCCAACTTGCAGCCATTGCCCCTTGTCCTGTCTCCACAGATCACTGAAAATGGGCTGGCCAATTCCCCCTGCACCCTATACTTAAGAGATTTATAAACATTGATTCTTTCCAACAGTCTTCTTTTCTCCAGTCTGAACTGCCCCAGCTCTCTCAGCCTTTCCTCATAGGATAGATGTTCCAGGCCCTTAATCATCTTCGTAGCCCTTCTCTGGACTCTCTCCAGGAGATCCCTGTCCTTTTTACACCAGGGAGCCCAGAACTGGACACCATACTCCAGGTGGGGCCTGAGCAGGGCAGAGTAGAGGGGGAGGATCACCTCCTTAGACCTGCTGGCCACACTCCTCCTGAAGCATCCCAGGATCCCATTGGCTCTCTTGGCCACCAGAGCACACTGCTGGCTCATAGCCAACCTGTCATCTACCAGGACCCCCAGGTCATTCTCCGCAGAGCTCTTTTCCAACAGGTCACCCCCAGCCTGTACCGATACAAGTGCTTATTCCTTCCCAGGTGCAAGACTTTACACTTGCTTTTGTTGAATTTCATTAGGTTTCTCCTTGCCCAGCTCTCCAGCCTGTCCAGGTCTCACTGGATGGCAGCGCAGTGTTCCTGCGTGTCAGCCACCCCTCCCAGCTTTGTATCATGGGGGTACTTGCTGAGGGTGGATGCTATTCCCTTATCAAGGTCCTCGATGAAGATATTAATCAGGACTGACCCAACACTGAGCCCTGGGGAACACTGCTAGTTAGAGACCTCCATTCAGATTCTGCTCCACTGATTACCACCCTCTGAGCTCAGTCCAACAGCCAGTTCTCAACCCACCTCACTGTCCACACATCTCTCCCATGGTCTCTCAGCTTTGTTATCAGGATGCTAATCAGAAATAACAACTTGTTTTTCTCCTTATAAAATGGCACTTCATGAGAAACTTGGATAGTATTAATCTCACCTCAGAAGTAAAATAAAAAGTGTGGAAAACAATGTTCTTCAAGCTGTCATGACTGAATTACTGAAAGAATATTATTCACAAGGAGCATTCATAAACCACCTTAATTGTTCTCAGCCTTTAATCCAGAAACATTTTAACAGTATCTTAACATCATCACCATTTAACGGATTTTGACAGCTAAAAAACTGCTAAAACTTCCTGAGACCTAACTGAAATTTTAGGAAAAAAGTTTCTATTATGTAAGGCAAAATGCCTTACTTCAGGAAGTCTGGACTACGAGTGTGCTGCAGTGAGGTCAGACTTGAGAAGCATGGACTATATTGCAGAGGAACAGCTCCGGCTGCAAACTACACCCAAGCTGCATTTCTTCAGCCTAGTTGGCAATTCCAGAGGAGTGCAGGAATGATGCTTTGAGTGTTTTCTGGTAGACTAAGCAGCTGTCCATATCACAGTTCTGCTGTGAAATTTGATTAATACATTACATAAACATTCTAGGCTTTTTAATTGTTTCAATGGCTGAAATGCAACCGTTTTCCTAAATTTTAGGCTTATGAAATTAATTAACTGCCCATTGTTTTATGGTCTCAATTTCAAAACAACAGACTAATTTCTACATCATCTACAGGTTGGACTACAATAATCTTTTTGAAAACTGAAATTGCTTTTTAAAAATCACTGTTAATAAATCTCAAGTAAAGCCTCAAGTAAACTTTTATACTACCTATTTTCAACCAGTTTTATATTCATTTTCAGGGACAACGTAACTTCAAGCACGGAGAAAAACAGCCTGCATGCTGACCTAAGCACAATACCTCTCAGGTTGCTACCTTTTTGGCCCCAGTACAGTTAGGTGGCCGCTAATGGGACTTGGCTTTAACAATGCCAGCGGCACAAAGCTTTGGCTTCTCTTGCTGCTTTCCCACAACCCCTTCTGCCAGGGGTAGCAAAGGCCTTTCACAGGGTTCACCGGGACTCCCAGCTGCTGTTTGACATGCAAATGGCATCAAAGATCTTTCAATCCCACCTCAAGGAGGGAAGTTAGAGGCAGTGGTTGCCAGAGGAGCATTCCTGCATCACTTCAGGATGCAGGAAGAAATCATCCTGGAGGTTATGCAAAAGACTTAAAGAAAACAAGGGAGGGGAACAGGAGAAAGGAACTGCAGGCTACAAACATTCTTCTCCTCAAGCAATAGCAGATAACTTGAAAAACTACTGTTGCCTTATTCCCAAATGCTTGAAAACAGAAATACACTAAATACACTTATACACTCCAAATATCTATACACACGCATAATGCTCTAAATACATATGTACTCCAGTATTTGCAACATATTAGGGGACTCATCACAAGTGATAATAAAAGCCATTTCCTAATAGTAAGCCCCAACTCCTCCTTCTATCAGTCCAGCTTCACATGCTAGTATTTGCCAACTAGTGTCAGTGGAATTTAAGCACTGTAGATATACGCAACTCCACAGCTAAGTCAGACCTGTAAGTCCTTGTGCAGGTAGACATATGAGGCTTTTAGGGTCTCCACTCTTCAACCTGAACAAAGCTGCATGTCCCTTCTATTACACACACACACACACAAATCAAATTTCATTTTTCTTCCCCCCTCCAGTGTATTATGACAATCCAAAGCCTGACTGGAGGCTAAATAACCATTATCTGAAGTAAAAGCAGACTAATTTTCAAAGATCTTCAAAGTACACATGTGTTCCCAAGATGTTAACCAAAGAAATTAAAGCTTTTCTGTTTAGGTTGCTAAATAAGGACGTCAACATGTTAAATAATGATGTTATGAAGTCTAACTTCAGAAATAAAGGAATACATAGGAGAGTGTCCTGGGTTCAGCCCAGCAGCAGGCTATGTTAGCCCTGAGAGTATTCCATACCAATTGCATCATGATCCGACAGGCTGCCCCCCCCTTTGCAGGGGCGACTTCGGACCCAGGCACGGGAAGTCCCGGTCTGGGCAGCCGCAGTGCCAGTTCCGGGGGAGACTCCAGTCCTATCAGAACCTGCTCCGGGCACGGGAAGTGCTGGTCTGAGCAGGCGTGTGGGAGTTCCGGGTTCTCTCTCTCTCTCTCGGGATCGGCGTGGCAGGAGGTGGTGAGGGGGGTGCTCGGGGGTGCTGGGCTCAGGGAGTGCTGCGTTTGGGAATCTGAATCGGTTCGGGCACGGCTCAAATGACATAGTGTGGTGAGAGGTTTGCACTGTATATAATAATAGCACTGTAGTTAGTTGTTTTCATACTTTTCCCTGTTGTTTAGTAAACTATCCTTATCCTAACCTTGCAAGCCTGTGGTTTTTTTTTCCTCTGGCTTTGCAGCTAGCTCCGTTCGCCCATCCTCCACCTCTTAAAGAGGTAGGGGGGCTTTTTGGTCTGACCTTTGTGGCCTCAGCTTTCCGTTGAGGTATAAACCACAACAGAGAGAATCTAAGTTGTAAACTCTACAGGCTAGAAAAACCTGTGGAAAATGCCTGAGTGTGAAAGAGTAAGAATGGTGTGAGCAGAAGTATAGTTCATGAATGTATCTTACCCATCACTGCATCTGCAGAAAATGAGCTTTCAACTATTCTGTTTCCACACTTCAAAGCAAAAAACCCATGCAGTAAAAACACTGTAAAACACTCCAAAAAACAATTTATTATTTTCATACCCTGTTCCTTGTTTTTTCTAGTCATTAAACTAGAACATGAGATGCTACTTCATAACATTAGTGCCATAAACAGATGGCAAAACAAGACAGGACTAATTTCTTTGGATCAAACACTAAACATCGCTTTCAAAGAACACCTTCCATTGTTTCTTTGGAAATAATATAGAGGGAGACCTAAAAGTCAGTGAGACCTATATGTAGACATTTACACTTCAAAAACATTGTTTTCCTTCCAGTTACACAGTCAACTTGCACAACACCACAAGTCACCTTGACTTTTCCATCACACCCTGATTTTTCTTTCAATTAAGCTTCATTTTGGTTAGTTTTCATATTATAATTTCTTTCTTGGATGACAGAAGGTGAAGGCCAATAGTGATGTCTCCATTTGCCCAGATTAAAGTAAGGATGTATGAAATCCAATGTATGCCAGAGGTTGCACTCTCCTGCACAGAAGCATCAAACAGCCAAGCTCTTCAGAACATCAGAATTTGTGTCTGTGCACAGATGAGATGTACACAGAGCAAAATGAAGGTCAGGTTTTTCACACACTACATGAGACAGAAGGAAATAAAGCAGCATCTTCCCTAGTAGCCAGGATCACTGGCACTTATCTACTAGCTCAAAACAAAAAAGCTTAGCCCAACTCACCACCTCCTTAAAGTAGGTAACTTTCCCTGCCTGTGACACGTTGCTTACAATCAAACATAAAATGTAATGATGGCAAATTATGGAGACAAACAGATAATCACAAAAGGGCCTACACACAGACCCCTCATAAAATGTGTCAACCAATTATGCTGGAAGTCAGATGTACATTAATGATTTTGATGCATCAGATTAATGTTTCCAAAGACCTTAAAAAGTCCAGCTTAAAAGGAAAACTTTTATAGTAGCTTCTGAATTAATATGTGAACTATTTCCCATTATTCACATGCATGCAAGCATGCATATTTGATGTTTTGCAGGTGGATTTTAAGGTCTAATATTTAAAGACAAAAGGGAAAATTTAAAATTAAACCACAGCAGTGAAGTACAGTAGCCTACCACAGACATTGATACTGCGAAGAGTGAGAAGCACTGATATTAAAGATGAAAAGTTTAGCACATCCTTGTTCAACATATCAACAACTTGTTTTCAAGTGACTTAAATGCTTAGCATAATTAGACAGCTTTTCTCTTTCCTTTCTGATGTGAGCAGCTAGCCAACAGACAAGCAAAACCCCTCTAAGTAGAAACATCACCTATGAAGTTGATTTTAATTTTCTCATTGACTTGACTGAGATGAGGATTTCAGTCTAAGGAGTCTCCTAAAATGCCGGGCATATGGAGGCACTAGCTATCAAACATTGGTAGCACATCTTTCTTCCAAAAGTTACAGAACTGAGACCACAAATCCTACAGTTCAGAGACAAAAACCTAACAGAACCCAACCATTAATTTTGCCATCAAAATGTGTACAGGAGATATTCCATTTTTCTCACCAAAAGTGATGGAATTTTGGATGTACACATCAAATACGATATTGCTGAGCAACTCCATGTCCACAAGAACTGGCAAGTACCCTCAGGCATCTCAATGCAGGCCAAGTGTGTGAACTTTCCAGGGCAATGATCTTCATTCTCCACTCCAGCAAGTAAGCAGGTGACTCTGATTTTGCCTTTGAAAGGCAGTGCCTACTTAATCGTTAATAAACTGTTGATCAATTTCACTTAGAGTATGTTTTTTATTTTCTCTCCTAAATTCAAACTTTTTGTCACACCACCCCTTCATCGAATCATAGAATATGCTGAGTTGGAAGGGACTCAACAAGGATCACTGAGTCCAACTCCTGGCTCCACATAGGGCCAGCCAAGTCAGAGCATGGGATTGAGCGCATTGTCTAGACGATTCTGGTGCCTGACAACCCTCTCAGTAAAGAGCCTCTTCCTCACATCCAACCTAAACCTTCCCTGTCTCAGCTTCATGTCCTTTCCCTCAGGTTCTGTCATTGGTCCCTAAAGAGAAGAGATCAGCACCTGCCCATCAGGAAGCCATAGACCACACTGAGGTGTCCCCTCAGCCTCCTCTTCTCCAGGCTGAACAAACCACGGGACTTCAGCCTCTTCTCATATGACTTCTGCTCCAAAACCTTCACCATCCTCTTTGCCCCTTGAATCTGACAGTTCCGGCCAATCTGTTTCTTTTCACTAAAATATTACAAAAAAATGCTGAAACTACCACAAACTACAAGTCTCTACAGAATGACAAGAATGGTTTGGTTGAAAATGACCCTAAAGACCACCTAGTTCCTACGCCCCCTTACCAGCAAATCTTACCTCCTTACAATCCACACTCTGTATCTGCATTTCCAAAGACTTACTTCAGCATCAAGGAAAGCCCTGTAGCAATCTGCTGAATGATATGCAATCTCCCCAACATAATTGTTACAATTCCACTGGCAGTTAGGGAGAGTAACCCAAGGCATTGATGTAAGGAGAATGCAGAACTTATGCACAAACCTTTTATTTTCACTTTCGCTTGTCCTGAATTTTGCATTGGTCATGAACTATAAATAGTTTCCTTGGCCACAACTTTGCCAAGATCATTATGGAACTTGCATCTTTTATTCACCATGGATGAAGCAAATGAAGGTTGGCTAGGAGTTTTCTGTTTGCGTTTTTTTGCATCACCTTTCAGTCTCCAGCTTGTCATATGCCTCAAGATTGCTGGACTTGGACAGCATATTAGCACTGTGAAAGCAATGCATAACAACAATATTTTAGACCTACAAGCAAGCTTATTATATGCAGATTTAGTCTGAATTCACCCTAAATATACACTCTAAAGACTAACACACAGAGAACAGCCCAAACCCTTCCCAAACTCTCTCCTCCCAAAAAAATAAAAACGGAAGTATGCAAGAACAATTTAGGGGTGTAATCCTTTGTGCCTACCCCATTTTAATACAATGTATACACATTTATATGTGTGTACATTTATGCACATTTACACACGCTACAAACATCAAAGCCTAAAAATTAAGGCAATGAAAGGTGCAATAGTGCTTTTATTTGGGAGAGGGAAAAAAATACAGTATTTGTGAAATACCCGGTGTATGTCTTTCCCATAGGACAGGCTCTCACTTCACATTACACACATTTACGTGAAATTACAGGAGTGTTTAATGTAACAAAGCCCCAAACCTCTGTTTGTATTGTTGCAGGCCATGTGAAGTGGAATTCCACAGTCGAGTACAAATCCTTTACGGTCTCAAGTTCCTGAAGACAAAAGGCCACAGCATATTGAAGGGTTGGGTGTGATATAAAAGGGTAGCACGGTAAGCATTTTATTGTAGAAACTGGAAACACTGTTCTACAAATGCCCACAAATTACTGAAAAGGGGAAAAAATGGTCAATAGGAAGTCACTAATCTTCGTTATTTAGAAGTTTGCTACACACCATCCGGGTTTAAGCATTAGTGAATGCTGTAATACATCTCTCCTGGGGGGTGCAAAGTTATTGCAAGTTTGCTGGCACATTAACTCCCTCCGAGACTCAGATCCAGAGAGCAGCAGTCACAGCATAAGAGCGCACCCATTAGAAATCCTGAGGTCAGTTCGGATGCCTAAAGTAACTTATATGCACCAGTGTCCTGCAGGATTAGACCCACAACAGAGATCACTTGCAATTGCTCTGATGAATTATGTAGCGAAATGATGACAGCTAGTTCACTTGGAACACTGAAGTTTTTGGGCATGTTTACTATAATTAACTAACATGAACTTCTCTCTTCTGGCATAAAACTCAAAACAAGTATCTTGCATCTCATTCCAATTTTTTTAAGTCATTTAATAATGAGCTTGATGTGAAAATAGAACAGCTAAACTAAATTTAGTGTGCTATTTTAAGAGATTTTGGTTGCAACTGTCATGTTAATACAGAAAAAAAATAAAAGATAAATATGCATGTTGGATACACAGAGATTTTACAAAACTGTGAGGAAAAATACCAACACACAAACACGGTAGTAAACACTAATTCCAAGCATATTCTATAGCAAAGCCCAAAATTAACTAGATGACAAACTAATCAAATTCATGGAAGACAATTTATGAAGAACAAATTGCTATGGTATTAGGAAAACACACCAGTGCAAAATACTCTTCCCAAATGCTACTTGAAATTAAAAGCAGAAGTGCCTGACTTGTTACCACTATCACAAACCAGCATTTGCAGCTCAGTAGCCAAGCAGAACACAGCTGTGACCTCAGGTTTGTTCAATTCCCTAACGCCTGCTGCTGGCTGATGTTAACGTGCTTGTAGAGGGTGGGTGCTGATATCCACCCAGCTTGCTTCCACACACCGCTGGAGGCATGTGGGAAACCCCAGCTCTGAAATAACACTCCAGTTTGTGTACTTGCATTTCCAGTCATGATTCCCAAACAGCAAACACGACCACGCTGCCACAAATCATTAGAAATTACAGGCTGGCACTGCAAGGTACAGGATCTCCCTTTGGCCTGGAGCCCTACAAGAGCTGTAGCCAGAAATGTAAGTGAGCAGCATTTCTGTTTTTTACCCAACCTTTAAGAGAGGTACCACCTTTAAGAGAGGGATGTAACCTTTTCTGGCCGATGAAAGTCATTAGAGGCAGTACAATGTCGAACTGCATTTATTTAACTGGTTGGATAAGCGATGTTGCTAGACACAGCAGGCTAGACAAATGGCTAGAGCAGAGCATTTCCATCAGTTGAATTTCTGGAACATCTCAACAGCTACATTAGTCTTCTATAGTGGCTGCCGTTGCTTTGGGAAAATAAAAATAAATAAATCCCTGCTCATTCCTACTAACCGTTCCCTGGTTTGGTGTATGCTAACATATTCTCCTTTTGGAGGTAAACTCAACTAGAAGCCTTGCTCCAGCCACAAAGCAAGTAAGTTCCAACTCCTAAGGACTAGATGGATTGGATTTATCCAAATAATTCTGAGAGGGGGAACAAATTCTCAGCCCCTTTCATACAAAAGGAGTTTTCTACCAGCTGCAACAGATCTGAATTTAAAAGTCTCATCTTCTGTTACATTTGTATTCCCAGCAATGACTGAGGGCTAACTTTGTAACTTGATGCACTGGGATGGCTAATTTAAAAAAAACAACCAAACCCAAAACATTTTTTGTATAATTTCTAGCCTGAATTATTACCTTTGTTATCTCTGCACACTCTTCTAGGTGCATTAGATTCCCTGTCTACTTCCAGCTATCCCCTGCATTCAGTAGGGAAAATACAACAAAAAACACTGGTCCCAGAATGTTTGTTCCTCACTCCAAAGTAACAATTAGTCTATTAGCCAAATTGATCCCTGCACAATTATAACAAATTCTACAGTTCCTACAGTTTCCAATTCCAATTTTGGAATTCCTTGGGGAGAAATCATAACTGCATATGCCAAGTGTAAAGCCATATAACTCAGATCCCCTTGATTTCTTAAGCCTAAAGGGGAAAAAAAAAAAGCCCTGAAACTCGTTTTTTGGGCAAAACTACACAGGAAACTCTAGGAACTCTTGGTCACATCTCCAGTTCACAACTGCTTTACAGCTGGACTCATGCTATCAAAAAGTTCCTGGGGACCTCCCTAGCAGTACTTGCGGACTGCCACCCACACCTGCACCATGACAGACTCCAACTGTCCTCTCACCCCACCCCATGTGTAGCTCCCAGAACAGAAAGTATCCACATTTAAAAGAAAAAAGGCTAAATGTGAAGAATCTTGCAAATTAAGGATTGATTCTGGCAGAGGCTTTTGGGGGGGGAAAGGCTACATACTATCACCGCAGTTGGCTTTCTTAATCAAACGGCCATCTACTAGGCAAGATAACTTTACCTGAAGATGCACAAAGCTTCTGAAAACCTGTACCTCCCCCCACTAGCATCTGGCTTTACCACAGGCTGGGCTATGCCAGCTTAGAAAAACACAACCTTCAAAAGCAGCAAAAAAATGCAGAAAGAGTCTATTTCAGACCAAAGGAAAGAAAGCTCTTTATCGTGGTTACACTTTCAACTCAAGAAGCATTTGGAGCTCCCCAATCCATGCCAGCAGCAAACCAAACAATTCTTAACTAGCAGTGCTCAGATGAGACAAGCACGAAAAAATCACACTAACGTTTTCTGAACGTACACTTTTCTCCTAAGAGAAGAGAAGCCTGAATCGAGCTTTCAAGCAACACTAAAACAATCTCTCTTAGCCTCCACTGAGCAGAGACAGAGCTGGGACAGCTCTGCTCTGTTTCTTAACATGTTTTTAGAAACTGTTACCTTCATGGTAACCAGCTTGTTGTTTACAAGTAACACTTCGTGCTACTATTTGTCCCCTTCGTTCCTTTAGTCAAGAAGATTGCTTTGCACCCTCAACCCCTGGCTTAGACACGGGCATCAATTCACTTCTCTAGGTTGTGATCGTAACAGAGGGGAAGCGCTAGGGAATGGATGAGGAAAAGCAAACGAGGTTAACCTGAATGGGCTTCTGAGATGACTCACAACCTATACAACAGCAGCACAGAGCTGCAAACAGGAACGCTGTAGGTCAGCATCTGGTAACCAAGGTACTTGTGTTTTAACGTGGCACTTTTCCTGCAATGAATTGCCTTCTGGAGGTTCTGCCAGTCCTGTGGTATATCTCCACGGGATGTCCTTGGCAATAACCTCCTTTTGGAAAAATATCCAAATTGCTGAATATGGTCTTTGAAAGTACAAAAAACCAATGTAAATGTGTCTACTATTGCTCAAGCTTTTCTTGAGTAACCTTTCTACCAAAAGATTATCCCACTGAGTAACAACTGTCCAGAAAATATGGGGGAGGGGAAGAGATCCATGCTGTACTGCACCAAGTAACTTTGTTCCAGCAACAAAAATATGAGAAAAATAAAATTTTAACTGTTAATGAGAATCTTCTCCCTAGATCTACATGCTGATTGAAGAAGCAGCTGTTTTTCCAGTCATCCTTAGCAACCTCTGAGTAATGTTTCTGCCCCAGAACATCATCAGTAAGTTAGCTGCAAGTCAGTCTGGTAGCTTCACCTCTTGTTAATGTTACCTAACACTTGTTATTGTAAGACCCTACTCTCTGCTGTTTATTTTTTTTAACCAAACCTTTGCCATCTGGTCTGCTGTCTCTCCGTTCTTCTCTACCTCCTGGGAGGCAAAGGAGAAGTAAGGGGAAAGATAAGAAGGGGGGAAATAATGATTCACACTGCAGAAGAGAAACATTGCTTTGTTCCTTTTCTCCTCTACCAGAAAACCTAACTACCATCTAGCTATCTGTGGTCTCTAAAGCATCTCAAGTTAAATCAAAGTTTGTCACTGTCAACATACTTTTGATATCAGGAAATATTCAGGAGAACCGCTGGATAAATACGAGTTCCTGCAGAGGACCTCAACCTTCTCCTACCATCTGTTAGGGTAGTGCTGGCAGTGCCAAAATGTCCACGACACAGAATCACCCAAGATCCCCAGAAGCACTGTGCCCAGCCTTGGGTGCCATACAGCAAAATTTGTCAAGAGCCCTTTCACAAAGGGCTAACATTTCATAACTAACATTTCTGTGCCGTATTTAATTAAAGAATATACAATGCCACCAGTGGGAATTGCACTGCTCACCATCGCTCCCTGGCTGTGATTATGACTTTCAGTACTTTGCTACTACTCACTGACTGCCCATGAGGATGATGCAAAGTTTGCCACCAGGTCCTCCTCACCCACCAACGCACATAGGGGCCTGAAATAGCAGGAGCTAAACTCCATAGGAAGGTATCCTGATACACAAATAAAACTTTGAAATATACCATCATAAAAGCTTTTAAGTCTACCATCATTCCAGTGGTTTCTAATTCTTGAGGGTTTAAGTCTTAACCTTGACTGTTTCAAATATTTTCTAGATGTGTAATTAGGCATTATAATTTACATGTACTTTATTTAGTTCTTCTCCTAACCTCTGTCTACATTTCTGTAGACAAAAGATGAGTGCTTTGAAGCAGGGATTACTCTTTTCAAGTATCTGGAAAGTATCTTTCATGTAAGTGTATAAAACAAATCATAATAGAAACATTGCTTTGCTTCCACTTTTATATTCCTTCCTTTTGGTGTTACAGTCAAAGACCTCCAGGAAGGTAACTGCCGATGGCAGCCCCAGCCATGTAGTGTCATGTGATACATTTGTCTCCTGCTCTAATTACCTTACCCTGTTTCAATCATTTTCCCAAGCAGCTGGCCGTCTGTTACAGCAGCTTTTTACCTCTGCTCAACTGACCTGTCCTCCAGGAGTCAGGCTGTATTGAATTAACTCTGCTTCATTTCAGCGTGGGTATCCATTTACAGCAGCACTTGGGGCTTCTCAGCCAACCCCATCACACCTACCCCCAGTGACACCAACCCCTTTTTCTTAATGCAGTGAGGAAATCCACGTGTTCATTTTGGACATGATGGTGACCGAGACCACTGCAATGTACATAAACACCCACCTACATATTCCTCATCCTCAGAAGCAGGCATTCCCTTAGGAGTCAGAGGATGGGGGTGGGGAAGGGTTGGCTGCTTTGTTGCTTTCTGGGAGGATATTTTTTTTTTTCCTTGAGTTAGTTTAGGAACCTCCAGAGCATTTCTATATCCTCATGTTTCCTTGTCGGTGCCAAATACCCTACTGTAATGCAAGTGAAAGCCTTCACCAAATTTAACTGCCTTCACAGCTGCTCCTTTGGAAACCTGCAGCGTATGCAACACAGCAGTCACCAGCAGCAATTCCTATCTGAGTTTCCTAAAGATAAATTGCTCAGATTCAGAAATTCAAGATACTAAGCTGCAGTCTCTTCCTTCCCACCATTCTAAAAGTTTGCCTGTGTGTTTCTAAGCTGCCAGTACTCAATGAGCACATGCTGCATACCATGCTCTGTTGCTTAAATTTGATGCAATGAGAATACACACGGTATAAAACAAGCTCTGCAGAATCCCTTAAGGAGAACTGCTGCTGAACAGAAATATCCAATCCGAAATTTGAGCACAAAGCCTTTATTACTCTTCAACTGCTGATCTCTACCCCAAGCATGTTTATATTGATTTCAGTCCACACTGAGATTCCACCTTGAAAGGTCCTTGTTGCTTCGAACCCAGAATCTGAAGAGCAACAAGCAGCTCAATGTGTTTCGCATCTATACGTGATAGAAATGACATACAGGCTGTACTAGCTTCTCAGCTGACATAGAGGAGAATTAGTTTGCACAGGCTGAAGATCTGATTCAGCACACACAGCTGTTCCCAAACTCGGGATGCCAAGTGAGGTCAGCAGTAATTAAATCCTGGTCTGCATGGCCAGCAAAAATTCAGTTTTACCCAGGATCTACAGGGTGAATTTAGCAATTCATAAACGTGACCAAAAGCAAAGTGGCTGTTGCTACATACATGTATATTAGGTAGCAGCTTTATAGAGGAGATTACGTAATGCAGGATAGCAGAGGACTACTCTTGCAGGATGCCCTTTTGAGTTTTAAAACCCTGTGTAAAGACTATCAGAAAATAAATACTTCCCTAAAGTGATTTTTACTAGATGTGATGTAGTAAACTAACTTTAATACACTGTTTTCCCAGAGCACAGTCTTTATAGCACAAAGTTTTAAAAACACACACAAGTTTTCAAATTAACATCCATAAACACCCTCCTGCATAAAAACTAAAGCTGCAGAGGATTTTTTCCTTTCTTTTTTGTAGAAAGCAAAGCTTATACCTCTCAAGTAGTTTTCTAGTTCTGATATACATAACAGATTTGCAGAGGCTTTTTGTGAGTGTCTAGGGTAAACTGATCCCTGCATTACAGGGTGTATCAGCTCCCTTCCCTGCTCACTGGTAATTGACCCCACACCTCCCCCCCTCCCAATACATTTTTGTGCTATGTAGACAGACCATACAGCTTTAGGATTTTTACAGTTCACAATTCCCAAGCAACTAAATAATGTAACTCCAGACATCAGCATGCTGCCTGCTGGTAAACAAGTACCAATGATTGAGTAGTTTTTGGAAACTGCCAAGCAGAGAGGACTAGCTCACCACCAGCACCCTTCTGCAGGTAGATCATCAGATTTCACCTCTCCAAATCAATATTTTTCTAAGTTTTCTTTTATTTGTGCAATCCTCCCCTTCAACACTTCACCCCTTCTCTCATGTGAGACCTAAGGACAATTTTGATCCAATTTCAAAATTTGCTGCCAAAGAAAAAAATCCTCATCTTAAAAATGTAAGTATTCACCAAATCAAGGGACTGATTTTAAGACAAGCTAAACATCCTGAGCTTCAACAGAAATCAATGCAACTGTTTCAGGCTGGAAACCTAGGAAAAACCCTTTTCATTTTTAGAGTGTGAATAAGGAAAAGGAGATCAGGAGATTAAAAATGTTCTAAGATAAAGGAGGACAGAATATAAAAAATCTCAATGGAAAATTTTTATTGGTTTGGATAACAGACTCCCAGCTTGCACAGGTGATGCAGACTGCTTTTTCCTCATTAATCAAAAGTTTTCCATCTACCTGAAAAATACTGTATTTTTTTTTTAAACAAGAAGCTCTTATTTTGGGGTTAAAATTGAGGTGTGTATAAAATGCCTTTTAGCACTACTACACCCTTTCTTTAAAAATAGTTCTCCTTTTTAGGAAAAGGAGAGGAGAAATGTTCTGGTTTTCTACTACTCATAATGAATCATTCACTCATTTTGCAGCTTAAGCCAGCGAGATCTGCTATAACCAAGAACTGAACTGGTGGCAATACTGCCCAGCACTGGGACACAGGCCTGCAAATGAGATTTTTAAACAGAGCAGAACATCCTCAAAGGATGGTTGAGAAGTACTACCTTCCATTTTCAGCTCTTCCATTATATATGGACTCTTCATATGGACCACGTTTATTAGCTTGAGGATTTGACAACTCCAGGAGTCTCTGACTTTTTGCTTAATTCCAACAATGAGATCAACAAGTCCTCATGTATGTGAGGTCCAACCTAATCACAAGCACCTTTAAAGTCCACACAAGAACTCTCCCAGTAGCATGATTGCTGTCTTGACATACAAGGTCACAGCTTCCCATGCCTCCTCACTGGAAGTGTTTATAATCATGTTGGACAAGGGCTTTCAAAGAAACTGTTCTAGTGAAAAATGTACCTGCCCATAAAAAGGAAGGTTGGACTAGATGATCTTTAAAGGTTCCTTCCAACCCAAACCATTCTATAGTTCTATTATTTTAAGTTCCCATCAAAAAAATCCAGAATTTGGTAATGTCACCTCTGCCATCCAAGAGGAATAAATCAGTCACGTGTTTCATCAAGTGACAAGCAAAGGCGATTCTAGCTAAAAGCATAAGTGGAGAAGAGGAACAGGGATGGAGTCAGCCTCTCCATACAACAACTCTGCTGTTAGAACTGTCCTGTTCCCACTCCACACACTGCCCAAAACTGTGGATGAGCTACAGTTGAAACTATAGCAACAGAAATGCTGTTGCTGCCCATTTCTCAGGCTTCTCATCTCCACAACCTTGCCAGTGACACGGCTGCAGGAGGGGGTGGTTGTTGTGCACATCGAATGACTGAAGCTATCTGTGCTTGAAGTTCATCTCCCTCCTGTGCCAGGACACAGGCTGCAGTTAACCCCAGGACCCCAGTCCCTCAGCAGGAAGTACAGCCCAGCAGAGGCACCTGTGGGATGGAGGGGATGGCAAAACATGGCAAAGGGGCAGGAAGCACATTCCTCTTGGAAACCATACCTTGAATTTTGGAGTCTCCTTCTCTGGAGTTATTCAAGTCTCGTCTGGACGCCTATCTATGTAATATGAGATAGGGAGCCTGCTTTGGCAGGGGGGTTGGACCCGAAGATCTCTTGAGCTCCCTTCCAACCCCTAAGATTCTGTGATTCTGTGAATTTAGCTAATATTAGACACACAGTCCCCTCCAGCTCCCCCAAAACACCAAAGTGACCATGAGGTAGAAAGGTAATGTTGCATTTCATTTTGCTCCTTGTATGTGCACAAGGCATGATGCTAGTGGATGGGACACCACCCTAACCTTTCTTAAAACTCTAAGAAATAAAATTCACTATGAGTCTCACAGAATCACTGGACCTTTCCAAACACAAAACACTTCTCAGATGTCTACATCCTTGCTTTTAGGTCATACAAATTTACCACCATGAGGAAGAAGAGAAAGTCATCCCTGAAGCAGTTCAACAAGAGGAGGAAAAGAGTAGTAACAGAGGAGGGGGGTTACATCTGATATGCTAATGAGCTTGTGCAGCAAAGACCTGCCTTCTGTCAAATTATAGTCACTATTCTTACTAAATAACATTAAAACCTACTCGTCATGTTCAAGTATTTTTACTGAGAGGGAGAAAAATGATCTCACGTTTCAGCCAAATACCCTGACCTTTTTTCTTCAATCTGTTACAGATCCATGAAAACCCAGTGATGATGAACAAGTAGAAAGAGGTATTAGTTACATTTTGATTAGAATGGAAAACAGATGTGTGGTGATTAATCACATTCAAGTTTAAACAAGCCCACCCTGGCACAATGAACATAAGGGTTAGCTCTGGCCCCTCCAATACACCTGAACATGCATCAGGTTACACTTTTGTTTCGCATCAGAATAGATGTACTGGGGCCAACTCAGACCTTCATTAACTCCTCTGAAAGCAGAGAGCTAAAGTTTTATCCAATTTATACTTACAAAATTTTAATTAAGAGTCTAACTAAACTGGTGTGTGTTTGTGCTAATCACCATAATCACAAAAAATGTGAACAAAAAATGTACTTGGAAAGTGAGTAAAATTTGTTAATTCTCAGCTACTCAAAGCAGGTTAAGTGGAGTTTCAGCTATGAAGAGCTACTAAAGGTGCATCAGATACTGACTGGATGATAAGAGTGACAGAAATTCAGTGCAGAGAAACATGAAACCTTTGAAAAGTAAAATAAACACCACAGATTCCATATTTCCACATTAAATTTTATCTCACAGAAGGTCCTCAGATAATACCAGTTCTGTAGCAACTCTGCTTTATAACTGCTCCAGAGCTAACTGATCAGGGGAATTAATTTAAAAGGAATACAAAAGAAAGCATCATTACAACACC
The DNA here is from genome assembly GCA_022605575.1 of Laterallus jamaicensis coturniculus. Lineage (NCBI taxonomy): Eukaryota > Metazoa > Chordata > Aves > Gruiformes > Rallidae > Laterallus > Laterallus jamaicensis. The sequence goes on along the minus strand of JAKCOX010000036.1, from coordinate 5,534,526 downwards.
ATTTAAAGAAATTGGTACCTGCAGTTTCAATGGCAGTTACATTTAGGCCTCAGTCTCAAATGGCACACACAGCAGAAATGGAAAACAGAGAGAACTGTGACAAGGTTGATTAATGGCAAATAAGCATCAAAGTGTTTTAAGGAAACATCACTCAGTGAAGAGAGTCCAGCTTCCAGTGGAGGACTGGCCACCTAGGTCATTCCTAAATCCTTTACAGATATTTCCCTTCTTTACAGGGATGTCCACCCTGTAAAGAGATGATCTGGAGAGAGGGTGGGAAGGGAAACAAAAGCAATGTTGAACCTTCAACAGAAAACTGAAGGTGAATCAGGAATTCCTTTTCCAATATAGCTATAGGGTATTAAAGTTTCAAGTCCAAAATAACCAAAAGAGCTGGTCCCTCACCCAGAGTGCATTTGAACTGTTGGAACTCATATCTATGATATTTTCTACACAGTAAAGGTTTGAAGGGTGTCTGAAGAGCAGCTGGGCAGGTTCCTGGAAGGAGAATCCACAGAGGCTGACAGACTGTAAAGTCACCACCTCAAAGTCCCTCAACCACGAAACTGACAGAGGCTGGAAAGGCTTCTGGTGGAACACTTGCACTCTTCCTGTATTCCTCAACCCAGCAACTGATAGTGGCTCTTGATGAAAGAAGGGGTGCAGTGGGATAGGGGCAGTGGTGGTCAAGGAACTGGCCTAGATGGACCTTTGATCTAATAATTTTGTTACCCTGCCCATTTATGATTCACTTCATGGTTGCCCTCTCACTGTAAGAAGGAAGATGAAAATCTTTCAGTTATCCTCTGGGAATAACCTAAATATTTCTGGAAAATAACCCCCTTCAAAATAAAATAATCAACTTCATAGTTTCTTTTGATCACGCAAGATAACATAAATTAGCTCTGCAATTACTTGCATTTTACCCATTGGCCAGATGTGCTTGCAAGTCTGTATTTCATTAAAGCACAATAGCAAGAAAATGCACACACACCTTCCCTACAAACAGCTGCCTTGAGGATGCTCAGAGTTACTTCTAACTAAATTATTACCTGTTGATTTTTCCAAATCTGAAAACTCAAGCTGGAAGGGTTGGGTAGATTATTCTTCTTGGTTGCTAGGGATTTGGAAACATTTTTATTTACTTTCTTTTCAGATAACAGAGTAAATTTTGATGTTTTTCTCACTTCCTACCAAGGATTGTTCCCACAGATCCTGCCCATAGACTCCCTGCATGCTAGTCATGAGGCACACTAGTCATACTGTGCATGCCATTCAGCTGCAAAAAGGAACAGCCATAGGTTTCAGGACATGATCACAGAGAAAGCATAACTTTTAAAAAGATTAAATTAAAAATATAATTTTAAAAATCCAGGCTAGAAGTTGCTAAAATTGGAAACAGAAAACTGAGCATCTAAATAACCAATACTGGCTTTATAGATGCCCAGAAAAGTTCATCATTCTCTGCAAACACAATTGACACACCAAGACCTTCTTACCTGGGCAATTCAGAGCAGCCAAAGTACCACACAGTTATCTAGTTCAAGAGAACATGTGACAATAAGCATAAGACTGAGAAAACTGAGATAGTCCCTCACAAGTCTTAAATGGAAGTCTTCCACATAAAAATGGAAAAAAAATGTCAGTCCTAAAGACAACCTGTTTTTCCAAGAAATTTAATTTTCTTGTATTTGACCAAGACCATCAACAAAGTCTGGGACATGGACAAGGTGCACATCCAGGAGGGCCACAGAAATTATCAAAGTGCTGGAGCCCTTTTCCTATGAGGACAGGATGAGTTGGGCTTGTTCAGCCTGGAGAAGAGAAAGCTCTGGGGGGACCTCATAGCAGCTTTCCAGTACCTGAAAGGTGCCTATAAGAAAGCTGGGGAAGAGCTGTTCACAAGAGCATGCAGCAGTAGGATGAGGGGTTATGGTTTTAAACTAGAAAAGGATAGGTTTAGGTTGGAGATTAGGAAAAGGTTCTTCAATATGAAGGTGGTGGATCACTAGAACAGGCTGCCCAGAGACATAACAGAGGCCCCATCCATGCTGATATTTGAAGTCAGGCTTGATGGGGTCTAAGCAAACTGATCTGGTGAAGATGTCCGTACTTACTGCAGGGGGGTTGGACTAGATGGCCATTAAAGGTCCCTTCCAACCTAAAACATTCTAAGATTCTATCAAGTAAGCCTGAGAAACAATCCTAATTACATGGAAAAGGATGAAGTGAATCAGTCACTTGCAGGACACTTGAGGAATCAGTGAAAGAACATGAACATTGCCTTGTTCCCCAATATGTATTTTGTTCACTCCAGTTTAAACCCCTGAAAACCACAAGCAAACTGCCTGCTCTATCAGCCAAGAATCAAGTGCTAGGGAGAACTGGGTTCAGGGGGGAAAAAGCCAGGAACTTTCTGGTAACATTAAAATACTCAAAGCCCCAATCAGTTACGGCGCTCAGAAACAGCAAATCCATCTGTGAGCAAATACCCCATCTGCAACAGATACTTTCATTCATAAATTAGACTTTGACAAAATCAAATGTGAGAATTTCCCTGTATAATTTTGATGTTACTTAAACCCAAGGCATTAATGAAAAGGCAGGAAGATAGGAATTTTGGCTCCTGTGTTTCCACTTCTTCCATAAAACAAGCTATCCCTGATAAGAAGTACTAAGGCTGTAGCACTGCAAAGCATGCACTCTTAACATCTAATCAATGAGTTAAGGAGAGAAAAGGGAAAAGCAATGCTGTCATACATGCATGAGCACACTAAGAACAGCACTACAAAACCCTGAGAGATACAGTGAGGTCAGTGGGATGTAGATGGCTCACTGTAGTGCTAGCAGTTATCGTGCAATGAAGGCAGAATTGATAGGTGAAAACCACAATTTCACTAGCCACCAAGATGCCAGAGTGAAAGGCGTCAATACTGACACACGCCACAGCGGCCTCAGATAAGGTATCGCCCCTGAAAACAGGCCCCTTGTTTTCTCAGGGGGGAAGAGGGTGGATACAGGCTGCAGCACTGCAAAGTGTGCACCTCCTCATTTTCTTTCTTATTCAGAGGAAACACGGAAAAGGTCTTTCTAGGTGGGAATTTAACACCAAAGTAAAGCTGACCTGACTATCAGAGGGAGGGATGGGCGGGAGCATGTGTGCGCAGAGCCCTGGCTGCCTGACAGGCAGCAGCCACCTCTCAAAACTGCTGGCTGCATGGCACCAGGCCTCAGGAGAAGATAGGGCAATATGAAAAGTAACAGCAGCAACAGGACAGACACCGAGGGAAAATGCGTCCTCCTCTACAGCGTTTGCAGCTTGGCAGGTAACACACAGAAGGCTCTGCAACGCAGGAAGCAGCTTGCTTACTCAGAGGGAGGTCTTGTCAGAAACATCATGCTGGGAAACAAGGTGAAACTGTAACTTTTACCATCTCCTGGAAAGGGATGTTCCCATAAGTCTGATCTCCAGGAAACAGCCTGATACAAAGCATGAAAAAGCACCATCTCATTCAAGCGTAAGACTGGTGCTTCATCAGGTTAAAATGTATTAACACTCACCCCAAGCTGCCTTACAGAAAACAAGGATTTACCCAGAAGAAATACTTGTGTTCCAACACCCACAATTTCTGCCTCAGCCCTAACAAAGTGCTTGGGCACCACCACAGAGCAGACACCATCTCTATTTGCTTCTACCCCTATAATGGGCCATTAAGTCAATGGAGGTAACTCACAACCTGAATCTTACTATCTTACTTGCTTTTACCAAGCTTTGTTCCAACATAACTGCACAGCAGTTATTCCAATAAGTAAATTTACATATAAAAATTAGATATTACATTCTGATAGAAACTGGGGGGGAGAGGGGGGCGCGGGGGTGGGTAGGGCAGAGTATGTGTGTGTAATTCAGTGCAACTGTCTTCAGAACCTAGCGAAGAAACAGAAAAGCTGCTGTTACCCAAGAATGACTACCAGGACCCTGAAGGCACAAACCAGAAACAGACAACGAAGAGCATGTGTACCTCTCAGCCAGGCAGATAGTCTCCCTCATCTGTTCCCTTTATGGTCAATGGAACAAGAGCAATTCAGGGCAGGAACATAACTGAGATGCTCTGAAGTGCCCTCTAGGCAGACTCTGCTCACTGATGACAGAGGGAGTCTAGTGGCTGACACAGCCGCCACGCTGCATGCCTGGCATGACTGGGGGGACTGACAAGAGGACGACTCATTTCAGTGATACAGCAGCAAAGCTTTTAGAAGCAAAGTTATTTTGCTACATAAACCATGGTTAAAATCAACTCAAGCATTATAAAAGTCACGAGGTGCTACACTCAGTGAGTGCCCTGAAGGTCCCTATCAGCTGGATTTGGCTTGTAAGGCCCCTGCTCCTTTCTGACAACAATGAGAATTTGAAAGCAAAGGGAGGAACCAAGTCCATGTTGCTTCCTTAGGTTGGTGAGCTTTTTTTTTGTTTGGATTTTGTTTGTTTGGGACAATTTTTGTTTGCCTGTTTAGGGTTTTGGGTTTTTTTGTAAGAATGTTGTAGTTTTGCATGTCTGGGTTCTAGGGCAGGGTGGGGGTGCAGGGGTGGCTTTTGCAAGAAGCTGCTAGAAACTCTCTGCAGGCCCCACACAGCAAACACCAGCCGGCTCAGGGACAGAGTTGTTGACCAGGGCCAAGCCCATCAGCGATGGTCACAGCATCTCTGGAAATCACAGGAGGAAAAGAAAACCTGCAAGCAGCTGCTTTTCACCACCAGAAAAGGGAGTGAAAATATCAAGAAACTCTGCAGATCCCAAGGTCTTTGAAGGAGGGGTGGGCAGGAGGAGGTACCTCCCCTTCAGCCTGTGGAGAAACCCGTAGTGGAGCAGGTATCCCCCCCACAGTCCATGAAAAAGGTCAAGACTCCACCTGCAACCCATGGAGACAACCCATGATGGAGCAGGTGGAGACATACAGGAGATGCTGTGACCCACGTTTGAGCAAGCCCCTGCCAGCACTTGCAGCCCATGGAGAGAGGTAGAGACACAGAGATGAGCAAGAGAGAGAAAGAAAGAGAGACCCACGCCGGAGCAGGCTTGCTGGGGGCTGGTGATGGGTTGTGACTCTGTGGAGGACCAGGCTGGAGAGACTGAGAGACATTCTATGATTTATGACTGCACCCCATAGCAGTGACCCACGCTGGGGCAGCTGGTGAAGAGCTGAAGCCCTGTGGGAAAGGACTCACATTGGAGATGTTTGTGGAGGACTGTCTCCCATGGGTGGGACCCCACGGCGCAGCAGGGGAAGGGTGTGAGGAATTCCCCACCAGCTAAGGAGGAAAGCAACTCGTGAGGAACTGACTGAAACCCCCATTTCCCCATTCCCTGCCCCTCCCTGTGCACAATATGGGGAGAAGAAGGGAGTGAAATCATGGCTAAAGTGAAGTCTGCTGAGAAGGGAGGTGCTTTAAGATCTGGTCACACGTCTCATTACCCAACTCTGGTCTCACAGTGCAGTGCAGTGCAATAAATCAGAGTTTGCTTTCCTTTATTCTGTGCTGAGTCTGTTCTGCCCATGACACTGATTGCAGAATGATCTCTCCCTGTCTTTATCTCAACTCCTGAGCCTCTCAATGTACATTTTCTCCCCTATGCAACTGAAAAGGGGAGTGATAGAACAGCTTTGGTGGGTGTCTGGCCTCCAGCCAGGGTCAAACCACCACAAAGAATAAGAATAGGGGTTATCAGCCATCGTAAAATAGATGCAATTACAAAGATTCTTGTTTTGAGTAGCATGTGCTTTTCTGTTTGGAATTTTCTTTTTCCCTACCGAGAAATTTAGAAACTGGGCATTTCAGTGTTTGGATGGAGCACGCTTCCTGCCTCCCAGACAAGCGTCCACAGGGGTTAGGTAGAAGTAGTGTCTGGCACCCTGAGGGAACAGTCAGACAGGTACTGCCAACTCACTGATGTTCCTCTAGGTTCATGAGTTGGTACCAAGTTATATGTATTTTACTAGAACCCAAAAAGATTCAACCTCATAGCTATTAGGTTAGGATAAGTCCCCCTAAAGTCCTAGTAAAAATATTTAAGTGACCAAACATTGACTAAGGAACCTGGAACATGCAACGTTCAGCACAGAAAACCACAGCAACACCTGAAGTAGAGATACACAGTATAAAACAGCAAGACCATGGAGACAGCAGTGTGCAGACCACTAATCTTGGAGTGAGATTCCAGGAGATCCAGTCATTGCTGTTACAATGTCCCACAGTGCATTACCAATGGTAGCCACAGGGGCTTGCATATTCATTGCTTGCACTAACCTTGGACAAAAGCACAGCAGGGCTTTAGGGAGCATCCTAGCCTTTTCCCAGGGTGGGCCACCCCAAGAGTATGAAAGTAGTACCTAGTTATTCTAGCAAAGATGTAAGGAGGATTTCATTTCCTCATCATCCGCTCTTTTGGGACCTTGTTTACTTAAAATATATTGGGAATTAATAAACAGCGAAGTGAACAACATATGGCAGAACTCCTTGACAAGGGTTTTAACCAAAGTTTTACAGAATGCTGTTACATATGATGCTCAACTTTTCATGCAAACACACCCATGTTTTGTACAGGAAGTTTTTCCTCAGTGTGCATCTCACTGTGACAGCAGAAATAAAAAAAATAAGAGAAGGGAGGCAAGCCTCCTGATGTGTTTCAGGATGCAGTTACAGGGAATCACTCACACGTGCTCTTCTAAGCAGCCAGAGGCAGAAAAGCAGTGACAGCTGGCTGCCGTCTTGCCGGCATCATCACCCTCCTCCCCTGCCTGGAAGGGTTCATCCAGCCCCCACACCCTGCAGAATAAACTCTACTGCTAAAAGGGCTGTGGAAAACCCCAGCCCTCAGGCACGAGTGAGATCAATCCCAGGTCTCCTCCCATGCCCCACCTGACAAGCAGCTTTCCACACACTCAGCTGTCCAAGTTTCACACAAAGTCACACAGTAAGCAAATCTCTCTGGTGGCATTTGATGCTGAACAGGCTCTAAAATGGCGAGCAAACCTAAATTTAAGATTACAGAAAGAGTAAGGGACACATCCAACATCTATATTTTACTCCTTGGCATATCACATTAACTTGATACAAACCTAGACATGCTGAAGTTATAACTGGCACTTAGAGCTGAAGTGTAATCTTTGTTGACAGCCCTGGTGAGGAATAAACCTGCAGAGAAGGGGGTTTTGTTTAGTGGGTTTTTTTGGTTTGGTTTGTTGTTGGATTGTTTGGCTTTTTTTTTTTTTCTTCTTTTGAAGTTCACCATTTTCTAGCACACTCTTCTTCAGGTTTTGACAGTAAGGCCAGAGATAAATATTTAATGTCTGAAAGGTTAAAGAGAAACCTGATATGCAACATCTTACATACCAAACTCATCTCAAACTGCTAAATATGAATTAGCATGGCTTATGACATCCTACCACAATAGCATCCTGCTTAGCCATAGTAACTTCTGCCAGGGTTTTAAATTAAGAGGTTGTAACTTTATCTCTCTGGAGCCTAAATTTTTACTGGTCTTACTATGTTTTAAACAGGAAAAAAGATAATTAAAGATGTTATTCTAAAAATACAGATAGTGTACATAAAAACCCAGACAAACAGAGCTGCTTATAATTAGAGTAACACTTGAAGACACAAAAAGCTGTGACATAAGTCATCTGCATTACATGATATTGCTGATGAAATGCTCCCATCTCTCTCTCCCTTTTCCAACAGGGACACCATGGTGTCAACTTCATCAAGCCCACACAAAAAGTTAGCAAGTGGTATCTGGTTTTGAAGCATCACTGACTAGGAGTCCATACATTTTGCTTAATATATTTAAAGATAAGCAGGATGAAGCAGATGGATAATGTTCAAACATTTATCTATTGAACCCATGCTTCATATGACATGCATACTTTTAAGCTAATATGAAATAAATGCCCATAAGGCATAGTATCATCATCTACGGTGCCTCATAGCCAAGTAACAGTTCAAAACTGTTCAGAGAGCAGAAATTAGACTTGCAATGAATGAGAAAGACCCACCACACATGTGAAATAGGGAGTCAGGAAAGGTTTCTCTATTTCTTGCTCAGCAACTCCCTCAGTAGTTGACTGAGAAGAAAAAGTAAATCAGCCAGACATCCTGTAGAGCTTGTTGTTTACTGTTTTGTTAATACTAAACAGGATATACAAGATTCACTTTATTCTAAAACTCTACCCTTTCACAGGGCTTCTATTCAAAAGCACTGCACCTGATGATTTCATCTTGAAGAGAAGCCTCCTTTCTGCAGTAGCACGATTCCTTTCTTTATGAACACACACCACCTCTTTACTATAAGTACAGTATATAAAAAACAAACATCACTAATCCAGTTGTTTCTCTACCCAAAAATTCTGAGAAATATGAGAGCCATGACTTGCATTACAGTCCCTTCCAGGATCATTATGCAGCTCCTTAAATTTCTGAGCTAAAATCTACAGCTGTGCAAGATGAAGTATGTCACATTTCTAGAGACAAATGCTAGTGGACAAAACCTCTATATTTAATGTTAGCACAGTCTTTAGCATCCATGTTTAGAGACCACTGGTAAATCAAAGGAAGTTTTGTCCATGCATCTTAAAACATCTCAGGGAGATAGGAACTGTATTGAGCCTAGTTCCACTCAAGCAAAATCAGTATCTCACCGCCTTCCTTCACAAAGAAGGCTAAAATAGTGGCAGAGCTAAGAGCAACATCCCCAAAAGAATACCAACATCTCCTATTGCAAATCCACGCCCTTTTAGATAGTAGCTCCTAATTTCTTTTCATTGTTCTGGTGCTTCATTTTATTTTGCAGGGTAAAGCTTAAGACAGGCTGGAGTGTTGCACGGTTTCAAGAAAACTAACCTGAACCGATACACTGGTTTCTATCTACTGGTTTCTATCTTCTGTACAGAACAGGTTTACATGGAGGTAGGAAACATAATTGTGTTCTTTTCTGAGTGTAATGATGATTTATTTGAAGGTATTTAATAGGCACATAAACTCTTTTTTCCCCAGTTAAGGGCTTCAGCATACTGTGCTTCACTCTACAGCAAAACAAGTTCAACTGTCTGAACGCAGACCATAAGGGTAACGAAGTGCTTTGTCTGTCAATATATAAAGTATATCTATAAAGTAGGAACTGCAAATGACTAAAAAGGAAACTATGTGAAGAAGAACAGCTATTGCTGTACGACACTGCTTTTTTTTTCCTTTTTTCCCTCCTCTTAAAACAACCACACAAACGCCTACATTTAATACCCCCTTGAAAATTTGGGGACCATTAGGATAAAGTAAAATTAAGTTTTTCATACTCATACCTAGCTATACCTCAGCAATGATTTCTGTAGATTCCTACCTTTGCAGGATGGCTATAACCACCCCTCAGCAAGCCACACAAATCCCAGCCAACTAACTTGAGACTCTCGAGCTGTGGTTTGGGAGAGATAGATGCCCAGGAGAACCCCTGAGGTGAGAGAAAGGCGGCATCAAGTGCAAGAGCTGATGAAGGAGACTTTTGCTCCTCCATGTGGACTAGCAAAACTCCAGTTACCCTGCACCATCAGTAAGAGAACAAGCTGACGAGTTGCCTCAGAGTTTTGCAACTTTGAGAATGATGTGGTTCTTCTCCAGATGCCCCCCTGGCCGCTGCACACACACAGACTTCTCGAAACATCTAACCACAAAGAGCTCCCACAGGTCATGAAGGACCAGCCTTGTCAACATCTGTTCTTGAATTTCAACAGTAACATCCAGGGACAATTCCTAGGCAGTGCTCTCTTATTATTGGGCAAGTATTTCTCAATGTAATTGAAGAACATGGTAGTTAATCATCAAAACAATATATTCTTTATTTACTTTCCTATTAAAAAGCATAAATCACAAAGACCACATCATAGTAAATACTACTAGTCGCTTCCAGAGTGAAATTTTTTTGGTCCACAATGAATAGTTATGAACAGTTTAAGATGCTACAAAATTCTTCATAGTCATCTCAGAGGTTACGTTTACAATGACGTGTTTCCCCTCAGGTTACAAAAGGTGGTAAATCTAGTCCTAACAATTGCAACATGGTTCTCTTAGACACAAAATTTTAGAAACTGTAATGGCAGTGTACTCTAGTAATTTCAAGATGGTTTGCTAATTAACTGAAGTCCTCCTTTTTTTTTGTGAAATTTTATTGGTGAGCAGATGCACCGTAGTTCCAAAGCACTGGGTAGATGGTAATACGAAGTGAATAAAAGTATTACTGTATTTTGTTAGAGCTTTTTCATCTTCAAAAAGACATGTGGTTAGACTGCACAAAAAAAATCCACTTAGAAAAACCACATTCATTCATTTAAAAAAAAATCTGAAGCAGGACTAAATGGGCTTGTGACATGGAGTAGAAAGTATCATACTACTTATTTTCCCTCCTGGCTTTAAGGGGAGATAGTTTTCCTTCAAGGAACCACCGAAGATGATCGAGGATTTTATATTTGCTTGTTCCGAAACAAGATTTGTTTCAAACCTCACTGTGTTTTAAAAGTAGATTCCTTTTCCCTTGGAAATTTTTGCACATTGTAAGAAAAGGGAATTACTATGGAAATCTAAGTTACCAAGAAAAAAAAACAAAGTCAGAAAGAGGATATCCCAGTTCAAAGACATTTTGCTCTCTTTCTACAGAACGTCACAGAGTGAGTTGACTCAGATAAGCTTTCACATTTTAACACAAAGCTTCCCAAGGTGAGAAAAGCATCCCACTAGCAGGCTCCACAGCAGTCCTTTCAAACCTGGTACAAGCCCCCTTTGAAGCAGGAATCCACCGTTTTAAAGCAACAACCCACTGCTCGTGGAGGCTTTTTGGTGGTTCTTCTTGCTGAAAAGCCTATTTTAAGGATTATAATTTAAATGAAATATACAGAGGCTATTCTTGGAAGTTTCCCTGCTTTGTCTCGAAGACCACCTGAAATCCTACAGGACTGGCCCAGAGGTTTCTCAGTGAGATCACAGAAGGCAAATCACAGGTTATGGAGAACTAGTGTGGTTCATCCCACAAAGGGCACTTGACTAAAAGCCTACATGAAGAGTACAACAGAAGTATATCATTTCAGTTTAAAGGGGTATACATTTTTAAAGCAAAGCCACAAGTTATTTATATAGATAGATTTTTCACAAGGCAATGTGATCTGGAAACCAGGGGAATTTACTTAGAGCATCTGTGTTCCACATTCTCAGGAACGAAAATTTAAATAATCCTAAAAAGCTGAAAAAGGTATTTTTATCATAGCCTTCACAGTGATTGCATGTTTCATTCAAATTGAAAGAGAGCTGAACCTGATATATCCAATCACATCTGGAAGTAGGCCCCCATACTGTGTGCACTGTCTTAACTAGAACTCGCGTTATTCTATTAAAAAAAATCCCCCCCAAGCTCTGGCATTCCTTTTCACATTTTTTCAATTTGTGTGATGTCAGTTTACATCTAAAACATGTTGTTTATTTTCTTCATTTAAGCCAGGACTTTTACCAAGTTACAGCAAGAGTCCTAGGAAGCATATCACAATTACAAATCCATAACGTGTGCAGGATCCCTGCGCAGCGCCATTAAATTCATTAATCACCACCTTTTCTGTCACAATTATGCTAAGAAGATATTTGATAAAGCAATTTCAAATCACCTCTCTCTCCTGTTACCATCAGTGCAAAGAAGGCAAAACCACAGTGCTTCCGACAAATTCTCAAGGCACCTCTTTTGTTCCCTTTAAATTAAATCCGAATCGGTTGCACGTTTTGCTGAACTGCTAATGCTCTCCACATGTTCCCTCTCTCCAACAAAAAATGTTTTCTATTAAGAATGCCTAACACTGAACAGAAAACTCTAAAATTTTAGCCTTTCAAACAGCCCAAATTACCTATCTTTGAAAGCTTCAATTGAACATGCCAATCACTACTTGCCCAAATCAAGAGCTCAATAAAAGGATACAGTGCAACAATTAAGCTTCCTTTAAGAAAGCCTTTCACAGTTAGACTCTGTGTATTTGGAAGCTTCCTTACCAAAGAGAGATAAAAAAGTGGTTTGTTTTAAACCCCACAAGGTACCCAAAAAAAAAAAAAAGAAAAAACTTTGAAGCATGAACTGAAGGAGCTTCACAGTGTCCATGGCTAGGAGAACTCTACTCCAGTGCTCAGCACACTGCAAACACATGTATGCCAGACAGACACAATACTAGCATTTGTAAAAAGCACCTGAAGAGAGGCAGTACCAATAACATGGACTGTAGACAGAAGCTTAACTCTGCCCTCAAGAGAATGAAACAACATGGTTTCACATGTTGCCTTAGCCAAAATCACACTGTTGGGTTGAGTTTGGTTTTCTGGGGGGTGGGGTGGGGGTGTGTGTTTTGGTGTGGGTTTGTTGTTTTTTTTAAAACACATCATTATTGTACTTATAAAATGGCAAACTGTGTTTTCTTCCCCACTTCTGGCCTTGTGTCTTGACTTCTCAGCAACAAAGCACCAGATATGTTATTGACTCAAGATATGACTTTATCTTCAGGAAAGCTGTGTCCAGCTCTGGGCTCCTTGGTTTAAAAAGGACAGGGATCTCCTGGAGAGAGTCCAAAGAAGGGCTATGAAGATGATTAGGGGCCTGGAGCATCTCCCCTATGAGGATAGGCTGAGTGAGCTGGGATTCTTCAGCCTTGAGAAGAGAAGACTAAGGGCGGACCTAATTAATGTCTATAATTGTCTGAAGCAGGGGATGCAGGGGGAATCAGCCAGCCCCTTTTCAGTGGTCTGTGGGGTCAGGACAAGGGGCAATGGCTGCAAGTTGGAGCATAGGAAGTTCCGCACCAACATGTGGAGGAACTTTTTCCCAGTGAGGGTGACAGAGCCCTGGCACAGGCTGCCCAGGGGGGTGGTGGAGTCTCCTTCTCTGGGGATATTCAAGACCCGTCTGGACACCTGTCTGAGTAATATGTCCTAGGGAGCTGCTTTGGCAGGGGGGTTGGACCCCATGATCTCTTGAGGTCCCTTCCAACCTCTATGATTCTATGAAAGCACTGTGGTTCCAGTAGGGAGGAACTTGCATGTTAAACGTCTGGAGGGATGGGTCCTGCAAGGATATAACTGAATCACAGCTGTGGTACTACATGCAACAAGTCTGCATCATGGATAACAGAAAAGAAACCTGTATGTTACCTCAGGTATCTCAGAATGATATTTATTTTTGGCTACATTTCATAAGAGATAGCAAGAGCAAAACAGATGTCAAAAAGAGAGTCCCAAGAGCTGTGTGGAAAGGCTGGGTTAGCAACGCTGACACTGCTGGTTAAAGTAGATGCCCTAAAACAGGAGCTACAAGTGGCTGCTTTGCTGCACGCTGTATCTTGTCTTTGGGAACAACCTGCTGCTGAGCACCCAACAGAAGGCTGTAGAAAGGGGGGCACACCATGTATTGCCCCCCAGCAAATCTGTAACCACCTCTGTGCAAATGTCAGCAGAACAGGACTCTAAAAGGGTTATAATGACTATTATCCATTTAGCAAGACTCTTGTAATAATATCCACACTGTTTCTGGACCAAGTTGGCTCAAGCTATAAGCTTAATACACACAATTACCTGTGCAAAATACTACTTTTAATCTATATAAAGAAAAGACTTTGCATAAATACAGGAAGAAGCTATAACCATACAAAACTATAACCTTAGAATAAAAAAATAAATCTATTACATAGCCAATTGAGGTGTGATGTTTAGGGGTTTTTTAATAATAAACTGACACAGTGAAGTAGTACAATTAAAAATATGCCTTGCAACATTTGCTGACCTTCCAAGGTACAGTACTCTGAGCAATCCCAAGCCAATACATGTATCTGGAATTATAGTAACCTTTATTCTTTATGCTTTATTCTTGTGTTACGTTGTATTACATCTGAATCTTATGTCAAATTTCTTTTGGCAGAATCATTCTAAGTCACTGTCATGGGTGCTCATCCAAACGTCATTCTCAGCACTGAGCATAACACTCTTGATACAAACATTTTAAAAGCGGGTATAGGACTTTTCTAGGATAAATGCTGCTTCCACATATATATGAGCAAGCGTTCCTCTCAGAGACCACCTCAGATTGAGAGAAAACTACCAAGCAGCAATGAAGCAACAAAGGAAGCAGCAGACAGAAACAGGGCTGTTCAAGCAAGGCCACATTAAATAAACCAAGTCACTCTCCAGAAAGAATGGAGCTTTTAAAGTTCTTCAGAAATTCAGTATCAAACAGTTGCTCTGACTAAAAACTTTCATTTAGTCACAGAGGCTAAAATTTTTGGTGCTGCTGGTGGGCTATCCCTGTAAAGTGACATTCTTGTTTACCCTGAACTTCATCAAGGCTTCAGCTGAGCCCTGTAATTGGTAAATATATACACACTGAAATCATGGTAAGACAACTACATAATAACAAGGAAAGTCACATGGCTGCCAAAAATACCAGAAAGACTTTTCCCACAGAGCATTAACTCACAGTAAATCTTATTGGAATAAAAGCTCAGGTTGGACAGATTGTGGAAAAAAACTCAAAAGAATGGCATTATCTATTTAAGAATTGATCTTCTTCCACTAAGGTCTTTTAACATCTACAGGTATGAAAGGATATATACAATTTCCCGTTAATTATCTTCTATGAACAAAATTAGTTCCAGCAATAGTCTTTTAATTTAAAATGTTATAAATATTACAATTGGTATTAAAGCCACTCAAATTTTATTTTTTAAATTATCTTTTTATTCCCCCTGACAAATAAATTAAGCCAAAAACGGGAAATTAGGTGGTATTGAAAAGAAAATTTGCTCCTCTGTGCTGAAAGGCCTTCGTTTGAACACAAGATAAGAACTCAAAAGAAAAAAAAGAAGGTATTAATGCATTCAATTGAGAGAGATGCTTCAGAGTGAGTAGTATGCAGCAGGGCAGAAAACAGCACTCACTAACAACTTGCACACCAAAGTTATTATAAGCTTTATTCCCTTCCTGCCCTGGTTAAAACAAACCAGAAAAAAAAAAATCCCACTCTACTTGACATGGGACTTGGTAAAGCTTCCCAAGTCTCATAAAATATCGGCCTGTAGTGAATACATCCTCTGACACTAAAGCCAAATGAATTCCCTGGAGATTTGAAGTCATTAATGATGGAAAACTTTTATCTAGACATCTGAACATAAACACTTGTGTATTTCCCACAGTTTAAAAGTACAACATGTAAGGGAGAAGACAAAGAAGAAAGAAAAAAAAGAATAAAGCAGTCCAACTTCCAAACAGGAGAGTTTATGGCAGAGAAGGTGTTTCTTTGCACCTCTCAGGTCTTCAGAATAAAACCTTGAATGTAAGGATGACAGGGGGCTCTGCTGCAAGCACGGCACAGACCAAACCACATCTTCTCATAAAGCAGCCCTAGATGCCTACAAGGGACTCTGCAGAGCCAGTAGCGTTGCTAAGCACAGTGCTTTCTGAGGATATTGTGAAGACTAAAAGAAAATAGCTGAAGTAAGATGGTTTAATTCCATGCAACACCATCTCAGGTTGCTATAGCTCCTGGCTTTTGCTCTAAATATGCAACATAACTTTTCACCTCAAAACCTAATGCTTATATTTTGAAAATTAAATTAACAGGCAGTTGACATGAAAGTACACAGAAGATGAAGAAAAGTACCTGCTACACCAGTAAAACAGCCCTTCTACTCCATGAAGAGTTTACCTGCCTGGCACAGGTGGCGTAATGAGGTCAGAGCTGCAAAGCCCCTGACTTTCTCAAATTATTGCATCCCAAAAAATAAGATAACATTTGGTATGTAGAAATGGAATAGAGAAAAGAAAAGTATATGACAAACTATAGGCTGAAACTAACACTTATCCTAAAAATCTAAACTTCAGTACGGGGGGTTGGAAATTAAAACCAGATCTTGGATTTGGCTTTTCTGCCTGTAACAAACTAAGCCAAAAGCCCATATCCAAACACCTCTGCTCTGCAAGTTTGAAATCTGGACTCAAGTTTTGCAGCCTGACTTCCACTGTAGTCACTGCTGAATGCAGCACCACTGCCAGAGAGCAGCAGCACCTCCATACATAATTTCATACAGCAACAATTAAAATACATGCACAGTAATACATCTAACTGCCCACAGGGAGCTTGAACGCAAATAGGCAACGACAAAGCAACCACACGTGGAAGCTCAGGACCTGGTATGCTCCGATTCCTTGATGGACAAAAATTTTCTACACAAGAGTTGTTTTTATAAAACCTCACTCCAGGAAACATATGAAATTTTGTCTTACTATACTGGTCTGTTTTACCCAGACCTAACAAGAGCAAGCTTCTCCAAGCTGTTCTTAATTTCATTCACATTTATAAGATCAGCGTAGACTTTGCAGCATCTCTGTTTCCCCTCTAATACTGAACACGTAGGCTTTGCTCTTCTGTACTTCAAGCCAAGGGTAGTAGAGGAGAGAATCTGTTCCTGTGTGAGGCAGCCTAGAGATCGCTCTCAAGGGGAGGCATTCGAGGAATTCTGTAGGTTGCTTGTGTTCAGTTCAAATTCTCAGAAAGGCTATTTCATAACACATCCTGGGGGCAGGGGAAAGAAGTTTAGTTGTATTTAAAGCCTGAATCCTCCAACAGCAGTAGCACTGTGCTAATAATACAAAGCTTCAGCCTTCTCCTCCTCTTTTTAAGGAAAGTATCTATATTCCAATGCCTCAGCTAGGATCTCTTGAAATGAGACCAACTACAAGCTAAACATATCAGGGCATTGTATCTACCAGGGAGAAGTTGAATGCAAAACAAACAACTTTGGCACAGACAGGATTACTTTATATATTGGGTGGTTTTTTAAACCAGACACTAATTACATGTATAACAAGATCTCCAGAACACGAGCATTAACCCTGCTGCTAACACTCAGTGAACCATGCTCTGCAGAACACTGAAGAACATATTAATGCCATCACAGCACCTCAGCCTCTGTTTAGGCAACCTTAAAGCTCTTGTGACAAGCACATTATGACTTTCATTACGCTTTTCCTCATGACAGCATTAAAGACCCTGGTTTAAGACACTGACACAGTGACAATGACAAATACGTGGCTGAGATCTGCAAGACACAAAGTAATAAACATAGCATGCTATTAAAATGCAGTAATTAGCTGTCAGACATAAGCTCTTCACATCCCCTTCCCAATTCTGAAAACAAGTCTTCTTCAGGCACCCAGAAATGCTGTGGCAAAACAGATCTTCCACCACACTTCACTGTCAAAAACCATACTTCCCTGGGCTGTTTAAAAGACTCTTCCATTAAAGTAACTAACATAACCTAAATTTAGCACACAGCAATCACAACAAAGCAAGCAGTTTATTTGCTATTATCCTTAAGTTTGAACACAGCAAGCCTGACTCATACTCCCCAGATTTGCTTCTGAGACATGGATTCTGCTTATTTGTTCTCTTGTAGGCATGTGGAACTTTACTTACCAATGCAGGCATGGACTCTCACCGACAGCTGGGTCCTCAGAATTATACTGTGCTTCTTGCCTCTCCTAAAAAAAAAAAAAAAAAGTATTTATATATATAAAGGTATAGGGAAGAGGTAGAGAAGTTGGGAATGAAGGAGTGAAGTGGAGCCCAGGAAAAAAGGGCAAGGAAGCGTATTACAAGTTATGCCTTTGTTTCTCATCATCCAACTCTATTATAATTGGCAATACATTAATTTTCCAGAAGTCCAGCATCTTTTGCCAACAACAGTAATTGGTAAATGACCTCCCTGTCTTTATTTCAATCAATGAGTGTTTTCATCTTATTTTCCCTCCCCTCTTTTGAGGACGGGGAGCAAGAGCACGGCTGGGTGGGCAGGTGGCCAAGGTCAACACACCACAATGACTCTCTAGAAATCCATATTAGAGAAGCACCAAGTGATGACTACACATTTTAATTTTCACAGGAATATTTTAAAGCTAGGCATAGTAGACTATGAAAAGAAAATGCAAGGTCAAATGATGTTGCTTACACTTTCAGAAATCTGCTCATGGGTCTTTAGAGACCCATTAAGGGTACGAGACAGACCTGCCTTTCATGCAAGAAGACAAAATTGGGTTCTCCTTCACTCTGGCACCATCTTTTTCACAGTCAGGGTGACAGAGCACTGGAATAGGCTGCCCAGGGAGGTGGTGGAGACTCCTTCTCTGGAGATATTCAAGACCCATCTGGACGCCTATCTGTGCAGTATGAGCTAGGGAGCTGCTTTGGCAGGGGGGTTGGACCCGATGATCTCTCAAGGTCCCTTCCAACCCCTGCAATTCTATGATTCAATGATCTTGGTTTCATCCTGCTCTTAAATACAATGACTTTATAATCATTAGCTCAGGAATTACTTTTATTTTTTTTTAACCCAAATTAATGTCCTATGTATCTTTTCAATCTGAACAAAAGCACCATTCTTGATTTCTAGGTGCTCCACCTGCAAAAAAAAGTATCCATCAGGACACCACCAACAACTTGTTTCTGCAGCCAAATCTGCTCACTTAAGGGAACACAGGAAAGAAGAGACAAACAGACAGTTGCCTTTTTCATTTTGTACAGCAGCATATTCTCTTTCTTTTCTCTGAAACTAAAGATGCAATTCATGGATAACCAAGTCCAGGCAGGCCTGCTTGAGCACAATAGTTAGACCAGATGACCTCCAGAGGTTCATTCCAACCCTCCATCCCCTCAACCCTTCTGCAATTGTGAATTTGCCGTGGCAAAATACACAAGCAGCTAAACAGCCTTTAGAACATACTCAGATGCAGCTTAGTTTGTCTCATGTGAACCCTAGACCCACTTCTATACACAAATTGAAAGCAAATTAAAAACCAGAAAAACATTCCTTGATCAAGCATATTACAATTCTGAGAAGAGATTTCTGGGCCAACCTTTTTTGCAGAGACACCCAGCTGAAGTTCCTACTGGCTGTAGCTTCATCAGAACAAACTCACTAATTTCCAAACAACAACAAAGTTTCTTCCCACTTTGACATATCCCTACCCACGGTTGTTTTGAGGAACAAAAATATTTTAAAATAATTTCAACAAGAAAATGGTTTATACCATCTCCAAAAATATTTCCAGTGCAAGACAGATAAATGAAGCTGTGACAAATATCTTTTTGAAACAGCAGTCTCAGAAAAATACAGGATAGAAAACCACCAAACTAGCCAACACACTAAGCACCAGAAAAAATTGCTTAATGTGGAACTTCGTACCTAGTAATAAAGACCTCTCTTCCTGTTTCAGGACAGCAACCTTTCTCTACAAATTTAAGAAAAAACCCAAAACTAAAACCAACCAAAAAAAAAAGGAACCAACCCAAAGCCAGACAAAAGCTTTAAATAAAATTCTTCTTTAAAGGGTCTGCTTGAACAGTGTCAGGATAAAGCAGGAAAAGCATGAGCCTTCTCTATGCTGCTGCTGGCTTGCAGGTCTTTTGAAGTGCCAAGCAGCAACATGCTATTCCTCCAAAGACCTGCCTGCAGTCTGGATTTTAATGTTTCCTGGAGCAATTCCAGTTTTAGGGGTGATGCTGCCCACTTAGGCTCCTCCTGCTGAATCAGGTGGACACTTGCACTCACATCTTGCAGATCGCCAAGGGTTGCCCCTTCCCACAGGAAGGTAAGGACTACTCCGGACCCTTTACTTTGCAAAGGAACTGAGGAATCTTTGACAAAGCAGCAAACATAAAATTCTAATAACAAGCATCTCCTGTTGACATATCTTGTTGACACACAAGAGTTCTTCTATGTTCTTACTAAGATACACTGTGTTTCTTTGAAAGAGAATAAAATGAAGCCTTTCTAAACCACTCCCCCTCCGCTAGCACCTGACACAAAAGAAATAACCTATGGAAACAAAAGAAGAATGGCTCAAGGATTAAGATCTCCTTCTGGGACAAAGGAGGACTCATTTTCAGTTTCCCTGGTGCCACAGCTTCCCTGCCCAGTTGTGAGCGAGTAAGGCAAGGCACCACGGAGGTTCCCATGTGCAACATTAAAAGCCAGACCTCAGCTACTCTAAGGATGAAAGTTTAGTTTCTCTCCACCTTGCACCCCCGTGTGCAAAACAGTGACCGTGGCAGCTGCCTACCTCTTGCTTCTATTAGAATTTGTGTCTTTTTAAACCCTAACAAAATATTGCTAGCACCTGATCACCATACATTCTTCACAAAAGGTGCTTTTGAGAGGTGTAGAGATTAAAAATTAGCAGACCTTGGGGCAAAGTTCAACAACTGATTACTATAATGTCACCATTATTTTTCAGAATATGTCAAGTAGCTGTAATTGTCCTTTTCTCCAAATCACACACTTGACCAGAAGATCACATCTTCAAAAAGAAGAAGAAATGTAGCAAAGACCTGTAGTTACATTGGACTCCAAAAGGAAATTTGCTTTGGAAAGGCAAATATAGAAGAGTCAGCACCTATCTGAATATTAAAGCAAGAGCAACAGAACAGCTAATCATTTCATCTGATCTCAAGGACTCAAAGCTGTTGGAAATACAAAGCACCCACACTCTAAGGCAATGTCTCAACTTAAGGTCCCAAAACAGCAGTTCAATTAAGTTTCTCCTACACACACCCTCAAATGCTTGAGTAAATCCATGGAACTTGAGAGAACTACTTGTAGGCTGTTTATAAACTTCTAGGCATGGGTTTTTGAGCAAGGAAAAATTACCTATTTCAAATGCAGTTAAGTGTAGCACGTTCATTTCACAGTCCATAAATCATTTTCTTTAGTAAAACTTTAGGCATCAATAGTAAAGGAGGAGAACACCGGTTTGCCTAGCAGATACAATTTAGTCATTTTTTTAAAAGGGGGGGTGGCAAAATACCACAAGCACGAAGATAAAAAAATTCAACAAATTTCTTCACAATGACAACTGAAACCCCATTCTCTAGAAACACGGATAAAGGAACTCAGAACTGAAGAGATAAATACAAGGCAGAAGAAGCCGATGGCAAATGAAGTAGCAGCACAAGTCAGGGGAAGAACATGGAGAGTGACATAGGATGCAGCTCGCAAGGCCAATGGTATCCTGGGCTCTGTCAGAAGAGGGGTGGCCAGCAGGGACAGGGAGGTGATTGTCCCTCTCTACTCTGCCCTTCTGAGGCCCCACCTGGAGTCCTGTGTCCAGATCTGGGGCCCCCAATGCAAGTAAGATGTGGAACTGTTGGAGAGGGTTCAGAGGAGGGCGACAAAGATGATTAGAGGGCTGGAGCAACTGCCTTACAAGGAGAGGCTGAGGGAGCTGGGCTTGTTCAGCCTGGAGAAGAGAAGGCTGCGGGGAGACCTCACTGCAGCCTTCCAGTACCTGAAGGGAGCATACAAACAGGAGGGGAATCAACTTTTTAAAAGGGTAGATAATGGCAGGACAAGGGGGAATGGTTTAAAACTAAAGGAGGGAAGGTTTAGATTAGATATTAGGGGGAAGTTTTTTTACAGAGAGTGGTGAGGTGCTGGAACAGGCTGCCTAGAGAAGTAGTGGATGCCCTGTCCCTGGAAGTGTTCAAGGCCAGGTTGGATGGGACCCTGGGCAACCTTGTGTAGATCCAGGCCTGAGGTTAGTGGCCCTACCTGTGGCAGGGGGGTTGGAGGTCTATGATCCTTGGAGTCCCTTCCAACCCATGCCATTCTATGATTCTACGATGGAGGTTCTAGGATGAGACTGAGCCAGAAATGAAACAGAATGAGAGAAGCAAGGACAAACCTTCCCTGGCTTTAATTTCTTTCCACTGAGTTTGTTGAATTTGTTGCTGAAGTTGCAGTGATTCTTCCAGTTCAGGCATTATATTTACTGGAAAATCCTAATAAGAGACAAGGAAATTTACCTGCCATGCAGGTCAGAGCTTTAAAATTTGCCCTAGGTGCAGCTGAATACATTTTTATGACACTTTCATGATTATACCAAAATTCTTTTCCACTGATTTGAAGCCAATGTGAAGCTCAGCTTAAATACTATTCCTGCTGCTGTCTCTAATTCTTTTTAGGTTACTCTGTAGGCTCTCCTATCCAAGCCAAAGGTTCATTGAGGTTTGTCAGATTGACAAAGGAAATGTGATCCTTTTTCTAGAAAGCATCACTAACCATCACTAAGTAACAAAGGCAGACAGGGAATGCAGAGAAACTATGTCTGCCATGACAATTACATGCATAAAGTAGTATCACGTTTTTGTAAATAACAAACACTAAGGGCAGCATTATATTTACACATGAGATTGCAATGCCAACATACAGAAGGTCTATTTAAAATGCTCACTTACTTTCCACCAAGTCAGTGTCATGGTAACCTGCTCATTTAGGGTGGTCACTCCTAAACTCCTCCAGTTTGAAATTTTATTTCCTAATACCAGGCATGGGAGTGTATATAGCTTTCACTTTCCTGATTGAAAACAATTTTCTTACAGAGAGAAATTTTACATACTTTTTCTCATTTAATAAGAGCAGCAATGCACTAACCAAGTATGAGGGATACAAGTTTGAGATCTTTTGGTCAGAAATAATATTGTTTGTATTCCTAACACCCCTCTCCTCCTCAAACATCTAAGAAGTATGAAGAAAAAGAAAAAAAGTGGCTCATGTTTTGTTTCTTCATCTCCGAGATAAGTTCAGAAGGCCAGTTAAACCGATAAGGTAAAGCTCATCTCTCGGTTTCAGATTATGACTAGGAGCAGACAAACTAATTTACAATTCCTAGTACCACAGAGAGAATATTAAGTACAGAATTAACCCTGGCATATATTCATATAAATATGGATTTTTCAAGAAAAACCCTAATGTCACTGTAGAGAAGTGAAGAATGAAAAAGCCACATGTTCTGCCACCTGTACATCCACACGCAGATGGAAAAGCTGGAGACTATATCCACAGCTTGACTTTCTAGGTACTGGTGTGGGATACACAGTAGAGGAACCTATTCCAAACCTTCAGTACATGTAATGGTATACTTTAAACCTTTCCTGAGGTGTGGACCTTATGCTAAATTTTAACTGTGAAAACCTTTGTCATCCTTGCCCTACATCATCCCTAACTCCCATCTGCAACCTATCACATAACCCATCAGATATCCAAAGAACTCAGGTCCCAGCTTTAATTTGTCAATGACCTACATCAGAGATATCAATAAGTACTTCAAACTAAAAAAACCCGAAACTCCCACCCCCCAAAAACCTCCCTCTGAAAAAACCCAATGAAACCCATCAAACAAACCACAAAAACCCAAACATAACCCAGCATATCACTTCTGGTTTAGTTCCAGCAAGTATCTATAAAGAGTCAGAAGTGTACAGACTATTTTATTGTTGCAATGACTGGAAGCTAAAAACCAACACAGATAACATCTTGCTAGATATGCACAGTTAACAATAAGTTTTTGCCACATATTAAAGCTACTTCTTGCAGCAATGAAAGCATCAGAATTCACCCCACTTCTGAAAGTCTCCTCTTTCTATTTCTGTAAAGCAGTTTTGTGGTAACAGCTCTGAAGGCAACTGCAACACTATGTAAGGCATCCTGAAGGTAGTTCCCATGGATATGCTCTAGGGCTGACTTACTCCTCTTTCACAGTTGATTCAAAATTAGAATTTTACATATACAACTGACACATTTGTGTACCTGCTGGTTAACAGCAGGCAGATATTGCAGAATGAAGGAACAGAACTGGATTCCAGCTCACCACGAAATACTAATTTTAAGAGTGTCAGCTTCAGCATGCATCCTGCATCCTTTTGGTTGTTGTGGTGGTTTGGCCCAGGCTGGAGACCAAATGCCCACCAAGCCGCTCGGTCATTCCCAGAGGAGAAACAGGCAGAGCCACAGTGGGTTGGGATAAGGACAGTTTACTGCCAAATATCTAAGTGAATACAGAACAATAATGGCTTGTTACATGAACACCCAGTGCTAACACAGAGTACCTTATTGAACCGACACTTACAGAGGGCTGCCCGACGGCAAGAACTGACTGACCCGATGTCCCGGTCGCACTCCAACTGTCCTAGAGGCAGAAACCCAGCCCTCACCCTTCCCCAACCAGCTGCTTTTATAGACAAGTGGTGGCAGGTGGTGTGGAAAACAGCTCTGGCTAACTCAGCTCACCTGGGCTGACTCAGCTCACCTGTGTTGGCTGATTGAGGAGGTCAACCCTGGCCTGGCCAGAACCAGGACAGTTGTGTTGTCAACTAAATTTGATTTCTTTAGATGGCTTTGCCTTTTCTCTGCAGTCACCATTCATACAGCAGAAGCTGTAAGTGCTACAGAGAAAACACAGTGCTCTCTCCTCACGTTCCCAAAACTCTCACTAGCTGGATGAAGGACCATTTTTACTCCTTATCATGGGGGTTTTTAGTGGTTCAACAGTCTGCAGGGTGCAATATATGCAGACTTTGGCAGATCTCTACAGAAAGCTACTGGTGTGTGTTGATCTGCTGGAAGAAGTAGCAAATACTGCTCAGAGCAAAAGAACCATTTTATAAACATTCTTGAGATTCAGGATCATAACGATTTAATACACTTTCCCCCCTCTTTTCTAAAAATCTAATGCATAGTATTTCTTGCTATAAACAATATTGTTTTCTTAGTAATTCTTCAAGCTTCAGTGGCAGTGCTTCCCTCTCTAACTCACCTCCTTACAAAAATCCCTGAAAGTTTAAATTCTGTTCTACAGTATAAAAAGATGATTAGAGGGATCTTTAAAGTGCTCTCCAAAGCAACCCATTCCATGTTTCTATGAAAACATTTTCATTATTACGAATTGGTAGATTTACTCAATTGAGATTAGTTTTCAACTGGTCCATACCATCTTTGGGATAAGCAGGCAACAGTCTATGGAGTTAGTGTGATTCAGTAACCTCTTGTGTTTGCTTTACTAGTGGTCATGAAGGATGATGAAAATATCCAATTATTTCAGGAGATACCTGGGACAAGGTAAACTGATGCAAGGTTCATCTGATACCACTTAGTTCAGACTTGGACAGCACATAAGTTAGGTTCTCTTTGATAACTTATCCTATAACAATCCTACATCTACTTCTGCCTGATGTAACAACCTAAGCATTATGAAAACCTACCTAACACAGATGCTGCTCTTAGTGGAAAGCTTTCAAAGCACACATGCCTAACACATGCTTCTCATTTTGCTACAGACTCTCACAGCATTCAGGTTTCTTGGTGGACCATCAGCCTTCTCCAATAAACACATCTGTTTTTCGAGAGGAGTAGCTTAATGAGAACAGCATCCAACAACAATCCCTAAACTCAGAAAGGCACCACTGACTTCCATGAGAGAAGCCTGGACAGTAGCAAGCCACGAGAAGCAAATGCATGGCAACAAACAGGCTCTAAAGAGCATTATTTTTTCAACTGGCTTTCACATTTTCATTTCAGCACCACTGCATTTCTAACTTCATTTGCACACCTTCCAGGGAGTGGAAAATACATCTGTGATGGGGTATGGCATCACAGTCTGGCTTCATAGTTTAAGGTACTCCACAGCAGCAGTGGAAAACAAACTATTCCTTGTTGAATGCATAAGAGATGGTATTTTTGCAGAGTTCAAGCACTTGAGTCTATCAGTTTTTCCTTGAAAAAGATCTGCAAGCCAGAACACACACAATAAGGAAAGTGTTTCTTAACCTGCTATTAATCAGACAGAATAAATCCTAGGCTTTGATTTCAAAGCTGTTAAGATACGGCTTGACTGCAGTTTCAATGCAATATGCTTCTCCATTCAACTTCTACTCAAGAGATGCAAAAAGATTCTGACACTTAAAAAAAAAAAGTTGTCTAGAAGCCAAGTCTTTTGACAGAGAGCGAGAGCACACATGTGCATGCAGAGAGGAATTCAGAATCTCTCTCAAAGTCATCCCAAAATCTTATCCAAACAAATAACCTTTTTGAAGTTCTTCACAGATCATCATCCAACAATCCAACTGTCATGTTCAAGCTCATGTTATTCTCATTGAATAGTGGAAACAAAAAAAGCTCAGGAAATAAATTTTTAAAAAGACCCACAAGTATTTTTAATGCTAAGATTCACCTCCAGTACACTTCAGTGGATGAAAGCACTAGAAACCGCTTCAGATACATGACAGCCAGTTCCACGCACACTCCTTCAAATGAAGTTAGTAGACTTTTCTTTCCTACCTCATGTTTTCCATCTAAAAACTTAGCATGAGGTCAGAATGTGTCCACATGCTGCTCTTGCAATCAGCTTGCGAGTCATCCTATCGTTTAGCATGGAGGGTTTGTTCAGAGCATTCCTGGACTGTAAACACATTTACTAAAGTAAAATTCATTAGACAAGAATGGATAAAAATAACAGACACAAGATATTCAGATGCCTGTAAAAAAAAATATTTAAATTAAAACTTAATTAATCCAGGTAGAAATAATCCCAGTGACATATTCCCTAAGCAAAAAACTAGACAGGCAAAATCTCTCAGATGATTAGTGTAAACGAAGAGTATGCTGAGACCTGTACAAGCATTAACCCCGCAGATTATTCCACCAGTATGTTCTGTGTTTGCCAAGATGAATTTAACAATTAATTGCCTCATTCCCTACTAACAATTCATATACCATGAAAAGAGATATGTGCAAATGCCAAGGAAAGGCAGAGCACCCTTGCAGACACACCCTTGCATATGTAGCTGTGCGAGTAAAGACTACATACAGTCACTGCAAGGTGCTGGGTGGGTTTACACATTTACCTACATTTCCCAAGCACAACCTTTGCTAGGCTGAGTTTTATCTTCCCTTTTTATTCTCCTCCCCCCCTTTTTAAAAGTAAAATTAAATAGGATGGAAGGAGAAGGGGGAAGTAAATGAAAAACTCAAAAGGATTGAGTGAAACATTCAAGGAATGCGTTATAAACCACATCATTAGTAATAAATAATTAGGCACTAATGTACTCTGAGTATATGTCAGTGAAGAGCTGGGTGGAGGCTTCTGTGTACCTTACCACAAGGCATTAATTTTTGCCAAAAGACAATGAATCACCTTCACACACTGTGAAATGCACCGAGATGGGGGAGCATCTTTAGCAGTTTCTGTGCAAGCAAACCTCAGAAGATGGAAAATGAGAATCCCATCCCCACTGCCTTCCCCTACTTTCTGAATCATCACACTGGTTATCTCTCAGTTGTTAATGACTCAATTTCCACATATTAGAACAATAACCTTCCAACAGTCCCTAAAATACTTGACAGCTGACTGCTGCCTTCAGTGTCAGCAAGAAACCATTTTTCATGAGCTCTCCCTCATGAAGAAAGCTGTGTCCCTTCCCACCCCAAAAACTCAACCCATTTATGTTTTCAGCAGGCAGTTTCTCTCATCATTTTGTGAAACGCTGATGACACGACCAGTTAAATCTCCACCTTAGATTTTAGCATTAAGAAAACACAAACTTTATCAGTTGGCAAACAGTGAAGACATTTGCATTAAAAGTGCTATTTTAACAAATACTACTTCTGGGTAAACCAAAACACCAAAAGGCTCATTTCATCACTTCTCATCAACTTTGCTTCATGTTCTGCTAAAGAGATGACACATCACTTGAACATCACTTTCCATTTTCCCACCTCTGCCAGTACCTCTCAAGCTCTGGCTGCACATTCTTCCCTGGCAACTTTACACTGGGTACCTTCTGGTCACGTGGCTTAGCTATTACCTGCACTTTGAAGTTCATGTTACATTTGATTTTCATTTAAAACCACCTGCTTGGACTTGAATCAACAAATGCCTTTGGAAATGAAACCAACATGCCACACACACACCCCAGTACTAAGAACTTGCAGGACAAAGGAGCAAAAAGTGAAGTAAAATAGATACATGTTCCTTAGCTGAGTCACTTGATGCTTCTATCTCTGCAGGCAAAGGATTCCCAAGCCACATTTGTGGGACCCACAGTTTTGGTTCCAAAGGGAATAAAGCAAAAGACTGAAGCTTCATTAGAAAAGGGCACCTGCACAACCATCCTTCATTCTCACAAATACCTTAACTCTTCTTTATACTACCAAAAAAAGCTCTAAGTCTTTCATAATTGAAATAATGACTAAAATAAATTGGAAAAAGTAGCTTTAATAATTTCTCATTAACCTTTCCCTTCTACTAGAAAGCATTCTCTAATACCTTGAAAGGAAAAAAACCACACAACCATCTCTTTTATGGTTTTTCCAGAGTAATTGATGACGCTCAAAAACCCCAACTACCTAAAGATGAGATTTCCCAAAGCGACACAAAATACATTTCAAACACATGTCCTACTGACTTAATTGGCCAATTACACTCTCTCAGGATGCAATCAGTTTAACCAGACTCAGCAAGAACTATTTTAAAACTGCCCCACTTTGCATTAGGACGTGCATGTGCCTAGGTAAGCATAAGTACATAAAAATAAATCTTACTTTGCATTATCAATATGCTGCTTAGGGTGAGTCTCTGCTTTTTCTAAGCTTTCCATCAGCATCATATTTGGCAAGGGCTCCTTTGAAACTTGTGTATCAAGTTCTTAAATATAACACTTAGCCCTCGGGCCACTTATTTCTCTATATTAATTTCATTTAGGAAATGAGCTTTGCCTTTATTACTGGTCCATCAATGCTTTTGCTAGCGAGTACAATTACTGAGCATCGTAAAACTGAAAATAAAATTGTGAAATAAATTAATATTCTGCTGTAGTGCTGGGGTCTTAACCCTCAGTGAGATCACCAGTTTTTCTGGCTTCATTACTGGAGACCCTGGACTAGTCAAAGACTTGCAGTGGTTTAAGCTGTTAGCTCACCACTGGAGGTTAACTTGGAGACTCTTATTTTTATCAGAAGCAGATTATTACCTGTTTAGTTGTTGGTAAAACAAAGACACACACACCACACACCAAGCACACAGACAGATGAATTCCCATAATATAAACAGAGTGCAAGCTTGCCTCTACAAATCCACTCTGCTTATACCAGAGGGTGGGAGGATGCACACAAATAGCTGCTGTGGAAGAGGAAGTATAGCAAGTTCACAGCTTTTACTAATTACCCCGCACAAGCTCACCCAGCTGCACATGAGGCCCAAGCAATTACCCTGCGATCCTACATCAGCTTGCAAGCTGCACTAGTTTGGGTGTATTCAGTGGGTGTAGTCAGTGGTGGTGGTGGTATAGATTGAGGTTTAGATTCTCAAACTAACAGTCTTACTCACAACAGGAGCTGCCTTCAGAGCAGCCCTACTGTGCTTTCTGGCAGCCCTACCTGAAGGCCCGCAGATGATCTGTTTATGGAGAGAGGAAGGGATTTCCTCCTCGCAAATTGAAGAGAAACACATTTCCAAGCCTTGAGAGCTGCTCACTTAACTTATAACCTCACCATCGACGAGGAGAGCAGAGTGCAAACATAGCTATTAAAGAGCTTCCATGTTAATAAAATTAACTGGTTTTAAAATAAAACATCTGGCATCAGCTGTTTCTATAAGCTGTTTTTATTTAAAGTTTCCACCCTAAAATATTGGGCTCCCCAGCTATTTTCACATGTAATCCTGAACACCAAATTAGACTATCTTTAAAAAAAAAAAAAAAAAAAGGTTGTCCTAGAAAAACTGTAAGAATTATTGACACACTTTTTGGTTTGGCACTGTATTAGGTATGTAATAGTCTGTAAGAGCGCTACGCACAACAGTACTTTTGAAATACACTTTGCAATGGAAATCATTTTTGCAGTACAGCACTCATTGCATTCACTTGCCAGCAGTAATCACTAACACAAAACCAGCAAATTTTCAAATGTTTCCACAGACACCTTGGTACAGATGTAGATTTTTCCCTCAAGGAGAGCGAGCTATGAGTAATCTCTGAGGCAACGTGGGGGGGAGGGAGACAGCTGTTTCAGTATTGAGAACCACAAGCTATAAAATCATGAGTCAAACTTTCAAAAAACCCAACAGAAGAACACCCTCACCAAAGAATAACCCACAGAAAAACCCATGGGTCAAAAACCAGACCACAGAACATTTCAATGCTTGGGATTTGAGGTGTTGTCCCACACCCGAAAAGCATGCGTGAGCTTTTGATGCTACTCCCAGACACACAGAATAAGAACTGGGTCCCTTGGCATTTCACAAGGATCAATCCAAGAGCTGCCCATGACCTTCCCCAGTCAAGTCTGCCAATCCCAGGCTCTTGCTCTGCCAAAACAGCACAGAGGGGGAAAAGGTCATGAAGCAATGACCTGCCTCCCCTCCCAAGCAGGGGAAGACACCACTATGGATGCTGGCTGATTCTCAGCTGGAAGGAACATGGCATAGCTTTGAAGACTGGGAGTGCCAGGAGAAAAGCAAAGCCCTTTGAAGGGCACATCAGCACACCACTCAAAGTGAATTACACAGTCCCTCATAACTTTTTTCTAAGTCACTTCCCTGTGGCTTCTCTGTCTCAACAGGAACAAAGTTCTAAGGGGCACTGACTGCAACCCCTGTTTGACATCTCCAGGCTGCAACTACAGACCACTGATACTTGTGATCACTGAAATTTCTGTGCTTACCACTGCTCTGCAGCTCCCTCCTGGCCAGCCCACTAAATTAGGTGATCACAGATTCTTTACGCAAGCCCAGACAGATCCTGTATTTTGTGCCTTACGGTGTGAGCAGAGTGACTCGTATCCTCTGCAGTAAAATTTACTCAAGTTTACAATTACTGATGCAGACACTTGTTTTCTAAATACATTTTACAATCATACAACAGTACTCATTCTCTAACTACAAAAATAGTAGCATTTTACTACTAGTAGAAAAGCTTAACTTGACAATCATCATCTTCACAAGGTATCTGATACATTAAATCCACTGACAAGAAATCAGAAGAAACTGACAACCTCAAAACTGGTCAATAAAAAAAAAATTAAAAATCCAGACAGGTTGTAGAAGCTCCCTCCCTGGCAGTGTTCAAGGCCAGGCTGGCTGAGGCTTTGGGCAACCTGGTCTAGTGGAGGGTGTCCCTGCCCAAGGTATGGGGGTTGGAACTAGATGATCTTCAAGGTCCCTTCCAACCCAAACCTGTCTGGGATTTTGATTCTATGAATAATATTGGTGGTGGAACATAAAAATGTTAATTGCCTCCATCATACTTCAAAGACATATCCTTCAAAGTCACACGTCTTATTTGTCAATCTCCATGAAATACATGCACATTGGCTTGATTATTCTTGATTACATGCTCTGGTAGCATGAATGCTCAAAGATGCCTTCCCTATTGTTCGGAGACAGGGAATGTATATGGAGCCTGTTATTTTATTTCACTTTCCTGTCAAGGAATATCAAAAGATAATTATTAAAATAAGTTCCTACAATTCCACCTAAAGATTAATTTTAAAATTCTATCTAGTGATTTTTCTCCTTTAAACAGGCATTTTTATTAGGATTAAAATTTAGTAAATTGAAAAGCTGCATAAAGTTTTGAAAACATGGTTAATAATAGCCATTTTCCTCAAACTTTGGGAGGGATTTAAAAAAGCACCAACCTAGCCATCCAGAAAACCTTTTTTTTTTTTCATTAGAAATGTGAAAGCTTAATCTTTATGGCCTTTTATTATGCCACAGTAGTTTTAGCTAATCATTCACTTCAAAACGTGGATCGACATCTTAATCTGATGTATTGTAGACTGGAATACCACTACCCTGTAGAAAGTCCTCCACATTACAAAATTTACCATAAATTCTCAGCTATGTGGTAAGCCTAATACATCTAGGCTCTAATGAATGAGCATGAGAGGCAGCAGGAAGGTCCCCACTTTGGGAAATCCTTCAACACATCAGGCTTTTCAATGGCCAAGATGGCTGTGATCAATAGCTATGTCACTGGAGCCACTGCAGCTCAGGCTCATGTAACAAAATGTTCCTGAACAATTTCAAGCCTTTCTGTTCCATGCACCTCGATAAGTACAGATGAAGATCCTTGACACATAAAGCACTTCTTAAGGGAAACACAGGAAAGGTTTCTACAACCCACCTGCTCTGTGTTTAGCAGCTTCCTAAACTAATTCAGTCTCATTGACAAAGAGAAGCTAGTCTGTACTGTTTGGGGTTTTTTGGGAGTTTTTTGCTCTGGGGCTTTGTGACCATCCATTGCATTTTTCAGGTTCAGCATTTGTTCAGAGTAAAAATTAAATATCACAGAAAACACAATATTCAGAGAAACTAATGCATTTTTCAAAACATGAGTCAGTCATCACAACGAGCAGCCACACTTTCTGCTGTTAGCAGCAACACCATGACAATCTCTCACAGGCACCTCCCTCATTTTTCTTGCTGTTTTAACTGAGAACCATTCTGGAAACAACATCAAGACAAAACATGGAAAGAAAGTGGTCATAAATTCAGAATATCATCCAACAATGAACTAATATAAATACACTCTGTCCAAATGAATACAGAATCAGCATAAGATCTGCTAGCTTGCAGTACTGTTTCAAGAAATCAGTCATGTAATTTGTACGAGACAAAAAACCAAGGGAGCCTTCAAATTCATCCCCAACTTCTTTTCCCTCTCTCACAACTCTGCCAATCACAAAGTCTAAGCTGACAAAACAAACCAGTAAATAAATGGGAAAATAATATTAAAGATCCCTGCCAGTCTCCACTGCCCTCAACAGATTCGGAATGGAACCCAGAAAGTACAGCAGCATCAAGAGGGGAAATGTCTGGCATCCAATTTAAGTGGGACACACCCAGTAAAAAAGGCTTGAGACAGGGTGTTTAAAAGGGATGCAAACCACCATCATGAAGTTGTTTTCAAGTACTTCTGAAAAAATTTTTATCTGCTAAACAGAGCCCTTGAAAACGTGTTCCCTGTGGAAGTCTCCATTGCTCACAGCGTACAGTCTGAAGCAGCTTTTAGTGTTCCATGGTTTAGGACTGTTTTAACTTATGGGCTACACTTAGGACCTGTTAAGACATGCCTATAAAAGAACTCCTTCAGTTTTATGGTAATCTAAATACATAAACTTCTTGACAATTCTTTCTTGACCTATAAAATCACAAGTAAACAAAGGAAAAGAGCATTATCTGTCATGAGCACTTTAACAAAAAAGCCAGCCAACCTAAGCTATCTCCTCACACAATTAAGCATTCATGAGTAACTTGTGTTGGAAACAAGAGGAGAAAGAAACGAACAACAACAAAAAACCCCACAACAGCAACCAAAAGAGCCATAAATACATGCCAGACTTTAAAAGAAAGGCAGTTTTCCTACATGCTCTGATTGACCCATTTCCTAGTCGTGATACCTTCCGCAAGGCCAGCTTCATTGCTCGGCCAACTGTTCATCTTGGCTGTCAAAAAACACCCACACAAACCCATCAAACACCTATATGAAAATTATCTGATTCTCCTCAGTCCCACAGCTATTCCCAAAGAAGCAAATGGCAGCAGCAGGAGGTACACACACAGGAGTATAGTCACATCCACGTCATGCTTAGAGTTTGCCCTGCACATGAAGTGGGCAGATGTGTTGGGTTTTCTTCATATAATCACAGAATATACTGAGTTGGAAGGGAGCCATAAGGATCATCCAACTCCTGGCTCCACACAGGACCAGCCA
This sequence comes from Laterallus jamaicensis coturniculus, assembly GCA_022605575.1. Classification (NCBI taxonomy): domain Eukaryota; kingdom Metazoa; phylum Chordata; class Aves; order Gruiformes; family Rallidae; genus Laterallus; species Laterallus jamaicensis. Next base: position 5,500,870 of record JAKCOX010000036.1, on the reverse strand, counting down.
ACTTCCCTAAGCAGAAGTTTAGATTGTGTTGGAGAGGACAGCAACTACCAAAAGCTTCTTTGCATTACGTTCAGTAGCAGAATAGGATTCATTTGAAATTTTGTATGAGCACATGTGTTTCTTATACCCGTTATTTACAGATACACATCATAAAACTCCAGTCTGCCACCATCCTTCCTCTTCCCTCTTGAAGAAAAATCCTTCTCCTTTTTTACTATGCTCATACATCCAAGAGCAAACAGATACCTGCAGCCTCTCACACCAATAAAAATTTGTAAGATTGTTTCCTGCATGATTTATGTATAAGTGTCCTGTCAGCTGTGTCTTGAAAAGAAATATCTTCACAGTTTTGCCTGTGCAAACAGGAACATTTGGTTAGAAATGCTGAAAACAGCCAGATTGCAGGACATTCTGGTCACTCTCAAGAGCAGTTTCCACAGTTTAGGAATCAAATTTTAAAAATGCCATGAGTATCCATCTACTAAATCCTTCATTTAGAGTTCAGCAAGCTTCAGTGACCTTAAACACAGCAGCCTGGGCATGGCAGAGAGACAGGTCCTGAGGTAGCCTAATCTCAGAAAATTAAGAGCTTTGAAGATTAAGAACAGGACCTTGAAATGACCCAGAGAGAAAGACAGAGACTAAGTGATTTCTGCAGCCAGTCCCTCCCAGACTGCTAAACTCCCAGCACCTGCAGCCAGCATCTCCAGCTTAGGATCACTCCAGTTCAGCACCTTAGTCTCTGCAGGAGCAAAAAATCAGAATTGCAAGGCCTGAAACACAAGTTTAATTTCCTAGAAGCCTGGGATGAAGGAAGACATTCCTGATTGTGTTTATTATCTATGTCTAGAATACATCTTTTTTTCCTGCATAACATCACAGGAGTTGCATTTACTCTGAAGTGGCAATGTTACAGCATAATACAGGGAAGCCATCTCTCAGATTCCTAAACTTCTGGTTGTTCTTGTTTATTGCCTTCCGATTCTCTCTTGAAATATGGATAAATATGGAAGGCAGATTCATCAGAAACCTCATTAGTACTGAGGATACCAAGTTCATTGCATTTCACTGGCTAAATTACTGTTTTATACCCTCAAATGGCTCTTACCTTCCTCACAGTATTAGAATCACTGACTTGCTTTCAGGTCACTGTTCCCCGGCTGTATTCTAGGACACATCAAAAGAAGAGTGGCCAGCAGGTTGAGGGAGGTGATTCTCTCCCTCTACTCTGCTCTTGTGAGACCCCACCTGTAGCACTGCACCCAGGTCTGAAGCAAGCCTCTAAAGACAGGCTGAAAGAGCTTGGCTTGTTCAGCCTGGGGAAGAGAAGGCTCTGGGGAGACCTTATAGCAACCCTCCGGTACCTGAAGGGGTCTGTAGGAAAGCTGGAGAGGGGCTGGTTACAACAGCATATAGTTACAGGACAAGGGGTAACGGGTTTGGATTGAAAGCAGGCAGATTTAGATTAGATGTTAGGAAAAAAATTCTTCCCTGTGAGGGGGCTGAGGCCCTGGCACAGGTTACCCAGAGAAACTGTAGCTGCCCCCTCCCTGGCAGTGTTCAAGGCCAGGCTGGATGGGGCTTTGGGCAACCTGGTCTGGTAACAGGTGTTCCTGCCCATGGCAGGGGGCTGGAATTAGAATACCTTTAAGGTATCTTCCAGTCCAAGTCATCCTGTGATCCTATGATTTACTCCCCAATGCACCCCTCATTATTCTTCCCCTCTATTCTCACCCCTTCAGCTTTTTGCTGCCTGCACAATTTATCATAATGGGAAGAAAGCAGAGTCTGAAGGAGGACTGTAGTTGGAAGACATCAAAGAAAGGGTCACAACAGCTACTCCTGGTGTTGCACCTAAGACAATCAGCTGAAGCATGGAAACACAGCACTTGCTCTTGACCAACAATTATCAGCTGGACAATTTTAGGGAGCAGAGCAAAGACAAGTGAAGATGAGGGCTACATACCTGACAACAACAGACATGAAAGCTGATCTGTTTCATTTCCCAAAGCCCATTTCAAAAGATAATTACCATAATAATTTGTAGCCCAGGATTCTGTGATGCACTTTAACGTACTCAGTTTGATACCTCCCAAACACAGCTGTGCAAAAGAATGAAAGACCTCCTGTCAGATTTCACACTACCTGGCAGGACAAGCAATTGGAAGAAATGATTACTCAACTGACAATAGGTTGTGCAATTAAAATGAGGCCTGCACACACATGCAGAGTACACAAAAACATCACCTGATTTTTCAGCTCAAAGCAACACAGTAGATATGCATTTCCAAGCAGCACAGTTAGTTCCACATGATTTTGTTTTTTTTTTTCCTAGGATAACCACCACAATGAAAAATAGCACCTTGTTACAGGAGCAATTCTTACAATTGATTGTGTGTTCAAAGGAAGCAGAAATTAAAACAAGGGGAAAGGTAGTTTGCCCTGTCAAGGTTAAAGTCTGGCAGGAAAAGCACCAGTTTCCTCCTTGTCAAATTACTTGGGAATGCTGTTGTGGGCTATCGAAGGCAATGACAAAATTACTAGAATCATCACAGAGACATCAATGGAAAAGAAAAAGGGAGAATTAAAAACTCATGCATACTAATACAAAAAAAATATCCAAAAAAGCAAGTTTTTACTTCATCTTACTTGCTTTCAACTAATTATAAGATTAGCTGGAAATAAGAACTTGTTCCTTGCAGCAAGTTTTATCACTGCTGCATAAAACTGAAGACCAGATCAACTTCTATAGTCAACACTCTCACTGCACAGGAAGGGAGGCCCAGTCTAGCTATATCAGCTACTCTGTGTCCTGAAGTACTGTCTTCAAACTACTTTATTTTTAACAGAAAAGTTTCTGTACCTTCCAATAGTTATAAAAACATCCCCTTCACTGGTACACATGAAGACAACATACACTCACGCACACTAATATCAGCAACATATTATTTCAAATGCTTCACATATACTAATATTCAGAGGTGTTCCTTTCTATATATTCAAAGACAAGACAGCTATAGCAAAAGGGAGAGAAAATAATATAAGCAGAAGAGCTTCATCTTTCACCATTAACAAGCCCTGACCAATTCAAAATGGAGTTAATTTCCTTCTGGCACAGCCACATTGCTCACATGCATGAAGTCCATGCCAAAACCTAAATGCTCCCATAAAATTAATTACAACTCTCCAGTTCAATATAGTAACCAGCAAGGCAAAAATAGCTCTTGTCTGTTCACTTGAGATCTCAAACAAGACAATCATCTAAAAGGCCTAGAAAAAAAAATCTCCTAAAAAGCAAATTTTATACATACGCTTGCACCAACACACATTGATCTGAAATTTTGGGTTCTCTCACTTCTCAGCAGAGATGGTTTATGGAAAGCTGTGTCATAACAGCTTGTGTGTGCCAGCAGTAATTAAAAAAGGCAAGAGGAAAACATGTGAACCCCATCACTACAGACACACCTCCTGGACTGGCTTAATCAATTCCAGGAGTAATAAAAGGAAATCCACACAGGTCTGTCTTTTTTCCAATAATATAAGGACTTACATCTCAAGGCACAAAGTAACTGAGTTAACTTCAGGAGCACCACTCCAGTGTGATCTTTTACACCAACTATTACAAAATATGAAAGACCTCAGGGCTCTCAGAACCAGCCTCCCTCATTTATCAAGTTCCAAAGAACTATAAAAACTCACTAGATTAGTAAATACATTCATCTGGGTGGATTTCCAACAGCGTGCCAGCTTTTAGGGAAACCTTAAGAGTGAAAGATAGAAAAGTCATTAAAATTCTTACTTGTAAAAAGAGTGAGACATAAGTGCTCACAGAGGAAAGAATATTATCTTTTCTGTTCCTATGCTGACCTGAATCTACCAAGTTAACCACACACAATCCCAAAGCCTCAATGCTTCTGGACATATGAGCTTATTTATCTAAATCTAGTAAATATTTACTTACCCAGCATCCTCCTGGAAGCCTTCCAATTCGTCTCTTTGTTCTGCTAGGGTGGATTCTAGATCCAGATAGGTACCATTGTGAGACAATTGCAGGGTGCAGTCATCAAGCTGTAGAACAAAATTCAGACTGTTAGATTACAGCAGCCATTCTCTCTAACATCACCTTCCCATTCTCCAGATCCCCAGACAAGCCCTCCCTAAAAGAAACCATATTTTGGGAGGGGTAAGAACGCAGGTGCTGTTCAGCAAAAATGATGTAACCCCAAAGTTCATATTCACTAGAACATACTTATACATGACAATAGCAACACAAACAACAAACACAGCAAAATTTGTTTATTTGAACATATAGAAGGCGATTAGAAGGGTTTATCACCACATCTTTAGAGTGCTATAAGGAACAAAAATGTTAATTTAAATGCATGTCTAGGATATTAATTATTGTTCTCTCTTTTTACAGTATATTTAGGTATAGTTTCTGTACCTCTGGATAGAGGTGGAAGGAAGAAGCAGCTGTTTCATGAGCTACTGAATGTCTCCTGTGAGGAGGGATACAGCCAAGGGACAGTGCGAGGTATGCCAACAAAGAGCTGGAGTTCCACAATGAGGGGGAATGCAGTGAATCAAAACCAAGATTTTCTGGCATCCTCATTTTCGGGCAAGGCACTAACCTGCCCCACAGCTTGCAAGGAAACCCTTCCTAGGTACCAAGGGGAGCTACAGACACATACACATGTACCAACTTCCCTCAAAGGTACTGACGTAACCAAGGACCAGACCTGAAAACAGGAACCTGCCTGCAATGATGCTGAAGAGGGAGAAGGCAATTAATAAACCCTCTTTATTTTAATCCTGTCTTCCCTCATCTTCAAGTTGTCCATTAACTGTTCCAGCTGTTCTTAAAATAAAAGAAAAGAAATCTACATTTGATCAAAGTTAGAAAAAGAATCTTTTGGGATTTTTAGTGGGGAGTTCATCACAGGAGGAAGTCCAGAAGATCCACTCCAAAACTCTGGCAAACCCATTGCACAAGAATACAAAATAAATAGAGGGGTAACTGAAGAAACCAGAGGGAAAAGTTACAAAGTAACATGAGCTACTCTTCACCATGAGATAACCCAATGTCAAATCACAAGGTATGAGGAAAAAAAAGCCTTCCCACAGCAGGGAGACAAGAAAAGGATGGGTGAAAGTACAGTGTTGTCCTATGTCCTCACCACTAGTGAGGACTAAGTGACCATTCACCTTGGACAGCCAGGAGAACCCAGCCCAGAAGCAGAGAAGCTGCCATCACTAAGCCCTGCTGTAGACCTTCACATGTCAACACTGCAATGGGGGTTCTTTTGTAACTGGTCCCAAGTTCACAAATACCATGTTGTGCAACTAGGTATGAAACCCAGTCCGATGCCAGTCTCGGACCAGCCTGCCAACACAAGGCGTTTCGTTCCCCTGGATTGGGCAAAACAAACTGGCAGGTCCCTTGCACACCACTATTTACAAAAAGGCCATGATGATGGTGGTGTAAACATACAGCCCTGCTGCAAAGAGAATATTTAACACTATATTTCACGCCAATCTTCTGCCACCAGTGGCAGCCAATGAATCTTTGAAGGGCTAAGCAAGGATCTGAAATAGCCAGGGACTCAAGAAATAGAAATGACAGTCCTTTCCCACATCCATGGATTTCTCTTTCTGCTCTTTTTAACACTAGGAAAGAAAATCATCTTTAACAGGAAATTAAACCAGGTAATTGATCAAAGTTATAGGTTACTAGTAGCTGCTTAGGAAAGCATAAGAATCACAGAATGTTAGGAGCTAGAAGGGACCTTGAAAGGTCATCTAGTCCAACCAACTAGAAGTAGCTACACTTCTTATCTGACAGCCAATACCAAACCTTAGCCACCCAGTTTCCTATTGCTGATTAACACAGGCAAGAATACAAATACCCTTTCATTATTCTGGATTAGCTGCACTGGAAATACTGCAGAAGAGCTAATTTATAATTAGCAAACATCAGAGAGCAACTTTTGGGTTAGTCCACACAATTTTGCTTTGCACCCTTTCTAATTGGAAAGAAAAGTTCATCCTCTAGAGAAAGGGAAAGGGGAGAGAGAAAAAGGGTCAAGCTGCATTTCAAACCTGTTCCTTTTTTCCCCTCTCTGGGGAAAGAGTAAGTCATCAAATAAAGTGACATAAGTTTTTACTCTGCCTCCTGGGGATTAAAGAAAGCAAAGAACCTACAAGCGTAGCCCTCTGATACTAAGAATAACAACAGTATTACTATTCTGTGTCTTTCCAGCCACAAAGGACATTATTAACCTATGCTAATTCAAAATACACTCTTTAGAGAAGACTAAATATGACTCTGGGAAACTTTTTCCCAGTAGCCCAGAGTATCTAATGAAATGCTAATTTATTCAAAGCAATGCCAAAAGGCAAATCCTAATTAGATAAATGTTCTACTGTCACTATGGAGATTAGGAGATTTGCCCACATTTTCCAATTATACTGCATAATTAGGGAAAAGGAATTGTGCTTTACTAATATCTTATGACTTCAGTGTGCAAAAGCCAGGATGAGAACAGGAAGCAATTCTTTATTTTCTACATTCTACCTAGTTTCAGCTCATTGCCATAGTTTCAGCTGAACGTAGCATTCATTCAGGATTTAGAGTACTGTACCCTGCACGCCGTGCCCGTCAGTAAGGGTGTTAGTGTAAAGGGAGGAATGGCAATATATCTTTTATTTCCATTACTTAACACAGTCTGGCCAAAAAGTTTTTTTCCTCTCCTACACGCAGAGATGGAAGGGAAAAAAGCAAGACTTTAAAAAGGACTGTAAGCATTACAGCACTGAACTCTAAAATCATCCTTACATGGGATCACTTTGCTACTTTGCCTCCAAGCATCACTTACACATATATTGTACAAGCAGGAAACAAATACAGAAGCCACCTTATGATTTTTTTTAATTAGATAACTGCCTGCCTTTTTCAACACAAAGGATGACTGATGTTCACTCATTAGTGCTTATTAGTAACAATTCAGGATGCTGGTCAATGTTCGGTGTTAATCCCATGTTTATCTGCTACGCATCAATTCTCCCATCTTTGGAGAGCCTCAAACATGGCCCCATCTAGTTCATTCGGGACAAGCTCTTCCTGATGATCATAATGCACATTAAAATCCTTATTAACACTCACCTTATCTTAGGACAATCAAAAGGCAGAATTAGTAAAGACAAAGAACGTTTAGGTGAGACATTTTGCATAATTATGAAGACTACTATTCAACATTTTTTAAAATTAATTCCATTTATTTCACTTTCTTCTTCACAATTTAATTTTTTTTTCATAAAGGCTTGAGTATCAAACCGTATTGTAAGCTTCTGTAAAGCTCCTGCTCTGGAAATATTCATGACACATCTAGATGCCTCCCTGTGTGACCTGTCCTAGGGAACCTGCTTTGGCAGGGGGGTTGGACCCAACAATCTCTTGAGGTCCCTTCCAATCCCTACGATTCTGTGATTCTGTGTAATTACATACTCATATTCTCAAATTAACAGCTTCTTAAGAGACTATTCAGAGTATTTTTTGAAGCAATATGGATACTCCCCAATTCTCTCATCTCTATAAGGAGTGAGACTATTTAGGAGCAGTATCTTTCACAGCAGTGAGGGAATGAAAGCTGTAACATATGAGTCATGAAAATGTGTTTTAGTCAGAATCACCAGCTGAGGATGGCCAGAAATATCAGAAACCATTCTGCTACAAGGGTTACATGAAAGCAGGAAGACAAGTACCTTATGCATCTTCCTCACTAAAATTCTAATTTGTGTGCTCGTACAATCTTCAGCTTCCCACTGAAACCTCACTGAAACATTAAGATCTGTACTCTGTCATGACAAGATAGGTATCAAGAAGGCATAGGTGTCAGTGAAATACAAGAAGAGCTACTAAATTTAATCAGTTCAAGGTTTACCTTTTTCTGTAACAAACATTCCAAAACAGAACCAAGATACGCTCTAAACTTCTCAGATCATAGCCAGCATCCATACAGCATCCAACCACTACAGCACCTATGCTGTAAACATAAGCCGCACAAATGGAAACACTAAAAGAAAAGCATCATGCACACACACAGACCATAACCCCACAACTGGGGTGCATCAAGAGCATGGCCAGCAGGTCAAGGGAGGTTCTCCTTCCCCTCTACTCTGTCCTGGTGAGGCCACGTTGGGCTCCCCAGTTAAAGACAGACAGGCAGCTACAGAAGAGGGCCCAGTGGAGGGCTCCGAAGATGCCCCGCTTTAGGAAAGGCAGCATCTGATCTCTCATATGAGAAAAGGCCAAGATAGCTGAGTGTTTAGCCTGGAAAAGAAACAACTGAGAGGGAATCTGTTTATAAATATCTAAAGGGCAGGTGTCAAGAGGATGAAGCCAGACACTCTTTGGTGGTGCCCAGCAGCCAGACAAGGGGCAACAGCCACAAGCTAGATTACAGGAAACTCCAACTCAATATGAGGAAAACCTTATTTACTTTGAGGGTGAAACAGCTCTGCCCAGAGAGGTTGTAGAGTCTCCTTCCCTGGAAATACTCAAAAACCACCTGGACAGTGTTCTGTGCAACATGTTTGAGTAATCCTGCTTTAGCAGGGGGGTTGGACTAGATCTCCAGATGTCCCTTCCAATCTCTAATGATCTGTTATCCCATTTCCTATCTGTATCAATATATATAGCAATATATAACAGTATTACATATTCTGTCCCTCTATAACACCCTTGTGAGACCCCACCTGTAACACTGTACCCAGCTTAGAGATCCTCAGTACAAAAAAGAACAGGGGCTATTGGAGCAAGTCCAGAGAAGAGCATGAAGATGATCAGGGGGCTGGAGCACCTCTCCTATGAAGACAGGCTGAGAGAGTTGGGCTTGTTCAGCCTGGAGAAGAGAAGGATCCAGGGAGACCTTCCAGCAGCCTTCCAGTATCCGACTAGGGCCTACAGGAAAGCTGGAGAAGAACAGTTTATATGGGCATGGAGTGACAGGACAAGGGGTAATGGCCTTAAGTGGAAGGAGGGCAGACTTAGATTAGATAGAAGAAAGACATTCTCTTCCTTGTGAGGGCAGTGAGGCCCTGGTACAGGCTGCCCAGAGAAGCTATGGCTGTCCCCTCCCTGGTAGTGTTCAAGGACAGGTTGGATGGGGCTTTGGGTAACCTGGTCTAGTGGAGGATGCTCCACTGCCCCTTGCAGTGGGGTTGGAACTTGACGATCTTTAATCTCCTTTCCAACCCAAATCATCTTATGATTCTGCATATAATTTAGATACTTTTACAACAGTTTTTAAAAAAGCAGCAATTGGCTGAATGAGAGTCGTATACCAGAGACAAAAGTTGAACCCACTTAGAACAGAAGAAATGGCTTTGTTTGTGAAGTCAGAGCCAAAAAACAAGTGCAGATAATCTCCAGAACATCAGGACTGCATCATCTGTTCTCTGCAACCACAGCATGCTTTTATCTCTCGCAGATTCATATTTCATTCACCTCCCTAGCATCTTCAGGAAACAAAACAGGTCACATACCCCTATGCCTCTCTGCAGGTTTTATCAGGCCAGAACCATGCTCTGCTTTCAATAAAGCAAGACATAAAGCCCATGGTAGGGGCTGGAACTAGATGATCCTTGAGGTCTCTTCCAACTCAAATCAGTCTGTGGTTGCATGAATTAAGAAGCATGTGACCAAATCATAAGATACATGCCTAAAGTGGGAGAAGAAATCCACGTTACATTCACAACTTGTGTACCATAAATGTCTAAGTTTTTTTTTCATCATCTCCACACAAATACCTAAGAACAGTTTTAGAAAGTGGAACAGAATGATAGTTTGAGCACAAGAAATTTTACTCATGTTCACATGAGTCATCACCACAGTTAAACTCTCTAAATAACTCAAGTAACCCTGAAATAGAGTTTTCCCACAGAAAAAAAAGGAAGTATAAGAAAAATGAACAAGTAGTACATAAAAAGGACCATCAAATTACAATATTTATACCCTTGTAAGTTTATATTTCTACTGTTGTGTGTTTCATTCTGAGATGTCGGGCACAATTCTTTATGCAAAAGCAAATCAACATCTCAAAGTGTTTAAAATATCAGGTCATTTACAAGCAGAGCATCCTGCTCCCTAATCCTTTTTCTCTTTAACCCATTACAGAGTGATAGCACACCACACAAGGGAGAAGAGTGTCCTGGCTTTGATTATAACCAGAAATAGGCATAAGGTCAAGCTGTAGAGTTCAGGCTTCACCCTACCTCAGGGCTCATACTCACCTCACTAACACCCGGAGAGCCCTCAGCAGCAAGGCACCTGTCTGCCATATGAACACACACAGGTTGGGGACAGGTCAGCACCCAACTCATGCAAGTATTCCTTAAAGGCTGCCAGGAAATTAAGGATATTAGGCAGAAGGCCCATTTATTACCATTTTTTGCAGGTAAAGTAATCTAGCTAGTAGTGCCTAGTCCCTCAACCTGCAGGGCTAACACAGATTGTACCACAAGGCTATCAAGCATAAAAGGACTCGATATAGTTTGATAGTTAAAAAAACAAAAAACAAAGATTACTTTTTCCTTGTTTCAAACACTGACCCACAGAAGCATGCATTTTTCTTCACAAAGTCACCCTTGTTGCTGTCCAACAAGAAAGCTCATCCTCTCTCTGAATTTCAGAGCTGAAGCACATCAACAGAGGAACAAGGAATAGCATGAAAGAGAGAGAAGAGTAGCAAGAAAAGGTGACAATCAGCCAGTTACTTGATGCCATAAGTGACCACTACCACTTTTAGAAACTAGTTGAACCTAGCTACAGGGGAAAAAAAAAAAAAGTTATCCAAGTTCAGTCATTGTTTTCATTTACTGCCTTTAGCTTCTCACAGTCCAAGAGAAACACCTAAAACCAGTGTGGGAGGTGAGAGAACAATGAAGCACCTGCTTCCAAGCACATGCAACCCACGTGCCCACCTGCAGTGTTGCCACATGCTCTTCCTGATACACACTTGGGAATGCCCCACATACACACCAGTCTGCTCAGGCTAGAAGCCCAAAGGGTAAATAATTCTTGATGCAAAGGCAACACACACCTCACCGTGCTGACAGGAACTCCTGCAAGTCTGTTTTCTCTTACTACAGGAAGCTTTGCTAGGTTACCCATGCATCCAAAGGCAAAGGAAAGTCCGCTTAACTTCCCAGTCCCAAACCAGCAGTAGGTTGGCAGAAGTGGAGGGAAGTGACAGGGGCACCCCCATGATTTTTTCAAAAGTCACAGCAGAGCCAGTAGTTATTAGAAAAGCATTTCCTCTTCCTTGTTTCTTCAAAAACTGCAGAGATGTGTTTTTTCAAGAGTCACAGAGAGATTCTCTTTTCTCACCTTCAACTTCTGCCTCAAGAATCCATTCAGAAGAATATATTTTGGGCAAGTCTCTCCTAAATGCTAAGATGTTACCAAGTCGGCAGCTAGTGTGCATAGAGTGCCAAACATCCTCAAGATTTTATCTGCTATTCAAATAAAGGTAGGCGCTGCTCAAAAATTCAGTTCAGACAGTGATCAACGATACACATCATAAGCCTGACACTTTTTCACACTCCAGCTATACAGTTTTTGCACTGCACTCTTCTGGTTCAGCTGTTTTCAGTGCAATGGCAATCCTCTTAAGGCCTACAAATGCCAGTTTTCCTCCTGCAATGCCATCTTGTCCCCCTCTTTTAAAAAAAAAAAAACAAACAAAAAATTTCTACCCAGAAAAAGGAGGAAAAACCAGCTTCACCTGCTTACCAGCCCAAATGTATTCCATATATCTAAACATACTACACAAACTGATTGGTGCAAATTAATATATAACACTTTTATATCCAAGACGAAGCATCAAACCACCATACTATTTTCAGAAGGCTTCACACATTCATGCTTCTAAAATTTTATTAGAGATCAGGAGATGTAGATTTTCTGTACTGGCACAGAGCTGGCCCTTCACAGTTACCATCACTGTTAGTCCTCACAGAGTAATGAAAAATGGGGATGGTCTAATTGCATCTCACAGACCACAGCCAACCCACCAAAACTATTACCTGGTTTCAGACACACCAATAACTGCTCTATCACTGAAAGCCCCAGTCGTTCCCCTTTCACACTGAGTAGGTGTCAACCGATCTGTGCCATGGTTACGTGTGTCCCAGCCATCATCATTTTGGGCAACATGATGGAGAAAGCCCAAAGCCTCTATCCCAGGAGTGGTGCCACATGAGACATCTCAGGCAAACAGCTTGAGATTAATGAGATGAAAGGAAAGCAGCAAGTAATCCACATGTAAACCACACGTTGGTGTTCAATATTAAATGTACTCTAAAAACTGCTGTCATCTTCAAGTATGACAGCAGCCCAACACACAGTGCCTTGATCCAGAAGTCCCTATGCTCCAAGTAGCTCCACTGCAACTGCTTAAAATAAAACTGTATTCCTTCCAACCATATTATTTTTCTCTTCAAACATAGCTTTGTAAGTCAAAGTATTTTCTTTAAAATTGCAATAAAACAAGCACTTCCATGAGGTCAGAGTTTTAAAAGACACATATTCTGTATAGAAAGCCATGTATGGACAGGGCGGCAGTGCAAGCTTCAGTCACCCACGCTCACAAAAGTTAGCAAGGTTTCTGAACTCTAGGAAGCTCTCTTCCATACTCATTTACAGGCTGAAGAAAAAAAGAAATTAAAAGCTTGCTAAGTCTGTAGCTTTACTTTAAACAGATATAACTTAACATGTACAATAGTATGCCCCAATTTTGCAGCTCTTCAGGGGAGCTGTTTCCATAGCTTGTGGGAGTAGTTATTCATACTAACGTACCTCTGGCTTATTTTTAGCCCAGTAATTGTAATTGTCACACTACTTTGTAAACTCTATGTTTTGCTGAGAGACTACGTGCAGTTGCACTGACGAAGCCACGCTTACACACAAAGCATAGTCTGAAGGTTTGCATGATTGGGCACAGGGCCATGAGAGCACAATTACATTGAAAGAAGCTGCTGCTCTGATATGAGAGTGCTGGCATTTTGAACCTAGCCTGCACTCCTACTCTAAAACAGCAGCTTTTATTTCTGGCCTGGTAGACGCCACAAAATACTCCTGGGGTCAGGTAATACAGTGCACAAAGTGAAACGTTAATGCCATGTTAGACCCTCAAGAGCCACTGGAACAATAAGCTGCCAATAAAAATATTCTGCTGAAATAACAAAGACACCGAAAACAAACACAGAAAGCTGTTATATTAATATTATGGGTTTGACTTAAGAATAACAAAAGGAAGTTCAGAGTTCAAAATTCTGAAACTGCTATTTCAGGGGTCTCTGAAATGCAGGCAACACACCACAGCGAAAGCGGAACGCGGAGATGCAGACCCGTTGCTATTCTCTGACAATGATGTCACAGACTGGCAGCCTTTGTGCTTCGTGATTCCCTTTAACACAGTGCTCCAGAGGGAGCAATTTAGGGCTTACTAGAGTATCCATGTCCACCGTGGCTTCCAACAGCAGCCACGCGGGCATTGTTAGAAGGCACAGGAGTGCTCAAAATGTCAACGACCGTGGAACAAAAAGCCAAATAAATTCATCTTTAGATGGGGGCTACTGAAATGTTCAACACAAACTTTAAAAAGCTAACTGAAAACACGACAAATAATTTCTACATAAAAACTATGCAGAATTGCATGCCGTGTGGGGAACTAACACACTTTCTCTCCCCCACCTAATTATTTAAATTTGAGGAAAACTTACCAAAGTAAAATTGTTTAGACAAAAACCTCTCCAGTTCTTTATCCCAAAAAGCCTACTGCAATTTCTAGTTTTCTCACAGAAAACACAATGAGCCTACAGTTGAGACTAACACTAACCTCTGCATCCCGTCATTAACTTTTTGGCACCTTTCCCCATCCACATTCAGCTTTTCCTAACAGAGATGACAAAAAGCTACCTCTTCTCACCTTTGTGGTTAAGTACATCTTCAGCTGAAGAGAAAGGAGAATGGTCATAAGAACAGGATCTTTTATTTGAAAGCATATACAGTGCTTTGGCTGATAGACAGGGGATGCCTGTAGCTGACACGCTGTCATTACCATTTGGCTGGAATTACTGTGAAGGTATCCAAGGAAATGGAAATAATCTCCAAGAAGGAGATAGGTCAAGAAAAGTGGGAGGAGGAGGGAAAGGATTAGCTTCAGTGGAGTTTACCATCTGAAGAATCTTTTGTTCAGTGTGTGTGTAGGAAAAACATTGAGTTAAAGTATGAGAAATCGGTCTTTTAAAGATAAGTAGTAGTCCAAGGAAGCAGAAATTGTACTTTATTTGTGGCATACAACTCCTTCTGTCTTTTGTACTTCAGTTAAACTGGGAACTGCAAAGTACCTCATTTTTAAAATGTTTTTTGAAGAGATGTAGCAAAACAAACCTATGACTTGCAGTTATTTATTCTTAATGCACATCCCTAAGCACAAGCTTAGTATCTTCCACCTTGCTCGAGCAGTTAAGAGACAGGGATTGTTGCAAGGATTCCATCACCCCTACTCTAACTGCACCCAGGACACTACACGTTGCTCCCTACCTTATCACAAAACTAAACCACTGAACTACTCCAGAACCACCCAGGCCATTGAGAGGTGCAGCAAGCACACTGCACACAGTGAACGCTACCCACCTGTGGCAGAGGTGGTTTCATTCACACTGTGGCTAAACACCTGCTACACAACATACCACAGCAAGCAAGGTACAGAGCCCTAACCTGACACACAGGTTGCATTTCCAACCATATGACTCACATCTGCACCCTTTTGAAAATGAATGCACCTGGAATATCAGTCCTGAGATAAGCTGTACTTAACATCAGTATTGGAGACAGGAGGTTATTTGCATCTATGATCCCTCCTCTATGAGAAAAAATAAAATAATCAAAACTAAGGAAAATAGAGAAGCTGGAGACAAGACACCAGATCATTTGGAAAACTGCAGCAGGAAGGTTTTTGGGGAAAACAATACAGCTAGAGAGAGAGAAGAGTGGGTAACAGTACTGAAACAACTGCACTTCTAGCAAAATCCGCAAACTTTTGAGGACCAAATAGGGGTGATCAGGAGTTGATGAGGGTCAAAGACCAGTCAGTAAATCAAGTGGGAAGCCCAGGGTAAATTTTCTTTTGAAATAATAATAAAAAATTTACTCAGAAGCTTCTGGTTAATTATCAGAAAACTAGGGGGTAGGGGGAGAACGCACACACACAAACAACAAAACAAAAACAACCAGACCAAAAAACCCTTTCATTTCTTCCTTGTTTGATTATCTGCCAAGCAGTTTCAACCTCCAGCCTTAAAACAGTTGTCTGGACTAGAATAGGCAAATAAAAGAGAATCTCTGTGTTCATTAATATGATATCTGAACATTACTGAAGCAGAAAACCACACTCTCCAAATCAATTACAAGTAAAACGTAAGCCTGTAAGGAAAGAATGAATGCAGCATTACCAGCCATACCTCAGCAATATTCATTCCTTGCCTACACTCCAATCACCCTGTTTCAAAGGGGATAGAGAGAAAATAACTAGAAGCAAATGGCTTTAGTAATAAATTCTTGATCTGTTTTCCTTGGCAGCAGACAAGATCTAAATTGTACCAGCAAGGACTAGGTGATGCCATAAGAGAACAAAAAGACTGAGATAGTTTAGGGAAAAGTGAGAGAGGACAGTGATACTCAAGAACAACAAAAAGATTTTTTTTTCCTCTTTGGCCTTTTTCAGAACAAAACAATATATAAGTGAAAGAAATACAAAACTATTTTACAGCAAGCCTTAAATACAGTACGTAATGGGCCAATAAAACTCATAATTAGAGTTCAAAGCTTGGAGATCAAATGCAATTAAATGCTTCTATGACTAGGAAGACTAATTTCCTGTAATTAAGATCATATAAAACATGTATGCTTCAAGACATCAGCCATCCAATATCTATTATTTAAATTTGTACATTACAGTGGTACTCAAGAATCCTTCTAAACCATCTGGTCTTAGGTACTGTAGATCACAGCCACAGTTATCAGGTTCTTCTATGCACAAAGGAACAACATGCTTGTACTTTGCTGTAAGTGTAAAAGCTTCTAAAAACCAAACCACTTTGGGCCCTTGTTTCCAGTGCTTGCTCCCAAAATTATTTTTTTCCAAAAACATTTGAGTGACAAAAATAAAGCACATATAGCCATTTTGGTAAGTAACATAACTCCAACCCACTAAGACTGAACGTAGTTTTCTGCAGTACTCAAACTTGCAGACATCCAGCTTGTCAATTCCAAGTGGATTCGGCTGCAGAAAAGACACTGGGAATGTTCACAGACACCTATAAAGCCAAGCATATATATGGCATTTTTATGCACCTAAATGCCATTGTCAGCCAAGTTGGTATCTGTTACCTTTAGAGCAAATAGCCACATGTACATACTCCAGTCTCCTGTCCAGCAGTCACGACAGTTTCCTTGAGGTTACTTTTAACACCGATCACTTTGATAATCTACTTTCTCACAAATGGTTAGTTTTCCTTGCAATGCAACCAGGCACCAAGCTGTCAAAACAGCCCAGGAGTGGCTGCTTACAAGTGTCTGTTGCAGACTTGCCACCAAAGCCAATGCATTAGGGAAGAATTAACCTTTAGGTATCTATGAATTAGCAAGGAATTGAAACTCCGTGGGCACCTTTTGAAGACAAAGCTGTCAAAACTATTTTAGAGATGCCTATGTCTATTGGGGGGGTATCTAGCCCTTAAAGGTGTGCTCTTAGGAGCTGGACTAGACTAAACACAGCTCTACTCCCAAATTAATTGGTTTCATGTTTTGTACCACAGATAATAAGCCTAGATAACCATTTGGTGGAGTTCAAGGTCTCCTCACATCTGCCTGTAGCAAAGTTCTTCGGAATATACTCTCTTGCACACGTATGCTCTGAAGCTGTAGGGACTAGTTGGTTAGGTATGTGATGGGAGGTGCAGAAACACCATATCTGCACCCTACAAAGCTAGGGCTTCCCAACTCTGATGGAGGACTTCTTTGGGAAAATAAACAAAAAAAGCATAAAAAAATTAACAAAAAGACCAAAAGTCCTACAATCATAGAATCATAGACTTGTCCTGGTTGGAAGGGACCCTCTAGATCAAGTCCAACCATTACCCTAACCTGCCATCTACTACTAAACCATGACTCTCAGCACCACATCTAAGAGTTGAATGAGAACGTGGATGTGGCTTATGCAGGCAAAGCAGCTGTGTGTAGAAGAGACTAAAAGTTTAAAAAAATTTAAAAGTTTTCACATGGAGGAACATGCCAAACAACTTGCAGTTTGGAACAAAGCTAGCAGTAAATTTAAAACAGTGGGAGGAATCACACCTCCTACTGCAGAATCAGTCCTAAGGTGGTTAACCCACAGTCGCACACCAAGCTTTTGGCACATTCAGAAAGAGCAAATGTCCTCCCAACCCTTAGATCAAGGCATTCATCACAAGAACATCCTTCCTCTCCAAACATGGCCTTTTGGTACTTGCTGCATTCTCAAAAGCCTTGGAAAAAAAAAAGGCTTTCTTCTGACATAAAAATTAATTATACATTACCTTATGATAGAAAAAGCACAGTGTTACCTAATAACAATGAATAACAGTTTTAAATGAGATTAAAGAAACTTTGTGGAAGGGAAACCTAACTGGCTCAAGTAAATCATAAAACTCTTCTGATAGAAACAGCATGCATTTTGAGCAACTAGCAGGAAGGGGAGAGACAGGGATGCTTTTCACTCTGCATATCCTCTCTGTAATCACAATATTCTCCATTCGCTAACCTATAAAAAGCAGCAGCACAGCCCTAAAACACAGAAACAAGTAAACACCACATTCAACAAAAATCATTACTCTTTCTCCTCAGTATTGATTGTACTATGAATTACAGTGAGAACTAATTCATTTTCAGCATGAGCTTAACTTCTATTACACCACAATAACAACGGATCTTTACCTCAAAGCTGAAGCTATTCATCCTTCCAGTTTCATTCCACTGGCAAGTGTCTCATATAGCTCACACTCTCCAGCAAGAGCTAGCTGCAATCAAACACACTGAAATACGAAGCACAAAGCTCTGTTTTATTCATGGCACTTTTGTTTCATAATTAATTTGAAAGCAGTTCTTACAGTGGAAAGAGTAACTTGGCTTGCTTAAGCTGCCATCTTGTAAAACACAGTGAAAGGATGGAGGCAAAACCCTTATAGAGGGAAAAAAAGCTTAAAAAAACAATTGCCTTTTGCATGGCATGAAGGTCTTTGGCCGTTCCAACCTCACAACGTATATACCAGTGTAACTATAGCAGCTCGGCAGGGATGATGTCATCTTCTCCAACTGTATGTCAGTGAAATAAGAAACAGGTCCTTTCAACATGAAAGAAGGCCCAAACCTTTTGTTTGGTTTTCAGTGCTCAAACCCTCCCCTGTTGATAAACCAGCCCTGGGCTATTTAAAGGAGTTAAAAAAAAAAAAGTAAAAAAGGTATTGGGGATGCATTCAAAAGGCAGCCTGTGAGAGAGGAAGGAGTTCTGAAACTCTCCACAGGCACTTTGCTGTTGTAGATGGTTGGTGTACAGCCATGGCAAACCCCAGGTGCCCTGGGGCATCCCTGTGGCCATGGAGACCCACGCTTGCACTGCCTCCAGTCGGTCTAGATGACCTTTCACTTCCCAAAGCAATAAATAAATAAATAAATAGGCAAGAGGCAACATTCAAGCCTGTCTTGGCACCGGTCCAGAGGAAAAAACCCCAAACGAAACACAAACCAACAACAAAGATCCACAGATTGGAAAACTGCTGACAACCAAAGTAGTAGGAAGTTTCTGATGATCCAAAAGCCATTGTGAAGCCCAATTAAAAAGAAAACAACAGCTATGGTTGTTCAGCTTGGCCAGGCAAGGAATAGCTGACTCAATCACGCTAAAACAGGAGAGGAATGCACCTTTTTGTCATGCATGAAGAGGGTTCAAAGTAAGACGTTAAAAATACACTTTTCCCTTCCACAAAGATAAAAAAACACAAACAAAACATTTTTTTCTAAGTTTTACTTCAGTGCAAGAGCAACTCTGTATACAAGGAGACGTTACTACTCCTTGCTTTTCTGAAAGTGACACTTTAATTTCTATGGCAATGGTATTTTAGGTTGAGTTTTCTGTGTCCTGTTTTTTCTGAAGCATTTCATTGCTTTTCACTGGTAGAGCAAACGTCCTGCTAGCTTTTATGTTTAAATACATGCTTCAAACAGTTTTCAGGTTATTTGGTTTTAGACAGAGAAATAAGTCCCAGATGTTTCACTGAGAAGCTTTTCCACCAGGAAATTCATGGCCCTTCCAGATGTCTCGAATACCTAATAGTCCAAACTTATTTTCCCTATACAACAGCCATGAATATTTTCTTTCCAACAAGTTGCTTATGGGATTGTTATACATTCATCCATAGGTTATGGGTGCAGACTGAACCAGATGGCTTTAGGACCATTTAAAAGAGTGAGGAGAAATTAAGACTTTCCTAGTCCTTGCATCTTAGAAGTATTTTGCATATTCTTTATCCTTGCTTGGTATACTGAAAGCAAGCAAAATTTGGCAGAACATAATTTAAAAATACACTGTATTTGCAATTACATGAAGTAGGTCAAAATGAGGGCATGTTTTCATTTCTATAATGCTCTGGAATTAATATTTTGATTCAACAGTCTTGCTGTAGCTTTAATGACGTGAAGACCTATAAAATATTTTTTAAGATGCAGAACCCCTGATGGTCATGATTTTCTAGTAGCCAGTACATGGTGTGTCTCTGCTCTTCCTCATCAAAAGTTAACAATTTTCCAGTGTTTTGCTGAAAACTGTCTCCTCTTTCTCCCCACCACCACAGGGACTACCTTTGCTAACATTGTCTATCCCACAGTTATCAGACATCTCCCCTCTCAAATTGCTTACTGTGTTAACACAATTCAGTTAAGCTAATAGCAAGCGTTCCTGACATTCAGGCCTTAGAGGTCCTACTTCTATTTCAGACCTGAGTAAAGGCTCACATACCCATCTAAGAAAAGATCACTACTTCTCTTTGCAGCTTTGTCTCTTCCTCTGAGAGCAGCACAGGAATGCTAAAGGAAGCAACACTAAAAAGAAAATTTAATTCACACACTTTTTCTTAAATAGGAAATATGTCAGCTGCCATCTGTTCTGTGTCCAGATCTGGGGCCCCCAATACAAGAAAGATGTGGAACTGTTGGAGAGGGTTCAGAGGAGGGCCACAAAGATGATTAGAGGGCTGGAGCACCTGCCCTACAAAGAGGAAGCTGGGCTTGTTCAGCCTGCAGAAGAGAAGGCTGTGGGGGGACCTCACTGCAGCCTTCCAGTACCTGAAGGGAGCATACAAACAGGAGGGGAATCCACTTTTTAAAAGGGCAGATAATGGCAGGACAAGGGGGAATGGATTAAAGCCAAAGGAGGGAGGGTTTAGATTGGATATTAGGGGGAAGGTTTTTACAGAAAGAGTGGTGAGGTGCTGGAACAGGCTGCCCAGAGAAGTAGCGGATGCCCCGTCCCTGGAAGTGTTCAAGGCCAGGTTGGATGGGGCCCTGGGCAACCTTGTGTAGATCCAGGCCTGAGGTTGGTGGCCCTGCCTGTGGCAGGGGGGTTGGAGCTCTATGATCCTTGGGGTCCCTTCCAACCCTTGCCATTCTATGAGTCTATGATCTTGGGCAGCATTATACAAGACTGGTTTATTTAACACACCCCTGTCAGATTATTCTAGCAGCAACACCTCCTACTCCTCATGGACATGCAGACATAATTCCCAAAGAAGATACTGAGACTCTACATGGCCATCTGTAAGAACAGAGAGATTCTGCACACACAGATTTCTCAGACTGGCAAAAAAGTGTATTAGGAAAATACCAAGCAGGAAAAGATGAAGGTCCTGATTTGCAAGGAGAAAAAAAGAAAACAAAAAAGGAGGTGCTCTCCCTCACTGGAACAAAAGGCAAATTGCACCAGTCATGATTATACACTGACTTTTCACCCTCACAATAAGCCAGCTCTTCTATAAACCTGCACACACAATTGCCTTCAATACCTCCTGCGTATGAGAGCAAAGTAGGAAGCCCTGGCAATCTATCTTACAAGGATTTGCTTAGAGTATGTAATTTTGATTAGCTCTGAAGGCAGTTTGTTCATCTCTCAATTAGCTGTTTTCCCTGAACGTGTTCAGCTAAGATAATCTTTATCAGAATGACATCTTTCCTTTCCTTTTTTTTTTAGGCACAGTCATTCTAAGAAGTTACATCTTGAGCAGCACCAGCAAAAATTTGAACACTTTGGATTTTGGAGTTTTTTTGGGGGGACACGAAAGAACTTTAGCATAAGTAGTAAATCTATGATATTTCTCTTCTTCCAGTTAGATACAACATTTATGATATGAAATTGCACTATATTTATAATAAGAAATGGCACTGATGTGTAACTGGATGAGTAACTGCAAGACCTACACACCAACAGAAAAGTTAATACACACAATTCATTTTGTCCTGACTGTCCTTCCAGAACCATATTGAAAATATTGATTACTAGTAAACAATCATAGCCCTTCTTTAGAAGCAATTTAATAATCAGAGCAGAGGGTTGTAAACAGCCTACAGTATAGTATAGATCTGCAGTCAATTTCTACTATACTTTGCAATTGTTATATAAGTGGTAACTTCGTCCTCAAGCTGGAGGGGAACCACAACACAAAGTTCAGCAAAGCCAGCAACACTGTGATAATGTGAAAGCCAGAAATCCTGAAAGCAAAACTTTCCTATTTAAGCTTGTACTGGATCTCAAGCCCAACATTAGGCTCTCCCCATTAGCTCTGGCAGTGATGGATTTCCTGTCTGTAGCAGACCAGAGGAACAAAAGTCTTCCTGCAGAAAAACGTTGGGTAACACAGATGGATGCTAAGTTTTAGAACCTTGCTATGTTCCTACCTGCCTCCATCCCACCTCCTGCCTCTTTACTACATTCAACATAGAAAGACGCACTGTGACCACAGGTCCCAAATGCCCGCGAGGCCTGGGGGTCCTAGTACAGACAATGCCTGTCCCAAAAGAAACCTTCAGTCTTGCAACAGGCTGGAGCAGCAACCACCTCAGCCTCTGTTAGGTGACAATTCCAGTGAGACACAGTGCCAGGCTAGCACAACTGGCCACCCTCCTCCAGAGAGCTGTCAGCAAGGAGAAGGAAATAGTCCACACAGTAAGGGCATAAGGCCACATCAAGCTAAATAACACCTACATCTTCATTTGGGTGGGCTTTAATCCATTTGAATTTTAATGGACTCATTTCATTAGGTTGAGGTTTGTTTTAACATCTGACACTGTCCCCAGTGACCTCCTGTCAATTCTTACAGGAGAGGCAGTCAGAGGCCAGCCTGTGCCACAACCAGCGATACCTTGAGGTCCTCTGGAGAACATCAGTGGATTAAAGCTTGCAGACACAGGCAGTAGCTTTTTCATCCCAACACTACTGAGACAGTCCAAATTTTAAAGATACTTGGACACCTCAATGACCCTCTGAGGTAGGGTGAGAGAGGAAAGCAAGGGGGAGTAGGTTTTCCTGCCAGGCAAAGCAACCATCCAAGCAAGAGTGACAGAAACAGCTCTCAATGAAACACCAAATCAGAAAATTGAATCTATAAAACAACCATAAAGCTTACACAGCTTTAGGGCACAGAGGGTTACACTGCAGAACAGCATATAAGAGCACCTCATCTTATAAATGAAAGCATAACCCATCAGTGACTGACCCTGCTTCCCACCCGCCACAGCCTTGGTTGGAATTCAGCATCAGCTGACAAGTCACACTTGAGCACAGTGGTACATTTAGCACAAAATATTCAAGAGATTCTCTTCCCCAGTCACAGACCTATCTGGTACACTATGATTCCACTCCAAAGAATGGAGTCAAGTCATTCAGCAATTTCCATTCCTGAAAGGTCAGCCCTGATAGCTAAATGACGGTGTCATGATAACAATCTGTCCCTCATTTGGCTGAAGAGGACATGGTAGTGGCCAAAACCTCAACAGGATGCTAAAAGAAAGGAATCTATATTCATTATTGCCTAAAGTTGAACTTGTGCTGAGAGTACTTATGTTTTAAAAGCACTCTGACGAGTTACCCTTAAGCATGTCATGCTTCACATAGGTCTATAATCTTTGGTAGCATTTTGTTTGCTTGCAGCCTAAAATAGTATTAAAAAATGCAACAAATTCCATGCAAAGTCTATAGCAGTTGCTGGCTGAGTGTTGTACAAGCCTAAGTGATGGCTTGTGACAAAACAGCCATTCCAGTCAAGTAGGGTGGGTGTACTTTTTTCCAGGAAGGAGATAAAGCAGAACTATCAAACTCAACAGACAAGTGCAAAACAGAAGTTGATTGATCTTATATTATGAAGACTGAATAATTTGACAGCATGATCAAAGCACATTGACAGAGGGGTAACAGACAACAGAAGTGCAGAATATATGAAAAAACAGGATAAAGGATGCATACAGGCTGTTCTCAAAAGGCACTAACTGTCCATTCAGTGATCAAATAGTACCTGCAATACATTTGAAAGAAGTACCTTGGCTTTTGATAATAAAAACAATTAATTTACACAAGAATGGTGTTTACCACAGAAACTTTCTTAAGTCATTGCTTCACTATAAAGCACTCTTTGAAAAATAACATCTGAGAGTCCAGCTGAGCTGCACATTAAGGCCATAGTCATGTCCCAATAGTCAATTGCACTCATTTCTGATAACCTCAAGTTCCAAGAAAAATCCCTTCTCTGACACCTATTGAGAAAGCTTTACTGGCGATAGTGAAGCAACTGGGAAAAGGGTTTCCAAATACCATTTATCCATCGTCATGGTATGGAGACACACAGCAATACACCAAAATTACTTCCTGTAAGGTGTGGAGTCAAAGTATTAGCCAGGACACAACCATCCCATTACAATCTGGTAAATAAGACTATAATTAGCTAAAACATATTTGTATTGAGAGCACCTTACACATCAAGAATCTCTCACTACATACACCAACATGGTTTATTCCTTCAACAACAAGTACTTTTACAAGCAAATCTCTTCCTGTCATTCATTTTCCATGGTCTCTCCCAAAAACTGAGTGTGTCCAAAAAATCTCATTCCCAATCAAACATTAAGATTAATGTGATATTTTAATTTAGGCTTCTTTATACATGTTGCTTCTTCATTTTTATCAGTTTAAATTACTATAGCAAAGGTTTAATACTATTTCTTTAAATTAATTTCTATTCACTAATACAAATCAAAATATCACTAGCATTCTCATACGAAACAATAGTTAAAACACTCCTAAACTAAATAAAAAAGCACATCCCAAAGGCGAGTCCCATTAACACCTTCCCTTCCCTGTGTGAACTTACATAGCTCAATGTGCCAGAACTAGGGTGATTGCTGCCTGTGACATTGTCAAACATCCCCACTGTCCTGTACACTGGATTTCTATTTTTAGTACAAACATGGAATGGTGTCCTCACACGTAACAGTGACAGCCCTATCCTGAGAGGTGAGAAATGGAGACATAGGTCCCTTCAGGCAATGGAGAAGTCTGAACATTGGTAAGACTTCCATTTCCAAATCAACTGCTTAAGCAGGTATTGGCATCACCATCATGATAAATTCCGTAAAACCTTTCATCCCAAAAACTTTTCCAACAAGTGTTCAACTTAATAATTTCAAACATGTGAGGTTTACACTTGAGAGAAAACAAACAATCCATCTAGATAGAGTTGTATTGCACTAACTGGACATTCTTACAACACTGAAGTAGTATATTAAAACCATAACTAAATCATGGTTCATCTAAGGTACATTAAGTAGACGTAGTTTTCCTCATGGTAAATTTAGATACTTGCTACTATGACACTGATAAGACAGAGATAAAAGCCAAATAAAATAGCTGGTTATCAATTCATTTGTGAAGCGAGTTGTGAAAGTTCTCAGGGGCTGGCTCAGGTATAATACTAATTTCAGGGAAGCTGAAAAGACTTGTATTTTTGTTCCAAGCAATAGACATTCTTCTTTAACCTTATTTTCCCTTGAAGAAGCTTGAAGAATTTGAAGACAGCAAAATAATTCCCCTGCACTCAAATAATAAAATAACAGAGTAAGTACAAACCTATCTCCTCCTGGACAAGGACAAAGCAAGGTGGCAATAAAAGCTGCTTCTTCAGCTCAGTACTTTGTTGAGCTTTGTACAGCTTTGGGAGACTATGCTACAGGCACAGTGTAACACCCAAAGGAGAACTGCATAAATAAAACATCAAAACCTGCCAGCAGCAACACTGGTATTTAAACTTCACGCCAATTTTGCCATTAGGAGACATCCTGCTGAAGAGTTTCTCTTGGAATCCTGGGCATAGCTCTCCTCTGCCCACCCACATCCCATGTTCCAAAACCTCTTCTGTTTCTGGGAAAAATTACTATTGTCCAAGAGTTAATACAAGAAAGAGAATATGTATTTTGCATTCCCCATTCTGCCACAAACGTGTACATGTGTCCAAGGGCAAGTTTTGTTTTTCAAGGGTTTTGGGTTTTTTTTTCCTTTTGCAGTGGTGTAGGCAGCTCTACCAGTTCTATCCACCTGTACGTAAGGGCTTCAAAGCCTAAACTCTCTTCAGAACTCTGAACAGAAATTCTTCAGTGAACTTACAAGTGAGGTATTTGGCACCCAGTGCAAGCATCTCTGCAACTAACAGTACATGTTTCCCAAATGTAACAAAGGAATATAGGCATGAGTGCACAAGGCTTTTAATATTCAGTTGACATAGACAGCTTAGATGTAATTTCACAGAATCACAGGCTGGTTTGGATTGGAAGAGACCTTAAAGATGACCAAGATCCAATCCCCCTGCCATGGGTAGGGACAGCTTTCACTACAGTAGGTTACCCAAAGCCCCATCAAAACTGGTCTTGAAGGCTTCCAGGGAGGGGGCATTCATAACTACTCTGATGACCTGTTCCAGTGCCTCACCACCCTCACAGTGAATAATGTCTTCACTATATCTCTCCCCCCAGGCTAATTTTCTTGCACTGTTACCTACAGTGGAAGAAAGAAGCTGGAAATATTTAACTGAGACAGATGCCCATATGAAAAATACCCATTATCAATGTTTCATCCATCAAGAGTAATGAAGTAATTATCACCAATGACCAAAATCTGCCTCCTACAGGGAGCTGACTTACAGCCACCCACAAACCACCATCACCTGCAAACAGTTTGTGCCTCCTGCTACAATGTGGCTGCACTACCCAGAAACAGCAAGGAGAAGGGCCAGGAAGAATGAGAGATGGCACAAACCCTGGGCCTTTGTAATTGCCCAAACACCGTGATGTGTTTATATAAACATTCTGTGTCTGGGGATTTGCATTCACCTCCCTTTTCCACAGTAGAAACAAACTGAACACAGTAATTAGCTTCAGTAGCATCTGATTAAGTAAATAGTTTTTTCTGTTTCAATTAGTAGCTCATGAAGATGGACTCTAATACGAGCACTACTTAGGCCACTGCTCAGTGGTGACAGCTTTACAGTCCAGTCAAAACAGATTTTAATACCACAGCAAATATGACAATCAAATTCCCTGGTAGGGCAGGTGCAAGGTTACACAAAGTATGCTGTCAAAGGCTATGGCAAGACCACTCATGCTAAATCACTTACACACTTCTCCAAGCAGCTAATTACAATTTCTCACAACAAATCCTACCAATATTTAACAGAGATACCTGAAAATAAACAGGGGCTTCTGTTCACTAGAACAGATTCTCCCGCAAAGTGTCTTGACATAACATCAAATCACAAAGTTACAACTGTCCAAGTACAGTTGACAAAAAGATACTAAATTTGTCTATGAACTTGCTCATGACTGACTGTATTCCTGGGCCTGGAAAACTTCACAGACGTTCCATCTTTTTTTCCTTCTCATGTACAATCAACCCCAACTCCATCACCTTTTGGTTGACTTACAAATCTGCCTTTAGAAATTTCTTAAACCGTAGAAATTACTAATAGGCACATGGAAACAGAGCATGAGATCAGTCACTTTTTATTTTAAATTGCCAAACAGCCAGCCTGTTAAAAAATAACACACAGGCATGACTTCAACTTCAATATTAACCTCCCATGACTCACCTACAGAATGTACTTCAGTCTTGACTCGGCTTAGTTAGAAGAAATGGACAAATAACTAACACAAGAAAACAGAGGTATGTATAACATTGCTTAGATTGCATCTACATATACACACAATTGTCCAGGAAAGAAGTCTTTTTACAGTAATTGTTTGCAGTTTGTTTTCCCTTCCACAATTTTAACATCTCAGCACAGAGACTGAGTACTTGGCAGCCTGCATTCCACAGCAGTTCCTTCAGAAGATTTCACTGGGGAAAAAGAGGTTTTTTTCATTAGAATATTTCTCCAGACTATATTTTATGACTTGGTGCTTAATTATCTCAGAGAGTTAGATTACTGCTTTTATTTCTTGAAATTTAATTTGGTGGTTGAAGAACATGAGGGTATAATTTTAATCAATCTCCCTTGAAACTTCTTAAAATAACACTAGCCTGCTATCTCATGAGTAGTCATCAGCTATTCTCCCCTCGTCAGCTGCATATATCTTTCTGAAATATTTGCTGGAATACCAGTGACAAACCATAACAACATAAAGGAAGTAAATATAGCTCAACTTACACTTCACTGAAAAATATTTCTAATCTCCTTTTTGTCACTCAAATCACACCTAGTTGTAATGATTTCCAAATGCTATGGGCTGTTACCAGTGGCCTTCCCACAGAAGCAACATCAATCTAAAGAATGGTTTTAGGGCAAAAGGATTCTTTCAGCAGCCTACAAGAATTACCAAAGAATTTAATGCAGTAGGCCACTCATTTGAGGTGTAACCATGCTAGCCAACTTCATCGAGTTAAGAAAATACCTTGCTCAAGATAAAAATCCTTAGAGTCACTGGACATGCATTCTGTGTGCTGCTTTTGTCAACTTTTAATTATGTCATGTTACCAACAAACTGCCACGGCTGAGTGCAACTGATAGCATGCAGCATGTCTGAGTAAAGCCTAATTTTAGACTGCAATTCAATCAGCACTCTTACAACAGCTAGGATTAAAGCCCAAGACAGCCATGTTACTGTATTTAGGCCAACACAATTACATGTTGAAACATGTTGAGAGAATGTGATGGTGAACCGGAGTCAACGTTGGGAGGAGCAGCTCTAGAGAGGCTCTTGCTCTGTGCTAGCAATGTCTTCATTGGCAGGGCAAACACTCACATCTTGCCCATCTTGACTAACAGCCCACAAAGGAAAATATTAAACCAAATGACAGCTTTACTCCCATGCCTTTCAATATGGTTTAGCACTCAAAGCCAGACAATATTTTGGCAACCTTGAAAATCAATATCCCTTTGCCTTCGGAGGCAGCTCATCAGATGACTGAGGTTTGTCAACACTAAAACCAGAGCTGAATACTAATCAGTGATGTGAGGAAGAGTTCAGGAGTGTTCCATTACCAGTTTGCCAGGATCATTAGTTTTAATATGGCTTCTGAAAACTAGCCTAAACAGTATTCTCCATCTCTGTACACATGAACATTAGGAGATGTTTCCTTCAGACCCCTTAAGGGGCAAGAAAGTTTATGAAGAACACCAACACATTTTGAGGACTTTCAAGCTCAACACAGACATAAATTAAGGCACATCTAACTAGCAAAGAAACACCTCCATCTTGAGATAATTCTATTACTGCAAGCTTCCACATTTCAAACTTACTATGGGTGACTTTCTCTGGAAGGCACATTTTTTGAGTTGCTGATCACTTCTCTTCAGGAAGTGAAATAAAAGTACCAGAAAAACTGAACTCTGAGAATCTAAATAATAAATTCAGAAACTCAAAGATATGAGTATACCCTAGGTTTAGCATGAATTCACATTCATAACTCTGGTGGCTTTTTTCACCCACATTTCAAAACCAAACAAGAAAGTCCATTAGGAAGACAGGAAACCTAAAAGCTTAATTAAGTAGCATCTGAACTGAGAAATACTGCCCAAGTCTCAAAAACTACAGTCCTTTACCTTCTACAAGGTTAGAATTTTCTTCAACCACTTCCCTCACAACATTCAGCTTCATCAGAAAAAATGGCTTATTTTTCTTATGCCAAAATTCAGTCCAGGAGAAGCTTGTTAACTACAGTAACACACACATAAGGCATAGCACCCAGTAAAACCACCATACAGTAGCTGAAACAATACTGCAGACAAGTTAGTTTTTAATTAGGCTAAAAACCCACCCCAACAGTTGAACTCAGCATCTTAACAAGAACATCCTACCATTTACAAGGCAAGCATAGCAATCTAAGTGCATTACTTTCCATGTTTTTAAGCAGAAGTGAGCTTAAATTATAGAAAGTGGACATAAACAAGCAAACATCACAAGAAGTATTACAATACAAAATGAAAGCTACATAACAGATTAAGGGAATGCTTGGGCCACAGGCAAACAAAACAGTACATACTAAGTGTAGCAGAGTTGTATTTCTTTCTGCCTTGTACAGCTGCAAGAAAAAATGTCTTACGTATTATAAACAAGACAGAACAAAAAATTCACAGTAAAGTGAGAGCCCTTCAACTGTGACCACCGATGACCATTACAATACATTAATCATTTAGAATGCTAACACTGATTAAATCAGTCACATCTGTCTGAAATAAAACACCATGATTTACTTACACCCTGCATTTCCACTTGCAAATAAAGCCTGCCTACCTTACTTGTGAGTTAAGTAGTCCAGAGTTACCGGCCTTCTGTATTTTTAAGAGAAGCTTGACTCAAATACAGAGTACTTGAAAGAAAGAACGATGGAAAAAAGGAAGAAACACAGGTACAGATTGAAAAGCATAAGTAGCATAACTTGACTTACCAGTACCTTTTCTTCCTCAGGCACACAGTTTTTCGAAAAACACCCATTTTCAAACTGCATTACCATTCCCTATAAATATGCCTAAAGGAATTAGGCTACTTAGGACCATCACACTGTCATAACCAGACACAGGTAAGTCTGCACTCACCGCCTTGACAAACATCAGACTTCTCAGTCCTTACACTCTTTTGAAACTGTCAAAGTTTATAAAAAAAGAAAAAAACCCAATGCATTGCAACATAAAGAAAATCCCATAAATTCACTTAACTTTTGATAGGCAATGGTCAGCCACAGAGGTCCTCGCTGCCTGTGAGGCAGGGCAGCATAGAACTACCCCACAGTTTCAGAAACCTCCCCCTTTCTTCCAACAGCCCCAGAAAAACACTCCATTTTTCCTTCTCCCTCATACTGCTTATTCCCACTGCTGCAGCTGCTCATCACCTTTAAAGGTTCTGCATGATTGCTACAGCCCTCAGGTGCAAAGCATAAAGTTCAACAGGTATCCTTAATTCTCTGCCTGGCAAACCGGACCCAACGCTGCCCCACCCCTCCCACCAGAGACACAGAAGGGCAAAGGACTCCAGATTTTTGCAAACCAACTCCATCACAATGCTAAAGACAAGAGGGGGTGGGGGTACAGAGAACAAGGCCTTTGTGCAGGGAGCCAAAGGTCATGCTCCAGGGACAGCTGCTGGGATATGGTAATAAGCAGAGGGTAGTATGTAGCTCTTTCTATTTCTCCACTTCTCATAAAATGCCAAGTATTTCTGGCTACCAGAAGTTATTATTTATGTCTACTCCACAGCTAGAATGGGGTCATCACTGGTGCTTTGGAGAAAATTCAGAACTTCTGTTTCACCCTGACAAAAACCAGGCACAAGTCCCCATTTAGCATTTCACTAGCACAGATGAGATTCCTGTTGGTGTCCTGACTGCGCGGCCTGCTATTACAGTCTTTCCTTGCAAACCTTGCAGTAAAAAAGCCTCGCAGTGACTAAGTAAGAAAACAGACAGGACGTGCTTTTTCAGCTAGTCTTACCTTGCATACAACCTTTGGATAAGCAACCTAGCTGGTATAGCTATGAGAGAGCGCTACAGCTGCCTCCTTTGCCAGCCCCCAAATCACACCAAGTCTTTCACAACTGACATGCTGTGAGCAGACCCACCAGACAGAAGGCAAGAGCTTCATCTTCTCCTTGCTAATAACAGAGCCATCACAAAAAAGGTAGATACAAAATCCCATGCAGCTCACCAGCAGCCGAAGCAGGTACTTCACCTCTGAATGTGTTATATGTGTGGCTGCAACAGTGCATTTACAATGCTAAAGACAAAACTTGTTTTCCCAATTTCACTTACAAAGGTTGAAGGGCTCATTAGTAAATCTGAGGCGACTAGGTTCAAAGAGCAGTGCCACAATGTCTCATGTATTTTTGAATCAGTTACTTAAAATTATCTTTTTAACTGGCACCACCCATAGTTTCTAAAAGCAGAAGATACTGCAGAAACCAAGGCGAAGCCATAACTTTCTCTCTTCCCTAAATAGGGAAACAAGCTATCTGTAAGTGCATTTTATTCCAGTGTAATCATGCTATGTACAAGAAGAAAACTGTATTGCTTTATCTGTATCAACAGAGTTAAGGCAATACAGCTTGTTTATGTACACAGAGCACAAGATAGTTTACTGGTTTTGTGGCCAACAACCATAGAGCTTCAAACCATACACACCACACTGCTACTGCATGTAACCACACATACCTGACCTGACTCTGTATTACAACTTATCTATTTATGCAGCTCTTACTCTTCTTCCTGGTATCGAGACTTTAAGTGGTAGGAAACACAAAACAAGACTGTCCATCTAATTCTTCTAAGTATATATACTTTGTCTTAAAAACCGCTCTAGAACTACAACTAAATGGAGATGAAGCTGCTTTTCAAGGCTCCCAACTCTTTGCTATCCAGCCTACCATGTAAAATACACTACCTTGTAAAATGATGACCACTGTGACCAAAAGATTAGTAAGAATGTGTTGCCCTTGTTTAGCAATAGCAACTTGGCATACAGGATCAAAAGTAGCAATCTGTGATTCAAATACATAGAGGTTCAGTCAAGCAGTCATACAAAAAGTAAAGGAAAAGGCCTAAGCCTTTTTTTCTTTTCTTTTGTTTTTTGGGGTTTTTTTTGGGGGGGTGGGGGTGGGGTGGTGGTTAAAGCATTCTTGAAATGCTGGGAATGACAGAATTACTCCTTTTTAAGTGTTTGGATTTGGAAACTGTAATGCATTTTTTTAAATATATATGTGTTAAGCTGATGACATGTGGAAAGTGAACTTTCATGTCTCTTTCACCTTTACTTCAATAGTTTCATATGCCAGATGGCTGCAGATGTTTCTGGGTAGCTGGGTCTACTGGAGAGCTACTGCTACTTTTGTCCCAACTTGTTCCTCTGCTAAAAATATGTAACAACATTCCTTGCTGTCTTATTAATAACCGTAATACAATATAAAGTTAATATTAATGTAATACAAACCAGGTGGTGTGGAAAGTGATGACAGAGGTGTAGTAACTGGCACTCTTTCCTCTGAGCCAGTAATGAAGTAGTATCTTAGCATGTGGGTACAGCCTACTGAAGCACTGTTTACCAAAGAAGGTGTATAACCCCAGTCCAGACCACTCAGGGTCACTGAAAAATACATGACACTTTGTGAAAGAGGAGAGGTATCAGCCTCTCCTGGCTGCATTCTGGGCAGAGAAGTGGACTGTAAAACCATGTAGCATTATCATAGGTGATAATGTGATGGATGGGGTGCCTTACAGCCCGGCTGCCTCGCATACGGTTGTGCAAGGGTTGTAATATTCATCCTTGTAACCCAGTGAGTGGTATCAGACAGAAACAAAAGAAACTGTCATTTAGATCCTAATTACTGGTGAGGTAGGATGGCTGTGCAGGCACTGGAAAGAGAAAATGCTTCCTGAAAGTTTTCAGACCTTTTGTTCTGATTTAGGACAACAAGAAGAGGAGATTGCAACCCGCCAGGTCCCAATCCTGCACCACCACAGATATGGGCTGAAGTAGTCTTTGTCTCTTACTAACTGAAGCCCTTAGTGGTCTTCATGCAACAATTTGCATGAAAGAATATGAAAGAAAGGTTTTGAAAGAAAACATCAACATTTGTAACAGCAAGTACAAGACACAGTATAACAACAGCAAGGTCTATCTTCTTCCTGTTCATCTATTTTTTGGTTACAAACCTGACACAAAGTGATGCAAATTTCTAGATGCTGCATCTCACCAATCTGTGACTTCAGAATTTAGCAGTACCCTGAAAACTACCAGCACACTCACTCCCATCATTCTCGACACAGAGCTCGACAAAGACTCTTGAGCTATGAGCAGCTGAATCGAGGGACTTGCAAGAGAGAAGTGTCAAATTCAAGAGTTAGATCTCTGGGATAGATCTGCTCCCTGCTTTTACTACCGTTTGTAAGCCTAGATCAAACAACTGAACTGAACTACAGCTTGTCAAAACCCTAACTTGTTAGAAGAACCTTGCAAGAGCTTCAAAGACCTCTTACCTTAAAGGGTCAGAGATAAAGCCTGGCATTTGACAGTTACTTTGTATCTGCTGTACAGGTATCTCTGCTCCTTTGAAGGCATGCATTGCAGAAGAAAATAAGCTGCTGAAGACCGGGCAGGTTTTCACAGTTGTGCTTTTGGACCGGGGCTTATACTTCCCCCTTAAGAGTGTATTTCACACAGGGCTCTGATGCAGCTTGTGCTTTCAAATCAGAGGACAGAGATGGATCCTACTCCTCTGCCCTCATATATTCAATCACACATGGCCACTACAGGGTCAGTCTCTTCAAAAACATGATTCTGTCAGCTCCAGAAATACTTGGCTAGATCCAGAACACTTTGGAAGCCTGTTGGAAATAACTGTTGTGTTACATCCCTCCTCTCTCAAAGGATAAGAAAGGGCTAATGTCCACCTGCCTCAGGGAGAACATTAAAGACCTAGGCATCTTGACAGCCTTCAATTAAAATATTCCCCAGTCCTCAGGAGTGACACTTGAAAAAGGTATTGGACAGTTTCTCCTTCCTGCGGGTTCATTTCCAGTTGCTGCTATCTATTCTTCAGCTCCCATGAAGAGTGCAATTACCAACCCCAAAACACCCTCTTCAGAGATCAGCTGCTCTATTTACCACTTCCTCCAGCGGGATCAGGATCCAAACCATCCTCTACCCAGCCTCTGTGCACCAAGGCATTTCTTAATGTCACTGTGTATCAAAGAAACCCAAGGAAAAGGAGCCAGCTCGTAGGTTTCCTGAGAGTAGAAAACCCGAGGCTGATGCTAGGATAGAGCCTGGCACAGAGCTCAACACCACAGCTGAGCTCCATGCCAGGACACAACTCGGCAAAACAGCCACTGCTATCACTTTACATCACACCATGCCCCAGAGTCTGCCCGGGCTTTAATCGAGGGCTAAATCACAGCAGCTGAAGATGAAAATCTGGATGGCTTCTTTATGAATGAACCTCCTGAATCCCTCTAGTGCTCACTGAATTTATTTGCTTATACCACTGTTTTTCTGAATGACACTGTTCCTAATTACAAATTCTTGGAAGAGATTTAAACACAGAAGTTGCCTCCAGTTTTCTCAGAGGGAACAGGAGGTCGAAACAACTATCCTTATGGCACCGTATCTCCTCTTTCTACCATAACCATCAGTACACCATATGCATTGTGAGAATGTTCCAGTTTTCTGTTATTACACCAAGTTACATTTTCTTGATAAATTAGACAGTGTGATTTCCTTTATTACTGCAAACATGTATTTCTGACAGTGCTTCCCCAAACTGAACAATTCTGTGGGATGTGAAAACAGAATATGGCAACATAGTCAGCAAGCTGTAATTACATGAATAAGTTATAATGAAGAAGATCTCTAAAAAAAGCTCACCACTTGACATCGGCCATGTATATATATCCACTCTCCTGAACGACCCTGTGTCAGCAAGTCATAAGTATCAAGTAACTCCAAGCAATTCAAAACCAACAAACCCAAAGTACCGAATTAGATTCAAAGCGCATTATTGGCGCTGGGCCTGAGCCACAAATTTAGATCCAGTTCTGAATTTTCCCAAGGATCACAGAAATGGGCAAAAGGGACATCTGAATTCAGAGTCCAGGCTAGATCCCGTCCTTGTTCATGCAACAGACAGTAAGAGATGCCTAAAATCCTCAGAAACAAAGTAGTGAAAGCCAAATCCAAAATGGTGCCTTGGGCAGTCAAATCAATCAAAGCAGCCCACAAAAAGTCTGCAACGGGGCTTAGTTCCTCAGGGAGAATTTGTAGATGTGGCTAAAAACACCATAACAGAATCAGTGATACTTCACTGCATCGGCAAGTGAGATGGTTTGGCACCATGGCCCCTGAAACCGCAGGGGACAGCCAAGGCAAGCATTCCAATTAGCAGTGCCCTGCCCCGCGAAGCACACACAGCAGGACTGAGCGCAACCCCAGGAACAGCAAGATGCATTATCCAGAGATGTAGCTGAAGGGAAAGGTGCATGCACAAAGAGAAGCAGGGGGATAAAAGAGTGATAGAGGAGATCACAATTAGGCACCTAATCCCAAGCAAAAGGAGGACTGCAGACACCTTTCTTCTCAGTTTTCCCTATCACTTGATTTAGGGGCTCCACCTCATCCAGATACTTGCTGCATACAGGGCAATAAAGCCCATCCTGGCCAGTGTCCATGGCACTGAGGTGCCTAACTTCACTGTGCTCCTGCACAGGGGTTTAAATACATAGCCACTGAGAAGGCACTTCAAAAATCCAGACTTGCATCTGGACTCAAGTATGACTTGAGCGAAACTGACACATGAAATCAACAGTTGCACTTCCAAAGAACTGGCCTAAAGAAATGCTGCCCTTCAGAGTCAAACTGTAACATTTGTTTGTTGCCAAAAAAGCTACAAATGGCATATACTATGACAGGTCAGAACGTCAAAGCATTTCCCATCTGAGTTTTAAATGGTTTTCTTAGTAATTGTTTATAGTATTTTTGCTTACAATGGCTTGTGATATACAAATGATTTTATTAAGTACTGAAATACTGTCCTCCTCACAAATTTCAACTCGGCAGTGACGAAATCTGACACCCACTGAAGTGAGCTGGGTTCCCGCTACTGACTTCACTCTCTCAAGTGCATCCCACAGCAGGACTTCGCCTGTGAGGAGATGTACAAACCAGCTGGTGATCTGAAGACAGGAAGCTGGCACCTCTGTTCAGAGAATAAGTGAATATCCATCCGAGTCAAAAGATAAAAACTTAAGAACTGATGAAAGAAATCATTCAAACTCACTGGCAGAATGGCCAACAGTTTATAAGACTTCAGGACTGATCTGGACATCAGCATCACTAGGTATTTCAGCTATAAACTCCTAAGTCTGTTTCAAAATATGTTGCTCTCGTCACCATCAAGGTACTAAATGCACCATCAATCCATTAGATCACTAATTTCCAAAGTAATTACTCCATCAAGCCTGAAATGTGTCAACATGAACTGACACCTGAATTTCAACCTGTGCTCTACTTTGACAGCTGCATTCCTCCGAGATCTCTGGGAAAAATGGAGCAAAATCCTTCTCAGTCAACTGATAGGGTCGTCTTCTAGAGACAAAGCAACACAAATCAGTGGGTTCTACAAAATCACGCACACAAGATGTAACACCAGACACTGAGAGGCTGCACTAACTGCAAACGCAGACAAAGAACTAAGTTTCAGTATTAACGAGTAAAGGTACACAAGCTTAATTAACCCTTTCTTTTCCTTCTGTGTAGAAGCTAAAGGAAGGCCAAGAGACATGATTAAGGCACTCTAGAAACAGGCCTGGTTCTGCAAACATGAAGGTAGCTGTAACCACGTAAGCAGATTCCAGGGCCCCCACATCATTCTAACAGCACAAACTAAGGGTTTCAAGAAACAGAACCTCAGATTAAGAAGTCATTGGGCTGGGACTTGTCTTTAGCAGAGCAGCTTGCTTTCAACAGCTGGGTTAGCAGCACCTCTAGAGACTTGGGCCATTTTTCCTCCAAAGCCTGCAAGTCCACTTTCCAAACGTTAATTAAACTTGAGCTGCATGCTGAAACACAGGGCAGGAATTAAATGTATAGAAGTGGCCACAGATTTTGTGTGGCCCCACGGGTGCTAAACCAGGGGCAGAGGGGGTGGGGGCACAGACAGATGGATACGACATGACTTTGGTTGGGATGTTATTAAAAAGAGCCAGAACTATATTCAAAGCAAAGTAAAAGCAAAACACAACACAGTGGAATACCCTTGAAAATGAGGCAGAATTAAGTGTAAATCTAGAATTTAAGCTATCTTTTTATTTATTTCACTAGGCGTTGGAGTCCATCCCACCCTTCTTTTAATTAGCTCTGACTCCCCCAAAAAAGCCTCCCTTGAAAACAATGGGACCAGTCTCTGAATTGGGGACGACAGAGCAGATGAAAACAGAATTGACCCAGCGCACCAAGAGCTTCCAAAGGTTTTGTGCTCTGTTCACTGGATGCTGTATCCTTGGCAACTATTATGCAAGAAACCGTTCTCCAAATGCAAAACTTCTGTCTGCTCCAAGAGCTTTTCTCTGAAATACTTTTATGGGGGTTTGGATATCCTTAAATTTAAGGGCACACACACACAGCCCTTTGTCAGTCTCCCACAAACTCCCAAGAGCAAGTGATAATACAAGTGATGTTAAGACAGCATTTTCCTCCCACATCATCAGAGAGCAAATAAAAGTTTTACAACTTTTGCTTTATTTTCTTCTGGGAAGGAAAAAAAGAAGCGGGAATTTTTCCTCCTTTCTTTGGTGCACTCTGCAGAACTAATGTGCAGAGAGAAGATAATAATGAAAGGACTTTATTATTTTGTCAATCAATGGCATCGCTTTGAAAACTGAAAACTCAAGGATCGTGCCCAGCTGCCTGGCTTCAAGGGCAGAACCACACATGCCAGCATACGTACGAGAAGAAGTATGCAAGAAGAGATAGGTGAGATTTGACAAGGGCCGTGGCAGGAACACGCTGCAGCTCTTCGGGAGAGGGACTAATAGCACCGATTGTTTCAAGGGCAGCAGACACGCTGCTATTTTTACCAAAGCCCTTGCTGTAGCAGCCTAGCTCATTAAACCTCACCCCAGCACGGCTCCGACCCTGCCAGCACAGCCGCGCTCCTCGCTGCTCCGCTGCCCGTAAGCACGTTGTTCCTCCGTGTCCCCGGGTATTCAGGCATCACTAGCAAGGAACAGGCATGTAGCGTTTGATACCCGGCTCGGGCTTTGGCCGGGCGGTTGTTGGGGCTTTTTGTCTCCCGGGGAAAACGTACAGCAGCTACCGATAACGCAGAGGCGGCAGCTGCCCTTGAAGGCTTTTGGGAAAACACAAGAGCAGAGCGGGGGAGCCCCTCCGGCGTCCCCCCGGGCCTCTCCCCAGGACTTAAGGAAATATTTATACTGCCGGGGCGAGGGGTAGCGCCGGCGGGGCACGGGAGCCGGCGGGGCACGGGAGCCGCGGCCCCGGCTCTGCGGGGCAGCCCCTCCGCCGGGCGACCTCCCCGCGCTGCTCCGCCGGTCGCGGAGCCCGGGCTGCGGCGCCGCAGGGGCCGGGGGCGGTCCGCCGCCTTTCGGCCCGTCTTCCCGGCTGCCGGGCTCCCGTCGGGAGGCCGCTGCCCTTTGCCCAGCGTCCCCCCGCACCCCCGGCCTCCCCCCTGGTACCTTCTGCGGGGCGCGGAGGAGGCGGTGCACCCCGGCCAGCTGGGTGGCGAGCGGGATGTCCTCCCGGAACGTGTACAGCGGCGGCCGGGTGGGCTCGGGGA
This sequence comes from Laterallus jamaicensis coturniculus, assembly GCA_022605575.1. NCBI lineage: Eukaryota > Metazoa > Chordata > Aves > Gruiformes > Rallidae > Laterallus > Laterallus jamaicensis. The sequence continues at coordinate 5,461,908 of JAKCOX010000036.1, read as the reverse complement.
AGTTGGTGCTGTTGAAGGGGTCGGTGTCATCCAGCAGCTGCACCCGGCACACCAGCGTGGCCATGGCGCATCCATCCACCGCCGCGGCCGGGCGCGGCGGGGGCGCGGGCGGGGGAGACCCCCGAGTCACAGACACCGAGGTGCCGCGTGCGTGCCCGCCGCCGGCTGCGAACGGTACTCCCCTCCCGGCCGCAGCCCCCCCCTCGGCGTAGGCTGGCCGGCCGGCAGCCTCCCGGCTCCCCGAGCGAGCGCCGGCCGCCTCACAGCCGTCGCGCCTCGGGGAGGCGGCCCATGGCCCCTTCCCCGCCGGGATCCACGAGTGCGGGCGCGCTTCAGGCCGAGAAAGGAGGCGGTGCCGGAGCCGAGGGGCGCGGGCAGAGCGGCAACAGCAGCAACGGCGGCGGCGGCAGTAGTAGCAGGGGCAGCAGCTCCCCCATCCCCAGCCGCTGCGCGCCGAGCGGACAGCGGGACTGCCGCGGCCGGCGCAGGCAGCCCAGCAGCATCGGGCAAAGGGCAGACAGCGCCTCCCCGCGGCCACCGGCGGCACCGCCCGGCGCCCAGCCGGCCCCCTCCTCCCTCGGCCTGAGGAGACCTCCCCGCAGCGAGCAGGAGGGAGAGTCCGCCTGAGATCCTCCGCCGGACCGGCCGGAGGGGGAACAGAAAGCGACCGGGGCTGGTAGCTTTGCCCGCTGCGGCAGGGGAGAGGGAAGGGTACGGAGGGATGGTCCCTCTCAGGACCGAGAGACCTTCGCCTCAGGGCGGAATAACAGTTGCCGGTGGGGGGGTGGAGAAGAAGAGGGGCTCCCTCTCGCCGTGGGGGAAGGGGCCGCGGGGAGGATGGCGCGGCGGGGTCACCCCTCACGGGGCGGCGGGGCCCCCTCCCGTTAGCAGCGCGCTTGGACTAAGCTCGGGCTTTGCCGTCACAAGCACCCCGAGCGTACTAAGTGGCTAGTACAGCGTTTGCCCAGTCTGAAAAGGAATAATGCCCGCTTAGATAAATAAATAAATAGATTCCAGAAGCGGACCTGAAACCTGGGTATTCAGCCAAGACTGTCTGGTGAGTTTCTCCGTGTGCACACCAGCCCCTTTGCCATGGGCGCTGTGTATGTACCTGGGGTTCCCAGAGCACACAGCCCAGGCAGCCTGCTCAGCCCAGCCTGGCTTGGCACCTGGCTGCCTTCTCGCCTTAGGCCTGCTCTTGCTCCTTCCTTTGCACAGGAGAAGGCACAGATGAAGCTCGGAAAGCCCAGGGCAGGCACAGAGCACAGCATTCTGCACTTTGAGGTCAAGCTGCGCTGTCTGGCCAAGGCTGCAACCTCATCTGCCAGGACTGAGGGTGCACATGCCCTGGTCTTCACCTCTGGGGACATGAGGCACTGGAGGGCCATGGAAAAAGTTACAGGTGAAATACAGGCAATGAAAGGTCTTGCTGTCCTGGGGGAATAGCTGCATTTACACAGGCTGAGTATCTACCCCAGGGCTTGCACCATCCTTGACGTCCGTGGTTCACGGCTGCCTATCCATTCGTCCTTCGTGGAGAGGGCTGTGGGATGAGAGCAAGTAGCACTGTGAGAAACAGGGGGGGGATTTATCATAGAAATGTGTCTTAAGCAAGAAATCATGACCTCTAGATCATAGTGTTTGCATGAAGCAACTGTTTCCTCCCAAAATGATTACTGGTTTGGGAGTATTTGTCAGCGTTGGGACAAAAGGGGATTTCTGTCCACACGTGGTCTGTCCTTCTGTTTCTGTAATTCTTGGGACTAGCTTGTCATGATTCGGTTTTCCCAGCAGTTACACATATTTTCAGAAAAGGCCATCTAGCATAAAGGCTGCTAAAATCAAGAAGGATTCTAAAGCTCAGAAGTAATCTTGCCATTTCAGATATTTCAGGGCTGATGTTTTATCCAATTTTTTTTTTTCCCCTCAGGTTGGACAAGAAGAAGGGCCTCTGGGTTGTCTCACCCCATTTCTCATCACCATCTCTTGGTTGAGATTCTCCTGCAGCATCAGACGTTATACATGGTGAGGTCCTGATTTTGTATATAATGGATTTAATAATTGTATTTTACAAATAAATATATTTTTCTATCTGCATTAGTAGTGACAGTTTTGTTTCTATAGAAAAAGAGTATTGCTGTATATCTGTCTGCTTATTTATGGTGTATATTTTTGTAAAGTTAAGGTTAAACAGGGTATTTTGGTTTTCTTAACTCTAATTTACTTAATTACCAATATATTAACCTTCCACTTTTGCAAAAAAAATTTGTACATTTGCTGCTTATCAATAATCAGTGGGAGGATTGATGATCTTGCTGTTCATTGACTTTTTCTAAATTAATATATGGCACTTGCCTTGTTGCAGAGGCATTAATATTTGGAGGGCAGTTTGAAATAAATCACAGAAGCAGAGAATATAGAGTCTATGTGACATCACCAGCTCTCTTTCCTCCAAAAACCAGAAAACAAAGGCAGTGTGAGTGCAATCCTTAGAGCCAATGGAGCTTGGATGACTCAAGGGCTCGACATCAAGACATCTATCTGCAGACTCTAAATCCCATATGGAAGAATAAGACATTGTATGTGGTGATCATCAACTGGATTCCCAAGTGTGAGGTAACCAGTGGAAATACGTTTTATGACCAGTCTGCAGAAAGAAAATAAAGCAATATGAACATGAAAAGATCCTGAGAGCTCTGAAGTTCATGTCCTTACACTTTGTCCTGATTATAAATAACCCCACGTCACCACAGACCTTTGAATTTTAATTTAAATTAAATCAATACAGGTGGATAGAAAAAACAGTTCTGTTGGATAAAACAGAATAACATTACAAAGTCAGTGTGTGTGTCTGTCTGTAGAGGGAGAGCTATGTGTCTAAGTTCCATATTTGAATAGCTCTCTACCTTTCTTCATATTCTTCAGAGACCTTCAGAATCTGCAGCCTCTTTTCATCAGCCTGAGACAGGGGGCTGTATAGCTTGCTCTCTCTTCCAGTCACCAGTTTCTGCTTCTGCTGCAAAGCTGCACCTTGTCCTTGGAAAAGTCCTTCGCCTGCACTCTGCTTTGCAGCCTTCAGGAGAGTGCCTCTCCTCTCCTCTCCTCTCCTCTCCTCTCCTCTCCTCTCCTCTCCTCTCCTCTCCTCTCCTCTCCTCTCCTCTCCTCTCCTCTCCTCTCCTCTCCTCTCCTCTCCTCTCCTCTCCTCTCCTCTCCTCTCCTCTCCTCTCCTCTCCTCTCCTCTCCTCTCCTCTCCTCTCCTCTCCTCTCCTCTCCTCTCCTCTCCTCTCCTCTCCTCTCCTCTCCTCTCCTCTCCTCTCCTCTCCTCTCCTCTCCTCTCCTCTCCTCTCCTCTCCTCTGTTATTTATTCAGTGCAGCAGCTAAATCAAGGCAAGCAGGTGACATGCCTTCTTGCTGTCCCAATGCAGTTTTTTTAGTAAATACAGATGGCTTTTGAAAGACCTCAGCACACAGTAAAATGCCAATGAAGAGCCAGGTACTGCTTGTCAGAGGTACGCAGCGTGTGGCACCACAGGCATTGCGTCTGGAGACAGTCGGAGACATGACAAGAGCAGGATATGTAGCTGTCTCACCTCACTCCTCGTCACAGAAGGTGACACCTTCTCAGAGAAAGAGAGAGAAAGAGTGAGCATTTTCTCAGTCATGCTGAAAGAAGTCTGGGCTCAGGAGCTCTGGGGAATATTCAGCGAAGTCCAGGCTGTCATAATCCTGCCTTGAGTGGAGGGTCTGGTGGGTCCCCTTCCCTGGGCAGGCAACTGAGATGGGCTGAGTTACTTCCTGACCTCGAGGTCCCCAATTCCCTCTCACAGGCCCTTTCCAAAAAGCAAAGCCTGCACACAACCAAGTCAAGTTCACCGTTTTAAGCTCCTGAGATCTTTTTACAAAAGCATAAGGGGGAAATCCTTTGTGTGCAGCCACATTTTTCAGCAATGAAACATAACGTACGAGTTTTCATTAAGGGCTGTCTTATTCTTCTTAACTCATCCCCTTATTGGCATTCCTTAAAAATACCTTCTTCAATGAATTAAGATGGTGTGTCGAGCTTAAATTTGAAATTCATTATTGTTGAAACCCGAACGTTAAAATAACATCTTTTTTTTTTGTCTTTAATTTCCTCTTTCTTATTAAAAATAAAAAATATATGTTTGATGGAAAGTTACTGGAAGCATATTCTTTAACCCAAGGACCACCCAGACACAACATCAATATGTATTTAAGCAGTTTTTTTAAAAAAAATGATACTAGGTATCTGAGAAACTGGAATAGCTCCACGGGAATATTAGCTTTTCTGGTGTATCAGCATGTCAATACAGATCTAGACGTGTGATCATGAGATTACAGTGTAAGCATGTGAAGTGGCCAGTCCTTTAGCTTCTTCCTTCCTTCCTCTCTCCCTCTCTCTCTCTTTTGGACAAACTGAACTCCTTTCCAAATTTCATTTATTCAACTTCAAGCCAATTCTAGTTATGGGAGAACAAAAGCAATTTTAACTTCTGTGATTTATTCACTTAACATAAAAATAGCAGTCTGTTGGGTGATGGTAATCAAAACGGGCTTGCAAGCCCCCAGAATTAAAAGGTATGGCAGTGGAAGTGCTGACAGATCCTTTACTGTGGTGATGGGAACAGTATTTCTGCCTTCTCTGCACTATGGTCTGTAAATAAGGCTCAGTTCTCCTAGTGAGGTGTGGAGAGTGATTTATGCCGTTGTTAGTGTGGACAGGCAAATAACGAGACACGTTCCTCAAACTAATGGTGTGTAAGTGAAATCCAGCCTGTCACAAGACCAAAAATAATACCCTGGGTTGCAGCCTCCTTCATCCAGGGATCTCAAAGCGCTCTGCGGCCATCACATGCTGGCCGGCTCTTCCCCCCACACAGATGGGGTCACTGAGGAGCCAGCAGCTTGAGGATACAATTCTAATAGGATTTTTTTTTTAAAAAAAAAAGAGGTTTATTTTACCGATTGCAATGGGAACTCCGGTGGGTTTCATATGACTGGGGAACAGAAAATGTCTTCCACTGGGGAAAATTAAAGCTCACCTTTAACAGAAAGCTGCTTCTTTGGAGGTAAGGACTTGTAATGGCCCTAAAGATTGTCCGAGTCAGGCTTTAGTTATGGCATCACACATTCAGAATCAGTAGATTGAGACTAAAAATTGCTCTCCTGTGTGTCTGGTTAATACTGTACATGAAGTAATACTGTATACTACTGGTTCTGGCTAATGCTGTATCGCGATGATGAAGATGGTTTCAAGGCACACAATTCCAGAGTCACTTGATGTCCAAAGATCCTGCACAAATCTGTAGAAGACACGCTCTTTATTCTTCCACGGATCATACTGTCCCAGGAAATAACCTGTTTGATGTTCTGATGGTGATCCCACAAAGTTCCCCTTTTTCTGCACACAGTCATCCCCCACTGTAGCCAGGTCTGCAGGAGGTAACCTCTGGTGAGGTTTCTGTGACATGCACGTTGCACAGTGTGACATTCAATACAGTCTTTGGTTACACAAAGCACTTGTAGCCTCCTACAGAATTCCTACCTCTGGCATCCTGGGGGCTTAATTCACGCACACAGGTATTTTCTTTCACCTTCACCATTAAATGCTCGAGGCCTCCTCATGCCTCTACCCACTGCACGCTACTTAAACCCCATTCTGATGACAGAACTAATTTCCTCAAGAGATTTCCTCCAGTGCTCAGCTTTACAACAGATGAACGCTTCACAACCCTTTATTAATGTATTTTCATAGCGCTCTTCTGCAGGGAGGAAGTAATCTTAGGCCCATTTTATGGACGGAGTGTTACCAGAAAAAATGGAGATGAAGTCAAAGGTAACTACTGCTCCTGGCTGTCCGAGCCTGAGCTGCCTGCAACCAGAATTCAAAACATCCAAGAATGCAGCAGGTTAAAAGGGCAGCTGACGGTGAGCAAAGCTTATGCTGGATGGATGCTCTGCAGCTAACATCAGGCTGTGCTGAGGAGGAGGAAACATGTGCAGTCGGACTCTGAAAAAGTCATTGGGAGTGACTTTAACATTGCACTGGAATTTTACTGTGGCAGCATTTATGGGGCTTCATCCTGATATCCCCTCACCTGAGTCATCAAGCTACTGGAGTCTTTCAGTTTAAGTCCCTCAACAAGTGAGGGGAGAGCTTGCAGAAACCAACCTTCTCTGCTGCTCAGTCCCAATTCTTTCTCTGAAAGAGAAGACATGTGAAGTTGTAAAGAAAAATCTATTCTGAAAAGAATTTATTCTGCATCTGCATAAGTATGTACATGTGTGTGCAGAGGCCTTTCTCTGATTCTAGAGGGAATGTTTCCTGCTGTTCTCTCTTAACAACCCTACACATCAAACCTCCATCTATGCATTATCAAATTCCAGTTGACTGTAACTGCTCAAGCTCTCCAAACCATAGATGCCAGTGCAGTGAGGCCACAAACATGTTGAAGGTGTCTATGGACTTTGGTCTGAGACAGGGAAACAAGCAAGCATCACTTGCGAGCTCTTTCTGGGTGAGAGACCTTTTACCATTCGGAATGTTACCGGGCCGTAATCATACCTGATTTCTGAAACAAGGGCTGATTCTCCAGAGCTGTCCATTAAAACCAGATGAAAACTCAAGCTTCAAGAAAAGCCCTTCTTCCATCACTGTGGTGTCTCTTTTATAGATTTTCTGTCCAGTTTTGTTACCCTCCAGAAAACCAAGAAGCTGGGTGGATTCCTCCCGGGGACTTTCCTCAAGTGGCTGATTAGGATGAGGGGGAGGAGGTTGCACAGCTTGAAGAATATGGCAAGGCAGAGAGCGAGGGTCACAGGAGAGACCTCAGAGCCTGCAGGTCATACTCAGATGGAGAAACTGCTGAGTTAGTGCACAGAAACACTAGAAAGAAAACCTGCTATGGAGCAGAGGTGAGGCTGCAGAGGTTGCTGCAACTCAGATACTGAATTGACTGCAATAAAACTGGAAGCCAAGTCTGATGCCACACTGCAAGGACATCGCTGGGGAGGTTGGCTACAAGCATTGTCTATTTCTGTTCTGGATTCCTCACTCCGAGTTTACTGAAAATACACCAGCCTGTGTTCTAACACAGTCTGGCATGTGGGTGGAAAAGCCATTTGATCCATTGTGAGGAGTTCATTTTAGGGAAGGGCATAGACAGAGCTTGCTTCTTTTCATTTTCCTCCTCCTCCTCCTGTGACGTATGTTGTACTCTAATGGATAGCAGCACAGTGGCTAGTGGGGTTTGCCAAACTTGTCTTCAGAGAGGACATGAGGCAAAGGCTATTTCCAGAAGTGAGATGAGACTCTGATGGACCAGTTGTCTGACCTGGTACGGCAGATTTTGTAAGAACCTCCTCAAAAACTTTCAGCTGTTCCCTGCCCAGCTGGAAGCACTGCTCAAACTGATTTCTTTATATTTTTTTAAAATTTTTTTGGCTTGGCAATGGAAGTTGATAATTTCCTTTCAGTGAGATAAGGGAATAAAGCACATCCTTCTTCCCCATTATAAAAGAGCACATGAACTGGAAAAAAAAAAGAAGCCAAAGAAAGCAGAAACAGCAGTGAGAGTGGTTGGTAAGCTGGTACTTATTCATAAACGTTTGAATTTTTATGCAAATCTGCATCGATTTTATAAATGATAACTTTATCTTGCTGGTATGAGATCTTACTGTAAAAGCTGACCAGCCTTTCTTGGAGAGTGGGAAGACACTGGCAAGGGTTACATCTAGTAGCATCTGCAGCCTGGCGATGCGAGGGCTAACAAGGCTGACGTTACTCAGCAAGCAAATGATGCTGCCAGGTGGGATCCCTGCCCCTGCTCGCTCCTCAGTTTTCTCCTTAGCCAGGTATCTCGTGTTTCACGCCCGTTTGTACGGGAAGCTTCTGGTGTTAAGGGACTAACCAGAAGAAGGAAATGGGGATAAAGTAACCAGCTCACAGACGTGCTGTAGCTGTGTTGACCTTTTTCTTGCCAGAGTGGACACAAGCAGTTACAGACATTTAACAGAAACCAGCCAGGACCATGGTGGCCATTTGCTGGCCCGTGACCATTACTGAGAACTCCTGAAAAGCTCTGGAGAGCCAGTTTGCTTTTAAAGCATTTTCTAATATAACCTGAGGAAAAGAGCACACTTTAGTTTGGAACCTGAGCATCTGAAATTTGCTTTAGTTTATACCTTACCATCAACATCCACCCCACCGCCTAAGTAAGGTGTTACCATATCGCTTTGTATCTCGTAACACAGTGCTGAGGTTTGCCTTGGCAGCTTGTGTAAACCAAACTGAGGAGGAGAACTGAGGAGGTTTGTCATTTTGTGTTTTGGGTATCCACTTTGCACTGTGGATGCTCCTTTGATGAGAACTGACCTAGAGACCAGGAAGGTTAAAATAAGCACGTTTCAAGGGGAAAAGCGTGTGTGGGAAAAGGCCACAGATGCTTGAAGTTGTGCCTGACCGCTCATCCATCCTTTTGTTGAAAAAATGAGCTTCTGCAGCATTTAAAACTTGTCTCCACAGTTGGGCTTTTGCCCCTTACATTAGTTAGTAGTTTATACTACTTAAAATGCATTTTCCCCAGTCAGGTTGTACACATCCAAGAAGTGTATTCTGAGCTTGGACCAAGAATAAATATTTGTGGTTTGCAGAAAACACAGGGGAGAATTGGTATCAACGTTTATAAACATGTGAAGTGGCTGCAGATTATCCAGCATTATTTATTTTGACGTAAAGGGTCCTATGCTGATGCAAACATCCTCAATGCAAAATTATTGGTTATTAATTTTGTAAACACAAGTTCATCAATTTCTGGGGACAGTTAAATCTGGAGGATATTAGGCTTGGTCAGTAACCAACATCACCTGCTGCAGAGTGAACAGCAAGGGACTTCATTGTAAGAAGTTGCAAGATAATTTGTGCATGCCAGCAGTATTTAGGGGGTGGTTTTGTATATTCCACAACAGCTTTAGTTCTAAATATTTTTCTTTAATACACTTCTCATAGTTCAGATGTTCTTATCAGTGTAAACGCTCCCTTCTTTCTTGAATGTCAGCATATACTTGACCTCATCACAGTCTCACAGTAATGAATTCCACAGGCTAAATATATATTTACTTAAAGCCTTCCCCTCTATCGTTTTGGAATTCCCCTATTTTCAATTTTCTTGAAAGCTTGCATTCTAAGACAACTACTCAGACATTAATACAGCAATCATTGTTTTAAATAGTTCCATCAGCTTCATATTTATTCACTTCCTTTTTAAAATAAATACATCCAATATTTTTTTCCTCTCTTCAGGTGGAAACTTTACATTAGTCTGCTACTTTTTAGTCCACCTCTGAGCATACTGTATGTTTGGTTTATATCTCAGGGAGTGGAGCAATGAAAACTGGACAGAGAACTGTAAGAAATAAAAAAGATGCTATCTTCATAAAGCTACTGCAATAATAGTTTTCATCCCATTCCTTGTAAATCCAAATATTTATATTTTTGTTATTTCTTTCTTTTTTTTTCCCCAGACCCTGGTGTACAGAGAGCAGGAGTTTCATCTAACTTCAGAGAAAACTGATGATACTTTCCTGGAACAGGCACAGTTACTATAGAACCTAAGAAGACACTGTGCCAGATACACACCACTCCTTTCAGTGTACTGCAGAGATTTTAAGTCTTCTGGATAATATGTCAGCAGGACTGATCTTACCCCATCTCTCCTGCATACGTGAACGTGCCTATAAATTTGATCATACATATGTGTACGTGTAGGCAAGCATACCCCGTGCGTCTCTTTCAGGCTGCAGGTGGCCATTTTGCACATTGGCTTTTTGAAGATTTGTGAAATAATTCCTTACTTGGAGTCTTAGTTACAGTCCCCTGCTTTCAGGCTGAATGGCACAAGAGTCCTGCTGCCTCTGGGCTAACGAGCTGTTTTCTGTCTTGCTAATTTAAAATGTCTTCTACCTGGTGTGTAGCCTGGGGTTGTAGCTTGCAACTCAGAATATGTCCATTTTTCTTTCCTTGAAGAAACGTGAAGTCATCCCTCTGTATTCCAGGTGGATAGAAACCTGTTCTGCTGGTTAAAGCTTGCAGGACTGATCCGTGGACCTGTGCCACTTGACACTACTCAGCTAAGGAGTTTGCTTTTTGATTTTACTTTTCAACTCAGTCCTTTGGACTTCTGCTAAGTGTTAAAGAAATAAAACCCAAAACCACCCAAACCTGGTGGGAAGTTGCTTGTCTGTCTCTTTGAACTGTGTTAGCTGAAGAGGGAAAACAGTCACACTCCTCCAACAGACCCCTTAGAGGCACTGGCAGTGCCAGACGGTCACAAGCAACAGGCTCTTCTCCAACAGGCTTTTCATGCTGCAGCCCTTGCCTAGGGCAGAAGGTGGCCCATCTTCCTTCTAAACTTGGGCAAGGACTCAATATTAGAAAGCTTTTGATATGCTCTAGGCCCAAATCTTGGAACTATGCTGTTCATGGGAGAAATATTTTATCCTGGAGAACTGCACAGGCTCTGAGCTAAACACGGAGGCAGTGTTTGAAGATCAGCAAACCCCAAATTAGTCTCCTCACAGGGACAAGTGATAGCAAAATCTAATTCACCTGAGTACTTCGTATGCAGGGCTGAAGTTTTCACTTTTGAGACTAACATCTCATTTTTATCATACAGTCACAGCAGTTTTAATCAAGAAAAAGGAACCCCCTGAAGGAGCTGTATGTTAAGTTCTTAAGCACCTCTGGGTACCAGCATTCCGCCCCTCACTACAAGAAAGACATCAAGATCCTGGACTGTGACCAGAGAAGGGCAACCAGACTGGTGAAGGGGCTGGAGAACAAACCTTACGAGGAGTGGCTGAGGGAGCTGGGGATGTTTAGCCTGGAGAAGAGGAGGCTGAGGGGAGACCTTATCACCACCCACAACTACCTGAAAGGAGGTTGTAGAGAGGTGGATGTTGGTCTCTTCACCCAAGGGACAGGTGACAGGACAAGGGGAAATGGACTCAAGCTGCACCAGGGCAGGTTCAGATTAGACATTAAGAAAAAATTCTTCCCCAGAAGGGTTATCGGGCACTGGAACAGGCTGCCCAGGGAGGGGGTTGAGTCACTGACCCTGGATGTGTTTAAAAGACGGGTAGAGGAGGTGCTCAGGGATATGGTTTAGTAGAGGATGGGTATGGTTGGACTTGATGATCTTAAAGGTATTTTCCAACCTTGTGATTCTGTGATACCCATCTTAACACTGGTGTCAGAAGGCACTAAAACTTAAACTTTAAACTGATACTCTTTCCTCCTTTCCACCTTCTGAAAGCACCCCTAAAACAAACCCACTATGTGCAATTCTGCTGGGCTAGTCCTCACTCCATAAGTGCAGTCTGCCAGCGTCTGATAGAACCATCAGGGGCAGAAACAGACACATCTAATTCAGGAGGACAGAGGACAGCCTTTTCCTCCCTTGTCACAAAACGTATTTTTTACAGAATATTTCATTAATATTGAAAATTTCCTCTCGTTGGAAACTCGTTTGCATCAGCATGCTGCCCTCTGCTTGTTATCCCTTTGCTGTACTTCTCAATGTTAACTGTATGAAAAGCTAGGCTTCTAAAGCCTCGATTTCTTTAGGTTTGATTTTTCTCCCTCCTTAACTGCTGAACAGTGCAAATAGCCTGTAGATCTCTGCTGAGATAAGGAGTAGCAAAGAGAATTTTTGCTCAAGGACACTGTGTTCAAACAGACTTGGGCAGCTCCTACTATACCATGTAATCAAGACTCAGAAAATGACCTTGCCCTCCCTCTCCTTTCGAGCCCCCGAGTAAATGCCTGTTAGACTGTGGGTATTGAAAGTTAATGAGGCTGCAGCTCAAGTAAGTCGCGTGCAAGATCACGGATGAAGCACAGATGGCTGAGGAGGATCAGAGACAGCTTTCCTGTTAGAGAGAAAGATACAGACCTGGCACTGAAGTTCAGACAGGACCTTCAGAGAGTCCTGATTCCCACAAATTAGGCTGACAGGATCAGTCACAAAACTGCATGAAATGGCCTGTTTTCAGCACTGTATTAGCCGTAATGACTACCCCAACATCTGCACTCCCAGTGCCATAGGCTGCTGTGAAGAGGCCATCCCTGGATGTACTCGGATGATGAAATATGACCCTAGCACAGATTTAATACAAATTAGCACGTTGCGCTACTGGGAAGTACTGGAAAGTACTGGGTCAGCCAGGTGATTGATCATGGACTGGCCTTCAGCAGCTGGGACTGCAGGACCGCTGACAGTCCTTTTTAGCTCTTTGAGCTAGGCTGAATCTGAGTATTTCCTTAATACTGATTTGCTTTGATTAAAAATTCCTTGGGATGTCACAGGCATCCTTCCCATCTTTCTGTTCTCATCTTAACTTCAGATGGCTGTGTACCAAAAATGAAAGCAGCAGTCAAAATCTGCGAAAGAATAGTATTGCAAAAGTCTGTGGGGGAAAAAAAAACCAAACTCGTAATTATGCAGTTTGTTTCCTTCTCAGTGGTGAGACTGGCTTTCATACCTGCGAGATGAACCCCTGTTTTGTTCTGTGGTGGTGTTCAGGTTAATATATAGTCCATCTTTGGGGCTTAGCAGTCAAACTCAGTTTGGAATGGTCTCCTTGTCGTGTTTGTATTTCCTCCAGAAAACAGGAAACAAACAAATAAACAAACCAAACACAAGACTTGAATATGATTTTGTGGTGTTAAGAAGATACCGGATTTGCTTTCCTTTCCTGGGGCATAATCTCAACTCTCTCTTGGGAGAAGAATGGCAATGAGATTGCATGACAGCGCGGTTCAGCCCCCAAAGGAAAAAATACAGGAGCTTTTGAAAACCTGCTCAGAGTTACCTTGTTGCAAAGCTCCAGCAATGCAAAAGACAAGAGTTTAGGTATTCCCACAGAAACAATGTGGGATCAGTAGTAGTATCAGCGTGTGAGTGTCATTTTTTTTTCCTTTGAAACATGCAAGTACAGTTTAAGGCAGATACATTTTTACACTTGTCCCATCTGCTGTTTCTAAAACAAAAAGCAAGGTTAAACACAGCTGATGACTCAAGATAAGGAGCCAATCTGCCAACTGAATGAAAAAGTAAGGCAAAGCAGTTAAAACATTCAGAGGATCCACTGTGCTTAGTTGCAAAGAATGTCTTTCTATCTGAGCTCATGATTGGAGAATATCATTGTAGTATCTGTGCAATCACACAGCAAGCAGTATATCTTAACGGGCTTTATAGCTAATGAGGAGTGACACAAAATGCAAATCTCTTCTTAATCTGGATTAAGCAGAGAAAACAAACTTGTTTTAAACCTAGTCTTATAAACAGAAGGTCTAATCCTGAGCCTGCTTATACAGGGGTGTTAAACTAAAAGCAGCAGAAATGGTGAGTTTGCGAAGCGGGAGGCAGCGCGTGCCCGGGGAGGGAGCCCCACACACAGCCAGCAAGGGGGTTGCTCTTTGCTGCAAAATGTGGGTCACGGGATCGCACACTCAATTAATAAGCCAAAACCAACACAGGCGGGGAACATTAGGCTCATTTGTTTAATTATTCACTACAGGCAAAGTCTGTTGTTCATATGATTTCAGAATCTGGGCAGCACTTTTTTAGGCTGGATCGGTCCCCATTCAGATCTGCCTCTAGACCAAACAAGGGAGTTTCTGATCCAAGCAATGGCCACATCTAAGAACTTTGGATAAAGCAGTATTTAGCTTTTGTCTAGCAGTTACGAACTGTCTGCAAGGTATAATGGCTTAAATTGACACGTGCCAAAAGATCACTAAACTTTCAACAGCTGTATTATGTATCAAAAAGCACTTTTACATATAACATTCATGAGGAAAACAATAACAGATTAAAATCAAATTCATTCAAGTGCTCAGGAATTCAGTGAGAACCTTGATTATTGTTTTTTGAAGAGCATTTATGTCATTAAAAGATGCCATTTCAGCTACATGGAAACAGTGAATGCAGACGTGCCAGCGTTAATAGCCGTTTAAATGGAGGATTTTATCACATCTCACATGAAGCTGTTGGAAAGAGAAAGATGATTAATTTGATCACCAGAATTTATGTGGCTGGAGAGAATTTTGTTCTGTGGTGTTCTTCCAAAGACACAATGAGAACTATGAGTGGAAATAGATGCCCAAACTTCAGAACCCGTGAGGAGACCAAGCAGTGATCCATAAGGCATCTCTATGGATCAGTAATTATTTTGGATGAAGGGAAACTAAGGTGTCATTTATCTTTTGACCATGGAACACTGGCCAATAAAAAATCAACACTGACTTTTACTAGTTGTTTTCTAAAGGAAAGGTGAAATTAGCTCGTGTCCCGCAGGTATCAGCAGTGGGGTCTGGCCTCCAAACTGACTCAACCCTTGTGTGAGGAAGAGAGAACTGATGGAGGATGTCAGGCATCAGCTTCTCTCCAGCAACGAGTAACATAACGACCACCAAGACGACGCTGTTTCTATCTCAAAATACACAGTCGGCAGAATTAAAAGGAACGACTTGGTACGATGTTCCTGTGAGTATGTTCAGGCACTTAGTGCATGTCTGGATGCTCAGGAGTCCTGACCTCTCTCAGCTGGCCCGTGGATTTCAGAATTTAAGTAGCTGAGCTGGAGCTTGCAGGCTCAGCACTTTGGTACATCAGGCCACCTGTTGGAGTGCCTAAATATAGTCCTCTGAGCTTAACCTCGGGCTTGACTACCACAGCTATTAACAAACTGCTACTGCACCTCCAGCAGTTATTCAAAAAGCAGTTTAAGGATCTCATGGGTCAGGAAATTAGCAGGAAGACAACCCCAGCTCTCTCCGTGGAGAGAGAAAGGCAAAGCTGAACGCATTAGCAAAATAATATAATGAGATTTGGCAAATAGCTGAAGCGTGTGGAACCACTGTGTTATCACTTAGCACTAAGGCTGATGCCCAGCTGAAGCTTGCCACTAAGGAGCTAATGCAAACTGAGCTGTACCCACTTCTTCTAGTGACTGTATCATGTGTAGGCTACCAAAGGATAACATTCTAACTGCGGTACATAGCTGAAACGTGGAAACTCGTAGAGGTTCTCTGATACTCGATGCATCTCTTTGTCTCTCCTTGTAAACACTGATTTGTTTTGGGACACTTGCCAAAGTGATTGAAGAGCAGATTTTAGCGATTAAAGTAAATCAGGTAGTCTCTAAACTCTGAAGATATAATGATTATGCACAGGACCATTTGTTTCTTGAACAAGATCGTTGCATCAGCATAAGTACTATGATCTGTGTATGCAGCTCTAGCATTATTGAGGAGACTCACACCAGTGTAGTTATTCCACTTCTGCTGAAATGACCCCTTCAATCTTGAAAAAACCCCTTTTATATTGCTAGATCTGCAGAGACATTACATTTGTGTACGTCTCTGTGTATATTACTGCAGACAGCACTGCCACCGTTTATGTGAGCACAGCCCTTGGGTTAGCAATTTCCACAAGTTCATCGAGCAGCATCCTGTCAAAGGATTAGCTCACCTCAGTTTCAGAGTAAGAGTGAAAACAAAGGTCTGGGTTCTCAGCACACTTGGTAAGCATAAACAAAATTACTGCTGAAGTACAACCACTTTCCGACTGAGAAAATTAAAGCTGTTCTCTGTCCTGAACGCCAAGTGACCTGTTGAGGAACATGTGACAGGATGCCAGGGAAATATGCGGTATTAAGGAAAAGCCCAACCAATGTGCTGCTCTGCTGGGGGGCCTCAGTCAGAGGCTACGAGTTTTAGAGAACACTTTCAGCTGGTATTGGTTAAACAAGACTGACAGCACATGTACTGAGAGGTCTTTCTGGTGAGATCTTTGAACCTTGTGGCTAGCTGGACCCCAGTGGCAGCTGCCTGACAGTTGGCAATGTTCTTCCTTCGTGTCAGGTAGCTGGGGAAGCACAGCCTCCAGCCAGGATGCCAGGTGGTACCAGCTGGCATCAGGTGCCAGTGCTCATGCGATGTGTTCGCATGCCGCTATACATGCTGCATGCAGCATCTCCACCACGTCCTTCAGACCGACTGCAGACCAGTCGTATAATGTCATTGTTTTTATACCCTGGAGATTGTTATAGTTGGAGGAAATTACTCCTCAGAGACACGACACACTCACTGACAGATGCTGGGGCTGTTACACAAAGAACTTCCTTGCTACTGACTTTCACATGCTGATGCTTCCCAATGAACCTTACACTTAAATAGAGAAGATGAGGATCATGCCGAGTCAGCCAGCAGGACTTTTTCTGAGGGTTGATGGGTTGCAGTATGCCTAGAATAGAGGTTTTGGTCCTATTTTTACCTCCAGTTAATTGATTACCAATTAACTTGAGTTAACCGAATTCAACGCTAAGTGCTGGTCTAGACATGCCACAAATGTTTGTTCCAGGACATTCTGAAGAAAAACCACAAGTATTCGAGTCCTGGAAGAAAAAATGTGTGGAATATCCAGACTAGCATTTGCAATTGTGCTATTAGGTCAAGTTAGCACTGCAATTAATTACTCTGGGGTAAAGGGCACTAAAAATGCTGGCACTGCCACTACCTAATAAATTTGGTGTTCCGGATCGCCAATGCCAGAAAATTAATTCTTTCGTGTCACACAGAGCTGGTCAGTGGATATGTGATAATTCACTGATCTCAGGCTGTAAGTTTATAATAAATATGTCAGTGCTTTGGGCAAAATAAACTTAGCTACACAAATATTAGCAACTTTCTTGTTTGTAATTTCTACCTCTTACTTAAAATGCTAACAATGTATTTACATTACATCTTACCTTAGGTATGTTAATTAACTGAAGCTTAACAGTCATAAACCACCAGGAATGTAATGAAGAAAACTAGTATTTGCTTTACTACCTTTTTCCATACTTTAAAATATTGATGTAAGCTCAGTTTTTACATTCTTATGCTTTTCCTGTCTTTTAAGTCTCCACTCTTTGTCTTCTTAAATCTTTGTTCTTCATGGGTGGGAGCTAGCAGCTCCACATCTCAACCTGTTCCAATTAAAGTAAAATGAAAAACAACACTGTAATATTTTCTTTGACTGACATCTTCCAGAAATAAGTGTTATGATCAAATGATAAGCCAATTCCTGCCCCATGCACGGCGCATTTATGCTCTTAGCCGCAGCCTCCCACAGCTCCACTGCCAGCCAAGTGGGATATCTCACGGTATTATGCAGTTTGCACCTCACATTTCATCCCCTGCCTTTTCGTGGGCAAACCTCTTGGCCTCCTTGTGGTATGTGAAAAAGCAGTGGCAGATGTCTGGCCTTTGGCTCTGCCACAGACATGTAAATCGTGGAGCTGCATGGAGGAGGAAGAGGAATTAGCAATATGCTGCTCTCTAGGGAATGGTCCTTTCAGAGAGTCCCCTTTGAGTACAGGGCATGAAGACCCCCACAGCAGCCTCACTAAGGGGCCGACCACATGAGCTGCCTACTCAGAGTACATAGTTTAGTAGGGGAGGCTACTGGAGAACTTGCATCCAGGCTGACTTACAATGGACTCTCACACACGGCGACCCAATCTGTGGCTTCTGAAACTAACTTCTCTCTCTCTTCTAGACAGGGGACAAACTCTCTCAGAAAGCCCCTGTACTCACAACCCTGCATGCAAACCAGATGTGTAAAGAAAGGTATGACAGCATGTACAAAGACAATGGGATTCACCAGATAGTGAGAAGAGCAAGGCTACCATCAGGAAGAACAAACTGAGAGTTGAGGATGAGGATGACCACAGCACAGATGAGGGCCTCACCAATGGGGCACAGCCTTTCAGCAAGGGTGACAGAGGACAGGAGAGCCATTGGCTTCGTCACCACCCCACTAACCACTAGAAAAGGCAATAAAAAGGTCCAAGAACAGCTCAGAAAAAACAGCAGCAATTTGAAAAGACCAGGAAGCAGCTTTGGCTTAGGCCTCTCCCGTCCCTAACAATGGGGCAACTAATGGCCTGTTGGAATGGTTGGGGCACTGACAAGAATCTGGTCTTCCCCAGAGTAAACTGAAAGTTAAATGATGCTGATGACTCTATTTTATTTTTTTTCTGGAAGTCAACCAGAAAGTGTGATTTGATGCCATCCTTTAGAGCGGTCATGCTTAAACTATGTCTGTAATCTGGCTAATTCCTCCTGCACTGCCACCTTTGAGCCCATTTCTCTGTTCCTGTAAATTCAGGGAGATCAGCTCCTTTGTATTTTTTTGGACCTCATTTCTCACTAGGATATGAAATTTAAGTATGTTAGTGACTTTGTCTTAATTTTATGTTTTCCATGTGGTTCATATTATAAAGGCAATGTTCTCAAAAATTTGCTCACAGGGTATGAAAGCATGGATATGCTTGGCTGTTATGTCTTTGATACCCATCATGCTATATGGTCTAACTTGCTGCTTTGCTCCTAGAACCTAAGTTGTGATTTGTCTGTAAAAAACCAAATGCTTAATTTAAGATACGGAGGGAGAGTTTCTCATTGTCATCCCACTTAGTGTGTCCAGAACAGGCTATCTCTTTGATAAACTTTTCATCATATCAGAGTGGCAGCTGCAAAAGCCTTCGCATTCTTTCCCTGGAACACACTTTCTGCTGTGTGTTGCTAAAGGTATAGCTGCTTTTCACTGAAATGTCTCTTTCAGAAAGAGAAAAGGGACTTGATACCTTTGGGTATAACTTATAAACATCGTAATTCCCATCCAAGGTTCTTCGTGTCAGAGTTTGTGCCATCTGATAGCTGAGCTTCCTGGGGATTTTGTGTCTGTATGGCATGCATACTGCTTATTTTCTATCTGACTTTTTAGACTCTGCTATATTCTGAGTAACAGGCTATCAGAATACATCCTCTCACCCTTTTATCTGCATATTGGTTTTCTCAGATTTCATTTTACTTATAGAGTGGTAAATTAGAGCCTCAGATGGACTCAGCTCATTATGAATCCTTTTTGGAGAGTAGCAAGAAAAGCAAAGTTACAGAAAAGTCTTCCCAGATCGTGCTGTTACTGATAAGCTTTTCATGCTTAGATTCATAATGATGCTTAGCTATCAGTGGAAAATGGGGGTGCACTAGTGTAAAGCTTTTTCCAAATATATCTTGGAGGGCCTTCACTGAAGTGCTTAGAGTGTAGCAGCTAAAGTAGGCACAAAATGGAAAATGAAATATAAGGAAGAAAATGCTCTTGCTGGGGCTCAGCAAACATGGGAAGTTCATCATGCAGAGGGGGTACCAGGAAGCTGCTTCATCCTCAGGTCTGATGCGGTAGCCCGCTTACCTACAAGACCTGCCAAGTAGCCTCATTATTTGAAGCTCTGCCCTCTAAACATACAGAGAAATACTTTTAAGATGTGAATATTTATGTGAAGATTTAGGTCCTCCAAAGGTTTCAGCCCCACGTGTGGAAGCTACAGGTTGTGTCACGGGGTGAAAACAGGTGTACGGCCCCAGCGGCAGCGTTTCTTACTTGACTACTTCAGACCAGTGAAGAGCACAGAGCAGAGCCGCATGCCAGAAGGCTGTCACAATGCATTCATGGGTTTTTTTTAGAAGAGCATTAATGTTATTATTTGCTATTTAATGTATTAAATACAGCCACTGAGCCGGGAAGAAGGAGAACGAGCAAGGCCTTGCTGTGCTGAAGGTGACCGACTTCTTTACTAGGCCTAGAGTGCCACCTGCAGCACCAAGCCTGCAGCTGAAAATGAGGTACCATAAAACCACAGCAGTAACTGACCTTAACGCAGTTTTATTATTTAAGTGGCGTAATGGGCAAATCCGCAGGACTGAAACTGGAGGAGCTTTTAGAAAAAAATCAAAGTGCCTCTATTTGCTTTTAAAATATCACTGAAAAATTAATGAGTAATCAAAATGAGTACATGAATTGATAAAACCAATAAATCATTTAGTAAGAAAACATGTTCTGAATTTTTAGGAGGGATTTATCCAGAAAAAATCTGCGAAAAGTCATCATGAATGTCAAATATATTGCTATTAAATTTGTTTTAAAGAGTCCTTAAGAGTCCTTTAAGGCTCCTTAAGACTTGGAAACTTATACTTTGATTACTATTAATTAAAAAATGCATATTTGCAAATATATCACAAGTATTCATCACTAAAATGGATAGAAACTCCTTAATTCCTAAGGAGTGAGGTGGGATCTGATTTCATAGTTGTTTGTCTCTTTATGTGGACAAACTACCGTCTCTTATTTCCATACACTTGAAGACAGGGGAAATTGCAGCCTATTACAGATCCAGACGTGAAAGCCCCCTTTTAAATATTTACAAATTGATTTTGGAAACATCGCAATCATGTTTTACACTTTAACAGAGCAGTGTGTGAGTCATTAGAATCACCTGCAGATGGAAGTTCGTCTTTCAAGCGCGCAGAAGAACAAGAAACCTCTAGTGGAAAAGAAAAAAGCAGGTGGTGGCAGCAGCTCTGGCATCTTTAGCGTGATGCCTCCTAACCCTCCTACCTCCAGCGTTGGATGTAAAGCTGGGGTTTGCTTTCGGAAAGCAAGAAGGAGCAGTAATGTGGTATATCATCATAGAATGGTCTAGGTTGGAAGGGACCCCAAGGATCACAGAGTTCCAGCCCCCTGCCACGGGCAGGGACACCAACCTCAGGCCTGGATCTACACAAGGCTGCCCAGGGCCCCATCCAATCTGGCCTTGAACACTTCCAGGGATGCGGCATCCACCACCTCTCTGGGCAGCCTGTTCCAGCACCTCACCACTCTCTCTGTTAAAAAAAACTTCTCCCTAGTATCCAATTTAAACCTTCAAATTTAAACCTGTAGTACACACACTTAACCCAGCAGCCGGGGCTCACTGACACTGATAGCGTATTGCTAAGGGTTTACACAAGACTGTATCCTGCTCACCCTGCTCACCCTGGAAAACCCTGGTGGCCTTGGGATTGCTCCAAGCAATTTTGATTTACTTACTACCAGCCTGAGTTGGAGATAACCTCTGTCCTCTAACAACATTATTTTACTGTCAAGGCTCAAAGACAAAGGAAGTTTTAGCACTGGATGAGATCATAATTTCTTTTTTTTTTAAAGCAAAACAGCTCCTTTGCTGCTGTGCTCACAGGAAAATAATATCTGAAGGCAGAGACTGATACAAATGTATTCAAGAGTGCTCCATTTCAGAAACAAATTGCAGCTTCAAAGTTCAAGGATGTTTGTAAAAATGTTTGTTGTAATACACAAGCCCAAGTGACACTTTGTACAAGTTTCTACTTCTCCTGAATTACTCTTTGCAGGATTTTTAAAGAAAATAATGCTAAAAAAACCCAACACACCCCCCCCATCCCAACCCTCCTCCCCCTAAAAAACCCAAACCCACCAAAAATCCCAACAATATTCCTGCTGGCTTCTGGGTTAAAAAAAACCCTAAGCTGGGAAAAACATGGCCATTAAGATCATCTTGGGAACTAGGTGTGGGTAAGTCAAGAAGACACAGGGGACATGGGTGTTCTTTTGATTAGGAATTTACATTCTGAATGGAAAATTGAAACTGAAGTGTAATGTCTGACATAGGGATAGTTTCTAAAAATGCCTTCTATTTCTTATATTTATTAAGCATAGCCAATTTACTTGAAATAAGCCAGTCACAGTTAACAGTTATCAAGAACAGAAACACACTTTATAAGTTCAATTAGTTAAAGGACAGAATGAAGACACATAGGTCCTCACTGAAGGATCCGGAGGGGATCACACAATGCCTGGAGTGGTGTTACAGCTCTGTCTTACTGGTGGAAAAGGGTAGGGGGGAACGAATGCACATTGCGAGAGTCTCTGACACTGAATTTTGGGTGAATTTCCAGAGGAAGAGCAGGCCTCTCTGAGGTCTGTTTGCAGGAGAAGCAGCAGCAGCTGCCCAGTCCCAGTTCTGGCTGCTGAGGTTCACTTCAGCCAGGGCAAGGGACAGGTATGCTGGGAGGAGCTGATTCATTCATGTTCCTTTGCTGTGATGTTTTACCCAGTGCTGGGTTGCTGGTGCCACTGTAGGTGAGCCTGCATGATGAGGTCTGGAGTAGGTGGGTAGGAACTGGGTAGAACTGGTGGCCTCCAAGGTGTCTTGTCTGAATTGGGATTTGTGGAATGCCTCCTTAAGCTTTTGAGGGATAATTATGAAAGGTATTGTATGGCATAATGTGCCCTGGAACAAAAGAAACATCTTTCACCCCTGTGGAGCCTTGCAGAGAAAAACCTAAATTTTGATTTGTACACTTGACTTTAATTCCAGTTTATTTTGTGGAATGGCAGTGACTCACAGTGAGCAAGCAAGGAACCCATCAGGCTTCTCTGTTTTGTTTTCAGAAGACACATGGTTTAAGAATTGGCCAGGCAGGCTTGGGTAGCTTAAGCCACTACAGTCCAGACACCGCAGACGAGTAACAAGTGGCCTTTATACCACTTGCCTTCTCAAGTCCACAACCCATCAGCAGTGGTGTCCCCGTCTCCTCCTTTTTACATTACCTGAGGTACACCATGTCCCTAAGCATGTGAGAGATGGAGCCAGGCATTGCTGCTGTGGAGAATTTTGTTGACTGGGTCTTTAGGAATAAAGACGAATCCTTCTAAGAACAGCTGATTTTGGGTTACAGCCTAAAATAAGAAAATTCAATATTAGAATCTCCACAAGAGGGCATTTATAAATATTAAAATAGTGATAGTTTCCAGGGCCTGTGTTTGGAGGTGGTGGTGACAATATGATTTCTCAGATGCAATTTATTTTCACTCAGTTTTTCATAGGTCTACCTTAGTTCTGAGATAAAACCTCCTTCATGCAAGATAAATGCAACAGCAGGTGGTGAATATCAATCACAGAATCACAGAATCGTAGGGGTTGGAAGGGACCTCGAGAGATCATCGGGTCCAACCCCCCTGCCAAAGCAGCTCCCTAGCTCATATTGCACAGACAGGCATCCAGATTGGTCTTGAATATCTCCAGAGAAGGAGACTCCACAACCTCCCTGGGCAGCCTGTGCCAGGGCTCTGTCACCCTCACTGGGAAAAAGTTCTTCTGCATGTTGGTGCAGAACTTCCTGTGCTCCAACTTGAGGCCATTGCCCCTTGTCCTGTCTCCACTGACCATTGAAAAGAGGCTGGACATTTCCCCCTGTGTCCCACACTTCAGATATTTATAAATATTAATCAGATCCCCTCTCAGTCTTCTTTTCCCAAGGCTGAACAGCCCCAGTTCATACAGCCTTTCCTTACAGGGAGATGCTCCAGGCCCTTAATCATCTTTGTAGCCCTCCGCTGGACTCTCTCCAGGAGATCCCTGTCCTTTTGTACCAGGGATCTCAGAACGGGACACAGTACTCCAGGTGGGGCCTGACCGGGGCAGAGTTGAGGAGGATTCTTTGTGTTATCTGTAGTACAGAGTATGTGCATGTACTATTGCTGGCTCCCCATCATCCTGGTGCGAGGGAAAGGTGGGATATCACATGAAATCCTGGGGATCAGTGCTCCACAAAAACTAGCCCCTACCCAGTAAATAATATGAGACAGTACTTAATATTAACTAGCCTATTAGAAGTTAATGGCTTTACTTGGGTATATAAGTATGTATTTATAGGGGTTGTTGGACTCACACTCAGTAGGAGGGCAGCAGGGAAACTGGATCTCATGTGGTAGGAAATGCTATAAAAACCAAGGTAAATGGAAGGAATCATTAAGTAGATTGTGAGGTGTGGGAGGGAATTGTAGCAAATCCTGAACAGTCAATATTAAAAGGGGCCATTAAATCACTGAATAGAGGCTGAGAGAAAAATACAATGAAAATAGACTTCCTCTTGGTATCCAAGTTACTGCCAGCTACAGTGAAGTCCCCGTGTCCTTGGCTGTGCTTGGTCCAGGTGGTGTTCAGTGACAGGCATGGGCCCTGGCACAGGAGACGATGTCACTCTGCATCTGGTCAGCTGCTTGATGTCTTCACAGCCCTGTGTCCCTCCAGCCCATGGGCTCCTGTTTATTTGCAAGGGCTGTGCATTTGGTTGCTAGCCCTGGTAGCTCAGCCATGTCAAACGGCAAGAATTTGGGAATCACAGAGAGAAGAAATAAGCAGAAGTGATCATAATAAAGAAAAAACCCCAAAACCCTTCTCCTCAAGGGGCTTGTGTTTATGAAGGCTTTACAATTCATCCATATGGTGCATATTACTTGTATCAAATGCTTTTTTATGTGCAATAAAGGTTACTTAAAATCACCAAGAACGAGCCCAAGATCTGCCACGAAAGTTTTCTAAATAGCAGTATCTTTTCCCATTAAAAAAAGTAATCCAGAAAAAGCAAAGACAGGGAGGCAGATGATTTTCCCTTGCCAATTAATATGTACAGCATGGAGCTGCTCTGTGCACAAATCTTGTTGATCTGGTGGTTTCTTCTGTAGAATACAGTTAAAAGCTACTAACAGGCTGCCAAAACCTGAAGGAAAATATTCCCCCACATCCATTTCACAATATCACTGTATCTAGTTGTGCAGAAACCAATACCAGCTCCGTTACTGGATCTCTGTTAAACTACTTCCACATCTATCTCCCACCTGATTTGTTTGTTCACTTGTTATTTTGTTAACTTGGAGGATTTAACAGCTCCTGGTGAATATAAAGGACTGACTTGAAGTAATTATTTTTCAAATGAGTTTTCATGCTTGAACGATCTCCTCTTGCTAAGAACTTCTGTTGGCGCTGAACTTTTTGTTAGTTAACAGGGGTTAGAAAAACAACTTGCAAGGAGTGATTGCCCCCTTCAAAGCTGCTGCTGTAATAATGCTCCCAGCAAATTTGCTGTGGAGTTGTCAGTATCCTTTGAAAGAACTGAAGTGCATAAGCCAAACAGGCTCTGCTTGTTGGTATTTTTAATGGGAGTGGAAGACCCTTGTGTCCCCTAAGGGTCTCTAGGGAGTGCATCCCGTAGCCACAGCTACAGGGGCATGCAGGTGTGCATGGGCAAACAGGGCCTGAAGGTGGGTGGTGGGGATACCTTCAGCACCTTCAAGGAAAAGATGGGGCCAGATCCATCCAGAAGAGTGCTCATCACCTTGATTGTAAGCAACCAAGAATTGGTGAGGCAAAAATTAACTTCAAAAGTCATCTCAGTTCTAGAAGTGTGATGGAAGGCAGAAGCACCTAGACCTTCCCCCTCTGGATGAACCTCGAGTGTCTGGTGGGCTCTGACCCCAGCAGGCTGGAGAAGGACCCACTGGGCTGCTCCAAGGAAGGTACTACGGCCCCGCTCATCACCAGTCTCCTTCCCTGGGTGTACCTGCAAGTTGTGATGAACTACAGAACCATTTAGAAAGGTAAATGCATTCCGCCTTCTTTTGCCATTCTTGCACAATTTCTGGTGCTAAATCTTAGCACCTTGATCTCCAGGGAACCTCTGAAGTGTCCACAGTTATAAAATCAATGAGTACGTTTTCCTCTTTTTCCCTTCAAAACATGGATATTCTTTCAGTTCAGCTTCTTTGATATCAAAGGCTGAAATTATTTATTTTTGTATTAGAGAGATTTTTCTACATGGAAGATGTTGCAAAGGTAAAAATGACTCTGCAAGATCTGCAATGCAAGGAACATTTTACCTTTGCAAAGGAAAATTCTAGCTTAGTGATGGAATTTGCTACTTGCTGCTTCTGGTTATGGCAGAAATCATACTGAAATGAGTTTTAAAATGGAAATATTTGCATTTGTATCTCAACTTATTTTGTGACTTTTTTGGCCATCTCTAAGCACCATTCTTTGTACAACAACTCAGGCACCAAAGGTCATTGAAGAAAGCAAGAAATAGTTCCAGAAATTACCTTAAGCACATGATCCTTCACTGTTTTTCACCAATTCAGTGCTTACACATGGCAATATTAATATTTTTGCTTTAACTTGGAACTACTCAGGTATAAATTACATTAACATACACATTTGCATAGCAGAAATATGCCTACAGCAATTAGGTGACTCATACACTTGTGGCCATGCCAGCAGCCTGTAGCGACGTACATATTATTTTCCATTATATCTCAGAGTAAGATGGTCAAAGGTTAAACCTTTGATTCTCATCATGATACAGAGATATGAACACATACACACACACACACACTTATTTCAACACCATGACTAGTCTTCACCATTGAAATTTTCATCCAGAGGGTAGTAAAAGATAGAGTCACCAAAGTGGAAAGGCATTAACATCTTCAGAGCTTGATCTGCTGTGCTCACAGGCATAGCAGAAGGTGGTGCTGGCAGGCCCCCACCACAGCAGCCCAGCATTACCAAAGAAATAGACATTTTGAGGATCACTGGAAGACCTGGAAGTTGTGTCATCAAGTGAAAGTCTGAGAAATTATTATTGATCCCATATTACCTACCTGCTAGGTATTTTGGAAGTTTCTTACTTGGACTTTTTCAGGAGAAGGCTGCCACAGGGGCCTGTCTAAAGGCCTGCCTTGGGAGCTAGGTGTAGGCTGCCTGAGCTGCCTTGTCAACTTTTGCTGATAAAGTCAGTCTATAGGAGTAGCAATGACGCAGCATTTTGCTAAGAGGAGCTCTGGATGGACCCACACAGCACCCTTATACTGTAATAACATTCCGAATTGTCTCTGGGTGCTGTATCTTCGGCAGAAGATGAGGGATGAGGTCAATGCAAACAGTTTTGAACTGAGGGAGAAGGGGAAGGTGCTGGTTTTGCCCAGCCATTTGATGGGTTTAAATGAAGCTTAGGCAAACAGTGAGCGAACAACAGCAGAGACAATAGGTGGCAGTGTCGCCTCAGAAAAATCTATTTATTAGGTTTTTCGCTGTTGCCTGAGATTTCCTCTTTTAAGGGGATGGGAGGGAATAATAACCCTCTTTCACTTTGTGGAGAGCATCAGGAGTCAGAAGTCAAGACTATTGCTAGCTTTCATCTGAGGTTAATTTTCTTCCCAGCTTTTTTTTTGCCATCATCTTGAGGATTTGTGTGAAGGTTTCGTACTTGGAATTGACCTTGAATCCTACAGTTATAAATGCAGACCAAAAGGTACTTTTTTAATACTTGGTCTATATGCTGGGATTTGAAAGCCTAAGGGGCCCAATCAGCTAGAAAGCAATTCAATTGATTAAGGGATGACTTGAAGTGGTTTAGGATGCTCTGCCTGCTTGTCAGCTCTTCTAGTGACTCCTTAAGGTTTCATGTTTCCTGGTTTTGCAAACAGCAATCTTTTCTCCCCTGCTGCAGTGTGAGACCCTTGCAAGCAGCAGCAATGTGAAATGTCACTAAACAGATGAACAAAACTACTCCCAAAGTTGATAAAACCTAAGAAACAGCCTGCCCTCCCAGCTCACAGAGGCAAAATTTTCCCTGCCCTCCCAGCTCACAGAGGTAAAGCTTTCCCTGTCCTTTTAGTTATAAGGCTAAAGAAAAGTGATGGTCTGCAGTTCTGAACTGGGTTCAAGGCATCTTGGCTCCTTATGACATTGCAGATGGCTTTTTATGTGACCTCTGGCAATTTGCCTAATCTCTCCCTCGGCTGCTTAGTCTGTACAATGGAGATAGCAGCTCAATTTGGCTGTCTCCTGGGTAAAGCTTGTCTCTCACTTTGCTGTCCTCAGCTAGAAGAGTTTGGGTGTAGAATCTGACTTGTCAGTTGTGTGATATACCAGTAACTTTAGCAGCATTTGCATAGGAGTTTCCAAACTTGAGGGGCGCAAGAAAAACCAGCACCTGGATCAAATCACTTAATATGAAGTGCTTCAGTGGTCCTGGACTAGAGATGGCCTGATCCTAAACTGGAAACCAGAAGTCAGATCACTGACCTAGAGTACAGAAAGATCTAGATTGGATTTTCTCCTCCACCAGAAAGCATTTGAAGTTTCCAACTAACAGGAAAGAGCAGTGATTTGTGGGAAATGGGGTATGTATGGGAAAACAGGGCTTGGAATCTACTAATATTTGTTTTGTGCCCAAAAGAGTGAAAATTATAATCTCCTTCCCGAGGGCACTCAGATGAGTAATAAGAATTGCAATGTAGATCTCAGTGGCTCAGGCCGATTTAAGAAGTGCTGCTCATGGCTACGTACCAAAAGCACCTAGACAGCATTGAAACTCCCTATTCTTAGCTATTTTGAGGCAAAGAACTTGTTCACTGCACAAGGCTATACTGTGTGTGTCTCTTTTTTCCCCCAAAAAGAATTTTGGCACTCCAAGTCCATAGATTTTTAATTTTTTCCTTTATATTGCCACTGGAACAAGTGATCCCTTTTTTTTCTAGGTACCTCATAGGTTGGGGCTAGATTCAAGGTGCCACTTCCAACACTGCCTCTCAGGTATACAAGAGCTCTGCTTTCAGTGGGCTATCTCTTCTGGCCCACATCCTTGGTATCCCATCCGCAGAGGGTGCAGAGCGCCAGGTTAGTGGTGCTGCTCTGATGGCAGAGGTGCATCCTTTAAGGAACACCGAGCACGTTTGGATTCTGAGTCCTCTGGTGACTGTAGGCGAGAGAGGCCTTGGCTCACTGACTGACCTGAAAGCTGCAAAATGCCACTCCGCTCCCGTCGCGAGGAACCGCTGGTCCGCATGGCTAACAATTAGACTTCTCTGCATGTTTCCCTCTCACAGGGCCTCAGTGGTGCTCAGTGTGCAAAGGGAATTAAGCCTTACTGTTGACATGATTGTTTTGAAATACCACGCTGTGGAAGCTTATTTGCTATGCAGTTAGATGAATTCTGGGATACAACCGAGCTTTCCTCTGGCTGCAAGTGTGTGCATTTGTTACCTTCGTGCTGGCAACTGACCCTGAAAATGCCTGGCGTGGAGCGAGCCAGCACCCCTGCCTCACCCGTGGGGTCCATCCTCTGGATCCTACGTTGTCAGTTGTGCTGTGCTCCCTAAGAAACAAGTGTGCGTGAATATAAATGCCTCTATAATTGTTGCACAAGTAGCTTGTTGATAGATTACTGAGGCGTGCAAAGGGCAGAATTCCCATGTGCCAGGTTCCTGGCAAATAACCTAGGACAGCAAAGCCATGAGAAATACGGAGAATGAGCTATCTAGCAACTTTGAACAGCAGTGACATGTGGGACACTGTTAGAAAAAACCAATAGATTCTTAGCTTACAAATTTCAGGCAGCAAATTGTGTGATATTTTAGGAACAGTAAGATCATTTTATAGGCTAACAAATTTTTCTCCATGCCTGATGCTTATGGAAACTGCATCTCCTACAGACAGGCCTCCTGAGTATTTGCTTCCTTTATAGCTGCCCTCCCTGAAGTCTGTAGTGATTAATTGGTTGATGACTGCTGTCAAGAGTCCCTGAAATATGAAAATGCTTTAATCCCATACCACTGAATTAGATGGGAATTAAGTACCAAAACATATGTTGGGTATCTGGGTTCTCAGAATAATAATTTTTAATTAAAAAATCCAAGGTATAAATATTCAGTTTTGAATTAATATGAAATTAAGATGAAATCTATGGTTATGGTAGGGAATTATGCTATGAATTATAATATAAAACACACAATATATTAATCTGTATATTAAAATTCATGTCTTTATTATAATTACATGTGAATTATGAATATGGTGTGGTATGAATTAATGTGAAATGTATGGTTAAATCTGCACCAAGCTCCATTAAGTCAGGTAGCCATAGAAGTAAGGGATGTCTTTGCCCTGTTCCAAGCAGAAAAGGGGTAGCAGAAGATAAACCATGAAAGCAGGTTTTCTCTGGATCTTATTTCTTCCTCTGCTGCTGTTCAATTTGTGCTCCTGTACTTTCCACTGTGGAGTGGCTTCTTTTGGAAGATGAGCTATTTTCCTGAACTGGGTTCTTGTAAAGCACTGCCCAAAGTCAATGGAGATGAGGAAGGTTCTCCCACATGCCTCCTTCTGCATAAATGCCATCAGCTATTGAGATGAGTTAGATACTTAAACTGGCTGCAGGAACTGGGATGTCTACCACATATTCCTGCTGCACAACACTTATGAACAATTTTGTTGAGTTGTCGTTTTTGTTTTTTTGGGGTTTTCTTTAATTGGAATAGACAAACAGGAGCAAGGCAGCACAAAAGTGAACTTGCTAAAAAACAACCTCACAACCTTCAAACATGTAACTGCTATTAGTCAAAGTTGTCCAGTGGTCTGGCACTAAACAAATGAGTTATTGCTTCAGGGTTCAGTTCAGTCCTTTATGTCACCAGTCTTTTGCATTATTTTTAAGAGCATATAATTCTGTTCTTTCTCTTCATAACAGTTCTGAAATTGTGTTTACTGGATCTGTCAGAGCTGGCCTGGAGCATTTCTAGCCCTACCTAAAAATATTTATATGTAAAGGACAATGTAACTTTATTATACTTTCCTCACTGGGACAAAACCCATTGTTGGTTTTCTTTTCTCTTCCTTTGGTTTTACACTGGGGAAAGGGAAAAAAGGAGAACCAAACCTCTAACAGCAGGTTACATTATGATGTGGATTAAAGGAATGTCATTCATTTTTTAATACCTCTTCTGTTACTAAAACCACAAGTCTTTCAAGAGCTAAATAAAAGTATTCACAATACTTTCTTGGTCTTATACTTAGAAATGTTGGTAAATGATAGAAATTGTCCCTCATGTAGTTCATACTGCTAGCTGATAAAGCCTGTAAATCTCCTAAATCTTTACCTACTCTTAAAAATAGAATTGTGAGTCTTTAACTGTAATCTTCCCTGATGTGGCCACAGTTATACCCTGATAACTTACTGTATTTGGAAAAGAAAAATAAATCAGGCCAGTATACTCCTGTCTATGTGCAACTCTATTGATGCAATTGCCAGCAAAAAAATAGTCAGTAAACCTTTAGCTGATCTAGCTGTGAACAAAAAGCAGCAGGTTTGGTAAGACACATGTATAGACAGATGCCTGTATTTCGAGAAACTATTGAGATAAAAGAGAGGTATTATTAAAAAAGTTAATTTTTCCAAACTTGACATGCAATGCTTCTTTCTTAGGTGCAAGCAAAAGCACATTTAAATAAATGGTCCAAACTTGCCCGTCTTGAGCCCAAATACTTATTCTTTTAGAACTCCACATATTCCCTTGTTCCTGATCTAATCTACAAGCACTTTTACTGTCACACTGCTTTTTTGCCTAACATTTGCTTAGCAGTGATTCTATCTGTATCAAATATATTTGCCAGTCTGAGGTATTGACTAAATTCTATATAAAATCTGCTTAAAAGGCTTTATTCCAAGATGGGGGAAGCCTGAGTGCTGGAATCGACATTTCTATTCATTAAAATTTAATTACCTTCTTAGACTGTGTTATAGCTATATGAAGTAAATGGCTAAAGCTGTAATTTAAAGCCTGAAATACATCCATATAGAGTTCTGGGAGAAACTGCTATCAAGCCTGAACTGGGTGTACAAGCCAGGTTCTGTTGTTTGTCTTCTGCAAATACAACCTTTTTTCTTCCCATGCTCTTTCTCTTGTTTGCTTATGAAATGATGTGGGGTGCAATTTCAATCTAGTAAGTTATTCATATAGAATAATCTTTAGCATTTTGTGGAAGCAGAGGTGGTGGCACTGTAGCTGAACTAGCCTGCTTCTAAGAGATAAAATTTAAAAAGAAGAAATTCTGCCTTCTAGTAATTGCCAGCTCAGGCCAAAACTACCAAGAAGTTGTTTCAATTGTTAAACACAGTACTTATACATACAGATGGCAAAGATTTTGTTGTTGTTGTTGTTTTGGACAGCCTTAACAGGCTATTTTGCTGCACCCTGGCCCCCATTCTTCTCGATGCTTTTGAAGAAGTATGACACTGTTGCTTTTATGTTTCTCTTCCCCCTTTACCTCTATTGGGTGAGAAGAAAAATGGATTTCCTAATGGGCTAAAGTGGGAAATCTGACTCAGGAACCAATCTTGCTGTCTGTCAAGCTTAGTAAAATAATTTTAAGTGGCCTCATATATGAATGCATGCAGACACTAAATTACTGTTTTGCTCAAAACTTGCTTTTTGGGCAACCAGGTTTTGAACACTGTAGGGAAGACTTTATCCTTGAATTGATTCTCTAAGCTGCATGCAGAAGTTGTGTTGTAAGTGTAATGGAGTTGTTAATTATACTGTAGTGTACATGATTATTTAAGTTCCATGTGTGACCAAGAGGTGAGGTACTGAAAATGAGCATTTTATTTTGCAGGATTATTTTAATTTCCCTATTGTAAAAACAGCTCTTGATCCATCAAGAAAGATGCTCACAGTGGGGTTCTTCCATGTTTTCAAAGGCTGTGCTCTCCCACTGTTTCCTAAACAGCTATTCTTCGAGGCCTTTCTTAGGCACCTGTGCAAGAAAAAGGGAAAGCTGCTTTGAGATTTAGCTTCCTGTTCAGTGGGGAATGGGAATGGCAGGATGGGAGGGGGAAGGAGGGATTAGTCATCATCACTATGGCACTAATGAAAGTATGCTTCTCTGTGAAAGAAATTTGTTCTGCCTTGAAGTCAGTGGAAGGCCTAATGTGGAGGAGTTGACTAGTGATGTGTAACACCATGCAAATTTGTGTATTTTCAGCTTGAAACTGAAAGTAATTAGTGTCTTCTGTCACTTCCAAGGAGCTATTTTTCTGCCACCTGCTGTGGATATTGCTCCCAATGCATCCCAAGTATGCAGAGCACTTCACGCTAACATAGAGCCCTTTGGCCTGAGCATGGTCCCTGCTGGCCTGAATTCCAATATGTGTGACTTTTCCTACAGGAGAGAGTTTGGATGAGGCCAGCAATGTGCTTAGAGAGGCATATTTTCAAAGGAACACATTTTCAGAGTCGTGCCTGTTTATCTCCTTTTGTGGAGATACCTGATCCCAGTCAGACAGCTTGAAGCCTGCCAGCACCACTAGAGAAGGAAAAACCTCTTTTCTGTACCAGTTTTAAGGAAAATTATCTTAAGGGGAAGGCAAAAAGAGGCACTGCAATGCAAAGCATACTAGCTGTGCTTCTGGCACCCTGTGACATGTTAGCCAAATGGACGGGTATCTGCTGACTGTCACTTGTTCAGTGAGCATTCCCTCTGCTCCCTCCACTTCTTCCTTCTCTATTGGAACGGCAGTGAAATGACTCCTTCACTTTTATTTTTGCTCTTTGATAGAGGTACCAGGAACACTTTACACCAAAACATTTTCTAAACAAGTCTACCCCGTATCTGTATGTCTCCCCTTTTGTTTAGGGATGAGTTGTTTTTTTAAAATCAGCCTCCTAATGTGTTTTAAAATCAGTCTCCTAGAGTCTGGTTTTTACTCATGCACTGAAATACTACTTCTGATTTTCTTATAGTATGAACTTCTGAACTTACTTTCTCTGAAAGCCTTACCTCCCTTCCTCTTTAGTACAAATTCCAAGTAATCCTTCATTGAGTTTAAACTCGGAGCTGGGCCTAAGCTCAAGCAGGCTTATGAGACTGCCTATCTCATATAAAAGGCTTTAGCAAGATTTTAAGGGGTTTAAACTTCCCCCACAATGGGAAAAGAGGAATGAATTCAGAAAGTCTAATTGCCTTAGCTAAAATTCAGCTGCCAAAGAGTACTTTGCAGGTAAAGCAGTGAAAGAAAGATGACCCTTTGTCTAAGAGAAGCACAGGCCTTACATTGATGGGAACTATGAAAAGGTGGTTGCAATTCCATATAGTTTTTGCCATTGGTGGTTTTTTGGTTTGTTTTTTTTTGCTTACTAAGTCATTTCAGCCATCTTTTATATTTTCCTGCCTTTTCCCACAGTGGCCTAATGTTTCAACTCTTCTTGATGATTTTATTTTTTTTTTTAATGCTACTTTCTTATGAATTTTAATGTATGTTTAAAATAAGCACATTTGTAGTACTTCAACTGAGAAGCTGTTTAATGCCAATTTGTGCACAAAAAGGTTTTCTCCTCCCAGCTCCTGTATCATTGCTCCTAACATGTAAATGTTTCCACTTGATATTTTACTGGAAGTAGTTTGCCTATACATTGCCCTGTGTTTGCCTGAGACTCTTTCAAACAAGACTTGTGTCGGGAATCGCTGATTCCTGGAAGCTTCCAGTGGTCTTAAAGCAAGAGGGATCAGATTTGGCATCTCTAAGATCAGGAAGGAAAGAAGCCCCACTTCAGTCTCCAATTACTGCTGACTTAAGCACAGGGTGGTGCTGAAGAAAGGCAGGCTACTTCCAGGAGAGGCATCTTGCAGGCACTTGTCAGCTCACTGCTCCTGCCTGCAGTGCTCAGCCCATGTAATAGGGAAACTGAGCTTTCACTCCCTCCACAACAGAGAAACAGGAATTGCTCTTGTACATGGAAACTTGGGCATTGCACTTGAGGATGACAGTCAAATTTGTACCTAGTAGCTGGTCTCCATCTGGGGAGCATATTGGAGGAGCCTGTTTGAGTGGTGGCTATATTGCAGACATTTGATCTGCATCTGGCAAGGAAAACAAGTGCCTGACGACTGCTCTTCCCACAACCCAGAGACTGCGTGGGCTGGCTGGGCACGTAGGTGGGATGTCAAATCTGCAGCCACAATGCACTGTATGCAGCTACGAGGGTCTTCAGCTCCTCTGAGAATAGTGTCTTCAGTCACTACCTGCAACCCTACAGATCACTGCTGCAGCTTCTCCTCACTGAACCTGGCTTGCTGGTGACAATGACACTTAGTTTCCTTCTGCAGAAAGGGCAGTGAGGGCCGATGCACTGCTCACTCTGTGCTATGCCACATTTCACCTCAGGTTCTCTACCTCTTTCCCACTGGAATTTTACTCCATGCTGTCAATTATGTCGGGGAAACTTACCAACTGTAGTGGCACTCATGTGTTACACACTTCAAGATCTCCATCTGGGCATCTTGTAGGAGTTTCTCCAAGCCTGGAGCCAGGTATGCTTGCCCAGCAGTGAGGGTGTGCCACGTTGCTGGGAGCAGCCTCATGCTGCTGGCCGACAAGTGCACAGCCCAGGGAGGGAGACTGTAGCTTTTCTGCCTCTGGGGCTCTCTGGTTATTACAAGTGATGCATAGGTAATGTTTCCAGACTATTTTGAAGCTATTGTAATAACCTTTGCAGAAAGTTCCTAATTACTCTCAGGGGTGTAAAACCTCTTTCCCAGGAAGATCACTAAACTGAGACCACGCATCTAAGTTCTTGTGTCTTTGACCATTGATTTAATGACTTCTTTCCCCTCATAGCAGCATCAATGGATACAAGTTTCATACTGTTCCCCTGGAGGTGACTGTTTGCCACCTGTTCTGCAAACAAGACAGCTGAGAGATTGAGATAAAAATTCAAGCTGCTGCCAGAGGTGTAGCAAAACATCTTGGTGTGTGTGGGTATTCCCTCTCCACCACACTTAAACTATTTTCCTACAACTCAGCTGCTAGTTGAACTGGCAAAACTTCAATATATTTCCTACAGTGGCATTCCTGAACTCACAGTGGGTTCTGAGGCAGATTCCTCTCCTCCTCTGTAGTTCTGGCTGTTTCCAAATGTATTAAACAGAAATAATTTGCTTTGACATGAAATCTTAGCATTCATTGCATTCACATATGATGTATGGAGCATACCATAGCTCGGTCATATGCAGGAATGTAAACTCCTGCTGCTGTCATGATTCCTCAGGTTTAATGTTCAGCAATCTGGTCAATGTATATATTCATGCAGCTTGCAGTTTCACCATTACAGACCATATCCACAGGTAGAGAGAGAAACTAAGTTTTAACACATAGTCCAACGCACTCCTGTAAATGTTAAGTAACTGTGAATGTTTGCATAGCTGTCTTAAC
This sequence comes from Laterallus jamaicensis coturniculus, assembly GCA_022605575.1. Classification (NCBI taxonomy): domain Eukaryota; kingdom Metazoa; phylum Chordata; class Aves; order Gruiformes; family Rallidae; genus Laterallus; species Laterallus jamaicensis. The sequence continues at coordinate 5,426,102 of JAKCOX010000036.1, read as the reverse complement.
AAAACTGCAGATCTGCAGAACTTTCCATTTTTCACCCTGCCTGCCAGTTAGTCTGTGAATGTCAGACTGAATTCAGATCCTGCTCATGCCTGGTGTGAAGACAGAGGCTATAATGGAGGAGATTCCGTGATTGTTAAGAACGGTGGATGCTGCTGGGAGCAGTGACTATTGTGAACGTTTCAAAAAGCAAGCCTTCTTATCAACACTCATTATAAAGTCACCTGCCTAGCATCACTAACAGAGCTGCCCATCCAAAGGTTTATCCTTTTGTACCACCTGGAGGATTTTCTTCCGCTGTAAGTGTAGTGGTTGGACGGAGAAGGCACCTCCACGCAGCATGCAACTTCATGGTTGCTGGATGTGCAAATCGTGCACCTTTTGCAGTCCTAACATTGTAAGGGCACTGCTGTAGCTTGTGTGTGTCCTCTAAGGTGCCAAATGGGAACTAGAATGCAAACTTTACGAAGGCTACCCTCCAAGTCATCGCAATCAGACGCTGAGAAGTTTGAATGTCATTTCCTAACCTGCTCTTATCAAAATCACTGCAGCAAAAAGCATGAGAATTTTCTTTTTGCTTGAGCTTGATGAGAGCCCAATTGAGCAAATCCATGAGATATTTCTTGCTTCAATAGCATTTCAGGCATAGGATCGATACAATTTGCGCAATACATCCAAATTGTTCCCTCAACTAGTTCTAGTACATAGAAACCAGTGAAACTAAGATTATGCAAACTAAGCAGTGCATTTGAGTTGAAAGTTATAAAAAACCATGGAAACAAGCTGAAGGAGATGTAGACCACCTGCTTGAAGTAAGAGGCTTTTATTTGTTTCTCGATGTTGATCACCCTTGCTCTTCCTCGTGTAACCTCTTGTGTAGTAGCAGCAGTTGACAGTCTCCTTTTTTTTAGGAGCTGATAAAAGAGCCCAGAATGAATTTCTCCCCCTCCCACCCTACAAGTCAGATGTATTTATTCTGTGTGAACCAACTTATAGGTCAATATTCAATGTTTCTTGGCTGAGGGGAAAGCTGAGCGGAATAGCAGCAAATTCAAATCTGTGGCAAAACATCAGATCTTGTTCCTTAACAGTAACCAGTCTCTCACAAGTCCCCTACTTGCATTATTTACTTACACTGTAAAGTGGCTCACTACCCATTGGTGACTACCCCTCAAATTCAGCATGTGGAGTAACAATAGACTCACCTAGGGATGCTAGCAAAATGTGAGACCTGCAGGGTGACAGACTCTTCAAGTGGCTGGCAGTCAAAGCATCCATTTTGTTTCTACATTGATATTTTCCTCTTTTTTTTTTCTTTTTTCCCTCTTCCCAGTTCCTTTTATTCCAATTGACAATGAAAGGAGAGATACTAGTCCTGGAGCCACCTTCTCTAGTACCCTGGGTGAATTTAGAGCAATTTATAGTGTGCTGCTAATTGGTCGGTGTTGTAACCCTATGGAACCGCTGCTGCACAGTCTGTAGGCACTGGGTTCCTCATATGGCAGCACTGCAGACTTGCTGGCTGGGGTACGTACTTGAATGCTCTCCTTCCCTCCCCTTGGGGAGGGGGGATACATTTATAGCCTGCTGCCTGTTTGTTACATGACAGTTTAGAAATGCCAGAGACTGGAAATTGGACGAAATGTGCCATTCATTGTTACAAATGGGAATAATTTGAAGCTCAAAACATCTCCTGCTTCTCTCTCTTTTCTAAAGGTCAAGTTATTTGTGTAGAAACATTAAGCCAGCTGTAGAGAGGTTGCAAGACCATTTCAGCTACAGTGCGATAGGAGTTTTATCTCCCACCTTAACAGGCAATGTCAGTCATAATTAGTCTTACACATAAATTCCTCACTGGGACGCAGGCTTCACATGATTAGGGACTGAACTATGTTGAGTGCTGCTTTTGTGACTCCGTAGTTTCAATTAACAGGTTCAGAGATGAAAAACCATAGTGGGAGATGATGGCTGAGGTCAGAGAGGTTATCATTTTTTATAGCAGTTGTCATCTTAAAGGAGAAAACACAAATGAGAGGGGGTTTCATTAACCTGACTAGGGAAATGGCTACCACAGACAGTATGTCAGCAGGAAAAGCACGGTCAGGCCAAAATCCTTTCCATGACCTTGATCACTGCTATAAGCATCCTAATCCCCAGTGGGTATGGTAACGATGCACAGCACAAGCCCGCTATAGCCTGGCTCTGTTTCATCGGTGAAGCGTGTAAGCAGATTATTACTAGGCTGATCAGTGCTCTTGCCAATCAAGAAACTCCTGTTGTTTCAGAGCAAAGCACAAGAAAGCCAGAAGATGAAATAAATACTGCACAGTGCTGGGCAGAGACAAAAATCCACCATTGTAGTCCAGGAAAGTGACCCTGGATTTCTTTCTTTTCTTTCAAGGGGCCTTAAAGTTCTGGAATCCTATCCTGGGAAGCTTTCAAGGGATATAGTACTCAAAGGAGGATAAAAACCACCCCTAAACCTAAAATACATTGATAGGGGTGCCATTAGACTTGGTAAAGTAGGTGTGCTTGGGCTATGAGGCTGTCAGCCGTGGCTGTCACACCTGGGTCGTGCCTGAGCTCTGGGGAGCTGAGTGGAGTGATTGTTACAGAGAGATGTTTTTTATGGAACTGTCTCACTTTCGGAAACAGCGGTTGCCATCTCACTCTTCAGGCCCTCAGTAGTATTGGGACTCTTCTCTGTTCCTCTGGCCCTATACCCAATTAGTACCTGCTCCTGGCTGCTTGCCACACTGCAGCCCTTCAGTCTAAAGGGAAGATGTGGGGTAACAATTAACTTGTCTCCATTTCTGAGCAGAGCTGAGCCACCCCTAGGCTCATACAGATTCTTCTTCGCAAACATCTTTACCTTCAGCCTGCAAAATATTAACCCTGTTACAATTGTTATCAAAAGGAAAACGGAGGACTGGCTGGAATGGCTTTATCTGAAAATGCACAGGATGTTATTGTTTATTGCAGATATAACCTGCTGGCCCAGTGCTTGTTGCTAACCAGGCTCCCTTAACTGAGGTTCATGCAAGGAGAGGAGTCTGTTTCAGAGAACAAAAAGCTGGAGAAGTTATATTGAGATATTCTCCTTCCACTGGAGGAAAAAAAAATCCCTAACAACCCACCACCACAACCCGAGTCATACGTGCTATTTGACTGTCCTAGTGTGCTTATTTTGCCCACAGTGGCATGAATTGTTGGACCAGATAAAAAGCCCAAGACATTAATAATAACCTCATGCTGGGGCCTAGAGCACATGGAAGGAACCCAGGCTCAGTTGTCCCTGTGCAACATGCAAAGCAGAGAGGAAGTTACACCATGCACACAAGGGTGCTCTTCAGAAAGAATGGTATTACATCTTCTGTCCTACATTCTCTTCATTTGTTTGCTGCTTGTGAGGCTGTAAGGAAGAAAATGCAGTAAAGGATTTGGAAATACCTTTTTATGTTAAAAAACTCCACGAATGGCTCTCTATGTACTTCCCCCCCCCCCCTCCTCCCCGAGAGCCTGGAGACTAAATCAGAGAGATGTCATTTATCACATACTCTTGTAAACGTGGATGTGAGTGTAGCTTCACTCAGATGAGAAATCCTAATAAAAGTGGATGGACTGCTTAGTCAGCAGAATTGCTTTTATAAATATCTGCAGAACTGGAGATTAAATATTTGCAGATGCTACTGTGATCATCAGAGGCAGGCAAATAATTCCCAACATAATTTAAATTTAGTTTTTTTCTGCTCAGGCAATACATGTAAACTGTTCTAAAATTAGTATCTGTAAAATCACATGCACAGTATCTGCATGGGAGGGGAAGGGTTTGACCCAGGTTTATGAACAAGAGGTCCACAGACAAAAGGGACTGAGTATACATAGTCTGATATCTTTAATATGGCAACTCTGAATGCTGGGGACACAGACAGCTGCTGTGCTTGCATACACTCCCCGACCGAACAGCATTTCACAGGATGTCAGGACCATTTGAGTTCAAAGGACTTCTGGAAGTCTCTAATTCAACCTCTTACTCTCCAGCAGGGCCAGGGTCAAATAAGGTTATAGAATGAAAGGTTCCTCTGCATGCTACATGAGCGTGCAGCTATTATGCCCAGAACACAGATGAGTTTTTGGTTTCACTTTTGATTTTTAATGGCAACTAAGAACTGAATAAGAAAAATGATTTTAGAAAATGCAATTACTTGTAATTTAAAGAAAGAACTAAACTGGTCTTTTCCAGCTTACCTCTGAACACCCTTACTCATTAACAGCTGTTCTTGAAAGCCTGTCAGCTCCCAAAGCAGACCCCCAGCTCTTAACTTTCCTTCATTCAGTGGGAATGAACCAAGTCTCCCTGGGAGTAGTGAGAGCTGGATGGATTATTTTATACATATATATAGACATATATATTTTTATAAATTTGGACTTCTTTTATTGTAATGCAAGGAGAATCTTAAAAACAAATGCTTTAACTGTGGTGTTCCTGAGGAAGGATCAACCATAACGTGGGAGAACAGAAGTGAAGACAAGGTAGAGAGCTGATTTCATTTGAAGGTAGCATCATCATCAAAAAAGAAAAAAAAATTACACATCTGAAATTCATTTTTTGGAAAGCTAGAAACAAACGTGACTTTTCTAGCACATTTGCAAGGAATTATATCAAACAAATGCTTTCAAGCAGACAACATAATGGGCTATTAGAGAAACACAATGTCACTTGTAGGTGGCTAGAAGTACAAAGTAGGAAGATGATAGTGTCACTAACTGCTTTTTGTAAATTGCAAGGATGGGAGTTCACTGAAATGTTTTCTGCCTGAGTAGAGATACAAGTACAGATAGATGGGGGCAGCAAGAGGCAAGAAGGCTATTTTCCCATCAATCTCTTAATCTTTATTCTGACTCAAGAATCCAAAATTTGTGGGTTCATTACTGGAGGCTTTAACATCATTCAGCTGTGACTAGATAGCATGTGAACATAGAGACAAGTGTTCTTGTCTGTTTCTTGCTTCCTTTAAAGCAGTATCCAGAATGCAATATTTTTGCTATGCTTTTGGGAGAGAAAAATCCTAAACCACCCCAGATTTCATTTTCTGATGCATAGGGAGGAGTATTTTAGCTGCAATAAACTGATGGTCCTACAGAAAACCTAGCATATCAACAAGCTGCACTGTGAAATGCAGTGCAGACTTGGGGATGTCTCTACTAATTCTGAAGGACTCGATTTGAAAATCAGGTGTTACCCAGGTGCCACTGTACAGTGCCCTGCCCTGACTGATAACTGCCACGTTATTTGGGTAAACTGCTCGTCAAGGGTTAACTTGGTAAGTGCATCACCTTAGCAACCAGAACATTAACATACCACAGCAGCATAGTATAGCCAGATTATACTTTGATTTCAGGCTTAGGAGGCTGGTGTGGTGATATATGTGCTATAGTGCTGTGCAGGCTTGGGATAAAAAATAGTGGTAAAGCTAAAGAAGAACCAAATGTAATATTTATTGTGTATCTAATGCCTAGGCACTTGTGGTGACTGGAATGATTTAAAAGCAAAAAAAGTAAAAGTAATACATGAGCCAGAATATATGGGCAGATCACTCCATGTTCTATTTCAATTTCTTTTCCCCACTTTCTTTGATTTTACACTTTATTTCCTCTTGACCATAAGGTATCATAAGCTTTTTGGTAACCCTAATTTTTTCCCGCCACTCATGTGTTTCATCCAATATGTGAAATATTGCATAAATGGAAAATACTTTTAACACCACAAATATGTAGCAAGTGGCAGATACCTGGCAGAGCATAATCTAAGGAAATAAACAGAGCATTTAATCTGATTGACAAATTCCAATTTAATTTTTAGGTGGCTCGATATTTTTCTACATGTGGATCTGTAGTAGTGAGAAAAAACACTGTCAAATGCAATATTGCCACCCCAGACAGCCCTGACTCACCCTGTTTTACTGCCTGCTGCAGTTCTACGTGGATTTTTCATTTAAAGAAAAAGCCAAATGTGATTTTTTTTTCTTCACATTGCTGCTTTTTTATTGGGTTTATGCAGCAAGATTTTGGTAGTGGGGGGCCTACAAGGGTGGCTTCTGTGAGAAGCTGTAAGAAGATTCCCCCATGATGGACTCACTGCTGGCCAAGGCTGAGCCCATCAGTGATGACAGTATGCCTTTGGGATAACACAGTTAAGAAGGAAGAAACCCCCACAAAAACACCATGGGCAATCGCAGCTAGAGAGAGGAGTGAGAAGAAGTGAGAGGAACTCTTCATAGAATCATAGAATCATAGAATCATAGAATCATAGAATCATAGAATCATAGAATCATAGAATGGTCTGGGTTGGAAGGGTCCCGAAGGATCACAGAGTTCTAGTCCCCCTGACGCAGGCAGGGCCACCAACCTCCAGGCCTGGATCTATACAAGGTTGCCCAGGGCCCCATCCAACCTGGCCTTCAGACATGAAGGTAGTGAAGAAGTGTGGCAGGGGGAGGTTCTCCAGGTGCTGAAGCAGACATTTTCCAGCCTCAGCCCATGGAGAAGACCATGGTGAGGCAGGGTGTTCCCCTGCAGCCCATGGAGATTGATGATGGAGCAGATATCCACCCGCAGCCCGTGGGGGACCCTGTACAGGAGGAAGTGTGTGCACCTCATTCCAGAATATGCAAAGAGAAGGTCCCAGCACTGTCTCAATTCCTGCAAGTGCACATGCTGTACACATACTTTTCCCATGTAGGGCAAAATACTGTTTGGCTCCTGTTGACATGCAGCATCTGTGTTTGTGAGGCAGTGGTTCTGCTGACTTGCATGACTCCTGTAAAGGCAAGTGCACTCTGGTGGCAATTTTCCTCGAAGAAAACCCTCCTGGTTTTATTCCAGTAAAAAGAAAGATTAGGGAGAAAAGATTTATGTTTTTCTGAGGGGTAGATAGGTGTAGAGAGAAGTGAATTGCATTTACTTTCTTGCCAGGGTAGGACGGAGGAATAGAAATTTGAAGGCCCAGTGCTTTCAGGTTTGAGACTGGCCTTCTGAACAAGCAGCAGCCTTCAGCTAGCTTGGATACTTTCTCTAATGACAGTCAGACCACTAATCTGATGCTAATTCTCTGCTTTATGTTAATCCTGTGAAAATCTGGCTAAAACTAACCGGACCTTTTATTTTGTATTCAGCTGAAGGTGAATTCCCAGACATCTTGCACTGAGCAGAAAGTTGAACAATGCTGCATTGTTGTACTAACAGGATAGTTCCTTTGAGCATGATCGTGTTATGGGTTGGGTTTGGGGTTTTTTTAGAATTTGTATACATACTTATTTCTTCTATTTTCTCACCTAGTGCTCACTGCAGAAGGGAAGGCCACCATGAGAACTCTTTCACTGTTTCTGGAAAAGAGCCATCTTAATTCTGAGGTTCTAAGCAGCTGCTCTGCCTCCAGTCTTGAAACAGGGAACCAAGTATGGACCAGCACAGCACAGCTGTGGTTTTGATTTTACAGAAGCATTAAAATTGAATGCTTTGTCATGGCTCCTTAGATCATCTACTTAAGAAATGTGATAGATTTTCTGAAATTACTGCCTGTTTCTTTTCCATTTAATGAGTTCCAAAACCTGATATATGTTCCTACTATAGCACCTCTTCCTTGTATGAGTATGTGGCTTGCCATGAACCGTAAAGACAATGGTTCTTGCTGGACTATCTAACAAAGGCAATGGCATGGCTAATCAGTGATGAAGAACTACTTTCACTGCTGTTAGTGTTGCTTAGGCCTTTGACAAAGACATATGAGAGCTGTAACAAAGTTCTTTAGAGTGTAGCATCAGTTTAGTAAACAATGTTATTGGTTATTTGAAACAGTTTAATTTTTAGGAAGCCTGAGTATTTCCTCCCCCGACTCTCAAACCAGTCTTCTACTTTTCCATGTAGTTAAGTTTGCTTTGCACAGAAGCCTCATGAAGAACCATTAAAGCCTAAGTCTGTTTTAAATTACATATTCTGTGAATGTTATCCTGGCATCTCTTGGTTGCAGAGTAAAAGAAATTATGGGTCTGTATTAAGGTAACTCTGTAACTGTCTGTAAGTAGTGAAAGATTCTCATAGGAAAGTGTGATGGAAAGGTGCAGGATAAAACCCCTTTATTTCATGGATGAGTTCAGTGTTTCCTTCCCCTAGCAAGATGTGAGGAACTCAATTTCTGAAGAATTAGGTGCTGCTTAATCAAAGTAAAAACCTAGGAATTGCCTATAGCTGAAAAAAAAAGCTCAATAACTAGATAAATTGCATAGAAAATTGATTATGAGTTCATCTGAATTAACAGGACTGACTGTGTCTTTTTGTTTGTTCAGGAATAGACTTACTCTGGAACAGTGGCTTTATTTTTTTTTTTTTAAAAGCATGTTCCACTGAAATTCATAGCTCTAAGCTGAACCATGGGTTTCTGATTACCACTGGCATGGCTTTATGAATTCATTAGCTGCATTTAATCACACACAAAGAAACCTTGATCTGTGTGATTCACAGCTTCAGCTTTTCATCATAAATTAAGACTGATATCAAGAGTGCAAAGCTAAAATTCTTGAAAAAATAATCTTTTGAGTCTTTGCCAATAACAATGGTTTCCACTCAGATTATCAGCTTTGCCAAACACACAGATATGTTAGGCTAATATTTAGTAAAAAGTGAATACTTCTTTGTATGTGATTTTATTAGAAAATTAGTTGCTTTGAAACATGATTTGGGTCTATACCTGTTCTTTTTCCAGTATTACCCCCAATTACTTTTAAAAAAATTAAAAATGAAGAAAGGTGTGCTAATTGAATGTCTATTTCTTGTTGTTCTTTTGGGAATAGTTCCATTTTTCGCATCTATTTCTTTTTCTATTTCTGAATGCATGCAGTTGCTGTCTGAAGCTCTGTGAACATGCTACACAGAAGGTGTGTATTTTCTTATAAGCCTGTGTCTGAAGTAGGATACACTTGGGGCCTAAAAGCCTTTCCCTAGCAAAAACTATTTAGGCACCTTTTATATTTACCATTGCTCTGATTCTCCCTTTGGCTCTCTACAGTCTGTAGAAGATGTCTGTAGTTCCTCACTGTGTGGAAGAACAGGAATACTTAATTATTTCTACTGTCCAGCCGTTGTGGCAGTAGGTACCTGCTCAGGTGTGAGCTAGACCTGAGCTAGACCACAGATCTGTTTGGTCCAGCATCTTGTCTCTGACAGTGTCAAGATGTCAGAGAACAAGAGCTGGATAAACTCAGATGTATTCTCAACCTTCAAATATCTCACAAGCACCAACTCCGAGTGCTGCAGGAAAATCATCTCTTTTGATCCGCTGTGTTTGACACACCCCAGGACGCCACTTGCCCTCTTGGCTGCTGGGACAGGCTACTGGCTCACACAGAGCCTGCTGCCTACCAGCACCTCCAGACCCCTTTCTGCAGGGCTGCTCTCCATCCATGCATCTCCCAGTTTATACTTGTGCCCAGCATCACTCTGTTCTAGGTGCAGAATCTGGCAATTGGGCTTGTTAAACTTCATCCCATTAATCATTGCCCAGTGCTCCAATCTATCTAGATCCATCTGCAAAGCAATGAGAGGGGATGGTTATCCCACTGTACTCAGCGTTGGTGCCGTCTCACCTTGAATACCCAGTTCTGGGCCCCACCATTTAAGAAGGATGTGAAGGTCCTTGAACACATCCAGAGGATGACAGCAAAGTTGGTGAAGGGGCTGGAAGGCAAGTCCCTGTGAGGAGTGGCTAAGGGCTTTGGGCTTGTCTAGTTTGGAGAAAAAGAGGCTGAGGAGTGACCTCATTCTTCTTTTCTACTGGTTCCTGAGGAGGGCAAGCAGAGAGGGCAGTGCTGAGCTCTTTCTTCTCCCTGAGATCCAATAACGGGGTGGGTAAGAACAGTTCAAAGCTGTGCCAGAGAAGGTTTGGACTGCACATTTGGAAGCATTTCTTTACTGAGAGGGTGGTCACACTCACATAATCTCCCAGCCTGTACTGATGATGAGGATTGCCTTAACAACACAGGTGCAGGACCTTGCGCTTGGCTTTCTTGAACCTCATGAAGTTCACATGGGCCCACTTGTCCAGCTTCTCCAAGTCCCTCTGGATGACATCCTACCCTTCTGGCGTGTCAACTGCAGCACTCAGCTTGGTGTCATCTGAAAACTTGCTGAGGGTGCAAGGTTGCACTCAAACTCATTGATGTCATTGATAAAGATATTAAATACTACCAGTCCCTGTATGGACCCCTGACAGACACCACTTGTCACAGATCTCCATCCAGATATCAAGCCATTGATAACTACTCTCTGGTTGTGACTATCCAACCAATTCCTTATCCACTGTACAGTTCACTCATGAAATCCATATCTCTCCAGTTTAGAGAGACAGGACTGTGAGGAGGCCTCTGTTAAAGCCTTTACACAAGTCCAGACTGATTACATCCATCACCCTTCCTGTGTCCACTGTTGTGGTCACCCCATCATAGAAAGCCACCAGGTTGGTCAGGCAGGACCTGCCCCTGGTGAAGCCATGCTGGCTGTCTGGAATCACCTCTGTCTTCCATGTGCCTTAGCATAGCTTCTTGGAGGGATTTGTTCCATGATCTTCCCAGGCACAGAGGTGAGGCTGACAGGTAGTTCCCCAGGTCATCCTTTTTGCCCTTTTTAAAAATGGGCACAACGTTGCCCTTCTTCCCGTCACTGGGGATTTCACCTGACCACTGTGATTTTTCATATTTGATGGAGAGTGGCTTGGTAACCACATCAGCCAGTTCCCTGAGGATGGATGCATCTCATCAGGCCTATTAGACTTACATATGTTCAGGTTCTTCAGGTGGTCATGAACCTGATCTTCCCCTACAGTGGATGGGGTTTACCCCCTTGTGCCCCATCTTGCTGCTCACTGACCCAGGAGTGGGGGTGAGGAGAGCTGTTGCTAGTAGAAGACTGAGGCTAGGAAGTTGTTGAGTACCTCAGCTTTCTCCTCATCCATTAAGATGAGGTGAACACTTTCATTCATGAGGGTGGGTACGCTTTCTTTCACCTTCCTCCAAAATCTACCAGTTTTGGTTGAGATAGAGTTAATTTTCTGCATAGTGGCTAGTATGAGATGATGTTTTGGACTTGTGCTGAAAAGAAGTGTTGATAATATGGGGATTTTTTTATAATTTTTTGAGCACTCTTTACACATAGCCAAGACCTTTTCTATCACAACACACCATCCCACCAGCAAGAAGTTGGCAGGTGACAGAGCTGGAAGAGCTGACCCCAACTGACCAAAGGGATATTCCATACCATATGCCATCCTAATCATCATATAAGGGGCTGGGAGAAGAAGGAGGAAGGGGAGACACATTCAGAGTGATGGCGTTTGTCTTCCCAAGTAACCGTTACACATGACAGAGCCCTGCTTTCCTGGAGATGACTGAACACCTGCCTGCCTATGGGCAGTGGGGAATGAATTCCTTGTTTCGCTTTGCTTGCACGTGCAACTTTTGCTTTCCCTACTGAACCATGTTTAGCTCAGTCCATGAACTTCTTCACTTTCAGTCTTCTTATTCTCTCCCCCATCTTGCTGGGGAAGAGTGAGCAAGTGGCTGTGTGGTGCTTAGCTGCCAGCTTGGGTTAAACCATGACAGAGAAGCAGGGAGAAATTGCTTCCTGTTTATCTATTCCTATACTTCCTGTTTATCTATTCTTATACACAGCTTTTTGAGACCTCTGACACATCCTTCCATGGTTGTCTCTTTTCCCAGCTGAAAAGTTCTAATTTTTTCTGTTGGTTTGGGTTTTTTGTTGGGGTTTTTTGGCGTGTGTTGTGGTTTGTTTTGTTTTGTTTTTCTTTCTTTTTCTTTTGGAAGCCATTGCATGTTCATTATCATTGTCCTTCTCTGAACTCTCCCTGGACTGAAAAGGAACTCCAGTACTGCATTTGGTGTTCAGTCATGATCATGCACAATTTCAGAATGATAGCATCCATTTTGGTCTTTAATCCTTTCCTAATAATACCTAGCATTCAGTTTGCTTTTCAACCACTACTAAGCCTTGAGTTGGTATCAACCCCAAGAGCATATTCCAAAGGCTGGAAACGCATTGTTCTGTATGAGGCTATAGGACTTTTTCCCCCATGTTGCTGTAACTGTAATAAAGCTACTTTATTTCTCTGCAACCTCATGAGAAAGCTCAGACATGCTTGGTTTTTGTTTTTCTTTTTCAAGGGCTGAAAGTCAACTGTAGGAGAAAATCAGAGAGGAAACCTTAAGGGCACAAGAACTGAGTTTAAGCTGGTTTTCTATTCTGTAATCTCCAAGGGGTGTCATATTATAAAGTCTGGTTTTTTGCTTTGTTGGTTTTTTTTTTCTTTCCCCTCTCAAAACTCAGAACTTTTGTTATGCATCCATGACACTAAATGGTGCCTATGGGCAGCTGTCAATCTTTTGTTGCATGTTCATGCATTAAGTTTTATGTACTGTTAGAGGTGAAATGGTGTCATTGAGAGTATACAATCTTCCTTTCTAGTGATTTGGATACAAAACCCCAGAACAAGAGGAAGGAAAATGAATATTTAAAAACCTCACAGGATTTAGGCCATGTTAGCAAAACCTCTGCTGAGCATTCAACCTTGTCCACTTCAACCTCTGCTCTTTTATAATGGCTAGGCCTTCAGATCTGAACTCCATTTTGTGTTCAGCCTTGCTCTGAGGTACAGCTCTTGCATAAATGACAGATTTTGTGCCTGGAATGTCAACAAACTTGGAAAATAAGCTCTTATTTTGAAGAAGACAGACACATGAAGATGACAGGTGTGTTACTGGGACTATTCCTACACTCCTAAAAGCACGTCTGCTTTATCAAAGCCCCATCCATGCTACAGAAGTGTACTTTTAAAGTGTGGAGGAAGGAGGGGAAAATAGAAGAGAAGACAAAAGGGTTTTTTGGCTTCTGAAGGCAGATAGATTTTTATAAAATCTCATAAATATCTCTGTTCCCAGTGTATGGACTTAGAGATTTTTTTTTTCTATTCCTGCTTACAGACATCTGCTCAATTTTCTTGTGGGAATTCTGGGATTTACAGCCATCTGCTTCTACTGTAGCATATCTACAACAAAGGGAATTTTCTCAACTAACAAGTAAGAATCTTTGAGTAATACAAAGGCACTGTTAGGAACACATGCTACTTTTTTTCCTTTTAACCTTAGTCAATACTTTTTTCAGTCTGTTTAGATTACACCAGTGTACTAAAACAAACTCAATAAAGTGTTGAGCACCTCATGAAGGGAGTCAAAACTTCAGGTGTGCTGCCATCATGCACTTCTGTATGAGAAAGTTGCTGAATTCTGCAACCTAGTAAACATTAATAAATTCAGGGGGGTTGTAATGCAGGCTTATTTATTTCAACAAGTCATGGGCAGCAGGCAGGGGAGTACATGGCTTTTACAGCAGAAAGCAAACCAGGCCCAACCTGCCTAGGAAGCAGAAGGCATCTGGTAGCTGTATAGCTGTCTGTGTTCTAATTAAGCCTAGCTGGTCAGCATGAAGTATGAAGCTAACAGGGCTAGACAGTTTCTGAAGTGAGCCTGTCTCTGCAATAATCAGAGCAGGCATCCTTTACAACAGATTTATGAGCACTGTGTTGTGCATTAATTTCCTATCATTGGTAAGTACTAAATATAATGTTGAAAGGGTCAGTCTTCTCCCATTCCCCCTCCTGCATTATTGACAGTGCTTTGTATTATGTGAATAATCATATTACATTTCCAAGATACAATCTTTCCCTGAGCACTAAATATCTTCAAGGATTAATTCTGGGACTGATCTCCATTAAAAGTATGTAACATATGCATTATATATATACTTAATGAATGGAAATTAAGCTGGAAGTTACTGTCAATACAGAGGACATTAAAAGAGAATAGCTAAGACGACCTACAATACTCAAAGTGATAAAAAGAGTATATCATACAAAGTCATGAACAAGAATCTCTGCCACGCTCTAGGTATTTATTAAATAGAAGCTATGTATATACTCATTAAATGATTCTGATTCTTGGAAGCAACTTTAAGCAACTACATCTAGACATGTATTTCCACTGGTCACATACAGGACATCTGTCAGCCTTGTAACATAGATTATAATGAGTTTGATACTGCATTTGGGGAAGTTATCTTTCATCACTGTATGCCCAGGTGGGATTTGTTTGAGATTGTGCTATTGCTCCAGAGTATCCCAGTGCTAAAACTCTACATATGGTCCTTTTACAGATCTACCTCTATTATAAGTGACACTAGTTCCACCACAATAAAAGGACCACCTCAGAGACAGGATGTGCCTATTCTACTCAGAAACAGGCATACAACCTAGAACTTTGAAAGTAACTATTCACTTCTGAGGAGTTAACTGAGATTTTTTTTAAAATCACTGACTTCTTCAAAGATCTGTTGTTCTATTACCCACAAGACCACCCATAAATCACTAATAATTTAAAAATCTTGACCACTGTTATTCATAATGTATCTTCCTCTCTGTCCACACAAAACCTTCTTAAATTACTGAATTATGGCAACTGGCACAGCTTGTCAGTCAGAAGATTGTTCACTCTGAAGTCACTTAAAAGCAGTGATGTTGGCCAGTCAGTCTCGAAAATACACAGGAGCCTTTCCCAGTTGTATTAGAGCTAGAATATTTGATAAATTTCCTGTCTAAGCTCTTTGGTGTTGGATCTGGGGAAAGGAAATAGGAAAAGTGACCTTTTTACTGCACATACAACAAACAAAATTGTTTAGGAGTGAAATGGCATGCATCTGTTTCAATAAACAAAACAAGACAATTTAAAAGGGAAAAAAAAGGCCCAAAAGAATTAGAAGCACTGTTAGATGAGACAAGTCCAAGATGCTGCTGGGATCCATACACATGCACACAGACCCTGACACTGAATTCTGAGTGGTTGCTGGAGATTAACTGTCATTTCAAAACTACTAAAGTTGTCCATGCAGATCCACGTTTAATATCCTACTGAGATGCATTTAAAACCCATTAGCAAGATAATATTCATATCCCTCATAGAAAGGACATGAAAAGAGTAGAATTTTAAAGGAGGAATCCTCACTGATTTTGCTGGGAGCTTGCCTAAGGACAGAGAAAACATTTTACCATCTCTGTCAGTACTGCTGAATGGGGCCAAAGGGCCAATCCTTTGTAGCAACCAAGAGTTGGCAAAGAAGCAAGCCCTTGAATTCCTTCTTCTCAGGGGAGCCTGAAAGCTGCTGCCCCTACCCAATTTTGCAGTGTTTTTCAGTGTAAATCCATTTACTATAGCTTTCTAATGTTGGAACATTCTATTCAAGATCTGTCTCAGGAACAGGTCAAAATATGAGGTCACACATCTTCCCCTAGTTGCGTCTGAATGCTTCTTAATATGTTTTACTGAAATATTTTGGGCCTGATCCCTTGCTGGTGATCAGAACCTTTTAATTACTCTAAGCAAGGGAGGTTTGACTCTCTTACTGGTTTGCTTCTGATGCACCAACTCAATAGAAGAGGGTCTCTTATACTTTAACCAATTTATTTGCTGTCATAGTAAGGCCTACTCATCTCCCTAAAACCACAGACAACTTACCCTCTCCTTAGTTTATCAGTACATCACTTCTTATCCGCTATTCCTAACTACAGCAATTTCTGGGGGAAACATTTTTCTAACTGATTTTCCTACTTTGTTCTTATGTTCCTTCAGTGCTTTTAATTATTGAGCTATCTTAATGTTATGATCTCATTTACTTTCTATAACCAGCATCCTTCCCTCACCACTGTTTTAACACTTCTCTGACAGGGACTTAATTTATCCAGTTGGATATATTTCTTCCAATTATTCTTGCCCATCTGAGTTTCTGACATAAGAAACAAAACAACATTCCTTCCCTCAATCAAAGTAAAACCAACTGCAGGAGCAATCTGGAATTTCATTTTATGAAAGTGCAAAGAGAAAATTGAAAATTTAGTGTTATAGCTGTTAGACTGCAAAATGTTCTTGGGCTGTTACAGAAACATAAAACATGCCCTTGACACTAGAGCTGCACAAAAAAATTGTTTATGTGGCTGTTTTTCTGTTTGACCATTCAAATCGGAATGGCCAGACCCAACAACGGAACCCTACAAAACAAAACCGAAGTGTCATTTTGTTTAGAAATGTATCAGTCCAACCCAAGGAGCTTAAAGAAAAACAAAAGGGAGAGAAGGCTATCTTTTTGGAATCTGGTGCGGGAAGGGTGGGAAGTGTGTTCTCTCTCCCCTTTTTCCTGCAGTCCAGAACCACAGGAGTTGTACAGGATTTGGGATTAAAACCATAGCTGTGGGCAAGACAGTCTTGACTTCAAGAGTTTCACTTAATTTAATGCCATTTTAAAAAAACTAAGTTACTGATTTGGATATTGAAAAAAACCCTAAGATTATAAATAAATAAGCACTTACAGAAACACCTTCCCCTTTTCCAAGGCTCAACTTCAGTTCACAGAATCACTAGGTTGGACAAGACCTTTGAAATTATCAGGCACAACCAATTCTCCTCCATGTACTCTTCCTCCGTGTCTGTTCTCAGTTCTTCATTTTCACTGTGACTTAGGTTCAATTCCCTCTTGATTCTCTCTGTAAGGCAACGACAGGTGGTGCTATAGGCTATAATCACACTTCAGGGAGCAGTCTCCCACAAGTCTGCTCAAACACTGTAAACAGGGCAGCCTAAAAGGCTCAATTTTCAAACCTGTCACCGCCCTCTGTTTTTCTACCAGAGATGGTAGGTCGCTCCTTGGGTCGAGGCTTCCCTTCCCTTCCCTTCCCTTCCCTTCCCTTCCCTTCCCTTCCCTTCCCTTCCCTTCCCTTCCCTTCCCTTCCCTTCCCTTCCCTTCCCTTCCCTTCCCTTCCCTTCCCTTCCCTTCCCTTCCCTTCCCTTCCCTTCCCTTCCCTTCCCTTCCCTTCCCTTCCCTTCCCTTCCCTTCCCTTCCCTTCCCTTCCCTTCCCTTCCCTTCCCTTCCCTTCCCTTCCCCCTCACTGTTGACAAACCCTTCCTTACTCCTTCTCTTTCCAGCTCACTGCTGACCTAGCAGCAGCCTCAGTGGCTCAGCTGGCCCACACCATCCTGGGCTCAACTTCAGTACAACCTGCCTTCCCCCACATCCATCTAGGCCTACACCTCCTGGTTGTTCCAGCACCTTCTACACTCTCCAGAAAGGGAACAGGCGGTGTTTTCCCTCTACCACATCCTGCTTCTTTACTTGGTTTTGGTTAGGTTTTTTTCCCTTTCCCATACCACTGCCCCATCCTCCCCAGGGCGTGGCTGCTTCCATGTGCAGCGGCACCACACTCGCTCTCCTCAGGTGTCCCGGCCGCCTCCTCTGATTGGCGGCGGCGATGGGTTTCGCCAGTCGCGACGGCAGCTGTAACTGGCTGTGGTGGGCAGGAGTTAGCACGAAGCCTCCCCATCACTGCACACCTCTGGTCCCTGTGTTTCATGGTGGGGCTCTGGGTGTGGATACCACAGTACCGGACACCACTTCACTGGCAGGAAACACCTACCTGCTCGTTGCTCCAGGGGCGGTGAACCACATGTCGTGTCTGTAGTCGCTGGAGGTGTCTCTTCCTTCATGGTCCAGAGAGAATGAGAGAGAAACTGAGGGAGCTGTCAGCCAACCAAGAGTGGTGCGGGGCAAGACATGGAAAACCCTCACAGAAAGAAAAAGGTAAAGCTCAATGTAGAGAACCGTGCATACAGTCAAAGGTCTAGAAAGGGAACCACTAGCCAGCAGTAAAAGGAGTGTGGGAACATTTTTTTTTTCTCCCCTAAAAGAGAGAAAATCTTGAGGAACAATCTGTGCTTGTGTTATCCCTCTTGCAGTTTGGTAATTATTTTTTTTTTTCTTGTTACAGTTGAAGTAGCTACAGTAGGAGGCATGGATTTGGAATACGTGCAATGCCTGTCTAACATCCCATCAGGGTTGATCTTAGTGGTGGTATTCTTAAATAGTTGTTGTCAGAGTCTTTGTGCCTCATGTTGGGTCTCAGAAGAGGATTGTCGTGGTTTAGCCCCAGCCTGCAGCTGAGCACTACACAGCCTACTCACCTTCCCCCCCAGCCCCCTACAAGGGGATGGAGAGAATGGAAAAACTACCTTGAGAAGTTACTCTCATATACCAAGTCCCAAACACAATGCTATACCAGCTACTAGAATGAAAATTTAATTCTATCTCAGACGAAACTAGGACAGATAGCAAGATACTTTTCTCACTAGGCCTATGTATTGTCGGTAGCTCCTAAGTGATTCCTACTACTATGGACTTCAGTATGAACTGCAAGTAGTTCTGTGCAATTTCGTTCTGTCTCGACTCTGAGGGGCAATGGCAAACTGTTTTCTTGACTTGGCTGGCAACAGAATTGGATCCTTACTTAGCAAGTAAGTAGTAGTCTTTTACTTTTCACTCTTACTGATCCTATTAGCCTTCTTAGCAATTCATGAATATTTATACAAACATAGAAGCTACACCGTTCACTCAGTTCACTTAGAAAGTTGTACTAAATTGGACATAGTTCAGTGATTTGCAGGCATCAATTATGGCGTGTTTTTAGCTCCATGAATTTAAGCTGAATAAATCTCTAAGTGGCGTGCTTTAGCATCTCCTTTCTGGTTTTAGTTCAGTTGCCTAAAAGTGGACTTGCTGTGGCAAATTCTAACTTACTTAATGAGAAAAATCAATGCTGTCCTGTAGGGAGTCTCCAAGGACTGGAAATAGAATAAGTTTTAGGCCTGCAGCAGGTTTTTGCTTCTGTTGGAATAGATTACTTTTCTAATCCTGGTATCTTTTTATGTGAAGGATTTCAGAAGTCTCATGACAGTATCCAAATTGGGTGCTAGATCCTTAAGCATGTGAGGAAATGCCATATGTCGCTGACTGAGGGCAACAATTGTGACTGTGACTCTAAGCCGTTCCTGTACCTCCTCATCCTTGTGCATTTTTGAGTCTAAATTGCCAGCACCACACTGAATGGTTCCTCGTGCATGCAGCACTTGGATTAATACTACCTTCTATCAAAGCTGCATTGATTTGAATGCAGCTTTAGAAAATAATGTTATTTCTCACACATGTGGACTGCAGGCTGAAGCTTGTAACGTGTGTCAGGCAAACATAAAGCCACGTTACAGGTGTCATTTCCTGACAGGTACTGAAGGTACCCACTCCGCCACATGCATACTGCAAAAATAGCAACAGCAGTTCCCTACATCTGCGCTGTAGTGGCCTTTCTGCTGTTAGACATGCCCCTTATGTCTGCCCAAACACCTCTCCCATATGTAATTTTTGCTGGGCTCTGCTCTCCTGGACACAGGTTTTTGCCACAGATGGTGCTGAGTCATTGCCTGTGAGTTGTGCTTTGGAGGTTTTCATTTGGTGTGCGAATCTTCTGCTTAACTGCTGGGGCTGAGCTAAAGCGATTAAAACTACACAATTAAAAAGAAGGGATAGCTGGGAATGCAACCCACAGAAACTAGCCTGCTACTGCAGTGGTTTCACAGTTGACTGCGTTAAGTGGATATCTGACACAACAAATGTTGCTTTGAGCTCTGTTCTCTGCTGAGCCATGGCAGTGATTCCATGGAGGCTTGCTTGTGGGTCTTTAAAGACTTCTGATTAGAAAAATTAAAATAGCAATGTTCTGACTACTCAGAATCTGCCTTTGCAGAAATGAAAGAACAGGGTGAAAACTAACAGGGAGGGGGAAGATGCTGAGGCTGCTGTAGTTGCTGTTTTTCAGCAAGCTTACCAACTCTGTCATTCTCTTGATCTGTAAGAGGGGTGAAATCCTAAAATGCAGGGAATTTTGAAAGTGTTTGTTGTGGCTGTGGTTCACAGATTAAAACTGATCTTCAGGGGGGGAACTGTGAAATGGTTATCCAAAGAGGAAAAAAGAATAAGAAAAAAAAGAAATGGACATTCACATCTTTCCAGGAACCCAAACTTGCAAACTGGTAATGTGCCAATGTTACCACCACAGTAAATATGCCAAAGCCTGTCCATTCAAATTTAACTTTGCAAAACCTCTGAATAACTATACAGAAGGTTTAGGAGAGGCCATGGTCACAGAAGGGAATTCAGCACAGAGGCTGAAGGAAGCATTAGCTGGGGAAGATGAAGGAGTGAGAGGTGACAGTGTGTCTTGATGTTCTGAAAGAGTAAAGCAGCAGGAGCGCTGCAGATCAGTTCTAAAGGGAAGGAAAAAAACCCTTGAAAATTCAATTTATTTTACTTGTTCAATTAATTTAACTTACTTTTACCTTGGTGTTATTAGCAATAAATTTTAATCTCATCCTTTCCAAGGTCACAGCGTATCATTACTCTCGATAAGAATCCAGGTCTAGGCATTGAAATTTTCTCTACTTGTCCTGTCACAGCTGTTACAGGATGACTTTCCTATGGACCGTTGCAGGGAGTGTAGTGGTGCCACTTGAAATAATCTCCTGCTATATCACAACAGATGGAAGACTGGAAGACTTTCTGACCCTAATAGATAGTAGCTTACATGCAGTATTGACTGAGATACTGCAGCACTGTTTTGATATTAAGATGAGAAATAATGGGGTTATTAACCTGAGAAAAGAATTCTTGTCAGCCTAGTGCACAAAAAGTACATTACAGACAGGAAAACAAAAGCTGTCATTTTACAGGGAAAGGATTGCTGGAAACAATTCAATGTTGTTACTTCTTTTGTAGTGAAGTAGATAACGGTAATCATTTTGCCTCTTTTTAAGTCATCATTGCCTTTGCACCTATTCTTAATTATGTATTTGGAGCCTGGGAATCTATCTGATGAACATTGAAACTGTCACTTCCATTAGTGGCAGCTGGAACTTATGCCACTTTCACAGTAAGCTTACCTCAGTATTCATTCAAAAAGGATGTAGCACTTTTAGCAAGGAGGATGTGGAGAAATTTGTCTGAAGCCGGAATTTTAGCAGCTTAGTGTGTCTGGGTTGATGGATGCTGGATTGCTCCTAACCTGTCAGTACGGTGAGGACCCAAAAGTGTGCTGTAGTTTCTCCCCTCACCCACACGTATATTCACAAAAGGATATGTGGGTGAAATGGTGTGAGGAAAAGCAGTGGAAAGCTATTTCAAAGTCATACCATAGACGGTCCATCAGTTGCTAGAGTTATTTAAGGAAGTGATGACATAAATGCTGCTTTTGGCCTCTGATCTTTTAATGCAGGCGCCTTTAGACAGACTTTAACCTTCTTCTTTTTCAGTGTGTGTACTTATGTGTGTTTTGCTCTTCATCTACAGTCACTTAGAGAGTTCTTTCATCCATGGAGTGGCAGTCACTACTTCCTTCCAGAAAGCCTAAAGGAAGATCCATTGCCATGAGCTTTTGGACCTGCGCACATGATAGTAGAAAAATCAGATTGTAGGAGGGGACAGAGGGCTTAAAACTAATTAGCTTTCTTGAAAAAGCATCTTCCAGGGATTCCTAAATTAGATATACAAAATGATCTGTTTTACGAAAAATGAGGCTTCTGTGATTACTTACAGCTAGCTAACTCTTTGGTCTTAGAGATGTAGTAGCAGGGAAGCCTTGCCAGATGGAACACAGGGTGGGTGAAGTCTTCCTTTTCCCTGTACTGGGAAATGGACTGAGGCAGCAGAGAAGAGCACTTCAGTTAGGCAAAGAGAGCCTTGGCACGGCATTTAAGATAGTTGTTTTTCTTTCAAGTTTCCTGGCAAAACTAAATACAGCGGAGGGAAATAATATTTTCTGACAGTTTTTGGGCTAAGTTCACAATTACACCTCCAGTCTTACGGCAGTGCAACTGATGGTTTCCAGCAGTAGGGTAGTGTAAAAGTCAAAGAGTTAAGTGATAGTATATAATGACATAATTTAAGTTTTCAAAAATGTTGTAGCTCTTTAAGGTAGAGGGATATTCTGGAGTGAAGGTTGCCTGATAGTCTTGTCCTCAAACGTACATGATGTTGTATATGATGCATGGCTGAATAATGTGGCCCACCAACTCTGGTTTATTATCAGTTTCTTTCTCCACACTGCTATTTTTAATGCAGTCTCAAGAACCACTGGGGTTTTTTCAGTGTTATGTTCCTTAGCTTACCTCCTTCGAGCAACCTGCTCATACCCCTGAATTTATCATCTAGGTGTTTGTCAATGTAGATGTTTGAATTTAAATTTCCTTAAAGGTAGAGGGTATGGAGAGCAATGGAAAGGAGGAGAGCTCTGAGGAATTACATCATGGAGAACAATACAGACTGGCACAAGGTCAGGTTGCTTCGGTGTATTGCAGACCATGGTCGTGTGACCTGGTGTAGGGCAGGAAGGATGTGATATGTTTCTTGACAGTGTTTCAAGCCTGTCCTGTGTTTTGGAAGATGCTGGAAAGTCAGATAAGGTTCTGTATTTTGGAAGCAGGGTTGTGAATATAGGTGTCTGGCATTATTTCTTCCAGGTTTTCTATTCTCTCCCGTCTTCCACCATTTTCAGAGTGTTTTGTTTATGCAGTCTGTGTAGGTTTTCTGTCCCGCACCCGATGACCTTTCGAGGTCCCTTCCAACCCCTACAATTCTGTGATTCTGTGATCTCAGTCTGAGGAAAATGCTTTAAAATTGCCAGCAATTCTCTGGGGGTTTGAGGGGAATTGAGGCCTTTTTGCTCCTATCGGGGATTTAGTATCTTCTATCAATTGGTCTAGAAGTCCCAGGGTATCCTAATATGGGTTAACCTTGGCAATAGCAAGCTGGTTGCTACCTTTTTCATTCAGCTCTTCCTTAGGGCTCTCTCTTTTTGAGAAAGCCTTTTGGAAAACAGTTAGCCAAAGTAGCTCACTCACGCTATGTGAGGACAGGACCTTAATCTAGTGGAGATTTTAGTTTTGCTCTTGGGGAACATCTTGAAGAAATCTAAGCCATTCTTACTTAAGGAAGCTTATGCTTTCACCTGACTATTACCAGGCTAATGATGAATTGTACCTTGTTGGCAGCCATGTATCTGTCATGAAGCACTCTCCTTAGACAACTAAAGATATCTGGTATCTCTTGTAATCCTTTTTTCCCCCCCTCCTTTTGAAGCAAGGACACCTTTCACAGCACAATTGTCTCATTATGGAGTCTAGTCATTATTGCATATTTTGAACTATTTTAGGGTAACAATGTGTAGCTTTTCACTCACTATTTTGTTAATATAAACTGTGGCAAACATGTAGTTTCTTCAAAGGCCAGCAGGTTGTTTGTTCTCCCTGTTCCCAGTCTGGCTTTTATTATTACAATGCTTTTAACTGCTTTAGACTTCACAGATGATAGTAGCATCAAGACTTGGTAGGTAGCTGGTGAGAAAGCACCCTTCTCTTCATCACCCCCCCTTTCCTCCCTTCCTTCTCTGCAGGCTTTACTGTATACAATTTGTGTACATCTTTATCCATATTCTGTGTCTAGGGAAGTGCTTTTTAAGTAAATACAAGGTGATGCAGCAATATTTTTAGAAAGCAATTATTAGCTAATTTTTGGAGCACTAGACTGAAATTCAAGAAATCTATACTGCCTATGACTATACAGAGTGGTTTACAGTGAAGCTTTACAAAGAAAGTTGTAACACTGATTATCCATTCTTTATTGTGTTATATTTTAGAAAAAGTGGTCTCAGTTTTAAAATTGAGAGAAAGGTCTTTCCAAGAACTCTCTTTGGGTCCCAGGGGTCAAATTGCTGCATTAATTTTTGTATCATTGCCAATATCAGAAATTTCCACAGGCAAAGTTAGATAGTTATCCCATGCTTCCACATATATGGGCCTGATTATACTAATGAAAGCCTCATCTACCTGGTATACAGGGATTTACCCATGATGTTGTTTATTCTGCGTACTATGCTTTTGTGTTTGGAAGAATTAGCTGCCTATAGCCTTGCACAAAGAAAGATAGAGTTCAAAGAGTATCCTGGGCACACTCTGTTCCCCAACTGATGACTTGAGCAGCTGCTGTGAGTACTTAGCAGGTTTAAATCATTGCTGAAAGGCTTACTTGAATGCAGTTGGGGTGTTATTAAGATGTACTAATGTATTATGGTTTTCATTGTGTGGTACCAAGGTGGATGACTGTAACTTCTATGTACCTGCTTTATGTCCTGTGCCAAACTGAGAAGACAGAACAACTTCTCATTTTAGCAGAATTTATTTGAGCTAGAGCATAGGGTAAGGCCTTAAAAATACCAAAGTGGTCTCTGTATGCAAAAGACATCTTGTGAAGAGCAGCAACATGAGAAAGCCTGTCAGGGTGCAATAACCTACTTTGAAATTGTGCCCTGTTTCACCTGTCACTGTGACTGTGAGTCTGCACATAGGCACTTCATCATCTTCAGTGGGATTGGTGTTTATGGAGAGTAACTGTCACAGCAGTTGAAACTGAGGTAATGTGGTGATGTGTCAGGATTTATATATTCAAAAAACAAACCATGGTTTCCTTACATTTAGATACGTTGACTTTGCTGCACTTACAGTCGTAGAAAGCACTAGAAAGAGCCAGTTCAGCAAAGATGATTCTGACTGTTCTTGGAAAGCAGATATGCAGAGTGATCAGATGCACATAGAATAATTGTCTTGCATGGAGACTGAAGGGTAGGCTTGCTGATGGGGAGGGTGTAGCTAAATGTTCAGACTGTTCTAGCACTTGACCTACGCAGTGCTTGTAACCGGAGACATGGGACTGTGCAACCTTCTGGTGCTTCAAGAGGGCAGCGTGCCCCATCCTCTGAACTCAGAGATCTCTGGGTCTTGGTGCATGTGAACATGGAGTTGGATTAGTTAGGAGAGGAAGTGTAAGTGTGGTGTTGCCTGTTTTGTTTGCAGAAGGGCAGGTAACATGTTTGTGCTTTGCCTGTTTGTTTGGGGTGGAGAGCTAAGGTGAGTTTAGAAGTAAGCCTCACTGGAAGGACTGTCTGGGAGCTTACCTTGGAGAAGGCAGGAGGTTGATGCCTTGAAGCTATTTTAATAAGGAAGACATTAATAAATGATAAAGTGATGCTTTGCAGTAGAAACCAATCTCCTGTTATAAATTCTCTAAGCTACTATATTTGGGAATATAAACACAATAGAGTACTTAATTTTTTTTGTTTGTTAATAAAGGAATTTTACTCAAGAATTCCTTTTTGTGTTTTTTGAAAGTCCTGTCAACTCTTGCTATTTCTTGGAAGCTGTCGTTGTAGCAGGAAAGACCGTTTTTCTGCTAGAGATGGTAGAACAGTTGTTGGCTGTAGAAATGAGAGGTTGTGGTCTTAACAGTGATTTCTGTAGCATAAGCAGTGGTATTTTGAGGGGAAAAAATAGAATAGGGACAGACAGTTCTTTGCCTTTCTTTTTAAAGAATGTCTGTTCACTCAAAAACACTCTAAAAACATCATAAGTGAATATAATGATTCTTTTTTCTTTCCTCAGTTAAGTAATAGACCTTAGATTGAGAGCTGTGTGGGAGTAGGGTCACAGGGTTCACTTGGTAGATCTGTGTCTAGGAATAGTGATCACTTAGTAACTGCATGAAAGAAGCAATGGTAGGACAAGCCCTTGGGGCATTCATTTGGAAGAACAAAAATGAGTGCCTAATGTTTGAGAGCCTGAGAGATCTCCTTATTTAAATGGCATAGATCAGAATCTTCAGGGCTGATTGACTCTTTCTGGTCATGCATGAGATAGACTGTTTCACATGTTAAAGAAGAATTGATGTTGTTTAGTGATTCTACAGAATGTGTAGAGGAAAAACATATGCAGTGACTAAGCTTCATACTTGCTTTTATGGAGTCAGATATCTGTAATGGAGCGTCACATTTGTTTTAGGCTGTTGCTGATAATTTCTGTGTATCTTCAATGAACTGGTCTGTAGCTGTCTCCTCACGGTCTATACTGAACCTCACTTAGTTCCTTTTCACTGAAACAGTGGAGGAGTGCTTGGGCAGGCACTGAGAGCAATACACTTTGAGTCCCTTGCCAAAGGATCTGCACAACTTCCAGCTCCTGATGCATAAAGGAAGAGGTCAGTCTAAGCTGGCAACCTGACACACCCTTGGTATTCTGTTTCAGGATTTCCAGATATTGTAGAAATAGGACAGAAACTCTGGAAATGCTGGAAGGAATGGTCTGAAAATTAATGCTTGGATTCTAATTTGAAAGGAAACTTGTCTTGCAGCATGAATAGCTGTGTTAGTTAACTATTTACATAATGCTAGTTAAGTTGAAGTCCTACTGCATGTATGTACTCCTAAACTGTTCAGTTCAGTGTAGATGAAAGGTACACAAATAGAAGTATGCTGAATTTAGATGTTAAACTGCCTTACATGCATTATGGAGGGGAGGAAAAAATACATGTGAGTTTTTGCACTTGGCAAAACTGCAATAGAGTTGTTTTATATAAACCCTTTGTCCTGGTTCTCCCCAAATAGCTAGCCCAGGTGAGCTGAGTTATCCCAGGCTGGTCCCACACCACCTGACATCACTCCCCCATAAAAAGGGGCTGGCTGGGGAGGAGTATGGCTGGGTGACTCTGGAGTGGTTTGAGTGTGGAGGTAATCTTTAAGTTGTTGTAGTACTTTGTGTGATGGGGGAATCTGTGAGGTGCTCTGTGTTATCACCTGGTTGTGAGTGTAATTTGCCATGGGCTGTTATTGTTCCCCTTTCCTGGTGTTTCTGTCTGCTTCTGCTCTGGGACTGAGTGAGCAATGTGATGCTCAGCCACTGCTTGGGATTGAACCACCACACCATTGCTTGTCAATGTTTAATTTAGGTAGTGCTCTTTTGTACTGTATTCCCTCTGATTTTGTTGCACTGGGCCTGGGTTAGTAGAAATCTGAAGTGTTAGGGGTGGGTTTTTTTCCCCTCTGATACCATACACAGGTTTAAATTGCTGTATGAAGACTGGTTGGTTTAATTGTGAGATTATAGAAGTACTATGCTTGTCTGAATAAAGCCTTGGTGGGTAAATCAGCAGGATTTTTCTTACTGTGTTTTGTGCCTGAATCGGTTTGTCAAATTGCATATTCAAGAGTCTGGCTAAATGCCTGAGATTAAAGTATGATAGCATATAGCCCAAATTTAGTGAAGGGAGATATCTTCATGTCTGTTGTGACTTCTACTCTCTCCCTGACCCCCACCTCTTGATATCTGGTTGGTATTCCTAGAACCTCGGTCGCTAGCCACTGCTTAAAGCAAGCGGGGCTGAAGCAGGAGACTTTTCTTTTGCAACAGCATCTTTAATTAGTTCTTTGGTCTGAATCATTCATGGGCATTCAGTGGCTGCTTTGTAAAAGTAATTGGTTATTAGATATCTGTAGAAAATGGAAGAACTCTGGAAAAACCTTATTGAACAGACCTTAATGTTCATAGAGGTGTTACTGAAGTCAGACAGCAGCTGTTGGACAACAAAAAGGCAAACTGCTTATAGTACCTCATGCACATGAGGTTGCTGAGGTGAGGGAGTGAGGCCAGCATTTCATATCAATTACTGTTGAAAGAATGATGTTGTACAGGTAGAGTAGATGACACCAAACGCATAAGACTTTTACTCTCTTCTGATACTCAAGAGCTATGGAGCTGTATATAATTGTTAGTATTATGGCTGGTATACATTTGTACCTGAAATAGTTCCCTTGCATAAGAGAAAGTTTATGTATCCAAGAGGTAGATGGGACTTCCCTATCAAACTGACACTTTCCATGTGTGTGTAAATTGGAAGGAAAGAAAAGGGAACAGAGTTGACATATATACAAATCTAATATCCCCACCAGTTTTATTCTCCTGTTATACACAGTTGAGATGAATGCATGTGAACTTAAAACATTTCAAGAAAATTGTCCTACTGGTTTGTATGCTGAAGCAACATACTTGGCTTGGAGAGTATTTATATGGAATTCATTTTAAGAGCTCAGCAATACAAGGGACAGGAAATCTAATTTTACTGAACAAAACTTCTAAAAAGGTCTTGAGATACTAGAGCAGACAACCTGTGTAGTGTAGCAGATTAGGTAATGAAGGCAAACATAATAATGGAGACTGAAAAGACATAAAATTTGACTGGGATTGCAGTTTTGTCTTTTGGACTCAAATGTGCATTTTCAGTGATTAGGTAGACAATCCTACCTATTTAATAACTCAAGAGTTCTTCTGTTCCCAAATAGTGATAGTGAGGAGTACACTTTTAAAATGATGTGGGTTTTCTGTTTTCTTTTTTGTGTGTGTTTTTTTGTTTGTTTTGTTTTGGGTTTTTTTGAGATAGTGTTCTATATGGGATATTTTCAAATTCTTCCTTGCAATTGGAAATTTAATACTGAAAGAAGAGTTGCTTACCTAACAGTTGGGCTCCAATATCCAGAGGTTTTAGAAAATATACATATAGCACTAAATGTAGGAAGTGTCATGAAAAAAGCAATGTAACATCCAACATTAAATAAGCCCTTTCTCTAGAGCTGTTGAGTGCTCAACCTACTTTCTTTGGCGTTTATAGACAAATTTTGAGTACATCCATCTATTATTATGCAGACTTTAACTATTACATGTTTGATTTGGTCTCGAATTGCTTTTCCGCTATTGTTTGAGATGAGGTTGGCCATGAGTTTTTGGGGTTTTTCAGTGCCTGCAGCTTGCAAAGCTGTGGCTAAAGTAATTCTGCAGTCTTCCAAGGTTTTTCATAGAGTACATCTCACAGACAAGACATTCATTTAGCAAATGGCTGTTACTCTGAGATGGTAGTGAAATCGTGTGTCTCTTAAGAGTAAATGAAGAAAAAAGTCCTCCTTCCTGCTTCCTCCAAGTGGTCCAGCCCTGCCCTGCTTCCACTAAATGTTTAGAACTAATATGTACTGTTAGGGAGCTGCACTGACAAACTTGTCGGCTGTGGAGTGGGAAGGAAGGGTATTTAATCTGGTGGACTTTACAAAGTTGAAATGTATGAGTTTCCTGTAAAGAATACCATTACTGATTACTGTAGAGATTACCACACACAAAACCTTCTAGAGCTTTTGTAGGTGGATCAGAGCATGCATCCAGCTGTTTCTTATATGTTAACTTACATGTTCTGTTTCTTACAAGCTTAGCTAAGAGCTTAAGGCATTGTAAAGAGCTTAGTGTAAGTGGAACCTGAGTTTCTTCTTCAGCTGTTCTTTTATTTAAAATGGTGTTAGCTTTAACTATGAGAATAACTGGGAAGGTAGCTGTTCCTGCTTAATGACACTTTAAGGTGAGGCCACCCTTAATGAAGATGCCTGTGCCAGATTTACAGAAGCCTGCAGAACACAGGATGGATTCCTAAATAAGAGTTCAGCTGAAGAAGGAAATAGAGTATGACAAAGGATGGGATACAATCGATGCACTGGCAAGCAGTTAAGGGTATTTAGTGCAACAGAAAAGTTTGAGGTTGTTCAGTGATGAAGGGAACAGATGCTAAGAAATTGAGTCTTTCCCAGAATGTTCCCTCAAGTAATTTCAATACCTGCTTTTAATGCAATACAGACTATTTCAACATTGCTGAGGTTAGCAACTTGTTATTTTTTGTTTGTTTTCCGGAGCGATTTTTGGGTGCCTGTGTATTCCTAAGGAGTTGAAAACCTTTCAGTCCTCTTCTAGACATCCCCTCTGCCCCCCAGTAGGTTTTAGCATTGCTGACCCTATATGGTTGAAGAGTGGAAGGGAAGAGTTGGTTATGAGGGTCTGAGCCCTCAGCTGGGGTTCTCCCTGTTCTACACCTTGGACATCTCCTGGGACTGTCACATTGGTCTAGCAGTGGTCTGTGTTATACTTATGTTTGGGGGATCCCTACAAAGGACAGTCTTCCCAGCAGGAACAGCCTAGCTTGAGGAATATGAGCAGCAAAGATGGAGATGAGGGCTCTAATGAAGAGGGGTGTTTGAAGCCCCATTGATATCTGCCAGTCTTTCCCAGGTGTGTTTTTCTCTGGGATAATTGCATGCCATTTATCTTAAAAGTAACCAGACCCAAGGATTTTGTTTGTGGTTTGGCAAGAATTACCATAATTTAAATACCTGTTAGTTCATAGGATGTTTATCCAGGTGTGTTTTTTATGGCTGACTTTGCACTCTGAAGCTGTTGTATGAGTGGGGCATCAGTGCACAGAGACTTTTTGAACTATTTTGCTGTCATTAATGACTTTGGGCAATCAAGTTTTTGTTGATGTTCTAGATTTATGCAGCTTGTGTTTGGTGAGATGGATGCCACCAGAGACTGTCATGGGATTTATAGGATTGAGGTATATGGCAGTGATGTTAGGCTGCTGACAGCCAGCCCCTGTGCCAAAGTGGCAACTCTCTGTAATTGAACTTGGCCTTAATTGCTTCAGAAGAGACTGCTGAGTACTGCCTGTGTCACTTCTGTGACACTAGCTTGGCTGAAGAAGCTCCTGGTACAATTAAGATCAAGGTTCTTGAGACAACTTGTTAGTTTGAAGCCATTTCAGGAAACAGTTAAGTGGAGCTGCTGGGGGTTTTGGGGAGTTGCAATGTGCTGCTTTCCCTAAGACTAACAACCCTCCTGGATGTTTGAGGTGACAAGGGTGTAAAGTAGCCTGGTGTGTGTCTCTAGCAGTGCCTAGGCCAGAAGTCTTAGTTGCTTATGGTCACATCAGCAACATAAATTTTAACATAGTTGAATTTTATCACTTTAGACCTTAGTCACTCCTATTTAAAAAATGAGCAATAATGCTGCTCGCTTTGTAGGGAGTTTCTAGGCCTGCTGATGGCAGGTGTTGTGGAACAGCTGTGTGCAGATGTTGTTGAGATGGGCAAACAGCATGTACAAGAAGTCTCTTCATGCACAAGCAAAAAGAACGAACCCGACTTATTTCTGTATCCTCACTTTTACATGCTGGTTCTACACGTGTTTTCTTGCTATTGGTCTCTCAGGTGCATGTTAACATATAACTGGTTGACATTTTAAACTTTGCTAACAAGGCTTATCTCTTGCCAAGTTCCTTTATCTGCGGTCACCAAATTCCTTAAAATTGTTTGACTTCTCCAGATGTTCTACGCTTTCTCTTTCTTATGGGTACACTAACATCTTCAAGGCCAAACTCTGTTCTCAATCAAGGGGTCTACGGGCCTGCTGTAGTCCCCCTCACACAGCTAATATCCCTATCAGGCAGAAGTGGGTATGTTGGGTAATAAGTTGGTGTTCCTCTGTTAATAAATGCCGTATGTTATTTTGTTTGGAGACAGGTGGAACAAGGTCTCCAGAGTGGGTTGTGTGCAAGATGAACCACTGCGGTGCAGAATAAAACAATGGAATTTCTGTTATGGTTGGGGGCTTTTTAGATTAGAAAATAATGAAGCATTTACAATAATTAATACATGGCTTGAGACTGGTGCCCTCACTTGGTCCATATGTTGGATGGCCATATGTAAGGTGAGGTACACAAGGTATTCTGAGCAGATGCTTCAAAACACGGAGAGGTTGGCGGTAGTGCCTTCACTTGTTCATTTACTTTAAGCATATTGCAATGTGTTAGTTTATCTGTGTCTGATTAAGATGATTTAAAATATTATTGAATTTATTTTTAACTAAACTAATGTGTGCTAAATGTACAAGTGTCTTAAAGTTTCCTGCAAAGAAACTGTGGATTGAATATAATACTAATAATGTGAGCACAATTGAACAGGAATAAAATGACACTTCTAGTAGAGTCTCGTTGTCAGCCACATTACAAGGTAAAAATGATGATGTCCCAATCAGATCTGACTAGAACTTGGCCAAAAAATTTTGAAGTTACCAGTATCGAAATAGACTGAACTTTGAGCCAAACCTTTGAATTGCTGCATCACTAAGTCTTAAACCAAGCTTTTAAGAAAGCACGGTGCATATTCGACCACATAACTTGCTCTAAATAAAATTTACAATGTTGGTTTGGGAGAGCAAAAAGGTTTTTTGTACCACTAAAAGTAAAACAAAAAAGTTGAAAAAAGTTTATTTAATCTTTCATCTTTTTAAATTATGTTTTTTGTGCACTTTCAAATGTGTGTAATAGATTTGTACTGCAGTACATAAACATAATTTTAAAAGAAATACATGCTGGGGGTGCACACTCAATTTTTCTTTACCAATAAGCGTACATGATCAAACTCTTTCTCCAGGAGACAACTGATTCAGAGAAAAAACTTAAACAGTAGATACATTTAGATCATTTGTTGTCATTCATTTGGGGTCCTACAACACTCCAAATTGTTGGTGCTCTGGGGGATCTGCAGTTTGCCTGTGGCTGGCCAGCTTGTTTCACATGGGATGCTTCAGAGTCTAGTCTGTTCTGTCATGTACAGAGCACAGTGTCCTGTGAGGCTGATGTTACTCTGAGGCACATGTGCGGTGTCTGAGTAATGAATTCAGCTAAAGAGCCTATGTATTAACTGCTGGTATTTTGTTGAGTTTATTAATGTCCTTTTTAGGTTTTAGCTTTTCAAAGTTAATGGCTTTGGATGGAGTGATTAGCACTAACCTTGGTGCTTGTGACAAGGTTAAAATGACATAAAATGTTTTGGAACACAAACTTTGTCATGGTCCTCATTATGTGAAATACCACCGTGTAACTTGGCCAAGGACACCTTGATTAGTCTGTAATGTCCTTCTATTAACAATTTCTTTTTTCTTCCCTATGATAGATATTTATTAATACAAGGTATATAATGAAGATTTATTCCTTCTAGAGAGCTATATACGTGCTCATGTATTCCTGATTGTATAGCAATTTTTGAACCAATGGTAAAAGACTAATGACCTGAGGAAAGACATGCAGAGATTCGAAGCCTTGCCAGCTCTGAATGTATAGCGTGGTTCTTTTTATGTTGATTCTACATGAATGAATGTATAATCATGTATTTAAATGTGAATATCGAACATTACTCTGTGATAATGAGTTAGCACATTATATTTTGAAAGTGTTGCACAGAGAAATGCAATCCATGACATTTCATGTTCATTTTGGCTAATGTCCCTATTTTTATAATCTTATTTCTGTCTTTTTTTTTCCCTCTCTATAAAAGCCTAATACCATTTTCGTGTATGTGTGTGAAGTAAATCTAAACCCACATTTATTAAGGGCACAACTTTGTATGCACCCAGGCTAATTCTAAAGTTTAAATTGTAGTTGTACAAGTTAGGACCTGAGATACTACATTTCCTTAATGCGATTGTAATTACTGGGCAATGGAATGCCTTTACCATGAATAATGATGAGAATAGAAAACACTGCATTTACTTATTTATTTATTTATTTTTCTTAAATGCTTTTTCTAGTAGTTTCCAACATACTTGGCATGCTCTATTTGGAGAAAGTGGAAACATGGGCATCATTCATACTTATATCTGTAGATGACCAATACTTCAAAAGGAGCTTTTGCTAGTTATTATGAACTGAAATTTGGGTAATAGGTGAAACAGAATTATGCAAAAACTGTTCTGTACATCAATTTTTTCACCTTTTTTCCTCTGTGGTCAAAGGACTCTAACTTTTGAAGTTATTTTTCCTTACTTGGAGTTTCATCTTTGTGTGGTCGTCTTGTGTATTTTCCCTTTGGTTTGCAGTCCACTTGGGTAGTTACAATCCTGGAATACCTTCCCTTATATCACCTTTATCTGCACTTGTGCACCATTTTTCTATGCTTAGGCAACTACTTTGCTCTGAAAAATAACCAAGCCTCTCTTTCTGTGGATCCACTACCTCCTTGCAGTGATTAAAACCATTGTGCTGGTGCTGAACACAAAGCAGAACTCCAAGGATGGGCTGTATTCATTTGTTCTGTGCAGGTGACCTGTCTAATCCCAGTGATAGGGGATGGGTGGCAGTGGTGAGTCTAGAAAAGGTTGCATTGTTGGACTCGCTCAGCTTGTCCTGGAAAGAAATCGGGTATTTCTTCTGAAAGTAGGAGGCAAACAGAAGAAAAATGGATACTGTCATTTGCTTACGTACTGGGGAGGTAACTAGTGTGCCTCTGCTGGTCCTGGTTTTTTTTCTAGAATATGCACTGCCAGAATCTTCATAAAGATCTGTTGGGCAGCAAGAGAGTGGGAAAGAGCCTTAGAAGATGTAGTTCAACAGAAACCTGGAGGGTTGTTTAATTGCCGCTCAGTGATTAAGTCGAACTACTAAGAAGTTTTTTCTACCTTCTTGTTATGAAAGCCACTGCTTCTAGGTTTTTAAAAATAGTTGTATGCTTTTCAAAGCTCTACTGTAATTTTTTGTTGTTTTGGAAAAAATTTGGCTACATTCTTCATTTCAAGATTTAGTCTTACCTCATAATGGCTTAGTTTTATTTAAAAAGTTTGAATCCAGTCTCATGTGGGGTAATGTAAAACTTTTTTGTACTTGTATGTTTTCTTCTGTTTTGCCTCAGTTAGTGAAACACTGTCTACTTCAAATGTGATTGTGATTCTGAGACTGCTTTTTCCTGGTTTTGTTGTTTTAAATATTTATATCTAGTAAAGGGAAATAGTGGGAGTAACAGAAAGCTGGGATCAGTTACTGTTACTGAGTGGTACCCTGGAGATGTAATGTTTAATATGAAAGAGTATTCAATTTAATATCTGCAACCTTAGAACCTGTGTATAACAATGTCATTTATTAGTAGTTAGCGTAAAATAACAGTGGTGACAACATATTTGTTATAAACAGATTTTAATTTACAGGTAAATATTAAAATATTAAATGTTGAGGAAGGAAATTAAGCTGTTTTTTCTATCTGCTTCTGTGAATTTGCACAGCTTTGTTGGGAGTGCAGAAGCATGAACATAAATTATGAGTAAAATGTGTTTATTATTTAAGTAACATGTAGTGCTCAGCTTTTGAGGGAGAAGAGAGTATCTGGTTCTGGTTTTCAATTTAAAATTCAGCTTTTAAAAGAATAGAGATTTAATTTTGGGCTTAAAAGCAAAGGAAATTTAGGACCCACCCTGTCTTCCATCCTAATCTTGTGAGCTCTATTGTTTATTCAGAATAAAGTGTCACTGAAGTCCTTCACTCTTGCTGTTTCTATCAGTCTTATTTCCTCCCATTTCTTCTGTTCTGCAGTAACCGGATGTGCCTTAAGTTGCTTGAGCTGAAGGAGCACCATAAGCACAGATTCTCTTACTTTTCCTTGGCTGCAGTCTTCTGGTGTGATTCTTGGACTGAAGTAATATGAAAACTGGAATGATAGCAGAAGTGGTACTCTGCAAAGAATATTAAGCCTGGTTTTCTAAAGCTTTTGTTTCAGCAAAACACAGCTTCCCCAGTAATGGCAAAAGAACAGGAAGCCATTGTGGCACAGATTTTTTTGCAGATATGGTTTTATGAAGTCCTACCTTCAATTGTCTTTCTGTCTGGCCTGGTCAAAAAGGAAGAGGTTCTGCCTCAAGAATTATTTTTCCGAAGTTTGCATTGATTTCCATTCCCAGAAAATCTCTTCCGCAATCAAGATTCCAGGCTGCCTCTTGAAGCTTTTTGATTAGACTTTCTCTGAAGAGCTAGTTAAATATTACATATAAATAAAAAATGACTGAATAGAACAAAAAGTCTGATTTTGTGGGTAGTTGTGGACAACTTCATCTATCAAGCTTTTCAATTGACCTTGATTAGCTGCAAAGGAGAAAAAATTCTGTCATTACATGCCAAATGTCTTACTCAGGTACCTTTCTCCTGCTCCAGTGACACAGTTTGAGCGTTGTTGTAACTGAGTGGCTGGCTGAAAGCAGTATCTTTGCCATAGTTCTTTGTCCTTGGTGTATGGAAACACACCATATGAACTATAGCTCAATGGGAGAGGGCGTGGGGGGTAGGAAGAGATGAGAAAACCCAACCTGTTTTTGGGGGGATGGTGGGGTTTTTTGCTTTTTTAGGGGTTTTAATGTTTTAAGATACTTAAGTGTAGTATATGAAGAGTCTAGATTAAGTTCTATGAAAATGGTCTAGCAGAGTGGTGAGAGTGTACTTCCGGACTGTTAGGGTTCATAAATGGTTTGTGACTGATGAATTCTATGATATATAACCACTTCATACTTTGTATTTTCTGCTGCAGAGGGAGAAGCTTCTTGAGCACTCTGAGGTACAGAGGGCAGATAATTTATTGGCTCTTCTCACTTTTGAGTTTTGTAGGCAAAGGAAAAAAATATTTCTTGCCATATAACAATAAACCAAGGCATTTTCCTAAGGGTGTATTATTCAAGGTGGTGTGAAATGTTTTCTTTATCAAAGAGGAAAAAACCCCAAACCTGAAATAAAATGCTATTTAGTTTCAAGTGCAGTTAAGGGAACTTGGAAGGTTGTCATTTATAAATGTAATTTTCTTCTTATAGCTTGAATTAACTACTAATAGCAAGTCAGACTATGTGCTGTGACTTGGAACTGTCCTTATTTTTCTTGCCTTCCAAAGGATTTTATCCTAAGATAAATCATGTGATACTGTAGGTTTAGTAACATCACAATTCTGACCAATACAGTTTTAACCATTTATTCTTGTTTACACCACAGCAGAAATATTTGAAATTTCTATCTGTTTATATTTAAGAATGCTGCTAAGAAAAATGGAGTGCAAGTAGCACCAGTGACTCCATCTAAAAGGTTCACAGAGCACTTGCTCTTTTTTACGTCTTTTGAAAACCTTCTGTGTTAAGCTTTGTTTCTACTCAACATGAAAGACATTCTCTGTATCAGAGAAAATGGGGAAACAGGGAGGATTGAAAGTGTGCAACTGGGATAGTCTAATCTCTTTTTAAAAAAAACCCCCCCTCTCCCCCAAAACCCAACTGCTTCATTAAACAAGCTTTTGTCATTAATAGCAGATAGTATCTAAAGCGTCTTAGTGAATGAGTCCTAACCTCTTATCTTTTTCTTTCTTTAAATGAAAAATAACCCTTCTAAAGGATTTGAATGCCTTTGAAAATAAAATTATGCTCCTAAATAGCTTGAATGCTGATGTAAATCAATTTAATTGGACACAGACTGCACATACTATCTTCATCACGAAAGAAGTAGGATCATGGAGAGCAGCATCTCTGCCACATAAGGTCTTGTGGATGGGATACCAAAGCTAGACCAGAACAGCAACATGTGTGCATAAAATAACTAAACTTCAATACCTGCATGAAGGCATCACTTTCTATAGAGACTTTTTGCAAACTGTGGATTTGGGCAATGAGTGGAAGTGCTGTCTTCTTAAATATTCAGACTTGTATAATTTTCTGGCAGAATTCCTTAGTACCTAATAACTATCTTTTGAAGGTTTTTTCCATTCCTTTCCTCTCTCATTTAGTATGCATTTTGCAGTCATAATGCCATGAAAGTGTTTTTACTGTCTGTCACCAAACTTAAAAATAAAAAAGGCACTTTTTATGATGGATAATAGACAGAGGATAACATAATTCTCTTGCCAAAGTAGCTTATGCAGGAAGGTCCTATTTGTATTTTGAATGGAAAGAGATAAGGCTAATGTATTACACAAAAGCTGCAGCTAATACTCCATTAACTTACTTTTTTTAAAGAATAAAATTATGATGGTCATACTACTTTTTTTTTAAGTGTGGAATGAAATCTGCTCTTTGTTCTCGGAGTACTTTGTCTAGATGTTTTATGTTGGCTTCTGTATGATTACATCTTGAAAGGTTACTGTGGAAATAAAATGACTGTCTTCTTGCAGAAACCCTAGAGAAACCTATGGCAAGAAATATAAGTTAAAAGCATATATTGATCCTCTGTCGTTAAGGAGAGATGTAGATTGTTACTAAAAATGTTAAGAAAATGGAAGAGACTTTTTGGTTCCAACAATAGTGAAACTATTGTGTCTGTGCATATATATTTTTAAATTCATTTTGGGAAAAATAGCCTCAGTAAATCCCAAACATCAATCTCTAGGTAGAGGATTGGAAAGACCAAGAGGCTAAAACCTTTGTACAAAATTGGGAAGAAGAAATGCTTGCTTTTTGCCTTTTTTCTTCCCTCTCCACCCCCTTCCCGTTCCCCAAGGCAGCCCTCTGTGAGAGTTAATCTTAAGTGCATCTCTGAAAGAACTTTTTCATTATGATTTTTCTATGTCTCTCTAAAATCTGTTCCCTTTCTGGTGACTTGCTTTGGTTGCTACATTCTCAGTGTGATTCCAGAGAGAGGAAAATCTGCTCAAATACCTTCTTAGAGTTAGGTGTCATGTTTTCAAAATCAGAGGAAGGAGTATGTGTGCAAACTTCCAAAGGGCAGTTCTAGGGCAGCATCGCTTAGGAACTCACAAAATTGGGGCCTTCACCTTTTTTGAACTATACTTTCTTAAAATTTATTGGCAAATCCACAAATATTGTAAAACAAAACAAAAAACCCCCCAAGTTTGGCTGGTTGAGGGGGGGAGGTTATTGTTGTTTGGAGGTGGTTTTTTCCTCCTGTGAGGCTCTGTGCATGTGACCGCTAGACAGCTCACCTTCTGCTATCCTGCAGATAAATGGGTGTTGAAACTATCATTCAGATCAGTCCAATGAGGCTAAGACAGTTGCCTGTATTAGCAAAATCCAGAAGGCCCAACGGAGCAAAATTTAAAAGATGTGGCCAATGAGAGGTCTGAAGTCTGAGGAGGGGTTGTCTGTGTAATAGGACAACCAACAGATGTGATAGTTTGTGAAGAATGGGGCTAAGTAACGTGGACTTAGTTCAAATAGTGCTATAGTAACAGTTTTGGGTGTGATAACACATCATAGAACAGTTTCCCCCAAAATTCTGTAGCACCTTTCCCTGCTAGGGTGGCAGCTTTGACCTGGACTGAGCTTCAGATGGCGGATGCAGCTTTTCTGAGTTCAAGGCATCAGGGAGTACTTTGGGCCTGCCTCTCATGCCAGGAGAGATAGCAGTGTCCTACAGGAGATGTGTCATTTTAGAGAAGCAATGCTGCCAAGTGAGAAGACTGTGCAGCATCAGGGAAGGAGAAAGGAAGACTGTGAGATCATCTCTGAGTCTCAAAAGCTTGGAGAGCTCCAGCCCACATCAAGCAGGCAGTGTCTACTCCCAGTATCAAGGCAAGGAAAAACCCTGGATAAGGGGACAGATGGAAGCTTGTGGCTTCTGACACTAAAAGGAAATCTCCTGCACCCCCCTACAAGCAAAGGATCTGGTCTACCTTACTGTAAAGGCAAGGCTACCAGCAATGAGGAGTGGCTGCAGTGCCCATGAGGTGGTGGAGCTCAGGATCCTGAGGCTCTACATGGCCTTGCATGAGCAGGGTGTTAGACCAGCTTACCTGCGGAGGTCCCTTTCAACCTCAACCATTGTGTGATTCTGGAACACTTGTGTATATAAAAAATGGAAGTTGTACTCGGAAGCTTTCTCACACGTCTGGCTGGAAATATGGGCCTGGGTGAACCTAATGAGGTTCAACACTGTCAAGTGTAAGGTGCTGCACTTGGGCTGGAAGAATCCCAGACAGATACAAACTGGGAGAAGAGCTCCTTGAGAGTAGCCCTGCTGAGAAGGACTTGGGGATTCTGTGGATGAGAAACTTAACATGAGCCAGCAGTGTGCCCTGTCAGCTCGCAAGGCCAATGGTATCCACTTATGCATAAAATTAGAAATCCACAAGCTCTCTAGACTAGTGGGGAATTTTGCATGAGTGCATTTAACACTGCCCCACCCCCCTAACCCACAAAACTAAAATCTCTAACCCTAACCATAACATCTGCTCCTTTCCATAACCTTTACAGCATACAGAAAATAGGGTTGGAACCTAATGGCAATACATTCTCTTCTTTCAGTAGTGCCACTCAACTGCAGGAAGAACACAAGAGTTTTATATTTGGAAACTGTATCATTTGGATAAATTGTTGTAATATTTTGAGTGGGTGAATCTCTTAAAAGTTGCATTACTTAGTGATTGCTGGTACTCATTGACATGTCAGGATTACATTAGAAGCATAAGTATGCTTTGGCTGCATACATACAGCTAAGTCTTCAGTCCAGCCAGAAGAGCCATATAGTCTGTAATTACAAAGAGATTTTTTGAGATAAAATGTTAAACTGTTGAATTACCAGATATATTGCATGTAGCAGGACAGAGGAATTATTTTTTGCTTTTGGATGATGTTACATGAGAGACAGTCCCAGGTCTTCCAGTCTATAAACAAGTGTACTGCTCCTTTCCGTGAGGAGTGTCTGTCATACAAACATCAAGTGAATCACATCATGCCAACAAAGTTGTTTTGAATGTGTGTGTGTGTGTGTGTGTGCACATGCACTTCTCTGTCCCTCACCCATTTTTATGACCACAAAAATTGAGAACATGTTGAGAAACTTGCATGTTATTGGTTTTTAAGCATGACAAGAGTGTCAGGGTAGACTTAGTGGAAATGAGTTTTAAAGATTGTTTAAACAGTAAACTGAAGGAGGATAAGGATGTCTCAGAAACAGTTAAATTCTCCTTGTGTTGAGCACTTGCATCTAGTTTCAGGTATCTGAATAGATTTGCAGAAATGTGCTCTGAGATGGACTGGGTTTGTCTCTATTTTTGGAATGGATATGCAAACAAACCAGTGCTCTTCACCTGGCACAAGATAACTTTGAGTTGAAGATAGAATAGGTCAAAAGTGGAATATAAATCTAGTTGTCCTTGTAAGTTTTAGGTGTTGATATACATTGAAAACATAATGTCCTTAGTATTTTCTCTTGCAATCTGAGTTACTGTAGAAAAATGTTTCTATTGTTTTTAGCTTTTTCCTCAAGAGCATCTGATCCACTGGTGGTTTTGGACCTCATTGTGATGACAGTGATGATGAGCCACAGGGCTGTGTTTTCAGGGTGAGCAGCAACATGAGAGAGCTGGTGACAGTAGGTATTGCCAGCAGCTGTGCTTGGCTGGGTGGCTGGGAATCACGGGCAAGTTATTACAGGTAAGTTCATAAAGGTCTCTGTGGTGCCAACAGCAGCGTGATAGTATTGGTTGTATTTCAAAGGCACGGAGTCAAGACAGAAGGCTGTGCTCCCAGAAGGGATTAGGGAAACAAAACATCATGTGCACAGTGTGACTGTCGTGAACAAACAAGCAAGGGTTGTGTCTTAGTGATGGATTTATATCTAAGTGAAGCAGTACTGCAGACAGCATGTGAAGCACAGCTGACCGTGTTGTCAGTTTCAGTGATCATTAGAGCTGAAGGAAAAATAGGAACTGGCAGGTGTTGTTGGGAGAAGTGATGTACAAGTTTAACTCCATTAATTTGAGATGAAGTGGGCAGAAACTTTTGGGATGCTCCCTTTGGGAAAAACCTTTCTTAGGAGTTTCTTTATTGGATTAATTGAGCAAGTAATCTGTACTCTTAAAGCAATAGAGAACACTGCATGGTAAACTCCTTATGGGTTGCAGTACCACTGTGATTTTAAAAAAAAAAAAAAAAGGAAAATTTTATCGGTGAGTATCTTTACTAACCAAGAGCTGATGTCCAGAAGTCTAATTCTTACCCATTACAAAAATATTAGTTAATTGAACTGGTCTATTGCAAGGAAGTAAGATTTTTCCATGTCAAGAGCCCTGGAAAATCTGTACCACAGGAGCATGTGTACTGGCTCAAACC
This sequence comes from Laterallus jamaicensis coturniculus, assembly GCA_022605575.1. Taxonomy (NCBI): domain Eukaryota; kingdom Metazoa; phylum Chordata; class Aves; order Gruiformes; family Rallidae; genus Laterallus; species Laterallus jamaicensis. Next base: position 5,384,514 of record JAKCOX010000036.1, on the reverse strand, counting down.
AAATCATCGTGTGCTCGTGTCCTGTGTCTGATAAATAGCTAAAACATTATAAATAAGCTAAGACTGCGTAGCTACAAAGAGTGAAAAAAACCCAACCAAACAAAAAACACTTAGGGAAATTGCCTACAATACATATTCCTAATTCTTGTCCAGTTTTTATTTGTCTTTCCTCAGGGAATTCCAGAGCCATCTGTGGCTTCGCCATTCTTATGTAACCCTGAATTTTCTTACATGAATGTGTCCAGTCACTTCTGTAAATTTTTAATATGTGCTATATCACTAGCAAGGGGTTCCACAACTTGTCTCCAGTATGAGAAGTAACAGACTGGGGCTGTGAAAATGGATGCCTACCATCTTCAGAGATGTCTATTTTAGTGAAAGCCTGTAAAAATACACTAGTTCAGTGGAAGACTCCATTAACTGCCTGTTGTGGTAGAGACAGCAAGATAGTAGAGACAACATAATACATGGGGTATATCAGTTAACCCTGCAGAAATCTGAGGCGTGTCAGTCTTGAGTTAGGCTCTCCTCATCAGGAGTCACTGTTTCCAATAGCTATGGGTACTGCTCCCTCCTTTACAGCAATACCCTGGTTTTGCTTTCCTCTCTTTTGCTTAATGGAGGTAATTCCTGTCACCGTCCTTAGGCAGATGATCTGTCCTGCTTTCTGAGAATGAATGGTGGGTCTGAGGGCGTGCCCTAAAAGGACTACTTCTGGCATCACCTAATCTGCATTTCTTCTTGCACTTAGCATTTCAGTAGGCCTCTGAATGACAAACAAGAATCCCTATTTCATATTTGTGTAGAAGTAAGTTCAAGAAATGCTCTTAGGTTTTTGTTGCCCTCACCCCTTATTTTTAAATGACAAAACCCATGAATGTCAAGTAATTAATGAGAATTTCTCTGCTTTGTAATTTTTTTTTCTGGATGCAAAGACAGCAGCGTATTGTCCTGTTGAAATTATAGTTGAGGCTGTTCTTGGCTATATATAGCACGGGGGGGGGGGGGGGGGTAGTATTTGAAGACCAGAACCCAATTCTAAAATAATTAGAAAAGCATGCTTTTTCTCTTGTGTGTTACAGTGGGAGTACTCACCTTGGGTTTTTTTGGTTGTTTGGTTTGTTTTAAGTAGACTCTAGTTTGATGAAACAGATGGTATTTTGTTGTACCTGTAAAATCAGAACTTAAAATGTCCTGATTGATTTTTCTTTTTTTTTTTCTTGTAAGTAATGGGTCATGATTATATGTGGAAATTCACAAAGATGTAGATGGGTGTGAAGCTTTTCATTGTGATAAAAGCAGACTGCTATTTTGAATGCAGAGGAACTGCGAAGTGCTACATCTATAATAACAGAAAGGCCTCTTTAAACGGTTTTGTCATTCAGCAAGTGCACTTGGGTGAGGTGTTATTTTAGGAAAAATTACTTTAAAACATGCTGAAATATACAACAGAGCTATATACTTAGGATTGCTGTAGGAATATGCATTCAGCTCTGCAACTCATTTTTCTGTAGATGAAGAAACTTTTGTGATAGTCTCTCCAGTGAATCTGTTGTGACTGCTTGTGTGTGGTGTCTTTTTTAATTCATTAGAAATTCTGATTTTTCCCGAAGAGTCAAGAAAGTGCAATGAATATGATGTAATGTGAACCCTTGGAAATCTCAAAGCTATGTTTGTGTATAAAATAATTTTAAAATGCTATAAAATCCATTGTTATTTCAGTGTGCCTCTTTTTTGGGTATTGCAAAGTATAGTACAAGGCCTTTGATACATTTGTGGCAGGACCTCGTTACTGTCCAGAATGGACATAATGAAGCATAATGGAGTCAGGATTGCATTGCTTAAATCCATTCTGAAACGTGTGGTTGAGGACCTTGCTTCTAATTGCTTTACATGGAAACTCCTGCATGTTTCCTCATGGTACTCTGTGGATGATAACAGCAGGAGTGTCTCTGTGTGTGCACATTCTATGTGCCTACTTCGGGCAGATGTTGTTGCCTTAAGTCATCCACTGCTGGGGGTTACCCAAGTCCTCAGACGAACAAGGAAAATTGGTGCTCAGCTTGAGCAGTTTTCAGCCTTTAGTGAGGCTTGTTCAATAGTCCGTGGAGTTCTCTGACTCGTGCCTACTGACAGTGATTTCTGGAAAAACAGTTGAAACTGTGGGTAATTGCACAAATATGTTTATGTACAATATAGCAACAGTGATGTTGACCCAGGGAAGGGTTACAGAGGAATTTTGTCAGTATGTAAGGCTTATGGTTATCTAATTGTCATTAAAATGTAGTTAACTCCTTGAAGTGCTTTCCTCCCCCCGGGGGAGCTTCTGAAGTGAGGATCAGGTATACCCCTGTCAGTTTCTGAGTTAATCAACAAAGTTATTTAGTTAATCTTTATTTATGAAGCTCTCATTGGTGATTGGACAGGGGTAGGCTGTGCATGCTTCTAAAATTGTCAGCATTTCAACCACAGTGCAGGCTGAAACTCCTTCTGTGAAGGAGTTTTGAGGCTTCTGCTATGACAGAATTCCTGTCCAAGATAGATAGGAATTACAGTCAATAGGCTGCAAGGTTTACTTGCCCTCGGGTTTTCTTTGCTAGACACCTCTGCTAGAATAAGGCTCTGTCCATGTTTGCAAGAAGTGCGATAACATCGTGGGCCAAGGAGACCTTTGCTCTTGCCTCTTACAGGAATTAAAAGAAGGTGGTTTCCTCCAAAATTTGCTATTCAAATAACTTCAGACCAACTGACCAGCTCAGTGAATATGTTGTAGGAGAAACAGTGTATGTTGCTTATGACAAACAGTATGACTGGATGCTTCATGAACTTTAGAAGTCACTTCAGTTTTACATTTCTTCTTCTCTAGGTGCCCTTAGGTAGCACTTAGGACTGTTTAGCTGCTTTCTTGTTTTACAGAGCCATTCCATTCTGTATTCTAGACGGGTTTTTTTTTTTTACTATTAATATATATTTGTTCTGTAATTGTGTTCGGGAAGAAATAATCAAAACCTATTCCTTTAAGGACATAAGTGAACTTTTGTCACTTTTATTTCTTGAATGTGTGTGATGAACAAATAAATCTCTTCTGATCCTGCTATATTCCTTAACACAAACCAGTTTCTTTCTTGCCAGTAGTTTTTAGTTGTCTAAACAGACGTTTTAGTGAGAAATAACTTGAAATAAAATCTGAACCATAGTTTTAGATTTGAATTATCTGCATGTATTCCTAGGTTATGCCTTTATATATACTGTTTAGTTTATTACCTTCAGGCATGACTTCTCTATGCATGACTGAAAAAAACCTTGCCATTACGGAGGGTCTTTCAGACATGAGACTGCTTCAGAGCAGAATGAATTTCTTGCATGGTATCTGGGTTGGTTTTTTTGTTTATTTTATTGGGTTTTTAAAAAATACCTATCCTTTCTGTGTCACACTGAAATAATTTGTGAAAAGCTTTCTCACCTTTTTCCAGGACAAAAAAGTTATGTTTTCTCAGAGTCCCAAGGTTACAACACTTGGTATGTTGGGTACAGTAAAAAGTGAAAAAGATGTTGTCTTCAAATTGCTTTTCCTTAGTTTGAATTGGCTTTTATGAGGCTCTTAAATTTCTCTTTACTTCCAGAGTTTTGTTCTTACTGCTGTAAAGGATCATGAAGACCCAGGTGAGCAGATGACTGATAGATTTGTGATCTGCAATCATCTGAAGAGCTCCACTTCGTAGCACTGTGATGTGATGCTAGACATGGATTCCTTTCTTTTTTCTTTTTTTCCTTCCCTTTCTGTCAAAACACATATCTTGTAAAATAAAAAGGAATAATAGAGCTCTACGCTCACACAGTACATGTTTCAGAGAATAGAAAAATACTAATTCTTATTTTAGCTCTGGTCATCATAGTTGCTTAATCCAGATTTTCAAGACAGAAAGTGGTATCAATGTTACAACATCAATTGGTACTACTCAGTGGACTGATTAGCTCTATCTCCCTGAGTTACAGAAAGCTGACAGCATTGCTTCATGTTGGGCTTAGAAGTATTAGCTGCATTGTGGGTCTCAGAGTTCATTGCTGTAGACACACTGGACAGTCGAAGCTGGTCATGTGAAAACTCTAAGTTGGTTGTATTCTTAAACTGTGAAAAGCACTTACTGTATTGTGATTGTTGGCCCAGAAAATCAATGCTGTTTCCTGTCAAGTCTGTTACTGTTTTTCTAGTATGAGAGTCTCTCTCCTTGTTTTCAAGATAATTCACAGGACTGCAGAAGCACAAGGCCCTAGGGTTCCAGGAGGCATTCAGATACCTGAAAACAGGTATTCCTGGCTTTGCTCTGGGCCAGTAGCTGGTAAAATACATGGCTATTGTGCCTTCAGTTACAGCATTTCAAAATGCTCTAGTTGTGAACAATTAATTTGCAAGGTCAGTGGAAATTTATTTGAAACAGTTCTGAATTCAGCAGACCTGGAGAACCAAGGCTTTGAACAACATGAACTACTCTAGCTGCTTGATACAGTTCTTGTGACCAAAGGCATTATCAGCCTAATTAAGGGTGGTGGTGAGTCAGAGCTGGGTTTCAGAGAACTCTCCATCCTCATGGTTTCTCTGGGATGGGAGATTGCTCTGTTTCCTCAGAGGCTTTCTGTATTTTGGAGAAAACTTGTATCATTCTGTAACTGTATCAAGGGAGACGGGGATGTAACTGAACAGTACCCTGATGTTCAAAGAGTCAGTGATGTGTTTGACTATCTGTTTGGATATGATAATATAACTGGGAGACTGGCAACACACCTCTTTGACAGAGGAGCATCCCTCAAAAAGTTGTCTTTTCCAATTCAAGAACTTTTTTGTATTTTCAAAGTAGATGTAGGGAGGTTAACTAGAACATTTATTTTAGGTACACTGAAGCAGTAGCATGGGTTGAAGACGTGACACTTCAAAGTATGTTGAGCTGCATGTTGAGCTACAGCTTGAGGAATCCAGGGTGATTGTCAAGGTCTACAGAAAATTAATAAAGCTGGTAGGATGACTGAGGGGAGTGTGAGGGAGAACAAGATAAAGATACTTCAGCTGGAGAAAGCTCAAAATTCAAATCAGGTGAAAACATGGTTTACCTGTATAGTTATGTAACACTGCCTGTGAAATATCAAAAGGAAGAGGATGATCCTACTAATCCAGTGGCCACAAATTAATTTTTATCTATTTTAAGAAAATATAAATGTTCAAAGTAGTATCAATATTCCTTGTGGAAACATTGGTCTGTCAGAATGACATTTCATTCTTTTATATTTGGAAGTGAACTAAATTCCCACAGCAGAAATAAGTTTAGATTCTCTAGGATAGGATTTTAGAAGTTCTGTCAAATTTATTTTCATCCTAATTCAAATCTGAAGTTAAGAGTGTTTCCTAATGTCAGGATTTTGACAGTTAAACACCCTTGTGATCTGCTTACATAGAAAATGCCTAATGCTTTGTGTTTGTATGCCCCTGGTTATATTGCCTGCAGCATTTTGCTATCATCTGCTCTTGCTGCTGCAAAAAGGAAGAGGTTAGGATAATTCTAAAAGTATTTGCACAGGGAAGAAAACCTCAGTAACAGAAAAGTATTTGAGTAAGCTCTTGAACATGTAACCATATCCAGTGTCTCAAAAAAAAACACAGGCAAAAAACAAAGAAACAACAACAGGATAAACTCTTGGAGAAAGTGTGGACAGGTATGAGAGTTTTGTATCCTGATTTACTATTATTTCCTAAGCCAACAAACAAGAACAGAGTACTTATTAGAATAAAAAGGTAATAATTCAGGTGACTCTTCACCTAATTTTGCAGAATATATGTGCATACTCCTAGTTGTATAAGAGGATATCTCTCTCAGTGATAGTATTTGAGATTTGGAAAACTGATTATATTCCCAGTCCTAATATATGCAAAGCAGGGTGAGGATGAGGAGAGTGAAAACCAGAGTCAATTTCTGTCACGGTTGACAAAGATCCTCCTTTTTAACCTTTAGCTCACAGATGAAAGATGGTAACTCAGAGTAGATGAAGCCACCCATTTGGCTACTGTTTTATATTGCTGTATTTCTTCAGTGATGTTTGCTATCATTGCTAGGTTAAGAGTGATCACCTCAGCCCATAGGATGTTAGTAAATCTTGTGGCTGGAATGAAGTTGTCCCTTTTTTCCCCTCCCTCTCCCCTGCCCCGCTTCCTGTGAGAAGCATTATAAACACTGTTTATCTCCAGTTCTGTTGAGCTGCTCACTGGAGAAGGATGTAGGCTCAAAGCAAGCACTCTTGGGGTGTGTGCCTGTGTTATGTTTGATCCATAATAAATATTGGTTATATGCAACATCGCAGCATCACAGAATGTTAGGGATTGGAAGGGACCTCAGAAGATCATATAGTCCAACCCTCCACTGCCAGGGCAGGATCACCTAGATTATGAGAGGGGGAGTAAAATAACTGAAATGACTAAAATAATGCAACAAGGGAGTTGGGAAAAAAATAACTTAAATGCAATAGCTATATTTAGATTGCAGAAATGTTTTGTGCTTGAAATATGAGGAACTTAATAAGACTTGAGGGAGGGTATGTTTTGGTTTTGATGTTCAATACATCAATTGGTAGGCCATGCTAACCTCATCGTCAGTGTTTGAACACAATAGTAAACAATCATATTTCTATGGGAAACTGAGTATTTGAGTCTTTTAGTTATGCAAAACTACCATTAATATTTATCCAAGTATAAAGGAATATTTATCTGGAAGAATGCCATCTGACCTACAGCACTAACTGATACTCGGGTAGTGCAAAGTTGTGGCCTGAGATCCTCAAGGATTGAAGAAAATGATGGGTTTTGATCTCTGAAGTTCTACAACTGATACTGTTTGAGGTGATCAAGGTTGTGTGTTTTGACTTGAATTGTTGTGTTTGCCCCTTCTTTCTCTCTCAGATCAAATCTTGCCATGAATTTTTGGTGATGTCATTAGTCCTGCTATGACTTTTTAAACCCTTAATTGTAAACTTTCACTTCAGTTTGGATTATCCAAATGTGTATTTGTAGTGATTCATCCTGTTAGAGCGTATATAATAAGCTTAGTTTGTCCTTACAAACCTAATATTAATGCCTAATTCACAATTTTGATTCCTTGGCTTCTTGCATGTTTGATTTTTGGCATAGTAACATTTTACATTAGGCATTAGCATAGAAGAGTTTACAGCAGCCCAGCACTTGCCAGTCACCTCTTTTAATTTACCATCTGCCCTCTCTTACCTAGTAGATAAGCACAATTAGATCCTGCACTGATGGTTTTCCTTACTCAACCTCTCATCAGATATTCTTGGGATTTATTTGGTATATTAATAACACTTCTCACTTATTTGTGTTATCTCTTCTTCCCTGAAGTGTGCAGTAACAATTCACCTGGTATAGGTGGTTTCAAACACAAAATATAGTTCAGCTAATTTCAGTTGATCAGTTATGGGGCCCCAGGAAACTGTGCCAGCTTCTAAAACAAAATTCTGAAATAAAAAGATCTTTCTACATCAGCTTTTTAAATCATAGCATTGTGATGTCAGTGTGTCCTACATGGCATCATCCCTGTGGTGATCTTGTGAAGAGCCTGGCATAAGAGCACAAACCTGTGTACTAGAGGGACCAAAACCACAGCTAGAAAATGGCAATTGTTCAGATAGGGCACTTCATGTAATATCTCTGTGCCAGGATCTGTCTTATTTGTGCTCTGCCAGTATCTCATAAAGTAGCAGAGCATTTAGGAGTTTACAGGTCAAAAATCAACACTGTAGAGTCAATCTGGAGTCTAATATGAAACAGTTGTAGACTTTGTGGCATTATGGGGAAATTCAGCATAAAGCTATTATAAGCCTTTGAAACAGATGTAAATTTCCACCACATCTTCAGATCTATATCATACGGCTCTCCTTTCTTGGCAGATGCTCTGTAGGGATGTGAAAATAATGCCTCAAAAGAATTCTGTTAAATGCATAATCGAAGAGTGCAGTCTTAATGGTTTGATGACTGAGACACATGAGGGCTGAGGCAGATCCTTCAATTCAGGAGCAACAAATAAGGTTATCTCTCAGTGAATGCTGTGGGAGTGATAAAACCTGTAGTATCTCAGGAAACATTTTCCTCTTTTATCAAAATCTCTTTAACTTTGAAGGAGACTTAGGGAATCTCCTTCAATTACTGCACTTAGTATGTGCAATTAGTGTGTACTTAGGTATGTGCTCATAAATGCATACTTAAGTAGGAACAGTAGTGAGGCTGTGCCAGGTGAGAATTCAGACCAAACCAAAGTTAGTCACTAGTAAGATGCCTTCACAGGCAGGTGTCTTTTTTCAGACAAGCTTTTCTCAAGAGTAGAGGTCTGTGTATTGCCCTCCCCTCCGAAAGAAAAGTGAATTCTTCTGAACCAAGTGGTACCTTTGCTGTTGCTCGGAAGGTTTTGACAAGATCTATATTTTGACTAAGCTTCACAGATCTTTCACTCTTGTATAAAAAAATTAATTTCTTTATGTGTCTTTCTGATAGCCAATAGTCTCAGAGTATTTAAGAAATTATTTTGGCTAGGATGGAATTAATTTTCTTTATAGTAGCTTGTATGGTGCTATGCTCTGTATGTTTTGGTTACTGCTGAGCAGTGCTTACACCGATACAAGGTGTTTTCTGCTTCTCACTCCACGCCACCAGTGAGTAGTCTGGGGGTGCACAAGGAGTTGGGAGGGGACACAGCTGGGACAGCTGAGCCCAACTTACCAAAGGGATGTTGTGTACCATATGACATCGTGCTCAACATATAAAGCTGGGGAAAGAAGGAAGCGGGGGGTGGGGTGGCGGGATGGGACGGACGGATCAGGATGAGAGTTTGACATTTGGAGTGATGGTGATTGTCTTCCCAAGTAACATTGTTATGTGAAGTCCTACTTTCATAAAATCACAGAACGTTAGGAGTTGGAAGGGACCTTGAAAGATTGTTTAGCCCAACTCCCTTCTGTCAGGGCAGGATCACCCATACTCAGTCACGCAGGAACGTGTCCAGGCAGGTTTTGAATGTCTCCAGAGAAGGAGACTCCACAGCCTCTCTGGGCAGCCTGTGCCAGGGCTCTGTCACCCTCACTGTGAAAAAGTTTCTCCTTACGTTCCCGTGGAACTTCCTATGCCCCAGCTTGCACCCATGGCCCCTTGTCCTGTCGCTGGCCATCACTGAGAAGAGCCTGGCTCCATCCTCCTGACTCTCACTCATTACATATTTATAAACATTAAGAAGGTCACCCCTCAGTCTCCTCTAAGCTAAAGAGGCCCAGCTCCCTCAGCCTTTCCTCATAAGGGAGGTGTTCCACTCCCTTAATCACCTTGGTGGCCCTGTGCTGGACTCCTTCAAGGAATTCTATGTCCTTCTTATACTGAGGGGCCTGGAACTGGACCACTCCAGGTGTGGTCTCACCTGTGCTTTCTTGGAGTTGGCTGAACACCTGCTTTGCGATGGGAAGTAGTGAATGAATTCCACATTTTTCTTTGCTTCTGTGTGCAGCTTTTGCTTTACCTATTAAGTTACTTTTATCTCATCGCACAAGTTCTTGTACTGTGACTCTCCAATTCTCTCCTCCATCCCACTGGATGGGAGTGACTGGGTGGTGCTTAGTTGCCCGTGGGGGTTAAACCACAACAGTGACAAATTCTTAAAATGGGTCTGACAGCTTTCACTGGAACTGCTTTAAATACTCCTTTACATGTACTTCTGACTAGCAGTGCAGATCAGGACCCCAGCACGCATTCTTGAGGGTTTCACCTTACTCCTGTAAGTTTCTTTCAAGTGAGCTGGTGATAGCGTCTAGGACAGGTATTATTGTCTTTAATTCAGCCTCTATTCTGATGAAGTGGATGCCGTATCCCTACTCAAGCAGGACTTAACAGTGTCTATGCTAGAGCACGCATGCCAATAATGTGCCTGTTTTTACTGCCCTGCATATCAGCTTCCTAGGCAGAACAGTTTGCTGTATATTGTCTGCTGACATTTTTATGGGGAGTTATATTAGATGACTGTGGGAACTATGTTATGACATTGTATTACCTTCTGAAAGTGGTACTATTACTTATGTCAGAGGAGCTTATTTTGTAGTCTGGACACATTCCTCAGTGGCTAGAGAGCTAATGATTTAAGGATCATTTTATGTTTTAAAAGGGACTTGTGTGTATGCCATCAGGGAAAGTACTGGTGGTCTTTTTGTCATCTGGTCTTGTCTCAGGCCTTTAGTGGAAGGTCTGAGATGCTAAATCACCTTTATGCCAAAGGAACTGAGTACCAAACTTTACTTTCTTAAGGTCTTATGTGAAAATGATTCATTTTTAATGATTTGAAAAAGGAGGCATGTGAATCTGCAGTTAAAAGGTTCAGGCCCAGTCTAGTTGACTTTGTAACTGGACAGCCATAAATAGCAGGCTAAACATGAAGTGTTGCAGCTAGTGCTGCAGTTAGTTCTTAAAGACGTTCTGTAGTCAGCCTGGAATTTATTATTAAAAAGTACCTATTTTTTGATTGTTAATTGTAGTGTCTTCAGAACTGCACAGGAAGCATACCACACACATTGCATTAAGGCCAGCTGATGATTGTTTTTCTTTCACCAGCTGTACTAACCCTTGTTTTCAGACTTTAGGAACCTGAGAGTATTTCACCTGGGTGGAGAAAGAAAACCAACCAAAAACCAGTCTGTAATCAAGAGTTTTTAAATGTGAGCAAACGCTTCCTGGCTGGGTTTATTCCAAGGTGCAGAAGTAGCTTTTTTGTGTTTGATAGTGCTTGGGGTGGGGAGGAAGCTCATACTTCCCACCCACTGTGAATATGAACAGATAAGGTGTATGAGTATCATAGAATCACAGACTTGTAGGGGTTGGAAGGGGCCTCCAGAGATCATAGGGTCCAACCCCCTTGCCAAATCAGGTTCCCTAGGACAGGTCGCACAGGCAGGTGTCCAGATGGGTCTGGAATATCTCCAGAGAAGGAGACTCCACAATGGCACGTGTGTGTGTGTGCATTCTTCAGGTTCATTGCTGCCACCTGGGAAACTGTACACTTGGTTGTGGCATTTGCTTGAGATGAATCTCAGGTCTGTAGGAAGACTGTGGTAGCATTTCTTACAAATGTTCTGGCACAAGAGACAGAATTGAAGCTAGGAACAATGTGATTACTGTCCTCTGTATCCCAAAATGTGTAGCTGTGGCTGAATGGGGTGGCAGTGTTTCTACTCTCTGTATGGTTTGAAGCCATTTGGCAGCATTTTGGAGTCCAGTTGCCTACAGAGGTGAGCAGAACCTGGAACATTATTTTGATACTGGTTTGCCTAATCCTTGCCTACTCTGACTGTCTTCTTTCACATAGGCATTAGAATTTTTCTAGACAGCCTGAAATTTTCTGTAACTTTCTAACTTATGTAATAAAACTTTTGAAGGCTTAGCCTGGAAATGTCACTTTTCTGCTTGAGAAACCTAGTTTTTGGAATATCCAACTCTGGTGTGTAGTAGAAGGATTTATGCTTGGTGACAGAGATAACTATTGAGGCATATCCTACTTAAAAATTCAGCTTTTTTTCCAGGTAAAGAGAAGAAATAGTACAAATAAATGAAGTGAGGAATGTTTATGAATTAGGTGTGATATAAAGAAATGAATTTCTGACTCAGCAGCCTGAACTGCTGCAAGGGTTTCTGTATTAGAACTGAATGTCATGGATGCCCTTGTCAGTATTAAATACTAGCTATAAGCCTTATTTCTTACATATATATTTGGAGCATGTTGGAGCCTTCAAGGAAATTAATCTGTAAGCAGGCATGCTCTAAAGGTTACACATAGTAGTGTAAGCTTTTTCCCTTCTTAAAGAGAAGCAGTGAAAAGCGTGTGGCTTCTTGTAGAATTTTAAGAGTGAACTTGTTATTTGTTGTTCATTCTTCCCCTTCATGATTACTTACAGCGTTTGCCATGTGTCTGTGATGTGTTAGTCCCTTTGGCTTTACTGGTTGATTCAAAGGCAAAATCACTTTTGACCAGCTCTCCTGGAGAGAAAAGCACTGGGAAGGTTTTGAGCTGTGTTTGACTCTTAGTCTGTTGTCCAGTTCTAGCTGTTTTTTTTGAATAGAGCATTAGTGCTTCTTTAGTGGTTATATAAACTCTGGGTACAATGCCATTATGACAGCAATGTCATTTAATGCTTTTCAGGAGTTATTATTACCATAAGGAATCAATAATAACAGTTGTTCTTCCATATTCTTGGAAGAGATTTGGACAAATTGGTTCACAATAAATGTGCTAATGGTGAAGTTAAGCTGGTCCTCTCATCTGTTTGCCACTGAAAATTGTGAGGGAAGAAGTAAATTTTCACTGTAAGATTTAAAATGAGCAGTTTTCTTGCTATCTGAAGGAAAGATATCCTATTAATACTTTGTTCTATTTTGTGTCTAAATGTAAAAAGAAAAAGATATTTGATCAGCTCTGCGTTTTTCTTTTTCATTCCCCCCCCCTTTAATAAAATGCTATAAAAATGTAATATCACTTAACTGGACTTATTTTTCTTCCATGACTTGTTTCAGTTCCCTCTCAATTTCCCAGTTCTCACTCCCCAAATTCAGTGATAGTGCTCAAATCATTGGTGCTGTTGGATGGAATCAATAACTCATTATTCTTCTGTTTTTAGTGCACCTACGTCTTGCTGAGAGATCAATTTTTCAAATATGAAATCCAAGTGGAAATGATGATTGGTGTGTGAAACATGTCAGGTTGGCAGGGAAGATTTTGATAAGGAAAAAACCCAACTTCTGAATAAGAGGAGATGCTTGGGCAGAGCTGTTCCTGAAGGGAGAGTAGAACGTATGTTCTGTAATCTGTTGTATTATGGTCAAGCACAAGTAATCCCCCTCTACTCTGCCCTGGTCAGACCCCACTGGGAGTATTGTGTCCAGTTCTGGGCTCCCTGATATAAAAAAGACAGGGATCTCCTGCAAAGAGTCCAGACAAGGGCTATGAAGATGATTAAGGGCCTGGAGCATCTCCCTGTGACAAAAGGCTGAATGAACTGGGACTGTTCAGCCTTGAGAAAAGAAGGCTAAGGGGGGACCTTATTAATGTTTATAAATATTTTAAGTATGGGATTCAGGGGGAAATGGTCAGCCCCTTTTCAGTGGTGTGTGGAGACAAAACAAGGGGAAATGGCTGCAAATTGGAGCACTAACATGCAGAAGAACTTTTTCACAGTGAAGGTGACGGAGCCCTGGCATAGGCTGCCCAGGGAGGTGGTGGAGTCTCCTTCTCTGGAGATATTCAAGACCCGTCTGTACTCCTCCTTGTTCAATATGAGCTAGGGAGCCTGCTTTGGCAGGGGGGTTGGACCCGATGATCTCTGGAGGTCCCTTCCAACCCCTAAGATTCTGTGATTCTGTAATCCACCAGTGTCCTATTCTTTTTGTTTTGAAGTGGAACATGTTGTATGTTAACTGTTTGTGGGGCTGGGGGGAGAGTGGAGAGAGGGGAGAGAGAGATTAGCTTTCCCTTCCAAAAATTAAGAAAACTGTATCTCAACATTCCTTACTTATTTCTACAATGTATTTAGTGGTGTCTTCACCTTTATGCTATTCTGTTGGCAAGGTGGTACAGGAAAACTTAACTGACGAAGCTTACAAAAATCTTTGAGAGAATAGCTTAATGCAGGAAGGAAAGATAGAAATATAAGCCATGCTAAGATACTTTGTTTTTTAAGTGTTGTCTCCATAAAACTAAGATTTTGTAGTATCTGAAGCTGTGGTTTTCAGTTTCTCTTAGCTTATAGACCCTTATGTGCTCTTCTCATGAGGTTGATCAATTGCAAATTGATCAGCCTAAAACCAGTGTTTTGGCCATGCATAGAATTGTGGAATGGTTTGGATTGGAAGGGATCTTAAAGATTGGCAAGTTCCAACCCCCTGCCATGGGCAGGGACACCTATCACTAGATCAGGCTGCTTAAGGCTCCATCCAGCCTGGCCTTGAACACATACAGGAAGGGGGGGGAGCATCCACCACCTGCCTAGGTAACCTGGTCCAGTGCCTCACCACCCTCCTAGTGAATATTTTTTTCTTAATATCCAATCTAAATCTTAATATCTCATTTAAAACCATTCCCCCTTCTAAAAAGTCCCTCCACAACTTCCTGGTAGACCGCCTTCAGGTACTGGAAGGCCACTATAAGATGTCTACAAAGCCTTCTCTTCTCCAGGGTGAACAACCCCAATTCTTTTAGCCTGTCTTCATAGAAAAGGTGCTCCTTTGATCATTTTTGTGGCCCTCCTCTGGACCTGTTCCAACAATTCCATGTCATTTTTATGTTGGGACATACTTCTCCTTAAATTTACTCTGAATGACTGAAGTCGCTAAGGAGGAAGGAGTGTTCAAAAAGCTATCAGCACAGCATTTTAACTCATGATTTACAGGTACTCTGCAAGGACCTGCCCAAGGGTCTTATGAAAATAGAAGAGTCATGTATTGCTGAGCATTTAAGATAAAGGAAATGACCATTATAACCAAAAATCAGAATATTAGTGAGACCTTAAATTAATCAAATCTAAAATCATTCCAAGTTTGAGGTAAGAAATTAGTGGTTTACCTGTTCTAGTAGTGATCTTACTACCCTTTTGGGAACTGGCAAGACTTGGCAAGAAGGGTTTATGGATAAGCAGGAGAGAGAATGCAAATAACTTGTAGACAATATTTGTAATGTTCTACTCAGTTGTATTCTTAAGTATAGTCATTAGACATACTTCAGTCAATTGTCAAAACTACTTAAAACAAAAACTTCTTTCTGTTTTCCCACTTCCCCATTGTCTTTATGTGACATTATTTATTTGGAGGAAAATGTGGGGTATAAGTAAGGTGACTCTGTGAAGACCTTGGACATGTTTCTTGCCTTCTGAATGCACTATGAAACAACTGAATAGTACTTCGGTATCTTAACACTCGATCATCTCCAAAGAAAACATCCTGTCTTGCATTCTTTCTAGAATGAAGAGTTTGTCTTAGGACTTTAACTAGTAGAAGATTTACCTTAAGGCTATACAATACCTACAGGTTAATTAGAAGTATTGACTTGAGCTGTACTTTATTCATCAGTAAATACGTAATATTTGAATTTAAAGTTAGGGGGAGGGTTACTGCCTAGGTTTTACCCCTGTAAGTCAGTTAATACATTTTGTGGTACTTTCAAGTTGTCATTAGGGTGTGCTTTTTATCTTCTGTATAGTTTAGCTGAAAAGGCTCTTTAAAAAACCAGCTTGTGTTACATTTTATAACTAGCTACAGAATTTACCACCTGTTTCTGTGTCTTGTGAAGGAAAATTAGGATGAATTAATCTGTTTCACACAGTGAATAAATCTCTATCATGTTTCATGTGGTCTTTCTAACAACTCGGTCTTGATTGGTAGAGAAGTCTAAAATAGTCAGCATGACTCACTATCCTTCTCTGGTT
Source organism: Laterallus jamaicensis coturniculus (assembly GCA_022605575.1). NCBI lineage: Eukaryota > Metazoa > Chordata > Aves > Gruiformes > Rallidae > Laterallus > Laterallus jamaicensis. The sequence goes on along the minus strand of JAKCOX010000036.1, from coordinate 5,369,019 downwards.
TAGTTTGTGGTTTTTTTGTGGTTCTGCTATTTTGTTGTTACGTTGTCATTTTGTCTCTTGCTGAAAAGAGGAATGCATCACTGCCCTACTAATGAGAGTGAATAAGCTTCATTCTAAAAGACTTTGGGATTTGCAAGTGTTGTTTGTACACAACTCGTTACTACAATGGTCCTAAATAACCACAAACAGACAGATCCATGAATCACAGAATAAAAGTACCAGGTAATATTTTGTGGCTTGGTGCTCTGTTCTGAGGCCCATACCTTGTTGGATGGCTCGTTTTGACTTTTCAAAAAGTGTGATTTAGCTGTCTTCTGCAAGGACAAAATACTGAAGTACCTTAAGGAGAACAAACAGTTTGCTTCCAAAATGTATTTCTGGCACTTCACTGAGGCAGTAATTTCCTCCATTCACCATTGCTTCTTTACTCCTTTGTATCCAGAGGGGTTTTCTGTGGGTTGTTTTTTTTGGGGGGGTGGTTTTTTTTTTTCAGAACAGCAGTTGCTGGAAATTTCTGTTACACTGAAAGCTTATTCAGAAGTGTTATAGCATATTTTAATCTACAACTAGAACTTCTTTTCTCTCTTGCCACTAGTCCATTGTTGAGTAACTATGGAGCGTGTTATCTGTGAGCATGTTGGACCTTACAGTCTTTCAGACAGCTTCCTCTTTCCCCCTTGCCAATTCTCTTCACTACCTCATATATTTTAACCCATGCAAATGATTGTACATTCTGTTTTAAGATCATACAGTTGGCCATCTTGAGCATTCTTCCCAAAACAAGAGAGGGCTACCCCTCTCTGTAGCCCCTCTTTCTCTACCAGTACCCAGCTATGCAAAACTGCAACATTATCAAAAATCACTCTGGTCATTCTTCTCCTGGATACAAAGAGTAGAGCAGTTCTTCCTAACTACTTCTGTTTGTATTGGAGAGCTGGGGGACAGAGAGAGGGAGCTCATGCTAGGGAGAGAAATACTTGCTTTGGATGTGGATTATGGTAGAGGGAATGAAGGAATGTCTTACTTTCTTTGGGGAGAGCGTCTTGTAGGATTGTTTGCAGGTAACAGTGTTCTCTATCATCCTGCAATGTTGGTATCAGCATAGCTTTGTAAAAAAAGCTTTCCTCAAGGTAATAATCAACTACAGGTATGTCACTGTGCTGCCTCCGCCTCAGGCGTGGCAAAGAAGATTGTGTCCCTTGTAGGTGGAAGTAAATGAGCTGTTATCATCATGAGAGAATTTCTAAAGGAAACATTTGTCCTTTTTTTTTCTACATGATATAATTGAAGTATTTAAGACAGCCTTGAAAATAGATGCAACTCTGTATTTGATCAAACTTTTTTCTCCTCCCCCGCCCCCCCCGCCCTTTCTCTCCGATACGCTATTCTGCACAATGTTGAAGTAGTTCTTCCCAGTAGCTCTCTAGAGGACAAGTTCTGTGCCATTCTGGTTTCAGCAACTACTGTTTGGCTGATGTTGTTCTGTATTACAGGCATTCTGTATGCAAACCAACAGAACCCAAAGGCATTGGTATTGAGTGCATTTCAATGGAATTTATCTCTAAAATGTTTAAACAAATCTAGTGGCCCTTTTCAGTCTTGAAAAGAATACACAAAGTTTTCTCTACTTGGCAAGGGGACAACTTGACATTTAAAAGAGGATTTTTTTTTTATTTTTTACTTTTGTGGTAGAACACAGTAACTGTTTAAATGTGGTGTCTGTTTTAATCAATTTGTTTTGGAAGCTGGGCAGAGGCATGGTGAGAGAATAGCAGGGAACATAGAAGTAGATATTTAATATGCGAATACACTGAATCCCACTGTTTTTTAAGGACCGGAAAAACACTGTGGTTGATATGATCTGCAGAGCAAAATTTCTCTGAAAAGGTAACTGTGCCATCAGCAGTTGATCAGATCTTGTTAGATGCTTATATGTGGTAGTTTAGTAAAGACTTGAAAGCAGAACTCAGCTGTCTTGACTCCAGATGCAGCAAAGTTGCAAAGTAGGTTGGCATTTCCCTTCCTTATCATTCTGCGCCAATTCTCTAATCGCTGTAAGAGGTTGTCCAATTTCAGCTCCCTGAGGTACTTCTGAGGGCAAGTGTTTTAGTTTTCAGAAGATGTGATTACCCCAATTCTTAAGTTTTTAAGAAACCAACTGTCCTATTTCTGGCTAGGCCAGGTGAGCAGAGCTAGCCCAGGCTGTTTTCTGCACCATGTGATGTCACGTCCCCATAAAAGGGACTGGTCAGGGAGGAGTGGGTCCCTGTGATTTTGGGATGGCCTGAGTGCAGGCTGAGCATCCAGTCAGTCATTGGGTTGGTAAGTGCTTTGTGTTATCACCATTTGTGTATTGTGTCATGAGTTCTCTTGTTGTTTCCCTCTCCCTGAGCTGTGTCCCTATCCCAACCCACATTGGCCTTTTTCCCATTTCTCCTGCCTGTCCCGCCAGGGGATGGAGGGAGGTGCCAGCAGCTGTGTGGTGCTCTGTTGCCTGATGGCAAGCCTTCTGGACATGAAAGGACTTCTCCCCTATGTTGGATGAGAGAAAATGAATGTCAGGGAATTTTATTAATGTGTTGCATCTATTTTTAGAGAACAGGATGTTTGTTTCCATCAATGTGCATTTATCAGCTCAGTACTAGTAAAGCTTTCTTATTATAAGCAAGGAAGGTTGTTTGGTTTAATGACAAACAGATTTCACCTTTTGCTTTCATCAGTATGATCTGTGCTGTCCAAGGGGAAGGCATTGTGGAGGTGCTTGCCAAAACATGACAGCAGATGCTTCTGCAAATTAGGATTTTTTCCAGAGTAATGTGACAGGATGAATCTACTTACAAAAAAAAAAAAGCCAAACTTTAATTAAGTATGTGTACCACTATAACGTGTGTGATAAAAGATGATAGCTTTGGCTTTGTATTGCTATATTTCACTCACCAGTGAACAGAACGTTTTTGTGATAGTGGCAACGTAAGAGTGGGCAATAACTGATGGGAAAGGCCATTTGATAAACCAAGAACTTCAGGCATCTGTTTATTGACATTCTCCTTTCTTCTTTCAAATAGGAAACAATTTTCTTTCTGTCATTCTCAAATCTCCATATATATTGCTAGGGATAGTGAAATACCTTGGTTTCAAGGCCCAGAGGTATTCCTCCCCATTTTCTCTGCTAGATGTTTCCAGGTCCTGTGAGGCTAAACATGTGCTTCCAGTTGGTGCACCCACATGATACAGACACCGCTGGTTGTACAGAGTTTAAAACAGGAGCAAAACACGTTGGCGTTTCAGTGTCTGTCCCTAAATGGCATATACATAAAACATGAACAAAACTACCGGCCTGACCTGATCCTCCTCTCTAGCTAATTGGGTTTAAAGTATGCTTGTGGAATACATAAATATTCCCACTAAGCTCATAGGCATGCTATTACTAATGGGATTATCTGGGTACTGCTGGTCTTGGAAGATCCGCCTCCCAGAAGATCCCCTACTCCCCCCTCCAATTACCAACTGAATTTTGTCCATTTCTCAACCAACTCCCTTCTAATCATCTGTGAAATCCAGTTATCCCTTATGGTACCTTCAGTACAATGTATTAGCCGCTTGATGTTATCTATTCAGCAGTTTATTATGTGAACTCCAGTAGTTTCCCAAGGACTGTTCAGTTACACTTGGGACAGGGACTGGGTTCAGTTACACTTGGTACAGTTCTCTTGCCCCCATGTCCCCAGTCTGGGTCGTATCCCCCCCTCTTTTTTTTTCCCTTTTGTGCTCACTTTTAGTGTGATACAAAAGGTTTTGGCTTAATTCTAAGCATTTGTAGAGGAACATATCCCACATGGGACTCTCTAATATGTACTTCTGTGTATCAAGTAAGTACCACATGCACTATCAATTTTATAATATATAATACATTATTTCATGTCCGTATCTGAGGTTTATTGTTTCAGGCTGTCTGTCACTCTTAAATGAAGCTTTTAACTGCAGGTGAAAAAAAATGTCATGACAAAAGTAATGAACACCAACAGCAGACAATTGGATGGATCACTGAAACCAGTTGAACTGTTTTACTGACAAACTGCTGTTGTTAATACTTCCAAAAATCCTCTCATTCACAATTCCTTTTCCATTTCTTAGTTTAGATATAAAAGAAGCATTGAAACTTGTTATCTGAATTACATTTCTTAGTATAATACCCAATATCAATATTTTAGCTTTTGTTTATGGAATCTGGATTTCAGAAAATTAATATAATGAGAAATCCAGGTGACTTCTCAACCAAATACTGTGGAGGCCTTAAAGCTGTTCTGTTTCTATATCATAGAGTGAGGGTCAGCAGGACACAATTTAAGAAAATTAATATCAGAGCAAATAATAGATTTCTTTAAATACAATTTTTTGTTGTGAAGGGAAGGCTTGGGGGGGGTGGAGAGAGAGCAATTAGAATAGTCAAAAATCAGTATTTTGTTTAAAAATAGTACATAATTATGCATTTATTCTAAAAATATGAAAAATCTACATGACATTTGGTAAGTAAGCACATTTCTTTCAACAGATGTGAGGATGCTCTTCATCTGAATTGTATAGTATTGTGCGATATTGCTTGGCATCTAAATCTTCCTGTAATTATTATTGAGATTGGTACTTCCTTGCTTGCTTAGAGGAATTCTGTAGCTTATTTGTAAAACTTACCATATTCTCGTGATCCTATTAATGACTTTATTTATCTTCATGTAAGAGCTTCGTGTACCAGATGACAGGAACTGCTTCTGAGCATCAAGTTTTGCTTTTTTTTCTTACTTTTTTTTCCCTTTTTTTGGATCTTGATTATAGAAAATGCATTAGCATGATGTAGAAATGTTGAGTTTAATGGAGAATATACCACTTCCTCAGATTTTGGAGAAAAGCATTAATTTTTTTAGTTTGGCTATGTATTTCCATGTATATCTACTCAGGAGCAGGTTTGCTTGCTGCCTGCCTGCCTGCCTTCCTCCTTTGTATCTGAAACTACCAGAAAGACAAAAGAAGATAATACTGTTTAAAAACAGCTTTGCAGCATCAAAACGGGATGTGGCAAAATCTCCTCTGACTTTGGTTTAATCTAGAGTTGCTTAACTAGCTTAAACTGGCTTTGACTGTGATTGGTGGTAGAAAAGTACGCAGCTCTTGTCTGTGAACTTAGGCTAAACTTCACTCAGTTTCTAGTAAAAAGATCTTCGTAGGGTATTTCCCTTCAAATTATTCACTTAAAGAGAATCAACAATCAGTATTTTTTCCCTCTTAATGAGGCAACACATACTCGATGTGCACACTTTCTCATTGACTAATGAGACACCAATATCTAACCACTGTAGCTTCAACCCTTGAATTATTTCAAATATATCAGTTCCACTATATGATGTTTCTGGAATATTGTCACCATTGGAAAGCTGTGTGCATGATATAATAATGACAATCCTTAAATATGAAATGAAAATATTAAAGCTTAGTACTCATTTCATGTAGCCTTTTCTACTTCTAAACAATAAAATACAATCTGATACTGTGGATGCAAAAAATAATGGATTATGTTCTTTTAAGAAGTTCAGGTTAGTTATTGCATTAGTAAAACAGATTGCCTAGCAGCTCTAAAACAATTATTTTTTTAGTAGACACTGTATCTATTTGCTAATGCTGCATAAGAATAGAGAAGATCCAGGAAAAAAGAACATATGTTTTAGAGAAGTATGTCAGTTTTTATAACATGAACAAGGCTTAATTTTGATAGGCTTGAGAAAAGTTCTGTTATGAAATGGGTAAATAATTGATTTAAATGGTTCTGAGAATTTTCAGATGTTAAGATCCAATGTGTAACCTCCACTGTCCATCAAAGCAATGCAAACTGACCGCTAAAAAGAGCTTGGTCCCTATGGGGCATGGATGAGATCCCACAATGTGAAACCACTCCTTCATTCAGTAGGAACACTTCAGTCTTTCTCATCCCAGAGTGAGCACTCTATTTCTCAGTGGTCAGGAATACATAATACATGGGAATATTCATATTCATTATTCAGGAAAAGAATGGTCATTGCTTTATGGAGAAGTCGGAGTTAACATCACCCTATGGTTCAGGATAGACATATTCTTGATGAGTTTTTTCAGGACATGTATTTTTGAGAGAGCGACCCATTGGAAGTACTTCTGCAGTGAAGGTAAGTGTATTTGTGGAGGCACAGACACTAATAAATAAACTAAGATTTCCATTTACAGTTTTCAGTAGGGTAAGTGTAATTCTGGAAAGTCTTATAAGCAAAAGAGCTGTAAGAAGTATTTTCAGGTGAGATACACTTTCCGCTGGATTTCCTTCATATGATACCTGTCAGATTTTCTCCTCCTCCTTCAAGGAGGGAGAGGTAAAAGATAAATTTATTCTGTTCCAGCAGCTGAATGTCTAAAATTACTGTCCTTTTGCTTTCCAAGAAATAGTTTCTGATGGGTTTGGTACAGTGCACTTTGGAAAACAGTTGAGGGGACCAGTTTCTTTCCAAATTAATGCATCAAATTTGGGTTCTTTGGACTCCCTTGTACTTTATAGCTCTAGGTTTGCATTCTCTGTCATTTGTTTCTCCTGTTCCACTGTTCATGAGTTCTTGTGATTATCATATAGGTTCTTGTGCAAGACTGGCTTTTTCTTAGTGCTGACACCTGTTTATAGAGAAGATGCAGTTTCAGTCTTTCCTCCTTCTCCCTTGATTATGTGTTCTCACTACTCAGGCAGGGCCAAAAGCACTCCTGCCCCTTTCTGCCTGGAAAGAATGGCTTTTGATGTGCTCTTTACTCACAGAGAGCCGATACAGTGTTGGGTTTTAGTGTCTTCTGCTTCCATACTTTCTGTTTGCTTTCTTCAGTGATTTCTTGGACCAACAAAAGACCCGTGATACTGTGTATTGAAGATGTCCTTTAAGAGAAGAGTTTGTCATAACAGACTTATTTTGCTTGGGTAGGGTCAGACAGATACACAGTCTTGCAAAGACAGTAGGGATTACTTATATTGGTGTCTAGCTGGCTAGCATGTAGCTCTGCAGAGAAGGACCTTGCAGTCCCAGTGGTCACGAAGCTGACCGTAGCGCAGTAATGCACCCTTGCAACAAAGAAAGCCAACAACAGCCAGTAAGGCTGCAGTAGTAGACTTTGCTGTGTTACTTTCTGTGTTCACAATAACCCGGTAAGCAGCCTATTGTAGAGACTAAAAGAAACTTGTCTTTTAGTGACCATCTGTGTGTGGAAGGTGTCATGTTTCTGGTCTGAAACAAAATTGAAGAGTTGGGAACTGCATGATAGAGAAGAACAATGTTTGAAGTATGTTCACTGAGGATAACACAGAGACAATGTGAGCAAAACTTTTAACAAGTAGCTATATATCTCAAAGCTTATTATTTTATCTTGGAAAAACTATATGAGTGTATAAGGTCAAAACATAAGTTGGTGGAAAGATAGGAGGATACAGGACTGCTCTTAATGCACCTGCAAAAAGAATGATGTTGCATAGCAGAGGTGACTGGATGTAATATCTTTTATAGAAAATGAAACCAATTCAACCCTTGGTTGCTGAATACACAGGGGCAGGTTTGCTGCAAACATCCGCACCTAGCCACCTCTGAAGTAACGGACTTTTATAATGAGGTAACAAATAATATGCAAGGTTTTTTGAGAGGTAAGATGAGCACCAAGAACAGTTAATGAATTAATATCCTTGGTTTAGGATGGACTGACCTACTCTCATAAATCTAAAAGTGTTGAAAAATCCAATCAAGAATATAAACTTTCCAGAGTTTCTGGACTCATGAAATGAATTGGTTTTGGATTCCATATAGGCTTTAGGTAGGATTTAATGGGGGAAAATCTGTCATAGTTTCAAATAGTGATTAGGTATAATATTAAAAAATAACATTTTCCAAGGAGTTTCTAGGAACTGCTTGCTTTTTCAAAGAAAGAAAAGCCAGTTTCATTAAAAGCTTTGTAATATTCTTTTGGGAACATCTGTTTGCAGTCAAGGGAATGGATTACGGTTGAAAATTATTTCCCTTCAGCAGCCAGTACAAAGTTTAGATAACACTGAAATCATTAGTGCTGGTGACCTTTCAGAGTAGTGTGCTAATTTTCTGTTCCTTTGTTCCCATGCTAGAGACGAAATAGTGCAAGAAAGATACCACCACCAGCTCCCTGAAGGCAAGATGTCATCAGTAATCCCTTTGGTCTTGATGACGTGTTTGCCCCCTGCTATGTGTGGCATTCAGAATCAAGAGATGTGGCCTCTTTGGAGTATATTCATGAGCTGGCAAAGTACTATAACTATAGGTTAAGCTTTAAAAAGAACATCAGGAGTTCACAGGCACTGGGTCTGCCACTTAGGCAGAGATGGGGATTTTACTTGAGTATAGTCTTTTACATTTTCATAGCCTTATTTTTAGCAGCTTCTCGGTTCTGTGCAGCTGACTCTTCTGTGGGGTAGGAAGAAAATACCTTTTACTGTGGAGTACTCAGAGCCTGATGCTAGTTTGCAAGGTGGAAGTTTTTTTGGTTGCATTTTAATACTTAATTGAGAGCAGGTGTTTTAAGAGGAAAAACATAAATCATAGACCTTATTGTTTTCAAAGGACAAGAAGAAACTGGAATATTTGCCAAGAAATCTATTGGTCAAGAAGAACCTATTGACCAAATATCCACCTTGTTTTCTAAGATTTATCTTAATTAAAATGGGCATACTGCAATTGAAGGTTTTCCATTTGTGTTTTCATAGTAGTTCACTATTTTTTAGTCATAAACAGCATTATTTTGACCCAATTATCAATTAATTGGGCAGTTAAACTAGCTGAAGAGAGAAGGAGAATGTCTGGGAGGACAGGAGTCTTTTCTAAACAAGTGAGTGCACAGCGAGAAGCACATGAAGAATGGGATAACTCGTTACTGGTATTGAAGTTAATACTAGTGCTTTAATCAGTTGTATTAATAGCTAAAATGTATGACACTTATTCCAGGGTCTAATTTAACTTGTAGTTATAATGAATAGGAGAGTTCTTTCAAGTGATTTTAGCTGAAGGCTTCAATGTAGACACAATTTTATCATGTAAGCTGATCAACAGGACAATCATTGAGTAGAGTTGAGCAGCAAATCCTTTCTCTCCAGCTATAAGAAGTGAATTATTATAGTGCTGTGTTTGACTGTTCTCTCTAAATGGAAATAAGTTTCTGAACATGTGAATGGTTTAAGCAAAATGATTAAAATAAATTGTACCAAGAGCTCATGCCTTTTCAGAGGAAAAACAAAAAACAAAGAAAACAAACGTAAATCATAAGTAGAGAAAAAAGCAGAGCCTTGGGGAAATAATAATTCACTAGCAGATTATCTGCCCAAAGTTTTCACAAAAGTTTCCAAGGTAGAATGCATTTACTGTTGAGTTATTAGTAGGGTCACTTTTTAAATTTTTGTACACATATATTCTATACAGTATGTTAAAATCTGTTAGTGTTAATAGTTGTATGCATTTTTCTCTGTCTGAAGTATGTAATAGCTCTCTTACTATTGATGATTATTGGTGAGTATATGTATAGGTCTTCTCAAGTAAATGAAACTATTTTGGCATGATTATTCTCTCTGTTTAATATGTCAGAAGAATGTTGCATAGTTGTAAAAAGCTTTATTTATGTGTTTATTCTTGCTTTGTGTCTTGTTTGCTTTTTTCCAAATGTCCAGACTATCCACATGCAGTTGGGTGTGTGCACATGTGTGTGTATGTACAAAAAATCTGTTCATATGGTAAACATAGCATCCAGCATTACATCTCCAGAATTACAGGCTTTTATATTTGAACAGCCCAAGACATGCTCATAAAAACTCCTTGGTTTCCTGAAATAAGGTATCCCTTTATTCTGAACAGCAGTTAGTTCTAAATATGTTCTCAGAATAAGTATTAGGATCTGTGAAGCCATGGCATCAGCTGCCATTATGAAAATGCTCTTGCTTTATGCTCTGACATGATGCTGTCTTTTCTTGCATTGCAATAGTAAAACTAAAGTTAGGTTTTTTTAGAAAAAAACCCTAAGAAACAAAATAAGCTTGTATTTAATTGAAAGAATTGAATGAATTGTGTTAGCACATTGCTTATGTGTGATTTGCTCCAAGCTCTGCATGTTTGATCTTACTACATGATTGTTTGTAATAAAATTGAGGTATGACTTTGGAGAATTTAAAAAAAAAAAGTATTTTTAAAGCCAAACATTTTGGTGTTTGGGTTTTTTTGGGGGTGGAGACTGTTGTTGTTTTTAAAATTTTATTTATTTAATTTACCAAGAAGAAATTTCAACATAATAGTGAAATTAGGGTTTTAGGTAGTTTAGATAGTAGGGTTTTAAATTAATACAGCATAAAACTGGCAAGCTGGAGACTGCAATGCAGAAGTTCAGTTTGCCCTCTGTTTCTCCACTAGTGTTTATATGGATTGAACTAATATTGTTTCTGGATTTTTTCTGCAGATCTTACTTCTTGTAGTAGTGATAATTAACTGTGTTATCTGGGCAGCACAGAGAGCTTATTTAAGCCATCATAGAGCAGCACCCAAGACAATCATATTCACATATTAAACTAGGCTTTATGAATGTTGACTGTGTAGAGTAGGTTCAGAATCTCGTCATTTAGCCATTAGAAATTGATATTCGTTGTTGAGTTCATTTGTTGATTGAGAATGAAGTGTTAAATTAATTGTATTAAAACAATTTGACATTGTTCTTCAGCCTTCAAGGGGAGCAAAATGAAATCAAGTGAAATGGGGAGACTCCAGTCATATTACAAAGGAATCCAGTAAGCTTAGAGAATGCTATTTGTTCCATTCCACCTAAAATAAGTTATATTGTTTGCCCCTGGGAGATCAGGCAATAAGATCAAGAGACTATTAGTCTGTAATACATTTATTTGCAGGCATCAGTCTCTGAATTGGCAAAATTTGTTATTGCCAAAGCATTTTGTTTACCTCATTGAAATGCTCAGTATTAATTTCCTTGTCCCATTTCAGTGTCTGAAAAGCATTTCAGCCAGCAGTATTTCTGCAAAACAGCTGAGTGTCTATTTTATTGATGATCCTGAATTTGCACAATATTTAAGTTGCGAGCTGGTTGAAGAGTAGAAAATCTGCTGGTTCATTTTACTGCTGGCAGAGAGAGAGCTTATCCAGAGATTTATAACTGTTAACCTTATTTCTCATTATCACATTTCAGTAATATGGAATTTATTGTAATTATTAAGACAGGTGAAAGTAAGACTTGATGTGATAGCTTTCAAGACAAGGTGTTTGCTCTTATGTCTTCTTTTGAAATGGGATAGATTATTTGTCAGGAGGGCAGATGCTGTGGCACATGATGGGGGGAAGGTGAGATACATGACTTGATTTGCTTGTAAAGAGAGTGCTAGACTGAAGGTAAACAGCTGAATCTCAATATTTTTAAAATGGCAACAGGATTCAAATTAGTCTACAAGCAAACATCAATGTTAAATCTGAAAATGTCAACTAGGGGATTTTTCTTCCTGTTTTTAGAAGTTCTATGAAGAGAAATATGAGGGAGTACCGTGGGTTGGTGTGAAACCATCTCTCAGGCTTGATGTAACTTGGTAGAAGTACACCAAAACACACATGCAGAGAGCTGTGGTTTCTGTGACTGACTGTAGCAGGATGTAGAATGCTGAAAGATGGTGAAGCACTCAGTGGTTAGCAGTGTGTGGTGATGTGACCCCAAACAGTGGCTGAGCTCCCTCCTGCCTACAGGAGAAACAAGCCTCCTTGGGTTGGGATAAAGACAGTTTACTGACAAAGCCACCACGAAAGTAGAACAGTAACAGCCAATTACACTCACACCTGGTGATAACTCAGAGCATCTTACCAAGCAGAAGATCTCAGAGTGCTGTATGACATACAGACCAACCCAATGCCCCAGCCACACGCAGACTGCCCTGGAGGCATCCAGGATATCCCTCTCCCAACTAGTACCTTTTATGGGGGAGTGATGTCAGGTGGTGTGGAAACAGCCTGGGCTGACTCAGCTCACCTGTTCTGGCTGCCTGGGGAGGTTAGCTCTGACCTGGCCAGTACCAGGACACAGTGACTGAACCCTCACACAGCTTTGAGCTTGGAAGGTGACAAGAAGGAAGCCAGCCAGCCATTTCTGTATTCTGTAGGCGGGTAGCTGTCTTATGTTGCTACTGAGGGAAAGCAGAATGGGAGGGTAATGCATTAAAAAGTCTGACATGTGAGTAATATAATTAACATAAGGAGAAATAAATTATTTATTTGGCTTACATTACATATCTGGCTACAGGATTTAAATCACTTTTCAAGCAACAGGGAAGATTCAGGATTTACAACAGACAGTAGTTCAAAAGGAATGTAGAGAGAGGCAAGCAGAAAGATAAGGTGCTAAGCCTAGGAAAGTTGCTGCAGAAAAATGTCTGAATTTCAAGGGTTTTTTTTTTTTCAGAGAACTCTCTGCTGGCAAGCACTGAAGTTGCCTGTGCTGAGACATAGCTTTGGTGAGTCATGTATTTGGGGAAAGGCAGCTGGTTTATCCTTTCTTTGTTAGGCTTCAGAGGTGTGATGGCCTTGGCTCTACTGCTCTCTCTCTCTCTCTAGTGCATGGAGCACTAGTTCAAGATGCAGCAGTCTAAGCTCTGCTTGCTTTTTCCCTGTGCCCATGTACAAGATTGGCTGCTTGCTCCAGCCCTTTGACCTCAGTCTGAACAGAACGCTAGAAAACATAGCTGTGTACTAGTCTGTCCCCTGTTAAAGCTGTGCTGCTCCTCAGCCTTGAAATCAGGGTTTGTGGACCAGAGGTAAGATAAGAGAGGGAACCCTACTTATAACCTACTCGTGAGGGCATCCAAGTGCTAGAATGAAACTATGGGTGACAGCACAGCTTCTGGGTTTGTTTTTTTTCTGTGATGAATGTAGGACTTCCTGAAGTATGGCGCCCCTTCTTACCTTCTTTTTATCTCTGTCACCTTCTTACCCTGGGCCTCAATATCATAAAATGCCCCACATTTTGCCATCCATGGGAAGGAGTAAAGAAACAGTAATTTTCTGAAATTGCTGATAAATACCAGGGTATTATTTGATGCATTCCACCAGTTTGCATGGTAGCACAGAACCACACAGAAATCACAGCATGGTAAGGGTTGCAAGGAACCTTTGGAGATCTAGTCTGACCCCCTGCGAATGCTGGATCATCTAGAGTGGGTTGCACAGGGTCACATACCAGTAACTCAAGGTGTTCATATTCCTCTCCTGTATTAAGTAAGGAAGGGATCACACAGAATCACAGAATTGTAGGGGTTGGAAGGGACCTTGAGAGATCATGAGGTCCAACCCCCCTGCCAAAGCAGCTCCCCAGCTCATATTGTAACCTTAGACACTGATGTGGGAAACAGCTTGGATAGGAGACAGTGTCATGTATGTGCCAACTGTAAATTTTATCCTAAAATTAAGAATGTTCTTGTGTGCTGTCCTTGCCAAGGGGCTGCTCTCATGAGCAGATATGTGTTTCCACTGATGACATACAAACAGGAGGGGAATCAACTTTTTAAAAGGGCAGATAATGGCAGGACAAGGGGGAATGGTTTAAAGCTGAAGGAGGGAAGGTTTAGATTGGGTATTAGGGGGAAGTTTTTTACGGAAAGAGTGGTGAGGTCCTGGAATAGGCTGCCCAGAGAGGTGGTAGATGTCCCATCCCTGGAAGTGTTCAAGGCCAGGTTGGATGGGGCCTTGGGCAACCTTGTGTAGATCCAGGCCTGAGGTTGGTGGCCCTGCCTGTGGCAGGGCGGTTGGAGCTTTATGATCCTTGGGGTCCCTTCCAACCCTTGCCATTCTATGATTCTATGACAAGTTGTGCTATTCTGATATAGAAATCTTCTTACTAATTGCAAATGAAATGTGTTTTAATTTTTTTTAAAATGCAGTTCCTTGTTTACTGTTATTCTAAATAATTCTAGATAACAATTCTAAAAAAATGAAGCTACTACTACTTAGAAAAGTACGGAAGGGTTCTGGCTGTGTGGTGCTCTCATGCGTGGTTCAGATTTAAACAAAGTAACAGGTTAAGCTTCCAGCTTAAAGCAGCGCACAGCCAAGAAGAAACCCTGTTTCTTCAAGGATTCATGCTTCCCACACTGTGGCAATTTGGAGGCTTAGGACCTTATCCAGCTGTTGAGGGTAAGGACAACATCTTGCTTGTGTCTTACTGTGACTGCTACAGGGCACTATATTCAGCATTTCTTATTGCCACACCATTCAATGCTCCTTCAAAATGTCCTTTTGTTCTTCCAAAAGCCTAGGGTGTGCCTGCTCCTTTCTAAGTGAAGCAGGTCTGTTTGGTTTGGAATTGCAGATATTTCTAATGGGGACATTGGATGCCATCTGTAGATCCAGGCCTGAGGTTGGTGGCCCTGCCTGTGGTAGGGGGGTTGGAGCTCTGTGATCCTTGGGATCCAACCCTTGCCATTCTATGATCTGTCTGTATCCTTGATGTTTTTTCTGGACACGTGATGCCTGTTTTCTCTGTGCTTTGCCCATATCTAAAGCAAATCATCTGATTTTGAGAGAGATGTAGGAGGGAAACAAAACGCACACGGAATGAACATTTAATGATTAAGGTTGATTTGAGCAAACTATTTTAAGAGCTGAATCATAAAATTCGATTTGTTTATAACAAAAAGCTTTCCTGAGGATGTGACTCTAAAAACAAAGCAGTAGATCAACAAGAATCCTACCATTCAGGTAGCACACTGACACATCTAAATCACAATTATTTCTACTCAGTGTGCTCAACAGATTGGTGGTGATTGTTGCTGCTGGGTAAATGCCTGCCTCTGGAAGTTGAGGACATTTGCATCTGACACCAAAAATAGAGGTAAAATTTTACTGTTTTGTGGGTATAGGAAGTAAACCATGAGAAGTTTATGACTTGTCTGTACAGCCAATAGGTGATAAGACTCTGGACTCTTCTCCATTCTGCTGTCTGTTATAACAATACCTATTGTCCCTTAATGTTTGCAAACTGCTTTCCTTCCTCCGCTGCATCTTACCAAAACAAGATGTTGCATCAGAGAGCACTGCACTAAAGACAGTTTTGTAGCCTCATACTGTGAGGCACAAGTGTACTGTGAAAGCACATGTGTTACCAGGAGAGGAAGGGAGAACTATTTGTGGGCAGTTTAGCTGGGTTCCCACAAAAGCAAAGATGCAGTAGGGCCTAGAGAAATGCAGAAAGAACTGTTATACTGTCTTCCTTTAGCTGTTTTGCAGCTGTCTGCTTAGATGGTATAGTAGCAGTGTCCCAGAAATGTCTCTGGACAACTTTATCCAGAGGCTTGAAAATGGTGTAGGTGGCCCTGTTCACTGACACTGAAGTCTGCACATAGAAACAAGTTGTTGATGCCTTTTCTTTCTTTCAAAAAAGGTGAAAAGCAAGAAGGGGAGAAGAAAATGGAAAAAAAAACCCATTGTGCATGGCTCCCTGTTCTATGAATGTCTGTATGATGCTAAGCAGTGTTCCCTGTTAGAATCTGAACAGAGACTGGGAGTGGTATTAATGACCTGTACAGGATATTTGAACGTTTAACAATTGCTGTTGACTATCAATTTCATTTGAATTATGCTGAGACTGTTTTTCAGTTTTTCCTTCACAAGACAAGACATACATCTTCCGTTACCCTCACACTAAACAGTTTTGCTACACATTTTGTCATTTTACAGTTGCCCCAGTGGAATTTGTTTACTTTTTAAGATGACACCTTTCCTGTGGATGTAATTGAGTCATTTGTTTGGAATGAGAGAAATTTAATGTCAACCATTTCTCATAAGTAAAATGCATGTATTAGGGAGGTAAAGACCTCTAACTTAAAGCTTACCACATAAAAAGTCATATTCAGTCTCTGTGCTCTTGTTGAGTGCTACTAGCATAGTCCAGTAGCATGTATAATGTTATCTAGTTCTGTATGCCCATCTGTATGGGCAGATGATATTAGTGAGCTCCATTTACCAAAGGGAAGAAGTAACAGAATAATTCTCCCTAATATGTAGAAGCTTGGACTTACCTCCCAGTCGAATAAATTCAAATCAGTGTGGTACTGAGGAGAATAATATTTTAGACTTGGGTGACAGGCTGGTTTGTTAAAATAATATATTGTACTAAAAACAATAAATGAAAAATGTCTAAGTAATTGAATATTAATATGGCTCAGTGCTGCTGAAGATGAAGCACAAAAGTGAATGGAGAAGCATATAAAGAACGACACAAAAAGACAAGCCAGGAATGCCATAGCATGTGTTGCTTTATTTATTGCAAATGCTGGCCATCGTAGAGATACAGAAAACTACATACAATTATGGTACAAATATGGTGTAAGGTTGCTCTTTCATCTGAACCTAAGGTCATAGCACGCTTTCAGCCATCATAAATTAAGCTAAGAACAGTCACAGTTTTCCATTAAATTAATAAGCACCATGGAGTATGCTGCTGGCTTTGAAATCAAACTATCCATCCTGAGGTAACTGGGGTTTGGCCCAATTTTAAACTCCATAATGCTTGCATTGCCTTGTGGGGAAAATTGGAAAACTACTCATTTTGGTTTCACTTAAAAGATTGTCTTCCTTTGCATTTGTATGGTTGCATATGAGGTTCAATGGTAAGTGGCAGGAATTACAGGGAAATTGATGTAACAATTTCAGAATTAAAGCTTGGTGTAGGAAGTAATGTTTTGGTAATGGTTGTGGGGGGTGGCCTTCGTGTCAGTGGCTGCTGGATGCAGTGTTCCAGCTATCTCTGCAGTGCACCCACTGTAGGACACTGCTGAGCCCATCAGTCACAGGTGGTCACCACTGGGAATACTTCTGTAAGAAAGGCCAAAATCTAGTGGAAATTTGAAGGTGCAGCTGCGATATGTTCTTGACAATTTAATTAAAAATCTCTTGGCAAACATGCTTTCACCCTTGTCCTCTACCCTCCCAAACTCCCAGCATATTGTCCTGGTTTTGGCCAGGCCAGGTGAGCCTCGGCTGTTTCCCCACCACCTGACATGACTCCCTTGTAAAAGGGGTTGGTTGGGGAGGGGTGTTCCTGGGTGCCTCCAGGGCAGTCCGAGTATGGCTGGGGTGGCAGGTCAGTCCTGGAATGGTGCTGTGCTCTGTATTATCACCAGGTGTGAGTGCAATTGGCTCTGTTCTACTTGCACGGTGCTTTGGTCAGTAAACTGTCCTTATCCCAACCCATGGATGTTTGGTCTCTTTCTCCTCTGGGAATGAGTGAGCAGCATGTGTTGCTCAGCCACTGCTTGGGGCTGAACTACCACAATCATCTATACTGAGATATTCTTGACATGCAAATGGTATCAGTTTTGTTCTTCTTTAATGCTGTGGCATTTCTTTGGTGAAGACTAAACACAATTTTGTGTAGTTTGTGAATAAAGCTAATTAGAGTGCATTTTCTAATGCTTGCCCTCCTACCAATGAGAATGGACTATTACAGTTATCACTTGCTCTGCAAAAATCAGAGCGTTAGATGAGGGGGCTGGTAAATGGATTGTGAAGTTTCAGCATTTTTTGTGATACTACATTACTTTAAGTTAAAATAAATCTCTAAACCCAACAACTACTAAAAAAGCAATTCTTTAAACAAGCTGTGGAAGCAGCATGTGGGCTAATTTGCTATCTCCGTTTTTGCCTATTTCTTATTTAAATTGATCTCCTAATGTTGGGCATATGACAGGGCCTCTTCACTAGTATGTATCTTGCCTTCTTTTAGCAGTGAACTTCAGCTTGCAAGGAGACTCTCCACTGTATAAAAAGTGAGTTGCCGAGGACTGAGAATGAAGAGTTTTGCATGATAAATATTTCTGAGCCCCCTTGAAAGCTTGCTAACTTCCTTGGTATCTTCTGGCATTAAGTCTTGCCCCCACAGTAAGTCCTTTGATTTCCCTGGACATCTGAACAGAATCTAAACTTGATGGACCCTTGGAAAGGATTGATGTCTGACAGTTTAATTTTTAACTCCTTATTTTTTTCTTCTTGCATTTCCCCAGTTTTGTGAGGGGGAAAAAAAAGACTAGAAATAATTGTTGATGTCTCTAAAGTTCTTTGAGATTTGGGCACAAATGACATTATGCCAAATACAAAATATTGTGATTAAATATCTCACGGATAAAAGCTGTTAGGCTTAATTTTCATAACATGTGGGATATATACTTAACATAATACTGCTTCAGTTTACAAAGAGAAAATGATAAGTAATGAGACATAGAAGGGACAAGTCAAAGTGAATAGAGGTGAATATGAAGATGGGAAATTGAGTTGAATAGTTTATAGGTGATGTATAACTAGAGTATAATTACTTGAATATATAATCCTATTTTATGTGGTTAGGAGTATTCTAATCTTTTTTGGCTTTCAGAATGAGACAATACGGCAATGTTGATACATACAAGCACCTGAATCATACCAAATAATACTGAGGGCTTGATTGGGAGCAGTAACTGAATAGCAGACCTGTGGGAGTAAGCTTCATGCTGTTAAAATGTGAATTTATACAATATGTTGCTGCTGGGCTTGCCTGGCATTCAGACAACTTTGCAGATGTCAATTTACCTGTATAATCATATGATAATTTAGTACAATTAGCATGTGAAATACCTCAGCATCTCCGTGTAGTTAGCTCATAATTATAAAGCAAATGTGTACTTACCAAGGTGTTTCCTTGCCCTGTGGTCACGTAGTGACTTTGTCTACTGTGTCATTATGTGTATGTGGAAGGTGTTGAAGTAGAGGTGCCGCAGAAGTCTTAGTTCAGAATACTGATAGAGGCAAAATAATACACTGTGGAAGGAGGGAAGAAATAAAATAGCAGGAATGATCAGTGTACACTCCTGTGCTGTAGTAAATGAACAGTGTCAGCTGATAAACCTGCATATGAATGTGGGCGTTTTGCAAAGGCCTTCTGCTCGCTGCTCACATGCAGGCAAAAAAAGCAGAGTCCCCACTCATCCGTGGAAGAAGATAGAATACAGAAAAAGCACTAAGCACGGTGGATAAGCCAAAAAATATTAATTTCTAAAAGTATAAATGCAGTTTCATCTGGAATACCATTTGTATAGGCAGCGGCCTCCCTTGATGCTGTTGATTTGAATTCTGGGGAACGGGATGTAAATTAAGATGTAATTATATCCTTGTTACAGGATGTGAATGAGAATAGGCCCACCGATTTTAGAAAGGAGATTAATGAAAGGGAATGTATTAAGGATTACACAGTGCAATGAAAAAGGTAAACTCCATGTTGAAATAGCCTTCTGTTGATTAGAGAAGCTCCTTGTCCGGCGGTAGCTAGAAGAGCAGGGTGTGTGAGAGTCAAGAGGAATTGGGAGGGTTTCGGACTTTCCAGAGGATGTCTGGTGAGAAACCACTTGCTGATTTGAATATGGTTTGATTTCCACCCCTTGAAAGTGGAAAGAGGACCCATGTTATCAATTGAAAAGAATAAAAGGAACACTGCATAGGCAAGAGAATTAAGTTAATTACTCTTAAAGCTCCTTTGGACCCCCTGAGAACAGAAAGTGAGAGACTGAATCCAATAGTAAACAGGAAAAAAATTGATGTGGTTTATTTTGTTTGATACATCAAAGGAGGTTGATGTTTAAAATGTTAAAAGGATATACTGCTCTCGCAGTAAAGCTTTAGGTAACTTTTCAAAATCCAATTCATTGACATGGGCTGTTACTAAAGCCAAGAAGCTACCGAGATTCAAAGGAGTTCTTGAAAAATGTTTGTACAGACAGAAGCCAAAAAAAAAGGGGAGGGGAGGAAAGAGGGAACTTGGATAGAGAGAGTTTTGGACCTGTTTGGGAAGAGGCACGTTTGTAGTTTTCCCACTTATACCTAGTGCATGATTTTTTATGTTGACAGCAGGTTGTCAAGCAGTAAGCTCTGGAATAAGTCAGACCATGGAGCTGATACTCTGCACACTGTTCTGGCGTGTCTGTTACTTGCTGTTCTGCACGGGGGAGGTGTGGGTGTCTTTCTATGTCTCAGAAAGGAAGGCACAACAGCAAATAGTATAATACAGTTGTTTTAGTAATAAGATATAAGTGGTAAGGGAAACATAGTAAGTAAATCTCGCATCTTTTCAGATGCTGGGAGCTCTACTTTTGTGCAGCATGAGATATACCCCAGGTATACAGCCACCGCACGCTGTTCAGATCCCACCCATGAGAGATTCACTCTCATCCCAGCACCGTGGCTCCTTCTATCTATTGTAAAAACCCAGAGCTATGCACCTTGTTTTGACAGGAAGGCATGCTCTCTCTTTCTGAGTGTTCACCAAAGCGTACTTAGCAACATACATCTCAGAATTGTACATAGGATCCTTCCAGCATGTTCCTGTACATTTCTGAATACCTCAGGGTTACACAGCAGTCACTCATACTAACATGAGGAGCTTGGCTGAAGTACCTAATGTGTCGAGTACATCTTCTACATGTCTCCCTGTATGTTGAATATGTCTGCACAATGTTTCGGTTCTGGGGTTTGCCTCCTGATAGAAAGTATCCAGGGTTGTTTATCCATATAGGTCTGTAGGTTTTGCACTGCTTAGTAAAGGTACATGGATAAGGAGGGTATGGAAGGTGAATGTGGTTGATATTGACCACTGCCACCAAGGATTTTTGTACTCAAATAGACAAAACTGCTGAGGTGTAGCACTGAAGAATGGACCTGTTGGAATGGATAAGAATGAAACTGTGAACTGGTTTGCTTCTCATGTGTACTGTCACTTGCAGTGGCCTTAAGGGCGTATGTGCTGAATCGTTAAACATCTAAATCAAATCGTCTTACTGCAGTGGGCTGGCTGGAAGGCATTGCCAACCACCAGCTCTCAGACATGACTGGTAGTGAGATAGTTTTCCTGGGGGAAGGTGGCTGTGCTGGTGTCTGTGTAATGCATCCTGCATATGCAGAAGCATAGCGAGGCATAAAGATCTGTTGGAATGAGAGATGTCTTAAATTATCGACAAGTCCATGAACAAAGGCACTGTCAGATGGCATTTTAGCATCAAGTCTGATGCCCGCTATCCTTCATCATTCCTTGTTAATGGCTCTGCTCTGCATGAAACAGTAACTTGGGAGATGGCTGATTTTATGCACCTGGTCTTCACTGAGGATAAATTTGGTTTTCCCAGAGCTGCTAGTCTGTGAGAATGTTTTACCTGTATGGGATAGCTGCTTTGCATGGAAGAGTCTTGGATGATTGCATTATTTGTATTGGAAATGAAGAGGGGCAAGAGAGGAACGAGGCACAAGATTTGACCAGTGAAAGAGCAGTGATACTGCTTCCAGTGAATCCAGCAGAGAGCATCTGGTAGACCCAGCTGGGCTGCAAGGTTGTGCCCAGATGAGTAGTTGATACTTTGGCAGAGTCTACTGTGTTTATTCAGCGTGGCCTGTAATGGCTTGCTACAGTCCCACTGCCTAACACTGGCATGCTGCAAAGTTTTTGTACCTTACAGATGCTACACACTCCAGTGTAACGCTGGTGATTCAGGAACAGTATGTAAACTGACCAGAAATATGCAAAAGGGGAGGAAAAAGGGAGTGAATGGCATTCCTGAAAAAAACCCCAAATCTTTACAACTTTTGATGAAAGCTTCTGCATAGTTGAAAGGGCAACTTGTTTTCTGTTTGTTTCCGTGATAATCTCGGACTCTTTAGTTGAAGGCAGGAAGATCTGTTCAGATTTCAAAAGAAAAATGTTCAGCTGTACAATAAAGCATACTTTTATGCAATGATGCTTTTTATAATGTGATTACTTTCATAAATAAAGCTGCTAAATGCCTGTCTTGGAAGTCATTTAGCTTGGAAAGAGGTTGAACAAGATATACTTGACAGTTAAAAGTACATTTGCAGAAGACTATACATGGTGAGAAGGCATACATGTCTAATTCCCCACAAGGTCTAAATAATGATATTTAAAGAAACTAGTAAGATGTAGTGTAAAACAACAGAGAAATCTATGTATCAGTATCCCAGTTTGGCTCCAGAATTCTTATGGTCTGTCTGTTGACACATCAGTATATTTGAATGGTGTTTAGTAGTTGCTGTAGTAGGAAAGCTGTTTGATTATGTTTCCAGACATTTGCTGGCATGAGGGCTGAATATCATCTACAATTCTAGTTCAGATATACTTAAATCTTTCAATTTGTTATCAGAAAACTGAATCTGTTGCTATGTGCAGCACTAAATCGGAAAGTTTTTGTGTTTTAGCACATGAAAGAAAGAACTGTGGTACCAGGATAGGTAAGGACTTTGTTCTGCACATCAGATAAATAACTTAATACTTACCTGTCTGCAAGGTATACATGCAGAAATTTAGGATGCAACTTATAATTAATTAGGAGGACTTATACTGAATGCTATTTTTGGAAAATAAAGATTTGAAAGAAGTTACCTCAATGTGCAACATTCTGTTTCTAACTTATGGTTCTTATTAATCACTTGACAGAAGTAAAAAAGGACCAGATTCTTCAGATATTTTTCTGTAGCTGAAGGAAGTTTTATCTCCAAATTGATAATGTATTTAATCTAAAATTAGAGTACTACATCTCTAAGTCCTGCTTACATGATGATCTGTTTCATCAGTTGCCTTGTTCTCCATTGCAACTTTGCCACCCTACCCCAGCCTCTGCTTTTCCTCTCCTATACTGTATGCCTACTGCACACACAGTTGGCTGTTGGTTGCCTGTCGCTCCTTAAGGTTTGTCTTTGCTGTAATTTCATCTCTGACCTTTTAAATCCAAATTTTTAGGGGTACTCTCCTGTAATGATCATTGGGCTGTGTCAGGATAGGAATTTTCACTGATACTTTTGCCAATTCAGTCCAATTTCCTTTTGTTCTTTGTTAGTCTCCTAATGTACGGTTTAGCTTTTTTACTTTAAGTAGTCCTATCTGGCGTGGTCAACCCTCACTTTAAGCTATTTTTCTGTTCAGTATGTTGGTCATTTCTCTGACCTGATATTTGGAGCACTCCACTCACTCTAACTTTACTCTTCCTGCACAGATTCCAGCAGCTTTCATCATGTTTTACGGTTCTTGTCTTCCACCTCCATTGTTCATTCCTTTTGTGATATTTAGTCAGTAACAATGCTCAGGTGTTAGATTTGTTGAAAGTCCACAAGTTTATCCCTAGGATGCTGCAGCTCAATGACATATCTTTGAATACCTCATTAATTAAGAAGCTTAAGTAGATTAAAGCAGCCCTATAGAGGTAAGATGAGTTAGCCAGGAAGACACTTCGTGTTTTACATTTTTCACTCGGAAGTATATTTCCTTTGGGAATGATGAGGAATGCCCATTTTTTTCTCCTTCCTTTGCCAGATGAGTAGTGGTGTATAGAATTGAAAAAAAAGCCAACATTGATTCTGGGTGTCAGCATTTTCAGCGGAGTCTTTGCTCTGCTCTCATCACCTGTCACAGCGATTTGAAATGACACCTTTTAAAAACTCATCTGTCCAGCCTCAATGTGTCTCCTGCTGTTGGTTTGTTACTGCTGTGTTGGGTGTTTGGCCACATCCTTCCTTTTGTCTTCTCTGCATACCTTCTTTTGTGTGTGTGTGTCTCCTTTTTAAAGTCTGTGAGTTTAGAAACTCCTTATTCTAAACCACAAGATTTTTAGCAGGAGGAAGAGCATAACATGAAGAACTGGATGACCTGTTTTAATATAACACCAGTGAATTGTATATAAAATGTGTTTAAGGAGAAAGAAACTAGCAAGATGTCTTGCTTTTCATCAGGGTATTTTTCATGCACACGTAGACTCCCTTTCTGAAATGGTGCAGGAGGGTAGAGTTGGGAAGGTGAAAAGGTTTATCACATAGTTTCTAGCACCTTACAAATGGTGGAAAGACCTAGCCAGTCTTGGCCAAGGCTCAAATTTCTTTCTGCTGTACTGTTAGCATAATAAAAGGGTAAGATAATGTCATGCCTTTTTTTGAGTGCCATAAAACAAGGTAGCACCTAGCTGTCACGTGTCCTTTACTGCTGATTTAATTTCATTAGAGGACCCATGGGCAGGGTTACACTAGCAGTGGTCTCACTCATGGTGAATACTCAGCCTCCTCAGAACTCTGAAGCTGGCAGAACTCCTTGGGTCGGTGCAGCAGTCAGCTCATGAATGAGCAGCGCCTTGCACCTGGAAGGTTATCCTGCCAGGAGCACAGCATCAGGCAGTTAAAAAAATGGGTAACAGAACAGGTTCATTCTGCTTTCAGGCAGCACAGCTGTGGAAGTGCACCGGCAATGTCCAGCAGTATAAATATCCAGTTTGGTTGTATTGTTTCCTTCCAACAGAGCTAGTGTTATGGATCAAATTACTGCTTAGCTCTTTGTTTAATCAGCTTTATTAACAAAGTAACCAAAGCAGGCTTGCTGCCTGTGCAATAAGAGTATGAATTAAATGAATACAAATAGATTTAATATGAGGAATTACAAAGCAAGTATTTGATCAAATGGCATAACTGTATGAGGTTTTTAGCATGTGAGTTGAGAAGAAGTGTTGACATGTTCTGTACTCCACTGAAAAGACCTGGGCTCAATATCTAGGGCAAAACCATTCAATTCTGATTCTGGGTTTACTGGGTTTAAAAAGCTCAAAAGGCAGCTACAGTGTAGGAGAAGAGTTAATTCTCATTCGTGCTTTTTGGGAAGATCTGAAGCTGTTGCTGGGCTGCAGTGAGATTCCATAGAGAGGTACTCAAGGTAGGTCCATCCCAGCCAGGGTTCCATTGCACAGAGCCGTGCCATCCGGCTGCAGCTCTGCAGCTGTGTTAGCACCAAACCCAAGATAATAACCCTGGGGGTGTAATTATCTCAAGTGCAGTGCGGTACGGGCAGACCTATACTGCTGTTCGCTCTGGAGATACCCTGCTTTTTCATTCCCTTTGCTCTGTCTTCACTGCAATCAATAAACGTGCCCCCCTTCTTTTTTGCTAAAGGGAAGAAGCTCTGGTTAGCTGGCCTCAGTCACGTTTTTGAAGGAGAGCTTTGTGTTTGTGTCTGTAGGTGGAGCTCCAAACTCATCTTCTTCTAGAAGAACTAGTGTTAAAGAAAAAGCAAACTGAAAAGGAAAACCTTAAAAGACCACTTCTAAATACAATATCCAAATTGTAAAATTTTACAGAAGATGATACTTAAAATTTTATAACAGGATGCTTTCAGTTTTCAAAATAATGCAAACTGATAGCAGCTTTATAGTTAAAAAATCATGTTGTTTGTTTCCTTTTGTTGCTCAGTTGTCTCAGTAGAAGGAATTTCTTCCTGTTTGGGGGCACCTTATTCAGCCTTATAAAATTTTAAATTTTACTCAGGAAAAGATAACAAAAAAAGGATATTTTTTCCCTCATTTTAATGGCTGCTGTATTATGAATGTCTAGTGTATTAAACATGAAGCTATGACTTGCTTCCTCATAAAAGGATGTGTCTGGGATCTGGTTTTGCTTATGAAACTGATATGATTTTCTGATGTGAAATAGATGTAGTAGACATCAAAGCCTGGATCAGCCTTTTGCATTGTAGTCCAATGTTCAGCAGGAGGTAATTTCAGGATTTCCACTGTCCCAGCAAGCAGTGGGAACTTCCTCAGGTTTAATGGTAGGATTTAAATTCTGTCATAAGAAGAACTAATGCAACCATGCTGTAGAATGGCTATTAATAGTTATTCTCATGATTTGCTTCATTATTTCTGCCTGTGGGGGCTGGGGGAGTTGAGTTGTTTTTATGCTGAGACAGCTGGAGCTGGCTGGTAACATGGGAGTTTTCAGGTGATTCCTTACCTACGTGTGTTGCAGGTGTTCATTGAATATTTCTATCACTTTTTATTTTTTTATTGTCTAATCAGAGGAAATAAAAATAAATCTCTCTTGTTAATTGAAGTTACTGGAAGAACTGTAATTTTGCCTTGTGTGTTTCCCAGTAACATATTTTTTCCATTAAAGTATCAAGGCACAGGCCCTGCAGCTGAAAGAAATCCCCTATCCTTAGTGACTTTATCCATTCATCTCCAGAAGAGTAATGGTGAAAAGTAGTTGTTAGTATGCTTGGAAGAATAAAGGTGAGTAAATCACTGGTATTCATGAAGACAGACCAACAAAGCACCTCAGGTGTAGACTCTGCAGTGTAGGTACCGTGCAGGAAGATGCATTATTAGTTCCTTTAATGTACTGTCAGTCCATTTTCATGTCATACTATAAACCAAAACAATTTCTTCTGGGACAAATGGATTTTTAAGAACAGGCACAGGATGTATTTTGAAGCAATCAGGTTTCATTTTGCAGTGCCTTTTATATAGTATGTTGATATTGATCATTGACTGAATTACGCTGTCAAAGAAGTGCATTCTTCTCAGGATATGTTTCATTTAATTCCTTATATAAATGTCCTTGCAGTATATGGTACTACATTTATCTGGGTTGAAGGACTATTTGTGTGTCTGGAATAAAGATTTGTTAGAAGAAAAGGAAGCTGTCCACTGGGCTTAGCTGCGTGGCAAGGAAGGGCTAGCTTGAAAATAATGAGCTAAAAATAGAAAAAGTGGTAACTGGGAGAGAGGATAAAGGCCAGAATAGCAGCAAATGGAGCTTTAAGGTTTTTTTCCACTTGTCCCTTCATGGATCTAGGAAGAAAACTTTGTCGTATTTTGCAGTGCTAAATTAGATTAGCAATTAAACTATTGTTCTGTAATATGTAACATGACCATTAGGCATTTGGACAGCAAACAATAGGAGCACTAAGACAGTCAGTAGTACTTAGACTCTTGGTAGTTGTTGGGTTTTGGAGGGGTTTTTTCCTTTTTAAAGTACTAAGTATTTGGATGATAATTGTTAACTGCTGCCTATAATCCATTTTTATTTAATGAGACAATGAGGTTTTTCAGTATCAGTGAAACAGTTTTCATCAACTAGGAAATAATAAAATATCTGGAGTAATACCACCATTCCCCACCTCCCCCAAGTATTATTGTTGTTGTGTATCTTGCCTCCATGTATAAGATGAAGATTTAAAGTTTAATCAAAACCTTCTGTGGTAAGGTTCAACCTTTACCTTGTGGATTAGGGCTCTCATAAACTTCCCCTAGTCCCTGCATCTATCCCAAAGTCAGGGAAATACCTTCAGATTGCTTGCAGAAATTGTAGAGTTGCCTGTAGACTGCAGAGATGACTAACAGAGTACATGAGGGAAGGTTAAGAGCTTGAAATGTTGAGAGACTGGAAAGATGGTTGAGGACTTGACTTTAAAAGTGAAGAAAAGGTGGGTAAGATGTTGTCAGGTGATGCAGAGAAACCCCCACTACCCTCTCTAACATTACAGTTTTATTTACAGTGGTTGTTGCAGTCTTGTGAACATCTGAAATAGAGCCTATAGCCCTGGTAGAGCAATGGTAAAGAGCTCTTGCTGTTTCAAGTTTTGAAGGGTACTAAAGTGTTCTGAATGTCAGTATGGCACAAATTGACCCGGTAATGAACATAAACTCTTAGAATATAAAATAATACAAAAAAGCTTCATATGAATGAGGTGGCTAGCCTGGCTTTTGAGAAGATGAGGGAAAATTTGTGGTACTAAAAGGAGGTAATGGAGTTTCCCAACTAATGAGTGACAACTGGAATGCATATCTGAAATGCAGTGTGATATTCATTTTTGCAGGTATACAGACTTGTTATTGACCTGGGTTTTACAGTAAAGGAAAAAAAACCCAGCATACTGGTGATACTACATAAATAAAATAATTTGAAAAAATATATAATGCACAGAATGATATATTTCATGTTGAATTCATACAATCACAGAATGGTTTGTGTTGGAAGAGATCATCTATTCCCACTTTCCCTGCCATGGGCGGCAGGGACACCCTCCACTAGACCAGGTGGCCCAAAGCCCCATCCAACCTGGCCTTGAACACTGTCAGGGAGGGGGTAGTCACAGCTTCTCTAGGAAACCTGTTCCAGCATCTAACCATCCTCATTGTAAATAATATTTTTCTAATATCTGTCTTAATGTACCCTCTTTCAACTTTTGTGTTAACTAGTTTTACTACTGTGAAGACAAGGAGCAATGCCATCTCAGCTCTGTTATTTTCCCTTTGTTTCTTAGTGTGTTTTTGTCATTGAGGAGTTCTTTTGTACCATGCACCACTTCAGAAGGAAATAAAAAAAAAAAAGTTCCCTTGTACAGTCTGGCAGAAGGTCTTCCCTTTTAGCATCTCTGTACCATGGGCTAGCTCATTTCCTTCACTTTCATCTGATCTAAAGTGCAGACTGCAAAACCTTGTGGTTGTCAAAACCAAACTGCTATCTAGACCTGTCTACTCCATTAAATTTTTAATTTTAATATGGATATTAGGATTTTGTGACTTGCAATAAAATCCTAGAGAACAGTTAGATCTGTTCTAATCTGTTCATGTTTGTAGCTTTCCAGAAAGTCTGGGACAGGCAAATAGATCATGCCAGTGTGTTTCATGCTGATAATGCCTGGAAATAAATGAATGCTCTGGGTGCAAAGCCATGTCAAATCTGTCTCATGGGACTGGTGCTGGACTGTTAAAATGCTGGTTTTTCTCCTCCTCTGCAGAACAGATGTTTCTGAGGCACTTTTGGGAATGGATTTGTGATATATGGATAACCTGTGGGAAAAGAGCAGCATCTCTGGAACTACCATAATATCCAAAGTGGAGAGGGGAAGGGAAGAATAGGGATATCCTGGGAGCTAAACATACAATTCAGATTGAAATAATAATTTTTTAAAAAAATCTATTAAAAGCACATTAGATTTTCTTACCCTGAAAAAGATGTTCCCTTAGTTTCACAGTATGTGATAGAGTGATTATAGGTATTTTCATTCTAAACGTTTTTTTCCCCAAAAAATAGTTATAAACCTCAGGGTTACGCCACATAGCCAGTTTGTCTATTCCAATTACTACTTTTGATGAAATTCAACTAGGTGACATGCTGATGATACTCCACAACCTTCCTGAAAGAGTAAGTTTAAAGTGTGTGAAGACTGTATAGTACTGAACGTGTTGTAGAAACAGAAATTGCAGAGTGTTTCTCTTACCCCTTTCAATCTCTAATTATTATTATATTTTGTCAGTATTATGTCTTGAAAAGGTGAGATTCTTTTATTGGCTTGACATGTTTTGCATCAAAAACTTAACTGTGGTTATGTGTCCATTTACATTGTGGTATAGCTCCATGTATACTTTCTTCATTACTTGGCCTGTAGTGATGCCTTGCTGAATGAAGGTCACAACAGCAAAACAATATAAGGACCTATTCCAAAGTCCACAGAAATCACCCAAAAGGCTCCCATTCAGCCCAGCTGTCAATAGATTATGCATCACCGAAATAAATACTTGTTAAATTAACTTCCTTTCAGAAGTCCTTGTTCTATGATTTGAAGTTAGGATTACAAACAAAATCCTAGAAAAATTAATATATATGTAGTTCTTTTAGATAAGCTTATGAACTAGTCTTTAAAATTTGATAGCAAGGAGGAAGGTTATTTACTATTCATCTGTCTGTAAAACAGTTGCTTCTGACATCTTTTTGCAGGGTCTAAATCCTGTGAAATTCTGTGAAACTTTTCCAATTTTTGTAGGCATAATACAAGGTGACAGTCAGTTTTGCTGATATCTTCCTGTTAAAACTTGTAGCCACAGACCATTGTTTTCTAATGACAAAGGTAATTAGCACTAAGACACGTTAATAGCTGTGTTATCAGGTAATGATGTCTTCATTAATGCATGACTCTAATCTCTGAAATAACTTTGTCAGTAGCTGCCAGTGGAAGGAATGCTTAGGGAGGAGGGAATGCTTTGATGCATCAACTGTCCAAACTCATTAACAGCATAAAACTCAATCCTGTCTACTGGGTGATGAGGCTCCATCACAGGTCTTTAAAGGCCAGGCTTGAATTCCCATGAATTTATTCTTGAAACCCTCAGTCATAGCAGGTTCAGTTTTCTATGTGCAGACAGTTGTTGAACTCAAAAGGCATACAGCACATCGATGAGGATCTACTTGAATACCTAAGGATTATGGAGACCAATGTGCTAGAAAAGATCTTTGGATTCTGAAATTTTGTGTCAGCACCTTGGCTGTAGAGTAGACTGAGCCAGACTTGTATCCTGGGCCCTAGAGACAAGGAGACAAAATGAAATCTGGTGGTAAAGTCCAAATGGCTTGGAACACCTTTTATTAATTTTTAATAAAATAAAATGTCATGCTATTAATGGGATGTAATTTTATAAATTGGGAACTCTGAAAGATTCAGAAGGATGACTGATATTGTGGCTTTTACCAAGCTGCTATTGTTTATGACCTTTGCAAATACATTGTGAGGATGTAGGGTTGTGTTTCTCCTAAACAGAACCAACGTTTTGCTGAAGGTAACCATGGCTAGGAAAGCATCAGTGTCCTGTAAATAGCAGTACAAATAAGCCTGTAAATTGTATGCTATTAATTCCTATTGAATTGAATTGTCGACAAGAGCAAGGAAACAGGGAAATCCCCATGTAACTAGTTTTGCTAATCTGTATTTATACACATTATTTTTTTTTGTTGGTGTCCTTTACATACTTTTAGCTCCTTTCCAACTTCCAGCACTTGGCCATTCTCCTGCAAACTCGAATTTTACTTTAAACACTAAAATAAGAGGGGTTTTTTGTTTGCAATTGCCCACATAGTAGGTATTTGCTAAGATGGATCTGCATGCCAGAATTTGTGTAACTTTTCTCTAGCTGTAGAAACTTATTTTCTAAAATAAAATAGTGACAGCTTGCTATTTATAAGTAACTACATTTCAGTTTCTGGTGCTTAAACTAATTAATTGTAAATAACTTTTTGATAGCAATGTAAAAATATGTATTATCTCCTAATAAATTTATATTTTTGAGCATTTCATCGGAGGGCTGAGATTCTAAAGTGATGGCTTAAAGTGAAAGCAACAGGTTTTGTTTGGTTTGGGGTTGGGTATTTTGTCAATCTGCAGCCTCTGTTCCTTAAGTAAGGAAATAGATATTGAAGTATTCCATCCTTTCATCCTCTATGTCTAAATATTTCAGCCCCGAGCTCTGAAGGAAACCCGCTCTGAAGGAAACCCTCTCTGACAGCCTAGCATCCAAGGCATAGAAGCAGCTTACCAAGAAAAAGATGTAGGTGTGAAGTTTCATAGTGTGTGTGTGTGTGTATATATATATATACACATATATATATATATTTACCAGTAGTAACATCTGTCTTGGCTAGTTTCCTCATAGAAAAAGCATTGATCTGTCATTGCTCTTGTTCATGGAAGTGAATGCTCCCTCATAGTCCAGTGGTTCTAGACTGTTGGTTTTATATCTCACAGTATCAAGTGTACATCACTTTAAGAACTACTAGGTTATCTTTAATGTAAATCTACTGCTGCTTAAAAAAAAGATTGGAGTGTTCCAAGGCTATCCACCTGTGGATACCTATAAAAATATTTCTGACTTTGTAAAGAATTATCACTAACTCTTGAGAATGTGTTAGTTCCATGTTCAGAAACGTTGATGTATGAACACAGCTGAAAATGTAAAACAGTGGTTTAATCCTCACAACTATTGGTTTTGCTATCTGGCAGTAGGAGAACACTCAATTTTCTAGGAAGTGGGACAAGCTTCTGTTGTTTCTCTTTCATAGCAATATCACCATTTCAGTACTTCTCTACTGAAATAAAAAATGTGCCCTTATAGCTCAGCTATTCTGTGCCTGATGTTGGTAAAGAAACAGAATCCTGTGTTTTGTTTCTTGTAACATGTACTTGTGATATTTCCTGAGACAGCTGTGGGGCTGTTTCAGTTCTTTATGTTTTGGAGTATCACTTTTACTTAGCCATGTAAACACACAAGAAATGGAGATTTTGTTTAAGAGATTAAATAATTCACTAGCAAGGCAATGAAGGCTGATGGCTGCTGCAGTGTTATACTGTATTGGGAGATTTTATTTTTTCCCTGATTTGTTAATGTTCCTTTCTCTAAAAACTAATAATTTTACATAGGCCACTGTGGAGGTAGTATGACCCACAGAGGGATTCCATTTTAAGACAAAATATGAATTCAGCCATGCTGGAATTTAGAATTTCTGCTTTTATCACTCTATTTAAAGCTAGCGAGTAGTATAAGAATAACTAAGAAGGGTACTGTGGTAAAAGTGATTAAGACACGTATGTTAGTGTTCAGTGGAGGGAGTGAGAATAGTTGTAAACATGAGAGAGAGTAAAGAAACAGCCCTATCTGGAAGAGGAATTATCCCAGGTTTGTGCTTGAGTAATTGTTGTGAAACAACTCTTGTGCTTCGTCGGCTTTCCTAAAAAAAAAAGTTTCTATTGGGCAAAAGTTTTATATGAAAAGAGCTTCTTTCTGGTTT
Source organism: Laterallus jamaicensis coturniculus (assembly GCA_022605575.1). NCBI lineage: Eukaryota > Metazoa > Chordata > Aves > Gruiformes > Rallidae > Laterallus > Laterallus jamaicensis. The sequence continues at coordinate 5,336,527 of JAKCOX010000036.1, read as the reverse complement.
GTTTGCTCTCATAAAGTGGAAATTGTATAGTCCCTTGAAATAACTGAAGCTGTAGGTTGGGGTTTAATATCATGTGAAACTTACTGAAGAAGATGTTTGTGCAGCCTGCTGAGAATTCTTTCATCAGTTTCATCATGTTCTAACCTTATGAAAGAGATTTCTTTATGGCTTGTTGACTAATTAACAGTTGAGAAGAACTCCTTAAAACATAGTTTCCAGGATCATTAGATCATTTATGGACCATACTTTTGTTCATTGGAATCACTGGGAAAAATCATGCTGTTCTGTGTAACATTATCAATCCATTGGAAAATGTTTTTGTAATGTAAAATGACTGGTGTGAAACAACAGAGACAATCTGCACTATGCATTCAGAGCACAAATTGTTCTCCCTGTCCCAGAAAATGGTAATTATTAATGAAAATAGAGAAGTGAATGAGAAAAAGGTTTTTGATAAAATTGTAAGAATAACTCAATGACTTAAAAGTGTAATTACGTCAAATGATTTGCCATTGCTTCCTGATCTCCATATAGAGTTTTGTACACTTTTGTTTTGCATGTATTGTGTTTGACTGGCAAACAAAGAATAGTTCTGTCACTTTTGTTCTTTAAAAGCTTTTTACCTTTAGAGAGGAAAAAAAAACCCCAAGCACATTATATAACACCATTGCACACGGTGCCTTGTGGCTATTTTAAAGTTCTTCATGTGCAAAGATTGACTGTTTCATGAAAGGGTCTCATAGAATGTTTGTCACATTTTTCATAATTCACAGGAATCCGTAGGCTTTTGGGCTGCACCTTGTGGCACTGGACATTTGCAGTTGTCTGGAGACAGCCAAATTGATTTTGCCTGGGTAATTATTAGCCAAATGCTCAATGGTATCTGCATCTTTTATTCTCTGTGGCTATGGAAGCATTTTGGCCCGTTTCCATGTGAAATTTTGCTGTGAATTGCCATTTTTTTCTGGTGAATGACGTGTCTTCATCAGGAGTCTTTGATTAATCTTGTCTGGTATTAATTAGAAGATAAAACCAAAAAGAGTGAAGTCCTGCTCCTGTTTTCAGGTATTTAGAGAATTTAAACCCAGGGATTACTTTGATAAAATCTGCAATCTGTTTTTTTGTGTTTTGCCCTTTCAATTATGTAGTTGGTGATTGAAGTGAATGTGGTGGTGTTTATGCTCTGTGATTAGATGATCTAAAGTTTCTGAATAGTAGAAATGCCAGAGGAGATACTTTTATATCATAACTCTGAAAAAGTACAGAGTGATCGTTTTTCTTCAGGTCAGCTGTAAATTTTTAGGTAAACTCTAAATCTTTTCTCAGTTTTTGAAGAAGCAGTTATATATCAAGCAACGCCTACAGAGACATCCAGGCCAAATGCATCCAGGCTGTTTAGCAGGCTTCATACTTGAATATCTGTGGTCAGTTCACACAAAATAACTACAGGATGCATAAGCATCTTCACAACACTTGATTGTTGAAGTTTTAGCAAATTTCTTTTGTTCTAAGTTGCTGGTGAGGTTTTATATATCACTTCCTTCATAAGCATCTTTCTGAACAGCTTTGCCTTTTTACAAGAGCTAAATCTGCAGATCTTCAGTGAGCTAATACAGCTCACTTCCAAAAGCACAAACCTAGCTGAACAACAGCGGTAGTACACTGTTTTGTGTATACAGGATATTGAGGAAGTACTTTCTTCATAAAAGCTTGTCAACAAGCTTTGTGGAAATAAAAATGTTTGCACACATGTCATGGACAAGGGAGCAGAAAGGGATAGGAGTGTGCTGAGCCTAAATTGCTACATGGAAATTGCTCATTCATAACGGGAGAGTAATCATAGAATCGTTTGGGTTGGAGGAGACCTTAAATATCATCTAGTTCCAACCCTCCTGATCTCAGTAGGGACACCCTCCACCAGACGAGGTTGCCCATCGAACCTGTCCTTGAACATTGCCAGGGATGGGGCTTCCACAGCTTCTTTGGGAAACCTGTGCCAGGGCCTCACCACCCTTATAAGGAAGAAATTCTTCCCTGTATCTAATCTATACCCTGAACAGGATGTGCATTTCATTTGGGTTCCTGACTTCATTTGTTTCTCTCAGTGTATCTGGGCTTGTTGAGATGGACCACTGATGAATAGTTGGCGCCTGTGACAGGCCTGATATGAGCTGGGGCAGGGTGTTATCTGGGCTCTCCCACCTATCATTGTCTCTTTGTGCTCCTCTGTGAGTGTACAGGTGAGCTCTTTATCACATAACATGACACTTCAGATGTTCAAAGAGCTTTATTTTTGCAGCTGATCACCAATACTAGTCTAGACCATACTTGGCAGAAGACTACTGATGACATATAAGCTGTGCAGTTTGCTGCCAGATCATTTTCTGCCATGTTGTGTAGTGCCAGCAAAAATACTGTGGTCAGTGTTGTGTTGGTAGGGGCCTGTCAATTTTTAAGCTGAAAGTTGGAGATTGGTGTGGGCAGTTCCCACGCTGTAATCACCGATGGTAGCTTGTTAGCTAACAGAATAAACAGAGCTGACCCTCAGCACCTCTACTGGAAAGCCTACTTCTCCATAATGGGCATTATCCACAAGCTTTTGATACGAGTGGAAATAATCCTATTGACCTATTGGGAGCTGTAGCATGCCTATTAAGTTTCAAGGGTCCTTATACACATGCCTTTACAAACTGAACTCTGGTGCTTGATGGATGGTTTAAATATGTATTAGAAACTTGCCTCTCTTTTGGCTTGTGTTAGGCTTGAGCATAGTAAATTTGAAGTCTTAATTCTAGAGACTTTGTGGTCATCCTCAAGCTAACGTAGTTGGTGGGCTTTTGGGTGCAGGCTGCCTAGTTTCTCTAGCCAGCTTAGTTTATTATCTTATGTTGAGTACTCTGTTCAATTTTTGGTGCCCATGTATTGTTATTTTCCTCATTCTTGGTCTGCTTGTTTTGTTTAGCTTGAAATGCTCTTGGGACCAGAGGATGTTTTGAGCTTGTGTAGCAAGATCTCTCCCCAAGAGCCACTAGTATCTATTTAGACTGTAAAGGACTAGTTTAAGGTAAACAACTAAAAGAATATAAACTATACAATAAGGATATTTGTAATAATGGCTTTATCTTTGAATATGACTTATGTACACAAATACTGGATTTTTGTGTTCTTAGGATGCTTCTTGCCTCTATGATTACTCAAGCTTCTAACCCCCTGCCCCTGATGTAAGGAAAGAGACAGAACAGGTGCCATCAACACAGCAGTTTCTCTGCAATGTGACCACCAGGCTACAGCTTTTGGAGAAACTCAAATACGAGCATCATTGCAAGATTTCTCACCTTCACACCAGGCAGGGCTAGTAACAATTCTTCTGTAGGAAACTGCTGTAAATTTCAGGCATGCTTAATGCTTTAAACATAACCCAAAACACTCCACGCAAACGTTTCTGGTTAACTGACATAGAAAGCAAGAGGGATGGTAATCTAAGTGGTTGTGCATGCGTAGACACACAGTCTGTCCTTTGGTCAGCCCAGTGTGCTCTACTTTTAATTTAAGGCCCATGAATGACAAGAGCGATGCTAACAGAAAAGCAAAACTTTGCCTTGGAAAGCTGCTGACAGGCACTACGACACTGCACAGGTGATGAGCTTCTCCCTGAGTGCCCAAGATACTTGCTGTTGCTACAGCTGCAGTGGGCGTACGTATCCATGGGCCTGGGCACCAATCATTGCTTAGTCCTAATGGCTGAGCCACCATGGTCAGTGGAGACAGGACAAGGGGCAATGGCTGCAAGTTGGAGCACAGGAAGTTCTGCACCAACATACGGAGGAACTTTTTCCCAGTGAGGGTGACAGAGCCCTGGCACAGGCTGCCCAGGGAGGTGGTGGAGTCTCCTTCTCTGGAGATATTCAAGACCCGTCTGGACACCACCCTGTGCGACCTGTCCTAGGGAGCCTGCTTTGGCAGGGGGGTTGGACCCAATGATCTCTTGAGGTCCCTTCCAACCCCTAAGATTCTATGATCTCTGTCAGGAGATGGTGGGGACTCGCACGATTCCTGTGATGGAGACGGAAAACTGCCTGAGTGAACCTCCAAAGAATGTTTATAATACACAGAAAAAGCAAGTTAGTAGCATTAATCAGACTTAAAGGGCATGAAATCAAGAGGAGAAGCAGGACAAGCTTGAGATGAGAAACTTGTGGCAGTAGATAAACACTTGCTGCTAACCCTCCAATAGGCAGCACGACAGGATGACTTTCTCTCTGTACAACCTCTGTGCTTGCCAAGTTGTGTATCTTACACTTCACAGTCATACCACATGTAACACCCCAGCACCCTCGTTAGCCTACCGTGTAGAGAGCAGCTGGAGATTTATCTTTTATTTGGAGCATGACATTTAAATATTTTAAATGCCTTTTCTTGGTTTCCAGATGCTCAAAACTGTTAATTTCTGTATGTATGTGGAACAATATAGTTGTGTTTGGTAGTTCTCCTGATATTTTAGAAAAACCTTGGATTGTTTTTTTTACTTACGGCTTTATACTAAAAGAGATTTTTAATGCTTCATTAATCAACTGTTCAATGTGTGATTGCTCCTGAATAGCTCTCAAAATCTGACTTTTTACCACTTACTTTCATTAGTGCTTAATTAACAGAGGAGATGAAAACTAAAATCTTCAGCCCACTCAAAGATGCTATACTGCTTTTTAGAAGAGGGCTTCAGAACATGGTTTGTGTGTTTGAAAAAAAGCTGTAAATGTAGACTAGTGTTTTCTGTATAGACTGGAAATACCAGTCTGCTGTGCTAAGAGGAGTGGTGAAATTGAGCCATCACTTTAGTTCGTAATCTATAACTTTGCTGGATGCAGAAACAATGGTAAATGCCTGGGGAAGACATTAGTAGATTTGGAAGCAAGGATTGCCCAGTTAAAATCATATTGCCTTTGTGCACAGTCTGCTCTGCTAATACATTACTGCTCTGACTCTCTACTCACTGTGGCACAGCTGATGTAATGCAAGGCAAGGAAAAGGATGAAAATACTTGTGCAAAAGCATCTTGGGAGTGATGCAGTTTCCTGAGCACCCTGCTTTGTTGATGCTATTCGTTGGCAGCTAGCTTGAGAGAGCCAGGCTTTTTGTGACAAATCTACTAACCTTAAATAGCTGACATCATATTACAGTTTCCTTTATTTGTCTTCTCTTTAGTCAGCGTCTCAGGGTTTGGCACCTCATCTAATTTTCTATAATAGAATTAAAGCAACTTAAGCGAAAAATCAAGGACTTAAGACAAATTTCCTATGGGGGAATCAGCTGTCACACTCTTAATGATTTAAAAGGATAAGAATTTGATTTCCTACCCCAGGATGGCTGATAGTTTTAGTGCCTGATTCAAATTTAATTGGTACACTGAAATTGGAAGTTATGCTTATCCAAATAAGTGACTGGGCATCATGAATGGCCTTAGTTGCTTGAAAAAGAATATATGGTCGTAATGTTCCATGTAAACAACAAATGTTATGGATTGAGGTGAAATGAGTCTCTGAATGATAATAATAGAGCTTCCTATGATGGATACAGGGTATAGACTCAGAAATACATCAATCCACATTTAAAATTTGAAAAACAGGATCTTCATAAAGGATGTGTGAACAAGGTAGACTTGCGAGCTGCTGGAAACAGGTGCTATTTTAGATTTAAGAAGGAAATAGGAGACCCAATCCATAAATCACTTTGATTTTTAGGTCCTTGAATTACCTGAAGAACAAAATAATGTTTGAGATCAGCATCTGGCATCTAGCTTGATTAGTGTATTATATGTTTATTATTCTTTGAAAGACGAGATCTTCCTACAATGTATAGTTTAAAACTATGAGAACACGACTAATAAATTTGACACATTAAGTGCTGGAGATTTTTGCATAACTTGTAAGGTGTCAGCCTATTGGGGAGATAATGAGTTGGATATAAGTTTCTTGATCTTCAGCAAAAAAGAACTTTGATCTACACAGAATCACAAAAGGTTGGAAAAGACCTTTAAGACCATCAAGTCCAACCGTTCCTGTCCTATGCTAAACCATATCCCTAAGTACCTCATCTACCCCTTTTTAAAACACATCCAGGGAAGGTGATTTAGCCCCCTCCCTGGGCAGCCTGTTCCAGGCCCTGACAACTCTTTCAGTAATTTTTTTTCCTAACATCAAATTTGAACCTGCCCCAGCACAGCTTTGTGCCATTTCCCCTTGTCCTGTCTCCTGTGACTTGTTTGACCTCTGATGCAACATAAGTCTGTGTTTTTCTCTGAATCCTTTTGTTCATACAGTGTCGCCGTAATGACTGGAGTCCTTGTAGATCACTAGCTATAATGAAATTGAGGTAAAATTTATATAAAACCCATTACAAACTAGGGAGTCACACAGTTAATTTTATGGAGAGGGGTTTTTTTTTGTCCTGGTTGATTATGTCATTGACCTACCACAGTTATTTTAACGCTTAATGTCTTTAAGTGTAAGAGAACAGAACATTTATGTCTCCATTTTCATAGTTGCTTGACATCAGGTTACTCTTTAGTTTCATAAAGAAAATTATATGTAATGTATGTAAAAACGTCACCAGACATTAGCATATGCATGTGTGTTTGGGTCTGATTTTTGTGTTATCTCATTCAGGTTAAAATAGGGGCTCAGGTTTCAAATACTTGAATGCTTTGTCTGTGGATGCAAGTTGGAGAGTGTTCTTAAATGTGGCTTGGCGTAGTGATTTCATGTGAATGCACTTCTGTATTTTTCTACTCTTCTGTGGGCGTACACACAAATACACTGGTTTCCCCTTCTCATGGTGCTCTGAGGATTACCTTAGCAACTACTCTATCGTGATGCTAATAGTCAATGGGGTTTCTTTTGATCCAGTTCTATTTCCCATTATTCAATATTCTATTGCTTTAGATACACATTTAGGAGAGAATGTCTGTGAAAAACTCTAAGGTATCAAACTGTAATAAAATTTACAGTAAGCATGCAATAACTTGACTGAAAATAACTCCAGCAGTATTTAGAAAGAAATTGATGATAATGCTTCAATTTATCTAAAACCATCAGAACTGTTTAGGGCCTCAGATCAGTGTACGTGTTTAGTTTCCTTTCAATCTGTGATTTTCAGGTGTGAAAACACTTTTAAAGATTTAGCCTGAAATTTGGAAGAAGACCTGATTCTCCAAAGGTAACCTGGCACATGCAGTAGCTGCACGCGCGGACACGTGCTGCCCACCCTCTGTAGTTCTGTGAGGCAGGCATTTGTGTTGTAAGGAGCGAGTAATATTTGAGAGAGCTGAAGACAGATTGGAAAAATGGGCTGGTGAGCCCCTCCTGAAGCTCAACAAGGGGAGATGCAAAATCTTGCCCTTGGGAAGGAACATCACCAGGCACCAGTACAGGCTGGGGCTGATCAGCTGGAAAGCAGCTTGGCAAGAAAAGACCTGGGGTGCTGGTGGACACCTAGTGGAACGTGAGCTGGTGGTGTGTCCTTGCCACAGAGAAGGCTGATGGCATCCTGGGCTGCCTCAAGCAAAGGATTATCAGCAGGTCAAGGAAGGTGATCCTTCCCCTTTATTCAGCACTGTTGAGGCCCCAGCAGGAGGTCTGGGTCTAGGTCGGAGCTCCCTAATAAGAGAGAGACATGGACATACTGGAGCAAGTCCAGAGAAAGTCAACGAAGATGATTAGGGGACTGGAGCATCTCTCCTATGAGGAAAGGCTGAGAGAGCTGGGACTGTCCAACCTGTAGAAGAAAGGCTCAGGAGAATCTTGTTAGTTGATATAAATACCCAAAGGGCTGGTGCCTGCAGGATGAATCCAGGCCCTTTTCAGTGGTTCCCAGTGACAGGATCAGAAGCAAGAGACACAATCTGAAATATGTGATTTTCCCTCTGGAAACACATTTCATTGTGGGGATGACTAAACACTGGCACAGGTTGCTTGGGGATGCTGTGGAGTTTCCATCCTTGGAGATATTATAACAACATCTATACATGTCTTGGGCAACTGGTTGTAGATGGTCCAGTTTGAGCAAGGGTTTGGAGTAGATGATCTCCAAAGGTCCCTTCCAGCCTCAACCCTTCTGTGATTTTGTGAAAATTTCTGTAGAATCCATTACCTGCTTATTATTGGAAGACTTGCTGCCTCTTTACAAATTCCTCAGTCAGTAGCCCATATGAATGATGCTATGGATCAGATGCTCATTTGGGCCTTCCTGTGCACTTTTTCTTCTCTGAAATTTTTATGATGTAAAACTGCATAGCTGTTGGAAATGATTGACGTGCATAAAGCAGACGTACGTCATGGTTGCAGAAGGAGCAAGTGTTTTAAAGTCACTGGAGGTCAGATAATGTAGCACAATTAGGGTACCCTTTCTCACTTTAAATCACTTGCACATAGTTTTTTGTACTTAATTGATACTGGGAGGTTTTATGGGAAATTTAATCAGTCAGGCTTTTCCAGTTCTCAAAAACAACCCTGTGGAACAATATTTATGTGATACTAAACCTCTAGGAGTTACCAGAAAGGCTAATTAAAGCAGAATTATTTGCTGGTGCAAAGCTATATTACATTTTTATATTTCATTCACGTCTGAGTAAATATACACATGGAATGTCAAAACAACAACCTAAGTATATGTATGTATATTCCATATATTTAACTTTGTGCCATTTATCATCAACCAGAAATCATTTGATATGTGGGGTTTTTATAAATGAAGGATGAAATATGTGCCCCAGACAGGATCACAGGAAGTTAAACAGGTACCTCTTGGCTTGTTTGTACGCAGTGCTAGAAATTGTTCCATATATGGAATCTGGTTCATTATATGTATTTGTCAAACACTTTAAACTACATAATTTTCACAGATCTCAGTATACTGTATTTGTGTTCTGTTACAGAATGGAAGTAAACACTTCGAAAAGATGACAAGGGCCTAATGTAATTTTTTGCATTTAAAGTATGACTTCCAATCCTAAGGATTTTTTTGGGTTATTTTACAGAGAGGCATGTTTTTATTGACCTCAGGATGGAGCAATAGGAAGACCAATCTCTGCACTGTGTACGAGGGCAGAAATGGTGATGGATGGTCTGGCAAGATGCATTTAGCTTTCCAGGGTAAATATACCTATAACTGCCAAATAATTCCTTTCCTCATGCAGTAGAGGTGTCATTTGGTAAACCATATATTCCTGTCAAGCACTGTCATTTTACAGCAGACTAAGAGCTTAGTATTTAATGAAGAAAAGTGAGCTTGTTCTTAGACATCTTTCCTATCATCAATAACAGACATGTAAAAATAATATGAGTAAAAATCTACCTGTAATATATTTTTATTTGTGTTTTAAAAACCAAAGAAACAATACCTCCCCCCAAATAAACTGTGTTGTTACATGTGATTGCTAAGGTGAGGGGTTGGTGTATATGCCTGTAAATCCCAAAAGCTCCTGTATTCTTCACTGCCCAGAGGAATGCAGTTTTTGGTGGAAAACCTGAAAAGCTTTACATTGAGAATGCAGAGATACTGAAGTAAAAAAGAAGTCACGGTGACTTAAGTGACAATTATGGGATTTGTCTCTTTTTTTTTTTTCAGAATGCATGCTGATTTCCTGCTTTGATCACTTTTCTTGGAAGCATTGTAAGTAAGCACTGCATGTAGTAGTCATTCTTTTATTGAAGTCTGTATGAATAAAGTATGCTAACTTGAAAACTGTGTTATGCATAGCACTAGGGTGATTATATTAATAATGTTTTTGATGTTTTAAAAATGACACCGCAAAATATTTCTAATTATTCATATTTGAATTGAGGAGATATACTACAGAAAATATGGAAAACAATTAATCAAAAAGCCTCAGGTAGGTAATCTTGAACTGGTTTCTTTATCTAGCTGGAGTCTTCTCAGTGACTGTGTTGCATGTCATGATTTCTGGTGGGAAGTCCTGTCATGAAATTGGTTAAATTCAACCTGGGATTAAGCAGAAGGTACTCCAAAGACTGTCGCCGATGCTATATCCCATTTATTCCAGGGCTTGATGTCTATTTGTCAACTTTGTCACAGCAGAAATTTAAGTAATTTACAGCAGACAGCTGCACAGATCAGGATCTGGTACCTGCTAAAATAAACATTTGCGTTTTTACCCTAAATATATGCCAGGGTATCACAGAAAAATGTGCAGTAATGTAACAAATACTGATTTATGGATTATTAATGGCTGTTAAGGTGGTACTTTCATTAAGTCTTACAAGTTTGATCTCTGGAAAAAAAAGGCATTCTCTTCTTTTGAAAGTGTAGTGGATAGACCTTGGCTGGCAGCTAAGCCCCCACATAGTCCCTTGCTCCCTGTCCCACAGCAGGATGGGCAAAGCCAAGAAAATTTTATAGGCTGAGAGAGACAGAGCTTAATGAATGGAGGAGAAAAGCCCCAACAAACCAGGTGATGCAAAGGCAGCCACTCACCACCACCTGCCAGCAGACTGATGCCCAGCCATTCTCTGAGCAATGGCTGCCATGGAAAAACTGGCCCCAGCAAGTTCTGTAGAGAAGCATGATGACATCATATGGTGTGGAACATCTCTTTGGTCATTCTGAAACAGCTGTCCTGGCTATGTCTCCTCACAACATCTTGCCCAACCCAAGCCTACTTCCTGAAGTGTCAGAGTGGGAAACTGAGGCAGCCTTCATGCTGTACAAGCACTCGTAGTCAGCAGTGAAAACACTGGCAGGTTACAGACAGCTCCATCTGAGTCAGTGTTGAAGGAAATTAACCCTATCCCAGCCAGATGAAAACAAATGCAGCAAATAATGCCATTTATTTGTGGAAATGAGAAAAGTCACTTGGGAAACTTCTGAAATGCCATGAATTATTCCAGTAGAAACAAGCTACAGAACCAAAACCAGCTACAGAAACTGCCTTTCCTAAAAGCAGCAGGACAGATTGAAAAACTTGCTAGACTCCACAAAAAAAGGCAGAAGTAGCAACTTTGATTTTTGCAAGACTTTCACATAACTCTAAATAAGGCTTGGGGCATGTACTTCACCCATAATTGTGCTTTATGAAATAAGCAATAGGGAATAATTACACCAAATATCTGGTCTCTGCAGGTAATAACAGCAGTGACCTCTGGCATAAAAACAAATATCTATAAAAATGAGGAAAAATTAAAGTGGAAGTAACTGTCCCCCTGGAACAACTTAGCACAGTAATAAGTCTCATAGTGGCAGGTTTGGCATTGTTTTTAGAACATAAGAAACAGCTGACATCTCACTATAAAACGAGCTGTGTCAGCATCCAAAGCAGATTTGCCACTGATTTTTTTTTATTTTTTAATATGAACGGGGAGACAGATGACCTGGGAAAGTCCTTAATACTTTATGCATTCTTTACACCTTGGCTTGGTTATAATTTTGAATTTCTATATAGATACAGCTACTGCCTCCTGTTGCTATGAGAGTATAGACTAGGAGTCAGAATTGCTTTTCACAAAATTTCCTTTGAATTAGGCATTTTGGTAGTCATCTGAAGTAAGGGTCTGCATGGTGGGGAGATAGGGTCTATCTTCCACAAGGTTGTGGGTGGCTCCAACATGAGGAAGGCAGAAAGGGCACTGAAGCAAAGAGGTTGGGAGAGAACCTTGGAGTTCTCTGATCCAGCCTCCTGCCCAGAGCAGCCCCAGTTGGATCTGGTCACTTGGGACCCTGTTCAGTCATGTTTGGATGCCCTTGAGAGACTCTGCAGCCTCTATGGGCATCTGTTCTATGTCTGAGCACCTTCAATGTGACAGTCCTTTTCCTTTTATCTAGCTGAGATTTCTCCTAGACCTGGTTCTGCCATGAAGCACCTCTGGAAAGAGTCAGGTTTCATCTTACCTGCAGTCTCAAGTAGGCATCAGTCAAGTCCATCCCTGAGCCCTTTCCTCCTGGTACTGACCAGAGCCATCTCCCTCAGCCTGCTCTTGTGTGCCTCGACCCCTCACCATCTTGAAGGCCCTGGGCCGACCCCACGGCCCAGCTGTCCCCAGGTGGGGACATAGGAGTTCAGATGTAGTCACCAAAGTACTGCATAAGAGAGGAAAACATTTTTGCCCCTTTTTCTTGTTCTTTTTTTATTGGTGGATTTCGTTTGTTAGTTTATTTCTAACCTCGAACTGCTAATGAGGCAGCTAGGAGGGACCTTGATGCTGAAGGCCAGCACTTCTTTCTTACATAACTGCAGTCTTCTGCTTCTCCAGAGGAAGAGTTGTGTCTCTAGCTTCTTTGTTTATTGCTGTCATTTGTGCACTACCCTGGATGGTCTGGCTTCATCTTCAACCACCTACTGGGAAGCCTTCTAGTCATATTTCGTGGTGCCAAGGCATTTGGCCGAAGGAGACAGCCCTAACCAGAGCAGCTACATAACCATCCTGCCTGTCAGAATGCTCGCAGAATGACTTTCCCTGGACCATGCAGTCAGTTACATGGCTTTCCTTCCCGTCCTCTGTGCCAGCCACCTCCAGTCTCTGCTGCCACCTCTCTCAGCCTTTGGCTTGGTCTTACTCCTTTCTCTAGTTTAAAGGACAGACTTTCTCTCACCACTTTTGAGGTTTCTTGCTGGTTTGGGTGTGGCTGAGATGGAGTTAAACCTCCCCACAGCAGCCCTCACAGTGCTGAGCTGTGTGCTGGCAGCCAGCAAGGTGTGGGTAAGACACCAGTGATTTGGCTACTGCTGAGCAGGGCTGGCTCAGCACCAAGGCTGGCTGTCTCCAGCATTTCCCTCCCCTCAGCAGTAGGTGGGCAAGATCTTGGGAGGGGACACAGCCGGAACAGGTGATACAAACTGAGCAAAGGGTTATTCCATACAATGTGATGTTTGCTCAGCAATAAAGCCAAGAGAAAGGGCAGGGGGAATTTGTTATTGTCAGTATTTATTTTCTGGAGCAACTACTACACATACTGAAGCCCTGCTTTTCAGGAAGTGGCCGGATGTTGTCTGCCGATAGGAAATAGAGAATAAATCTTCTGGTTTTCCTTTGCTTCCATGTGGCCTTTTGCTTTGTTAAACTAACTTTATCTTGACTTGTGAGGGTTTTTTTCCATCTTATTTTCCACACGCACCTCCCATCCTGCTGACAAGAACAGTGACAGAGTGGCTTGGTGGGCCTGACATCCAGTCAAGGTCAACCCACCATATTGGTTTAACCAGCTCAGAAAAAGAGCACTGTAGGTGTGTTTGAAGAATTACAAGTAGCTTCTGAATTGGAGCTCTCAGACAGGTTTTCAGGGCAAAGCTCCTGCCCTTCCAGGACTTTGGGAACACAGAGCATAGGGAAGGATGGGAGAAATATTGTAACTTTTCTTTCAGTAGCTGCTTGAGGTAGAGTAAGAAAAAGGAATTAGGAAAGTGAGTAATGAGATCAATGGAGGAAAGTGTAGAGATGTGAGTTCTTTAAGGCTTGTTACCATTTTTTAATTAGGAGTTCTTTTGAGGATCAGGCTCAGTTGTTAAGACAGTTGGAAAACATTCCTCCTTGTCAGACATTGGGTGCTTGGCAGCAGTCTCAGGATTCAAGTAGTATTTTTTTTTTCTATCTTAGTGGATATGCTGTATCATGTCCTTTCCTTTCTTTATTCCTTTATGTTCAGTCTTGTGATATATATATACACAAAGCTCTTAAGAAAGCAAAAATATAAATTATCCCTTAAAACTTCCTGCTGTGTTATTTTGGTAGTTCTGCTGAGAGATCTGAAAGACGTGGTCAGCAGAAGGAGTTTGAAGACACTGCCATGTAGTAAATGCCAAGGAGCACACAAAGAAATGGATACTATTTCAAGTGTTCTTGGTTTTAAATGTGTAAAATACCTTTCTCATAGGCACATAGAATTTATATTCTTGACTTGTATTTATTGTACGTGTATTAATTTTAAGCAGCTGAAGTGGGTTCACAGCCTTTTATTTCTGTGTGCTGACCTTAAATCCTTCCTGTTTTGTGTTCTCTTATTTAATTAGAGAAACTTGTATATCCTGGGAGTTTTTGTTGGAACTTGTACAGTAATGGGTTTGGCCTCAAAAGGCAAGTACTCAAGTCTTTTGACCAGGTAATTTCTGTGAATTCTTATTTTATGTTTCTGGTTAGCATGTCCACCTTTAATAAAAAAAAACAAAGAAAAAAATCCCCCAAAACAAACCTCGGGTGAAAACAAACTGTTTAAATTTAAAAATTATCAGGAAAGAGGCATAATTTTACAGAAATGTAAATAGTTATATTACCAAACTTCTTTAACTTGTTCAGATGCAACTTTGACATGAAGTTGCAAATATGGATTAAAAAAATGATTGCTTTAGATGTTAATCTTGATCTTCCTGTGCCTATTTAAAGTTATAACATAGTTCCAGATTTCTCAAATGAAGCTCGAGCACTTTACCACAAAATAAAGCACAGAACACGTTGAATGGCAAACTCATTTCATCTTCACAGAGACACAGAATTAAAAGGTTGGAAAAAACCTTGAAATCATTGAGTCCAACCGTTCCTGTCCTATGCTAAACCATATCCCTAAGTACCTCATCTACCCTTTTTTTAAACACAACCAGGGATGGTGTCTCAACCCCCTCCTTGGACAACCTGTTCCACGCCCTGACAAGTCTTAACATCTTCATTTATATTAACCAATATTGATCTGTTTATATTACAAATTTTTTGTTTGTTAAACTGTTTTTATGTCAACTCATTAGTGTTTTCTCCATCTAATTTTCTTTCCTCCATCTTGCTGAAGAGGAGTTTATATAACAAATTTTTATTCTACAAATCAGTTGAAGGAAAATTCATACTTCACTACAGCTCGCAAAGTCTTTTCTAAAATAATGAGGTAAAATCTGCATGTTTTCATTTAAACTTGTCTCTCTCTGGTGAGTTTAAAGAGATTTTGCATAATTTAGATAACCCTTGTACTTTCAAATATCTTCAGTTTGCTCTGATGCTTTTTCTGTTAGATCCTTTAAAACCTCTTACGTAGGGATTATAATACCCTGAAGACTTATTTAATGCAGCCATATTATTTTTTTTTCAGCTTCTTTTATGGTTACTTCCTTTTCCATTTTTTTAAAAAAAATATTTCTTTTTAAGTAGTCCCAGAAATGTCTGTCTGCCTTCTTGAAGAACCAGATTTTTTGGTATATTGTAATATACCAACAAAACAAGTTTTATAGCAAGAGCTGGAAAGAAGACTTGGATTTTCTAATAGGCCTGCTCTCCACTAGTTTACTGAATTAGATATTTATATAGATCTTTAAAGAATCAATTTACATTGTCCTGAGAATTTTTTTCCATAATGCTCTTGTGTTTTTTATTTCTAAGTTTCTGTATGACTTTGGGTTGGTTTGGTTTTGGCTTTTGTTTTTTAAATTACAAATCTTTGCACTTGAAGGCTGCAAATTATAGTTTGAATCATAATGTGTGGACTAGAGAAGGCTTTTTTTGGTCATCATGACTTCATGTGGAGAAATTGTTGCATTCATATTTAATAGCAAATCCTTGATGGGGGAATTACTAGACCAAAGAAATACAATCAACAGAAACTTAGAGCAAGTCATAGAATTACAGACTGGTCTGGGTTAGAAGGGATCCCAAGGATCATTGAGATCCAATGCCTCTGCCACAGGCAGGGCCACCAACCTCAGGCCTGGATCTACACAAGGTTGCCCAGGGCCCCAGCCAATCTGGCCTTGAACACCCCCAGGGATGGGGCATCTACCACCTCTCTGGCCAGCCTGTTCCAGCACCTCACCACTCTTTCTGTAAAAAACTTCCCCCTAATATCCAATCTAAACCTTCCCTCCTTTAGCTTTAAACCATTCCCCCTTGTCCTGCCATTGTCTATCCTTTTAAAAAGTTGATTCCACTCCTGTTTGCATGCTCCCTTCAGGTACTGGAAGGCTGCCATGAGGTCCCCCTGCAGACTTCTCTTCTCCAGGCTGAACAAGCCCAGCTCCCTCAGCCTTTCTTCGTAGAGCAGGTGCTCCAGCCCTCTAATCATCTTTGTGGCCCTCCTCTGAACCCTCTCCAACAGTTCCACATCTTTCTTGTATTGGGGGCCCCAGATCTGGACACAGGACTCCAGGTGGGGCCTGGACAATCACCTTCCTGTCCCTGCTGGCCACCCCTCTTCTGATGGAGCTCAGGATACCATTGGCCTTGCGAGCTGCAAGAGCACACTGCTGGCTCATGTTAAGTTTCTCATCCACTGGGACAGCCAGGTCCTTCTCAGCAGGGCTACTGTCAAGGAGCTCTTCTCCCAGTCTGTATCTATGTCTGGGATTCTTCCGGCCCAAGTGCAAGACCTTACACTTGGCAGTGTTGAACCTCATAAGGTTCACCCGGGCCCAACTTTCCAGCCTGTCAAGATCCCTCTGGATGGCTTCTTTTCCTTCTATTGCATCAACCACACCACTCAGCTTGTTGTCATCCACAAGCTTGCTGATGGTGCACTCAATTCCATCATCAAATAGTGAAATACAGCAATCGTTGCGCATATAGCAGCGCTGTGTAGGGCGTTCAAGTGACCAGTTCTGCCTACTTAACTGCAACAGGTGATTATGGCTGCAGTGGGCTATTTCTGCTGTAGACTCACAGGAAGGAAACTGCGCTGATGCTATGAAGCAAGCAGTTTAATTAAGTAGCTGTGATGATTAGCATCCCAATCCAATACTTGCAAAGCCACCGCGTTCTTACACTGTTGGTGAGGGTCTTCCTGTAGTCTTCTCTCTACCCACTTTTACATAAGTTCTTATTACAAAGTCATATGTAGTTCACTCTATCCAACAGTGGTGTTCAAAAGCATGTATGTTTGCATGGATATATGTATATATATGTATATATATATATGAACAAGTTTGTATGTGTGTAATACTTTCTGAGCTGCTTTATATTAACAGCTGTCTAATTGTAGTGATGATCTCAGCAGAGGCATAGAGTAAGATTCTTTTAAGAGAAAGAAAGTTTATAAGAAAACGCAATATACTAGAGGTGGCAAGTATATTAACAATATTTTGTGAGTTATGTCAGTGTAAAACTGGTTTGAAATATATTATTTTCCTGTTTTATTTTAGGAAAAGCTGATGTTGTCTTGGGACAGAAAGCAGTAAAGGCTTTGGTAACAGTCAAAAACTAGTACTGGATTTGTGTTTAATTCTGGCATGATTAGTTTACCTATGGCTTTGTTTCAAAAGGAGAGTTTTGTTAAGAGTTGTTATTTCCTCTAAGTAAAGGCTGCAATATTCAGCATGTGTACTAGTTTTCCTGTACTGACAAGCTCACATGCTTTTCTATGCAGGTTGTTGCCTGGCAATAATGTATTTAGTGGTCTTAATAAAGATGGTAATGCAAAATGGTTTTCAGCATTGCCATCTGTTAAAACTGATTATTAGGCTGTGGGCCCTTTTTGCCTTCCTTTGCTAGTCATACATCACAGCACTGTTTTCTGTTGGTTTCTGCTTTTTTTCCTTAGGGGAGGTTTTAAAAAAAAAATTATCATTTTTGTCCTTCAGTGGACATCATCTTGGACTCCTCTCTGTTTTGTTTCTCTTGCAACTGTCTGTGAGAATTATGAATATCTGCCTTAGCCCATTTACAGACTATATACAAAGTAATGTTTTTTAGCATCTGTTCTCAGGATTAAAAGTTGCTTTTGCTGTCTGTTTTAAGAAATCTCTGACCATCAAAAACGCATTACTGCATGAAGGAGCAAACTGGAGCACTCCAGTTACAGCATGTCACCCAAGTAGTAGTAGCCATTTGACTTAAGGAGGCTTTGAATTGATTGCTTTTGAGGACAGGAAGATAATAGAGCTTTGTATTTTTATGGACAAACTTAATGCAAGCTTTCCAAATCCTAAATGTGACATTTGTGTTCTTTCTCAGTATCTGTGTAATTTAGAGGACTCAGTGTTTAATTGGCATGTATAAAAACATTAACATGTCTGTGCTTTGCTGGAACTGCTCTGCTTTTCTGACGATAGGTAGAAATGCTTAATAGACCATGTACTGGAACACTTCATCCACTCATACTGCACTTTGTACACTTTGCCCTTCATTGTGTTTTGATGTGAATGGATAAGACTAAACATGACCCCTTTCCCATGTATTTATTCTTCCTAAAGAGTGTTTTGCTTCAGTGTGAGATCTTCTGTGTCTCATTTCCATCGGATTACATCCTGTCACTTAAATCCAAAGTGACTTTTCTTTAGTGAGATTTTAATAACATGGTCTGCTTCCAAAGAGAACATATTTGCAGGAAATACTATAAACTGTGTTTTCCATTAGACTTGCACACATCTCCACATCCATCTTCTCACACAAGTTAGAGCCTCAGCTTAGCAGGTGATTATCAGTAACTTGTATTTCGATGTATATTTTTCCACTGGGGGACTGTTGGTGGCTGAAAATTGTTATATTCCTGTTGGTAAGGAATCTGATGCATGGGTAGTTTTGTCCTATATTTCCTTTCCTTGATAAAGCTTAATTTCAAGCAGATGTTTTATGCCTGCAGAGTGATGCTGTATAATTTTAATCACGCGGTAGATGCTGTGTGGGGCTTTTTTAGGTATCATCAACGTAGATGTTGTAGAATGTGTTGCTCTCAACATCTGTGGCAGTGTTTTACTTACTGATGGTGGTATTTAGCTTGTCCATGTGAAGTGAAACAGCAGGATTTACAGGGTAAAAAGAGATCTATTACCACTGCTGTTGCTGCCTCTGGCAGTTTTGTTAATCCAAACTCCGTATTCCTTTGACTTTTAGTACAAGTTTGTGAAAATGAAAGTTTTCAGTTTTGTTACAATCTGCTGGGTTTTTTTCTTTTCCCAAAAGGTAGAGTGTGTTTTGAGTTTAGTCTTGTCTGAAGCAAAATGGATGCAAACTTCTTCAAGAATCAAAGGGAAACAATTTTCAAGATCTATGTTTTGGTTCAGGAGGCGAATCAAAATCCAAATTTATTTTTTTGCTCTTGGTCATATATGTTGTCAAAACAGTAAGAAAAATATATTTTCTTCTTTCCCTTCCTTGCTACAACCTATAATTTGAGATGTCTGTACTTCTTTACTAAGACCAGAGGATTTTCATCACAAAAGTGATAGTTTCAGTAGGAGGTACACTGCAAGAGAGGGAATTGACTTCCACAAAAGGCCACAGGGCTCTGAATTGATATTTTTGGTAATAATGTAAGAGCTATGTCCTGAGGGTTATATTCTCCTCATGTTCCGTTCTTTCCATAAGTGCTCATTGGGTTTGACTTGAATATAGAATGAGAAACTGGATAATATTTTTTTCTGCTGTATGACTCCAACTTCCAAAAACCTCGTGGGAGGAGTTCAAGCTGCTGACATATCTTTTGAAAAGTTGAAACATTTTATATAGAAAAATGTCAAAAATGAAACATTTGGACTTTTCAGAATGAAATGCCCCGTTTTAAAAATGTTGCTGTAAAATATGTCAATATTGTCAAATTCCCTCTTTCACTAAAGCTAAGCTACTTTTCCAAATTTGACTTGCATATGTGATTAGTTTTTCTTTGAGACAAAGCATCTGATTAATTTATGATTCCCCAATGTGTTCTTTGAGCTTTAGCGAAAGTCTGTGTCAGGTTTTTCTACTTCTTCCCCCCCCCCCCCCCCCCCCAATTATATAGCATTTATCATTTCATTTCGTCTCCCTTATATTCACAATTAAGGAGTCCTGGCAATTGTAGCCTGTATTTATGCATATATAATTTTATGTGTATATAAACACTTCACAATTATATGTGAAGTGTTTAATAAAGTGTATTAATGGTACTAGTGACATTGAGGTGGGATGATGAGAAATTGTCCTGGTTTCAGCTGAGATAAAGTTAATTCTCTTTGTAGTACCTGGTAGGGTGCTGTGTTTTGGATTTAGTATAAGAGTAATACTAGTAACACACCAAAGTTTTTAGTTGTTGCTAGTTACGTCTTCACTAAGTCAAGGACTTCTCAGGACTTTTCAACTTCTCACTCCCTGCCAGGTGCACAAGAAGCTGGGGGACACAGCCAGTTCAGCCAACCTAAATTGGCCAAAGGGATATCCCAAACCAGAGAGCGTCATGCTCCATATATAACTGGGGAAGTTAATCAGGAGGTGGGATCTCTGCTCAGAAACTGACTGGGCGTCAGATTGGGTTTTTTCTGCATGCGGTGAGCAATTGCAAGTATGCATCACCATAATTAGCATAATCAATTATCATCATCATCTGCTTTATCTTTTGTCACCCTATTAAACTGCCTTTATCTCAACCTATGAGGTTTTTTTCTACTCTTCTCTCTATCCTCTTGGAGGAAGCAGGGCTGAGCAAGTGGCTGTGTGGATCTTAGTTACCAGCTGGGGTTAAACCACAACAGAAATCTAAGGTATTCTGTAACTGTTGCTATAATAAAGTTTACTCTTTCCCAAGTATTCCCATTATATGCATGTGGAGATGGTGTACTATTTTCAATTTGCTTTGAACTGATTTAGATGTTTAAAATGTTTCCCTTGAAGTAATTCAACTTAATGTGTTTTTCTTCTTAAAAAACCGCAAACAAAACCAAACCCCCAAAACTCCCTTTACCAATATTCTGTTATAATTTATTTGCAGCTACTTTTAAATGTGAAAAATTTAATCTGCCAAATAGAACAAAGTATTACGAATTTGATAATGCCTGTATCTTGTTATGGGAGGGAGAGATATGCCCTCTAAAGACCAATGAAATCAAGGGAAGAGAGAAAATTTTCTACTGGGAGAGGTATATTTCTGGTCAGAGAAGTTATATGTCTGGAAACAGCTGGTGTGGTATGAATAGTGGAGCACTGGAGTAGTGTCGGTACAAGGCACACATACCAAAAAAGAGAACCTACTGTGCATTTGCTCCTGTAGACTCTCAGCGTCTCGGTAGTAGACAGGTGTCAAGTGTTAAATGGAGAGTAAATGTCTCCCTCGGGTTGCTGCATCAAGTCTAGCAGTGATAATATTAATTGTAGAGAAATTTCAGAAGCCAGAGATGAGTGTGTAAATGCTAACAATAACACCAAAGTGTTGTCTTTGAGAGGTCTGATTATAGTGAAATAATGACTTGAAGCTGCTACAGGAAGCTCTTTGAGCAATAGATAAAAGATCGTTTATGAGTCCTTGAATTACAGTTTTTCTGAGTCATTTTAGAGGAAGATAGATTTTTTTTTTCTGGTTTGTTTTATTTTTTTCCCCTCTCTTATTGATGTTAGCAATTGGTAGTATGCTAAAATACAGAAGTAATTATTTTGAATCTGGTCAATTGTTCTTTCACTTGAGTTCTGCTGCCCTCCATTCACGTGGATGACCTGCATGCAAGATTGCTGGTCATTACGTGTCCTTTTCTGCAGGTAATGCCAGATTGGAGAAGCTTTCCTAAATGTCTCTCCTGTAATGATTGCCTGTTATGTTTTTAGCTCTCTCTGCCTTGCTGATCTGTTTCAGTTTATGACTTGGGGCCACTTGAACAAATGTGAGTTTTTCTGGCTCAGTCCTAGTCTGAGAAGTTACTTGCAGCTTCCAGTAATTCATCCGAGCCTGTCGGATCACCACAGTACACCCATCTTTCCCTGTCATTTGGGGAGTGTGCTGCAGGGTGGGAAAGAGTATGTGTTTGCTCTGAGCACTAAGCGGGATGGTTATAGGTTTCTATACGTGCTGAAGACAACCTCTGTTCTGCAATGGGTGCCTACCACTGTACGGATAGCTCCCCCGTTGCATAGCTTGGGAGACTGCTGCTTTACCCATGTGGCTGGATTTCCTCCTGAAGGAAACCATCTCTGTGGCACAGGCACAGCCACTCTTAGTGTTAGATATACATCTGCCTACCTCCTGGCTCAACTACTTCTCCACTCTTCAAGTGTTCTTGTTCTCCTGCTTGTGAATAATATCTACTGAATACTTGAGTTCTAAGGAAAGGAAGGAGATCAACATTGCATACATGATGCTGATCTCAGCTGGGCTGTATTGTAAAGCAGAATCAATTAATTTTGCCAAATTTCAAAACAATAAATAAATAAATAAATGTTTGGCTGCTTTAGTTTCTTAGTAAGTAATATATGTGGCAAAAACATAACTCTGAAACCAGGATATAATGAAGTGACTGTAAATATTTATGTATTACTGGAAAAATAGAAAACATGGTTCTCTTTTTTCACATTGAAATTGACAATAGTGAAGCTTGACAGTATTTCTTAATTATAAAATTTGCTATTTAGTACACTTGATTTAACTGTAACAGTATGAAACATTCAAGTACCCCAATTGCAGAAAAAGCATGTCTAAATGAAGTTGTTAAACCTTTTAAATCACTGTGTATGGTGATACAAAGGACACTGTCAGAACTGGAATGACAAAACCCGTGTCCAAATGTTGTGTTGCACATACCTTTTGAACCACAATGAACGCAGTACTAGGCTGTGTGCTTTATGTACTGTACTTGAACAAAACCCTCCCTGCACTTTAATCTTATTTGCAAATGCCACAAATTCTAAACATTTGTTAAACTTGACTCAGATCTCCTATCTTTGTATTGTATTTATAGTGTAAAGACAGAATAGTCACTAGTCAATTTTTTATTACAGTTACTGAAGTCATGTTTGTCCCTTCCTGCCAAACAGTTGCCTTTGAGGGAAATGATTGTATAAAAATGAAGGGAATTTGCAGTGACATGCATCTTTCATTGATCAGTTTGGAAGGAAGTTTGCTATTGTGCTATGGCAAAAGTAATTGGACTTGCAAATAGGGATTTGGTGTGGCTTTTAAGTATCATTTTTGCGGTTGCTCTTCATGTTGGATGTAACCACAGTCATTCCCTGGGTGCAGTTTAAGAAGGCTGTGTGGTGTAACTGGTTGCATAATTATCTACCTAATGCAGAGACAGCGGAAGGAAGAGATTTGGATTTTTAATAACCTGGAATTGTGTCTTCAGAAGACTGACTTGGCATGGGGCAGAAAACAAGTTGTGTTCACACTACTTTCACAGTCCTGCAGTGGACAGTGTGTGCAAAACGAATCGCTACAAGTTCAAGGCACCAGCATCATGCAAGCTACTTTCCTTGCAAGGAAAGATTTCTTTGACTTAAACAATGATTTAAGACTTTTCCCTCCTTTTTTATGGTGGCACTGCTGATTTCTGACCTCAAAACTCTCTGCTGATGTATCTTTTCCAGTTAAAAGCAACTCTGACCCCTACAGTAAGGTAAGCAAGCAAGCAGGACACCTAGGAAGTATTAGGGCTTTCATATGAAATCAGCATGAATACTGTCATTGACATTTCTATATAAAGGGCTATAGTTGCCAGAAAGACTTGCTGTTGAAAAGGAGAATTATTTGTGTTTTGCCAAGTGTCCCAGTTGATTTGAGGAAAGGGTAAGAAATACCCTACCAGTTCGTAATGGAAGTTTGTCAGTCCTCATATGCCATCTCCAATGGTGAGAGCAAGGTCTACAAGTTCTCTGCTTGCTCTCTGGATGAGAAATTCTATCTGTTTTGAGCTGTCTCTCACTGGCATCATCAAACGACTGCCTGGTTCTTGTGTTGCAGGATTTCCTGAATGGCAGCTTACCTATTGCTTTCGCAACTTTGTAAACTAGGATCCTACCCTCCCTCAGGCTTCTTCTGTTCAGACTTTGAGGACACAGTGGTGGGGCTTTTGTTTGGTTGGGTTTTGGTTTGATTTGGCTTGGGATTTTTTCAGTCTCCAGCCTGAGTGTGGGTGTCCCAGTCGTCTGCTTGTGCTCTGTTCACGAACGTAGCATGTATAGACAGAGTCCAGCCTGATGGTATTGAGGTAACAGGGCTGCTGGTACTAAGTATGATTTCTGTGGTGTTACTAAAGTCTCTCAGATGAGGGAGGAAATGTGATTTTGTTTTTCTACCTCTGTAGAAGTTTCCACATGAAAATCTGGGAGTGTTTATATAGATATTAGTGAGCTCTACTTTAAAGAAGGTTTATGAGGGTTGCAGTAACACAGAGAAAGAAGCATAATATGTTTCCAAGTGGAACATCCTAAAATCTACTGTACCTTAAGTGATACTCTGCACTGCCCAATTCCTTTTACGTGAACTATTAGACCTGATTTTATTACGTTATAGGTTAAAATTGCTTCCATCAAGACATTGCTTTGGGATTTGATTTTTTTTTTTAAAACTCTGATATTTTGATTATACCCAAAGTATAAGGGTAAAAGTGATTAAAATGTTACATTCTGCATATGTCCCCCAAGTATACGGAGTTCTTACTGCTTGTTAAGATAGGAAAGTGATGACATTATTATGAAGTGGCCTGTATATAACCTATTGAATATAAAAGATACTAAGCAAATGGAATTTAAAAGTCAGAGAGCACATAGATTCCTGTATTCTAATTATTTTTAGAACCTCTTATAAATCCATTTTGTTTCTATAATAAATAGAATATTGCCCACATTGTGGTGATTAAGGTACAATAACTAAAATTTCCAGCTGAGCATCCAAATGTTCAGAGAATTTCTTCTTGAAGCCTGATGGAATTCTTGCCTAAAATTCAGGTTTTTCCCACACTTAATTGAAATTACTTTAAGAATATTTTTACTCTAGAATAATAGTTATGAATCTAGAAAACCTATTCTAGAATCACTATGTATGGTCATGACAGTATAAAACAGGTTATGTGAAAAAAGGAACATACTCTCTGAATACACTCTTATCACAAACTAACCTCTGAGTTCAGATTTTGGGAGAAAAGGCTTCTCTCTGACTCCAGATATATTCATAATTGCTGATGGGGAATATATTGTGGTGGTTTTTGTTTTTTTTTTCTCTCTGCATGCCAGAGCCAACAGAAATGAGGTAATAAGGGAGGGACACAAAGTAATACTCCAATATAGGAAGTATTCTATAAATATAGGCAATTCTAAATAAACTGAATCACAGAATCATAGGGGTTGGAAGGAACCTCCAGAGATCATCAGGTCCAGCCCCCCTGCTGAAGCAGGCTCCCTAGCTCATATTTCACAGGGAGGCATCCATACGGGTCTTGAATATCTCCAGGGAAGGAGACTCCACCACCTCCCTGGGCAGCCTGTGCCATGGCTCTGTCACCCTCACTGGGAAAAAGTTCCTCCGTATGTCGGTGCGGAACTTCCTGTGCTCCAACTTGCAGCCGTTGCCCCTTGTCCTGTCCCCACAGACCACTGAAAAGGGGCTGGCCATTTTCTCCTGTGTCCCACACTTCAGGTATTTATAAACATTCATAAGATCCCCTCTCAGTCTTCTTTTCTCAAGGCAGAACAGCCCCAGTTCATTCAGCCTATCCCCATAGGGGAGATGCTTCAGTCCTGGCAATAAAATAGACATGGTAATAAAATTATTGCCTGCTATTGAAAGACACTATGTTTGCAGACTGGACAGCTGTTTTGTCCAAAAGGCTTAATAGCAATAAATCACAATACATTGCAGTACCGAGACACATTTTCTTATGCATTGCCTTCAAGTGGCAACCTCCCTCTCAAGTATGCACTAAAATTTCTGCTGCCTAACCCATTTTAAAAGGGCTTCATGGCCATGTGGAGTTGTGCATGCATCTGCAGTATGAAGCTGTTCATGAAGCAGAAACAAAAGACTATTTCAGGAAGAAATAGCTGTTTCGTTTCGTAAGGTGCATCTATGGTTTCCTGGCATTATGCTGCCCAAATGCCACAGATTTCTCTGCCTCACCTTGTTGTTTGATGACTGCTTATACACTGCAATTTTATTCATAGATCTTCTCTGAATAATTTTTTTTTTCTTAGTAGCTTCTCTGCTCACTTCAGGAAGAGCCTTTTTCAGACTCTGGTTTGAGACCAGACTGAATTTATAAAATAAGGTTTCAGACTCTGGATTGCACCAAATACAAATCACTTCCTCTACTCCGGTTTATGAGAAAATGTTTGTCACAGGAAATGCCAGAAGGAAAATCTGCTTAAACATAGGTAATGAAGAGCTGACCCTCTCCATTTTGCAGGGGAAACCATCTGGTCTTGGGGGAGAGAAGGGATGGAGGAGGGCAGAAAGAAGTCAGCTCAGGTTTAAGGTACATAATGCTTTTTAGATTTCCCTACTGGCTCAGTACATTAGTTGGCTTGTCACATCACATTTTCTGAGCTTCTTTGTATTATGCCACATAATGTGACAGAGATAACCCTTGTGACAAATCACACAAGCCAGTGTGTCAGCAGGGAAATAGGAAACTGACAGTTTTCTGAACAGTCCCATAAAAAACACTTGATAGAATTCCGTAAAAAGTAACTTTTTAGAAATCTAAACCTGCGTGTTTTTCTCTCTGAAAGCCTTGTTTTCAAACAAAGTTCAGAGTACTAATTTAAAATAGTAAGAAAAAAGGTGAAAATAAATGACACAGAGGCTCTGGCTGATGTGTGGGAAAAGCTTAGGCTGGAATGGTGGGATTAGACTGGGATCCAGGACCAGGTTTTCATTCCCCCCACCCCGCTGCACAGGTGTCTGAGCTGCTCATCCCTCACTCCTGCCCTGCAGTTTTACAGTCTTTAAAGCACAGCACTGCAAACTACACTCACTGATGGGCAGGCAGCTCGTGAGCAGCTTCTGTACGGGGAGAACTAGGCAGCATTTTGCCAGCCATACTAACATAAGTAGCTGGTACTTGCTCTCAGAAAGTGGGGGGGTAGAGTCTGTAGGTCATCCCTCCCACCCCTCACACATGTCCTGTCTTTTCACTAAATAGTAAGGAAATGTTTGCACTCTTTCTTTCTGTTGTAAGATGCTGATACTGTTTTTGAATTCATACTCATTATTTGTATTCATCCATGGCTTGCAGTTTCTATTTCAGACCCACCTTCCCCGCTCCTCCTTTTAGTTTTCTATTTAGGAAGTAACTCTACAATGGGGGGTAAAAAAGTGATTTGTCTTTAGTTCTTGGGTGGGACAACCCTGAAGATTGTCACAGGCTCTTTTCAAATCACAAGAAAAAAAACCTTCAGTACAGTTGGTGCTAATGTTGGTTTCTTATGTACAAATGCAGGAGTCAGAACAACTGATACAGCATTGCTCTCATTGGGTTCTGGTAGTTTTAAAATTTAAAGGAAGTTGAGTGATTGATAAAGCCCTCAGGCTCTTTAAAAAATATGATTATGTTTCTCTCTGCTACAATTACTTTTGCCAGTTCTTGTTTTCCATGTTCCTGGACAGCTAAAGCAGTAACATTGCTTGAAGAGCTTTATGAGCCATTTGACGAACTCATCCGTGGATGCCATATCCCCATTTATTCCCCATTATTGTTTAAAATAAGTAAAAGATACTGTAGTTGCTCCATCTCTCAGTGCTGTGACTTATGTTGCCTAAAATAAAAATATTGCAGTAGTTTGGGATGCTACTGAAACAGTGAATGCTGCCCTAGGAGTCTTCTGGAAGTTATGATTCCCAGGGTAGTCAGCACTTCCATCAACCCTGTTACAAAGTAGTCATCTCAGGCAGAGGGGGATAATGGACAGTCAGAAGGGGTATCTCCTTAAACTCTTGCAGTTAACGGTATGTACGCTAGGGTCTGAGCGGAGTTCAGCTTAACCAGGTTTGTATGGATAAGCAGAGGGTTTGTTGCAGTGGTACTCTGTCTGCTACTGCTACTGAGGACTGAGAGGGTGAGTAGTGATAGGATGTTTGTTTTTTTGTGGAACTTCTGTGTGTGAATGATGCTTGCATCCTCACTGTGCACTGGGAGGAGGCAAAAGATGAGAGGGAGAGAAGTGGGGCAGGGTTCTTTCTGGAATACAAAGACAGACCTGACAACAAATGGAGTAATAAAATAGCTGTTTTAATAAGACAGGCTAAAAAGAGGAACACAGATAGCAAGTAAATCTTCCGTCTGTTCAGGTGCTGGGAGCCTGCAGACGGTTCCTGGATGGACTTTCCAACAGCATGCTGCACAGACCCTGTTCATGGAGAGGTTCCTCCCCCCTCACGTACCCTTGTGCCTGTGTTTTCATAACACCCACCAGTGTGCAGCTCAGGCTGGCACAGGGCACTCCAGCAAGTTCCCCTAAAGAGGCTACTCATGCTAACCTGTGGGTTTCTCAAGCTAGTTTCTCAGCAGCTGCTCACGATAACATGTACAGGTTTTTTCCCAGGGTATAGGGACGTGCAGAGCAGACACAGCTTGTTCAAGACCTTGAAGTCTTCTGCAGGGTGCACAGTACAGTCCTGTAGTGGATGTGGGCTACCAGTTTTCTAAATATTTTTAGGCAGAGCTGTGCTGAAGTCAATTGGGGAGGAGAGGCTGGTGTCCTAGAGAGAGGGAGCAAAGTACTTTTTTCCTGGATCCTTCATGAGTGGTCACTTGTGAATTTAAAAGCCATAGTTAGGTTTTTTGTCATTTTTGCTGTAGTGAATCTTGATATGCAAAATACATTTCCCATGGAAATAGCACAGGGGTTATTTTTTTGATCAGATAATTGCAAATTAATCACAAATCTAGTAGTCTGTTCCCAGATTTTGTTTTCTGATATTACAGGACCAATTGCATTTACTCATGCTGATTCTGAAATAGGAAAATAATTTGTTTGGTGGCTCTTGCTGTTGCCATCAATTTTTAAAAATTCCTAAGAATTTGTAAAATAAGCCCCTCTTTTGCACTTGCACTTCCTGCACTTAAAGGAGACTATATAGGAGGTCCTGCGGAATTTGTTACTGGATTCTCTTCTTCAACAAGATACTGCAGTCTGTAAACCAAACCAAATAACATTTTTTTACCTGTACAGAGAGAAAATTCAATAATGTGTGTGTGCAACACAGACAATAAAAGGAGTTCAATACATTTTCGGGGTAAAAGGATCATTTCATATAATCTCTTGTAGATCACAGGTTGTTAAATGTCAGTTATCTCTATTTTAAATTCAGCCACATGAATAAAATATATCCAACAGAATTAGATCACTATTAACTTCCTTGCTTCATTAGCCATCCAGTACACATATCTGTAAGAGGAAGAAACAGTGAAATGACATTTTCCCTGCATTCCTGTGGCTTGGTGTGTCATCCTCCCTCCAAAGGAGCTTAATCATGGGTTTTGTTTGTTAATATTTATGAATGGCTCTATAGAAGAAGATTGCTTATGGCTGCTTATGCCCGGTGCTTGAATTGGTTAAGAATTGGTTAAGACAATTTTGTTTTTCTTCGTTTTTGTTACCTGATGTTTAAAAGCACCATAAACCATTATATACTTCTGCAGCTGTTGCAGGAAAGAATGAAAATAGTGCCTTTTTTCTTTGGTGCTCAGTGGGGATGTTTTAGGAGTCTCTTCTATTGAACAAGCTGCTTCTTGACCTCTTGTGTTTCCCTTTTGCAGTCCAACTGTGTGCAGTTTGGCAGACTTTACCATCAGCTGAATCTTTCCTTCTCCTGATCCAGTTTCAAAGTGTGTGATAGCACCTGGTTGGTTGGGTTTGTTTTTTTTTTAAATTTAAGACAATTTGTAACCACTTTCAGCAGTGCTGTTATTTTCCCTCATTGTTAACTACTCTGCTGTAAAAACATAAACACTCTTCCATGAAAACATCAGCCAGCCAGGAGTTTCAAAGTTCAGGGCTGTGCTGTATCAGTGTATGGAAGAGACCGGTGTGCAGTATTCTAGTGTTAGTTAATTGTGTCAATTGTGGTTTGTCCATACAGTTCCATGATACACTGTTATACCTTTACCCTTTCCTGATCTACTTTTCATTATTTTTATATATGGTTTTGTAGGGTTAGTAATACAGTTAATTCCTCCCCAAACTGAGGTTTTGCATGTTAATCCCTGTTCTTAATCCTTACTGCCTTTCCCATCTCATGGCTGTTTTCGTTTTCTAGTTGCTACATGTATAGCCTTACCACAACTATGCTCAGTAGCAACATGATATACTGGATACTGTGTTGAATGCACCCTTCTCCCCTCCCCACCCCACCCCCCTGGCCCTGGAATGTGGCTTTTTTGCTGGTGGGGGTGCAGGGACAGAAGAGTGTTGGTAAGTAGCTGCTTTGCATAAATAAGGCTATTTAATGTTCTTCATACTCTGTTTTACTGAACACACAAATACTACAAAATCAGAGTGCTTTTCTGTTATTATGTAATCCCATCAAAACTTCAGGATCATGTGAAGGATTATTTGTTTGACAAAGTCACAGGAACATCAGTTGAGGCTTAATTAGAGTCTTAACCCCGTTTGAGGTGTTTGGAAGAAGGATCAGTTCAGAAACACTGCAGTAAAGGAAGTTGTGTTGTCTTTGGCTGGGGTAGTTAATAACTTCATAGTAGTTAATATGTAGCTATGTATTGGATTTCTGTTGATTATGTAGAGATGTTTTTGTTACTGCTGAGCAGTG
This sequence comes from Laterallus jamaicensis coturniculus, assembly GCA_022605575.1. NCBI lineage: Eukaryota > Metazoa > Chordata > Aves > Gruiformes > Rallidae > Laterallus > Laterallus jamaicensis. The sequence goes on along the minus strand of JAKCOX010000036.1, from coordinate 5,306,113 downwards.
CTTACACAGAGCCAAGGCTTCTTCTCCTTCTAACACCACCCCACCATTGAGTAGGCTGGGGATACACAAGGAATTGGGAGACGACATAGCTGGGACAGGTGAACCCCACTGACAAAAGGCGTACTCCATACTGTATGACATCCTCAGCTTATACAGCTGGGGGAAGAAGGAGGAAGTGGGGGGACACATTCAGAGTGATGACTTTTTTGTCTTCCCAAGTAACCAAGCTTTCCTGGAGGTGACTGAACACCTGCCTGCCCATGGGAAGTGGGGAATGAATTCCTTGTTTTGCTTTGCTTGCACATGCAACTTTTGCTTTCCCTATTAAACTGTCTCAGCTCACAAGTTTTCTCACTTTTTGCTCTTCCAATTCTCTCTCCCATTGCGCTGGGTCAGAGTGAGCGAGCGGCTGTGTGGTGCTTAGCTGCTGGCTGGGGTTAAACTACAACAGAAGCAGATATAATTTCACTCTTCAAAGTACTTCTACAGATTCTTAGCATCTCTAACTGTCAGGAAGTGGAAGTGTAAAAATTAGTGTTTACATACTTGTTACATTGATGGTGTACTCTGTGGTACATACTGATCTTCAAAATGCTGTTAAGATCTCACATACGTGTGTAGTTTGCAATACTAGCATGCTTCAAATAAGAATGTGCTGTTCAATATGAGCTTTATTTAGGACGTATCTTGTTATTTTTTCTTGGTCCTCCTCCATTGTTTTAATGAAAGCCTGGCTAATATTTTTTTCAGGGAGATTTTTACTGGATTTTACTTTAAAGTTATTAAACCCACAGGATCAGACTGGCTTAGCAGTTTACTCCCCATTTGGCTGAGTCTTTCTGCCTGCTGTTCATAATTCTCTTCTTTCTCATAGACATGTATGTCTTACCTGCACTTGGCCAATTTATGATTTATTTTCATTTTCACTTTGACAATTATATTCATGTTGGGAACATGATAGTTCATTCTCTTCTTAATGATCATGAATAACTGAATAACTGAACATACCCTTTCAGTTTATTTTCTGCTTTCCCCTGAAAAAAAAATCATGTGTGAGAAAAAATACCTTGCTGGATTTACTTTGACTTAACACAGTTATGCTTAAAGTCAAAATTGAAGAGTGTTTTTTGTGTTCTCTTCTGCTTTTTTACTTATATACTAGTTTACCAAAGTTCACAGAAGTCTGAGTTTTAACTATTGGATGACAGCTGCAGCTGGATATTCCTGACCCCACTTGTTTTTATGCAGCTCTGATATTAACTATGGTGAGAGTTTTGCACCTAGGAAGTTCAGTACAGATGATTTTCCATAACAGTTAATTCTCTCATGTAGAGTGTTTTTTTTCCCCTCTACTTCTATATTTAATACATTTGCTTCTAAGCTTTATCTAGCATCATGTCAAAGACTTTGCAGCCATTTTCTGAAGCTATGCGTTTTAAAGACTTGGACAGCCTAGGCACAAGGGGACATATTCTTTGGACATTGCTTCCTTTCCTTAACTACCAGGTAATGCCTGCATGCATGTAACCCTGTTGTTTTCAGCTTTTGTATTTTGGACACATGCCTTTATAGGAAATTTCTCTTACATCTTCAAACTGTAGATATTATGAACGATAAAGGAGCAGGGAACCATCTGGTATAAAACTTAAATATGGTCTCAATCTTGTAGAATTTACAGAACAAACACTAGGAAAAATAGAAAAAGGTGGCTATACCTATGCAGATAGGTGCCTGGAGGAGTTACATCTTGGAATTACAAAGTGTCAACAAAGTTTCAAGCTCTTTAGTTTTGGTTTTTTGTTCTTCTCAGGCCGTTGTCATACTGTGCCTTACTGTCTGGTGGCATTGCCTTTGCGCAGCTCGAGCACCTGAGCTGTGTCCTGAGCAGCAAAATCCAGTTCGGAATCTGGCAATAAAGAGCCTTGGCCACCCTCTTCCTGAATCACATGGCAGGATGTTCAAGTAAGAACGTTTGTTAGATTTCAAATACAGAATTTCTTCTGAAAGTTGATGATGTTTTGGGGATGGAAGAGCAAAAGTTTCCTACATTTATCAATTGAAAAAAAAATTAAAAAAACAAATATACACAAATACAAAATCAAGTTGGATGCTTTGGCTACTCTTTATTGCTTTGTTCTGATGGTTTCTGTATGGTTTCCTTCATTAACTAGGTATGATCTTTGAAGATAATCAACCAACACGTGAAAGAAATTTTTTATGAGAGACAGGAAGAGAATTGTTTTTGAATTCTGATTATTATTTTTTTCATAATGTAAGGAGTTGTATAACTGTCCTTCCCTATCTTCGAAATCTATGAAACAAGCCTTTTCACAGTTGTATCAGCAACAGAAGTTCTGTGTAAAGGTGCACGATGGTGACATATTGCAAAGCATTTCTCAAATCATAAAGCTGGCAGTTGAAGTGAAATTTCAAGCTGGTTTAGTGGTAAAGGTGATGTTCTGTTAAAGCCACTTTATTATCATGTTATTGTTGCTAAATTATTCCAAAGATGTGTTGCTGGAAAATGTAGTGACTCGTGAGGTCTCACAAGAGCAGAGTAGATAAAGGCAAGGCCATGCAGGTGGTGTAATCACAGGTATGGAGCAGAAACTGCCTGCAATCTCCTCTGTTACAGTGAGCAGGTTAAGGTGATCCTGAAGCCAAGGTATTTGTGCAGTGCAGCACAGGCCTGAGGGCCAGGTTGTCTGTGCAGCAGAGCATCATCATCACTATATTTGCATCACAATTTCATTGCTTTAAGTCATTGTCTCCGTATCTGTGGACTTGCCACCCTTAAGATTGTGGTCCTAGGTAAGAACTTGCCATGAAAAGCAAGGTTCAGAGCAGTAGACTATCAGTGTAAACCTCATGGACCCTATCAGTGGGAAAAACAGAAGGCAAAGGGTGACTTTCCAGAGGAAAACAGTACCAAAACTGCAAAGTAGCTGTAAAATTACTGACAGTGACAACATCACTGGTTGGTATTTCCCATGTTTGTTATGGGAGCCTGTGCTGCATGGGAAAAATCACAGACCAATTGTATGCCCAGTGACTAAATCTAGTAAAATACTATACAGCCAGTGTGTTTTTGCATACTTCTTTTCAGTCATATTTCCTTTTAGTTGTCTGTAAGCAGCTCTTGTGGTATAAGTACTGTTTATTGTAAGATGTGTGTTAAGCAACTTAATGCAGAATTTTCAACTGTTGTTACTCATGGGTGTGTTAAGTCAGGCTCTCACAAGTAACCAAGCCTGATGGAATTTTTCTCCTGACATTTTCAATAAATGCTTATCTTTTGTCTCTTTGTCAGTGAGTCTCTGCGGGATTTACAGTGTAGAAAGAAAGCAAAAAAGGCTTGTAACATTGCTACAACTGTTTGTCTCTGGAACTAGTATTTTGTGGACAGGATGGTTATTACTTTGTTGCTGAACACATGCCTTTGAAACTGTTTTCTCTGGGTTTTTGCCATGGTTCATGTTGTGGAGTAAGATTGAGTTTTACTGTGTGCTTAAACGTGGTATATTCACAGTGTCTGGACTGTAAGCTCCTACTGCAGGTTCCTGTGTCAGGCATGAGGTTTGGGACCTTTAAAGTAAACAAAGACAGTCTTCTCTATATGCCACTTGGAGAATGTAAATCAGGTCCTCTAATGAACCAGCAGCAGAACTGGGGAAGAACAGCATCTAACTATGAGGGGGTGGTGTGGTTCTCACCAGTGGTAATTTTACAGGGGCCTAAGCAATGAAAATTTTGTTTATAATTGACAGTAGAAAAAAAGAAGATAAGCATGTGAATGTATTTACACATTACAGCCTGGAAATGTGCAGTATTATTTTTGTAATGATTGCATTATTTGAAATTGGTCTTGCACTTATATTTTCTGTATTTTATTCCAAGAAGCACCGCTGAAGATCCATGTGTCCTATCATAGGTCTCTCTGTGTCTAAGAAGTTATTTATGCTGAGTGTTTTTAATATATTCTGTGCTTTACATAGTTTTGTGCAAGGAAGAATAAAGATTTCCTCTGCAAAAAGAAGTTTCCTCTGGGAAGTACTGCTATTATAGAAGGTCTAGTTTAGAAGCTGTTTTTAATCTGACACCCCCCCTTAGGCAGTATCAGCTGTGTTTATTGATATCTGCATCTGGCATGTCTAAATCAGAAGCTGGATCAGACCTGAGGCAGGTAATTTTAAAATATTTTAAATTCTGGTGAGCAAACAGGTTTTATTGTCATCTTTCTCACTAATGTCAACATTATTTTAGTGCTGGCCATCTCTGTTTATTTTTGCACAAAATCTATTCCTGCTCTCTACACCTCTAAGAATATTATTTGGACAAATCAAACAACAAGAATTAAAAAAAGAGAGATTTAAAAACCCCTTCTGTTAGTTTTGACAAAATCAAATTTCTGCATTTGTGCTGTGAGAAACTGGGGGTCTTACCCCGGCGCTTTCGCATGAACCCTCTTTATGCCAAGCAAAATCAATACACTGTGTGCCAGGAGGCTTGTTCTTAACACTCACCTGAATGGGAAGCAGAAAAAATGCTTAAAGGGCAAACTGCAAATGAATGCAATAAAAGGCAAGCCTGTTTATCCATCCGAACATGCAGCTGTAGTTCTAGGGCTGTGTCTAGTAGCCTGAATCAAACTGGCTGTCTTAGAGGTGGACTTGTGCAGGGAGTACCTGGCCAGCTGTTCCTGAACACAGGGGAAAACTAGTGGGAAGTTCCTGCTTCCATTGATGGTTGCTCTGTTTGCTACCACTCCTTGGAAAACTTCTCTTTGTTGAAATGAAATGCTCTGTATGCTGCACTGTTTGGTGATACTACTTCACAGTCTTCTTTCTGAATAGACCAGGTTCTGGTTTTAAGTGTCCAAACTGGTGGTGTCAGGCATGACAAGGACTGATTTTTTTGTAGCTTCCTCTTGCCTTAACCAGTGGGTGCCGATGGTGGGGCGAGCAGCATTGGTGTGTGGGTGAAGGAGATACATCTGTGTTCTGAATGTACCGTCTCAGTGGCACTGTTCCGCTCTGATTACTGTAGCCTAGCTGAAGGCTTGTGAGAATCTGTGCTACTAAGACAACTGGAGTGCCACAGAATTTGGTTTAAGTTCTTCTTTATGCTAAAGAGTTTTTTGCTTGCTTCTGTGAAGTGCAGCACAAGATTCTGAGGGTTTGTGTTAACCTGTGGCCTGTCAGCTAAGGTTAGTGCATAAGACCTAGAAAGTATTCTAGCTTGAGAAACAAACATGTACACTGGCTTGCCCTTCTGGTGTTACACTACTATCTGCTAGCGGATTGACAATAGATTTTTAGTTCTTTATTCTTGAGTACAACCTCTTGTACATAAGCATATGATCTAAAAAGAACTATAAATATAGATTGGGCTATATTAGAAGTAAATCCTGAGTATGTGGCCAAGCAAGGAAGAGTTCTTTTAGAGCAGGTCTTTGATTTTATTGCAAATACCGGAAGAGGGTAAGAAAAGAAAGGAAAGAGAAAGTGGCAGGCATGGCAAAGTGGGGATGGCCCTATTACTTTGAGACAAGGTGTTGCTCATGTTCTGATATCAAGCTCTGTCTATAGCTAAGTATCTGCAGATGCTGCAGGAGGTACCAGAGCCATCTTCTGCCAACCATATTTGTATTTACCCGTTTTTGTATTTAGTAAGGGGCAATCTGGAAAATAATCATTGTTCTGCATGGAGCTTTGTTTGCTGCGTGTTTTCCCCAGCCATTTTTCTGTACAAGAAAAGGGTAGGTAGGGCTCTGTTCAGAAAGGGTACAAAATTTAGCTTTGCAGCTTATCTGGATGATATTTCAAGGTGTCAGCTTTTATAAGGAAAGAGAACCACTCATGACCCCTACCTAAGAGATGGCTTACCGCAAGTGTGCTGAACCCACATGGTTCTGTCTCTGTGGGACTGGGTAAGTGTGTGCCACATTGCTAGTTCAGAGGGCAAGCTTCATCCTTGTTAATGTAAATGGCATCTTTTCCCTCTAGACACATCCTTTCCCTCTTCCTGCTAGAACAGCAGCCAGACATGAGAGCTAATTTCTACTACAGGAAATGTTCATTGCATGGATAGAGAGAAGCTTTCCCAGATGTCTTCAAAACTTCTGAACTCTCAGTCTGAGAGAGGTCAGAAGCTGCCGAACTCTTGTTGTGGGCATTAAAATAAAATAGACAATATTTCTAGCTGGTTTCAATAGGTCTGTGGTGTGAGTACACAATGGAGATTTCTCTCTTGTGGTAGGGCTTGCTCTCTGTTGGCTAGTCTCAATTACAGAAGCAGCACAGAGGTTGGCTTGTAAACAGATAATCAGTATTATGGAATTGGTATCAATTCACATCAGAAGAATTTTAATTTTTAAAAATGTTTTTTGTGAAATAAGGACAAACTTGCACAGAAACCTAAAAATAAGCAAATCTCTCACCAAGGAAGACCAGAAGATAACATCATTCTCTCTATGCTTACAAAGGTGCTGTGTATTGTACTAGAAAGAGTTTATGTTCAGACAGTACAGATTGATCGGCAGAGAAATGTCAGTAAATAACAAAAACAGTAATCAGTGTACTGCCTGAGAGAGCCCTTTCTCTTTTATTCTGAATGTTTGTAGTGATTTTCATAGGGCTAACTCTGTTTTAGTAGTGAAACACTTATACAGGGCCTCAAACAATAGCTGTAGGCTGCTGGAAAAGATTCTGCTGTCTGTGTAGCAGAATAAAGGATATACTTCAGTAAAATATTCAGGAGGTGGCAGAGAGACTTTGTTACTGTATTTTGCGAATACACAAAATAGATCCCTGCAGAGATGAAGACTGAGATGAAGGGAAATCCACAGAACTGATTATGCTGAAACCAGTGCTGGAAAGACATGCTTGAAAGGACAAGGTGTAAGTACTCGAGAAAGTCTGTGTGCGTGCACACTCGTGTGCTGCAGCAGTGATAAGCCACATCTTGGGAACTTTGGGCGACTGAAATCATACCTATTTTTGGTTTTCTCATGGTGTTCCTAATTCCCTGTGAGAGGGGCACTTTGCAAGGGTGAAGTTATTCTCAAATGTTCTGAGGTCCAGACCTGAGTTTCTTTGCTACTGTTCGTTGTGGTGCTTACCTTTCCGCACAGATGAGCGTGGCAAACAGCATTTAGGGGATGGAAACACATCTTCTTCCTTGATATTTAAGTGCTGTGCTTAGCTTGCTGCACATGGTTCAGCTTTTTCCCTAAAGCTTCTCTGGATGCTGTGGATTTAAAGGTTGGAATAAATCAAATCCCTTGTATTAAACAGATGGTTTTAACAAGCCCAAATATTAAGACACTAATTCCTCCACTACTTTGGTGATTTTATTTGTTTTAAATACCTGAACTGAACAGACCTTTATCATAGGTGGTGCTTATTTATCATCAGCTTCGTAATCCGTATGCTTGAGCCTCCCAATCAAAAGCCAGAGCAGCTCAGAGTCCTTCTCTCCCCTTCCTCTAGGATACATTGGTAATAATTTAAAAATCTTTCTTACTAATCTGCTAAAGTTTTGCTTAAAGAATTGAATGTGATAATGCATTAGTATTACATACTTCCTTGTCTTAGCATTACAGACATGAAGGGACAGAGCTGTAGATTGTATGCGTGCATAAGCGTGACAGTAATTCATTTGGGGCTGAAAATGCATATATTTTTCTTGGAGTGTTCATTTCTCAAGTCTGCATTTCACTCTGAATGTATGTCTACCACTGCACACAGACCTGTCCTCTCCTGTTCTTCCTTTGCATGAGTCACTGCTGTTGTTCTCTTGTTCCTCATGCCCTTGGTGAAAATGGAGCACGAAGGCTTAAAAAGGGAACTCTCTTGTTTCATTAGGATCTCTTGAGTTTGCCCTGTTAACTGGTTGAAGAGGACTTTTGTCCTTCAGTTGACTCAATCTTCCTTTCACAAAGGGCTTGTCTTCCTCTTAAACGCTTTTTCCTGTCACAGCTGGCTTTTGTGGCCATTAGCTTCAGCACTGGAGTGAGACACTTTGGCATTCTGAGTGCCATTCTGTTCTCTGCCTCGTGAGACCTTTCCTGCCACTGCAGTGGACCAACAGCCCATCTCCCAGAGTACTAGCACCAAGTTTGCCCTCACTGGCCTTGATCTCTGCTCAGTTCAGTGTTTATCGCTGGATTAAATGCAGTTCATCGTTGTCATTAGTTATGACACAAATTTTATGTTTTCAAGAAAGCACATAGAAAGTAAAAAGACCTCGAGCCTTGTACAAATGAAATGTGTCAGGCATATATGATGGTCTTGGAAGAATTGTTTAGGGAGGAACAAAAGCTGGTTGATGTAATTGTCAGAAATGGTCTTTCATGGGGTGTTTTTGTTTTCCTTCTCTTTTCTGCTAACCCTGAACTGACTCAGGCTAATGATAGGCATGTTGCTCTTTGCTATGTGATTTGACAAATAAATGCTTGACTACTTCCCCGGCCAGCTCAGGTTAGCTGTGACTTTGTGTGGCCCCAGCAAGTATGGAGAAGTTCCAAGGATGGAGATTCCCCAACCTGTGCAGCAGACCTGAGTTTGTGTATGGGTATCTCTGAAGGAAGCAGCAGAGAACAAATCACTGAATAGCAGGGTGGAAACACTTTAGCAGCAGTAAACATCAGGTCTGTTACAGTTACTGATGTTAACAACTGCCATCGTTGCAATGGCACAGCAAAACTTTGATTCCCAGGCTTTTTCCTGCAAGGAACAAAATACGTGATACTTCTACAGCATTTCATCTCAGGTAGTTTTAGGACATGCATAAGAGCTTTCCCTTTTTTTTAACATTCAGCTTTGTTTGGGGTTAATAGGTTGCTGATTATAATCCTTTCTTATGCTTTTATCAGTGTTGCTCAATCGATTGTCCTTCAGACAGTGTAATTGTCCTTGCGGGTTTGTGCTTCAAACGGTACATCAGCAACTGTCTCGCTAAACACTGTTCTGCAGTCACCCAGTGAGATCTGGGTAATCCCTGTAGTCAGCGTCTTTGGATTAAAAAAAGCATCCTTGTGTTTTGTCCAAATGAAACAAAGGTGCAGGAATCCAGTACCACACTTGACTTCTGCATCTCATTCCAACCAGAGAGGCTGAGCATTCCTGCTGCTGAGAAAGAATGAATGAACAAAGCATCAGCACAGCTAAGGCAGGCAGCAGGAAGTAAAACCAGGAAGTTTGGGTGCAGAATTGGTAACAAAAAGAACCAAAAGTGTTCAGTCATCATAAACTCACATAAATAGCATAAAGAGGATATTTAATTTTTTTTCTCCTAGGAGATCTAGTTGTAGACAAGGCCTTGTTGCACTAACTACTGTAAAAATACGCTACAGTGCACAGAAGTGTTTCCGTGACAGGAGGAGTTACAAATGTGTGGACCCAAACCCTGAAACTGACTGCAGCCACCAGTGGGGATCTTAATGAGTATCAGAAGACCTGTGCAGCACTGCGGATACATTGGACACAGATACTACGGGTGGAGAGTCCAACCCAAAACTCTTATAATGACAGGTCTCATCTTGACCCCAAAAGATAGATTTTGGTGTTTTGGGGTGTTTGTTGGGTTTTGGTTTGGTTTGTTGGTTTTGGGTTTTTTTAGAGCTGGCTGGTAGAAGTCAAACAAAGCTGTTTGAATAGCAGAATTAACATCCCTGGGTTTGCTAGCGATCTTTTGCTTTTGTCGCCATTGTAGTCCCCTGCCCAGTACGTCTTGCTGAGGAGAAACTGCAGCACAAATTTAGAGTTACAAACTACCACAGTGTGCTGTCTAAAGGGCTGGGAACTGCAGCTTGATTACATAAGGATCTAAGTTATAAATTATTATTTAATGGTGTACTCAGCCACCTATTTTTAAGTGAAACTTGTAAGGCAGCTCCCTTCTGACAAACTCAGTTGAATGTAGCAATTGCATGTTCAGAAGTTAGAGTGCAGTGCTACGCCGTGAGGTCAACCTGAATGAGAGAAGCATCACAGTGAAGTGTGTTCTAGTATGCTAAAAGTGTGGTGCCAGGTCTCTGGGGAGTGAGAGGTGATTTGTGGTGCTGTATTCCACAAGGGCTTGGTGATCTCACAAAGGAGCACCTGCAAGCACTGAAAGCAGAAGTCAAAGTAAAGGAAGAGCAGCAGCTCCAAAATGGAACAAAATTGTCTTCTCAGTTAATAAAAGACTGTAAACAGAGACAACTGAGGGCAAATCTGCCATATATCCAACTGATTTTTCATCGTGCAGGTTTAGATTAATGTTCTTTCAGCCTGAATGCAATAGTTTGGATTTTGACTAATACTTGAATTTTCTGTACTGATCCTTAGTATGTATTTGCTAGCAGTATTGGACAGAAGGAGCTGGGAGCTGGATAAAAATATTGCACAGGCTTATTGTTGTCTTCATAAAAAGAACCAGTCAGAGTTTGCAGAAAGATTGACTGGGTGGTAGCAATGTAGAATATTTGTGGTAGTTTGTTAAACGTGCCTGTTTTAAGTTGAAATACGCAGTGTTTTAAGTTGTTGAACATATTGTCTGAAATTGGCTATTTTCTTCCTGTAAACTTAAATGCATAGCAGAAAACAAGTAAACTGAGACGTGTTTAAAAAAACACATAAAGAAAATGTGCACAAAGCATACGTTTCATATCTAATAGGAAAAAGGCAGTCTTTGACTTTTCACTTAATAAGCTAGTGACAGGCTTAGCCATGGTCTGTTGCTTGGTGCAGCATTTTAAGTGTGTTGTTTTCTCTAGTGTTGTGGACCAGTTTCTCTACCGCTGCGATGACAGAGAGGGAAATATTGTCTTGGTATTTGCGGAGCCTATAAGACACATCGGCTACAGTTGGTAGATCCGTATCACTCCAGTCTATTGCTGCCAGTGAATTGACATGCCCTGCTGGTACACTTTGTACAACCTTTCGCCACATGCCTGGGGTGCACGGGACTTCATCAGGATCGGCAGGGAGTTGTGAATTGTTCAAATCATAACTGATTATCTCCCGTACAGCTAATTCTCTAAGGTACTGGACAGCTCTTTCCATATTGTTGCACTTGGGCATATGGCATGTAATGTATTCTTTTATGGGGTACCTTTCCTTCACACTTAACAGTAACAGTTTCCAGAGGCTGAGGATTCCTGACCTTTTTCCAATGGCTTTATCAATGCCTCCTTCTCTGGCAAGGGATCCCAACTGCTTGGCCTCCCTGCCATCTAACTCCAAGCTATTAGCCCCATGATCCCAGCACCGAAGCAACCAGGTGACAATGGGCTCACTAGGTTGGCGGCTAAAATCCCTTCTAACATCACGAAGCTCACTCAGGGACAGGGATCTGGTGACAACCTCTGGTTCTGCCTCATCTTGATATCCCCCTGATGGCCCCGGTTGATCATCATCATCAGCTGTTGTACGAACTGATTTTTTTGTGTATTTCCTCTTTTGTACCGGGGCGACAGACACTGGTGGGGGTTGTTTCTTTTGATCATCAGTGGTGTCTGCTGTGGGGATTGCAGTAGCTGCAGTGCCAGTTACAGGGGTTGCAGTAGCTGCAGTGCCAATTACGGGGGTTGCCGCAGCTGCAGTGCCAATTACGGGGGTTGCCGCAGCTGCAGTGCCAATTACGGGGGTTGCCGCAGCTGCAGTGCCAATTACGGGGGTTGCCGCAGCTGCAGTGCCAATTACGGGGGTTGCCGCAGCTGCAGTGCCAATTACGGGGGTTGCCGCAGCTGCAGTGCCAATTACGGGGGTTGCCGCAGCTGCAGTGCCAATTACAGGGGTTGCCACAGCTGCAGTGCCAATTACAGGGGTTGCTGCAGTATCTGACAATCTGTTTTCTTCCCCTCCCCCCTGACAGTACGGACAATGCAGACAGCGCTGTCTGCTATCAAGCAGTGTTTGAGCCCAAGTGGCCAGAGCCCAGCACAGTGCAGTGCTTTTCACATCCCTGGGAAACCTACAACAACTTTTTTTCAGAAATGCAGCCATTTTATTAGAGTCATGCAGCTGCTCAGGAGTGAAGCTCCAAGTCATCGGGGGTAAGAAAGTACTTAGGTAATGGCCTATGTTCTGCCCCTCGTGGTTATCCTGCCTTTGGGAAACCTCTTGAGCTGTATTCATAAACCTGCTCTTAATATATGATGAAAGCAGGATCAAGTGCAGAAGAACTTCTAGCACTGTGGCCATAGTTTGCATGTCAAGGTGATGGTGAAAGTTTTCAAAAACTCTCATAAGAGCTGTTATGTTTAGCCCAGAAAGGAAAAAACCAGTGTAGTTCTCTCCCTCTGTGCTCTCACCAAAATGGCCACCACCACCAGCCCCTCTCAGCCCAGGGACTAGACAGGACAGCAAAACCTCATACACTTTCCAGATTAAACTCATAGTCACTAATATAACTGTATCATAAAACATTGTCATAAAGCACACTAGAGCAAAGAATGGGAACAGGCAGGGGAGCTGCAGCCCCGAGATGATACAACATCCTGCCAGGACTGCAAACAGCCTGCTGAGGTTTTTTTTCCACAGCCAGGACCACACCTTTGTAAATAATATCCACAGCATCTTAAACAGCATCCTTACAACTTTTATCGTAATTGCAACCGGGTCAGAGTCAGATCTACCGTTATCCCAACCTTTATTGCCCCACGTTGGGCGCCAAAATATGTTGTGGTTCCGCCGGAGCCGGGGACCACGCGTTCAGATTTCCCCTGGAGCGGGGGGGGAAAAACCAAAACCAGAGCCCCGCAGGTTGGGATAAGGGTATTTTTTACTGGAAATAACAGGGGAAGAACAGATAACAATGAACAATACAACCTTTTGCTGAGATGAGCAGTTCAGATCGCGCACTCCCCGTAACGGACACCGCGCCGCAGCCCGCGCAAACCCCAGCCGCAACACAAAGGACCCGAGCTCGCGCCGCGAGTAAACAAAGCCCGGAGCCGAGAGCACGCTCCCTCCCGGTCCCTGCTGTTCGCGCGCCAACACTGCAACACCCCCTGCTTTTTATACTCGGCATGATGTAACTGGCATGGAATGATCCTATTGGTCAATTTGAGTTACTTGTCCCGAGCCCAGCAGGTTAAACCCCTTCCTGGCTGAAGCCCCTGGCTGAAACCAGGACATCTAGTCATTTGTATTTTGAGTAGCCACAAAATATGTGAAAATTCTCACAAATTCAGAAAAGGGTTTGATATGGTCAGACAGGTGATCAGACTTTAATGTAAAATGAGCAACAGCGATCGCTATATAAACACCTCCTTCACTTTGACTCTGGGTCATGCAAACTCTCTGGGGCTTGATGATTGAAATGTATGTTCTTGCAGTAGGAGAAAGTCAGAGAGGCTTTCAGTAAGCAATGGCTTGTGCATCATTCAAAATCACACAGCTTGATTTCAAGCAAATTAAAAACCCCAATGCTTCCCCTCAGCCCTACCCAGCTGAAGTGCCTTTCTTTAAGGGGTGGTCTATAAGCCATAGCTTTGTTTTCACAACAGTTTTAAGTCACAGTGTTATGTTTGTGACAGGTGGTTTATTCAAATCATCCCTCATCTGAATAATGCTCTGTACTTCGTTGTGGATGTGAGTCAGGCTGCCTACAAAAGTTCCAAAATCTGGCTTGTGTTTGGTACCACTTTTTTGGCTTCTTTGTTCTAGTCTTTTATTTTTGTAAATGTCTCTTACTCTGATTTCCTTGGCTTAGTTTTTGTTTCTCTGTTTTCTATTGTTATAATTCAAGCATTTGGTACTGTCTTTTTGAAAGCAGCCTAATCAGTTCAGTATAGCATTAAAATAATTCACTGTATAATTAACTTCAGGTCTTTCAATACTTGCTTTTGATACCATGTACAAAGTTATTTCCCTTATGAATTTCAATGAGTTAAAACTCTACAGAGCTTAATGAAACTTTAATGAAATGATGCTTTATCACACTAGAAGTATTTTCTAGCATCTCCTGTTTTGAAATGGGTGACAAATCAGTGAATGTAACTCTTGCATTTCCTAAATATCTTTGCAGAATATAAGGGATAAATACAGGCTCCATCCAACTGCATTAATGGTTATGGGTTAAGCATTGTTCCTTGTTTAAACATGTCAGCAATTTTTTTTAAAGTTTTATTTGCAGAATCACAGGGGTTGGAAGGGACCTCAAGAGATCATCAGGTTCAACCTCCCTGCCAAAGCAGCTCCCTAGGACAGCACGCACAGATAGGTGTCCAGATGGGTCTTGAATATCGCCAGAGGAGACTCCACAACCCCCCTGGGCAGCCTGTGCCAGGGCTCTGTCACCCTCACTGGGAAAAAGTTCTTCTGCATGTTAGTGCTCCAACTTGCAGCCATTGCCCCTTGTCCTGTCCCCACAGACCACTGAAAAGGGGCTGGCCCCTGTGCCCCACACTTCAGATATTTATAAACATTCATCAGATCCCCTCTCAGTCTTCTTTTTGTGGCTGAACAGCCCCAGTTCTTTCAGCCTTTCCTTGTAGGGGAAGTTCTTTTAAACTGGAACATGTTTCCCATCCTTTAAAAAAAGCCATAATGTTGGGATCAGATTCACCACTTGCTCAGTGTGTTCCTTTGCTGTTCTCTCTTTTCTTTTGTTCTAAGTATGCAGTTCCTTGATTTAAAAAATAAACAACAAAACCCCCAAAAAACCCCTCCCAGAGACACCAGCAGGATTTGTGAAGGGGTTTCCTTTGATTTTCCGATATATGGTATGTAAGAGACCTTTTCTCTCTTTCCATAACCCCATCATAATAGAAATGGGCAGGAGTCTCACAGCAGAGTGCAGGGGAGGGGTGAAATGGAAGGCTCTATGATACAGATTGCAAAAAGAAAGGTGACTTATAGGAGTTGACTGACTTGGAGAGTTTCTGAGTGTCCTCACTAGCTAGCACATTTTTTTTAATAAAACATTATTTCTAGTATCTTGTTTCTTTTTCCTGAAGTGTTTTCCTCTGTGTCCTATCACCATTCAAATAAAGCATGTTTTTAAAATAAAAAAAAAACAACCCAAACTCTAAGTTAAAAAAGAAATACAAAACAAAGGGGTGGGGTAGGGGAAATGGTAAATAACAGGCCAGGAGAATATTTCTATTTCAAGGTACTGCAAAACTCACAATTTCCAAGACAATTTTTGAAGTTGGCTGGAAAAAGCTGTTCCCCCTCTAGTCCCACCCCCCCTTTGTTCTTTGTTGGTTTTTTTTTTTTTTGTAAATAAAGCCTTGCATTGTCTGTAAATCCAGCTTCTTCTATACAGCTACATTTGATAAGACAGTAGGTCCATTCTTTGGCGTTGGAGGAGATTAATTTTCCCATTGCCAAAGGAGAGATCCTTGCTTTAAATTTTAATCCTTCATAATCCCCCCACCACCTCTGTGCAAAAGTGCACAGAATAATTTTGATACATTTCCAGGCTCAGAAGGGCTGAAGGTGGATTTGGGATTTAATTTAATTTTTCCTCACAACTTTGTTCTGAAAGGATGAATTATAATTGAGTTGTGTGAGCCTACTTAGTACTTCACTGTGAGGAAAGGCAGACCTTTCTACAGAAGCTACCAGTCAAAAAACCTGTAGTATACACAACTTGGATTTTGGACTCACGTCATCTGACTGTGGTTGGCAATAGCTGAGTTTTTGATCTATCAAACTGACAGTTGCAGCGGTAATGGAATGGAAGTTAGACCAAATGGATAACCCCAAGGTACAATGAGCTCTTCATATAAACACTTGTTCCTCTGACATAGATATAATTTCTCTAGACAAAGTCAGAAGTAACAGGTTGTCATCCACCTCATCAGTTTTTTATTTGAAAACTTGATCTTATATAACTTATTAGGTTCATCCCAGAGAGATAGCCACTTAGGTGTCATAAGTGGAATATCTTGTTGATTGTCATGGGAAGAAAGACACTCCAGAGGGAACAAAGACAGAATGGTCAAGGGATGCATAAAAGTGGAGTGAGTTTGTGAAGAGGTAAGTAAGTGTTAAACAGTGTATGCGTGAAAATGAGGATGAGAAAGTGGTTTGGAGTACATGCTTCAAAAGAGCTATTGTAGGAGTTTATGAGCAAGCCAGGAGAAAATGCAACTAGCAGATGGCCTTTAGCACCAGTTTTTTGAATTAGCAGGATGGGGAAATGGGGGGGGGGGGGGGGGGGGGTGTGGACAGGGAAGGATGGGGAGGGAGAGCTTGGAGCAGGTAGCAGATTGACAGCATGAAAAGAACGAGGAATTTAGTAAGGATGGGGTTAGTCTTGAATCGCTTTCTAACAAGAGTTTGCACATGTAGCTTAGCATGGTTTGCCTGGACTCTCTCAGTGGGTTCTATGGAACAATTCACCCTGTGTCTTTTGAACACCTGACTTTAAAATTGTTATCTGGAGGTGCCTGTTTCTTCAAGAAGAATGTATGAAGTGCTGGCCCCAAATGAACTTCTTATCCTGTAGGTTGCTGAAACTAGGAGCTTCTCATCCTAAAGAAGGGTTAAGAACTGGAGGAGTGCCAAAAAAGCACAGGGAAAACGCAGTGTTGGTGAGATTCCTGACTTTCACAGAAACCTGAGTTCAGTTATCCTCAACCCACGCTTGCCTGTGCACACAAGTATCTCACCTTCCGGCCACAGTAAGGCCTGTACCCCCGAAGACAGAACCAGTTGTGATAGAAGCTGTAGCACGATGCCTTCTCTGGAGGCTGGCGTAGGTTGGGATAAGAACAGCTTAGCAGGACAGCAAAGGGAGAGGAAAATAACAACAACACTTAAAAATAAAAAAGTAAAGTAGGTGATACACGATTCAATTTGTCCACTGCTTGGAAACTGATGCCCAGCCTGTCCCCAAGCATCTACTCCCTGGCCAGACCCTCCCTTCATATACGGAGCATGACATCATATGGTAAGGATGGCTAGTTTGGTCAGCTGTCCTGTCTGTGTCCCCACAGCTTCTTGTCAAAATTAACTCTATCCAGCTGGAAACCAGGACAATCAATTAGCCTGAAGAGTCTCTCTCTGCATTCAAGGTTTGGTCTTCATAAATTTTTAGTAGCTAAGGTCTCGCTGCTATTCCTGACAGGTTTTTTTTCAATGGAAAACCAGAACTATTCATTGATTCCTTGACTCTAAGATTCTGTTTCAAAGCAAATCTATAGAGGCCACATAAATCCTAAGGAATTGTAATGCACAAGATTTTATGCAATTCAGTGGATGCATTTTTATGAATAATGAAAATGGAACTTTACCTAAAACTTAGATAAATATGCTATATCTTTAATTAAGTAAGTTTTCCACATACTGCATTTTCACTATGGCTGTTTAAAATGTTTGTCTTTTAGAGAGGTTTTAATCCCCTGGGCCTTTTATGTCTCTAGAGATTCCTCTACTGAAGCTTAAAGCATTGCATTCATCATGCCTTTTTTCCTTTCAAATAGCGATTGTTCTTTCATAATTTTAGGGGGTTTTAATGTCACTATCATGTTGAATAACAGAACATTTGACTATACTGCAGTAAATTTTTGTTCAGCATAGTGCTATTAATGAGAAAACACACTGAGAAACTTTGCAAAAATGTGAGAGTGGGAAGGAGGTAAATTTTTCTTATGTTCTGGGAGAAAAATGCCTACTGTAGTACTTCATAAAAATCCAACTGCCTTTGTGTGTAGAGAGAATTGTTCTGTTTATTCTGAGCATTTTTCCTGGACATTTGGGAAGAAAGACATGAGGGAAGGAATGTGGCCTAAGATTCCTTTTTCAGTTGTCACCTAGGTTAACTGAATGTTAATGCGTAACAGAATGATGTCTCACTCTTTTCTTGAGCTTTTCCATTTTGTGAAAGGGGTTGTCTGAGTCCTTTCCCTTTTAAACAGTTCCCAGCCTGTCACAAGACTTCTGCTGTTTTCCCTCAAGGATGCCATACTGTGCTTCCCTATGTAAAGACGAAGCAGGGATTTAAAAAATTGTCATCTGGTCTGGATGTTAGGAGTCCTGACCTCCAGTTTTTAGATCCTCTAGGAATTTCCCTCTAAATCCATTACTTTCTGTATTATTAGAAAGTTTTATCCCATGAGCGAATTCTACATGCAAATATATTACCTCATGGGTAAGTAAATGACAATTTAATTAAGTCTAGATGAAGTCAATAGGAATTCTCATGCACATGGCTTTGCAGGTGCTAAAGGGTAGGTCATTCTGTATTTGGGAACAGGGACTAGAAATCAAAAGCAAACATTCATAAAGTTTGCCTGAGAGTTTGTCCTGGTTTCATACTAAATACTTGTCAGTTTGGATGCTCTATCAAAATAACGGTGATGTGTGATGTGAAAAATTGTCATTCACAGACATTTAGAATATTTGCTCTTTAATGCAAAACCGAGTGAGCAAATGTAAGAATTTAAAAGGTGTATTTGAATATCAGCAGTCCTGGCTAACCAGGGAGTTCCTAGTTGATTGGAGGCTTGCCTCTGTGATCCCATCCACAAGATCGGCTGGAAGGAGGATCTAGGGAGCTCCAGGCCTGTCAGCTTGGCCTTGGTGCTGAAGAAGGTTATGGAGGAGATCATCTTGAGTGTTGTCATGTGGCACATAGAAGTCAACTAAGTGATCTGGCCCAGTCATCCTGGGGTCATGAAAGGCAGGTCCTGCTTGACTAAACCTGATGTCCTTCTACAACAAAGTGCCCCACTTTGCAGATGAGGGAATGGCTGTGGATTTTGTCTACCTAGACTTCAGTAAAGCCTTTGACACAGTAAAGCCTTTGACACTGTTTTCCACAGCATTCTCCTAGAGAGACTGCCCATTCCTGGATTGGACTGACACATGCCTCTCTGGGAAAAAATCTTGCTGGATGGCTGGGCCCAAAGAGTAGTTGTTACTTAAATCCAGTTGGTGGCCAATCACAAGTGATGTTCTCTAAGGCTTAGTATGAGCCAAGTTCTGTGTAGCATCTTTATCAATGATCTGGACAAGGTGACTGATTACACTCTCAGTAAGTTTGCAGATGACACAGAGTTCAGTGGGAATGCTGATCTGTTGGAGGATTTTATAGAGGGATCTGTACAGGATGAATCAATAGTCCAAAGCCAACAAGGCTCAGTGCTGCACTTGGGTCACATAACCTCATACAGTTCTACAGGCTTGGGGAAGAGAAGATGTAGATGTGCTGTTTAGGGACATAGCTTAGTGACAGTGTTAAGTTAAAGGTTGGATTTGATGATTTTCAAGGTCTTTCCCAACCTAAATGATTTTGTGATTCTACAGTATTTGGGATTGCATTAGTCAGTAAATATAAACATACAGGTTTAAAGAAGCGCATTCATTTTCAAGATTCTACACTGAGACATAGTGGGTCTCATAAAATTCTTCTAAAAGATTGATTTAAAGCTGTTTCTAATTCAAATGTGAGCTGATTTTCTTTGTGCCATTTTCCATGAAAACTTTGCAGTAAACCATTATGGATGCTTATTGCTGTATTTTCCTGAATTAATAGAATTTCTTGTTACTATCATATCTTTAGTGTTTTTAGTGTCCCACCAGGTATATTAGGAAGCTAACCTTTGAAGGACACTGAGTTTTAAGACATTTTGAGACTGTTGATTATTTTAGCATCAGTAAAAATTAATGAGATGCAAATCAGTCCTATATTCCCAGATCAAAGTTATGATAAAAGCTTTCTTCACAATTTTAGGAAGAAGTTAAGCAGACTCATAGACCCTCAGGTAAAGAATTGTGCGATACATTGAATGTCTTCTAAACAGTATGTACAAAAGGTTTTGTTCCAGTGAAATCTGGGTCCATTTCACTGTCTAATTCTAGAAGAATTAGAAATTAAGGTGGGGTTTTTTTTGCATAAAGCCCTGAGACTCCACAGGTCTTCTCTTGTTTCCTTCATTCGGCTATGTGGACTTGACTTTTTTTATTAATTGTTTGTATCTTTGTTTCTGATCTTGGATTTTATCTGGTAAGGTAAATCCTGATTGTTTTGCTGTTGCTGTTTTAAGACAATGCACAAGTTAAGGTATTAAGAGGTGTGCTCTTCTGAACCTCTCTGTGAGCTATTTAAAATTAACTCTTAATGCACAGCTTCCCACTTAGTTGGAAATACACCTGGACACCCAAATAAAAACAACGCAAAATCACGGCCACCAGCATTAAACATTTGAAAAACGTATTTTAAAAATAGTTTCTGCTGCTGCAGAAACAGTATTCCAGTCCTCTTGATCCTCCCTAATCAGCAGCGCTGTGTTAGGTGAAAATTCCTTGCATACCTCCCCAGACCATCATTTGAGTCACAGGTAGGAATTAGCTCCCTCTCGATGGTGCTTGGATTGGCATGTTGAGATTCTGCCTTGAGACAGAGTGTGTTAGCATATGTGTTCACAGCAGCTGGCTGAAGGACTTACACTAGGAAAGAGATCTCGTGTCAGCTCGCCTCCAACACTGGCTGCTTATTAGGCAAGAAATTCTTCAGCCAATCAGTCCAGTTAATTAAATGGTGAACTATTTTATTAATAGCTAAAAGTCAGGCTCAAGTGAGAAAAAGTAATAAAACAGCAGCTGTAGGAATTACTTGCTCTTTGGGGCACTTTTTAAAGTTCGTCTAATTGGAATATTTAATCAGAAATTGGAGGTGGCAGTTGCAGATTTGATTAAGGGATGGAATGAATAGGAGATAGTTAGAAACTCATAAAAAGAAACCTCAGGTCATGGATTACAGGTTTTTTTCTTGCACTGCACTGGCACTTTCCGCATCTTTCAGTAATATTCTGAAATGAAGCAATAGTAGAAAATTAGCAAGAGAGCAATGAAGAATAAAAATAGACCAACGTAAGAATTTTGAATGCCAATGTCTAATAGGTATCAGTATTGCATAAGTATATGTATTTGTGTGCACAGGCACACAGATTTGTGTTACATGTGTGGAACATAGTCAAAGACCCTTAGAGTTGTAAGTGGATGCCAATGGCTTTCATAAAACTATTGACTCCAGTTCTGTTACGAGCTTTGGGTGTTTATGAAGTTGCATGGTGTGTTTGGTTGTATGATCAGTGCAATAGTGAGTAAAATCAGGTGTTTGCTTTAACAGCAGTGGTAGGCTGTTGAGATGCTACGGAACCTGCCCCTGTCTGGTGAAACACTGCAGGCTGTGAACAGCTGATCAGATATGACAAAACCTCCCATTATTTCAGTGTTTTTCAGCATCTTTTTAGTATTAGGTTGGAGTTAAATGCACATACGTTTACGTTGTGAAATGATAGGAATGAAAATCATAGAATCATAGAATTGTAGGGGTTGGAAGGGACCTCGAGAGATCATCGGGTCCAACCCAATTGAACGTGCTTTGAATCTCATCGGCAGTCTGCTGATGACAGTGGAGGGAATGCTGTTAACTTAGGTAAACACTGGGTCATGCTTTGCATTAAGAAAAATGAAGTTCAAGTCAGCTCATATTTATTGAATTAATTCCTAATACTGTTACTGGTTCTTCAGGAAATAGAGTCTTGCTCAAGATATTTCACAGGAAACTTTCAATCTTCAATTAGAGTCTTGTAATTTCATACCACATTTCTATGCACACCACACACACAAAGCTCAAGAAGCAGATTCTGCTTTCACAGCCACAGTCTGTTAAATGCTAGAGTGTATCTCACTGGCTTGTTATTTTCAACAGCTAAATTAATCTTTAACAATTTTAGTTACATTTAAAGTTTGGAACAAGGACGGATATGTACAATGCTGCATATATCTATTCAGGTTATCTTAGGAAACCTGAAGATTTAATGGCATCAGTGTGAATTGGTGCTTAGACACATAATGTGTTGCATATCTGTTAATCACTAAAATCTAATTAAGATGCAGTTTTTTTCTGATTTAGACTGGAGAAATGTATATCTTAATCTTCAGTAGTAAAAAACTTAGTAAGGTCCAAAAATGCGTATGTTTAAATGATGAGTAGTTGTAAACGAGTGGGCTTGTGTTGGTGAACCTGAAGTTATTCCTTTTCCTAGAGTTTAGTGTGAGAGGTGGTAGACATGGAAGTTCACTGCCATTCCTCCATCTGTGCACATCGTGCACTTCCTGCTTTGTGGTGCTTCTTTCAGGCTTTTCTGTTGACTGTGTTAAAAGCAAAGTGCTTATTCATGGGGACTCCTGATCCAATTCCCTACTTATTTTTCTATATTGCTAAAGATAGTTTTAATTTTCAGTCATTGCTTAAAATAATGTGTCTGCACCAAGCTGTCGGGTTTTGGAGTGAAACTCTGAAACTTCATGCAGAGACATATGCAGACTTAGAAATAGGGACTGCCTAATGAGCAGGCTCTACCATCTCACTTCTAGATGATCTTTTTAATGTGGATCAGCCCTAAATGAGTAGAAGGAAGTTCCATATCACCAGTGGCCCAAATTCTTTTCAGGTGGTTGGATGTCTTGTCCTGGTTTCAGCTAGGACAGAATTAATTTTCTTTCTGGCAGCGGATGGAATGCCGTGCTTGGGAGTCAGGATGGGAGCAGTGCTGATAGCACATGGATGTTTTAGTTGCTGCTGAGCAGTCAAGGACTTTTCAGGTGTTCATATTGCTTTGCTATGAGAAGATGGGGGCCATCCAGGAAGCTGGGAGGGGACTCAGCCAGGACAGGTGACCAAAATTGGCCAAAGATATATTCCATACATAATGCTCCATTTAGAAGTGGGAGTCAGCTGAGGGGCTGCACGGCAGCTGGGGGCTGGAGTGGCAGCTGAGGACCTGGTGTGGCAGCTGGTGTCTTTGATGTTATGGCTGAACACCTGCCTGCTGATAGGAAATGGTGAATGGTGAATGAATTCCTTGCTTTCCTTTGCTTGAGTGTGTGGGCTGAGATGCTGGGCAGTTTGGGGCATCTTGCATGGCAGCTGGGGGGGTTGTTGTCAGGTGGAGAGATTGTGCTGTTCATTGCTTGCGTTTTTTGGTGGGGTCTTTTTTAGGTGGGGTTGGGGGTTGTCCTATTGAACTTTTTATCTTAACCCACTAGTTCTCTTGCTTTCATTCTTCCAATTCTCTTTCCCATCCCACCGGGGGAGAGGGAGCAAGTGGCTGAGTGGTGCTTTGTTGTTGACTGGGATTAACCATGACAGTCTCAACAGAAATTTTTTTGGTAGAACTGTGTGTGAGCACATAGGATCTGTAGGGATTCTTTGGCTACTGGCTAGTTCACGGGGCAGGGTTGTGTGAGCAAGAGGGTGTAGTTGGTACCAGCCCTTATTCACATGGGCCAGATGTTGTCATCTTTGCTGTACTTGAGATTATTTTGTGTCTGAGGTACATAAAATCCCCAGCATGGCTAAACTGCAACTGTAGAACTTAAAAACTATTGATGAAATATTACTTCAGTAAAATTTCTTGTGAATGTGGCTGTGGAAGTCTGCCCCTCAGCACCTTGTAAGTTTCATTTTTTAAAATCCATGTAATAGATCAGATCTCAGAATATTGGGCAGTCTTGTCATTGCCACCCATCTGCTCTCATGTGTAGTATATTGATATCCATGGCTTCATTCTGTACTTAAGGGTTACTTTCTTTGAAAGATGAATAACAACAGATGAGGAAAAGGCTGAGGTTCCCAACAAGTTTTTTAGCCTCGGTCTTCACTGGTGACTGCTCTCAAGTTGATGGTCTGCCAGACAGGGACTGGGGCGACAGAGTTCCTTCCGCTGTAAGTGAAGGTAAGGTTTGTGACCATCTGAGGAACCTGAACATACATAAGTCCATGAGACCTGATGAGATACATTCCAGAATCCTGAAGGAATTGGCTAATGTAGTTTCCAAGCCACTCTCCATGACATCTGAAAAGTCCTGGTGGTCAGGTGAAGTCCTTAGTGACTGGAAGAGAGGAAACATTACAGCCATTTTTTCAAAGGGTAGGAAGGAGGACCCTGGGAACTATCAGCTTGTCATGCTCACCTCTGTGCCTGGGAAGATAAAGAAATCGATCCTCCTAGAAGCTATGCTGAGGCACATGTTGGACAGGGAGGTGGTTTGAGACAGTCAGCATGGCTTTACTAGGGGCAAGTCCTGCCTGACCAATCAAGTGGCTTTCTACAATGGAAGAACTGCATCAATGGACAAGGGAAGAGCTACAGATGTCATCTATCTGTATTTCTCCAAGGCCTTTGACATGGTCCCCCACAACATCCTTCTCTCTAAATCGGAGAGATACGGATTTGAGGGGTGGACTGTTCAGTGGATAAGGAACTGGCTGGATGGCTGCATCAAGAGGGTGGTGATCAATGCCTCCAAGTCTAAATGGAAGATAGTGATAAGTGGAGTTCCTCAAGGGTCTGTGCTGGGAACGGTGCTGTTTAATATCTTTATTAATGATATTGACAGTGGGATTTAGTTCACCCTCAGCAGCTTTGCTGATTTCACCAAGATGAGTGGTGAAGTTATTGTGCCAGAGGGATGGGATACCATCCAGAGGGACCTGGACAGGCTGAAGAAGTGGGCTCAAGTGAACCTCATGAGGTTCAACAAAGACAAGTGCAGGGTCCTGCACGCGGGTCGGGACAATCCCCATTATCCATACAGGTTAGTTGATGATGTGCTTGAAAGCAGCTCTGAGGAAAAGGATTTGGGAGTACTTGTGGATGAGAAGCTGGACATGAGCCACCAATGTGCATCTGCATCCCAGAAGGCCAACTGCATCCTGGGCTGCATCAAAAGTAGTGCAGCCAGCAGATCGAGAGGGTGATTCTGCCCCCTGCTCTGGTGAGACTGTGTCCAGGTGGAGTACTGTGTCCAGGTTTGGAGCCCTCAGCACAAGAAGGACACAGACCTGTTGGAGTGTATCCAGAGGAGGGCCACAAAAATGATCAAAGGGCTGGATCCCCTCTCCTATGAAGATGGTCTAAGAGAGTTTGTGTGTTTGTGTGTTTCAGCTTGGAGAAGGCTCCCAGGGGACCTTATAGCAGCCTCCCAGTATCTGAAAGGTGCTTATAAGAAAGCTGGGGAAGAACTGTTCATGAGGGCATGTAGCAGTAGGACAAGGGGTAATGGTTTTAAAATAGAAAAAGGGAAATTTTGGTTGGATATTAGGAAAATAGTTCTTCAATATGAGGATGGTAGATCACAGAAACAGGTTACCCAGAGAGGCAGTGGAGGCCCCATCTCTGGAGATATTCAGGGTCAGGCTTGATGGGGCTCTGGCAACCTGATCTGGTGAAGATGTCCCTGCTTACTGCAGGAGAGTTGGACTAGATGACCTCTAAAGGTTCCTTCCATGCTTACACATACTGTGATTCTGTGAATCTGTAGTGAAGCATCATCTCATGTGCAGCACAATATACATGTAGTTATGAATGTTGCTGAAGCACTCACACTGAGATCATGTTGAATTTCTACCCTGTGGAAACCTGCACTTGATTAAATTAGTATTTTCTGGACAGCTTTATAACTTTCGGAATCTGTGACTGCTGCTTCTGATAAATGCTCTCCTTTAAAAAGAGGGAGAAGTACTTTTAGCAAGCTATATTGTGGATGCTTCCGTATCAAATGCAGCACATGATGTGTTAAAACCACTTTTATCCCAGTCTGAATATGTCTATTTTACTCACTGTCCTGGGTTTGGCTAGGATAGAGCTAATTTTCACCAGAAGCCGTGAAGGGACACAGCCAGGACAGGTGACCCAAACTTGCTAAAGGGGGTATTCCATGCCATGTGATGTCATGCTCAGCATAAAAAGGGGGAGTAAGGGAGGGGCAGCATGGCTTTGTTCAGCTTTGGGACAGGTCTGAGCATGCAGCCTGAGTTGCATAGTTTTTGGGTGAGAAACTGCATTGTATATCACTGGTTGTGCATGTTCTCAGTGCTGCTGTATATCTTCTCCCTTTGCTGTCCCAGTAAACTGTCCTTATCCCAACCCGGTTTCACCTTTTCTTCCCATTTTCCTCCCCATCTGGCCAGGGGAGAGGTGAGGGAACAGCTCGTGGTGCTCAGCTGCCAGCTGGGGCTAAACCATGACATTTACCATGAGATTTTACTCAGCAACCGTTACATTCCTTTGGCAGTAATATACACAGGGCTTGGACTGATGAGGTACAGCAGACCTTTCTGTGTCATCTTGGTGTCCAGCATGCAGTGATGCCTTGTACAAGTAGGCTTTGATGACAGCAAAACCAGTAATGAACGGTGACCAGCCCTGGCCAAATGTGTTTTTAAGTGGATGTTAAGGATGTGATGGCTGGTAGCTTCCTGGTTATTATTGGCCTTTTGTTGTACAGCTAAACAGCTTGACAGAAATCACATATCTGTTGATGCATCCAGAACATGAATTTGGTTAACAAGATTACTATAAATAAGATTAAAAAAATGTAAATGAATATTAAAAATGTTGCTTTAGCAGGTTGTTCTAATTCACAGGGCATAAAAGAGAAGTGTACCCCCAGGAGATGATTCAGTTGTGTCATTCTAACTGTTGGCAGGTTACAGTCATCAGAGCCCTGGGTTCACCAGCAGGTTCCAGTTGCCCTGACCAGCCTGTAGACCCTCACATCTACCCAGACAGATAGGTTCATCTGCTGCTTCCTGGGTCCTGAGGCTGGTGCAGGAGGACATGGTTGCAGAGGAGGGGGGACATGGTTGCAGAGGAGGACAGCTGCCAGCTGGCCAAGGCAAGCAGAGCTTGCTGACAGATAGGGGCTTCAGTGGTGAGACAGAGTCTTCAGAGTTAATCCAGATATCATAGGCTGCAAGGCAAAGGCTTCCTCTTGACTTCAAAGGATTTTGAGGCACATTTTAAGGCAGTTAACACTGCTGTGCTTGCTCACTTGGCCCTCTTAAGAATATTCAATCACTCTCATTGCCCATCTATTTGTTAATTTAAATGGCTAGCATTTATGTAGAATGAGGAGGTGTTGTTTTCTGCAAACTAATGTGGTATTGACATTTTTTTACATTTTGCTTGTATTTATGATTCATTTGGTCACTTCATAGAATTTTATTTGTGTTTATTTAAATTTGTGTGAAGTCCTAGGTCAGTCTTAGGTCCCTTATTTCAAAGGAGACAGTCTCCCGCAAAATATTGCTTTGAATGCTAGAAATTCAGTCTGTGAATTAAATGCTGTGGTTCTATGGGTTTTGTGGTGTTGCATGGTGTTTTTGTATATAGCTGTCTCACATGCCCTGAAAAATTATAAAGCAGCATATTGCAATCTGCTGGTTGTATTTATGGTGTCTGAAGAATATTCTAAGATGAGGTTTATTTATGTTTTGAAAAAGTAACGGGAAGAATTAATTGATGAAAATTTCATGTTGAGTTAATGAACCAATAAACAATCTGTCATCAGATTTCCTCCATTGCTAAAAATGCGATAAAGAGTTGTTAAAGGGAATTTACAGAGACTAGAAGAAATTATGTACTGTATTTGTAATATATGGTCACATTAAAAGCCATGCTTTTAAAATTTCTGCATTTGAAGAATTAAATCAAAACATGATAAGTCTGCTGTTTATTGCCAACATAAATTCCACAATTACAGATTTATGTCTGCTTCCTCCTTCAACTGTATTAATTTCAGTAATTTTATGACTTTCTGATTAACTGGTATTTTGAAAATGTTCAAGATTGCTGTCTTGTGTCACGCTTCTTGTCATCTTTCAAAGTTTATTTGGTTTTACTATTTATGTATATAGCCCAGAAAAGAAATATTACCTAACCTTTCATAATACAAAGTGTGATCGTGACCATTGTCATCTTGTTTGCAGTTTGGATAAGGAAGGGATAATATAATACCTGATGATAAGAACTTTGGGTTGGTTAAATGGGAAACAGTGAAATGCAGCTTGATATGCTAAAATGTTTTCAGCCACATGCAATCATTATGATTGTTGATGTATTGAGGTTAAAAGAAGCCACAGGATTTCAGAGTGAGTTTGGTTTGTTGGGTTGGGTTTTTTCCTCTAGGAGAGCAATCTAAATGCAAATTCTATCCCTGAATAAAATTCAAGAAGCAGGTATAAATGAGGCTTGAGGGGAAAAATCGGTAGTGACGACACTTTGGAAGTTAGCCTGTCCTGCACTTTGAATGTGAAAGCATATTATTTTTTCCTGATTCATATTACGTCTATGAAGTAATAGAACAAAATCAGTTTTCTCTGCATTGATGATCCAAAAGAGGCACACTGGGTGAACCAGGCCGAACTAAAATCAGAAAGAGGTCTACTGTGATGACAATATATTAGAGTTCTGAGTCTGTGAATCGAGTGTTCCACTGATTTCATTCAAAGTGAGATTGTAAGACCCAGTTTCAATGACAAAGTCATAATAAAGAAGCATAAAAATGAGGAAAGGAAATTCTTTGCATTCTAGAAATTTGGACAAGATTGGAGTACAGTAATCCGGTGCTGTTCAAGTTTCTGACTATTACACTGAAAAACATGACCTGTAAATGGCTGATGTTCCATCTCCTCCCGGTCTGATACCAACTCTAATTGAATAAAGTATTCTTGGCCCTGGATCTCTCCAACAGAAATAATTCAGTGTTTCAGAAAGATATGGTTACACGCCTATTAGTATATTTGCCCCTTTTCAGACATGACAAGAACTTCTGCACTTACTACTGGAAAACAGCATTTTTTCTTACAACCCCTATTATTGAAACTCAACCAGGGAAGTTTTGAGCAAAGACCTGCATATACCTCACCAATTTGCTGGGGAGCGTGTAGGAGGTATTAAGGATCCTGTGTGAAGGTCTGGAACACAGTAAGGTCAAACAGGTACCAGAGCACCACCCTTATGGTAAGCCAATTAAAGATAAAATACCAGTTTAAAGTAGTTGGTTATAAGATTTGATACAGCATATCCCATTTGCTATGAAAAATACAAATGAAGAAATGAGAGAATATTAATCTACTTCATTGGGATCAAACTTAAATTAGTTCCAACCTTCATGCTCTGTTCAGTTGTGTTGCTGCAGGTGTCAGGGAACCTCTATGATTCGACACTTTTTGCTACTTTAATCATGACCAAGTTCTTGGTGAAGCATGTAGCTTTTACAGCTAGTCTTTCTTGTGGTTTCCAGGAGTTCTGTTTTATCTTCCTTAAAGCCTTTTTTGTTTCTGAATTTCTCAGGAAGCAGTCTTCCTGATTCTCCACTTATCTTGTGAACTGCCTTTCTTCATTAGAAATACCAATCTGGTTTAATCAGATCTGTTGTAATCCCTGAGTCAAGACTGGCTGATTGATGCCTTCGCTTGAGGCAAAGTAAAACCTCCTTTATAGCAGCACGATGTGTGGATATAGCCAGCATAGTTATTTAGTGTCTTCAACCTCCTGAACCTGTTGTTGCCTTTTGACGTGTGGAGGGTGAAATAATTTATGTAATCATATAAACTGCACCTTAATCACTGTTTTTTTGCCTGAGATCTGGTATGATAGTAATTGACTGCTGTGAGGCATAAAAGTTTTGTGTGTGACTGACTGATAGCTGTAAATGCAGTCTATTAAAAAAACAGTTAAAAAACTGTTAAAACAAGTAACCTCACAACAAACATAAAAAAAAAAATCGCCAAATAAAAACCCTACCTCTTACAGAAAAGCTTGTGTGATTTTTCAATCTTCATATCTGTTCAGAAAAGTTACCTTACAAATGGCATTGAGAGCCTCTTTTCTTGTTTCTGCAAATCTGTTGGAAGATTAGAAAAAAAATATGCCTATCTGTTTTTTTCACCTGCATGTTTGGTGAACTGGAATTAGAAACTTTCTCTGTCACCTTTGACAGAACCCCTGGGAGACAAATTTACTCTGAGCACATATGCTGTTACCCAGAGGTTAATGTAAGGATCAATTTACTCAAGCTCCTCAATTTCCAAAGTACTCAGAGAATGCCTGGAAAATAACAGAGGAATCAGGGTGTGCATCTCCCACTTCTCCAGAATGTCTGTGCCCTTTCATTCCTAGGCATCCACAAACATATTTTTTTAACCTAATGAATTTCTTCAGCTGCCTGGTTTGTGCCTAAGATATGGAAATCTAACAGAGATACATTTTTAAAGGAATGGATGTAGAAACAAGCAATGCTTTCTACCTCTTCCTTCATGAATGAAGAAAAAAATCTTATCTACACCAAAAGTCTTCCCATACAGTCAACTTTATCAGTCCCAGCACTGAACACTGAAGAGCGTATTTGTTTCAGCTGTAAAGCTCTTCTCCTGCCTGTAAGTAAATGAGTGATCACTGTGGATACATAAAAAAAGAGGAAAGGAAAATGCATCATAGATTGAAATTCTGTTTTGGGATGTTTGACATGTTGAAGTTAATTAGTCATTTGTAAAGAGACAATGTATTAATAAGAAAAAAATAATGAGTCTCTTTGTTTCCTGCTAAAGTTAGGCTGGCTCAATGTAATATTTGATTTTGATACTGATCTCAATTTCCTCCATCTTTGCTTGTCCTGTCATATATTCTAGACCTACAGTTTGCCAGTGCTTTAATCTGCACGGTTGGTGTGATAAGGAGTGGTTTTAAATAAATTGTTGATGGATCTCATTAAGTAATGAAAAAACTCTGAACTGCAAAAAAATCTGTGAAATTACATATAATATAAAAACAAGTAGGAAATTGTCATAATATTTCTATTTCAGCAAATTGTATCATGTGGTTAAAGTAATATCCTTATTTCTATCACAGTTTCTATGCATATTTCCAGCTTAAATTTGTGGTGTTCTATATTCAGCAGGATTAGAGGAGCTACCATAGTGTATTTAGTTTGGTTTTAAGACTTTTCAAAGTGACCATCTGTCACAGGGGAATTAAGCCTCGTGGTGCTGTATATAGCAAAAGCACTGGTGAAACTAGCTTGGTCAAGCTGTAGTCCTGCAAATAAATGTCTTGTAGCTTTCTTTGTTGTTGTTACTTGTTGTTGTGGTTCTGCCGGAGCCGGGGACCACGCGTTCAGATTTCCCCCGGAGCGGGGGGGGAAAAACCAAAGCACGAGCCCCGCAGGTTGGGATAAGGGTATTTTTACTGGAAATAACAGGGGAAGAACAGATAACAATGAACAATACAACCTTTTGCTGAGATGAGCAGTTCAGATCGCGCACTCCCCGTAACGGACACCGCGCCGCAGCCCGCGCAAACCCCAGCCGCAACACAAAGGTCCCGAGCTCGCGCCGCGAGTAAAACAAAGCCCCGAGCCGAGAGCACACTGCCGCCCGGTCCCTGCTGTTCGCGCGCCAACACTGCAACACCCCCTGCTTCTTATACTCGGCATGATGTAACTGGCATGGAATGATCCTATTGGTCAATTTGAGTTACTTGTCCCGAGCCCAGCAGGTTAGCCCCTTCCTGGCTGAAGCCCCTGGCTGAAACCAGGACATCATCCACCCCTCATTCCATGCCATTTACGTCATAACCAAAAACCAACAAAATCTTTTATACAACATATAACAATTATAATTATGGCAGTAATGAATATACAACAACAAGTTATTTTACAGTCATTATACTACAATTTCTACTTAGTAATTATATTGGTTATTCTCCCCCAAAATCAAATCCCGTTGAGGTACACATCGCACTTCTCCATCTCTCTGCATTACCCACCAGGTACAACCAGGTCCTTGTGCAAAAACAACTCCAGATATGGGCTTGCTTTTGCCCGAAGCAGGGATGACCCAAACTGTCTTTCCCAGCATGCTCTTCAGATGCACTACTGGGACTCTATTTCCTTCTACAGTATGTGGAAACTTTGTTTGGACCGGGCCATCCCGATTGGTAGATCCTCTGGAGTTGACTAACCAGGTGGCTTCGGCTAGGTGTGTGTCCCAATGCTTGAATGTTCCACCCCCCATTGCTTTCAATGTAGCTTTTAAAAGTCCATTATATCGCTCAATTTTCCCAGAAGCTGGTGCATGGTACGGAATATGGTACACCCACTCAATGCCATGCTCTTTGGCCCAGGTGTCTATTAGGGTGTTCCGGAAGTGAGTCCCGTTGTCAGATTCAATTCTTTCAGGGGTACCATGTCGCCACAGGATTTGCCTTTCAAGGCCCAGGATTGTATTCCGGGCAGTAGCATGGGGCACAGGGTATGTCTCTAGCCAGCCAGTTGTTGCCTCCACCATTGTAAGTACATAATGCTTTCCCTGGCGGGTTTGTGGGAGAGTGATGTAATCAATCTGCCAGGCCTCCCCATATTTATATTTCATCCACCGCCCTCCATACCAAAGG
This sequence comes from Laterallus jamaicensis coturniculus, assembly GCA_022605575.1. Lineage (NCBI taxonomy): Eukaryota > Metazoa > Chordata > Aves > Gruiformes > Rallidae > Laterallus > Laterallus jamaicensis. The sequence goes on along the minus strand of JAKCOX010000036.1, from coordinate 5,273,925 downwards.
GGCTTTAACCGCTTGGCTTGTTTAATTACAGCACATGTCTCACATTCATGGATGACTTGTGCAATAGCATCCATGGTCAAATCCACCCCTCGATCGCGTGCCCATCTATATGTCGCATCTCTCCCCTGATGACCTGAAGTATCATGAGCCCATCGAGCTATGAATAGCTCACCCTTACGTTGCCAGTCTAGATCTACCTGAGCTGCTCCAATCCTAGCGGCCTTATCCACCTGATGGTTGTTTTGATGTTCTTCCGTGGCCCGACTCTTAGGTACATGGGCATCAACATGACGTACCTTTACGACAAGCTTCTCTACCCGAGCAGCAATGTCTTGCCATAGATCAGCAGCCCATATGGGTTTGCCTCTCCGCTGCCAGTTGTTCTTCTTCCATTGCTGCAGCCACCCCCACAGGGCATTGGCCACCATCCATGAATCGGTGTAGAGATAGAGCATTGGCCACTTCTCTCTTTCAGCAATGTCCAGGGCTAACTGAATAGCCTTAACCTCAGCGAACTGGCTTGATTCACCTTTTCCTTCAGTAGCTTCTGCTACTCGTCTTGTTGGACTCCATACAGCAGCTTTCCACATGCGATTCTTTCCCACAAGGTGACAGGAACCATCGGTGAAGAGAGCATATTGCTTCTCATTTTCTGGCAGTGTGTTGTAAGGTGGGGCTTCTTCAGCACGTGTTACCTCCTCATCCTCTGGTGACATTCCAAAATCTTTGCCTTCTGGCCAGTCTGTGATTACTTCCACAATTCCGGGGCGATTGGGATTTCCTATTCGAGCTCGCTGTGTAATTAATGCAACCCACTTGCTCCATGTAGCATCAGTGGCATGATGCGTAGAAGGGACCTTCCCTTTGAACATCCAGCCCAGCACTGGCAGTCGGGGTGCCAGGAGGAGCTGGGCTTCAGTTCCAATCACCTCTGAAGCAGCTCGAACTCCTTCATAGGCGGCCAATATTTCTTTTTCTGTTGGAGTGTAATTGGCCTCTGATCCTTTGTAGCCCCGACTCCAAAAACCCAGCGGTCGACCCCGAGTCTCCCCTTGTGCTTTCTGCCAGAGACTCCAAGTAGGGCCATTCTCCCCTGCTGCAGTGTAGAGCACGTTTTTAATATCTGTCCCTGTCCGGACAGGTCCAAGGGCTACTGCGTGGACTATCTCACGTTTAATCTGCTCAAAGGCTTGCTGCTGCTCAGGGCCCCATTGGAAGTCATTCTTCTTTCGAGTCACATGGTAGAGTGGGCTCACAATAAAACTGTAGTTTGGCACATGCATTCGCCAAAAACCTATAACGCCCAAGAAAGCCTGTGTTTCCTTTTTATTGTTTGGTGGAGACATGGCTGCTATTTTATTGATAATGTCCATGGGGATCTGACGACGTCCATCCTGCCATTTTATTCCTAAAAACTGGATCTCTTGTGCAGGACCCTTGACTTTACTTTGTTTTATGGCAAGGCCAGCCTTTAAGAGGATTTGAATTATCTTTTCTCCTTTCTTAAACACTTCTTCTGCTGTGTCGCCCCGTACAATGATGTCGTCAATGTACTGTAAATGCTCTGGTGCTTCACCCTTTTCCAAAGTGGTCTGGACTAGTCCATGGCAGATGGTGGGACTGTGTTTCCACCCCTGGGGCAGACGATTCCACGTATATTGTGTACCTCTCCAGGTGAAAGCGAATTGTGGCCTGCACTCTGGCGCCAGTGGGATTGAGAAGAAGGCATTGGCAATGTCAATCGTGGCATACCACTTAGCTGCTTTCGATTCCAATTCATATTGGAGTTCCAGCATGTCTGGCACAGCAGCACTCATACCTGGAGTGACTTCATTTAGGCCACGATAATCTACTGTCAGCCTCCACTCTCCATTGGACTTCCGCACTGGCCATATGGGACTATTAAAGGGTGAGCGAGTCCGGCTTATCACTCCTTGACTCTCCAGTTGACGAATCAGGTTGTGGATGGGGAGCAGAGAATCTCGGTTGGTTCGGTACTGTCGTCTGTGTACTGTTGTTGTAGCAATTGGCACTTGCTGTTCTTCAACTTTCAACAACCCCACAACAGAAGGATCCTCTGAGAGTCCAGGCAAGTTACACAACTGTTCAATTTCGTCTGTCTCCACAGCAGCTATTCCAAAAGCCCACCGGTACCCTTTTGGGTCTTTGAAATACCCTCTACGGAGATAGTCTATACCTAGAATGCATGGAGCTTCTGGGCCAGTCACAATGGGGTGTCTCTCCCAGTCCTTTCCAGTCAGGCTTACCTCAGCCTCTAGTACAGTCAATTGTTGGGACCCCCCTGTGACTCCAGAAATGCAAACAGGTTCTGTGCCTTTATAATTTGACGGCATTAAAGTACACTGGGCACCAGTATCCACTAGAGCCTTGTACTCTTGTGGGTCTGACGTGCCAGGCCATCGAATCCACACCGTCCAGTAAACTCTGTTATCCCTCTCCTCCACCTGGCTGGAGGCAGGGCCCCTCTATTGCTGCTGATCATACTTGCCGTTCATTGAGTGCATGAATGACTTGGAGGTTCCCTCAAGAGGATCAGACATATCAGGAGTGTAGATAGGCCTTCTGCTTGGTCGAGGGTTCTGTTCGGTGGTAACTGGTGCAGCGTTCCTCCTGGTGAAATCTCGACGTGCGATTGTTTTACCTTGCAGCTCATTCACTCGTGCTCGAAGGGCTGAAGTGGGCTGCATATCCCACTTCCTCATGTCCTCCCCTTGGTCAACCAGGTAAAACCACAGTTTACCTCGTGGTGAGTACCCTCGGTTTTCTCCCTCTCGGGATGATGGACGCCTTCTTCCAAAAGCTGCCACACTGCTCTGCAAGGGTCGGGAGCTGTACACATTGTTGTCAAGGCGCTGGACCAGTTTCTCTACCGCTGCGATGACAGAGAGGGAAATATTGTCTTGGTATTTGCGGAGCCTATAAGACACATCGGCTACAGTTGGTAGATCCGTATCACTCCAGTCTATTGCTGCCAGCGAATTGACGTGCCCTGATGGTACACTTTGTACAACCTTTCGCCACATGCCTGGGGTGCACGGGACTTCATCAGGATCGGCAGGGAGTTGTGAATTGTTCAAATCATAACTAATTATCTCCCGTACAGCTAATTCTCTAAGGTACTGGACAACTCTTTCCATATTGTCGCACTTGGGCATACGGCATGTAATGTATTCTTTTATGGGGTACCTTTCCTTCACACTTAACAGTAACCGTTTCCAGAGGCTGAGGATTCCTGACCTTTTTCCAATGGCTTTATCAATGCCTCCTTCTCTGGCAAGGGATCCCAACTGCTTGGCCTCCCTGCCATCTAACTCCAAGCTATTAGCCCCATGATCCCAGCACCGAAGCAACCAGGTGACAATGGGCTCACTAGGTTGGCGGCTAAAATCCTTTCTAACCTCACGAAGCTCACTCAGGGACAGGGATCGGGTGACAACCTCTGGTTCTGCCTCATCTTGATATCCCCCTGATGGCCCCGGTTGATCATCATCATCAGCTGTTGTACGAACTGATTTTTTTGTGTATTTCCTCTTTTGTACCGGGGCGACAGACACTGGTGGGGATTGTTTCTTTTGTTCATCAGTGGTGTCTGCTGTGGGGGTTGCAGTAGCTGCAGTGCCAATTACGGGGGTTGCCGCAGTATCTGACAATCTGTTTTCTTCCCCTCCCCCCTGACAGTACGGACAATGCAGACAGCGCTGTCTGATATCAAGCAGTGTTTGAGCCGTACTTAGGTAATGGCCTATGTTCTGCCCCTCGTGGTTGTCCTGCCCCTCGTGGTTATCCTGCCTTTGGGAAACCTCTTGAGCAGTATTCATAAACCTGCTCTTAATATATGATGAAAGCAGGATCAAGTGCAGAAGAACTTCTAGCACTGTGGCCATAGTTTCCATGTCAAGGTGATGGTGAAAGTTTTCAAAAACTCTCATAAGAGCTGTTATGTTTAGCCCAGAAAGGAAAAAACCAGTGTAGTTCTCTCCCTCTGTGCTCTCACCAAAATGGCCACCACCACCAGCCCCTCTCAGCCCAGGGACTAGACAGGACCGCAAAACCTCATACACTTTCCAGATTAAACTCATAGTCACTAATATAACTGCATCATAAAACATTGTCATAAAGCACACTAGAGCAAAGTATGGGAACAAGCAGGGAAGCTGCAGCCCCGAGATGATACAACATCCTGCCAGGACTGCAAACAGCCTGCTGAGGTTTTTTTTCCACAGCCAGGACCACACCTTTATAAATAATACCCACAGCATCTTAAACAGCATCCTTACAACTTTTACCGTAATTGCAACCGGGTCAGAGTCAGATCTACCGTTATCCCAACCTTTATTGCCCCACGTTCAGGCGCCAAAATATGTTGTGGTTCTGCCGGAGCCGGGGACCACGCGTTCAGATTTCCCCCGGAGCGGGGGGGGAAAAACCAAAGCACGAGCCCCGCAGGTTGGGATAAGGGTATTTTTACTGGAAATAACAGGGGAAGAACAGATAACAATGAACAATACAACCTTTTGCTGAGATGAGCAGTTCAGATCGCGCACTCCCCGTAACGGACGCCGCGCCGCAGCCCGCGCAAACCCCAGCCGCAACACACAGGACCCGAGCTCGCGCCGCGAGTAAAACAAAGCCCCGAGCCGAGAGCACACTGCCGCCCGGTCCCTGCTGTTCGCGCGCCAACACTGCAACACCCCCTGCTTCTTATACTCGGCATGATGTAACTGGCATGGAATGATCCTATTGGTCAATTTGAGTTACTTGTCCCGAGCCCAGCAGGTTAGCCCCTTCCTGGCTGAAGCCCCTGGCTGAAACCAGGACACTTGTCAAAGTATCCATCTCTGACATGACATCATGTTCTATTCTGTATAGGAACATTTCAATGTCAAGTGTTCTAAAGCTTTCACCTATGATTCTATGATTCTATAATTCTATGGATCCAGGGCTGTGGATATATTGCACAGGTGAAAGTCCATCCTGTCTTGCGCCCACCTGTATCTAATTTTGCTTAAGGTTTGCGATCGATCTATGAGAGATCCTAAAGGATTGTTCCAGACATAGATCTAGGATTCAACCAAAGATTACTCACAGGGAATTGGCCCTGTAAGTGTGGGTCTTTTGTCATTTTGTCTGCTGGTCTTGATTGGTTTGTAGCCCTACCAAATCGACTTCTCTACCAGTTTATCATCTCACAGCAAAGGTGGTACCAAGTCAAGAAGCAGCACAGTTTCTTGGTTAATGACTTAAACTTAAGTGCCAGCACAGAAATAATTAAAAGTATCTCTTCTGCTATTTTTGGTCTGATAATCATATAGATAAATGAGAAAAGCAATTTTACATTTGAATAAGCTGAAATATAAAGACTAATGATAAAATTTTTCAGAGTGTACTTAAACCTCAACAATATGCCTCTGAGCAGTTGGTTATAGTGCTGTCTCACCAGGTTCAGAATCTGGCTTTTTACACTGCCTAGACATGAAAAATGTCCATGCTTTAATGCATTTGCAGTCTAGATCAGAGAGAGCTTTAAACTACTGTTTTCCTTAATTCAGAAATATGGATTGTTGCTTAGTCCAGAAATTTGATTATTCCTGTCACTAAACACATGTTGTGCTATAATCTTTTAGACCTTTCTTGGAAAAAATAGATCTAACCTTAGCAATACTATGATGTTTCTTCAAATGTGAAGTTTATATAAAAGGAAGGCACTCAGAATTGCCTGGCTTGCATTTTCTCAATCTTAAAAGTGGTGCCAGTGAAAAGAATTTTTAAATGCAATTTTTTGCCTAAGTGGTAAATACACTTAGGGGTATTATTTATATTTTAGGGAATATGTTGGTAGATTTAATTTAAAAAAAAAATAAATTATTTTTTTCTGTTACTAGCAAAGATGACTTCTGGTAGCGTATAATCATATCAGTGACTGGTGGAATTGGAAAAGGACCATAAATGATGGAAAAGTTTGTGGGGTTTTTTTTCCTTGAGTTTCACATGGGAAGAGAAAATTACTTGATATGGAACGACATGTATGTGAGCCGAGTATCTCTGTATAGTAGACTTTCCTCTAGATTTATATATTTAAAAATCTACTAATTTCCCCCCCCCCCCAAATTCCAACAAAATACAGTAAATGGAGAAGGATGATAAGGTGTAAAGGAATGAGGAGATAAATACTAGAGACAGATCTTCTATTTCTTAGCCTGCTAGTAGGAGAACAACTATGGCTAATGGGAGAAACTTTAATTTGGCCCCAAATTAATTGGTTGTATGGTCTGTTTAGTAGTCTGGTCTTGTGATCAGAAGCAGACTGCTTGCCTGCAAAGTAAGTGAGAGATTGATGAGCAGACCAGAGTGTTATCTCAGCACAACCTGTCACAAAATGATTAAAGTCAAATGGGATTTGAATGGTGGTTAAATGATCCCTACATGCTGATGAGTTTGTTGGGATTATTTTTAATAAAATTTGTTCTCTTCTTTTCCATTATTGATACTTCCAGATGCCCAGCTTTGTACTCATACAGATTTGGAATGATGTTCATCCATTTTGGCAAAATTAGGCATCGAGCCACAGGAAAGAAGAGCAAAGTGTTTCTCTTTACCAGACAATAATTTGGAAGAAACAAGAAATGAGACAGAATTTTCAACTTTAATCATTTGTAAATTGGAGCATTGTTCAGGTGGAGCAGATTTAGGAAAACACCTTGAACTACCTAGAAAAAGAGAAGATAAAATAAACATGCAGACAAAACAAAAGACATTTTATATCCTGAAACAAAAAGGTGAAGTTGAAATGTTAAAACACTGATTAAAATGTCACTTTAAAGAAACAGATAAGAAAACATAAATATGAGATAATATAGAACAAATGAGAAAGGTAGAAGCTGAATGATATACATTGGATGTAGCTGTGCAAGAAGGTGACTAGAAATTCTGAAGGCAATTTCAGTCTGGTTGAAGACAGACCTGAAGAATGGAGGAAGATATATACGATGAATTTGAGTGTTTTCAAAAGTGATTTCCTGGTGTAGCTGCAGGTGGTTGCCTGAATTCCATAACTGGTGTAGTAATCAAATTTTATGATAATACTTGGATGAAACAAATTATGATATTAAGTAAATATGCAGATGAAGAACACTAATAACACATCAGGGGTTCATACCGTATCAGTAGGGTTCCTGAAAGTAAGAGGACCCTCTGTTGTGAAATTGTTTAATCCTTGGATAAAAGAAATACAGAAGAAATTAAGGTCTGGAATGACTTGTTACACCAGTTTAAGTCTCAGATAACTCCACTGAAGATTAAATTTTAGATGGTAAAATTTTGATGGCATCTCTGGCTTCACGTCTTAACAATAAATGATCTCTCAAAGTTTCTTTACAGAAGAGACTAATTGTTTACATGCAATCATGTGCTATTAATGCAACTGTGTAGTCCTAATCATGATTATATCTGGGTATGTATTTAGAATCTGGACACACAGATTACATTTTGTGTATGCTCTTTAATAACTACAGATCTGATTAAGATGAAGATCCCTGTGTGATTCATTTACGTGTTGAAAATAAAACATCTTTGAGACTATTGTTATACAGTTATCAAATAATTACTACATAGTGCTAAGTATTCAGAACAGAAATTAAACTTCATTTATGTTTAATTGGAGAAGTATGGAGAAGAAATAGACTTAAGGCACGCTATAGAAGTTGAAAGATTCCTCTGTTACCAGCCCCAGCCTTGTACGTTTCACAGAATTATTTCATCAACCAGTATTTTGGCATTGCTCTTCCCCTGCATGTTTATTCTTTTGACAAAGAAAGGTTTAAGAAGGCTTTTTCTTTCAAAATTGTGGGGTTTGTCTCCAGGGCCTGTGGGTTTGTACCTTATTCTCTCAGTCCTGGTTAATGTTTAACTAGGACATATGCCAGCGCTCCTCTCTGTTTAATCTGGAAAAATATATTTGACTTTGTCCTCAGTTCATCTAATTACATTCAAACTTCCCCAGATTTCTGCCTGCCCTTTGCCTCCATTGGATTCTCCCAGTGCTCTTTGAGGGTGACTTATGCTTAAATCTGTTCTTCCTATTGTGGTTTTCTTCCCATAGAGAATAAAACCCCAGGAAGAATTCTCCATAGGAAGCCTTTCCTCACAGGTTATGTTATTCCTGGTTTCTGTAGAATTTATACCACTTTTGGGAAATGGACATGTCAGATGGACAGCTTCTGGAGCAGAACAAAAAATGCTAAAAGAAAAATGTTGAGTCATCTTTTGTGTGCTGAGGCCTCAGTTTCAGTCTTGGTGGTATGAACAGGCTTGTTAATGCATTACTTGCACCAAATGCTGGACTGACGTAGGCTTGAAACTTGGTGTTTGCAATTCAGTTGCTCACACTAAGCAAAGAGGATTCTAGAGGGCACTCTGTTACACTTTCAAGATGCATCGGAGGAAACAATCTTGCACTTGGTGAAGACCATGAGCTGTGCAGCTTCTGCTGTCATAAAACAGGGGTGTGATTGGCCATTTAGTTCTGCTTGTGTGTGCATTTAGCTTTCTTAGACTGAAACTCATGAAGATTCTATTTTTTTAAAGTGAATTATCATCATTATAGGCTAAACTATTTTGCAGCTCTTAATTCTACTATTAGCATTATTGCTGATGTATTTCTGATGGAGTAGTTAATCTTGATGGCTTATTTTTGTTTGATAACATTTTCCTTTTTATGTACCACGTAAAGAGGTCCAGGTCTGTTCTGACACTATTCTTTGCAGGGATGTTCTGCATGACTTTAACAGGTATTTCAGTAAATACAAGACATGAAAATTCTCATGCTGTAAGTTTAGACATCATTTAGTACATGCATGCTACACAGCCATCTAACCTGTAGTCTACTCCTAGCTATCAGAGTGGTGCTGTGTGCTCCCTCTTATAGAGAAAACAGTGGGTTTGAGACTCTCCTTCTTGCATAGAGTAACAAAGCTCTGGGGTAATACTGGTGTGTGCTTAAGCAGGCGATAGCTGGCTGTAAAGACAAATGTCGGTGATATTATGCTTTGGTAATGATTCCTAAGATTTCATTGTAACTCAGCCCAACTACCTAAACAGCAGGTTCAATGTCTTATCTGTGTCAGGGCTTTCATTAGTCCCAATTTCTTCTTTCTAAGCAAGCAGATTGAGCTGGTGGTGCTGGATGAGCAGTATCAGATCTGTCTAGAAGCACAGTCATGTAAATACAGCCAGGTAATTAACCCTTATTGGTCAAGTTACCTGAAGCAGATCCTCATATGGCTGTGATCCAAAATGAAAGACAGAATTTGCCTTCTAGCTTACAGGGGAGCCTCTGTTGTGTTATATTTCTCTCACTGGCACTAAATACTCCACTTTCTTATTCTAATCAGGTTTGTTTCTTTCAGCGGCTTTGATGAACAGAAAGGTATCATAACACACTTGTGCTCTTTTGTAGTCTCAAATGTCTTCCTCAGTTTGTTTTGTTTTTTAAATCAAGTACTTTATTTCTTTTTACTTTGGTCTTGAATCTAATTTCAAGCCTTTTCAAAAAGGAGTTTGCTGGTTTTGTTTTTCTTTCCAGATGTAAGGCTCTTTTCACTTATTAGCTTCCTTGGCTACAGGGCTGACAAGCATAAAAGCAGCATAAAGTAATGTATGAAAATCAGTATGTTTAAACAATGAGACATAATATTAAAATATAGATATAAATACTTATGTGTAAGGAGATTGTTATTCTTTTGCAGGTGCTTACTGCTACAGTATTTGAGGAGAGGAAAACGACTGCTTCAGTTGGAATGTGCTGACTGAATACAACACACACCCACACCCACACCACCACCCTGTTGGAGTTTAACCTGTCAGGCAGCTAAATACCACACAGCCGTTCTTCACCGCCCTCCTCCAAGCCTAATGGGGGAATAAATAATTTAAAAAACCACCAAAAACCAAAGACCACCCCACCCCCGAAAAAAACCCAAAACAAAACCGTGTGGGTTGACAAAGATGGTTTAATAGAATAGAAAAGGAAAGAACAAAGTAGTAGTAGTGGTAGTAGTCTTACTATTTGTTTTGTATGTTGTAGTAGTAGTAGTAGCCAATACTTGTTTTACTAGTAGCAAATATTAGTAGTATTACTATGATACACAAAACAAGTGGCGAGCAGCCGCTACCTGAAGCCAACACTCAGCTAGCCCTCAAGCAGCCTTGCCTACCAGCCAACCCCCTAGTTATATACTCACCATGACATCATATGGTATGCAATATCCCTCTGGTCAGTTTGAGTCAGCTGTCCTGGCTGTGTCCCCTCCCAACTACTTCTGCACTCCCAGCCTCCTTGCTGGCAGGCCAGTATAATAAGGTGAAAAGTCCTTGACTGCTTGGCAACTACCAAAACATCACTGCGTTGACAATGTTGTTCTCATCCCAAATCCAAAACACAGCACTAGACCCACTACTTGGAACAAAACTTCCTCTACTCCAGCTGAAGCAGGACCCCCCAAAGATACATGCATCTGTGAAAGAGTATCTTTCGAAATACTGAATACTGAGAGTTAACTAGAAACTAGAAAAGCAAAAAGATTGATTGGGTTTCTTTGTATTAAAACTTTCCAGGTTTAGTACAATAAGACTGATTTTTATGGGTTTTTTTAGGAAAAGATCCACAAAAATGAATTAAACATTTCCCTAGATAATATTGAAATGGTATTTATAAATTTCTGAATTTCAATATAAATATTTTTATAAGCTTACATCTTTGCATTATTTTGAATATGCTCAGTCTGACCTGTGATTTTACTGGATTATGACATAATATTGCCATTATCCCTATCGCCTTCATTTTTTATATTTATTTCAGGTAGTTGAGAACAGTGCCTTCTTGATTCAAATCAAACATACCTTTCTACGTGCACTTGTCTCTCTTTGATTTATGTTTAGATATAGCCCAAATGGATTGTGTGAAAGAAACAAAATTTCCCCTTTGCTTCCATCCTGCTACAGTGTATTTGAATGCTGGCCGCTGACCTCTTCCTCTCTAGATTTCTCTGTGACTAAACAGGTAGGGGGAGTGGATGGCTAGGGACTGATTTCACTCTCTCCTTGTTTGTTGCTCTGTATAGTTGGCTGGATACTGAAAAATGAGAAGGATTTGTACTTCTTAAGGTGACACGTTTGCTTCCCCTCAACTTTTCATCACTGTAAAGGAAAGGGAAGCATGGGCTGTGGGGTAGATGATCTCTTGATGTACTGGGCATTGCTATTTAATGGTATTTTATTTACACCATCTTTTCCTAGCAGCCTTGAAAATTCAAGATCCCACTCTGACAGGATTCCTCCTTCCTTCCCTCCTCAGTCAGTGAAGTTCAGAGTTTACAAGAGATTCTTCCTCCCTCCATTCCCTACCCCCACCTTCAAATTCCCCTCCCTATCTAGTAACATTTGCATAAATGTGGTTCTAACTTAGAGGGGCTTTCTTCTACCATAAGCAGTTGCTCAGCTCCTGCCTAGGAAAAAAACCAGATTGATACTTCCTCAAAAACTAGTAATGGAAAGAGCATAAAATTATCACAGTCTTTCACAGATGATTATGATGCATTATTATTTCTATTTAATATAGATAAGTGCATTTTTAGCAGGTTTAAGCTATGTGGCTCACATCTGATATTCCAGTAGGTGCAGAAGCACTGCTTTTTTAATATGTTATAACTCTGAACATACTGCCATGGGTAGAAGGAAGCCTAAAATCCTTCTGAGTTGCTTCAAGCAGTCCAGTGCATGTGATGATGCTGTTCTCAATTAAGAAAGTTGATAAAAATTGTCGTTGGCACATAACAGATGCTGGGTAATTTTGGGTAAACAGTTCACTTCAATCTACCATACACTAGGGAGTAATTAGCATTCTTAGTGGCTCAACATACTAAGTGCTTAATAGAACATATTTTTCTTATTGGTCTCTGTGTGGCTGTAGTTCATCCCCTTCGTTATCCCACCAGGTTTAACTGTGGATGTTTGTTCAGCTTGTCTAGAGTTCCCATGCTCCTCTGCTGCTGAAGAAAATGCTTTACTCCTCACACAACTTTAAGACGTACAAATTGGTCCTGGGTGATGCTGGAACTGCTGTTGCTTTTGGATTATTGTTTCTCATGCAGTGACATCAAGTATCAAACCTTTGTTTGTGACCCAGATTCTGTTTCTTTTGAACCTGCAGTTTTTATTCATTCCCAAAATGCTCTTTCATGCAGATGGAAGAGTAAGAAGTGAATTCGTAGTATGATCTTAAAGTGAATGTCAGCTCTTCCACAAGCTGGCTTTATCCTTTAATACTTAATTTTGGAGGACTTTAGGCCTTAGTTTGTATCATAATTGAACATCTACTGTACTTAGACTATATTAATTCAATTTTTTTATGGTGGTGAATACATGTAATGCACTCCTTTCTGATTTCTGTGAAACTCTCTTACTGTTTTTATTGCCCAGTTGGCAAAATATTGCTTTAGTAAACTGTGTATGCATGCTTTGCAAATCATTTATTGAGATTTTCTGGAATTTTGGGTGCCAGTGATTTGAAGTCTTAGTTCATTATTACCATCTCCTAATTACAAGTCTACAGTTCACTTACTAAATTTGCCAAGGCTAAGCCTCAGAATTAATTTCCTGGGGAAATTTCTGTACAGCACTATAAAACTTCAACTTTATAATTGTTCTGCTGCTGTTCAGCATTGCACACTCATGTTCATGTATTTTTAATACGTTTGCTAATGTCTTTCTTATATGGTGTCTGAACAACTACTAGCTGCTGCTTATTTTGATTGTGTATACATTTCATGAAGTAATTGGGATCTTGAGCTCCTGTTTCCCTTAGGCTCTAAACATTTTTCCAAGCAGAAGAGTGACCAGCATGGTTTCAGCAAGCTGGCTCTCATCTGTTAATTAGATTTCATGTGGGTTTTTTTGCTCTTTGTTGTTCATACTTAAGTGGCTGAAATTTACATTGCCTTTCTTTTAGCTGCCTTTAAAACTGTGTGTATAATGTGTTTTATGGTCTGCATATGATCTGGACACCTTTGGCTTCATCTCACCAGTGAAGCTACTTGTTTTTGGATGACAGAGGCCATTCTCCAGAGATTTTTATCTCTCTACATTGCAGGACGTTCTTTCTTAAACCATGGCCAGAGAACAAAACCATGAGAAGACTTTATGTTTCTGATCCTGTGTTGTTTATGAAACTGCTGTCTCTGCACTGAAATCATTAACCTACTTATTGGCTGCCTGAAGAAAATTATGTTATGAATCTCTGATCTTTAGATCTGTCATGGTTTAGCCAGAATTAGTTTCTTAGGTATTCATCTTAGGTCAAGAGTGATGTTGTTAGTGGTGATAGCCTGTTTATTGATAGATAAGGTAAGCCATTTTCCAGGCATCATTGTTGATTCTGAGATTCCACTATAATATGAGGAATGCACCATGTCTCATTAGAGGAATAAATGCTACAGAAAATAGAAATTCTGTGTGACTGATTGTGAATTCATAAATTGTTTCTAGCTGAGAATTTCACTTATCTGTCGTAAACCTGTGGAGGATTGTGTTGTATCTTTTGTAAGACTTGAGCATCCTTAAAAAACTTTGGATTGGAAATTATCCTGCATTGCAACTTCCATTTATACTGTAATTTTTTTTACCAGATTTAAAGCTCTAGAGACATCATAATTTGTAAATACTGTTGTGTATGTTGCTGCGTATTTATGCTTCCACAAGAATTACATATTTCAATCATAATTTAAAGAATAATATTCACATTTTTTAGTCTACTTTAGGTGGATTTTAGACTTGCAACTTCTTGACTTTATCTGCTAGACTACTGCATAGAAATGGTTAACCCTTTCCCTGAAAGAAACCTCATCCTCTGTAAAGAGAGATCTGGATATTTTTGTATAAATGGATCCCCTTTACTATAACAGCGCTGTTACTGTGATTTAAAAGTACATTGAAATGTTAATGTTGAGATTTTTAAATTTTTATTTTAAATGGAATAAACATCATAATGAGAGTGTGTGTAACTTTATATAGTTGCCTTAATGAATTTGCCATCACTGATGAGCTCTCCATAAGAGGTAACTCAAGATTTTTGTGTATTCAAGAACCTATTGACTGTGGTCATTGACAAATTCACAATACCTTCTTGTTCAAGTATTTTCTATGATATTGACACCTATAGTGGCATGTCTCCCACAGAGAAGGAGTAAGTGGAGAAAGAAGAGAAAATTATGTATGATGGAGACTTCATTCTTATGACACTACTCTTCCAAAGACTGACTCCTGGTGAAGAGGAGGCCAATCTCATCATCTTCTGATAAAAGGTAAAACGAGCACACATTGCACAGGCTGTTAAAAGTAGAGATGGATGTGTGGAACTGGGGAGCAGACAAATGGGAGATTACCTGCTTCCTAGAGCAGAGTTACCATCTGCAGCCTGTGGAGGACGCCAAAGTGGAGCAGGCGGATACCTGAAAGAGGCTGTGATCCTGTGGGAAGTCCACACGGATGCAAGCTCATGGCAGGACCTGCAACCCATGGGGAGAGTAGCTCGCACTGGAGCAGGTTTTCTGGCATGACTTGGGACCCTGTGAGGGACCCACACTAGAGCAGTCCGGCTGTGCAGGTCTGTAGCCTGTGGAGTGGAAGGGACCCAAGCTGGAGCAGTTCATGAAGTTCTGCATCCCATGGGAAGGATTCATGTTGGAGAAGCTGGACTGTCTGGCATGGGAGGGAGACCACACTGGGGCAGAGGAAGGGTGTGAGTCCTGCCCCTGAGGAGGAAGAAGTGGCAGAAGCAACATGTGGTGGACTGACCACAACCCCAGTTGCCTGTCTTGCTTGCAGGGAGGAGGGAGAGAAATTGGGAGTGAAGTTAAGCCCTGGAACAGGGAAGGGGCGAGGTGAAAATGTTTTAATATTGCACTTTATTTCTCATTATCCTGCTCTGATTTGATGTGTAATAAATTAAAATAATTGTTTTGCCCATGACAGTAATTTGTGAATGATCTCTCCCTGTCCTTACCCCAACTCAAGAGCTTTGTGGTATATTTTCTCTCCCCTGACCAGCTGAGGATGGACAGTGATAGAGCAGCTTGGTGGGCATCTGGTGTCCAGCCAAGGTCAACCCACAACATGGAGAAAGAAAGTTCAGTCCTTTTCCATTATGGTTTCACTGTTGTCCATAAAAACAGCAAAAAAGCAGTAAGGACAATTACTAGAAGGATCTTGTAGATCTAATTCTTCTAAAAAATAGGTACAGCAACATGATTATAAGTGCCTATTAAGTACAAATAATCTCTTTATAGCAGACTGCTCTCTAATCTAGATATAATGAGTTACTATTTACAACTACATAAAATTAATACAGCCTGAAACAATATACATTATCAGCTATACAGTCTGGCAATGTGCATTTACATTCTTTTGACCTATTTTATGTTGGTGGGCTTCTTGCTTGTGCACATGTGCCTCCCAATTTATTTTCAATTCCAAAGCTTGGTTACTTTTCATAGTTTTTATTCCTGCTTTTCTACTGATTTAGCTAATAGAACACAGTCACATTTTGTAAGGATCTGTGTCCTGAGTCTTGCCTGGTGCATGCTTGGTGGTATTGAGACACCAGTAAAACTTGTACAGACCATGCTTTTCATCCTGGACTAGTGGATTCTGGAAAATTCCTGATCTAAGCTATCACTATAGATGGAATGTGGCTACAGCAAAGACTCTTTAAGATCAATGAAATAACAGATTTACTGTTCACTAGACATGTTACTTTGCCTATGTTGAACCTTCCACCCTATTACCTAGCTTATCTATTTCAGCTACCAGGTGGGGACATAAGATGGCTTTATTAATAATTTTGTACTATAGCCGTGCACGAGGAGCTGAAGACTTCTTAGATCCCAGCTACTAATGCAGCATGCCTAAAAAGCCTCTACTGCTAACTACCTGACTGTAGAGTTGGCTTCCATACATCTCCTCCATATACTGTACCTTACTATATTGATTCTGGTTGTCTGTAAAAGAATGCATTGCACGTATAATGTGTATCATACAAAGGAATACACTAAGCTTGAGTCCAAGGTTAATACTTTCTTACTTTTATCTATTCCCCATCCTCAAAAGCTCAGGATCTTTTTCCAAACCAGTAGAACAGAAATACAGTAGCTGTAAAATAGCACTTTGGTCACTTCCCTCCCAGGACAGGATGAGTCTACAAATGTTCTGAATTTTGATTTTAAATACACAATATATTGTGGGTTTTTTTCTAAGATATTGAAGTGATAAATAAAATTTTGCATTTTCATAGGCTTATAGATATAACTTAAGTAATATTTGGACATTATTTCAGAGAAGCTGATAAAACTTCTACTGCTCTCTGGGATGCTAACTAACTTACTGAACTTTTATTCCTTCCTACACCACATGCACCTAAATACTGAAAGCCACAAGGGCACCTTCTAACATTATTACCTTTAGCTCTTACTAACCAGAAAAGCTCATGCTACCAGCAATCCTGCTCCTGTACGGACTCCTCTCTCTATGGATTGTAGGTCCTGCCAGGAGCTTTAACTACCATGGGCTTCCCATGGGGTCAGAGACTCTTCAGGTGTCTTCTTACTTTCTCACTTGGTGTCCTCAATGAGTTTCACATGGAATCTCTGCTCCACTATCATCCTCCATGGCCTGGAGGGGTACAGACAGCTTCACCATGGTCTTCCTCATGGGCTGTAGAGGAATCTCTCCTCTGGTGCCTGGAGCACTTCCTCCCCCTTCTTCTTCACTTCATCCCCCTTCTTCTTCACTGACCTTGTTGTCTGCAAAGCTGTTCCTCTCCCACTAGCATTGCTGATGGGCTCAGCCAGTGGTAAGTCCATCTTGGCAAAAACTCACATTGGCTTTATCGGACATGGAGGAAGCTTCTAGCAGGTTCTCAGAGAAACCACCTTTGTAATCCTCCAAACCTTGCTGCACAAACCCAATGCACTCTGAAAAAATGAACTTTAATGACAAAGATAAAGCAACATCTTCTCTGGAAAGTAGTAACATTATCTACACAGAAGCATCTAATATTTTAATTTTAATGAATGTACCTTATTACCCAGTGACCGTAAGTACAATGTAGCATGTGTCAATTACAATTCAGTTACACTTTTGTTGTTGGTTATACCAGTGATTATATTAATCTGGCCAGAGAGTTAATTATATAACTATTATATTATGATCCCCAACTTTGAAAAAGTGAGTAGGAAAATATGAACCCAGTGAAAATAAATTAGTCTCCAGCTCATGTAACTGACTTGAGATTTGACTAAGAAATGGCAATTACTTACCATAAATTTTGTCAGGGCTTTTGCCCTACTATGATGATGTATTAGAGCGTCACCACAAATGCTGTATTGCCATGTAAGCAGTGATTAGAACATGTAGGTTGCTAGGTTTAAGCATGTAACTTGTGTAGATAAGCATGTGTTTCTTACAGGTTTTTATTACAGAAATCAGCTCCTGTTAGGTTTCCAAACATGAGAGCAAATGTTTTTGTTTTAGCCTGTGGTGTTTTCCAGGAAGGTGAGGCCTATTCTAGAGATGTCACCTGCCCACATTACTGAAGAACAGAAATTAGCTTCTCTTTGTCTTCTTACAGGGATTAATTAGAATTTGTTCATTGAGCACCTCCCCAGATTATGCAAACCACCAGCTGAAAAATAGGAATAGACTACAGGACTGGAAAGCAGTAGCATTGAATTGTATCTGGTGTCTAGGGTGTAATTTAATCTGTTTGCTTTACAATCCTTGATTTTTTTTTTTTCAATTTTTCTATAATGTTTGCTTTACAGTTCTTGAATGCTACTTCCTTTCTTCCATTCAGGGGACTTCATTAGATCAGTTTTGTAAAGGACGTGAATGTAAAAAGATGTTCTTTAAACCCTGCTCTAATCCCTGCTCTCTACTGTGTGACAAGTGCCATTAAACAACAATAAAAAAACCTCTACTTCTCCTTCCTGAGGAGGTTAAATTTACCGTTGCCTGTGATGCCAAGCAACTGAAATGCATGGGATGGTGGCAGGGCTTTGAAGGTGCTCATCTACTGAGGAGGTAGGAACCGGTTTCGTTGGTCTCTCTGAGGTACATGGTAGATTAACATCAGACATCTGGGAACATTTGCAGCTGTGGAAAATGTAGTCTGTCTGATGGCACAGTGAGGGAGAAATTATTTGCAGGGATGGTTGTCTTCCAACATTGCTTACAGGTTGACATATGTATGCTGAGCATTGCCGTGGCCTCTGAGGACACAAAGAAATGAGTCCTGTTTGGTTATTGAAATTTGGCTATAAAATCTCTGTGCAAGTTATAAAAAGTATTTTTGTTCCTTTTGCAACTGGTCTTCATGCTCTGTGTTAAAATAGAACACTGCTATGAAAAGCTAGCAGGTAGCTTTAACAATGTGCATCAAACCATGTAAATACGAAGGGTTACCCTAGGATATGAGCTCTAAATCAATTAATCGGGGATGCCTAATAATGAAGCAATTAATTTGAGATGGGAAAAGATATTGCTTGCCTTCTAGAGCAGACAAGATGCATTTCAGCTCACTCCCCCCTCACTTCTTCATTCCCTCCTCTTGGCAAAGCTGAGTTTTTACTCACAGTGCTGTGTGTCAGACTTGCCATCTGTCAGAGTCCTGGCGCTGCCTGAAGAGACATCACACACACACGCACACACACACACATGCTTCTGAGCAGTGTAACTAGAACTGGTTGTATGCCATGCGCTGTTAAAACTGTATTCAAACCTGTCTGCATTTTATGTTCTGCTTTTCCAAAGCCGCAGTGACTCTGGGAAGAGAAAAAAAGCACCAACCAACCAACCAACAAATCCAACCCCCAGTATGTAGTTCGGTTGTAACATATATCACAGCTATCAATCAGTAAAGGCAACAAGATTATGGAGGGGAATTTACTGATATAATTTAAGTGGTAATGAGATCATTGTTATTTTAAAGCTTACAGCATGATAACACATAAATCCAGAGACTAAACCCTACAAATAAGATGTGATAATTAAGTACAAAATGAAGGTGTGAAGAATTAATGGTAATCTTCTGGGCAAATACAGCCTCCTTGTGGAGCTGAGCATTATGTAGTTAAAGCTGCTAGGCTGAAACAACTTGTTGTATCTGTGATATGATCAACGAGTTAAGGTATTCCCCAGCTGGGCTGGCAGTAGGCATGCACATGACCCGAGACAACCTTTTCAATATCAGAACCCTGAGTGACTTTGGCAGGCGAGCTGACTGTAATTGGCTGTGCTCACCACCTTAGCAGATGTGCTCAGCACGCATTAGGATCAGACTGTTTTGTCTCTGTGCAGCAAAACACCACGGAAAGCCACTGGAGGTTTTGCTTAACAAGGATTTCCAAATTGGCCACTGGGTGTGTTTTCACCCCTGAGAAGTATGTAATTCTCCCATGTATCTTTTTTTTTAACCCCAAAAAAGTCTTCTTAGCCTGGCTGGTGTTTATTGTGCTGAACTGGAAATATCCTGAGAGTGATATATGGTATGTGTTGGGTTAGGCAGGTTCACCTCTGCGTTTTGTGCATGTTTAAGAATGATGTAGAATGATTAAGATGATGCTAGGTGATGCAGCAGTGGGGGCTTATTTTTCAGGTAAAGGGCTGATGATAAAATGCTCCCTAAGGTTTATTTTCTGTGGAAATTTGTATAAATTCAATCACCTCATAGGTCTGGTTCAGCCTCTGTAGTGACACTTATGGAAAGCTAGAGGTTGTACGTGAGAAATACTGTGGCAATTTTAGTTCATGCAGTCTTAACAAGCGTGTTTCTGTGCAGTGACAGAACCTTACAATTATTTGCAGGATTATTATGTTGTGTAAAACTAATTGGTAGGAAGGAGATAACTCTAAATGGTACATTTCCAGAAGCACTATATTTTATAGTGAGTAATGTATAAGGCATTAAGATTGGAAGTCTCTGAATCCCTGTTTTCGTTTGGAAATCCATTATTACTTCCCCAGCAAACAATACACTGCAATTCTTTTTTCTTTTAGTCTGCCTGAACTAAAGCTACGAAGAAAAGGTAATTGAAAGTGCATTGCCAGATAGATCACCTTTGAATGTTCCCAGATCAAGAGACACAACCTGTCTCTAGCTACAAATAGAATAAAAAGGAACATTTTCAGTGATGCTTGGTAAAACTGGAAAGAAAATGCCCATCAGTTTACTTAATTAGCAATAACACTGAGTGAAATTGTTGCCAATAAGAATCAGACTGTAATCTGTATTTATACAAAACCACAAAGTGTGACTATAGTAGAAGACATTTCCTGGATAGCTTTGCTAAATGCCAGTACAAATAGCAGAGACTCCTCTCTCACAATGACCAATAAGCTGACCAGATTTCTCATTAAGGTAGGGAAGAAGTGAAGTTTTGGCTCTTGTCCTTTCTGGTAGCTTAGTTCCAGGGCAGCAGAGATTTGTGCCAGTGCTAACCTGGTCCAGATTCTCTGATGCCCAAAAATCATATTCCAGAAGGATCAGACCCACTGTAGTGGCTGTATCTGTGCAGCTGGTTTTACACCCAGTTTTACTGTCTCAGAGACTGTGGTTTCTGTACATGCTGGTTTCTGAGGGCAGAATTGTTTTTTTAGCCCTAGAGCTAACTTTGCAGTCAAGTTGATTAAGTGACCATAGATAATAAGTAAGTAACCACATTTTATCAGACTAAGTAGATTGTTGGATAGTCTGAATACTCGCTCCTGCCTCATGTAGGAACTTTGACCTTCAGGACAGAGCTTAGTACCTGAAAGAATTCTTTATCTGAATACATAAATATTTACATTCGTATTTTCTGCAAGACAACATTGTCTGCATGCATCTGCTCCTTGATTACCCTACATTGAGGATCACACTTTTTCTTCCATGAACTCTTCCGAATGAGTTTTCAATTATTTGTGTTCAGAGGGTTTGTTTTAGCTTGTTACCCAAGAGCAGGTTCACATCAGAGAGCTGTAAAGAGCAGCAAGTGCTTTTGCGCCCATTCACTTTGCTCCCTGAAGATGACTTTAAAAATTAACTTAACTTTCTCTGTTTTTTTTTCCATTGGCTTCACTGCTGTGGTTTTGGGTGGTTTGGTCTTTTTTTGGAAAAAATATTTTATTTTTATTAGATGTTATTTAACTGTATTTGGCTGTAAGTTTAACTAATGGTGTGAGAAAAAGGTTGGGTTCTTTCCACCTCCTGCTCTGTGCCTAGTTTCTCAGTGCCTCTGTCATGTGGAGTTAACACTTTGCCATTGCCCTCAGAGGCTGTGAGAGTGAGATGCATTAGTGTGTTAGGGTCATGCAGCCACCTAGGTAAGTGTAAGATAAATCACAGTATGTCTTCACAGAGTCCTCCGATGGGTTATTTGAATCCTGGAAGTGCTGTGGAGGGAGAGAGAGAAGGTAGTTAAAACATTTTTTCACCAGACATGTCTAGAGAGTAAGGTGGAAGAGATGAAGCAGAAGAATGTCAGTGGATCCAAAAGTCTTTACCATGGCAGTTTTCAGAACTAAAAACATGACAAAGGCTTCTTTTGTCCCAGGAAGAATCTTTATTTCTTTGGAAACAGTGAATCAATTCCAGCTAAAGAGAGCTGTCTATCTTTATCCACAGAGATGACTTTTTGATATTTTAAACAATAGATGCCAGTACAATTTTTCTTCAACAGTTTGATCTTCAGTAGAGACATATTTCTGTGAAAGTAATCTGAAACTATTAAATAGCCCTTGAAAAAGATCCACAGCCCTCAAACCTCTCAGAACCTTTGAGGACTTTTAGGTTTATACAGATCTTATCATACTTGGTTGCTGTTATTTTTACAGTATACCAGTTCCCAGCCTGGTCTGTGTTGGACATACTTCTCCTTTTCCCAGTGTCCTGATCTTTGCCAAATTCAAGGCTAAATAAATAAATAAATATATTTTTTTAAGAAGCAACTTTGAGGAGAAAAGAAAAAAAAAAAAGACCACTTGGATACATTCTGCAGCTCTGTTCAACCCCCACTTTAGTGAAGATGGAACTTTATTCTTTCAAATCTAATGTAGAGCAGAATTCTTCTATATATTCCTGCTGAAATTTCAGGCCCCAGGCAACACAGCATTCCAGAGCCTTCCAGTCACTGCCACACCTTCAGAAATGGTTGAGCAGGTGCTAGGAACAGTTGTAGCCCGGCAGGCAGAAGCAGCAAGAGCACCTGCTACAGGATCCAAACTGAGTAGGCTGCTTATGTCTCACCAGAGTGAAAGCCAAAGCAACAATATGCAATGTGGGTTCCCTTGAGATAAACATTGGGACATTGATGTTCCCTGTCTTTATTGATGATTTGGAGAGAGAATCAGATAACAAAAGCAACTTTTCTTGGCAATGTACAGTCATCTCTAGGGTGCAGAAAAATGGGTGAAGGAAGATATTTTAGAAGTATTAACTGAATCTAACTGTAAATTGCAAATAAATTTTATTTTCACTTGCTTCTGCCTGCTTTCCTACTTTTGTCACATGCAATGATCTTAAAAATCATCCTAAATCAGAGTTTTCTGGTTGAGTGTCCTGATGAAGTCAATACAATAGGAGTCCTCCTAGCAGGGCAGAAGGGTAGAACAAAAAATGTAAAGCTATCTGTGGATAGAGCTGGGAGTGTTTCCTCAATTTGGCAGATTAACATAGGACTGCAAATGACAGTGGGTTCAACCTGAAGCTGGGAAGTGCTGTAGTCTGTTTTCTGGCTGGGAAACCAAGAAGTAAAACCTGCTCTGGTGATATAAAGCAGGGCAGCATAACAGCTTTTACCGATGGCAGAAAATTCATTCTCACACCCAGGAGGTGTCTGGGAGCTGACAGCATCTGTATCAGGTCAGGTATCTCATTGTTCAATATGTTTCTTTTTTCTTTATTGTGGCGCTGCTCAGTGCTTTGAAAAATTCCAGCCATCTGTTTCTTCCAGGAAATGCAAGGATCTATACAGCAAAGGTTAATAAAATCGTAAAGGTCACAGAGCTGTAAAACAGCTTCCCATAGAAAAAGGAGAGGGAGCGTCAGATGATGCGGGTGTAATGCTCATAACAAACTGAGGTAGCAGTTCTTTAACTTACACATAACTTTAGGTAACCTCTACAACTCCTTGCTTATTGTGGATAATTAGGATTTATGACAAACAAGTAGATAATTCCCTAAAAGAAGGAATCTCCAGGGGTTCCTCCTATGCTGACACTGCACTCAGTGTCTCTAGCTCAGGATTTCACTGAGCTGCAAATTCTCAAGTATTCATAGGAAACAGCAAAGCCTGAGTTCTTCCTTCTGTTCCTAAACTCTTTCCTCAGCATTTTCTAATGACTGTTGCTGGAGACTAAGTACAGGGCTAGAGAGATCTTTGGCTGGGTTTTGTGTGGCTGCTCTTTGACAGCTGAAGTACATCTGCTAGGCTTGAGCTCATTGGGCTATTGGGCAGAGTGTTAGGAAATTTTGTTTGTGCCTACATCAGCCTACATCAGATTCTGCACTGTTGGAAGGGATCAGTGAAATGAAGCTGAGGTCTCTACGTCAATGGTATACACTACTCAGGGTTTTTCTTTGGACTGGATTTAATCTCGTTATCTGGACTGAATGTCTCCCTCACGCATGTGAGCACAACTTAGTTTATTCAGTACTAGGGAACAGATAGTGGTTTGTGTACTCCTGAAGCAGATATTCCAGTTTGATTTCATGTAGAGGGAATCTAATTTGTGCTCACCCAATCCATCCAGTCTGATGCTCAGCAAGTGTGGACAGCAAGGGATAATCTGTTTCAAATTTATACTGATACTCTGAACCAAAATGCTACTATAGCTTAGTTCTGCTTTGTCTTGATGCTTCTCAGAGATGGGTTTTTTCTTTCCAACTGTACGTACAGCAGTGATGCCGGTAATGGCTGCTATTTCTGAGCAACTCTTTTCTATGTAAAGGCTGGTCAGATGTCTAGCCAAACAAGTCCAGTAATTAGGTAATTAGTAGTGTTAATGTGTGTGTTCAATAGGTATGTGTGCAGAAATAAGGGAATTAACTGTGCTGGATATCATTATGAAGCAGGTTTGTATCCAACATGCTGAAGTCCATCCTTTTGCTTGGCTACACAGAAGAGATTTCAGTATGACAAAACCTCTGACTGAAAAGTCAAGAACACATTCAACGACATGATGATGTGAATGTTTTCTGCTCGTGAGTTGCATCTCTGTCACATAACAGAGATAGCAGTCTGATAACAGGGATACAGGAACAGATCTGCTGAAGCTTGTTCACATTTAGATGAAACAGTGCTGCTGTTTCCTGAGGCAGGCAGCGTGAGGGAATGAAAGATGTAGGGCAGTGACAAGGCACTGGAACGTAGGTGTTGTAATTTTGCATGTCTGGGTTCTGGGGGAGAAGCGGGCTGCAGGGGTGGCTCCTGCAAGAAGCAGCCAGAAGCTCTCTGCAGGCCCCACAGAGCAAACACCAGCTGGCTCTACTGCTGACCAAGGCCAAGCCCATCAGTGCCGGTCACAGCGCCTCTGGGAATCACAGCTAGGAGAAAAAAAACACAAGCAGCTGCTTTTTGCCCCCAGAGAAGGGAGTGAGAAGATGTAAGGAGCTGTACAGGCACCAAGGCCAGGGAAGAGGGGGAGGAGGCACCCCAGGTGCCAGAGAGAAAGATGCCCCTGCAGCCCGTGGAGAAACCCATGGTGGAGCAGGTGTCTCCCACAGGCCATGGAAAAGGCTGAGACCCCATCTGCAGCCCGTGGAGAGGCCCCAAGCTGGAGCAGGTGGAAACATACAGGAGATGCTGTGACCAGCATTGAAGCAAGCCTCTGCCAGCACTGGCAGCCCATGCAGAGAGACACAGAGAGACACAGAGAGAGAGAGAGAGAGAGAGAGAGAGAGAGAGAGAGAGAGAGAGAGAGAGAGAGAGAGACCCATGCTGGAGCAGGTTTGCTGTGAGGGAGGCTAGTGACTCTGTGTAGGACCAGGCTGGAGCAGTCTGGACCTGAGAAACATGCTATGATTTATGACTGTACCCCACAGAAGTGACCCACTCTGCACTGTGTGCAGTGCAGTGTAATAAATGAGAGAGTTTTCTTTCTTTTATTCTGTGCTGAGTCTGTTTTGCCCGTGACGCTGCTTGTGGAATGATCTCTCCCTGTCCTTATCTCAACTTCTGAGCCTCTCAATATATATTTTCTCCCCTGTCCAGCTGAAAAGATGATTGATAGCATAACTTTGATGGGCATCTGGCCTCCAGCCAGGGTAAAACCACCTCAGTAGGAAAATAGAAAAAAGTATAAGGACATAAATGCTGGTCAAACAGGGACCAGAGTCAGTTTCCTTTGGCTTCTTTGCATATAGAGGAGATTGGGATTTGTTTCTGGAATTGTAGTGCAGGTTAGTTTGGGACTTGGACTGACAGTCAGTGGTTGTGGCAGTGGGAACGTGGATTCGGCTGCTTTGTGAGGAAGAGCTTGTCAGTCTTGCCTTTCCTAGCAGCTCCTGGTGAGTTTTGCAGGCATTGAGACATGAGGGGATCATCATGCTGCAAGTATGGGTGTCATGTTTGTGTGGATGAAAGGACTGGAGGGGCAAAAGTCTCGCTTGTATTACTGTTCTTTGGTCTTTCCCAGCTATCTTTGTCCTTTTGAAGTAAGGTCGTGACGAGATTTAATTATGGAAATAATCAGGTGCAGACACGCTGAGTTTTTTTAAAACCTGGAGAGCAACGCCTGGTATAATTAACTGGATATAATAGGAATAGTCTGGGAGTAATGTATTTTGTATTCCTTCTGTACAGAACCACATAGCTGAAGCAGATGGCTAATAATTTTCATCTCCATCAAAAAAAAAAAAAAAAAGTAAAAAAAAGTCATCGCATTTGTTGGCCCTTCATCAGTGAGAGAATGTATACCATGGGATTCAAGCCAGAACTTAGTATTTTCAGTTTGAAAAAACAGTGTAATGTGTGTGATTAAATCTCAGTCATTCAGATAGAGATGACAATTCCATATTCAGAAGGGTTTTTTTTTGTTTGTGTGGTGTTTGGTTGGGTTTTTATTAAGTTGTGTTTCATTATGGATTTTGAGATACTCAAAGCTGATTTATGAGAGGCACATGTAAGGACTTCAGTACTCCTTGAAATCTTCAGCAGTATATTATCATCTATTTTATGTCATCTTAGATTGTTTTGGTACCAAAATGTGAATTCTGACATTTGGTCATTGTTTTATGACTTTTTTTTTCCTAATAGACTACTAGATCTAACAGTGGGCTAATCATGTGGGGTGATAAATCTCACAAAAAATTTCAAAACATTTAAAATGCTTCACTGCCAGAATGAATAAAAACCTTCAGCACCCAATGGAGTCAGTGGGAACTGAGAATTTCCTCTGAAGATGTGTCTGATAAATTTTGCGTTAGAGCTTTCTCTGCAAAGTGCATCTTACTCTGTGCTACAGCCTTTTTTACTGGTTAGTCAAAACCTAGGTCTGGCTTTGGATTTAATTAAATTAGGAATGTAGATCTCAATCCATGATTTACAGGAGGTTTATCTTAAATTTAAAGGGAATAAAATGTTTTCCAGTTGCAAGGCCTTCAACTGGATGATCTGAGTAAGAGTACAGGTACAAAACATTGTTATTTATATGTAGTAAATCCTCCTATCATTCATTCAGCTGTGCAGACAGAATGTGCAGCAACATCCAGGATGTAGTCCTAGAATAACTTTGTGGGGTTTTTTAAAACATAAAAATGACACATATCTCTGGCTCAGTCTACATAATACCTTGCTCCTAAAAGCTTTTCCACATTAGACTATTACACTCTAATGATTATAGCTGTACTTTAGATACAAATACTGTCATAATTTAGTGGTGAAAGAATAAGTCATGCATACATAAGTTTGAGCTAATTCTCCCTTTTGAAAAACAACCATTTGCAAGCTTATTACCTCATTTGATGCAAGAATGAGTCATCTTTTGCAGTAATGCTCCTTTGAATGAGGTAAGATAACAGCCACACAGTGTATTGGACTAACCCTTATGTAAATACTGGGGGGCTTGCTGTGGTCTTTTGTATGGATTGTGACCACATGGTAGTCTCTTGCTTTTACAATATGGGATAATCCAATGAACATTTTACTGGTAATAACATGGTGTGCCTGGGTAATGGAGCAGAATGAAATACTTTTGTTCAAATGGGTAATTTTACCTTGTTACTCAGATTCACCTTGCTGTTAGTGCAGTTACACATTTTGGGAAAGTATTTGTGGACATTAGGGGCATGAGAGAAACTTTACAACTTTTAGGGGATGTGCTGTTCTGCTAGAAAAGGAGTTCCTTTCCATCGGCATTTAAATTACAGAAGAGAGGGTAACTTAATGGAAAGACAGTAGTCCTTGTTAAAGCTGCCACTGTCCCTTCATGAAATAATGTATTTTAAATATTTTATGCTGGTAAATTTTGCTGATAGCACCCTGATGTTTTTAACTGTTGCCAAGCAATCAAGGACTTTCTCAGTCCTTCATATTTCCCTAATAACAAGAAAGGGGACGCAGCCAGGACAGGTGACCTGAAACTGGCCAAAGAGGATATTCCATGCCAATTACGTCATGCTCAGTTTAAAGGGGGGTCCGGGAGAAGGAGGAAAAAAAACTCCGGGATGTGTGGTTTCTTTGGGATGGTTGGGTTCCAGGATGGCTCCGGGCTGTACAGCCTAAGTTGTGTGGTTCGGTGAAAGACTGTATTGTGTATCACCAGTTTCTTGTATTTTGTGCTCTAAAGTGGTGTTACCATTGTTGTATGTTTTTCTGCTAGTTTAGTAAACTATCCTTATCCCAACCCACAGGGTTTTGGTTTAGTTTATTTTTCCCCCTCTTTACATTTCCCTTTCCTCCCTCCCCCAACTGCCCCTCCCCCTCTTCTTTTTGTTAAAAGAACAAGCAACTGTGTGGGGCTCAGCCCTCGGCTGGGGCTCAACCACCACATACTGTCAGCAAACTTGCAGAGGGTGCACTCTGTGCCTTTGTCCAGTCATTGATGAGTATAATTAACCAACATGTGTGCTATATGGCCCACTGCTCTGCACTGGTGTGACCTCACCTGGAGTACGGCACCCAGCTCTGGGGTCCCCAGTATAAAAAAGACATGAAACGGCTAGAGTGAGTCCAGAGGAGGGCCACAAAGATAATGAGAGGGCTGGAGCACCTCTCCTATGAAGACAGGCTGAGAGAGTTGGGCTTGTTCATCCTGGAGAAGAGAAGGCTCCAAAGGGACCTTCCAGCAGCCTTGCAGTACTTGAAGGGGTCTACAGGAAAGCTGGAGAGGTGCTGGTTATAAGGGCGTGGAGTAATGGCTTTAAGCTGAGAGAAGGGTAGATTTAGATTAGTTATAATGAAGAAATTCTTCCCTGTGTGGGTGGTGAGGCCCTGGCACAGGCTGCCCAGAGAGGCTGTGGCTGCCCCCTCCCTGGCAGAGTTCAAGGCCAGGTTGGATGGGGCTTTGGGCAACCTGGTCTAGCAGTGGATGTCCCTGCCCCTGGCAGGGGGGTTGGAACTAGATGATCTTTAAGGTCCCTCCAGTCCAAACAAGTCTGTGATTGGATGATTCCAAGATTCCATATTATTCCTTTCTGTTTTTCTTGCAGTTTTTTGTCCTATATGTTTGCTGGGATAAGACATGGGACTAGATGGCATGCCCAGGAAGGGCATTTTGCAAGAATAGTGAGGAGATGGAAGCCTGGAGCAGGGGAGGGGGGAGAAAAAGGGCAGTATTATGATGAGCAAAATGCAGCCTTATAGTTCGACTTCACATTTGCTGCTTGAGGATGCGATTTGGAAGCTGGCCAAAGAAATAGGAATGCTGGGGTTTGACTGGTCTAGCCTGAGGAAAATTATATCATCAAATACAGAAGAAAAGATACAAACCAGCTTCACTCAAATACTGAGGGGCTGCTTATGTCAGTGGTCATGCAAAGTGTATGTTGCATGCTGTGTAAAAAAATATTAATGTGATTTCTTTATTCTCATCTGAACTCCTGATAAAACTGTGATGTGCTGGTGGGAAAGCTTCTGGGACTCTGTTGTTAAGGTCTGCCTGCCATTGAAGCGAAAGCAAGTTACCATTGTGTCAAGTGCAGTTCTATTCTTCCACTGTCTTTCACACATATCTTTATGTGAGGGCATCAATTCCTGAGTAAATATAAATTATTTAATGCATATTACATTTATATGTATGTTACATATATGCCAAATTAATAAAATTAGTAATAAATGTTATGTACATATATACAGACACATCCAAATAAATATTTGTATTTATTTACAGAAGATGGTAATTGTTTCCAACTTGTATTACTACTAGGTTACTGTTGTGAGTAGTGCTGCACCTGGGGTGGAGTAAGACCAGACACCAATACATCCTGGGCCTGAGTGACTGGAAAACAGACAGGGCAGTATCCTGATGGCCACCAACTTGGGTGTGAGCCAGCAATGTGCCCTTGCAGGGAGAACAGTGTCTCGGGCTACCTGAAGAGGAGTGTTGCCAGCATGTGGAGGGAAGTGATCCTTCCCCTCTCCTCAGCACTGGTGAGGTTACACCTGGAGTGCTGGGTCCAGTTCTGGGCTCCCCCAGTACAAGAGAGATATGGACATACTGGGGGGAGTTGTGAGGAGGGATAGAAAGATGATTAAGGGACTGGAGCTTCTCACATACGAGGCAACACGGAGAGGGCTGGTACTGTTCAGCCTGGAGAGGAGAAGGCTCATGGGGAAATTCATTAATAAATACCCAAAGGGAGGGTGCAGGGAGGGTGGAGCCAAGCTCTTTTTAGTGGTGCGCAGTGATAGGACCAGAGGCAATTGGCACAAACTGAAACATGGGAGGTTCCCTCTGAACATCAGGAAACATTTTTTCACTGGGAGGTTGACTGAGCGGTGGCACAGGTTACCCAGAGAGGTTGTGGAGTCTCCATCCCTGGGAAAAAAGCTGTCTGGCCACAGTCCTGGGCAACCAGCTCATTGTCAGTCTGTACAGACATGTTAGAGCATGGTTAATTAGTGAAAAGGAAAATCCTATGAATGGGAATAAGTTGGCTGTGATTATGTGGAACAGTGCTCACATTTCTTCTGATCCAAAGGAAGATATGCACACTCTCATGCTTTCTCTCATTAGTGTGGTACATCAGAATGTAAAGGAAATAACTTACAGTGGTTTACTGCGATAAAGATAAAAAAATGATTTTTGTAAGGCTAAAGTGGCAATTTACTACAGTGGAAAAAAGCAATGAAATTTTCTGTAAGCTTAATTCAAGGAGCTGAAAAGAATGCAAGTCATAAAATCAAATTTATTTTTGAACAGGTATAAAAATTCTATAGATGATTTTACATTTAAGGAGAATGAACCAGCCTGAAGAGTCCTCATTAACTTTCAAGGGCCATTTGGCAGATAATGGAACTCATCCACTAAAACATTTATTTTTCTTGTCTTATATAGACACACATGCTTATCTCTGAACAACAAGATCCACTGTTGGAGGAAAAAAAGCCGTTTCTTTTGCATAGAGGCCAGGAGGAAAAGTGGCAGAAAATAAGACAGAGGGAGGGATAAGGCTCAAGCTAGAGAGGAATAGATAGATAAAACTGAAAAAGCAAATTAAAAAAAAATTCCTCTGCTACGATGAACAAGAAGAATGGAAAACTACTGGAGGCTTGCATTTTTATTTAGGAAAAAAGTATGAAGATGCAATTCTAAACTGACAACCTAGCTCTAAAAAGATGCCACAACTGTTTTACTGGAAATCCTGTGATGATATTTAGCTACTTTTTTTTGTGTAGAAGTTTGGAAAAGTTCAGACTGGTTTATGTCTCCCATCTGTCCTGCTCCCTCCTCAAAGGCTTCAGCATCCTTTCACTGGGGAGAGAGGAAAGCCTGTGAGACTTTGCTTTAATAAAGCTGACATTTTAATGATGGGAGACCTTCTCAGTGGAAAGCAATGGGTGGAATCCTTTTGGGTTTTGAAAATATAAAAGAAACAAGGTTGGGAATCTGACATGAAAAGTGAAATGTGTGCCGTAACAAAACAAAATATTTTATATTTCCGAAGTTAATACAGACCAGCAGTGGGGTTTTTTTGTAAGAAGAAGGTCAATAGTGCTTTATTTGTCAACAAATATTCGAGAGGGCAAAATTTGCAGAAAATGGTTTGGATTTTTAATTTTTGAACATGCAACACCTCTCATTACTTGGAAAGAAATGATCCCTACTTTTCATTTTACTCAATTAAACCCTGTATTGTGGCTTAGCCTCTCCTGTATTCTTGCTGATGCCCCTGATTTCACCAGTTCTTTGTGCCAGAGAGTATGCTTTAGCTTCAACAACACATGGGGAAACTGGAAGAAAATTAAGAGAGTGTAGGGCCAGCTCTCTGAAAATATACTACGTATTCACAGAGTGAATGAAGGGGTTAAAAGGGAGCTGTGATAGAAGTAGTGCTGCTTAATAGTTGCTGTGATGTTTAACCAACCATTATACAAATTAATTGAAGCATAGGGTCTTACATTGTTTTGATAAAGGTTAGCTCCTGGAAGTTGCTTTGTGAGCCAGCAAGAACTGACCCTGCAGTTTGGATAAGAACCAAGAGACGACTGAGCCTGCGCAGGAACAAAAGGTTACTAGAGGTGATGAAGAGGAGCCACCAGCCTTCATCCTGACGACCACCAACGACCACCACAAGGAGGCAATGCGCAAGTGCAATCACGAGGAACTTAAGGAAATGAGTTCTTGGAACTAATTTTAATACAAAGTGGGGATAGGTCATGCATATGTATAGGCGTTTGGTGAAATCATATGAATATGTAACACTTGATAGTGTCAGTTGAGACGGTGAGTTGCTACCTGGTGCGCACGACTTTGGTGGGGTTACCCACCCCCCCAGCCCCGTGCAGCCTGGCGCCTTATAAACATACCTACTTTACAGTCTTAGAGACTGTGGAGTCTGATTTCCGCAGGTCAAGAGGACAGGTATACTCCGTATGTCTGCTCTGATTTTGTGTTGGGGTCTGTTCAAGAAGCATTGTTTCTATTTGCCTTCCTCGTTCCGTCATCACCCACGCATGCCAGCCAGTGGCCCGAGCACAGAATCTGAAGGACAGTCAACAGAAATGGAAATCGGTTGTCTTGTGAAGGTGCTTCTGTTGCAGCTGATCCGTGCTGTAGGCATGCGGCCCGGTTCCGGCCCGGCCAGTCAGTTCTCACAAGGAGCCAGCAGTCAGCCGAGCTGGCCAAAGGGGTTTTCCACATCACGTGACGTCACGCCCCCATTAAAGGGGTCAGGTGTGGGGAAGGGGTCGGTTTGTGTGGTGTTGCGGCTGTGTAAGTTGAGCATCAACCCTCGAGTAGGTGAGTGCGGTGCATTATCTCCGTTTATGATCATAATGTCTCATACCCCGTGGTTTGCCTCTGCCGGCCTGGTCTCCTAACCGGCCCGGTCTGCCCCACGGGGAGATGGAGGGGAGAGAGCGGCTCCCGGGGCTCAGCTGCCCGGTGGGGCGGAACCACGGTGGCAGGATAAGGGGAAAGCAGTCTCCAAGCCTCAGTGAGTATTCTCAAGTCTCACATGACTTAAAATTTTGTCTTTCTCCATAGAATCTGTTTTCCTAGGACCATTGATCTGGGGTTTCCCCAGCTTTTGTAATGAAGGAATTAAAAAAGCACAACTGGCCTCACTGCCTGGACTCTGGTTTCCTTTCCTGTTGCTGCTGCTCAAGGTTGCTAGTATAGTAGTGGCTGCTGTAAGGCCTCACAGAGAACAGTAGGCAAACTAATTTGGTTGCCTAAAGAGGCATTTTGGTTTTCATTTAGTTTGTGATGCAAAGCTGCAGAGGAAGTCTGCTGTCTGGAGAGAAGGTGTGTGAGCAGCCAGAGAGGTTTTCTGTTTACAACAGGGTCTGGTTTAAAGGCAGCCTAGGAAATGGACTTGTGTTCTTGATTGCCTGTGTTCTGTGACCACATGCACATTTTATTGGAAGCAAGTGCATCTCCATCCCCTCAAGGATGAGTGTGGCTTCAGTCAGAAGCCATCTTGTAACATCGGTTGCTGCAACACTGGTGTCAGAGACAGCCCCTCCTGAGTTAGTATCTTCTAATCTCTCCCTAAAGCCTTCTGCAGCCCTGTTCTTTTCCGGTTTGCCATCGCTTTTTCTGAGTGTTGCTGGTCTGCTAGCTCTAGTCTCTTGCTCGAAGCCATTCAGTTTGTCTTCTGCTCCCCTCCTGCCCTCCTCCCTGTTGAGGCAGATTGTTTCCTCATGTACCAGAGGATGTCAACAGAGGCAAAGCATCAAACAGCACTGATTAATCCTTACTGTGACCCCTTTTTCTATCTCTGAAACACCTCATGGTCTTATGTTGCAGGGCAAAATTTCTGGCTTTAGCCATAGGGTGAGTGACTTAATGAATGGGTGCTCTTTGGAGAAGGCAGCTTCCAAATCCTAGAAACCAAGCCTTGAGAAATGACTGAACTCAGTGTGTGCAAAATACAGTTTTTCCATGGTTTGTGATGTGGAGACAATCATTGTGATATGGCACGTGCGTTGTATAGGGTGGATGTTGCCTTTCGGAAACTTCTAATCTTTGTCCAACAGGTAAGCAATTAGAGTGTGCCTATTAAATGACTGTTGGCTTTTTTATATTATTTTTAAAACAAGCTGCTTTTTTTCCCCCCTAATGGTTTTCCCAAACATTCAGCCGATAGTAACTCTGTCAGTGGAGTTCCACTTGGGAGAATATAGGATCTTGGAACAAGACAGGTTTGATAAGTTTAAGTAAATACAGGTGTTATCTCTTGCATTTTTTTGGTATGAGTAATCTGTCCTTCCTCTCCAGCAATAGGAAGAAGCAGAATATTTGGTCTTAAAATCATAGAATGCTTTGGGTTGGAAGCGACTGTAAAGACCATCAAGTTCCAACTCTCCCACCCTCTCACCCCCCCGCCTCCCCCTCCCCCCCCCGCCATGGGCAGGGACACCTCTCACTAGACCAGGCTGCTCAAGGTTCCATCCAACATGGCCTTGAACACTTCCAGGAAAAGGGCAGCCACCATCTCCCTAGGCAACTTGGCCCAGTGTTTCATCACCCTCATAGGGAAGAATTTCTTCCTAATATCCAATCTAAATCTACCACCTTCCAATTTAAAACCATTTTCCCTCGTCCTATCAGTACATGCCCTTCTAAAAAGTCCCTTCCCAGCTTACTTATAGGCCCTTTCAGGTACTGAAAGGCCACTATTAAGATCTCCCCGAGCCTTCTTCAAGCTGATTAAACCCCAACTCTCTCAACCTGCCCTCATAGGAGAGGTGCTCCTGTCATCTTTGTGGCCTCTGCCCTCATAGGAGAGGTGCTCCTGTCATCTTTGTGGCCTTCCACTGGACGCATGCCAATAGTTCCATGTCCTTTTTATGGTGGGAACCCCAGCACTGGACACTCCAGGTGAGGTCTCACGAGAGCGATGGGTCTTGTAACCCATTCAGTAACAACGTTATTTAAGCCTTGTCTGTAACCTAGTATGGTGGGCAGAGGAGTCATAGGGAAGTAATCTACAAAGGAGAAACTAAAGGTGTACTATTCAAAGGCTTAGCAAGGAGGTACTGTTCTGTGTTATTCTCTCTCTTTGGGATGTCTTCTGGAGACGTGTACCTGCCTGTTAACCATTGGAAAAGTTAAAATTTAAATGACTTGCCGGATGCCTCTAATCAGGTGCATTCATGTCTTATTTTTGGAAGAGGAATCTGGACAAAGAAAAAGAGGACTTTTGGACAAAAATCTTGTCTTCCATCCTCATGTTCTCACATAGAAAGGAAGAGGGGGATTTTTCTTGTTAGTTCTAAGTTTGAAAACAAAGGTAAACTCCAATGCTTTATTATTTAGTCCAACTGTATCAAATAGAGAAGCTACAAAAAAGTTGTCTAAAACCATTGTGACGTGTTAGAAATTGAAGTTTTACTTTTATTAATATCTACTACATCTTAATTTGGGAAAGTGTGACAGGGATAGGACTGAATGAAACCAGTATGTGTCTTATTTAATGGAAAAGTAATTAAACTGATTACTTCTAAGGACTTGGAAGATTTATTCAAATACTGACATCAAAGCTGATATGATCAGAATTCCGTGCCTTTAAAAATCCCCTCAAGTGCTTTGTACTCTCGGAGAATAAGATTTGCATGGTGAATGCAGAATGTACATTAGAATTGCACGAACACCCCAGTATCTCATTTCTGTTTGAGGAAAGCATGGTGAATTCTTCAAGTGTGTTCCATTGGTGTTCTAGCACTGATTCAGTGGTAGTAAACAAGTGTGGTACATCCCAAGGGACAGGCAGAGGTTTAGCTTTTTCTTTTATTTTTATAGTTAATTGCATTTGATTCCTTCAATTTCAAAATTAGGCAAGAAGTAACATCCTCCTGTTTTCCCCCTGAACCTCTAAAACATTTTGTGTTTGTACTATTTCAAAAACAGGTTGGTTCTGAATGTTTTGGGGAACTTTAGTAACAGCAAATGAGCCTGACCAACCCAGGCTGTATAAGCCTTGCAAACCTGGATGATCCTTCAAACAAGTGCTGTTTTGACTGCATTTAGTCAACACTGTGACCAGCCAGTCCTGTTATGCTGCTTTAGGTTTCCTGGCCCAGTTGATCCAGTATTAATTTGAAACTAGGTCAATGGGTTTTAGAAGAGAACTAATACTTTAATTTAAAGGATGTGCATTTTTATTGCTGTTGGAAATGGATGTATTGATGTTTCTGTGAACACTTTTTTTTCCTCATAGGATCCTGTTTTTTTTTCTTTAAGAACATGGGAATCAAAATGTATGATTTGTGTTATTTAGTAACTTATCAAATTTCATTCTTGTAATCCTCACTCACCATGTTTTATCCTGCATTGACTCAATAAGTTTAAGTCCCAGTCCTGAACTTATTACAATTTTTTTACGTTTCTCTCTAAGTGGGTGCTGGACTAGGCCTGGGCTAGGCCTCTGATTTGCAGCTCCCAATGTGCAGACACATTTGCATAGTCCTACATAAAGCAATTTAGAACACTATTCCCCATAATCTGAGGGGATTTTTTTAGTGAAGAGGTGTGGCTGACTTGAAATCCGACAGACTGCACAAGCAATAGATGACAGGAGTAAAGCAGCATGTTGTGCATGGGTATTTTAAGTTTTTGGCAATTGGAGTAGGCCTAATTCTGCCCCCTTGCTTGAGCGGTGCAGGTATGTTACTACTTATTGTGCAGGTTAGGCAGAACAGAGAAGTAATTTAGATCAGCTATTTTCCTCCTGGTGACACAGCTGCTGAGTGCAGGCACTGCAAATGTATCATGTGCATAGAGCAGAGCTATCAAGTGTGTCAAGGTGGGCTCAGCATGAATTGCTAGATGCTGTCCTCCTGTGAGCTGCTACTGTGTGGCTTATTCTGCTTCTTGATGCTATTAATAATGGCTTGTTGTCATGGCTTGGTGGTTTCTGATGAGACCACATTAAAAAGATGACATACATTTTGGACTGTAGGATACCAGGAGAAGAAGGCTTTAAAAAAAAAAAAAGCAGGTGGTTAAATAAAAACCTATACACTCCTCATGATTTCAGGTAGAAATTTACAAATGCATGAAAAATCTATCAGTTGTGTATAAGAGGAGTGAGGAACCCAGTCTTCTGCAGTATTTCAGGGCAAGCATTCTATGTGTGCAATAAACAATTGCTCAGTGTGAGAATGCTCTCCTATATAAAGTTATGTATAGCTTCATTTTTTTCCCCCCAGACTTCTCAGATGCTGGTCTTTGTTTCTCTTTAACTTGGGACATGTGTGAAAATATGTGTCTGAGCCCATTCATGCTTGGTATACCTAAAAGCTTTTACTATGGAGTTTTATCTGAAATTTGCATGTGATGTCTCCATTTGAGGGAGAAGGGGTGGCTAGTCAGTCACTTTTGTATCAGCATACTGGACTTTCAGCTGAAAACTGAAAAGCTTTTTGTTTTTAATTTATAACAAAAAATATATATTTGTTGCAGTATTTTTTCCAGTGCTTTCTGAGCAATTCTCTTCCTGAACAGTTTTTTCAAAACTATGTGTTAGAGTCTTTAATTTCAGAAAGCACTGATCCTGGAAAATGTTGACATTTGGTCCCTCCTCTACAGAGGTTTTCAGAACTAGGTATCTATCTGTAACTGACATGAATGATCAGCTCTCTTGTGGATAGGGCATCTTCCGTGCTTGTCCTCTGCTCCCAGTTCAGATGAGATTGCTTTTTAGTGCTAGTGCCATAAATAACTTTATTGTTATGGGCACACTGTACATTATTAAATGGGTTGAGATAACTGACTGAATTTGCAAATGCCAATAACCAGCCATTGTGCAGAAATGTAACTGATGTAGATTATTCTGCATAAACAAGGTATATGAGCAGCTCTACTGATTGTCAACAGGAGAAGAGCTCCAAAACTTATCAGCAGCTAGGTAAAGAGCAGCTTTGGTCTATTAAATTGTAATAAATATCCCTATTAATTTTTCCTTTCCCACTTGATGTGCTTTCTGATTGGTTCATGCTTTCCTAATCTATGAAGATGTCAGTTAAACTGGTCAGACTATTCCTTTGCATTTTCTTTAAAGAAAAAGATGTTCTTTGCTCCAAAAGGAAAGTGGATAGGAAGGCAGGACATATCTATGTTCTTTGATGACAGTAGTCTGTTTAGACTGTAGTGTCTGAATGTGTGATGCATATTGAATTTATATAGTAGTAATGCAGAACAAAAGCTGAAAATATGGTATTTCTTGTGTCTTGGATGCATTCTTGTCCCAGCTGTATAATGGGCAGGATTATGGTCACTTTTCAGTGCCTGCAGTATCCTATCTCTTGTAAATAAATCAATATTCTGTTTCTTGACCTGCCATTCCTAGTCACTTGTATTTTCTCTCTCCATTTCCCCTATGTTGTCTGTCCTAGAGCCATCTTAGAAAAAATACCAGATTATGGTTCCCATTACGTATTTTGTAAGATGACAATTCAGCTGCCATTCTTTACCCAGTCTTGTAGTGTATTTGAATTCAAATTCTTTCAGGCTGCTATGGACCTGACAGGGTGTGAATTATGATGCAATAGAACATGCATTCTTATGAAGTATAAGGCTAGAAGTCAAGTGCCATTTAAAGTGCAAATGCATGAATGGTTATGCCGTAAGTCACATCTTAGTGTCCTGTGATTGGGGTCGGCCTAGTGTAGTTCTTTATTTAAAAATGGCAGAGAAGGCTCAGGCATAAAGTATTTAAAATTATTTTTAAATTACTTTATAATTCTGGGTAATTGTTTTAAATTGAATAAGAACGAAATAGGTTAAAATGATGAAATAATGCGTTCTCCTAGGTTAACGCTTAAAGGTCTGTAAAGGATTTTGATGAAAACCAGTGTCAGTGTGCATTTTCAAAGCTAATAGGTTTACTGTATTCTGTAAATGAGGGTCCCTAGACTCTTTCTAAATTGCTACCTTTTTAATGTAGGCAGCAATTTGCAAAGGGGTCTGAGGATTTTGAACATTCACTGTGACATAGGTGGTAAGGAGAACAGGCCCTGCAGTTTTTGCTCTGGCTTCTTCCTGCACTGGATGTTTACGAGTTTAGCAAAGTAAACTTGAAGTAAAGCAGCATGTGGTAACTTTCTATTAGTAAAAGTGTTGTTATTCCCAATACTCAGAACTGTATAAGATCTAAAATAAGAGGGCTTTGCAGTCCTCAAATGCTTTATGCCTAGTTTAAATATTAGAAAAACAACAAAACCATCTGAGTTCTAAACTCTTGGTCCACCTTTGTGTCTTAAAATCTTTGAGAGTGTTCTCCACCAGTGTGCCCAGAGCTGTTGCCCAGCTTTGCAGGTAATAAGCAAGGCTTTTCTGGTTTTGTAGAATTTGCAGAACTTTTTATAAAATGTCTTGGAGGCTTCTCAGAGTGGGAAGTTCTTATGATCCATGTCTCTCTTAGCTTTCCACCTCAGATGAATCCTGACCATTGTCAATTTAAGCTTTGCATGTAAATAGCTGAAGTGTAACAGCTTTTCACAATTGATTGTGACTTCCAGATGTGAAGATGGTGGCAGAGCTCACTGAAAAATGCAACTGTTGTTCCCTGTAGACTTCTGAGAGTTCATAAGCTTGTTTTGTGGATATATGAGGTTGAGATCTTGGGATTTTTTTATAAATCTAAAATACCATCTTCACCTTAGCATCCTACTATGCAGCATTCTATTATATATGGCTTTAAGTAGAAAAGATGTAAGTCCTTTTTAAAAGTGTGGGCTAAGTAATATGCTATCATGAAACTTTGATTATGTTGCATTTTCTGGTGGTTATGGGTTCTGTCAGAGAAAAATATTTGACAGCAGTAATTGAAAGTAATGTTTAAATGGGCAGTGGTAACCAAGGCTGCCTTTTTTCATTATGTATAGTGAGTGAGAGAAGTATGAAAAATTAAGCCTCTTTAAAGTTCTTTTTTAATACTTTGGAAAGAGTATGTCTTACTGTACAGAAGAGTAAGTGTGTCACCTCACACAAAATGAAACTCAGTACTTTGAAGTCCTGAGTATGAAATACAATAAATTCAGCGGGTGGCAGTTTCACTACCTGTCAGACTAGTTTTGCTCAGAGTAACTTCTCATGGTTATGAGAAAATAATTCTGTTGTTGTAGGTGACTGAGGAGTGGGGTTGATCAAAGGAGCCTTGGGGATGGGAAGAAAACTATTGGCCTAACTGTGGCTTTTGTACAAGGATTCGTTTGCTAACACTTAGCAGTTTTGTGAAACTTTATTTTGTTGAGGAAATTGATGTAAAAAGGTAAGATAGCATTATTAGTTCTGTTTGTGTGTGAAAATTGCAACATGGAGAAATGGAGGAACAAATGTACCTAAAGACTCATGTTTGAAAGTGACCTCCAAACCAAACTTCAGTAATAGTGACTACGGTTTGGAAGCAAGTGTGTGCCATTAGAAGTATTTGGAAGTGCTTTAAAAGTAGTATCAGAAGTGACTGACCTGAAAATGCACAATAAACAGGTTTGGGATCAATATGCTTCACTGACCCATCTTCCTGCATGGAGATCCGAGCTCCCCTGTCTGCTGTAGTACTGCTTCAATGTCATCTCTGCTTGAGTCAGAGCCCCTCTCTTGCTTAACATTTGACTGTCAGTAAATGCCACTGTCATCCACAACCAGATACACCAGTTTGTCAGATTAACCCCCTTGTGTTCCAACTGACCTCAGATGGCTCTGGGTTTAACCTCTGAGTGAGGTCCAGTTAGGTGTTTTATCAGGAACAGGTCTTCACAACTCTCAGGAGCAGAATTAAGACTCAAAATGGAGCCAAGTGTCCAGTCACTTGATTTGGCCCATAACAAGCATGCAAGAGAAGGGGGGAAGAAAGGGAAAAGAGTGGAAAGGAGGGAGAGATGGCAACAGCTACTACCATGGAACTGTGGTGTCCCATCAGTCCAATGTCTTCAGGTCTGGTTTGGGGAGCGTTTTCTTAATGTATTGCTTCAGCTGCCGCTCTGGGTCTGCAGCATCCTGTCAGTCTATCTTCTGGTCTGGTGGGGGAAACATTCCCCCTCCCGTATTGCTGGTCTTGCCTTTTTTACAGTGTTGTCTCATTGCATAGTCAGTACGCCCTTTGTGTAGCCACACCTTCCACATGGAGGTGGGACTTATGCCCAGTACTGCCTCCAGAGGGTCTGAGACCCCTCATGCTTTATCCCTGCGCCTGGGTGGATGCTCAGAGGACTTGGGCTACGTTCTCTGAGATTCTGTTCTTAATGTGTGGAATTCACAGAATTCGCTTTATGGTGGTGGCAATGAGGCAGTTGTTTAGGGTGACTGAGTGAGAGAGAAGAGCGGGGTACAGTTCTGTAGGCAATCATTAAGACACATTGAGAAGAAAGAAAAGGGGTGCGGTTCTGCAGTTGCTTACAAACCTAACAGGCAGAAAATTAATCATGGGCTTCACTACTCCCAGCCTTCCCATTTCAGGCAACTTGTGAGGACTTCTGCCTTCAAACAAAGGTCTCTCTTTAAGGTAACTTGTCATTGGAACCTTCTTCGTGCCTTTCTAATGAGTAGCAAGAAGGTACCTATGATTTATTAGTATGTCTGGTCACAAACACTACAGTGTAATTAATGTACTGCATTAATTTGGCTCATTTTATAGCAGAATCTGTGGCTGTTAGTGTTTCAGCGAACTGTGGAGGCCAAGCATGTGGCTGGCCCTTGGGGGTAGAAAGACAGAGGAATGGGGGGAAAGTAAAATGAAAACTGCTGCTAAACATAGGGGGTTATTTTTATCAGTGGTTGGTTTTTGTTTTTGTTTTTTTCTTTATTCTAATAGGATCCTTTGGCATTAAAAAAAGAAAAAGCCAAAAGGTGTTGACATAGGCTGCTCTTAGACTGTGAGCATTGAGACTCATAGTGAATGTCTTCCAGCTACTAACATTCATTAGGTGATGGAAGCATGAGCTGAGGTCAAAGAACAGCTTCTCTGTCTGAAGTAGAGAAATCTTGATCTTTTTTCTTAGGAAAAAAAACTAATCAAAGATTATTTAATTCCTTTGGGGAGGGTATTACCTAAGACTTGTTTTTGTGAAGGTGATCCCTGAATTTTAAATGTTTAAATTCCATTTAAGTAAGTTTAAATTCCATTTAAGTAGTATCATTCTCCTCCTACCATTTGGACTTGGATTAAAATAGTTCCAACACTTGTCCTACAGCTGCTTGTCAAGCGCTCCGGCTGCAGCAGTAAGGGAATCCTGCCGCATGACACACAAC
Organism: Laterallus jamaicensis coturniculus; assembly: GCA_022605575.1. Taxonomy (NCBI): domain Eukaryota; kingdom Metazoa; phylum Chordata; class Aves; order Gruiformes; family Rallidae; genus Laterallus; species Laterallus jamaicensis. Next base: position 5,231,964 of record JAKCOX010000036.1, on the reverse strand, counting down.
TGTTTCGGTTTTGCCTGCCAGCCTGTGACAAGGTCAAAGCACAGCACAAAGCTCTGAGTTACAGTTAAAAACAAGATAGAATGCGTTTCTCAATACAGTTGCCTGGATTTGAAACAAATGTAGAAAGGGGACTTGTTTGCATTGCCAGAACTGCGAGGAAATGGTATTGCATTGTCCCCTCGCTGGAGTGAAGTTGAGAGATGCCAAGCACCTTGTAGCCCAAGGTAATTGGATGGGTCTTGGGAATTCTCACTCAGACTTTTTTCATGCCTGAGGATTTAGACCAAAACTTCTTCTGCTATGGATATTATTTCCTCTTCAATAGATTTTTAGCTAATTATGAAGTGATGAAGGCATAATTTCTTGCAGTGGGCTTTTAAATTACACAGTTCCACAGCTGTTGTTGCTACTGACTGCCCTACCTATATCCACACCTTCATTGTTGTGGATATAATGCACATGTGGGGCTGTTTATTCTTTTTTTCTTTACTTTTACTTTTTTCTCTGGGCTTCTGAACACTCACCTTTGTTTTGGAAAGGGATTGCACCAGTACACGCAAATGAATTTTCACTGGCAACCCACTATGTGCATGTGAATGCAGCTGCATTGCTGGCTCAGAGCTGAGCCTCAGAAAAAAGGGCAAAGCCTGAGGCTGGCAGAAGCACTTGGATACCGAGACGTGGAGTTGGGTTTTTAATGGAATTTTTGAAAGGGGCTGAATTAGTTTATATCTGGGTTTTAAGAGGTTTAAAGGAAGCAAGGCAACTAGTCTGTTAGGAGATTAATTATTTATAGCAGCTTCAAATTGCATTTTGCCATGTGTGACTGAGTGTGGCTATGACTATTGTCCCCCTTATCAGAACATGGGCAACATGATGGAAGAGGCTAGCAAAGGATGTTCTTTTTTTAATACAACTTTGACATGAAAGCAGGATTCTGCAGTGGAACTGACAGTATTTAGCTTAAGTACAAAATAAATAGCAAAATGGCTTTGATCAGATCTAAGTATGGGGAATACAGAAACTACATCTTTTAATTAAAAAAAAAACCCAAACCACTTTAATCTTCATACCTTCTCATTCAGATAACAAAAAGGATCTCTTGGGAGGTGGGCACGTTCTGTATTATTTAGGTGCTAAATTATCTTGTGTGTGTTGGAACTACAAGTAGATATGAGCAAATAATGCAGTCAGTTTCTGTGCAGTGCTAAGCTTAAATTAAACAGTCCTTCTCACCAAAATGCTATACTTTCCTCTTCATACCTGTGCAGACCTCAGAGTTTTGTGAGTGACAGAGTAATTGAAGTAGGATTTCCTATTGAATTCAATACACTGGCTGGATTCATTAATGTCTGATATGCTACATGTGCAAGTGAAAGATTTTTATTATTTTATTCAGGTGAATTTTCTGCTGTCTTATTATAAGATTTCACAGTATCATCTTTTTTTTTTTTTTACTGTGGCACTAATGCTCATTTTCTTTCTTTTGTTTCCCCCCTCCCCTGAGAAGCCAGTCTTACTGGATTCAGGAACTTACCCTAAGGTTCCTGCAGGAACTTGGTATCATCAGAATATCTGTTTTGTTTGGTTGCTTATTAGAAAGTTATTGACAAGAGGATAAATGTGTGCACACACAGATAGCAAGTCTGTGTCAGATTTGTCGTCTCAGACACTGGGGTTAGAGAGCAAACATTTGATCAGGGTTTGCAGTTCTCTAATAGCTGTTCTTACCCCTTAGAGAGATACCTGGCTGTCTGACAGCACAGGCAAGTCCCAACTGCACGTTCAGCTCTGATCTGTGCAGGTGCACATTGGAGTCATGGGAAGCATATTCGCTCGGCTGTGTCAAGGGATAAATCAGTGAAGTTGTTGATTCCGACCTGCTGGAAAAACCATACAGCTCTGGTCCTGTAAGCTCAGTTGTAGGCATGTGAGAAGGCTGCTTGCTTCCATGGGGATACTCATGAGGGACGTTTGTGTCCCTCCCTCTCTGTCCTTGGAAGGCTCAAGGGGGAGTGGTTTGGCATTGAAAATAGACCTGTTTATGAATCAGATACTTTGTTATCTAAAGCTGTTGTTTTTTATGTAAATATGGCTGCTATGCTGAGGATGAATATACACATTACTGAAGCCAGTTATAAAAATAAACAATTCTGTAGCTATCAAACTGTAAACTGTATCCTTAATCCTGCAAAGGAACTGCAGGTAATTCTTTCCTTGCTTTCTCTGTGTTCCTGCTTTCTCACACATCTATTTAGAGAATGATTTTGCTCCTAATGTCCAGTTGAGGCACTGTAGAATAAAACAGAGCAGTGGAATTCAAGAGCAATTTACAGCCTGTATAAACCCACTAAACCTGTAACTGCAATCAATTGGTGCATCAGTCAACTCCAGATCTAATCTTGCAGCTTTTAACAGAAGCTCATGGTAAAACTCACTCTGTGAACTGAGCGAAATTGGAGCAATGTATTCATCTGTTCCTTTAATACAGACACCTCAATGTAAGGCTTCTGTTCCTTGTAGGTAAATCAAGGGTTCACTTGTAAAGCATGTAAAATTCACCTGCAAGTAAAGTTAGTGAGAATATTGTTATTAACATTGTCTTGGTTTCAGCTTGGATAGAGTTAATTTTCTTTCTGGTAGCTGGTACAGTGCTGAGTTTTGGATTTGGTATGAGAATAAAGTTGAGAAGACACTGATGGTTTGAGTTGTTGCCAGGTAGTTGTAGTGCCTACCATAAGGACTTCTCAGCTTCTCCTGCCCTGACAGGTGCACAGGGAGCTGGGAGAGCACCGGCAGGTCCCAGGGATATTCCCTACTGTGTAAACATCATGCTTTGCATCTAAATTTTGGGGGAAGTTGTCCAGGGCACCATCGCTGCTCAGGGACAGTCTGGACATTGGCTGGTGGGTGGTGAGCAGTTTCACTGCACATCACTCATTTTGTATATTCTCTTTTTTATTTTTCCTTTGCTGTCATATTCAACTATCACCCTCTTTCCCAGTTTCCTCTCCATCCCACCACAGGGAAGGTGGGGAGTAAGTGAGTGGCTGTATGGTGCTTAGTTGCTTTCTGGGGCTAAACTTACATACAACACACATCTAAAGGAAGAATGCTGAGAACATCTGAAATTCCCTCCTCTTTTATAGACTTCAGATTGCTCCCTTTTTTTTTCCTCTTTTAAAGAGATTGTATATCAAAAGAACCTCAGAAGATTAAAAAAAAGCCTGTCTGTACTCTGTACTTACTTTAGTGTTAAATTTTCAGTGATTTCTTTTGGAATCTACTGTTTATCAGTAGAATCACTTTGAGACTGATAAATGAAGATGGAGATGGCACGCTTTACTCCTTGAGCATCTGTTGTTATAGCTATGTCTGCTTGCATCACATCTAATCCAGTTTCTCTTGGCTGCCCAGAAAGGATTAGGATGATTATACAACACTCTTTTTACTGGAGATACAAAATCAATATTCAAAATGTATTGGTCCTGGGTATTGCAAAATCCAATGGAACTTGGAGTGCACACATGTACAGTTACCTTTCCTAGAACATTGTGGTCACTAGAATTAGTTACAATGGTTAAATGATGTAGTCTGATTTAGTCTCACAATTAGTTATTTTTTCTTTAATGAAGCAAAACCTTTGTGATGAACTAGTTAATTGTATAACATACCATTTATATGCTATTTATGCTACACTTTCATTCATATTCTAATAAGGACTTCTGCTGGAACAGATTTCATCTATGTCTTTTTTTCCTATATTGTGGAAGCATGAATTATTTGAATGTGAAAATATTATTATTACGTGGTAGGAGTACCCCACTTTAGCTGTTTGAATAGGAGATAATGGTGGCAGATACTCATGATGTTTTAGCAAATATCAATACTTTCAGCCCAACTCTAAAGTGTGTTTCTGTTTCAAAAACTGACTCCAAAATATCTTTGTGTTGTTGTTTTTTTGTTTAACAGATCAGGTGTGTTTTCGTGTGCGTATGTTCTTTATGTCAAGAGGCTTTTTGTGTTTTCTTCGATATTGTTTTTTTCATTAGCTTTAGATTATAAATGTATGTCTAGATATAATACTGTAAGATTGAAAAATGGATAGATATTGGGGTTGGAAATGTTATTAAATACTCATTTCAGTGTTCCTTAGTTTGGTGCCTATTTTCATATTGGAATTGATGGGATAAAGGTTTTATCAGGGGAAAAAAGTTTTAAATTGAGTGGGTTCATAACTATCTTTTGCTACAGTGGTTCTGTAGAGGTCAAATTATAGCACTAACATACATTTCACTGATACACATGCTGTTTCTTAAAAGTCTTATTGCTGATGTCAATTAGCTGTGGTTGCTTGAATACTTTCCTAGCCAGACCACTCACTCACCAGAAAACCACCCAATCTTTTGTTTCCAAGTATAGGGCATGTTTGTTTCCAGTAGGGAGTAGGAATACAGTGTAAAAACCTGGCAAATCACGTTTGAGTATGGTGGGTTTAAATTGGCACATGTGCTGAGCTGTGCAGGAGGAGGGAAAGCCGCTGCTGCTGTAGAAGGACATCAGAAAAGCTTGGCTTGCAGCTAGTGAAACAAAGATGGAGAAAATATGTGTTGAATTCTCTGAACTGTTCAGTGCAGCAAATACTGAGGAAGAAAAATTGCCTAAGCAAAACGACCAATTTGGGAGATAAATGGACAGAAATTGAGCATTAATACATTTTAGGCTAGAAATTGGAAGTAGTTTTCTAATGAGGAAAGGAATATGGTGGTGAAACAAGAATAATAATTGTGGAAAAGTGGATTAAGTTTGCACATATGAAGTCACAAATAAAGCTTTCAAGGAGACCTGTTCCATTGCTTATCCAATGTTTAATTGCTTTTTCTCAAAGCAACAAATTTACAGCCTGGGTTTATCTGAGTATTGATGTGGCTTCCTGCAAAGGAGGTTCGTCTTTCATGAGATAAATTACACAGACTGAAAATAGTCTCCTCTTAAATGTAGTATTCCAGTAATTAAAAAATGATTGTGTACTTTGTCATGTGGGAAAAGGCAGAAGCATGGACTGTGGTGAAGGCTTATTCATTGCTGCAGGACTGTTTCCTAAATAACGTTATCAGTGAAATAGATTTTAAATTAAAAATGTTGGGAATTTGTAAAGGCAAAGTAGAATTTCTTAGTCAAAGCATGAGCAAGTTCTGTCAGTTTGACAGTGGCAGATGCATGCACTGGTGTTGCTGTTCATGGTGAGTGTGTGGAGCATTGTGGCTAACTCTGGAGCCCTGTGTTGCAGTGCTGTTGACATCATGTATTGCTGCATGGTTAAGTATTCCTCATCACTTTGTCACAAGTCCTTTGATTTAACCAAAAGCATTAAAAAAAGCCCAGAGTAAACCCAAGTCCTTCCCTAAGTCTACAACAGCCTTTACTTCTGCTTTCCCTTCTAAAGACTTGGTTTTGATGCATCATCCTACCAGTCAACCATTTACTTTACACTGGAAGCAGATGAGATGACTTTAAGCCCTGTGCTAGCTGAAAATGTGACTATTTCACATTAAACTGATTCCTGTTTGTGTTTCATTCTCATGTTACCTTACTCTCCTTCCTTTCAGCTGCTTCTTTAATTTTCTTCCTACTAACTCTGGACCAGTGGTCTTGGTGCATTTATTCCCCTTCCCTGCCTCCCCGCCCTCCCCTCCCTTGGTGTTATGCTTGTCCTCCTGGCTATGCGGTTTAGTATTTCTAATCTTCATCTCTGTTCCTTTTGATGTCTGTCTACTCTGTTCTTTATTTTATCTTTTGTAAGCTTCCTGATAGCTTGTCTTTTGCTCCTGATCTCTCCTGATAGAATTGCTTTTGTAGGATTTCCTTTTTTGGCTGGTTCACGGTATCTTAACCAACTTGAGTATTTTTTCCCAAGTGAATAGTTTTATCCAGTGAAAACTGCAGTTTTAGTCAACCTGAAACCTTTGTGGCTGTTGTACAATTGGATGAATATTTTTTTGACCTTTAATTTTAAGAGAAGTTCCACAATAACATTTGTTGAACTATATCCAAAATATTTCTGAGTCTGGATCTATCAGGAATGTAGCAGCATTTGTTTGGAGGTACATTTGTTTGGAGGAGGTACCTGACAATTTTCTGAAGCCCGTTGCAGTCACAAAATTCACTAAGTAAGTTTTCATGTCTAGGAAGATAAACAATGAACAAAGAGAATTTTAAATTTTTTTTTCTATTCTTTTCTGCTGAAGCTGTTCTGTGTTAATAATTATCATCTTATACCCCAGGACATGATCTGAGAATGATCTTGCAGTCAGGACGATCTCAGTTCCAGACATTATTCCAGTGATTATTTAGGTAGATGCTAAAAAGCAAAGCTGTAAGTGGGGGACAAGCCTGAACAAGAATAGCTTATCTTTTAAAGTCTGGGAGAATGCCTTGGAGGTACACAGAGGGGATCTGAAGTCTCTCTCTGGAGGAATCATCCAAACTGTATAAAAGTAGAAGGAACAGAAGGAACTCTTTTATGAAATTTTAGATACAGCTTTTAGGTGTGCAGATACATATTTTGGGGTTTTTTTTTGTTTCTAGCCCTAAACATCAACCAAAAAAAATTGAAAATGTAATGAAATAATTTTGCTTTAAACTTATCAAAATGGATTGTTTCAACTGCAAAGCATTATATCAAATCTTACTTTTAGTTTTGCCTGAAACACATTTTCAGGACTTTTGCCAATAAATTTAAACCACTAATGTGTTGAGCCATATTCTAAATCAAAATGCCTAGTCACCTTCTTTGTCAAATTCCTTAAGCACTGTGTCAATAGCAGCTCTGCCTTCCTTAGAGCTTTAGTCATGTTTATATCAAACTTGGGCATCTGGAACGAAGATTAATCTCCTTTAGCAGGAGCAGTTGGCTAGCAATTTGCTTTTAAATCTCTACCCAAGTCTAATACCTTGGCTGAGAGATCCTGGTGTGTATCCAGTAAGTCTAACAAGATACTTTGTTCAGTGGTTAATTTCTTATTTTTTGGTGAGAACAACTTTATAAAGCTTGCCATTGTTATTAGACTATGCTGAAATGCTCTTTTGTCTCCTATTGTGAATACACAAAACCATTTCCTATAAAATTAATGGTTTTAATTTTTTTTTTTCACATTGGAAAAAGAAAAACAGAACTTGGAGGGAAATGGATTTTTTAAAGCTATGTTGTTGATGGCATAAACCATAAACTATCAAGCTATGTTCATGGGTCAGTGAGCACTTCATGACTGGAGAGGTATGTAAGTCCGCTGAGAGAGCACATCATGCCCTATTCTTATTTTAGCATTTTATCCTTCTGTCATTCAGTTGTTTGAGAGGTGTGAGATTTCTATTTCCCATGCCATCCCTTTTTATTATTTTTAACACCATCTTATCTATCTGAACATCCTCCCTCCCACCCTCACCCCCCCACCTTTGTCCTTGTTCTTTTTTTATCTGCAAAAATAAGTGACTGTGTAGAAGGAAAAATACCAAAAATATGCTGCTGATATGTTCATACAGACAGTAGTTTAGGTAGTGAACTGCTCTCACTGTCCTCTGCTCCTCTTTCCAAATTCAGGCATCTTTTTAAATTGTATATTTCTAAATAAGAAACTGGAAGACTGTCTTGTGCTTCAAGCTGAGAGACTGTAAATCAGCAGAAATTATATTCCTAATTTAGCCAGAGATTTTGTACTGAAACACCTTTGTCCCAAAATCTTGAAAAAATTCTTAGGGGTCTTGGTTTATTGTTGTGTACTTCAGTAGTGGTGCATTGTACAAGTAACTCTATCCCTTTTACCTGGCACATGGGATTGTATGAACCTCCCTCTTCCTCAGCAAACCTCAGGGAATTTCTCCCTGACAGTGCTGTGGCAGGGAGATCACTGGTTATGCAGTCAGGTAAATTGAAATAAGTGCCTGTAATCTGGTATATTTAATTGGGTGACCAGCATGTTAACTGGCAGTGTTCAAGGCCAGGTTGGATGGGGCTTTGGGCACCCTGGTCTAGTAGCAGGTGTCCCTGCCCATGGCAGTGGGGTTATAAATAGATGAACTTTAGGGTCCCTTCATGTGATTCTGTGATTCTAATGTCAGATAATATTTGGATTTGTTTGTCTCTTGGCACTGTTCTACAGTATGCTCTAGATGTTTCTTTTTTCTGGCCAAGAAGCAACACTAATTGAGGTGTTTTTCAGTTGTACTGCTTGAGCTACTACAGAAAATGGGTTTTTCCTTTTCTGTTGTGCCTTAAAATATTCCTGAACCACATGGGATTGTTAGCTCAACAGTCAAAGTTCCCAGTGTTCTCAAGTAAAATGTAAAATAGCTGGCATTGTTAGTATAATGATGGACTTTTTATTTAGACATACATCAATCACAAGAGCAAGGTGTGAGCCACTTCTAATGCTTAGTCTTAGATGAGGGAAGTGCTAAACACTCACCAGTTTCTGTGTTAATTTAAAAAGGCTGACGCTCTTATCAGTCCTTTTAGTGACGAAACAAAGCAGGGAAGGCAGACTTTGTGGTGGGAGGGTGACACTGAGTCTGAGTCAGATGTGGCCGTTTCAATACCATTAAAAACTTGCAGACTGGATTTTAAAATGAGGGTGAGCTTCTTATATCCTGTAACATCTTAATTAATTTGCTCAACTGTTAGTTTAGTTATACTGAGTCTGCTTTACACAAGAAGAGCAACGAGAGAAGGGAAAAAAATTTAGAAGTCCTTGTGAAGTGAAGTACAGCTAATTGATGACAGTTGTACATTAGTGAATATTCATAAACTGATCATTCATCATCATCCACTTGCACAATTATTTGATAGCTAGGTGGATAAATGCATGGAGTGATAGAGAATTTTTAGCTTTATTGTTTATTTTTAATTCTGGATAGTTAGACCTCTAAGTAAAACAGATCTGAAATATTTTATAGGTTCTTTTAAAAAATATTCTGAATAGCAGTATCATCTTCTAATTGATGCCTCTGGTAACATCTGATTCTGCATCAACTAAGCTGACTTAAAAATTGCTCAAACAGCTGCTTTGTCACCATGTAACTGACAGAGTTTCTGCTGAAACATCTGTTGCCATGTTGCTAAGTTCCCCTTTTTAATTATTTACATTCAGTCATTGTTCACAGGCAGAGGTTGTCAAATTACAGAAGTAGTAAGTATACTATCTAATTAGAAAGATAATACATTTTTATATTTTCATTTGATTATGGATGTCTCTATCCTGTACACTCATTCTTCTTTCTTCGTGAAAGTTCCACATCCACCCTCAGCTCATTCTGATCTTTCCATTTTTCCCTCTCCTCAGTGGGGGTCCCATTTCAGCAGCTAGAATTGCACTCAGCTCTCCATTCCTTAACAGGGTTTTGGATCAAAGCTCCAGACAAGACCTGATTATTTTTTCTTAGAAGTGACCACTGAATCGACACACTGAATTTGAGCACTCCATTTGAAATACCCCAGGCAGGTATAGTTCAATGCTTGAAATGATGCATTTGTCTTTTCTGTATCCCAAAAATTCGTGTATACAGATGATAGTACCACATCTGTGTTCAGTTCTCGTTCTGGAGAATGTTTTGTGAGCTAGTTAGGTTTAGATATAATTTCTAGGCAAGATCCAACTGATAGAAAATCAAAATCTTAAATCAAAGATGTCTGCTGGTTTTTTTGTTGTTTTTCTCAAATCCCTGCACTTTTGATAAATGCAACTTTGATTTTGTGTACTGTAGATTTTAATGCAACAAAAGTGCTTGGAGCACTGTGAAATTTTCTGTGGCGTTAATGGTCACCATGTTTTACTTCAAAATTTGACAATTTGATGAAAATTACATATTTAACTGTGACATTGGATTTGTCACAAAGATTGGACTTTAGGTAATGTAGAAGTGAACCCTTTTAAAAAGCTACCAGTTTTTTAGGAAAGAGGAAAACAAAGGCATATTTAAGGTTTTTATAGTAGGCAGGGGAGATCAGAGGGTGATGCTTCAGACCAATCACCCAAAGCACAAAGTTTTGTAGTGATGGAGGACTAGAGAGGTATCTGTTTGGAAGGGATAGTTGGAAAGGGGCAGAGTTTTTCAAGTTGCTGGCAAGAGTTTTCTCGTACAGAAATCAGAGGAAGTCTCCAGACCTTTCTGTGATTTTCTAGCTACTAATTTTAGGCATACTCTCACATTCTCAAGTGGGCAATTAAAAATCTATTCATAGAAAAGACAGGTAGAAGAACCTTAAAGTAAACACAAAAAAGCCCAACAATGGACTTTTAAAAATATATATACATTTAATCCTCTGAGAAACAGATGCACAGGTAAATGGAGTCCAGAATCACTGACGCTTCCCTAAAGCATATTAAGGGTTCAAACTCAACCTTGCACTCCAGAAGAAAGCAAAAGTAGTACACAGCAAGGGAAATAGGCCAAATTACAAACTATGTGCACAAAGTAAGAATGCAGATGCAAACCCTGAAACCCTGAGGCACAAGTGGACACCCAATGACTGGGGTAATGAGTGTTACAGAGGTTCATTGCAAAATTACAGGGGTATGTTGAGTTTGACAGAGGCCCTTGCTATGACTACTGCTACTTTATATTTTAATTTACAAATCGATCTTGGAAAAGAGGGTCTGTTTATTAAATTCACAGATTAGGCCTCCCAGAAATAGTATGCTGGAAGGGAGGATTAGAATTTGAGATGATATTGAGAATTTAAGGAAATGTCCTAAAAATATGCTGAAATTCTTTAAGATCTGGACAGAGTTTCCTGCCAAAGAAGGATTAATAAGTTGTGTGGATGCAGGATAGCTAAGTAGCAGCTCTTCCAAAGGGAATGCAGGAAATAGTGAATCACAGTGTGAACCGTGATTAAGGTACTGCAGGAAGGAAAAAGCAATACAGTATTGGGAAGTGATAAAACAGCTACTGTTCAGATATGTGCATTTGTAAGCCCACTGCTTTTGTGCAGAAAGCAGAAATGTCAGGCTTGTTCAGCCTGGAGAAGGTTCCGGGGAGACATAATTGCAGCCTACTAATACTTAAAGGGGTTCGACAGGAAAGTGGGAGAGGGATTGTTCAGCAGGGAGTGAAGTGATAGGACAAGGGGCTGAAGGAGGGAGGGTTTAGATTAGGTGTTTGGAAGAAATTCTTTACTGTGAGGGTGGTGAGGCACTTAAACAGATTGCCCAGAGAGGTTGTGGAAACCCTATCCCTGGAAGTGTTTAAGGCCAGGTTGGATAGGTCTTTGGGCAACCTGGTCTAGTGAGGGTGTACCTGCCCTTGGCAGGGGAATTGGAACTTGATGATCTTTGAGGACCCTTCCAACCCAAAGAATTCTATGATTATGTGCTGGCTGTATATGTATGTTGTGCCTATATCTGTTCAGAGTATGTTCCCCAACTTCCTGCTGGCTAGGTCTGGGGATATGGAGCTGCAGTGGATTTGAGCTACCAGATTTGGTAGTTCATGACAAGTATGTTTGGAGAAAGCTCAGAGACAGACAATCAGGATTATAAGAATTGTGAAAAACTGAATGTACAAGTCCTAGCAGCAAAGGAGGTTAAGTTTAAATATGAGGACAAACTACCTGATAGATAGGAAGGTCAGTGCTGGAGTAGTTAGCACAGGTAAGCTGTAGAACTTCAATCCATAGAGGTTTTTAAAGAGGGGGTTCTACAGCCTACAGTGACAAATGCTGCTGTTGAGTCTGTGTTTAATTGGGGAATAGTTATGGCTTCCTATGCACTTGCATGCCTTGATCTTATATTTCACTTACATTTCTCACTTTATTTTGGTTTGACATTGAGGTCTCGGATTTTACTATACCAGATGTGTATCTGCTCATGGGAAGTTGAGGAATTTGTTCTGTTGAACCTCAGCCTCAGAGTAAAGCTTTCAGAAGAAGTTTTTGGGGTCACAGTTGGTTCTGGCTGAGGCTTGGGTCTAAGAGGTTTTTGTTTGGAAAACAAATTTAAAAACCAACAAAACGGACTAGTTCTCTATGTTGACATAACTTTCAAAAATCATAACTGGTTTTGTCTTTTTCCCCCTATATCTTTCCTGGGATGAACATATATTGCTTTGCAAGGTGCCCTTATTCTGTGTGACTTGGCTTCAAGGAGCAGACAGATGCTTCTTGCTCTTTGATGACAGATACTTAGCAGGCTGAGGGCTATGGAGGAAGTATTCTTCCGGCGTCATCGGTATTTATCTGTCTCATCTGAGTAGCTGGGCTAGTGGTTCATGGTGCACTGCTATACTAAGCAGTAATTATTTATTGATTTATTTCACTGCAGAAACCCTTCCACCTTCATTCTGTGAGATGAAAAAGGAATCTTTAAAGCAGAATGTCAGAGAAAAATACCTGAATGATAACTGTAGGATAACACACAGCTAATGGGCCTTACTTCTAGCAGTGGCTAAAGGCTGAGGCAACAGGCTACTCAGAAGCAAGTTCACTCAGCTGACCTCTTTCAGGAGGGAGAGAGGATAGGTAGCTCTGGCTCACATGAGAGAGAAGCAGCTCTGTAGCCTTTGCAGGATGAGGGCCAGAAAGCAAAGTGAGGGATAGTGAAGAGAGGAGTGAACAGAGTTGATGTTTGATGATGGTAGTTCTGCTGGGAGAAATGCATCCCCAACACCTACAACTAGTCAAGGCTGCAGAAGGGTGGCAAGCACAGGGTGGGAAGTTAGGAATTGCTTAGCCCAGTTCCAGTTGCTGTAGTACTTCATCAGAATGCTGCTAGCACAGCTAACAGTCGTTTCTCTTAACTTGTTTTGCTACTGCTGGCACTATGGAAAGGATTTGGTAGTGACTGCCCTTGGGCTGCACCTGTGCACCTCATGGAGTTTTCTTCTTTCATGTCTGCTAGACATGATGCGATGGTGTGCTCCCCTCCAACTGACCTGATCAGCAATAATCACCTGTGGCAGTCATGATGGATGTGTCTTGTCATGATGGATGCATCCAGCTCAAAGTGGATTCGGGTGAGACAGATAACAGCACAATAGCCAAGGACTGATTTATGGCAATGTGCCCACCTAAACGCAGTGCTGATCAGTGTCTGACTCAAGCCAAATCTGGAAGAAACTAACATCTGGAGTGTGTATGTAAATATGACTAGGAGTCAATCACCTTACTCCATAAATAGTGAGCAGCCCTTGAGCCCTTTGAACTCTCCTGCACAGCAGCGTGCTGCATGCCAAGATCTCCTGTTGAGCCGGGATGCCTGCCAAGGTTACTCCTCAAGGTTGAGAGATTCCTTGCCACAACAGAGCCTTGATAAGTGACTAATCATATGCTAAACTTTGAAATCTTAGATAAGAGAGATATATGCAGTCAGTCCTCTATATAATCCTTCAGGTATAAACAGTTGACCAAGTCTGGGAATAGGATTGGATCCACCTGCACTTACTTTTCTCTGAGAAGTTCAGAAAACAAGGGACTCCTTTTTGAACCTCATGACTAAATGGGATAGTCTTCCTGACGGTCTTATCTCACCCTGTTGTCTATGCAGTAATTAATCAAGTGTACCTTGCCATTCAATCTTGTTGAATCACTGTCACATTTACCATTGAGTGTTATTAATTTACTAGCTTATATGAATAAGGAATATGTCCCTTCTCTCCTGAGTGAAATGCATTACTGCATCCGTGACATAGAGCAGTCATCCCTCCCACTTTCCTTCTGTGAAGGCTCTTGTCCTGCTCTTCAGCTAGGATACGGTTAATTTTCACAAGCAGTTAGGAAGAGACAGAGCCAGGATAGCTGACCCAAACTAGCCAAAGGAATATTCAATATGACAACATAATACTCTGGATACAGGTGGTGAACTGGCCAGGGGGGAGGAGCAGCTGCTGGGGGATGGGATGGGCATCAGGCTCTGGGTGGTAAGCAAATTTCACTGCGTATCACCTGCTTTGTGTCTCTTAATAGCACTGTTGTTTTTTCCTCTCCCTTTGTTGTTCTAGTAAACTGTTATCCCAACCCATGAGTTTTACCTGTTTCTTCTGATGCTGCTCCCCATCCCACCAGGGAGCACAGGTGAGCAAATTGCTGTGTGGTGCTCCACTGGCAGCTGGGGCTGAACCATGGCAGGCCTGCATATAATGCTTGCTGGAGATGGAGCCATTTCTGATTCAGTAATGGGGACAGTGCCTAGAATCAGATGTAGATGCAAATGAACATCCTCTGCTGCAGTCCAGAAGTCAGAGGCTGGTTATAATCGCAAGAAGGAAGAGGTGGCTGGCTTGAGAGCGTGCTGGGCCCCTCTAAAAACAGTGAGGGGAGCTGTATGAGACACAAAGCTTAGACAGGGAGAGAGATGAGAGCCTCTTAAACTGTTACAGGCTGCTAAAGAGGAGAAATTAATGTCACGTATGTTCTATGATTTCAATACATTTCTAACCCCTATTGAACATATCTTGTGTGAAAAAACATGACATATATAACCTCAGATTGTGATATTGTCTGCAAAGTAGAACGGAGACTCTCTATGTCCCTGTTTTCTTGGGAAATGTTTCCTTTCTACCATAATGGAAATAATGGACTCGGACAGCTTGTTGTTTAACTGTCCTTGGTGAATCCAGTCTCTGTGTTGCTTTCAGAATAGCAGCATGGCCTTCCTGGAATAGCTGGAATGTGGAGCAGGAAGCATGGCAGACTGGGTTTACATCCTAGTCTAAAACAACTGCAAGTGAAATGCTGCATCTTTTGTGAAGACATTCTGCATACGTGTCTTAAAAGAAACATGGATACTAGACTATCAAAATGCTGTTACAGCAGAGTGGCTTTTCAATTGTGGCTGTCACACCACTTCCTCTTAGCAGGTTGAGTGACACGCTGTGAACACAAGGAGGATTCAAAGGTGGTCAGGGAAGTCGATAGGGAAATCGTTTAGGTAACCCTGCTTTGTGGTTGGCTAGGGAGAAAGCTGACACACAGTGAGCCTCTTCCAACAGCCTTACTGCACTGAGAAAAGCAGTGCTAATGAAAGTCCTGGTGTTAGTCTCACTGAGTGCTTTTTCTGGAGAGTTTCCCATGAGAGTCCTCAGTGGAAGGACTGCTGCTTGATGTCAGTGAACTCCCTAAGTACCTGTGCTTCATTTAGCAAGGGACCAAGAGGCAGGAGTACTTCTGCAGAGGAAGAGGCTTCGGTGTTAGTCTTTGCTTGTGATCCAGATATTACCATTATCAGGTGTTGATAATATTGCAGGTGCTACAGCAGTAGAGAGCAAAAGATCTTTTCAGCACTGAATGCAGGTGCTTGTCCTGTCTGTGGGGGGAGACATATTGCTGCTGCAGTATAGGAGATGGGGAAGAAACAGTACAAGACAGTGTGGTGTTGGAGCGGTGATTTATTTGGTCAGTCTTTGCTTGTGGATGGGCACTGGAAGGGATTCCTCTCCCAGCATTGAATCAGGAGAGTTTCTCACATGTTTCTTGCCCACCAACCACTGCATATTTTGACCATCTCAAATCACTGGCCTGAAGCAATGCTTACTGCCAGGCAGTATGAAAAGCATTAAATTGCAACAGATGAGAATTAACTTCCCTGAAATGCACCCTGAGGTTTGCCATAGGCTGCCAGAAACATTTCAAAGGAAGAAGCTGTCTTTAGGGCAAATAATGACTTGAGAATGAAGTGCCTTTAGGTCATCTTTGTCAGCTCAAGGAAGGAATGGGAGTTAGGAACAATCCTTTTCTGGACAGAAAACAACAGAAAGAGGAGATTTTAGGCATGAACAAGTGTTGTGTTGGTAAATGTAACTAATTCAAGATGAAGCAAAAACTCCAGATTGCTAATAACTTACTATGTCAATGTAGTAGGTTTCGGTTTGGGGTTTGTGTTGTTTGTTTATTTTGGGGGGGGGGGAAAGGTGGTGTTTGTTTTCTTTTTGTTTTGTTTGAGTCAAATTAGCAAGTGGATTTTATTATTTATCATCTTCTATGGTCAGCAGATTGATATCCGAAAGCTGAATTAGCTTTGGATCTGGATGGTAGTTGGAGCCTATTGCTTCAGGCTCCTTCACTGATTCTGAAAGCATGCATTAGTACTTATCTGAGCTGTGATGCCCTGTCTGTGGAGCAACCTGGGTTGAGTCCTCTTCTTACTCTTCAGCAGAGATTTATACCTCTGGGTCCTCGGTTGTGACACTCTTAGTCATGCTAACCTTCAGTGCACCAGGATCCCTCTGGATGGAGAGTGGGAAAGTTGGCCTTGCGAGCAAGCGTAGCACTGGAATACAAAGCTCTAAGGAATACAAGACTAAAAGCCCAAAGCTGTTTCCTTGGGGCCTTGATAGATGAGTTTCAAAAGTACTGATCTTGGATTCTGTCCTCATGTATGCCACATCTACCTCTTTAGCATTGCCAGGCCAAATACAACAATTTGAACTGTTTAAAATTACTGATTCTATCCAAAACATCACTGTATTTTCTTTGTGGAGACAGATACTGACTTATCTCTTTTTTCTCTTTTTGCTGTAGGTTGTTTTTCAAATCAGAAAGCAAACTAGACTTTGACTTCTTTTGTGAAAGATGCATTGCTATTGTTCATCTACAACTATAAATAGTGTTTTAATAGCTTGCATAGTTTACCTTTAGGATCCCTTCTTTCTTTCATCTCTTGTCTACTCACATTGTTAATGCTAAGGGTTGAAAAAATTTGGTTGTTTTCTTCTCTGAAATATCCACTTTCTTGAAAATATTTAGCTTCAAGAGATATCTTACTAGCACCCCAAGGCCTTCAACATAATAAAGAGAAAAATAGAAAATAAAAACATCATAAAGCCTATCAATTAGTTGTCCTTAATGACTCACTTAAACACCAGCTATGCTAGTTTTTTCCTAATTATTATGTTAGCCATCTTTGGCCAAAGGAAGCAACTGTTAATTCAGTAAAACATCTTTCCATGCTGACTTGGAAGAACATTTCAGTTCTTGTAAGGACTTAAAATGCTTGGAATACTTTATTTTCATTTTCCCTCTGCTTTTCACAAAGCAGGTTTCAAAGCATAGAGAGTCTACCAATTACTTAGTGTTAACAGAAATGCTACGTTACTCATTTACTGCACCCTAATCGGGAATAAATTATCACTCTTACATGGACATGTTAGGATTGTATTCACCACTTTGGGAATGTGTGACCAGAAAGGTACTTTGGATCAGAGCTCACCCATAGCATCAGTACTTTAGAAAGTTTTATAATAAATATCTCTGTGGATGCACTGGTGTTGTCTTCTCTGCCTGTTTTATTACAGCATTGTACTGGTGGGCTGAAATCATAATGGCTAATGGATTGATAAATTTAGGTCTTAACACTTCATTATTTTCAGCCATTTCCATGAGTAGCCAATTTGAAGTAGGCATTCTTCTAAGTCTTATACAATATTCCAGTTCTCCTCCTTGCTTATAGTGAAGCCCACTTTCCAGTCTGACAACAGTAATGAAAGTGCAGGTCAAAATTTTCCCCAACAATGATTATTTTAGTCCTCTACTAATGGCTTTTGTTGGTTCATTTTAATCTCCTTAACATGGTCTAATTCAGTTTGACTTCTGGATGTTTTCATATCATTCTTGCCTTTTCTGACATCTTAGTCAGATCTTTCTCATTTTGTTTTCCATCTCCATTCTGTTACATATTAAGTTATTAAGCTGGATTTAAACTTTAGGGGAAGTTTTCTTCCTTTTCCTTAAATTTCATGTTTGAGAACTTCAGCTTTCCAATGAAGACCTTGAACCTTTTAACTATCACTTTCAGTCTTAGGGCTAAATAACATGATGCTTTGTATGAAGATAAACAGGTATTCTGAATAATTAAACAGGTTGCAGTTGTCTGGTGACCTTCACAGGGTACTGGTACGTTATCCTTACCCTGATCGATCAAAGGACTAAAGCAAACAACATGTGAGTAGTCTATTTGGAACTTTGTGAGGTTACTAAAGCAGTTGCTCATCCTTTTTCCAACATCAGAAACACTGGGTTTTTTTCTTCCAATGGGGTGTGGCCTTTGTGTCCTGATTAAATGCTGTTTTTCCTATGATCAGATTTCATGATGCTAGAAAGGCACCATTACAGCTGCCTAATTTCTTACAAGACAGTATGTAGATTTTTGCTATGGGGTGCGACTGGCATCTTTAGTAAAGTCCTCACTGAAGAGCTCTCCTGCTACTGCAATGCCTTTGGAAAGGGAAAGTCACCAGACTTCTCCATGAACAGCATGACAATCCAAGGCAAAATTCAATGCCTCTGTTAGATTTTACTGTCATTTGAGTGAAATAACCTTTTAAACAAAATACTTAAAACAACGAAGTGAACTCTTGCTGTCCAGGATGCTCAAGAGTGTAATGTATAGGCTCAGGGAGGACACAGGTATTGCTCAGAAGTACCTACAAACTAGCTTTTCTTTAACCAAAACTGTAAATACTTTCATGTATTCAAATGGCATACGAAGTGGTGTAGCTACCTCACTGCAGGATGCAGGTTTCTATCAGCTGAAGATCTCATGCTGAATAACCTCACAGTAGCTTTACTGTAACTCACATTCAAGGCTTGACAGTTCAGTCCTTGGTGTAAAGCCTCAGAGGTCACTGTCTTGTGAGAGAAGGCAGCCAACAAATACAGTGGCCTCCTTGAAAAGTGTGTGTGTGCTTTTGCTCTGCTACCAAAGGAAATGCATCTCCCCGGGGACTAGCACTGGTTTTGGCAGCCTCAGGAGTAAGGGGAAGGTCTGATTTATGCTTTGTTCCCTTAAGAAGGCTTCTCTGGGGAAGAGTCACATCAAGGTGGCGGAGCAGTATACAGAAACCTGTCTCACCGTGACTGTAGTTATACTGAGGGGAGAACAGATGAGTTCAGAATCACAGAATCGTAGGGGTTGGAAGGCACCTCGAGAGATCATCGGGTCCAGCCCCTCTGCCAGAGCAGCTCCCTAGCTCATGCTGCACAGATAGGCATCCAGATGGGTCTTGAATATCTCCAGAGAAGGAGACTCCACCACCTCCCTGGGCAGCCTGTGCCAGGGCTCTGTCACCCTCACTGGGAAAAAGTTCCTCCGCATGTTGGTGCGGAACTTCCTGTGCTCCAACTTGCAGCCATTGCCCCTTGTCCTGTCTCCACAGACCACTGAAAAGGGGCAGGCCAATTCCCCCTGCACCCCATACTTAAGATATTTATAAACATTGATTAGGTCCCCTCTCAGTCTTCTTTTCTCCAGGCTGAACAGCCCCAGCTCTCTCAGCCTTTCCTCATAGGATAGATGTTCCAGGCCCTTAATCATCTTCGTAGCCCTTCTCAGGACTATCTCCAGGAGATCCCTGTCTTTTTTATACCAGGGAGCCCAGAACTGGACACAATACTCCAGGTGGGGCCTGACCAGGGCAGAGTAGAGGGGGAGGATCACCTCCTTAGACCTACTGGCCACACTCCTCCTGATGCACCCCAGGATCCCATTGGCTCTCTTAGCCTGTAGCATGCAGGTTAGTTCTTCTTTGTGCTAAGGGGCAGACCTCCATCCTTAGGTAGCACTCCTTTTGAACTCCCTTGCAGTGCTGTTTTGCTGAGCAGTGGTGTGCTTGGCTATGTGCATATTGAAAATACAGCATGTTATGTGGACTAAAAAAAACATAAATAAAATTTTCAGTGTTGCAATACCTCAGTGTCAGTTCAAATCACATTAAAGAATGTCACATAGTATGTGATAAGGCAGCAACGTAATAGGACTGATAGAATTAATCTTGACAGAACACGAATGGATAGGTCAAATAAGGATAGCTTTTTTTCCCCCCTCACTTGCTGCTAAAGTTGTCCTCTTCAGATTCAAGTGAAAGGAGCTGCTTCTGAATTAAAAGGAAAAAAAAAAGCTGTTTTGAATGTCTTGTAAATATTGGAAAGATAATTTGTTAAAAAAAAAAAAACAAGCCAAGGAGTTTATTAAAAGAATTAAGTTTAATAGCTAATTAATTTACTTTTTATAAGTAACTACAGGGGAACAGGCTGGTTGGTCTCGCCTCTGTGCCTGGCAAAATCATGAAACAGATCCCCCTGGAAACTGTGTGCAGGCACATGGAAAGTAAGGAGGTGACTGGTGACAGACAGCCCTGTTTTACTAAGGGCATATTCTGCCTGACAAATTTGGTGGCCTACTATGATAGGGTTACAGTCTTGGTGGATAAAGGAAAAGCAACTGACATCATCTACCTGGACGGGTGCAAAGCATCTGACACTGTCCTGCATGATGTCCTTGCCTCTAAATTGGAGAGACATGGATTTGACAGGTGGATTACTTGATGAACAAGAAATTGTCTGTGACTGTACTCCGAGTTGTGGTCCAACAGTTCAATGTCCAACTGGAGACCAGTGACAAGTGGTGTTCCTCAGGGGGTCAGTATTGAGACTGGCACTGTTAAATATCTTTGTTGGAGACATGGACAATGGGATTGAGTGCACTCTCAGCAAGTCTGCCAGTGACACTGAGCTGTGGGTTGCAGTTGACATGCTGGAGGATGCCATCTAGAGGGACCTTGACAGGCTCAAGGGAAAAGAGAAGGTCTGATTGACACTTCATTCCCTGAAGAAGGTATCTCTGGGTTAGTGTGGCATCAGAGCAATGTGCAGAAGCCTTTCCTGCTATGACTGCCATCTAATTACACTGAAATCTCTATATCCTCCAAAAAACAATATTCAAATAGAGCAAGTTAAAAATACTAGAAATTCCTAGAGCCTTCTCTTCATTATGCATGAAGTTCTTAGCTGTTGTTTTTAATCCCAAGAATACTGCATCTTATTGGCTCACATTATCTAATAGTATGTGATACTCATTTTAGGGTGCTTATAATTGTCTTTATGATTGCCTTTTATTACTTCATTTATATGTAGAGCTGCATGCATTCCTAGTGTCCATCATAAAATCTCAGCTAGGAATTGCTGAATAAAATACTTGTGCAAACAGAATGAATATTTAAAATAAACCAGGTAGGTAACTTTTCTGGGCTTTTTACAATCCTTTTAATTTGTGGTCATTTTTTTCCCCACCCAATACTTGTGAAAATCAGCCATGTGGCCTCTAGGTATAAATACACTTCAGTGAGCACCTTAGTATCAGAAATGCTCCGAATGCTTCTCCTAATGCCTCAGCTCCATTTTGAGTAGAAATGCAGGTGCAAGAGGGCTTCCTCTGAGAGGTTCAAAGCTAAACAAAAAATGTAGTTCTTTCTCAGAGTGACAACATGGAAAGATCAGGAAATGGGAACTTTGAAGATTATAGAATCATAGAATCATTTAGGTTGGAAAAGACCTTTAAGATCATCAAATCCAACCATAAACCTAGCACTGTGAGTCCACCACTGAACCATGTCCCTAAACACCACATCTGTATGTCTTTTAAATACCTCTTGGGACGGTGACTCAACCACTTGCCTGGGCAGCCCATTACAGAGCTTGACAGCTCTTTTGGTGAAGAACTCTTTTTCCTAATCAATCTAAACCTCTCCCTAGTGCAATTTGAGGCCATTTCCTTTTGTCCTTGTTATTTGGGAAAAGAAACCAATACTCACTGGTTACAACCTCCCTTTGTGTAGCTGTAGAAAGTGATAATGTCTCCCATCTGCCTCTGTTTCTCCGGAGGAAACAACCCCAGCTCCCTCAGCCCCTTCTCATGTGGCTTGTGCTCAAAGACCTTTCGCCAGCTTTGTTGCTCTTCTGTGGATGTGCTTGAGCACCTCAATGTCTATCTTGTAGTGGGGGGCCCAAATTTGAACATAGAAGTTGAGGTGTGGCCTCACCAGTGCTGTATACAGGGCAGCAATTGCTCACCTAGCTCTGCTGCAATCATATCCCACCCATGGCTTGCTTTGGTACTGGCTTCAACTGGCTCAGCAGAAAAGCATTTTGTAACTGAAAAGAAATGATCAGTGAAAGTTTTCTTGCATTTAGCATCTTATAACCCAAAGGTAAATGTTCATAAGCCCAAGAATCTATCCAAGAAATCTTCATATGAATTCTTATTTTCCAGTGAGTAGTAAGTGTTTCCTTTAGTTAGTCACTATTCTCCTGCCAGAGGAGTCGTTCATGCACTGAGCAGTAACACAGCTGTGTCATTTGGCAGGCCACTTACACAGCAAAAGCAATGGCAAAGCAGTGAGTTTACAAATAAACATGAACTAAATGTTGCATGAAAACTCAGAAATTAACTTCCAGAAATAAAATAAATACTGGCTTATTAACAGTGACATCCACCCTGAGGTTTTTTTCTTACAAGTGCTATGTGCTTCTTTTTTTTTTCTAAGTGAATATTCTGATTATTCCCATTTCCTAGGCTTTCTTTAAGTTTGCCAGGAAGTTTTGTATATATGAACTATATTCTTCTTGCAGGAAACCAATCTCCAAGCTTGTGCTAAAATTATTTGGCTTTCCCTCCCCTTCCTTTTATTCCATCCGGGCTTTCTGGAGAGGGGAAAGACCTGGCTATTTTTGTCAACATGCTTGGCTAGGAGCCAAAATCCACCAAAATCAGTGAGCAGCTTTCCACTGAATTCTGTGGGTACTGAATCATACTTCTAATTCTGTGAAAAGTAAGTATCACAGTATAAGCATAGAAGTTTGTACTGAGAACATCTCACATATATTGACATATTTTCTGTAAAGAATTGTTGTGTTCATCACAAAACCCATATCTTAATTTCAAAGCAGTAAGGTGTGATTACAGTAGTACTCTATCCAGCTAAAAGTGATGTTTACATCTTTACATCTTTTTTTTTTCAGTAGTAGAATTTTGTGACATTATATGAAAATAGGAGAAAATAAAAAAAATTCTGAGAAAATAAAAAAGGAATACTTTACTGGAACTTCTTGTACTCTTTTGTGGGCAAGGCTAACTGGTATTTATAGACTGATATCTTGAAGTGAACCCAGTTATTTTATTGAGCTTAGAATATTTCTATAGACTTTAGAGGGAACATCTGCTTCAGTGGATATATCATGAGCCTGAAAGCTGCTGCGTGTGAGGCTACCAAGAGATGATTTGGAGAAGTATAGCTTGAGATTTTTCAGTTTGAGCCCTGTGTGAAATTACTTGATTGTCTGGAAGAAACAAATGGGGCTCTGGGCAGTAATGGGTTTGGTGCTGCGGAGTAATGCCTGTTCCGTGGTTGAGAAATTTACGCGCTGTCTGGAATATTTATCTCTCTTACTGCCAGGCTTCCAAATACACAGAGGATTTTGGGAACAACCTGACAGAAACTCATGAGTGACAAGTCAGAGGATGATTAAGGGATGAATTAAGACACACGAGGCTGAACTGTGTTCCTGATTACCCCTAAGGGGACATGCAAAGACATCTCTGAGCAGGATTTTGTGGACGGAATCAAATTTGCTGTGCCTGTGCTGCCAGCTGCATTCAAGATGATTCTATGCTAAAAGCTGTGAGACTACAGGTTTAAAATGAGGTCTTAAACTTGAGGTGAAGTTTATTAATATTTAAGGCTTTGGAAGCTTGTGAGGCTCTTTGTTATTTTGTTGTTGCTGATTGAATTGTCTATATCTGCTTTAGGTTAGAGTATTAAAAAATAAAGCCACCTGTCTTAGTTCTATGTCCCTGTCTAATTTCTGGCTACCACCTGAAAAGGCAGTATAGAATGAAAGAGGGCAGAACTGAATGCTTCCTAAATTCCAGGCTAGCCTGTAGGTAGCAGAAATAGGCATGCTTGTTCCTAAAATGAAAAAAAAGCGTATGGGCAGTTTTAATTGACCTATGTTTCAAACTCACAATGGCAGACCATACCATAATATACAATCATATATCAATCACATAGTATATACAATCAAATGAATACAGAATGCAACAATCAGTGGATTACACCTAGCTTGTTCTTCTTGTCCATTTTACTCAAATTGCTGCAAATTCTGAATTACTTATTCCACGTTTAAAGTGGCATGTAAAATAAAGGAAAATGAAGCAGTTAACCTTTGCTATTAGTGCAATCTGTCACTCTTCCATGTTGGTCACTTTATGTCACAACAAAATCTGAGAGAAGTGTATGGCCTTGACAGATAACATCCTCTGGCAATTTCTTTAACTGAGGTAGATGAAGATAGGTTTATTAAGATTGGAACGGAGTAATTTCCCTCAAGACTTGAATACTGGCATTTATTAAGTGGCTATTTGAAAACTAAACTTTAGCTGTGACATGTTGCTAAGTTTCTATGAGCTTTAAGCAATGTAATTACCAAGCTCTCTGTAATCTCAAAGTAAGGGCTGGGATGAGCAGTGGCCTGGCTTTGAAGGAGGAGTTCTTGGAATATTGGCACTGAGGGAAATAACACTTATGAGTCACAGAACATAGTTCAGGGCTTTCCAGCCCTTCCTGTCTCCAGGTGAGAAGAAATAACATAATTAGCTTTTTGTATTTACCTCTTGGTTTCCAGGTAAGAGGGGTTGGATCATTGCTCTTTGACAGTGTGGAGGTACAAGATGGAAGTGGAAAATGGGAAAGAAAAATGCAGGAAAACTTTAATTTTAGTATTCTGGGTAACTGGGACTGAAAAGATGTGATTTTTAATGCCAGGCTCTGACAGAAGCTTTTCTGGTTCCTCAGTACTGTCTGCTCCATAAGGAGCCTACTCTTCAGAGGCTCAACTCTTTGGAGATCAATTACGGAATATATAGGAAAGAGGGAGAACTAATGGACAGGTTAAGAAGGGTGAGATGAGTGAGCAGAGAAAAATAAGTCTCAGTTGTGACAGTGCTAATACAAACTTGGAAACTGTGTGGCTGTGACAAAATTTTGGAAAACAGTGACTGTTGGTGAAGGGTGAAGGTGAAAATCTAAGCAATTAGCATGAGAACTGAGAAAAAGTGGGGAAAGAAGAGACTGATAAGAAGGCATATTATCAGTTAGCAAAACCTGAGAGTAATACAGAAATACAGAAAAAGAGATAGGAAAAAAGGGGGAAGTTGGTGAAGAAAAATGGGTGAAATTTGGAAGTTAGAAAAATTACACAAATTTCAAATGCTATTAAATATTTGTACTTAAAACTGCCTTTAGAACAGTAACATTAGCCACATGTGGTGTCCTTTATTTGTTCTGTGAAGCCCTTCAAGGTCATTATAGTGAAGGAGTAAAACAAGAGATTCTGGGCAGGATGGGAAGGATGCACAATCCACCTATCATTACAGGAATATGAGGAGCAGGGATACATTTCCTGTTTTTCTACAATTATTTTTTTTCTTTTTCTTTTACTGTGGGTATCCTGACTGTTGGTAACTGTAAAATGTAAATAACAACGTGCAATTTTTACTTCTGAGTACATTATCATCCACCTGATTAGTGTTTTAGTTGTCCTCTTGGAAACATGTACTTTGGGAAAATTAAGCTCTAGTAGGATGCTGTCACTGACACAAATGGGAAACCCTCTACATTGCAGTGAAAGCTTCTGTGTATCTGGGAAAATCTGTTGTGCAGAGCCAACATCTGTGCAAAATGTTAATGCCTGGTCTGGCCATACAACTTGATGATAAGATATAAAATGATTTTAATACATTCGATGACCTAGCTGGGACCAGGAGCTGCTTAGTCTTGAAATCCTTTCTTGCCTTCAAAGCATCTTCAGCACAAAAATCCTCTCTTACCATGGCTTGTTGCTTCATAAGAGAAAATCTAAATCAGGGAATTTTTGTAGTGTGGTTTTTTTGACTCAAGAATCCTCTTATTTCTTGGTTTCACAGTGAAGATTGCATCCCTTTTCAGTTCTCTGTCCCTTTCCTTACTGCTTTGAAGGCTTTAGGATTTGCTAGTATTAAAGCTGTTTTCAGACCAGACCAGAAGTTTCTTCTTTATTTTTCAGTTTGCTGTATTCTTCACAAGTGTCTATTTATGTGATAACTTTTTGGGTGCCTGTCCAAGTATTTTTCAGTGTGCAATCTGTTGCTGGCTATGGATTTCCAGCCTAGCCCCATCATGTAGCTCTTTGGAGTACTGCCAGTTCTGCCTGTCAGTGGACAAGGTATTTCGAGAGGTATCAGCTTCAAAGCTCTTGTATGAGATAACATCTCTTACAGAAAGAATTAGTGACAGTAAAATAAAGTACATACAAGGAGCAAAAGCTTTTGTTTCTGAGCTGACAAACATTCACTTACCCACATTCTCACATCTGTTTTAAAAACGGTGTTGATTCTACATTCTGGTAAATGTTTCCATGTGAGACACTGTAAACTTGATGGCAGTGTGTTTGAATGTCTGGTAAACTTAGGCACATTTCCACAACTCTGCTTAAATCATCGTGGCTTCATCAACAGATTTTTATAGTTGATTCTCAGTGCTCCTTTTGGGATGATTTTAATCATCAGTGGATGTTGAGGTTCATATTGTGCATGACTAGTGACTGACTAACATCTGTGCTTGCAAAATATAAAGTATTGTGAGATACACCAAATGAAACAGAAGGGAAATCTGGGCTGAAATCAGGATACTTAGTGAGCAATGCTGTTGTTCAGCTCAGGTTCCAGGAAAAAAAACCCCAAAAATCAAGTGAAGATCCTTATTTTAATTCCCACTGATTTGTTTATTTATTTATTTTTAGCATCTCATGCATTAATGAACTGTCAGTGATTATAATGCAAAGATACAGACCACCCAACTGTAGATTTACCACCACTGCTCTCTTCTTTGGTTAATTCATTTGAAGAACACGTGTACCTAATTGCTTCAATATCAGGTTTAATATGGAACAAATGATGCATGCATGAATGCAAGTCTCTGCATTAGATCTCCCCATCCTTGTGGCTTAAGGATGGTGGCACAATTTTTACTAAGAAATCAGTTTGCTTGTAACTGCACAGAGTTGACTTTTAGCAAAGTTTTCAAGACTACTTAAATAAAGGTAATATGTTCATTGAAAATAATTGATTTAGTTCTAAATTTTCTTAGGTTTCTCTGCAGGCAACTGCATTACAGTTTAATAACGATAGGATATTATTTCATGTTCTGCATTAATATTTTTAGCACCAACATTTCTAATGATTGTCTTCTGAAATCGCCCTTTGAAGAGTTTCCCTGAAAAATCTGCCAGGTAATTTTTTTCTTCCTTTTTTTCTTTTCTTTTCTTTAATTGCTTTCTTTTAAGACAGGATTTCTTTCTTTTCCAGTCCAGAATAATTTGCACTAATTAAAAAGTTACTTTTAACTTTTAAAGCAGCAGGTCCGTTTCTGGAATACTAACATATCTTAGCCAAATCATATTTACCTACTCAAACAACTACAAGAAAAAGGTTTGTTTTGCTTAACCTAGTTAATATTATTCTTGAAAAGAAAACAGAGACTTTATTTGCATCTTACATAGGAGTTCATTTTATTCTTTCAAACTTGAGAAAGAGCCATCCTCAGGCAGGTGTGTTTCCCCTGTTTCTTTGGGGATTACTTCTTACGTGAATCTTTCACAAATGCAGGTGATTGATAGATGTGTTTTTGCTGCCTCCAGAGCAAAGGCTGCTCACAGGTACCTATTCCCAGGCCTTGCTTTGCTTTTGGACCTGGTATAGCTGATGAACTGTTGGGATCTGGCAAAAGACATTAATGTCAGGCAGCAAAGGATTCATACAAGGATCCTGGATGAAAGGTTAGACCTCTGTATTGTAGATCCAGTCCCACCTGGAAGACAGAAAACTCTCCCTGGTCAGTACAACCATCCAGAGAGACTGGGAAGCCCATTTTCAGTGTGTGGCATGAAGTTTTAAGCTGTTCAAATCTCATTAGTATTAATGGAAGAAGTCTAACTCAATTTGTGTGTGTTTTCCTAAAGCCTTGTCTGATTTACTGGCGCAGAAGCACAGATTAAGCTGCTAAAAGGAAACCAGGCGCCTGTAGCCCCGTGTACTTTGTGTACTCGTTCCCGGGACAGGCTAGCCTTCTGAGAAGCATGTTTGTTTCATCCAGCGTACTCTGATTGTGCCTAAATTTTGCAATTCTGCCCCTGGAACTCCCATTGCCTAACTTTTTTTTTAATTTTCTGATTGGCCTCCAATAATTAGAACCTACGGGAGCTTTCTGAAATGTGTGACACTGTGCTTTGGCGCTTAGCCAGTGCCCACCGTGCCCTGCTGGCTTAGATTGCCATGCTTCGCGTTTCCCAGCGGTATGATGCAGCAGAGCTGGCTGCTTCTCACAAGAGGAGAAATCAGTGGGTTTTTTAGTTCAGTGAGTGTTACATATTGGAATAGTGAAGTTTACATGTAACTGATTTTTGGGCCACGCTCCCAGTACTTCTGGCCTAAGAAATGGTTTGAATTAGACAGGAGGTGTTTTCCTGTTTGTACCATAATGCTGTTTGTAAGGATGACAAAGTGCTACGTAGCTTAACCCTGTAAATACCTCCTAGCAACGTGGATCATCTTCCCATCTGAGGAAAGAAAATAGCTTTTTGTGGTGCTTTTCCTATTAAAAAAGATTTTCCTCATCTCTTCCTCTGAACTATTTTCCAGCCATCTACTTCATTTTCATTGGTCAGGCATCATTTACAACATCACATTTGACCTCAGATTTGCATTAAACCCTTTAGATAATAACATTTCCATGTATTTCTCTGACCTCATTTCTCTCCGTGCTCTGGTTATTACAAAGTTCTAAAGACTGTTTTTCTTTGGCAGTATTTCTCTGTCTCTCACACTATTTTCATGTTTCTTCTTACTCCTGTAATGATTTTTCATATACAGGCTAACCATCTAAATCCATCTTTGAATCTATTATGCATAGTGCCACAAGAAGTGAAAAAAAATCTTCTGTATAAGTTATTAACATTTAAAGACTATATTAGCTGAAAAAGGCTGTAATTGTGCTCATGTGATTTCAGTCTCTCCCATGTGAGTCATTACATTTCCTCAGCATGATCATTGCAAGAAATGGAGAACAAGTGAAAATGGGCAAAACCTGAAAACTGCATGACTACAATTAAACTTCTAAATCTATATCTAAGCATCCATACGATAGTCCTAATTTTTAAAGCTGAGGAGCAATTCTTGAAGTCACTGGAGCACAGAACCCTCTCAGCATCAGGCTCATTTCATTTAATGCTCTCGTTTTGTTAGCAAGTGAAGGTTTTAGGATCCCAGTTTTAATCTTCCTAAAATGCTGATATTTGCCTCTTCTAGAAGAGGTTCCTATGTGGCATTGAGCAGATTTACTAAAAGAAAAACATGGAAAGAGAGATGGTGATCAGTGTTTTCAAAACTGACAGTTCAACAATCTCCAGTGATACTAAACAAACAAGGATTTTTGTTATTACTCATCCGGTAAATACTAATTAAACACTGTTCTTGTGCATGTCTCTGTTTATCAGGTATGGGCATAGCTGCATCAGGGAGCACCACATTTACTTTTATACCTCAGGGGATGTGAGATTCAGTTTTCTAATAATCACAAGTTGTAATAGCAATTGCCCACAAACCCCTGTCTGCCTTCGCAGCAAGTGCCACTGGGATCCCTCTAGCAAGGAGACTTTGTTTTTCTTGTCTGGCAATAGCCACCAGAAGAAAAAGCAACTGGACCATTCCTTTGCTGATATTGTATGGCTGGGTCTGGGGAAAGGCTCTATAGACACCTACTGCTGCATGGCTTCCAGCTTGCCCTTGATAATTCAGTCTCATTCATCTATGATTGTGGACATACATGTCCATGGCTAATGATGCAGATAACTAATGTGTTTGAACTCAACTGTGCACTCAGGTCAGTATTTGATATTTGACAGTGTCCTTATGCTCATGTTTTCAATGCCTACGTCATATGATGGTTTATCAGTAAATTCTGTATGGTGTACTTATCAGTCATAAAGTGAAAGGAAAATAATGTGGGAATGAACTTTACAGCTGATTTTTCAAAAGTATTTCGTGCTTGTAAGTTCATAAAAAGATTATCTAAAACTGTTATGAAAAAAGATTATCTAAACCTGATCTTTTATTTTTTCTTTTGTGTAGAATCTGCTGCTTGGGAATGTTAGATTTCTTGTTTTCTTCTTTTTTTAATAAAATT
This sequence comes from Laterallus jamaicensis coturniculus, assembly GCA_022605575.1. Lineage (NCBI taxonomy): Eukaryota > Metazoa > Chordata > Aves > Gruiformes > Rallidae > Laterallus > Laterallus jamaicensis. The sequence goes on along the minus strand of JAKCOX010000036.1, from coordinate 5,201,925 downwards.
TAAGCAGAAAATTATGTGCTATGAGAAGTTCTTTGCTTTAGGGAGCTCTTTATTCCCACACTATCTACAGCAGTGAAACTGCAAGAAGTTTATGAAAACAGGAAGGAAATTAATATTAAGTGCAAAACCTCAAGGGACAGAAAATACTGTACTTTTTTTCTAAAAAAAACCCAACTTACTGGAGACAAAATAAACTATCATCTTGAAGGCAGCTTGTCTCATTATTCTGTGTCTAGGTGAAGATGTCTCAGGCTAGACTTTACATGAGAATGTTTTACTTACCAAAACAATTAATAGACCCATGTGAGTTACAACTGGAGCACTTGCACTATTCTGACAGCTTTTAAAATATGATTTGAATAAACTTTCCTGCATTAATTTAGCTGTAAATCAAATGTTAGTCTTCACAGTTGTAGTTCTCATGCAGCCTCCTGGGCTGGGGTTTGGACTATTTTCATCCTGTGCTACAAAGCATTTAAGTAAGTGTAAGTGTCATAATTATTTCTGGAACTCTCACTACTGTGGTATCTAAATGCTCAAAATGTGTTTAAAAGGAATTAATGTATTCAAATTTCAGTCTGATTAAAGCTACTAATAGAATATCAGAAGCATTATCTGTTTTTTACCCTACAACTTCTTTCTCTGTTTTTAAGGAGCCTTTCTAAGTACATCAGATAAGGTATTTTCATCTAGGTTGCTTCAAAGAGAGATGTGCATTATTACATGGACTGACACCTTAATTATTTTTGTGGCATTTCACTGGCTTCAGCCCAGTATATCCAGTTCTTTTTTGTGCTTGGGAGCCCAGACCTGAACCAGTGCTGAGCAAAGGGGAAAGATCATCTCCCTTGGCTCACTGGTGACATTCTTTCACGATACTGTTGGCCTGCACTACTCTCATCCACCAAGCTAATCCTCCCATCATAGAGAAATATTGGGTTGCTTTAGCAAGATTTCTTCTTCATAAAAGTTTGCTGACTACTCTCAATTACCTTCTTACACTTCATGTGTTTGGCAATAGCTCCCAGGGTTATTTGCTCCAACACTATGCCTGCTACTAGGAAGAAAATTAACTCCTATCCCAGCTGAAACCATGACATTGCCAGTTACTTGTGTCCCATAATTAATTTTACATGAATAAGACTGCAGGTAACCTCAGAATTAGTACCTGAGGTTTGTGCACGCGCTCTGTTGATTATGTTTTAAACATGAGTCTTACCCTTTGGGGATCTTGATTTCTTTTGTTTAACTGGTGTTCTTTCTTCCAGTTCCCCTCTCTTCGTGCACCTCTACTTACCTTTTCGGTCCCAGATGGCACCTTGTGCCTGCGGAACCAGCGGGCAGCAGCACACTTGAAGGTCTGTAGAACTCAGTGTTCCTTAACCTAGCAAGGTAGAGCTCCACCATGCAAGTATTTTTGGCTCTAGATGCCTTCACTAAAGTGAACCTTTAATTTAGCACTGGAGGGAGCCTGTGTGTCCACCTTGTCTTTCCAGCCACAGTGCAGTGGGTGGAGTCCCTGTAGGGAGGATACACCACCTTGACTAGAACATATAGAGCCAAAGTTGTGTGGCTTGCAGCTCGTCCCTGTAGAGTGTGGAAACAAAAGCCCTTCACTGTGCCCAGTCAACTTCATTCACACCTCAAGGAAAACAAAAATGGGAACACTTAATACCAAGCTGTTTTTCTAGAGTGACATGACATTTAGACAGTCCTTCTGTAGTGATGTAATTCTCCTGTCTTGTTTACCTTTTGAAGGGTAGGAAACATGAAGGGAATATCTCTAAAAGAAAACTATGCTGTTAGAGGAAAAGGTGTCCTGCAGAAATAGGTTCTCTGATGCTGCCTCAGCTGAATACCAGGCACCAATCGTAGTTTAAACTGTTGTATGAATTGGACTATGTTGAATCCCCCTCCCTATTCTGGCCTCATTATATTTGTCATCAAAATTCAGATCCTGAAAAGACCTACAACCTATGTGTATCTGGAGACTTGGTTTCTAAGAAGCTGCACTAGTGTTCTGTTCACTGTGGAAGAAATAAATTAAACCTTGTCATTCTTAAAGTCAACAGTAAAAATCTTACTGGACTGAGTGTAGCTAAGATTTCTCGTTTCCTCTGTCCTTTATGGATCCAGTTATTTTCAGTAATTACCAGAAGCACTGTTGCTTCCTGTCACTTTTCTGATTGTCCATTTATAGACTGCTGGGCAATTTTTACAGCTGATAACTGTTGCTACTGCTAATCATTCAGATCTCCGTTAATTTTTTCTGAGTCACTGTCACCCCAGAGTTGTGCCACTGGAATTTCTGCTCTGTAGACAGAAAACTAGGAGGAAATTTTTATCCTTTCCCAGAATGTGCCCAGATGGGAGCCTGGTAACTGGAGAGCTCATTCAGCTCAATGCCAAAGCTGCTTATCTCCACAGTCAGGGGGCTGTGGAAATGTAAGGCACCAGGAAATCATTTGTCTTATTTATATCAGAGCTTTTTATGGAGTCAGCGTTGTACTGTAGAACGCTCAGATACTGTAGAGTCAGCGTTCCAACATAAGACTCTCCTAGCAAAAGATATTCAGTTGACTACCACCTGATTGCGTAGAGATAGAATTATTACAGTAGTGTATTTCATGAGCTGTGCAGTTCATGAGCAACGAAATTTTAATCCAGCTGCACAGTAATTTTGAGAACTGTGAGAATGTCATCCTAACTTGATACCCTTGCCACCTTAAAGCCTGGCATATGCCTATGGAGAGAGGAAAAAATAGATTTAGTAGTAGTTGGCAGGAAAAGATGTGAGAGTAAGAACAAAGTTAGCTAATAGACAAGTTTAGAGATTAAACATTTCAAATATTCTCATCCATTACACAGTGAAAGAGAAAACAGTATATTGTGCACATAGCTTGAACACACTATTCAACAGTTTTCTGTGTGGTAATTACATTAGTGAAAATATATTTCAAGTGACACGTGATCTGGAAACATTAGTGTATTTACCTAAACCAGACGAATTCATTCTCTACTTAAGGAATGGGAACAAACATCAGCTGTATCTCCACCCATGCATAAATAGCTAAATAAATAAAATGGCTTGCTAAGGGTTTCCAGCTTGTCAGTGAACATCACGTGTTTTGATTCAAAGAGGGAGCTGTCAAGTCATTGTGTTCTCCAGATGACTTACAAGTACCAGCAGATTCCCAAAGCACATCCTCAGTGCTCAAAGTTGCATTGTTTTGGGCAGAGTGACCAGTGGAAACACAGAGCACCACGTCAGTTTGTAAGATGGATCTGGAAACCTGCCAAGATTATACATCTGTTTGTGTACCTTCCACCTCAAAGGGAAAGTAGAGATTGGAAAAAACCCGCTTAAACCTATTATATGGCGCTTCTTAAGCATGTGCAATTATAATCAATAACACTGACTTTCTTCCAAGCTGACTCTCTTCCCTCCTGGAAACCCTTCCACCTCCTTCATCGTGCCAGCACAGGGTTCAGCTGAGGACTGGATGACTTCACATGTATGTACCTGAATGGAAGAGCTGTAAGCTGTGGGTGCACTGATGAACTGTGCACGCATCACTGCTGACCCAGCTGTAGAACCATTTGCTTGCTATAGGTGGGTAGAGGCGAAGGGGAAAGCCCAGGCTTAGCGTCTCACTTAATTGCTGCCTATTCCTGCAGCCCAAGTTATGTATTTCATTCCTACTGATGTATTTGCTGTACCAAATCTATGAGAAGTTTCTTGCAGTTCTCACTCATCTACCCCCCCCCCAACCCTCTGTTATCTGCGTTGTTTTTTTTTTTTCTTGTGAATACAGTGTGTTAAAGCATGGTTCATGCTTTTCACCAAAGTGATTTTACATTCCTGTCTTGAAGGCAGAAATGTTGGCAATGGCATTTTCTTTAAATTTTGTTGTAGGTATTTATACCAAAAATAGGAGCTTAGGTGTGTAAGTAGGTCACCTTGTGGTTACTGTGTGGAGCCAGGAGTTGGACTCGATGATCCTTATGGATTCCTTCCAACTCAGGATATTCTGTGATTCTATGATACACTGCTGCTTATTGACTGCTCTTGATGGACCTGACAATGCAGGTCTTGCCTCCCCTAAGCATCTCCATATCTGCAAAAGATGGCCTTTAAAAAGGCCAATTTGAAGTCTTGCATTCCTTTCACTTCTAGGTCTACATGCCGCTATTTTCCATGTGTGTGGGGAGTTTGTGAGATAATGAAGGTAGATATACTGAGGAGGTGGGGTTGCTGGTGGTCTTGACCATAGCTGCACTCATTTCAAAAGTGTTTCATTTGGATGTTTTGAGGGGAACCTAGCCTTTATGTCTGGTTTTATATTCCTCTTAGTTTTATGTGTGCAAGAATTCTCCTGTGTTTGCAGGATGACGTGTGTTTGTGTGTGCATGTGTATGAAACAAGTCCTAGTCATTGCATGTTTGAGTTTCAACTTTACTGTCTAGAGCTGACCTTCTGCATTAACTCATCCTGAAGTATGTGGCTGTAATCCTTCTTGATTCTTGTGAGCATTCTTGAAGGCTATGCTGTCTCTTTGGTCTGTAAATGAAATAGGCCAATAAGAAAGAACCTGTAGCAGCAAATGGGCAGACTAATGGGTAAGGACTAAAAGGGTGATGTTCTGTAACTTCCAACATAGTGAGAATAACCAGAGGGATCAACAACAGCTTAGGAGATTGCATGATACGATTTCTGTTCTTGCTAGGATCCTTTAATATTTTGGGGAAGTTGCACCTGTGCCTTTGCAATGTATGGACCGACTATCTTTGGTCCTGAATGCATTGTACTGGTTGATTATTTATAAAAGATACTTACTGAAGATTTCTCTACACCCTATTTCAAAGGGGTACCTAGAATATGCTTGGTGAATCCAATACCGGGCACTTGGATGTGTATCCTAAGGAATTCGTAAACACTGCTTTTATAGAAGAATCTCAATTGTAAAATACTGCTGAGGATTTAATCATTGGTCTCTAACAAACTTAAGTGTATCAGTATACCTAAAAAGCCACACCTATAGGTATAAGTGAGGTTTCAAGAACACCTGTCTTATTTAGATGTAATTTGCTCTGCCAGTTATTCATGATGTGGTGCTTTGCTATGACTGAAGCTCAGAGCCCATCTTTTTACTTGTATCTGAAAGATAAACAGAATCACAGAATCACAAAATTGTAGGGGTTGGAAGGGACCTTGAGAGATCATCGGGTCCAACCCCTCTGTCAAAGCAGCTCCCTAGCTCATACTGCACAAGGAGGAGTACAGACGGGTCTTGAATATCTCCAGAGAAGGAGACTCCACCACCTCCCTTGGCAGCCTGTGCCAGGGCTCTGTCACCCTCACTGGGAAAAAGTTCTTCTGCCTGTTGGTGCGGAACTTCCTGTGCTCCAGCTTACAGCCATTGCCCCTTGTCCTGTCTCCACAGACCACTGAAAAGGGGCTGGCCAATTCCCCCTGTACCCCATACTTAAGATATTTATAAACATTGATTAGGTCCCCCCGAGTCTTCTTATCTCCAGGCTGAACAGCTCCAGCTCTCTCAGCCTTTCCCTCATAGGATAGATGTTCCAGGCCCTTAATCATCTTCGTAGCCCTTCTCTGGACTCTTTCCAGGAAATCCCTGTCTTTTTTATACCAGGGAGCCCAGAACTGGACACAATACTCCAGGTGGGGCCTGAGCAGGGCAGAGTAGAGGGGAAGGATCACGTTAGGGTAGCAGAAGTTAACACTTTTTTACAACACCAATTTTTGGAGAAGTGCTGTGTCCTAAAGTCTCAGGTTCGAGGTTTGAAGTCTCAGGCTTGTGGTTACATATGGGATGCTTCTCATGTGTGTGATATTCTTGGGAAGATGGAGGACTGTGGGTTTGCATTTGTGACAGAGATCACAGAATCACAGAATTGTAGGGGTTGGAAGGGACCTCGAGAGATCATCGGGTCCAACCCCCCTGCCAAAGCAGGTTCCCTATCTCATACTGCACAGATAGGTGTCCAGACGAGTCTTGAATATCTCCAGAGGAGACTCCACCACCTCCCTGGGCAGCCTGTTCCAGTGCTCTGTCAAGATGTTTCATGTTGCTTAATGCATGAGAAGATCAAGATCAGACACCGGTGAGAGTAAGCTCTTGGAGCTTTTTAGTACCTTCTAAGCTTCTAAGAATGATAGTGTTTTACACCGAGAGGTTTCTGATCCATTGACATTAAGTTACTCAAATAATGTCAGTATTTTTAAGTGAATTATTAGTCATTGCATTTAAGACCCTGATACTAACATAATATAAATTGGACAGTCCTCCGGCACTCTCCTGCCTGGTTACCTCTCAGGGAAGAAATAAATGTTTTATTGCTCTGTTGGATGATTTGTTACTGATTAACAATGCAAGGAGAACAAACAGCATACAACTGGTACTAGTTTTTACTTAACTGAGCTTTACAACTGTCCTGCAGTGCTAAGGTGCCAAGCATATGGCAATCCTCTAGTAATTAAAGAAAACACTTTGATTAACACATATCTTTTTCCAATACGTTGCACAACTTACGTGATCTGTTGTGACTGAAGAAGCAATGTTCATTCCAGCATCTGCTATATTCTCTGTCAGTTTTGCAACCTTTCAGATAGTTCCATGCACCAGAAATTTCCTTTGGGGGTGGCAATTCCTCAGGGATAGCTGGGATTGAAAGGTGCTACCTCTCCTGTGTAAGTCACTCTTAAAGCTTGATTTAAAGCCTAAGGTCTCAAGAGCCTTCTGGTAGACAGGTGAGGAAGTTGCAGAGAAATATATTAGGTATGAATTACAATCTATCCGTTAAATTGACAACACCCACAAAAAAACTCCCCCCCCAAAAAGACCGCAACAAACAACCCACTACAAAACAACCACCAACAAAACAACCCAGCTATAGTTGCCTAATCTTGTTTTTGACAATGGAAACATTAGTTAGAAACCTAGTTGCCATCGCACCCTGTGTAATTAGTTAGTACAGGGAGAATTACCTCACTGTTTGACAGTGTCTCAAATACAAAAGAGTATAAAATGATACTGATGTGCATTTCTTTGTGGAGCCAAAACGTTGTTTGAAGCAAACATGAAATGGAATTTGCAGGGTATTCTAACTTCTAAGCTGTGCCTTGCTGTCATGTAGATATTCTTAAATTTAGCTGGAATATTGATTTTTAGAAGCCTGGAATTTTAATACCTAATGATTAAGCTAAAAACCACTCAAGTCTGTAGAAGTCTTTACTCACTTTTACTCTTCTTAGATTTTCACTCACTAAGCTGCAGGTTCTTGTATTTTTCTCATTTGTAACTTTATGTTCAAAGTTCTGGTGCCTCATCAGTGAAATTCTGTGTTTCAGTTATACATTTCTTATACATTAGCATTGAGTTTCAGTGTTTTGTCATTTGGCAAATACTCTCCCTGTAAGAAGTAAGTTGCTCTAAGAAAGTTTACCTCTGTTTATCATACTAAAAATGTAGTTGCTTTAATGGAAACTCTTTCAGTAGCCAACTAATAAAAAGGAATACAGAACCATATGTCCTCAAAATGAATGTTTGTACAGATTTTACAGTTTTATTGCAATTTTTGTTTTAATTTTTTAGTCTGTGGATTTGAATAATCCAAAGAATAACTGCATTTACTGCCAATGCTTGCACTTGGACAAAAATGAGGAAAAAAGATGCAAACATCTCACTGAGAAAGACTTTGAATAGTGTTAAAAAGGCAATTTGAGTTTGGTAGCAGGTATCCTGACAAACATTAGACCTTGCCTGAAATAAGGTCTAATGTTTGTCATTGTTGAAATCAGACAACCCTAACATGGTATTGTCTGTCTTTTTTTCACTGGGGAAAAAAAAGAATGAAGAAAGCCTAGTGCATGAAACACGTTAGTATAATGACAGATAGGTTTTTAAAAATACTTATATTCAGGCTTAAGCCATCATGAATGACTATGAAAACCAGTGAAAATAGTTATAATGAAACATAGGAATCAGTAGGGATCCCCTTTTGCATGGAGCTGTGTCCCTGTGGTTGTTTATCATGTCCTTCATTTCGTGGATTGTGACTTTTTTTTTTATTCCCAAAAATCTTAATCTCCTGCTGATTTGGTGACTCTGGATTATTGACCTTAAACACTATTTCATGTAAAGTGCATGTTTGTAGAGACAGCAGTTGCAAAGAATGATTTTTAATTTTCTGTGAGGAAATGGAACCCATACAGTATCTCTGCCTGGAATAATCTTTTGAGGCTTTTTGTCTGCCTTGTCTCATATTTGGTGTCATAATTTAGAATGATGTCCCATTGAAAGAAATGCACCTTTATGGGAGAGTCGATGAGTATGTGATAGAAGAAAGCAGAAAATTTGATGATGTTTTTCTTTTGTCTCTAAAAGGTTATAAAAAATAAAAGGAACATGGTGATTGTAATTTGTTTCTGAAGTTTTTTCTTCTATTGAACTATGTGATGCTGTTTACTGAGTGAGTGTTGTATACTTGCAAATTGATGGGGGAGAGTGGGTGACGATGCAATACCATAAACTCATTCCCAGCTCCTCGCCCTCAGCCCAGCACTTGTGAGGATAGATTGTATCTGTACAATGCATAAGTCTGTATTTCATTTGATGTTAGTATTGATCTTCCTGGAGCAAGGTGAATATGTTTAGGCATGTTCTGGGGACTCTTGACTGGCAAATTATTTCCTATGTATCTCAGAAAATCTCTGTTCAGCTTGGAGTTGTGGGGGGGTTGCTCAGTGAATGGCAATAAAGAATGGGATGCCTCTTCTTGCCAAGGCACAGCAATCTGCATTTCATGACATCAAACAGTACTCATGTTAAATGTGTGATTTTTCAAGGTTGCAGAAGCATTTTAAATAAGCACCTCTCGACCATGTCATGTAGCAGATGCAGTTTGGTTCTGTGTCATACTAACAGCATGTGCTTGTTCCACTTAGGTATGTGATTCTTTCCTGTAACAAGGGTCAGACTAGATTATAGTAATGGCTTTTTCTGTCTTCGAGTTCTATAAATCTTTTAAACCCTTTATGTTGGAGTTGTACCTGATCTAGGGTTTCTGGCTGAATGGAAATGCTCTGAGCACAGCCAGATATGTTACAGAAGATTTAAAGGAAAACGAGGAATCTCATCAGAAGCTGTCAAGACACTTTTATGGCTTTGCTGCCACAGGATTGAAGTAAGGGAAATTCCTTGCTGCTTATGGGTGGGCTCAAAATCTTCTAATCCTTCAGGAAGCCACTCAGCTTGTTTGGGTTTCCATTTAGACCTAGTGCCTCTGAAATACAGTCTCCTTTCTGGAGGCAGTGCAGTATGTGGCAGCCCACTGGCAGCCATGAATTCTGGAGATACATTGTCAGGCACTTCTGGCATTAGGAAAGCTTCTGTAAGATCTGCCACTTGGATTTCAGAGGGCTTTTAGAGTCTTTTCTAGTCACTTGGCTTAAGTTCAAGTTCAGATCTGCCGCTGCATATGTCCAGAAAAGTTGCCCTGATCATGAAGAACAGGCTCTAGACATGCTGCTCCTGTGCATGTCTTTACCCCAGGATCTTTTTATCATTTTCAACATGAATCACTTTACACCCAATATTCATTATTCATGGGCATGGAGAAACGATTGCTCTGTTCTTTGCAGCAGCATTTTTTATTTTTATTTGTTCCTCCTTTTCTTTTCTGTTGGTTAACCTCATTCTTTCAGATTTTCCTTCCTAAGCGCCTGTTCATACACTTGAGTAGGATGTTTTCGTTGTGCTCTCCTTTACTACTTTCTGAAGGGTTGCTATGCAAGTAACTGATCCTAGTCCTGTACTTGTGTGGTTGATTATTCCCCTCTCAGTGAAGTACTATTCATCCTCCCTCATCCTGAAGCAGATCTCTTGGAAAATCTGCCTAGTGAATCTTTTCAGAGGCAGGCAGCCACCTGGGTGTGTTAACCACTGAATTCTGCACCTACACTCCAGTAGTTTCATCAGGATTATACTTCCCTCATTAGATATGAGAATGCAAGTCAGGAGCAGCAATAAAAAAAACCCAAAACCCCTTACTAGGTCAACAACTACACATCTCCCTTATCCAGAATTCCTAATATTTTGCTCTAAAGAGATATATTATTGTTTCTCCTTGTAGCTGATGGTATTTGAGTTGTAAAATGAACTGCAAAACAGGAAGAAAAAAGGCAAAAAACAAAACCAAAAAAAAAAGGAGGTGGAAAGCTGGAGAGGCAGAAGTATCACGCTTCCCCTTTGCTTTCTCAGTAAAGAAAGATCTTGGCACTGGCTTGGATTTTTAGGCAAATTACTTTCTCTCTGCACAGAATCACAGAATGGGTTTGGTTGGAAAAGACCTTCAAGATCATCAAAACTCAACCATTTATCCTGCCCTACTATGTCTAATACTAGACCATGTCACTAAGTACATCATCTACTCTTCTTTTAAACATGTTTAGATCTACTAAATTGCCTGAAGTGCTAAATTAAGTTTCCTCCAGCAACTTTGACGCTTTGGACACAAGGTAGCTCAAGTAGTAAGGTCAGATTTTATTGCTTCTGTTGACATAACTTTTGCTGGAAAATTGTACTGTGTTCCAAAACATGTTTACACTGACAATATTCGGGTTTTGAAGCTGCATATTTCCCTTCCCCCTTTTGACCTCAGTGGGCATTTGATTGAGGCATTTTCAGAACAGGCTTAAAAACTGTTTCTCTCCCTCCTAATGTCTCAGATAAGTCTGATGCTGTTACATTTCTTACTCAAGTGAAACTCTAACAGGCTTTTGACAGTGCTGGTGTAGTTTTGGGTGTCACAGCAGAAGAGGGACATGAGACTATTGGAGAGTGTCCAGAGGAAGGCAGTGAGGATTGTGAAGGTCTGGAGGGGAAGTCTTATGAGAACAGGCTGACTTCATGTGGCTTGTACAGCCTGAAGAGGAGGCTGAGGGGAGACCTCATCATAGTCTGTGGCTTCCTGATAAGGGGCTGCTGCTGATCTCCCTTTGGTGACTGGTGATAGAATCCAAGGGAACAGCATGAAGCTGTGACAGGGGAAGTTTAGGTTGGATATTAGGAAGAGGCTCTTTACTGAGAGGCTGGTTGGGCACTGGAACAGGCTTCCCAGGGAAGTGGTCACAGCACCAAGCTTGGCTGAGTTTAAGAAGCGTCTGGATGCTGCACTCAGTCCCATGCACTGAGCTGGCTGGCCCTGTGTGGAGCCAGGAGTTGGACTTGGTAGTCCTTATGGGTCCCTTCCAGCTCAGGATATTCTATGATTCTGTGTCACTTACAAAGTAGGTATTTCAGTGTTTACACTGTGATTCAAAATAAAATGAACAAACTTTTCCACATAGGCTTACGTGAGTACCCATCTCATTTTCTTGAATGGATGACCAAACGAGTAAACATCTTTTGATGCTGTCAGAATCCACATGAGAGGGCAACATCCAACTCATGCTTATAGATCAACACCAATCATTTGTTATGAAAGGAATTCGGGGAGGGGGGGCAGGATTAGGTCTTCCATATATTCCTAGCATGTTATGCATTGCACACTGTCTTGTTCTTTGCCTGGAGGGCAACAGGGTTAAAGAAAGTATTAGTTGTAATACAGGGAATTGAAACACATGAATAATTGCAGTGATTAAAGGAAGAAAAGGCTACTACAACTGTATTTCTTAGTAACTGAAAGTGTTAATTATAGTGATAGTCCTTTTTGCAGTGTGATGTTTAACAACTTCACTAAATAACTCTCATGAAAATACTCAACGTTTATGTTCCTACATGCCAGTTTGAAACTCTTCAGTAATGCAAATGTGTAAAGTTCTTAAACCAGAGCTTAATTGCATTACGGTGCCACAGAAGGGTGGGGGTTGGAAGGGATCTCTGGAGATCATCTAGTCCACACCACTTGCCAGAGCGGGATCACCCAGATCAGGCTCCACAGAACAGCATCCAGGTGGGTTTTTAATATCTTCATAGATGGAGAGTCTGTAACCTCTCTGGGCAGTCTGTCCCAGTGTTCTGCCACCCTCACAGTAAAGAAGTTTCTCCTCATGTTTAGGTGAACCTTTCTATATTCAGGGTTGTGCCCATTGCCTCTTTTCCTGTCCCTGGGCACCACTGAAAAAAGACTGACCCATCCTCCTGACCCCTGCTGTTTAGATATTGTAAACATTGTTCAGATCCTCTCTCAGACTTCTCCAGACTAATCAGACCCAGCTTTCTCAGTCTTTCCTCATAAGAGAGATGCTTTGGTCCCCTAATAATTTTTGTAGCCCTACAGTAGCTTTCTGTCTTTCTTGAACTAGGGAGCCCAGAACTGGACACAGCACTCTGGATGTGGCCTCACCAGGACAGAGTAGAGAGGGAGGAGAACATCCTGTGACCTGCTGGCCACACTCTTAGTACACCTCAGTATACTATTGGCTGCCTTCTCTGCAAGGGCACATTACTGGGTGACAGAGTTTGTTCACCAGGACAAGAGCTGCTTCTCCTAACCTATTGAGGTTATTGAGGTCCTTGAGGTTATTCCTCCCTAGGTGAAAAACCCTACACTTGTTGAATTTCATTTCGTTCCTTTCTCTGCCTGACTCTCTAGCCTGTTGAGGTCTCACTGATGTATCTCTGGTCTATCAGCCACTCCTCTTCCTTTCCTATCATCTGTAAATTTGCTGAGGCTACACTCTGTGCCTTCATCCCGGTCACTGATGAGTATGTTGAGTAAGACCAGATCCAACACTGACCTCTGGGGCACACCACTGGCCACAGGCTGCTTATCACAACTCTCTGAGCTCTGCCCTTCAGCCAGTTCTCAACCCACCTCAGACAGTAGAATCTTTTCATGAACAGTTGAATTGGAAAAATATCCTGGAAATTCCATGCAAGAATTTAGCTAGAAGTCATGTCAGGTTTAACTAGGATGACATTCTTTAATTTCCTTGTCAGTCACCACACTTCTGCTTCTTGTCAGTTGTTTGTAGCAAAAATTACTTCAGTATGTGTTACAGCCTCTGTTAAACTGGCATGGTGGAAGAGTAAATACAGTTTCTAGGGCATTCCTTTTAAGCTCCTATGTCTCCTAAGAAATGAAGCGTTGTTCTGTTGATCTGCAGTGTTGATTCCTCCTTTAAAAAAAAAAAACAAACAAACCATTCACATATAAATTTTGCTGCATCTCAGATTTTTTAACTAGGAAGATCAAATTTATTATTATTGCTCTTCTGATTCATCTCTAGGTGTTTGAGTCTTTTGTAGCTAATACTCATGCTCAGAAGCTGGGAGCTGAGTTTTCTTAATGTGACGTGTTAATGCCAGTATAATAGCACTGACAGTAGGGAGCCTAGATTCATGTTCTCACAGAGATTAACAAGGATTTAAAGTACTTTTTTCTAGAGAGAGATAATTATTACTATTTTCGATGTTCTTTTATATCTTAATTGTTTACCAAGGACCTTAGGTACCACCGAGGCATCTCAAAGTGATAAATCCTCTACATCAGCCTTCGTACATAATCTCTCCAACCTCAAAAGAAATGAACTCAAATACAGGTTTCAACACTAGTAGCCAGCTCTTCACTGCTCCCTGGCCGATTTGCTGGCAGTCAATATCCTGTACAGCTCTAACCAGTGTAAGTACCTACCTGAACAGTATTTATTTGTCCCAAACTGCATACCCCTTTAAACTTCCAGATACGCTGCCTGTAATGGTTTTCAGCCTTGTGTGTGTTTAGGCTCAGCCTCCTGTTCTTAGGGTTCAGGGAATGTTCCTGTGAAGGCAAATGCTTCCGTTTCCGAGGGATGTGTTAACTCATGCCCAGCAAAGGCTTCTTTTCCCTCTGCCATTGCAGGCAGGGGAGTTCTGCATTCTGCTATAAGAATTGCTTTTTTGTTTCATACTGAAGGGATTATTACACGTATTCATACCTGTTGAGGCTTTGCGATCTAAAATCTCTTTGCCAAGGTGTATTTCACCATGCTTAAAAGCAGGAATGCAACGAAACCTCCACCTCCTGAGTATCCCTGTCTGTGGAAGTTGTGATAACCCACATGGACTTTTCATTTTGACATGTGGTTAGAGAAAAGAGTATGTATTTGAAGGCTGTGAATGAGTCTTGTCTTTCAGTAATCCTTATTCCATTCAACTGTTCTTCTGTGCAAATGGGCATGGCCCTTTTATTTATGAAAAACTTTATCAGTTTCCATGACTCTTGGAGATCCAAACTGCTCTTAAGCAGAAGCAGGGGACTGCACAAAGAGCATGGGACCAAATGAGTGTGAAAGTGTTAGTGTTTGCCCCGAGGCAGGCAGATGGGCCCATCTGTTGCATGCTAGGTACACATATAGATTTGTTTTGCCTCAGGTCCTCAAAGCAAAGGTATTTAAACAAGAAGAGAAAAGGTGCTTATGTATTTTGCTGACTTGGGTCTTTTCTGCGGGTGTGTGACACTGTTGCTAACTACAGGCGTGTGTTTGCTAAGGGGGAGAAGATTTCTTCTGCCCAGGCTGTATTGCCTTCTCTGGAGGGGCAGGCATCAGAGAAATGCGTGAAAAGTCCTGTGTTTCCTAAGCACTGAATTGTAGTTCTTGCTGGCTTCAAGGATAAATTGCAAGCTGGTATATATATATATAGTCTGTCTATAGAAGGAGATATATGCTTTATTTTTCTGGTAAATTGTCACCTGTAGGTTTATAACTGTTTGAGTACTGATTTATTTCCCACACATGACTCATTTTTGAAATACATTGAAGTATTTGGAAGGAACCTTTATTTAAGTTACTCTCAAAACCAAGATAAATGATGCTGCAGCTGCCAAACCTAAGATCTCAAAAATTATGAATAAGGTTTAAACTAGACACACACCCCTTCCCAAGATTATTATTGTAACAAGAATGATAAATTGTTACTGCTCCTTTTTTATTTCTGAGGGGTTTTTTTTGTTTGTTTGTTTTTTCCCCAGGAAAACTACTCCTTGCCTCACATATCTTTATTTACTTATTCATGTTTTCTAGCCAGTGCAAAGTCTGGAAACTTCATTTGGCTGAAATTTTCAAACAGCCTAATTGGTGCTCCATAACAGGAAAAAGCATGTTGGAAACATGGATAAATTTATGGCTATATGGAATGTGTATCATTGATAGGAGTGTGGATGGTCATTTGTAGTTTTATTAGTTTCATGTTTCCTCTTTTATCTTAAAAAAAAAAAAAGTTCTCTTATGGTGTTGCACAGATTTAAATCTGCAAAATGATTCTTGTCACATTACTATGAAGTGTTACTTGTCAATATTTATCTGTCCAGGAATCTGGTATGGGATATGAAAACAAGAGAAAACTCAAGAAATGGAACATGAGAATTAACTTGTTCAGAAGATTTTAAGAAATTAAATAATTGGCAGTGCAACAATTCCCATTCTCCAGTAGTGATAGGAGCTAACCAGTGTGAGTATTGTCCTGAATATTGCGTTTCTGTGGTATTTGAAAGCAAAGCCTGTGCACAAGTCACACATAGAAGTGTGGTCACTGTAGTAATGCTTCTCTGCTATGACTTGTAAGTGAAAACTCACCCTTTCTTTTAGAAAAATCAATCTGGGACTATTCATGATATTTAACAGCATTCAGAAACTTTGTTGGATTGTAGTTTAAAAAGTTTGTATCCTAACTCGTTTCCAGTCACTTTCTCCTACAGAATGCATCTGTGGCCTGTTCTGGTTGGGAAGTACATGTAGGAACTTGGTGCATGGTTTCTCAGAAGCATGTGGGAATGTGATGCTTTCAGGGAAGGTGCTCTTTTCTTGGAACTGGTGAGCTTGTCCCAGTTCTTAGTGGGGTTTCTTATCGTTACAAAGCAATGAGTACCTTGCTGGGGATCACTTACTAGGTATAGGCTTACAGGATCACAGAACCACAGAAGGGTAGGGGTTGGAAGGGACCTCTGGAGATCATCTAGTCCAACCCCTCTGCCAGAGCAGGGTCACCTAGAGAAGGCTGCATAGAACAGCATCCAGAAGGGTTTTGAATGTCTCCAGAGAAGGAGACTCCCCAGCCTCTCTGGGCAGCCTGTGCCAGTACTCTGCCACCCTCACAGCAAAGAAGTTCCCCCTCATGTTTAGGTGGAACTTTCTATATTCAAGTTTGTGCCCATTGCCCCTTGTCCTGTCACTAGGCACCACTGAAAAAAGACTGACCCATCCTCCTGACACCCACTCCTCAAGTGTATACAGTTATTAGATGTTTGACTCTAAATGCCTCTAATTAGAAGAGGTTTAATGTTTCATTATTTGCTAACGCCTAGTTAACTCATTATTGATGTAAGTTTGCAAATAGTAACCTGTTTTATGGAGAACTGCTTGCATTTGATGAGGAAGTTTAACTGTTTTATAAAAGCATATCTCATTGACTTCTAAGACAGTATATTTTGCACTGTTAACAGTTAAAGGAGATTAAACTGTGAAGTCAACTATCTTTGAAATCGTGCTTCAGCCTGCTGTGTCCTGTCAAAAAGCATATGCTCTCTTGTCCGACTAAAATCTTATTAAACCTTCCATTGGTAACAAATGAAAACATCTGTATCATCACTGATTTTTATAAAATCCCTAGTGGTTGGGGTGATTAGTTGACATTTTTATTTTTTATTTGATTTTATTTAATTTTTACTACAGCACTCCATTTTAGGATTACTGCTACCTCCTGAGTTCAGGCTTGGCAGCAAAACAAAGGAGTGAATGCCTGCACCAAATAAAAAAAAGCTGTGCTTGGTAATATATCATAATTGTCAAGCAAGGGATCTCTTGAGATAATAGACAAAAAATAATTGCACATAAGGTACAGGCCACAGACAAAGCTGACAGCCAGCCTACCCCACTCTGTTGTGCAGTTACATTATCTGTGGGTATCCATTTGTAATACATTATATCTGAAATCACACATAGCCTGCTCCAGCTTTAGGAATCCTTCTAACCTGATTCATATTCCATGCAACAAACTACCACAATCATTTGTACAGCACTGATCCCACAACCCTTGTCTGATTTTTGAGAAACTTCTGAGCAGAGTGCTTTTTGGAGGAAGGGGTTGGAGATTTTATAAGTGTAGAGTGCAAGTATACACAGAGAAAATATGTCACTTTTTATAACGGTACAGAGTATTTCAGGGAGATTTTTGATCTGAGCATTCTGTTAGATATAAGAGATTACCGAGTGCTGGCCATTTGCTTGTGAATATACATGTATAGGTTTTCTACTGTTTGTTGATACAGGATTCTCATCCAGAGTATAGGGAAGTTTAATCTTATTGGCAATACTAAGTTTTTTTACAATTGCAGCAGAACAGGTGGAAAGACCTCTCAGAGGTGCAATTCCTATCTAATCAAGACCTTTGTTAGTTGACCTAATAGAAATGGAGTAGAATTACATCTGTGATGACTTTCTTCTAATGCAGAGTAAGGCATTAATTTAAAACACTAGGTGGTAAAACAGTAAAGCCTGAGGGTATGCTAATTTCTGAGATTGGAGTTTGTTAGATTTCGTTAGGTTGGGAGATGAATATAAAACATTTGTGGATTCAGCTTTTTGAAATTTTGTGCTATGTATGAGATCTTGGGGTCTGAACAACGTTCCCACACAAGGAGGATTCATGCAGATAAGTGGATGTTTAATGAATGAAAGTACCACAACATTTTAAAAGCAGCATAATATATATTTGTAAGTAAGTATGCTTGTAAGATTGTACCTGTTATGTAAGGCCATGTCAGAGGAGCTGTCAAGATGATAATTTTTCAATGTCACAGAATCACCTGAGTTGGAAGAGACCCTTAAGATCATTGAATCCAATCACAGCCTAACCCTGCCTAGTCCACCTCTAGATCATATCCTTATTCACTTCATCTACACACTTTTTAAATACTTCCAGGGAGGATGACTCCGCCACTTCCCTAGGCAGCCTGTTCCAATGCCTGACAACCCTTTGAGCAAAGAAATCCTTCCTGATATCTAACCTGAATCTCCCCTGGTGCAATTTTAAGCTGTTTCTTCTTGTCCTATCACTTGTCACCTGAGAGAAGAGACCAACCCTGACATCTCCGCAACTGCCTTGCAGTAGTTGTGGAGAGCGATAAGGTTTCCTCTCAGCCTTCTTAAGACCAAAAAGCCCCAGATCTCTCAGCTGCTCCTTATAGGACTTGTGCTCCAAACCCTTCACCAGTTACGTTATCTGCCTCTGGACATATTCCAGCATCTCAACAACTGTCCTGTAGTAAGTGGCCGAAAACTGAAAACAGTATTCAAGATGCAGCCTCACCAGAGCTGAGCATAACAGAGCTGTCACCTCCGTACTGCTGCTGGTCACAGTATTCCTGACACAAGCCAGGATGCCATTGGCCTTCTTGGCCACTTGGGCACACTGCCGGCTCATGTTCAGTTGGATGTCCACTAACACCCCTAGATCCTTCTCCAGGGAACTCTCCAGCCACTCTGCCCCAAGCCTGTAGCAGTGCCTGGGATTATTGTGACCAAAGTGCAGGACCTGGCACTTGGCCTTGTTAAACCCCATAAAGCTAGCCTCTGCCTATTGATCCAGCCTGTCCAGGTCCCTCTGCAGAGCCATCATGCCTTCCAGCAGATCAACATTCCCACACAATTTGGTGTCATCTGCAAATTTACTGAGGGTGCACTCAGTCCCTTGTTAAACAGGACTGGCCCCAGCACCAAGCCCTGGGGAACACCACATGTGACCTGCCACCAGCTGGATTTAGCTCCATTCACCGCAACTCTCTGGGCATGGCCATCCAGCCAGCTTTTAACCCAGCGAAGAGTGTACCCATCTACTCCATGGGTGGCTATTTTCTCTAGGAAACTAGAGAATGTCTCTTGATCATGCCAGGTAAAGAGATTTTAAAGATTTTGAAAGATATTTTAAATGCTTTACCAGGCATTTGCTTTGTAAGCGGACTTGTTTGATTGTAGTAATAATGAATATTAGCTTTCCTTCTTAATTTCTGCTCAGATGAATCTGTGATTAAAAAGACAAACACAAATTAGCGTTACTGGTCAGAAACAAACCTTGCAAAAGTGACAAGCATTAAATAGGCTTTACCTAATCTCAGTCTATGTTGTGATCAGCAGGGAGCTGATGTGCCCAGACATCGTTTATTTTCCTCAGAATTTCTTCTCTTCTGGGGAGTACTCTGAATCCAGTTTCACTTTCAGATTCTTCTGAAACCACCAGCCACCCTCAAAACTTTCCCTGTCCGTGACGATGCTCTGAGGTATGTCTGTCAAGCTGCAGGGGCAAATCCTGTTGTAGAGATTTGCAGTGATGTTAAATAAGAAACACTAAAATTGAGGTGAATAGAGAACAAAGGGGAATGTCTGGGTGTGGAAGCAGGAGAAGGAAGGGAAGAAAGGCTCTGAGAGTGGCAGGTGTTGGGTTACTGGTATTATGAAGATCACAGCACATCAGCATGCGGATTCTCCGGATACCCACTCTGGGAAAACAGAGGAGCCTAAGACCTGCATCCAGACTAAACCAGACTCAAGTCATGAAGAATTAATGACAAAAAAGATAGGGAACAGAGTTGGAAACCTAACATACCCACAATCAGGAGACTAAAGAAAACTTAGGAAAGTTGGAGAGGACAGATGCACAGACTTTCTTAACCATTATTATCAAAATACAGCACATGGTTTCCTGCCTAGGAAAAAATGTGTTGTGATAAAACTCATAGGCAGAGACCCTTGCCCTCCTATGTTATTACAAAAAATTCTGATTCTGTATGCCTTGTGCTTGAATGCTGAACATTCAGGAGTCTGCTTGGACATCAGCATCTCAGTGTATGTGAGGGCTTGGTTGTGTGACCAAAACTTGTTTTGTTTTAAAATAAACCCATTATTTCCTCCCACACTAAACATTGCTATATGGTTGCATTACAGTTACAGCAGTTTTTCCTTCACTGTGAAATTGATTTTTCTTCCTTATAATGCTTGTCAATATTGTTGCTTGAAATAGAAGGTTAGTAGGTTAGAGACCAGGGGACTACATGCCTGCATGGATACTCTTTCCTCCTGCACCATGTGGGGTGTGTTCCAAAAGACACTCATGGATGATGCAGGTAATGGTGAGCAGGAGGTGAGTTCCTGGGGATGATTCTACGGGAGTAATCCAAGGAAATTGCACTTGTGTGTATCGACTGGGTAGATTGTTCCTCAAGTTTTCTCCCAAGCGATGAACTAAATTGTATTGTTACATCTTCTCCATCAGAAGAGGGGTGGCCAGCAGGGACAGGGAGGTGATTGTCCCTCTCTACTCTGCCCTTGTGAGGCCCCACCTGGAGTACTGTGTCCAGATCTGGGGCCCCCAATACAAGAAAGATGGGGAACTGTTGGAGAGGGTTCAGAGGAGGGCCACAAAGATGATTAGAGGGCTGGAGCACCTGCTCCTACAGAGAGAGGCTGAGGGAGCTGGGCTTGTTCAGCCTGGAGAAGAGAAGGCTGTGGGGAGACCTCACTGCAGCCTTCCAGTACCTGAAGGGGGATTATAAACAGGTGGGGAATCAACCAGGTGGGCAGATAATGGCAGGACAAGGGGGAATGGTTTAAAGCTAAAGGAGGGAAGGTTTAGATTGAACATTAGGGGGAAATTTTTTACAGAAAGAGTGGTGAGGTGCTGGAACAGGCTGCCCAGAGACGTAGTGGATGCCCCGTCCCTGGAAGTGTTCAAGGCCAGGTTGGATGGGGCCCTGGGCAACTTTGTGTAGATCCAGGCCTGAGGTTGGTGGCCCTGTCTGTGGTAGGGGGGTTGGAGCTCTAGGATCCTTGGGGTCCCTTCCAACCCTTGCCATTCTATGATTCTATGAATGGAGTAATGTAGTGAATAACGAAATCTAAGTGTTTTGCGGGATAATGTGGTCTGTAGATTTTGGGATAAGTTTACAAAATACTCATATTTCAGAATTTCTTCAGCCAAATATGGATCCTTGCCTTCACCTGATTGTGGAGGTTTTCATCACTAAATAGAACCCAGTTGTGAAGCCTAAAGTCTGTTTTTGGTACGGGTTTTCAAAGACAACTCTGAATGAAACAAGAAATTGTTTCTTCATTACAAGTAAATATGAATGAGAGATGTAACTCTCTTGGAGGAGGAGGAGAGTAAAAACATATTTATTCCTTATATGAAAATGGTTTGGTCTTCCTGACCCTATAGCTATAAGGCCCTATTGTACATGAAAAAATTATAGACTCCGGTTGCAGTGTTTCAATTTGGGAGACTGCAGAGGGACCTTGTTCAGCATGTGCCATTAGAAGACAAAGTACAGTCTTAAAAAGGCTGTGCTGAAGTGTTTCGTTTGGTCTGATTGTACTGCACAGGCTGTAGTCAAGTGAGGTACCACAGGTATTGCAGTGATGACAGTGAGAGCAAAGGGGTTTAGAACCGCTTCTACACAAGAGTCCTGTGAGCAGCAGAACTAACCCGATTTTTAGCAGTTTTGTAGGTTGTGCATGTGCAGCAATGTTACACTGGGAATAAACAGCAATGACACATTGTATCCCTTGCATGTCCTGTGCTTGCTACATACTTCTGCTAAAATACCTCATGGCTCAGCTTTCTTCCAGCTGTACCTTCACAAATCAACAACTGGCAGTAAACTGAATTTCTTTATTGTGAGCAAACAATAGTCACTACCCTATGAAAGGGATTTTCCTGTATGTCTCTCTACGTGCTGCTCTGTGTATGGAGAGAGGAAATAAAGGGCACACCATAAAATATTTCTACACAAGCAAGGAAGAGCAAATTGTAATTTTCACTAAATAGAACTGCTGTGTCTCCTGTGTGTGTGTGTGTGGTTATGAGGGACCAAAAACCTGTTGTAGGCATATAGGTAGACAACATCATTGCAGTAAGCCTAGTGAATTTTTTAGTTTTTCAAAACCAGGCAAAAACCAGTTTGGGACAAGCTACTGACGATTTCTTAAAGTCAGGTCTTTAATACCAAGGAACTGAACTGAATCAGAGTGATACTCCGATTGAGAACTGATAGGGAATATAGGACTGTAAGTAGAACAAGTTACATTCTCCAAGCCTTTAAGAAACAGAAAGACTCATAATAAATGCTTTCCTGAATATCGAGGAAAATAAGCATGACCTTTAGTGCTTTCTTAACCTGATGCTTAAATTGGAAAATACTTGCTCTCATTACCTCAAATACTTGCTGAGAACATACACAATTGGGATCTTCAGATTTATTTTGCTATTTCACATTTTCTAAGAAGCTGTATTTGGTTTTCCTAATAAGGGGGTTTAGAATTACTGGGGAGTTTATGGGCTGGACCTCTCCTAAAAAACATCATTCTGAAGAAATATGCAGAGAAATGATGGTGGATGGAGCTGGATGGCTACAAAGGTTGATTAAGAATAGCTGTTGGTCATTTTTATATCAACTTTACCATTTTTTACCATGTGCTTAAATATCATTCATATAAATGTGTATGAAAAAATGAATGCATGTTTCTGAGAAACAAACCAAGACTGATCTGTGACATTCAATAAAAACCCACAGACATCAAGGTTGCCTTGACTTGATATAGATAGATCTGAAACTTACTTACTGAACAACCCCCATGGAATTCTTTGCCTCTTGGCTCACCTGGCTTAAAGCTTTGAACATTAAACTTCTGTACTTTTATAATCCATGCACAGTCTGCGAGAAATACAAGAAAAATTCTTCCCCGAATCTCGGAGATCTTAGGAAAATAATTCATCCCATAATGTTCAAAAGACTATTCAGGGTCAATGAACTAGTATTTCCTAATGGCTTTTTCATTTCACAATTCTGCTTGTGGAATGGATGTTCTTGCATCTGGTATGCTGTACTGTAGAGAACGACATCATCCTGAAGTTTGACCTGTTTTATCCGGCTAAGGAACTTTATCTTAATTTGAAATCTGAATTTCATTCAAGGGAGTGGGTAAAAAGGAAAGAGGAGGACTATGTGCTGTATGAAATGCTGCATGATAAGATTGTGTATGATTTCTCATTTCCTTCTTTTCTGAGTCTGGGGTAAATACAGGATGCATGAGCTATCGGTTTAGCCTCTGGGCTTTATTTCACTAGATTTCCTTTGATTTCACTCCAGATGTGGCTTACTGTTCATTGGCCTTCCTTTGAAAGAGCTCCCTCCTGGGACCTGGACTGTGTGGGACTGTTTGAGCCAGAAACCAGTGGGCCTT
This sequence comes from Laterallus jamaicensis coturniculus, assembly GCA_022605575.1. Taxonomy (NCBI): domain Eukaryota; kingdom Metazoa; phylum Chordata; class Aves; order Gruiformes; family Rallidae; genus Laterallus; species Laterallus jamaicensis. Next base: position 5,178,686 of record JAKCOX010000036.1, on the reverse strand, counting down.
CATGTATCAGGGTATGTAACCAGCCACACCTGAACAAAGGGTGGAACGATTTAATTACATAAAGGAAGAGAAGGCAACAGAAATAGCCTCCAGAGCAGCTGAGGTTATTGAGACACGAGTTTCTATGTCCTCCTTCATGCAGAACATTTTCCTCTGACACCAGAGTATTGATTACTCAACACTTTATCTGCCAAGAAGTTTGCTTTCAAAGTTGTGTGAGCCAATGCCAAAGATCCCTGTGACTCATTGTGCCCAAAACTGATACAGTGGGCCTTGTACACACTGCAGTTGAGAGTAGCCAAGTGATTCATTATGTTGCACAGAGATATCACACTTCACTGTTTCCTGATGCTAAATTGCATTATAAAGCAGCAACTGGAAATTGCTCCTCAGTGTTCAGGTTTGCTAGGATACCTACGAACACAGCGGAGGTGGCTGATCTGTTACAGCTGGTTTTTATTTGAATCTCAAGTGTCTTACCATTTCCTTTTCGTCTTTTTGGGGGGTTTTTGGTTTTTGGTTGGTTGGTTGGTTGTTTTTTTCTTCCCAGGATCCATGGTTTTTATTTTAAACTGTGGACTATGTATCACATATCAGATACCTCTGCTTATCTATTTTTATCACACCTGTCATGTGGAAACCCATGCTTCTTGACTGAAAAAAGCATAACTGAATTTTTAAGGCTTGTGAATACTACTGGGATACATATAAAGGTTTCTTACCATTATTTCAGTTTTTTGTAACAGAGGTTGGTGTTCATCAAATAAGAATTTGAATCGCCATGAGACACTTTACTTCATACTTTATTTCAATTTATGACAAATGTGAGACTATGATGTGTTACAAAGCAATGACTTTTCATCCCCTGTGTATCTCCATATATCTAGAAGAAATATGTACTAATCACATGTAAAGATGTATCCAAATATTATAACTTTTTTAAAAAACTGCTTTTGATATTATTTATTCACAAATGGAGCATTCTGACTAGAGGTGCTTTTATTGAGGGGAATCCCTCATTGCTTTCTTTTCAACACATTGATTTTTTAAAACAAATGTCAGGATAATACTTTGCAGACAACTTGAGGCTGTTGGTTCAAATCCAGATCCTACTTCCTTTCTCTCTGTAGCTCACTCATTCATAGATCATCCTGAGCTGAATTGGAACATCATTTCCCCTGAAATTCTTAAACTGCTTTTGCATAAAGTTGTTGGTGGTGGGGTTTTCAGGGTTGGTTTTTTTTTTGAAACATACTGTTCCTTAATTATATTACTAGAAGGAAATGACTAAAGGAGATTCAAATATGGTGATTACTCTTGAGAAAATCATTAATCTGTTTGAGATCTAAAATTCAACAGGGTACATTAAATAGGTAAAAATAGAATGCTGGAATATATCCAGGGCTAAAGTAACCAACACTGGTTTTGAGGAAAGATCTTTCTAGGTCAGCATTGTTCATTCATTTAATGACCTTTATGGGGATAACTAACTGTCACATTTTAAGCTCATGAATGAATAAATCTGTCTTATAAAGTCTTCTGTAAGCAATAAATTTGGCACACATACACATGGGCTCTTTCACATGCAGATAAAAATACAGAACAAAGCAGAGTTCCTTGCAGAAATACAAGCTATATAAGGGGAGAGGGTCAGTTTTGGTGAACCATTGCATTCAAACTCATCATTTGATACAAATTTTTAAGAGTGGTATTTTCATTTTAAAAACAGGCATCAGCCACTTACTGAATGTGAATATACTTGTCTTCTTCATGGTAAAAATTCTAAAAGGAAATAGCTTCGAAATAAAGTCTGGCAGGACTGGGATTCATTATTTCTTTGTGTACCTCACCCTAAGTAGTGGTAAAAAAACTTGTAGAGTTTTTTTCAAGAAAGCCTCATTGTCTTAATTTTCTGCTCATTACATGGCAGTTTGTAGATGGGATCTCTGCTCCTCGTCATTATCCATGGGCTGCAGGGGGACAGCCTGCTTCATCATGGACTTCTCCATAGGCTACAGAGGAACCTCTCTCTCTCTGACACTGGAATGCCTCACACCCCGCTCCTTCACTGGCCTTGGTGCCTGCACAGTTTCTTGCATGTTCTCACTCCGTTCTCTGGTGGCAAAATGCAGCTGCCTGTGGTTTTTTTCTCCTAGCTGTGATTCCCAGAGGTGCTGTGACCATCACTGATGGGCTCAGCCTTGGTCAGCAATGAGTCCGGCCTTGAGCCGGCTGGTGTTTGCTCTGTGGGGCCTGCAGAGAGCTTCTGGCTGCTGCTTGCGGAAGCCACCCTTGCAGTCCACTCCCCTCTCCTCCACCTGAACCCAGCCATGTAAAAGCATGTCTTTCTCTTGAGGGTCAGAAGTAGGTCATCACTACTGTGTAAACTAATAAAGTAAGGTGAATTGATAGGATCTGGAGAAACTTCAGGGTCTGTCTCTCAAAAATGCCAATTTTTAGGTTTAAATTTATTTCCCTTTAAAGGACCTGTATATTAAACAGGAGGAATTGCAGAATATTCTTCCATTCATATTCCTGTGAACAAGTGTGTGTAGATGCCCACATTGATTTTAGAAAATGTTTTCACTTGCTTACTTTATATCAGGGGAATTTTGAGTGGCTGGAGGAATTTAGTTTTGCTTTTCTGGTGCAGGGAAGGAGGCAATGAATGTCATAACCTCAGAAAGATAATATCTCAAAAATGCCTCAACATGGAAGTTACAGTAATTGTTTGACTTATGATTGCATTCTTATTGTGAATTCTAGTTTAAGGTTGACCTGCTGGGGCACTGTCCTTACTGGCATGAATATATTTGTAGAAAAATCAGAAGAGTGCAGTGCTGTAGAAATCCTGAGACAAGTCCTTGGATACTCAAGTACTTGGAGTAAAAAATGTTGTTTAGTTGCCTTGCTATCAAACTTCTGGCTCAAAAAAAAAAGGCTCAAAACTGTACCTTTATTAGGCAGGGGTTAGGAATGAACATAGGAGATATAATTCATCTGGTATGAATTTGAAATGTCTTTGCTCCTAAAAATAAGGAGGCAAAAGGATATCAGTTCATTTGGTCTGTTTCTCTGCCTAAGGCATATTGTTTTATACCTGCATTATTTCTGACAAATGTGTCTGTTTAAAAGACTCTCACCTCCCCAAGATACATCTGGCAAATTTTTCAATCAATATTCTAGTATTTTAAAGATTTAACCTTTTGCACATGGAAATATTACCTAGTTCCAAATAAAAAACTGTCCTGATTCAGATAACTTACTGTTTGAGGTACTTACCATGGACTGTCTACAAGATGTTACTAGAAAGATGTTTCAAGTCTGTGTCAAATATTGTACTATAAATAGTCATGCATTGTATTCTTAATACAATACACATCCTTTTTTCTTTTTTTTTCTCCCCAATTTTGAAAAATTATTATCATTTCCCCATAATTTTTTCTCTTTTAGGATAAGTAACCCCATTTCTTCAGTTTTCTCCTCCTTTTGTACTCTTCATTACTTACTCTTCATTTGCCTTGTTTTTCACTAAACCTCCTCCAGCCCTTCATCTTCCTTCTGATAGTGGTCCATTGGCCTTTCTGAGGCTGAGCAGAAGGGATCAAGTACTTTATAGGTCTGGCTGCCTTTTCTCCTTGTGACAATGTTAAGAACTGAATAAAATGGACCTGTACTGTATTATTTTTTCTTGTTAACACCTTTTTCATTAAAGTTATTGATAAATTCTGGGACGGAGAAATACCAGGTCACACTGATAAGAAAAGTTATGTAATATGTGATTTCATGTAATAAGTTTCAGTAATATTAGCAATTTTTGTCAAGTGAATTATGAAAAATTCAGTGCTGTGTAGGAGATTTCCAGGTTTAAGCAGCTTCATAAGTCAGAATCTGATCAATAGCAGTAACTAATGGTCCTTAATTCTTCACTGGTGACAAGCAGGGTTGGTCATGGTTGGGAGGCATGTATTAGATATTAATGTTAAAGATTGAGTTTTACTACTTCAGATTGTAATACAGAGTAATTACTAGTGCCTTTAGTGATTCAGGTTCGTAAATTTCTTTCAGGAAAATGTAAGATCAGCTTTTTGGTGTCAAACTTTTCTTTGGAGTCTGTAAGTATCAAGTAATTAGGAAAACAAATCTAATGGAAATAAGTTTAGAAAAAGTATTATATCCTTTCTGAGGACTCAGAGGTTTCTTGTCATAGTAGGTAATTTTGTAAATTTTAGTTGAGCATTAGCCCTCAAGTAGATGCCACCTAAACTCTGTAAAAGCCATTTTTCATTTTTTCTCATTATTTTATTGGGCAGGACATCTAGAAGATCAGTCTTTATGATATAGTTTTTGTTAACTTAAAAACAATTATTTTTTAATTTAAGATAAACTGAATTACCCAATTTTCTATCAAAAGATATTGGTAAAAAAGAAAATAAATGCAACTGCTGTTGTTTGAGGGTACCGCAGGAGGACACCTGCATTTCCAGAGGGCCCCTGAATGTCATGAAAAACTCACCAGTGGTCATGTGTATGTTGTAGGCATTATAATTGGATGTTTAAAAAACAGCTCTCAGGAGAGGGTGCATGTGCCACAGTATTTTGAGAGAATTCATATTTTACAGAAAGGATTTTGCCTGATTTTCAATTGGAAGGACATAATTTGGTCCATGCTGGGGGCTTCCCTCTGCTGTTCAGACCAGCACTCTGACCACTTTGCTGTAAGTTACCTTTGAATCTTGGGTTTTAGCAGCTAGAAAGTATGAGGTAAGTGAAAATTCTCCAAATTCAGCAAATGGGATTGTGAAAAGTTTTAAAAAGAATATATTGGTTTTGGCTGGGAAAGGGAATGTGCACTGGAAGGATCTTGTGTTTAAAACAAAATTGACCAAAACACCAAAAAAGAAGAAAGAATTTGAATTAAAGAGATTACATTCACTGGATTGGTTAATACCACATTGGGAGGGTATAATAAGGATCTGCATTATTTTAAAAATGGAAGAGAATAATGTTTCCACAAGGTTTTCTTGCAGTTCTTACACATTTTAATAATTTTAATGTAATTTCGCCTGAGACATCTGCTGATATTCCTTAAAATATACAGTTCAATAAAATGTAGAAATACCTAATGAAGATACTAATTCTGGAGGAGTTTGTGTGAGTTACTACCATCTCTTATTCCAAAAGAAGAACGTGCAGGTATTTAAAATGTGAAGTAACAGATAGAATATAAATCAGTTTTTATTTTTAATTTCAGTATTAACCAGCCCTGAAATAAAATTCCTCAGGAAATTTGATTGTGGCTTTTTTTTTTTCTCTCTTCACTGTTGTGGTGCAATAAAAGGGCTAAAATGGTACTGAAGTAGCAGTTTCCTTCCAATTTTTACAACATTGGAGGAACCAGTATTTTTGATTATCAGTTAAAATGTACAGAAACTTACCTTGGTTACATGACAGTTTGTGGCACTGTGGAAATTCACCATCACCAGTTACTGTCTCTGGGACTTTCTGATCATTTTGTAAATGAACTCTTGTTAGACTGCTCTTTTACTTTCTTTTCACTTTTTAAGCATTCTTTAAATCAGTATTCAAATCTGGCAATTACTATCCCTTGAAAATACACTCTCATGAGCTCTGAAGCATTCCCATCCAACCATTTATGGCCAGAAAGAGGTCCCACAAAATATCTTTCTGCTATAAAATCATACTTGTTTGGAAAACAATTTAGAATTACAACACTAAATGAGCTCATTTTAGAATTACTGTATCAAATGAGCTCAGTTAAAGTTTCAGCTAAATACCCCTCTGTATTTTTATTTCCCACTGTTGTTTTTATCTCTGTGTACTCTTTGTCATATAATCTGAATGGCTACATTTTTAAAAAATAATCATCTTTTAATTGAATTTGTTCTCCTTTTTATACCAAAGTTCAGACTAACTAGTCATAGTGGTCCACTGGAGTTAAAATTGACAGCACCATAACTGTTAGTGTCATCACTGGTTATCTCTTCTTTTGCTGACAACTGGTATTTCTCATTCTTGATGGTAGGTTAAAAAAAGAATAACTAAAAACTTTAAAATATCCGATCTACCTGAGTGAGAATGAATCTTATTGGCATAAGAAGGTTTAAAGACTTAGAAAAAAAATATTTGTTTTAATCAAATAGTTATATGTCCTCTTTCTCATTTCCCACTCCTTCTAAAATATATTATTAATAATAGTTTCATAAAGTAGTTCATACCTCTTGTCAGAAAAGTAAACATTCAATTATGACCTAGTACCATACCGAATGATCTTAATGTGTTTTACAGAGAGAGTCAGCATCGTTCCTTCTCATACAAGAGAAGTAGTTAATGTGCTCATGAGGATCCATTCATGTATATTATAGCTTCTTTTACTGCTCCCATTCCCTATCTTCCAGCTATCTAATTAATTTGATAATGTAAGACTTGACAGGTGGTTTTAATTTTCTGGACCACTGAGAGGGAGATGTGAGATTGCAGTCAGGGAATACAAATAACACCAAGATATTTTGGTTGGTTTTCTTTCAAATGTGTAAGGATATTTTACTGTCTTCGGACAAAGAGGGGCAAAGGATTTAGGCTGTTCCTACGGTCAGCTTGTCTAATTAGTAAGATCTATGTTGTTAAAAGAATAATTTTCCTGTACACTTTGCCTGTCTTGCAATTTTTGTAGTAAAGTTTTTTTTGAAGGACAAGTATCAATCTGGAGTACTTTTTAACACACTAGCAAGGGTCTTGCAAGTTGGGCACCTTTGTTTTAATAGGCATTTCTCTGAAAAGGATGTTTAAGACCTTAAAAAATGATACCTGTATAGCGCAACAGTTACAAAGATGCTAACACCTACTTAAAAGAAATGCTTTTCCCCATCCATGACAGTGTCATCATTTTTGCCCAGATGTCCTTGAATGTCTTACAGTGTTGGAATGAAAAATTGGATAGTTCTACCTGTTTTGCTTTCACCAATGTAATAGTGGATTTTCTTGCAGTTGTGGATGAATTTTAGTTCAAGTGTCCATGAGAGGTGAGGAGGTGTTTCCCACTCTGCTGATAGAAAATTGAGATACAGCATAGATCAAGTCACAGTCTCACAAAGTATAGTAGTGGGGAGGAAGAGGGGCAGTTTAGGTGAAAGACTCCTAAAATAAAATCTCTAGATTGCTGATGTATTTCACTATTCACTAAAACTTCTTTATTCCCCCAGTGTATCTCTAGTTTTAATGCAGAATTTGAGAATGACAGGTTTTATCCTGTTTTATATTACTTACAGAGACCTAGATTCAAAATTACTTGATAAGCACACTACCTTTGAGGTAGTTTGTAGAGGGCGATAAGATCTCCCTGGAGCCTTCTCCAGTTCCCTCAGCTGCTCCTTTCACCAGCATTGTTGCTCTTCTTTAGAGACACTCCAGCACCTCAAGACCTTTTTTTTGTAGTGAGGGGCCTCAAACTGAACATGTTATTTTAGATGCAGCCTCACTGTTACATCTGTCATAGTTTAGCTAAAGAGACAAGGAAAGGCCTTTTCTCACTCATCTACCTTCAGTACTATCGATGGGTAAAATACTCCTCCTGTGCTTCCATTCAGCCTGGTATGTCCATAGTGAGCTAAGATGCTTTTCCAGAGTAGCAGTTTCTTGCTGCTTCCTTGTATATTGGCTTTGGTTATGGGGTAGCTCTGCCAGTGCAGTGCTTGTGAGCAGCACAGTGGCAGTATCACCCAGAGAAGGGGTTGGGTCACCACCTAGTTTGAGTATGAAATACAGACAAAGAGTACACGATGAAGGGAGGGGGAAAAACACACCAAGAAATAAGTCAATAACCTCTTCAAGCAAGTCATATTAAATGCTTATAAGTTTGGTTTTGTTTGACCTTTGATTGTTTCATCTTTTTGTTACAGAGTAGAAGCTAGTGTATGCCCCTTGCTTATATCTCTATAGAAGTAAAATCTTAAGAATTATCCCCTTGTACCACTCATACTGAAATTCAGTGAGGTCTTAATTCTGCAAAGGATGGTGTTTCCTAGAAAATAGGGTTTTTACACACTGAAATTTATTTTAGTATGACACTAGTATTCCTATACAGTTAAATATAGCTAGGATAATGTCTAGCATTACTTTGGTAAAAGAAAAAAAAACCCCTACATTTTCACAAATGAGTGGAGGTGACACACTGGGACACAGATAAATGAATGACTTTTGAAAGGTCTGAAAAATAAATGTGTGTGTGTGTGATTTGTTTACCACTTGGGAAAAATTGTTTATGTAATGAAATATCAGTTCATTGAAACCAAATATTTGGGTTTTTGAAATTTTAATTTAAATAATTGCTTTCAGCTTAGAACATGTATGTTATGATAATTTTACATCTGCTTCCAAAGAATTACTCATTTTTATGTCTTTTTTTCACTTTGGAAAGACGGTAAAATGATCAAGAAATTGAAACAAAACACTCTGAAATGACCACTAGGAAACACTTGTATTGCCTCAAGTCATTTCCATTTGGAATTTTAGTTCATGGTCATTTTTGATATTTCATCTTTTTTTGTCACATTCCAGGGTAGGGAGAAATAAGGCTTAAACTCAGTGACCTCAGGAAAACTATGTCTTTTTCTATTCTTTGAATAGATCTGGGTTTATATATTTAGAAAGGATTTATTTGAAAACAGAACTTTTGGATAACCTCAGTGGGTTTGTTGCTGTGTGCTGTAAAATTGTCTCTTGCAGCTGAAGCTGTGGAGGTTTTATATATTTGAAAATCACATTCCATTTTTAGTGTCTCAGAATGAATTGAGTCTTGGCAGTCAGATTTGAAGATTGTGTGCATACTGTGTAAACATGAAAACTTTTCTGCTGAGAAAAAGCCAGGAGATTATAATATAGCATCTATCTATACATTCTCAATTCATGATTTTGTCATAGGCTAAGGGGAATAAAAGAAACTCTTGTAAAAAATTTACCAGCGTGTAAGGCCATAAACAACTTTTGACTGTGCTCAGGCAGGATAGAATCACTATTTGGTTATTGATGACTTTGTCCTATATTAGAGTCCCACAAATAGCATGCACAAAATGTTTGAGGGACTCAGGAGCTTCTCTGCAATACTGGAGAAAATGTCCTGGTACTATTATATAAGTTTTTGGTTTTTTTAAATTGGCCTGGTTCTGTTTGTCATACTACCTGTTGCCCTAGGTATTTTGTTTAAATATTAATCTATCATTAAATATTAATCCAGTGCAAAATTTCAAACTGAGATTCACATTTTATCAGTGACTCTGCAAATACTGCCACTTAATCATATTTGATTGCATTTTCAACAATTAACAGTTCTTCTGCCAGCTTCCTCTCCATTGTCACCATCATTCTTTCCCCTGTGTTTTCTAAAGAAACGATTTTGTGAAATTATTTGATGGCAATCACCTTTTTTAAAGCTTTGGCCTGGCCTTAATGTATGATCTTAGGTATTTTGACTTAGTATCACCAGAGTTTGGACCAGGTTTCAGTCACTGTTTATCAGTGGCATAATTCTATAATGTCAGATCTGAATGAATCCCTCTAATTAAATGTTCTCCTGCTTTATAGGAGCAGATAAATGAATGTCCTCATAAACTGAAGACTAGGTGGCTTTCTAACCCCAAGAATCCCAGAATAACTCCATGATCAAGAATGCAGGTAGGACAAAAAAAATAGAGAATAAATGGTTTTGGGAATTTTGACACGCTAAGGCAGGCTAATGCAGAAAGAAATGGTCTTGCTTAGCAAAATCAGCATTTCTTGGAGATCCTCCTTTCTGTGCTATAGCAAAAAGAAGACAGAAGGACTACTGAGCAATGTGAAAGATGAGCCAACTGTCTGAAGAAAAACCCCACTGTGTGAGTAAACCAGAACAGCCACAAGACTGCGTAGAAATAACAGACGCTTCTCTCCTGTTGAGAGGCAACAGTGAAAATGAAGCTATTGAAGAGCTCTGAAGTTCACTAGGCCTACACCTGGCAAAAGAAGCTGATGCAGTTATTTGGTTCAGCCATCTGCTCTTGGATGAATAGAAAGGTTTCATCAGAAACCAGCAGTGGAAAATTGTTTGGCAAATGCCATCTCAAGTGAGATTCTGACTTCCTTAAGTTTGCAAAAAGCAAAGATTCTTAGGGAAAATTAGGTCCTGCACCCCTCTACCCAGGGTAGAAACCGAGTGTTGTTTTGTCTTCAAAGTATCTGGACTTCTGTAGACTGAATATTAGTGTAAAGAAAAAGTTTAAACGGTGCCAACTATTACTAGAGCATTCTGCCAACAAACAGATTTGGAAAGTAAACAAAGTATGATTAATCAATATAATTTCTTGACGTGAACATTAAATAGATTTTCATAACTTACAGACCTTATTAGTAGACTGGCAAAAGATATCTTTGCAACACAGTTACCTTAAGTGAAAAATGAAGGCCAAGAGTTCAGAGTTAGGAGAATGTATGGGGTGCTGGAGTAAGAAAAACTTATTGAAATTTATAATGTCTCCTCTTCAGAATTTTAATGCTTTGTTAATATAAGCTAAGGATAACTGGAAAAAATTCAGTTGTTGCAACCCAATTGTTGGAAAAGATCAGTAATAGTTTCTGGTATTAATGTAGCTCACAATTTCTTGCTATATTCTCTACCTGGGAGGTGTTCCTTTACTTCTATCCACAGAGCGATGGGGAGGAACCAGTTAGGGCTCGGTCATGGTGCCACACAAAGGGTATGAGTCTGATCTATGGCTGTGGGAGTAATAGCAATAATAATAAACCACAAAATAAGTAATGAGCAGCACAGTTTCTCAGCACCTGGAGTCAGTGCTGTGAAAGACCCCCAGCTGCCTCTATGCCTCTCAGCCCACCCCCCTGGTTATAAAAAGAACATGACATTGTGAGGTATGGAATATCTCTTTGGCCAGTCTGGGTCAGCTCTCTTGGCTGTGTCCCCTCCCATTGTCTTGGCCACCCCCCACCTTCTCATTAGCAGGGCAGCATGAGAAGCTGAAAAGTCCTTGACTGCTAGGCAACAACTGAAAGCATCAGCACTGCTCTCATCCTAAATCCAACACACAGCACTACACCAGCTACTAGAAAGAAAATTAACTCTGTCCCTGCCGAAACCAGGACTACTTGCCTACCCAAAAGTGAAAGAGTAAGAGCAGAGGGGGGCTTTCATACCACCATTCCCCACCTTACCCTCAAGCAACCTGGCAGTGTAGTTGCATAGTGTAGAGGCAAATAATCTGTCGGAAGCTTTCCTTTGGGGACACTGGGTTCCTCTGTTGCAGTTTACCCCCATGTCTGTTCTCCTTAGGTATTAACACCTCGCCCACCACCTTAACAGGTTAGGAAAAAGAAACTATGATGAGAATTAACTAGTAGGACCATGTCTGGGAAGTTTGTGAGTCCTCCTGAAAAAGTTGTACGAGGTCAAGTGGCTGCCATACTTGGTGGTCACTGAGTTTAATGGCAGGCTGTAGGGGTCCAAGGAGTTCTGGAGTGAATGTGGAAAGAAGGGAGAGGAGACCCTTGTCATTACTTTAGCTTTACAGTAGAGTTTCTTGAACTGACTTTATGTTTTGTTTTAAAAGTTTTCATTTTCTTCAGTTTTCTCTCCAAGGGAATTACTGCTTTTTATTCCTAGTTTTCTTGTTTGAAATATTTTTTCACTCCATCTGCCTTATATGTTCTCCGGTCATAAACTTCTCCTATGAAAAGATCAAAAGCTTTTTACACTATATTACCTGATGTTGCAAGAAGTGCAGGGGTAACCCAATCCCACCATTTCCTTCTTTTTTTTCTGCCTCCTGCAAAGACCTCATGGAGCACCAGGAGTGAACCTCTGGTCATTCCACCTCTGGTAAAATCAATAGCCAATGATTCACTGAAGGTGCACTTGCAGTTTGAGTCATCTCTACCCCTGCAGTGGATCATGTCCTCCCATCTTGGGGTCAAGGAGACAAGTGCATGGTTTTCTCTAGAGGGACACATTACTTCTGCAGCTTGCTAATTGGGATAATACTAATTATAAAGTTGGGTGTTGTCTGTTTGTGTTGTCTCAATAATGTCCCCTTTGAAAAATTTATGATGTTAGGAGGCACTGAGAGAGACAAGGGTTCTCTCCCTGTTGTGACCAAGGTCTGGATAGGGTATCTTTCTCCAGTGGGTTTATAAGCATCACTGAGCAAATCAGGGAGTTCAGACCTGATGCTCCTGGGAGGGCTGCACAATATATTGCAGCATACGTGTCTTACTCAAGATAATGTAGAAGGTGTTAGTCCTGTAGGTACTAACACCTAAGTGTCGTGGTTTATTTCACTGTTTGCAATCCTCGTAAATAGGAAGAAATCTGAAAGTAAATGGTAGGTCTTTTTATCTCTAGTGCTGCCTGAGAAACTGTCTCATGGTAATCTTTGTCCAGGCATTACTTAGTGGGTGTCAGTGTTCCTGGAAACAGGATCCTAATGTAGAGAGGTCAAATAGGCTGAGAGGGCAGAATAGCTGTACTTCAAAAGCAGCATTCAGGAGACATAAGGAACTCACATCACTACTGGTATATCTCCAAGAATCAATGCATGATGTTCAAACTCATGAGATACAATCCAGCAGGGTAATCTCCTCCTTCTAGTCACTGATTCCTCCTTACAACTTTTTTTTCTAGCATCTCTGACTCTCACTGCCTATGCTGTGCTTAAAGGAAATCCGGCAGCTTTGCTTTGTAACTCTGTATGTACCTGATATCTTAAAACAGTATGGAAGATAAAGGGGCAGAAGCAGAAGAACACAAGGGAAAAGAAAGATAAGGAGGGTTGCAAAAAGGAAAAAGAAATTACAGAGGATCCAGGAATTTAAGATGTGAATGATGCATATATTTAATGTCTATGTGAATGCTATTGCTTCAGGAATTTGATTATTGCTAATTATAAAGATAATTTTTATTTTTCATCACTTATATAAACAATATTTTGATTTTGAGGAAAAATAGTTGCTTAATATTGACATGATAACCTCTCTCTCTCCAAATTGAAGTTGTAAACTTTATATGCATAACAAATTTTAATTATGTATTAATAATACAAAACCATGATTTTTCACTAAAGTCTTAGTTTATTTGACCTTTTATGGCATAGTAGTTAACTAAGTAGTCTAAAATGCCTCTATAAGTCTGTAAATATTAAAATTTGAAAATTTTATACATTATTTTATACAATTACATAGAGAAAAACTAGTAGATGATACCTTCCACTGAATTCTAGAGAAACTAACCCCAGGCTCTATTTAAAATATGTCTTTGTTTCATAGATGATGTTTCTGTAATATCACATCCAATTAAAGAGAGCTGAATCACAAAGATACAAACAATAAACCTACAAAAGAATAGTCTAATTGGGTCATAAATTTTCTTAAAGGCTGGTTGGCCTCCCCTTGCCCCATCCTCAACAATAAATTGGAAGGTGTGTTTTAAAAACCCCACACATTTACTTTCATGTGCGTATACAAAGAATCATCAAAGCTGAAACTATTCAGTTCAGCTTCATCTGTTTCTTCATATGGATGTTAATAGATACATTATCTTAATGTCTCACCTAATCAACATAACTTGAATTTCTGATTTTGCCTGATGACAATCAATTCATGTCTTTTGTGAAGCAATTATACTGAGGATGTCAGGGCAACAACATCTTTAATTTGAATTGCATATACGTGGCTTAAAAAACATAAAGAAAAATTGTAGTACATTATAGTGAAAGCAGTAAAGTATAACAATCTTATTAAATCAGCCTCCTAACTTAAAGTAAACAGCCCCAAAGTGTTACAAAAATATATGGGAAATAGTGCCGCTTTACCTTCATTAGAAAACCTACCTCCATTTTTACGTTTGCCAGAGGAAGGTTTGTGGAGTTGAGGAGTATCTTTCTGCCTTTCAGTGCATGTACTCACAAAAATTGATTTAAGAAACATTTTCTGCTGTCAGGATTTCTGTGAGAATGTCGTTAATGGAGGCTTTTTCTTTAGAATCAAGAAAGCCGTGGCCAGTGGCTTCCATCAGTCGATCAGTGTTTTACGAAGGGCATCAGAGTTGCTTTTCCCAAACTGCAGCACAGAGGAGATGATGTCCCCATGGAGGCTGGAGGCAGAGAAAAAATTGAATTGAGGGTCCTGGTTCTTTGTACTGCTTTTGTTCACCTGAAGACTCAGAAACCAGAGGATGAGACTGCGCACTTGGATTTCCATTCACTCTCTTTACCTGCATTGATTGACCACAGGCTTTAAAAATGGCCTGTGCTGTGGAGTTGGCTCCTTTGTCACTGGGAATGGTGGATGTTTCATGTTGCAGGTGTGGTGAGGCAGCTCTGTGAGAACAGGAATAAAAGAGGCTGGAGAAGATACATTATCTTCTATCAGACAAGTGGATATCAACAAGAGCAGCAAACCAGATGCCATCCAGTGACTTCTTTGGGTCTGAAATAGAAGCAGCCAATGTGAAGTGAAATCCAGCTTTTTTGTTACTACCCACATTTGTTGACATGCAGAACAGCTTTAAGATACAATCCTCAGTGGGTAATTTCAGCTAGATTTAGATTGGGCAGTTAGCAAATGTGACTACCTTTCCTACGATCTTCATTCCCTAGTAACCTCTATCCTCCTGCAATACGCTGCAGCTCTCCCATGGGGATTGAGGCAGGGGATGAAGGACAGCTGTTTGTCATGGCCAAGCCGCTTGCTGCAGGGAGCTGTAGTGCCGGTGGAAGGCATGGCTGGTGGCAGGCCTCTGGAAGAGTTCCTAGGCCCTAGAGTATCTCACATCTCATTTTGTAGCTGTTTGTTGCAGGAGATACCCAACTTGCAGCACATCTGCTAAATGCTGTGTTTGCAAGCGCTTGTGGGTTCAGAGAGAAGCTGTAGCAGGGCAAGGAGCAGAAGCTGGAGTTTCTGTCTTGCACCTTTGTGTTTCTCGCTGCTGATCTCTGCAGGGTGCACTTCAGCATGTGAGTTTCTCCTGTCTCTGCAGTAGCATATCAAGGTGCCTTCCTGGATGCCTAAATACAGGCTTGCAACACCGTTTTAAATGGCCTGACATCCCTGTCCTGACCTACTGCCATGGTGAAAGCTGACAGGCAGCTGAAACAACCACACGGCTGTTTGCTCCCTCTCGCCAACCAGTGGCACAGGGGAGAGAATCAGGGAAAAGAACGACAACAAAGCGAACTCATGGGTTGACATAATTGACATACAGACAGTGTAATTAAGACAGAAGAGGAAGATGATGATGATAATATACAAAACAAGTGATGTGCAGCACAATTGCTCGCCACCTGCAGACCACTGATGCTCAGCAAATGCCTGAGCTTTTGTCTAAACCCCTGGCCAGCTTCCTCCAATTTATGTACTGAGCATGATGTCATATGCAATGAAATAGCCCTTTGGCCAGTTTAAGTCAGCTGTTCTGGCTGTTTCCCCTCACAACCTGCCAGGCTCCTTGCTAGCAGGGCAGTGGGAGAAGCTGTAAAGTCCTTGACTTGGTGTAAACATTGCCTGGCAACAAATGACACATCAGTGTGTTATCAATATTATTCTCATCCTAAATCCAAACCACAGCACCATACCTTCTAGGAAGAAAATGAACTGTATCCTAGCTGAAACCAGGACACTTACAGCTGGTTTTCCTGTGGGGTACAGGTATGTATGCAGTCATCTGTAAGGATGACTGTGAACCCTTTGTTTAAGGGTTACCTGTTCTAGGTGATCCTCCTCTGGCACGGGGCTTGGACTAGATGACCTGCAGAGGTCCCTTCCAACCCCTGACATTCTGTAATTCTATGAAGTCTTGAAGGTTTCAGAATGTTATCAATGTCATTCAGCATCCATATTTAGACATCAAAATTGTCCTTTGTCTGTATTGCTGAGGCACCATTTGCTTATTTGGATTTTATCTTCCTGTACCAACTATAATTATTTTTCAGTAAAGCCAAACATTTCAGTTCAAGCATGTGAACCCACTTCTGTGAAGGTTGTTATGACAGCAATGAACCAGGGCTCTTAAGCAATCACTCCCCCACTGGGGTACCACCCAGTTAAGAATGACATGGTTTAGTGGTTGATTGTGTAAGTCCATCCCAAATGAACTACAGCAGAGACAGTTTCTGTTTTCAGACCATGGTGGCAAAGTTTGGAGATGAATTAAATTCTAAGTTTCTTTAAAAAAATAAAATCTGAGAAGCTCAGCCAATTTCCCTTTATATTGGTTTCTTATTGTTGTAGATGTGAGTACTGAAAAAAATTGTAACCAAATTTGATTGTACAGTTTACCTATGGGTTATTTGACTTATGTAAGTTATTTGCTCTCTCTTAATTGTGCTCTGCGGTTGGTTATCTAATTTACATGTCAATAAATTTATTGGCGGCAGAAACCTCTCAAACAGAAGACTAATCACTGGCAAGTGTTGCCTGGCTCACAGTGGATTCTAAATAATGTATACACCTGACTGTGCATAAGTAGCCTTGTTACATGTAAATCAGCATTGTGGCAGGAGAAATGAGCATTCTCCAAACATTTGTGCAAACAAAAAGGAATCTCCAATTTGGAAATGGAAGATGCAGCAGTACTTCTGCAGTGACTGCCTGACATTAGGCACATGGTATGTTTTTTTTCTCCTCTGTTTGGGCTGTCTCTGCATTTTTTTATTATTTATATTTCCATTTCACTGGCTCTCCTGAATCATTTTATTACCTTTTTTTTTTTATAATGCTTCTGACGGGCTGATTGTCTCCCAGCTGTCTTATTTCAATTTTGAAAGTACCCTTGCACTATTTGAAGGGTATTAAAGGATTTTTATATCTACGAAAAGCCACTGCAGTGCACTGTCTTTGCAAGTAACCATTCATTCTGCCTTACTCAATATCTTAGCATAAATTTTATTCCTGATTTATATGGGTGTAATTGGAAAAAGAATATTCAGTTGAAATACGTCCGAGTGTAAACCCTCCAAACACGTATCTGGTCTGGGAAAAAAGGTTGGAGTTTGGATTGACTCACTTATTTCCCAGCTGAAGTACAGTAGACGAGTGCACACATACCTTAGAATAATGTTTATTATTGCTAGTTCTCCTTTCAGACCAGAGTGTTAACCCTAACTAGAGACTGTACTAAGAAAACGTCAAGCCTTTGCTGGTGCTCATTTCTGTATACTTTTCTGATCAGACCTGGAAGAAGAGGTTAGAGAAGAGTGAGACCCTTCTTTGGGAGCATCAGCTCCCTCCAGCCAGCGTGTGCTGAGTAAAACACAGAGGATAAAATCAGCAGCTACAGCTTGATTCTGGTAGCTCTCAGATGTAACTTGTGGTTCTCTTTCTGTGTACTAGACAAGGTGAGGAGTCACCTTAAGGCACCTGTGGCCTGTCTAGCTTGAAGTGGAGGTATATCAGCAATCTTGGCTTGGAGATCACAGGCACTGCACTTGGGTGGATTAAGTTCAGAGGAACATGGGGTTTTGTCACTTTAGACAGCTCTGTGAAAGTCAGGTTCTCTGTGTTCCTGCAAACTGGATCAGTAAAGTAGTTTTCACATGGTCCAGGCTGCTGTCAGGCAGGAAACAGCAGCTGCTTCCAGCAAGCTGTTTGGCTGTGATACCTCGGTTTGAGCCTGTTTCTGAATTTGGATACAGCAGTGGGGGTTTGATTGTTGCCTGAACCAACTCTTTGGGCTATTCAAACATAGGATATAAACATACCCAGAAAATTGAGCTATAAAGGCATAGATTTGCTCAATAGATCTACATGTCAAAAAATGAGTAATCCAAAACGGATACTCTGAAAACGAATTTCCTTTTTCTTCCAAAATGATATGATTTCCATAAGATTACCAAAGTAAAAGGTTTCTACTGAACTTTGAAATGTCAGTATTGCAATATTTGTTGCTAATTTGATATACCCCTTTTTGATCTGTTTCTCTCCAGCTTTAATATATACACAAATCAGTCAGGAGTAATGTTTCCTGGGCTATTCCTTTGCATTGCTATTTTAGTTTTATTTTTTTCTTTCTTTACCTCAAAGTATTAAAAATGCATTGCATCTAAAATCAATACCAACTTTTAAATGGGTATCAAATCCTGGGAAAAAGCTTCAAATTATCTGTGGACTCTCCTCTGTGAAAAGTAAAGGTGAAACTTTGCAGTCTTTTCCTTTGCTGCTGGATTAGGATAATGAGCCCTAGCATTGCAGATTGCAAAAATATGTTAGTTTTGACTAGAGAAACAGGATGGAGAAACAAATTAATCAAAAGGGAATAATTGCAGCAATCAGGCACTGGAAATTCTGGCTACTCAAAAATGTCTGGTGGTTGGGGTTTTTTTTTCTTAATTCTAATAAACTAACATCTTTTTATTTAAATTCATAGTTAAAAAAAAAACAACGACAAAAAGGATTAGTTTGTGGCTTCTCCTTATGTTATACTTGGATGAGTCCAAGGACAGGATTTGTGCTGCGGCTGAAAGGTCTCTCTCAGCCTACCTCTGCTGCCTGTGTTTACAGGCGTAAATAATCTTCATGGGAGCTGTTCAGGCTGTACTTCAAACGGCACGGCACGCTGAAGCCACATCCCTTCCCTCTGCCTTCTGCACCCACTTTATGCTGAGATGAGACCAGGGGCTTCACTGCTCCCTTGTGATAAATGTAGCTCTTTCAGGTGACTCCGTGGGTGACGGCCTCATCTTTATTTTGGTTGTGGACTGATACAATTAAACAAGTGTGCTCTTAAATAACCTCTAAAATGGAAAGGAGATTTAGCTTTTCTTTTCTTTGGTTTTAATCTGCTCTAAACAAAATCCTCTTTACAAGGCTTCCAGGGCTGGTGCTTGACCTGAGTTCAGCTGCATTAGAAGTCATCAGATCTCTGCCCTCCTCTCTGCAGAGAGCCTTCGCCACTCCTCAGCTTCCAGATAGGCAATTCTCCGCAGTGCTCAGTCACAGAGAAATATCAAGAGTGAATGAGCAGATGAGCAGCAGAAAGGAATGAAATAAATGTGCTTTCCTCCTGGAAAATATTTTCTAAATAATAAGCTTTAGTTGTTTTTTTGTTTTGTTTTGTTTTTGTAAATCAATATTTCCAGGAGGATTATTATTTCTGTATTATTCAGGCATTTTAACTTATTTTCAAGAAAACAACCCAAATGTTATGACAGGCGTCAACAGAAAAGCAATGACTTTTTCTGTCACACTCTCATGAAGCATCTCAGGTTCAAACACATATTACAGTAATAACTGTAGTAGACTTTTTCTTGTGGAAGAAAATCTTTTTAGGTAGCAGACAGAATAGTTGAGTTACTTTGCAGGAGCAAGGAAGCAAAAAGGGGCTTTAATGCTGTATGTTCTGCTACTGCTGTTCTTTTCCTCATAGAAATGGCACAGAAAAGATCCAGACACAAACAACTCCATCAAGTTATTCCTGAACAATAGTAAATACAGGCTGTGTCAGAGTCCATGTCATGGACAGGGGCATTTTCAGGGCATTGGAGTTCAGGAACCAAGCACAGGCACACGGGGGTGGCTGTGAAGTTTTTGTCCTTCTGTCCTTTTCCAGTCTGTAACTGCTGTTATCCCTCTGCCTCCCACATCATATCGTAATGGCTTTTCTGGTGTGGTGCCATGGTGTTGGAGGGTGGGAAGGGCAGGGGGATCTTTTCTGACGTTTGGCCACTCACCTAAAAAGCCAGATTGTGAGTATGGACAGAAGATGAGGGCAGCCAGGAAACTGGGAAGATACTAGCAGTGTAAAGAATTGTTTTAAATTTTACTGTAACATTTAAACAAAAGACAGAAGGGGTAAGACGTTCCTGAAGTAGCAAAAGTCATGAAAGAGAAGGAAAGGGCAAATGAGAAAAAAGGAACATGCTCGAGTCAGCCCCTTAATGCCATTAACGTTCACCAAGCTAACATCTTCACACTTGCTTATAAAGGCAGGTACGATTGCTGTTTTCCTAACTTTGTGTGTGTTTGCTAATGGTGCAGAAATGCTGTACTACATTCTAGCATGGAACTCAAAAGCAAAAAGAAAATGTGTTAAAAGTCTTATTCATCAGCTGCTTTTGCACACAACAGTTATGGTCTTTAGTTAAAAAAAATACATATTTATTTGAAAATCACTTTTCAAAATACTGTTTGTGAATTTTTGAGTTGTCTTTAGTTCACTGCCAGTCAATCAGGGAGAAGTTAAGAGAAGAGCAATGAGGAAAGCTAAGAAACCCAGAGGAGGTCTTGGGGCTGTCAAAGAGAATGAGAAGCTCTAGAGGTGGACAATAAAGCGTGATCTCCATCTTGCTTCAGCCACATCTTGTCCTTCCTATGACTTCTCCAACTCTGTTTCCATGGGTGGAGCACCTATAAGCATTGTCCTTTGGGAGCAGCAGCTCATTTTGTCTGCTGTTCAAGTACAGCTGAGACCTTTATTTTCCTTACAGATTTTTAAACTTTCTTAAAGTCTAATGACAAATTTGAAGCATGATTAAACGGGGTATTCTATTTCTTCCCATTCAATATGAGCTAGAAGACAAGGGGTAGCAAGAATGCATTTGGTGCTATAAGCTTTTTGAAGTATGTTTCTTGGGTGATACTGGGGTGAAAATTGTTTTGTGTATTTGTTAGACTGACCAGATAACTTTAAAGTCAAGAATGCATAGTATATGCATGTATAAATACTACTTAGAATAACAACTACTAGAGAGGAGACTTCTCCTAGAAGCTGTGAAATCAGTAATGATTTTGTCATTCTCCAGCTGTGTAACTATTTTTACGCAGAAGTTAATTTACAGGTTATCTGCAGTTACATATGCAACTACCTGTGTATATAGGCACTCATATTTTAAGATAATTTACCATTTAATTTGCAGCTCTGGAAATGGAGTTACAACAATTTTTTTTCATGATTTTTGTTGAGACAGTATGTTCTGCTCGCTCAGATAAAACTAGTTTTAAAGCTAGGTGTTAGCTGAGTATCAGTTTATCATTTTCAGATTTGAGATGATATAATTGAGTCCAGACCTGAAGTTTAGCCTGTTCAGTGTTTAATATCTTAAAGGTACCTTGTTCCCAAAGACTATATTTTGGCATTTGAGTCAATGTTTAGGTGACCCAGGTCGTACAGGGAATTAAGTTTTCCTAGGGAAACCTGCTTTTGGCAGGGAGGTTGGACTCAATGGTCTCTGGAGGTGTCCCCCACAATTCTGTGAATTCTGTGAATTCTGTGAATTTAAAAGAACCCAGCCTTGCATGTGGAGGTTTCAGCAAAAGCCATGTGCACCATTCATAGGTCTCAAATCCTTGCCATGGTCTGGACCTCTTTCTGTGTAATCAGTTTAGGAGCCAGTATTGACAACATGGCAAAGCAAAACATTTTCAAAGCATTTGGGAAGTGGTAGAGTGTCATTAACTTTGTTTGATTTAGAAAACTGTTAACATTTTGCAGTTCAATATCTCAAAAATTCATTAACTGTTAATTAATTCAAGCTTTCTACTTTTGATAACCCACACTGCTTGATATAATAAAACAAAGAAAATGCTGTTAATCATTGAAATGCCCTATAAATTGATACTGTTACATATTAAACATAGTAACTATGTTTGACTCAGGAGAGCTAATTAGTAAATGTCTGCCATAGCCCTTGGTTACTAAAATCCTAGCCTGCCTATGTATTTGCATGAACTATTGATTTCACAGTTGTAGAAAGTTTGTGTAGACTCACAATTTTCTGCACATGTTTTTCTCAGAACCCCCAACAGCACCGGCTGGAACAGGAGAATTCAGTCACACAGCATTATATTTAACTCAATAAAACTACACAAGAGGAGAAGAATCTGGCAAATATCCAGTACATGACTCTCGTTTTACTCCTAGGTTTAACTGAGGGTTCTCTTCATTAGAAGAAGCATGTGAGGTTTACCGTCCAGCCTGATTGAGCGTTTCCCAGATTGCCATCGCTACTGGTTCCAGTACACAGACAGGTGAGGTTTGTGGAGAGACTTTGGTGGGCTTCATAGAACTATGTCTTGATGGACAAGATGGTTTGTGCATCAGCTACTCAATTTTATAAAAATATTCATACTTACAGGAAACACCTTGAAACAAAAATTGCTCAAACGGATTTATCCCTGGGTGTTTTCTGTTGCAGGATTTTGTGTGCTTGCAGGCTATAAGTACTACCTAAGTTCATTAAGATGCTGTCTTATTTTTGACAAATGTTACTTTCGATCATAAAAACATCCTTAGTGTTTTTATCTTTGGAAAACAAACAAACCAAAACAAATTCCATGGATGTTTTTTAGAAGTATTCCCATCGACAATACTTTGTTTTTTAATAATTAAGCCCTTCCTAGATGTCAATACCTTCTACAGGCAGATGTAATTGCTTCGGTCTCTGCAAAAGACTCACACACTTTAATTTCTTGCTGGATACTATCCAGCATTGTCTGAAGAGAAATATGTAATTTTTTGGTGTTTAATATCATTCTTACAGGCTACTGTGAAGTTGTAATAAACAAAAAAGAATAAATGGCAGTCTGACTGTTGCTCACATATGCTATATGCCTGATGCCATACAGCCCCAGCTCATGCTGCTGTGTAATGAGACCTGAAGGTAGCTCCTACCTTGAGGGAAGTTTTGCTCCAGGGCAAAAGCAAAATTTTGCTGTATATCCATGCTGAGAGCTCTGTTTACTCATTTACCAATTCTAATAAGGAAGCAAGCCTAATTAAGTGGAATAAGCCAGACAATTATGCTATGGAAGATTTTAAACTGAATATTTAAGAAAGGGCTTAGGGAGTGGGGTGCCTAAGCTCCCTTACCAGAGCTACATGATTCTCAGGATATTGCACGCACCACCACGTGTGAAGCAGAGCGGCCTATCTGCTTGACAAAACTTCAGCTTTCCTATTGAAATATGCAAATCTAGGACCTATTCTCAGGGACACATCAGCTGTTTTCCCTTAAATACGCCAGAGTCGAGGGCTGATGTGTAACAAATGAGGAAAAATAGCAAGTAGCTATGTTGCTTTCCTCTGGAGTTACTAAAGTTGGGTGACTGACTGTATAACTTCCATTTCCAAAGGAGCTGCATTTAGCTGTGGATAAGTCCAGCTCTCAGATGCTCAGGGCTGTTGGAGTCTGTTCACTGCAGTGGCCTTAAGCAGTGGCCTTAGTAGTGTTCACTACTGTGACCTTAAATGTCATGGGGTTTTTTTTATTTAGGAATATTGGATGGGGCCCTGGGTAAACCTTGTGTAGATCCAGGCCTGGAGCTTGGTGGCCCTGCCTGTTGCAGGGGGATTGGAGCACTATGATCCTTGGGGTCCCTTCCAACCCATGCCATTATATGATTCTATGATTATTTCTTCTAATTTTGCAATTAAATACACAGGTAAGTAAAAATCTGTCTTTACAAAGATTTCATGAGAACACCAACTTAATGTGTTTAAAGATTATATGTTTGATGAAATCTCAAAAAAAAAATTTCTGAAAAAGTGTGGATGGCACATGTATTTTGGTTCACAATTGTCAATAGAGCATGCCTATTAACCAAGATAATGGTATTAAAGAAAGTACACTTTTTGCATGACAGTTTTCACTTTGACAAAACAAACACCCTTTAGCAAAAAAGTAAGAAAACCTTTGTGCTGCTAAAATTTTTCTAAAGACACCTCCTTCCCCTCCCCCCAAAAACCCCCCAAAATCAACTTACACTACCTGTAATCTTTTTGATCATTAAAAAAAATAGATACAGGAGAAAAAAGACAGCAGAGAAAGAAATGAGATTTTTTGTTGTTGTTGTTTGGAGTAGATGAAAGTGAAAGATGCAAGTAAATTTTTAAACATTGGGAGCAATAGTTAAAATTTAGTATTGAGACTTTAATGAAAAAATTCTAATGAAATCTTTCCATACCTCAGTAGATGAAATATTTATCATTTTCAGTAACTCTAGTGATAAAGATAAATTCTAGCTCTGTAAGTAATAAGCCAATGTGTAATCTGTTGCACCATACTTTAATAAAGAGCATATTACTCTTGCTGCACAGTACAGTGCAAATTGCTAAATAATTGTGTCTGGTTTTAAGTTTTGCTTCCTGCTTTCATTGATGTATTTTAATTTTGTGAAGCTGTAAATTACAGCTCACGTTTGAAATTAAAGAAGATGTTCTGGTTTTGCCAACAAATTAACCTGACATGTTTCAGGGGAATCTGTCTAATTGGTGATTAACGACAGGATATTTCTTTTATAATGCCAAATTTCAGACATAGATCTAGTTTTATTTTAGGTAGTATATGCTAGTACTGTTGGTCAGCCAACAGTCATCCTCAAATAAGAGTGCTTCAGTCCTGTGTGTCTCCATGTGTCTTAACTCCTGCTAAAATGTCTGTTATTTTCAGAATTCAACCTGATACACTGAGTTGGTGTGAAGAAAGTGCAGTACATTCTGGTATTAAAGTTTGATGAAAATTTACTTTATATTCCCTGCTTAATAATTTTCCAGGTTGCCTCAGCCATTGACTTAAAGTAACCAGCATGTTCCAGTCTTTCTTTTTGTTGCATTATTTATTTTAGGAAATAAATTTATGTTCTGCGGAAAAGGTGTTTGTGTCACCTTTGGTAAGCATCACAGCAGCTTCCTGTGCTGACCCAGCATTTGCTGCAAGTTAGGATAGGGCTCCTCTACTTGATGAAGACTTTCAGTTATATCTGTCTTTAAGTGTAATACTTCTGAATATATTTCTAAAGAAATGTCTGCATATTGAAGTCTAGTAAAGTACAATTAATTTTTTGCTTGGGCTTTGTTGTTTTTGTTTTGTTTTGATTCGGTGTGTTTTGGTGGGTTTGGGGGTTTTGGGGGTTGGTTTTTTTTCTTCTCCTTGATGGAAAGAAAACTAAAGCAAGGCCTTTTGTAATCTGTTTTCATGACCAGACCATCCACTAACAAAATGTAATTGAAGCCAAATTAAAATTTTGGTAAAACTTGTTAGGAAGTTTGTAACAATTTCACATACAACTCTAGGGGGAAACAAAAGCAGCCCTTTATTCAGAGTTTTGCATGTACTTCCCTTGGCTAGATATTAGTACACTGTAGAGAAGTTATAGGATAGCATAAAGAAATCAATACTGGTTTGAATAGCTTTAGTGGTGGCCATTGCAGAATTTATTTGGGAGGATAAAAAGTGGCATATATAACTCAGGCAGTGTCTCCCAGCTATGTAGAACTGAAAGACTTTCTTACCTGTCTGGAAAAGAAAAAAAGAACAATAAAAGAGCCTGAGGAGAAGTTAAGGCAATACAGAAAAGGGCAAACTGATTATTTGTTTCTTAGATATGCAATGTTTCATAAAATAAAGATTGGATTTTGCTTGTATAACTTAGAATCACAGATTGGTTTGCATTGGAATGGACCCCAAAAATCCTCTTAGTTTCATTCTCCTGCCACGGACACCCTTCACTGGACCAAGTTGCCCAAAGCCCCATCCAGCCTGGCCTTGAACACTGCCAGGGAGGGTGCAGTCACAGCCTCACTGGGCAACCTATTTCAACCACACCACAGTAGAGAATTTTCTAGTCTAAATCTATCATCTTGTAATTTAAGACCCTTGTTAAGCCTTGTCCTATCGCTGCCTGCCCTTGTAAACTGTCCCTCTCCAGCTTTCTTGTACTCCCCTTCAGGTACTGGAAGGCTGCAATAAGGTATCCCTGGAGCCTTCTCTTCTCCAGGCTGAACAAGCCCAACTGTCTCAGCCTTTCTTCATAGGAGAGGAGCTCCAGCCCTCTGGTGATCTTCCTGGCACTCCCCTGAGGCAAAAGAGTTACTGAGTACCTCAGCCTTACCCATATCCCAGGTCTCCCATTTCCTTCCAGAGATGGACCACATCTTCCTTACTCTTCTTTTTATCACCAGTGTACCAACAGAACATTTCTTCTTGCCCCTAGCTCCCTGGTAGCTAATGACAGGACAAGGGGAAATGGTCTGAAGTTGCGTCAGGGGAAGTTTAGGTTTTCTTTACTGAAAGGGTTTTCAGATACTGGAACAGACTGAGTCACCATCCCTGGAGGTGTTTAAAAGAAGAGTAGATGTGCTTGGTGACATGGTCTAATGTTGGATGTAGTAGGTCTGGATAAATGGTTAGACTCAATGATCTTGACGGTCTTTTTCAACCAAAACCATTCTATGATTCTGTTATTCTGTGAAATGCTGAGCTAGATTGTATGTTTCTTCACAGTTCTTGATTTTATGGGGAAGAATTTATCAGGTGCCCAAAAGGGTAGATGTTCCCTTTCTCCATTATCATTATGTAAGGTTGAAAGGCTGGAAAAGCAGATAGACCACAGTGTGTGTCACTAGAGACAGCTGCTTTGCTGCTGCGCAGGCCAGTAAAATGGCTCTGATCCAAGGTGGTTTTCTGTGTGCTTGAGTGTGTCCAGGAAAGAGTAAAAGTCTGATCAGACAAGAAAGAGCTAGGTAGAAAACATATTTATTGCACACAGTTAGATGTCATTACATTTCTGCTGCAGTCCTCGGAGGATGTATTAAAGTATTTAGTACCAGACTTGTTAATTCAAAGGCTTTGTATTCCAGTGCCTCAAGGGCTGGAGAAGGCACGGTGTCCAGAAGGACTTCAGGTCAGGCTGTTTCTTCTCTGATGGTTAGAGTGAATATTTGTGTCAGATACTTGCAGGGATGTATTTGTATCATTTCACCATCTAGCTGTACCTTTTTGCAAGGCATTAGGGATGATGGATATGCTTCCATCCTGACAAGATTCATTATCAACACTTCCAGCTCTTCCTTGCCCTTAAATTCTCTTAAATTCATTCTTAAAGAAGTCTTTTGTTCCTTTTTTGTTTTTTCTTCCCCTATTTCCATGACTAATTTCTGTCCCAAGGGGTGTTTTTCTCAGTTTTATTTTACATTTTTGAAACTTTTTTGGTTTTTGTCTTTAGGACAATTGAAATCTCAATCTAAAGTTATATTAAAAATAGTTCAGCCTCCACTAACCTTTCTGCCATATTTGTGATCTTTTGTATACAGTCATTCATATTGAAGCAGCAAATTCAGACAGATACCATTTATTCATGCTGTGTGCAAAAGGGAGGTAAAAATTAAATGGAATTATTGGTAAAGAAAAAAGAGGTAAAACACTGAGTCAGTCCTATGATCAAGAAGCATATCACAAAACAAGACTAATGGTTTAGATAATAATAAGATGTTTGCTAATTAATGCTAATTTCTGAAGCAGCATGCATGCCTGAAATCTCTCCCCCCCCCCTCCAATAGACTATATAAAGAAGGAATTATGCAAACTTTCTGTCTTGGAATTTGCATGATCAATTAGGCAATCAAAGCATTTTCTACAGAATATCTAAAGAATTGTAAAGGTAAGTTTAGCCATGTGTAGCCATACTTCTTAATTACGTTTTGTGTCCAAAATTTTGTTCACATACATTACAAAATGCAGCAAGATATTTTATTGCTTCATCTCTGCCCTGCAAACTACCTGCTTCTCTGGCTGCTGCTTGTGCCTTCTGCTTCAAACTGCCTGTGCAAACAAACCTACAGTTGTTCTCCCTGGGCTGCTGCAAAGCAGGCAGCCGTAGCCACAACTAACCACCATTAACCTCCTCCTTCTGCAGGAATTCCTGGGCTGTGTTGGCCTTTCACCTAGTCATTGCTCTTTCATCCAAAACCAGATCTATTTATTTATTTATTTAATCATTCATTTATTTATTAAAAGAGGATGTATTAAAAAGTCCAATTCACCTACTGGTAAATTATTCTTTTTAATGGGTCCTAAACTCCAACACAAATAGAGCAGCCTGGACAGTATTTGTGACAAGATAATGTCTGAATCTATATAAATGGAAAAAATCTGCATGCATATATAAACATATATATATATACACACACACACGTGTATATATATATATATGTCAATACATAAATTCAACTCTCATGCTTTAAAATGTTTCACAGCTATTACCTAGCAGTAAGAAAAAAAAAAAGAAACCTCAAAATAACAATTTTTTTTCACTACTGATAATGAAATTATTGATTTATATCCCACACAGCTCTCAAAATTGCATCTCTATATTTTCTAAGAAGCAGAATGATTATAGCTGTGTCTGAGATGCAAGCTATTGTGAAACTGATCCAGTTATATGTACCTTCTCCTGTGTGGTAATTACAATCTGTAGCCTCTGTTGTTTGAAATTCACAATGGATTTCTGATTGAGGCTTCTAATCCTAAACATCCCCAGGTCAACAGATGTTCTGAAATGATCTTCTGGAACAGTATCTAGAATGTTTCCCAAAAGAAATAGTAATATTTCATGTCTGCATTTTTTTGGTGTTTCTGATCCCTTTCTTGAGATGCAAAATGACCTTTACATGTAATTTTTTCTTGATTAATTCCTCTGATTGGCTGGACACAAGGCAAAACTGCTCTGTAAACTGCAAGAGCAGAAGGTGTCAGAAAGGAGTTCGGCAATGTTTTCAGGCAGCACCTTCAAACAGGTACTGACACTTAGGAGCAAGTTAAACAAGCATCAGCCTTCTTGATCAACAGCCAGTGCTGGAGATGGGTGTACTCCTGGAGGGCTACGATCTTACTGCCATCACAGAGATGTGGTGGGATGGGTCCTATGACTGGAGTGCTGGAATAAAAGGATTACAGGTTCTTTAGGAAAGACAGGCAATGGAGATGAGTAGGGGCTGTTGCACTCAATGTCAAAGCCCAGCAGGAGTGCATGGAGATCTGCTGGAGGATGGAGAAGCTGATCAAGAGCTTCTGGGTCAGAATCAAAGGGAGGGCAGGGAACACTGTAGTGGGTGTCTGCTGCAGGCCACACAACCAGGAAAACAGAGTAGATGAGACCCTGTTGTAGACAGATAGGAACAGCCTCGTGGTTATAAGCCCTGGTGCACATGAAGGACTTCAGCAACTCTGCTGCAGCTGCACCTTGGCTATAGTGACCATGAAATGGAAGAGTTCCAGATGCTTAGGGCAGCAAGGAGAATGCACAGGAAGCTCAGTACTCTGGAATATAGGAGAGCACAGTTTGGCCTCTTCAGGGATTCTACTTGATAGAGTCCCATGGGACAAAGCCCTGGAGGGAAGAGGGCCCAAGACAGCTGGTTCTCATTCAAGGATCACCTCCTCCAAGCTCAGGAGAGATGCCTCCCTGCCAAGAGGAAGTCAGGCAAGCACACAGGAGGTCTGCACAGATGAACAGATGCAAACATAAAAAGGAAGCCTAGAGAGGGTGGGAGCAGGGGCAGATAAGCCTGGGAGGAATAGAGAGACTGACTGAGCAGTCAGGGATCAATATAGGAAAGCTAAAGCCCTGATAGAGTTAAATCCATGTGAGGAGGCCCAGGGCAAGAAGAAATGCTTATATTGGTACACTGGTGATAAAAAGAAGAGTAGGGAAAATGTGCTCCATCTCTGCAAGGAAATGGGAGACCTGGGATATGGAGAAGGCTGAGGTACTCTATAACTCTTTTGCCTCAGTGTTCACTGGTAAGTGTTCTGTCCACACTTCCAAGGTTGCGGAAAGCAAAGGCAGGAAATGGAAGAATGAAGCATGAATTTTTGGCCCTCTTGAAGCCATGTGGTTGCATCATTTTTCTTGTGGATGAGTGAATGTGCTTACTGTTGTTACCAAATACCATTCTCCAGTAGACTCCTGCTTGATTTAATATGTTTGGTAAGGTCAAAGGAAGTAGATAAATAAACAGTAAGAAATACCATGCTGGATTGTAGTTTCAGCCTCTTTCTCACAGTTTTGAACTGCATGTCCCTGGCTGATTCTCATTTTCCAAAGAAGGTATTTGCTTTTCCCAAAATTAATGCACTGCTAGGAGTACCACCAGCTGCTTCTCTGGAAAAGGCTTAGAAAGGCAAACATCCTAAGAGGAACGAGTGAAAAAGGGCTACTTTCCTTCTAGTGAAGTTCTGAATTCACCTCATGAATTTTTACTCGGTTGACTTAAAGAGTTTTCTTGCCTTGTATGTTCTTTGGTTATTTTTTTTATCGTTTCTCACGCCATGATGTGCAGCTCCTCCCTTTCTTCTCTGTTACTCAATCTCAATGGACAATTAAATGTTTAGTGTAACTTCAGGGAAAAAAAGATGTATCTAGAGGCAAGAATCCTTATAATTTATGACAACTTTCAAAACTTCAGGCACAGTGGTTTAAAAAGTCTTTGCTGATGAAAGCTCCCACATACAATAAAGTCTGACCTGTGTGAGTGGTACAGCGCATTTTTGAGCTTTGCTTCCATGCCTGAGGGGTACTGCAAATCAGACGCTTTTGAGTATAGGAAGACATGATGACTTGTGCCAAGGGACTAGGCCATCAGCTTGCACTATTTATGGATAAATTTCAGCTTATTGTAAAATGTCAAACCTCATAAAATGCCAGACAGAAGATATTTTGGCAAAGTCAATTGTCATGTTAAGAAACTGAACTCTTTTCTGAACTGACTGTTTCATTCGTGAGAAGAGCTTACTTTTACAAATGACTTGTGGCCAGTGTAAGACGTTGCATGGGGCCTGTACCAAGGTGTATGTGGTCAAAGACAGATGTGTTCATCTCATATTGGTGGGATGATGGGAGAGGGTGATGCTTTATTCTCTTTGTAATTCCTCACTTGCCTGAGCTAGAGTCCAGTGTAGTGGAACCACTGGGATTCTGCGGCCATGGATGTTTAGGACTGGGGTGTGGAGAATAAGATTGCCTCTATTGCATTGCACTTGTTATTAGTAATGAATAAAGCTTAATGGATGGGGGGGAAAAAAAGTCCTTTGTTTTCTAAAAGGCATTTATTGCTGCACTTCCAGTGGGGGTATGTTGCAAGCTTAATGATGGACTGTGTGTGCGTCAAGCCACCTGTCAATGGTCCCAAATGCAGGGAATTCACTCAACTTTTATTGTTAAAATTGAAACCTTGTTTTTCTTGCATCCATACTTTTCATAATTGCAGTCAGCAGCCCCTAGGATTTTTGGAAATAGGAGTGGATACCTTCACAGCTTTAGTGTAGTTCTAGTTACTGTTTCCCCAAGTAATCCATACTAAGCTGTTTGTGCTATTTTCAGTGTAATTCATTGTTCTGCCTGGGCCTTCTGATCTTATCTTAAAAGCTTACTTTTAATACTGATGTTGGAAAGATGTTATTGTACTGGTAGTCCTGATAAAGTTGGCTACAATTTCTCTGCTCCTATTTATGTTCCAATGCATGCCTGAATTCCACAGTTTTAAAATGTGGTTCTATAAAGTAATTTTAGTCTTGATTCCAGAAGCCATTTACAATGAAAGGTATGTGCAGGGAATTAGGTATCAGACTTCAAAACATACACTTTGAAAGCTGTCTGACCTCTTGGTGTTTGGATGTAAATGTCAAGGGTAAAAAAAACCAACAATCAACCAAACAAAACACTCACTTAAGAATAACTTAGGACTTTCACTGAGAGTCCTTAGCTAGCTATGAATTTCCCTGTGTATTTTATCTGTTGGACCTCAAACAAAAGAAGGCATGTCTTTGGTTCATTTCTCTAAAGATTTGGTTAGAGGAATCACCTGGAATCATAGAATCATAGAATGGTGTGAGTTGGAAGGGATGCCAAGGATCATAGAGCTCCAACCCCCCTGCCACAGGCAGGGCCACCAACCTCCAGACATGATCCAGATAAGGTTGCCCAGTGCCCCATCCAACCTGGCCTTGAACACCTCCAGGGAAGGGGCATCCACCACCTCTCTGGGCAGCCTGTTCCAGCACCTCATCACTCTCTGTAAAAAAACTTCCCCCTAATTCCAAATCTAAACCTTCCCTCCTTTAGCTTTAATCCATTCCTCCTTGTCCTGCCATTGTCTACCCTTTTAAAAAGTTGAATCCCCTCCTGTTTATACGCTCCCTTAATATGCAGGCTGCAATAAGGTCCCCCAGCAGCCTTCTCTTCTCCAGGCTGAACAAGCCCAGCTCCCTCAGCCTCTCTTCGTAGAGCAGGTGCTCCAGCCCTCTAATCATCTTTGTGGCCCTCCTCTGAACCCTCTCCAACAGTTCCACATCTTTCTTGTATTGGGGACCCCAGATCTGGACACAGTACTCCAGGTGGGGCCTCACAAGGGCAGAGTAGAGAGGGACAATCACCTCTCTGTCCCTGCTGGCCACCCCTCTTTTGATGGAGCCCAGGATTCCATTGGCCTTGCGAGCTGCAAGAGCACACTGCTGGCTCATGTTAAGTGTCTCTTCCACCAGAACCCTCAGGTCCTTCTCAGCAGGGCTACTCTCAAGGAGCTCTTCTCTCAGTCTGTATCTATGTCTGGGATTCCTCCAGCCCAAGTGGAAGACCACAGGAATATAGGAGACAAGTCAAATCCCACAGGTGCTCGAGGAGACTTGAAGACTGTGTCATGTCTTTCACTGTAGTGTCCTAAATTAGAAGTAGTGGGGCTCACAGCTGGCATTCTTACAACCATTACAGCTCATGTGAAAGATGCTGCATATTTACTTTAGGGTGAAAAAACTTTTCCTTAATAGAAAGGTTATGTGGGAGACATCCAATAATAGAGTGAGAGCTTGGATTCTGTTTTCTGTTTCTGTTACTTTTACATATTTTCATTGAAAATGTAACAAAAGCAACTGGTGAGATGTATCTCAATCTCCAGAATACTCTATAGCTGTGTAACTGGGCTAGAATGTGAGAGAAATAACCCACCAGGAAAGAAAAAAATTTAAAAGTAACTCAGAGCTATGGAAATTGCTTTAGCCACTAAGGCATTATGCCAAAGAACAGCCCAAACCAATAAAATTGGTTTGTATATCTCGAGCAGTGACGCTTTCCTTAACTACTGTCTGTGTATGTTAATAATACTCCATGCATACATAAAATATTTCATTAATAAGCATAGCTGGTAGCCATAAGAAAGCATAGTTGCTTAAGTCATTTTGGCTGAGTGCAGAATTAGTGATCCCAAGCTAGGAAGTAGGGATAGAGGTATGGTCCCTCTTTATCTGCAGAAGACAGGATGAGTTCCAGGCGCAGAAGCTCTTAAAAGTGTCAAACTCCTGAGAAGTGATTTCAGTGCTTGATCCTGCTGCATGTGAAGGGATGTTTTAATTTGCAATTGAATGACAAAGTCCTCAAGTCATTGTTCTCACCTGAGTAATTGAAGAAAGACTGTGCAGTGTAAAAGCTCATTATGATGCTTCTGTGTCATTTTGCACCTTTAGAAAGGAATTTTGTATCATTACATCACTCTCTGGCTTGTGTTTCTTAGCACTGAGCTGCAAAATAATGAGATGCACACCTAGATGATGTGCTTGAATTTACAGATGAAATTGAAGATTAAAAAGAGAATTTATATTGCATCTGTGCTAATTCCACAGAGCTTCTCTGCCATTGATCTTTATACTTTATAATAGTTTCTTTCAAGCTCTGGTGAGAAAATAAAGTATAACCATTCTTTGTGAGTGTTATTTGTTGCTGTCCATACCAGAGGAAGAGATGATTTTATATAGTAATTTTACAAGTGCAGATTAATCTAATGAAGCAATTAGGGTAAGTGAAGATCAAATCTAAGATCAGAATCTTTGAAATGGAAGAGACAGTATTTTCTACTGTCTGATGTGCTGCTCTCTGTTTCCTGGAGTTGGAGAATGGTAATTTTCGGAGCACTTTCTGCCCTGTTATAACTTGAAAGCAGAGCTGGAAGCCTTTCAAGAGAAGGATTTCTCTCTATTGGGAGTTCGAAGAAGGGGCACTGGACACCAAGTCTTTAATTTACAGAAAGTAGATTAGGAACTAGCTGGCAGCTGCTACAGAATTATCTGCACACGCGGTGCACTAGATCCACTGATGGGCTGTGAGTACATCGTGTCATTTTAGCTGAGCGTGGGGGCATTTATGATCGCTGCCTTTTTCCCCAGAGTGTTTGAGAGAAAGTACCAGTACATTATTTATGATATCATGTTACAAGTTACCATAGGGGTATAGCACACACAGAAATGAGACTCACAAAGAAGGATGAGAAAGGTGAGAAAGCATCAGTACCAGGTGTGTTCTGAGGTCCTGCATTATTCAGGCTCCATGGCCTGATGCACCCAAGTGTCTTTGGATGAATCGGAAGATGAATTTAAAGGAAAATGTGTTAGCAGTCGGAACACATGAACTACTGCTCTGGATCATGAGCTACAGACCAAGTGGAACAGATCCCAGGCTGAGTTCTGTAGCTTTGGGAAACAAGAAGAACATATATTGGCTCTAAGCACTTTTGACCTCTTATTTTTTATCTCCTTCTAGAAGTGTTGTTCTGTCTCTATGCAAGATGTTTATGGTGGCACCAGCCCTGAGATTACTAAATCCCAAATATATTCCAGGTCCTTACTTTAGTTCATAGTGAGGAATTAAATACAGAAATGAGTGTCCCCACTTTATGCTGCTTTAAACAATCCTCTGTGATCAATTTACAGCACATTGTGTTGCTTTGTGACAGTAAAGTTGTTACACTGCAGCTTCTCTGCATTCCTTCTGGAATTTGGTCTATAAGTCATACCTTGTTCAGGAAGTTTATACGTAAGATTTGTTTTGGTTGTTGTTGAGACTAGGGTTTTCTCCGTTGCAGGAAAGTTTTCCTGGGTGAGTACATTAGTTTTCTGTCTGTGTTGCATTGGCCTATTTGCACTAGAACACAAAAGAATGAACCAAAAGTTAAAAATGTTTCAAGGCAGTTACTGGTTTGGGCCTGATATGTCATTGGGGTTTTACTTTTTGTGGTTTAAATTCATGCCTGTGGTGAACCAGGCTGTCAGCATGTAGCATCTCCAGAGCATT
The DNA here is from genome assembly GCA_022605575.1 of Laterallus jamaicensis coturniculus. NCBI lineage: Eukaryota > Metazoa > Chordata > Aves > Gruiformes > Rallidae > Laterallus > Laterallus jamaicensis. The sequence continues at coordinate 5,143,802 of JAKCOX010000036.1, read as the reverse complement.
GTTCAGCACAGAGGAGAAGCATTGCAAAGGAACAGGAACCACTTTGTAACCCTAGTGAAGTTTATTCCCTCTGCATTGCAGATTGTGGGAGGCGTGGGAATAAGGGTTCTCTGTCCAGTGAGTGAGACCTCAGTACCCGATGTTTGGGAACTTTTGCTTGGAAATAGGCATGGCCAGTTCAGGACCCTGCCCATGGAAATGTATGTGTACCTTTGTGAATTGTCTTGCCTCTACACTAAGTATAGCTGGAGGGTTGGCTTTACCTTATTTAGCGCTAGAAAATATTTGGCATCTGGGGATTTGATAATCCAGTTGAGAACGGTGCTTTCTGGCTTGCTGTTTGAATTTATATTAATTGTCTTTTCATGCTGTACAATCAGTTTTATTGTTTGGGGGGGAGTGGGACAGTAACTGTACCTTAAATCTGCTGACTAAATTAAATCAAATTAATTTCCCAATTCTATATTGTTTGTCTGAGAGCAAGCAGTGTAATATTTGCCTCATGGGAATGATAGCTCTGTGCACAGCTGCTGCAGCACATACTCTTTCTGGTAAATGTGGGTGGTTGAAAAGTGTGAAGTAAACATCAGTATGTTGTTAGCCATGGACACATAATCCTTCAGAATGAATAGCTTCTGAAACATGAACAATGGGGTCTCTGAGAAACAAATGACTCATGCAATCGTACAGTTAGGTTTGGAGAAAGTGCTGCACAAATCTTTGTCTCATCACTATAGGGCAAAGATAGGTGCCAGCACCTTCAAATGATGGAAATGAGTCTTGTGAGGAATTGATTAAAAAGTTGCCAGAGCTGTAATGCCTTTTTTCCTAAAATAAATGGGATGGGAAACAGAGGCTCTCCCCTTCACAGCAGGGATGATGTTAGAAGGATGATAATCTGCCCTCTGACCAGCTCTCCTGGGGTAAGACCACATTCCCCATGAATATCCATTGTGTGTTTTCCACCCCACTCTGAGGTGATACAGAAAAATGGGCATCCTGACCCAGTTCACCCATTGCTGACACAGTTAATAAAGCAGCTAAAGTTTATGTCTCAGTATTACCTCATTTTTGAGCAGTCTTTGCCTCCTGTATGCACTGTGATTTGAATTAAATTTAAAAAAGATGGCCCAAGTTAATGAACAAAATTCAGGAATTTGGTCTAATTACAAAAGTGTCCTCGATCTGGGTGCTCTAGAGTACGTTTTGCTAGAGCATGTTTCTTACAAGTGATTCACTGTGAGACTGTATCCCTGTGAGACACCCACGTAATATGCCTTAGATTGAATGATTTGACCACCTCTGTAAATGTGCTGTAAGGAGAGCTGAGCATAAGTGGAGATAGATATACCCTGCATGGATGAAAAATATATTTATTTCTATTTTTTTAGTTCCTTATCCATCTTTTCATACGTTTGTGAGACAGTGAGCTGCCACCTGCATAATAATTGCTATGGTACTAAAAATAGAAAGAAACTGTCCCCTCAAAATGACAAAATTTTAATCATTATTACTGCAAAGCTGTGATTTTGAAAATCAAAGCCCAGCAGAGGTATAATACATAGGTCTTGATCATTTTATTTATTTTTTTGTGAAATAAAAGCTGCAAAACTGGTGAAATGCCAGTGTCTCCAAATTTGTGTTTGTATATGAGAAGCATTGATTTATACAGAGAATTTCTATCCAGCATCACCTGGGTCATAGACTCCTCTTGTCACTCAGTAATGACTTTCTTATCACAGAGGGCCAGAAGAGCCCTCGTCAGTATTTTCAGATTTCAATAGCCTCTGGTACCGTGGGTCACCAGACAGCAGTGCCTCCAATGCATGGTTCTGCTGTAAGCCTGGACATTTTGGAGTGTTTCCTATCTGAGCAGGTTGAAGCTGCCTAAATCTATGAGGGAGTTCTTATGAGGCCCCACTCCAGTTATGGGCAGAGATCTTAGGGTGACTGATAGCTTCAGTGCACTTAATTTTTTCCCCCAGTGTTGACATTTAACAATCTCTTGCTAAAACTTAGCCCCTGATGCTGTTGAAAATAAGCAGCGATGTCCGTCTCATCTGCTTTGCAACAGGAGCAGGAGTGACATGTTACAGATCTACTCACTCCTGTTGTCAAAAAGTAGGTTGCTCAGAAGTGACAGGTCTGGCCAGAGGAAAGGCTGGGGAAGGGATGTGGGAATGCTTTTTTGGTGTGATGCTCAGTATATGGCAGTTACATACGTACACGTGTTTTGCTTTGTCCATGAAAAGTGTATTCAGAAGCTTATTTCTGTTTAATAAACTGCAATATTTCATGTTCCCAGTTATATTTTAAAGGGGTTTTACAAGAGGCAGTTGCACATGTATCAGTCCTTGTGTGTCCTGTGCTGCTGCACACCAGCCTGGCTTGGAAATGGAGCCAAGCAAGGCAGGTGCTTCCCCAGCTGACTGCTGGCCTCCAAGTGATTTCTGCACATCACAAGAGCTACTCACCAGTCTACAGGATTAATCCAGGGTTTTTCTTGTGTAGGGGATGATGTTGTGGAGAACAGAGTAAAAAAATACTGATGACTTTAAAAGGGCCAAGCTTTAATGTCAGTGAGCTTTATGTCCATGCCCGGGGTTTCCCCTCTCAGGAAGACTGCTTGGCCCCCACTTTCCATGTTGCATTCTCATTAGATGCTCACTTGCTTGAGCTCAGGGCCAGGCTGGTTTTGCTGAACTACTTGAGTATTTGTCCAGCTGGTCCAAAAAGTAGTAATTACTAAAGAATAGCATCACAGAATCATAGAATTTTAATTATGTGGCCTGAGAAGGGAAAATTAGATTCTGCTCTGGATTCACTTTTCTATGCTGCATTCACTTTTCTAGCTATCAGTACAACTCAGCATTGCATCAAATTTTCATTGTAGGTCAAGTAGTTCAGTAGCAGCTTGGTTTTGAGGTTGTGCTCTGATATTTACAGTCAGTTGTCATGGCTCCTGTTGAGTCCAAGGGAAAGAGATTTAGTCTTAGAAACGGGAGATCTCAGTTGTATTTCTGCCTTTGGCACTGCCTTGGAGACCGAATTTATTACAGTAACCTCCTGTACCTTTGCTTTCCCTTCCCCCCTTTGTTTACGTGGCTTGCAACTTACCTGTGGCGTGGACTTTTACACTTTGCAATGAGAGTTTCTGACTGGGAGAGGAGGTTCCCTATTGATTGAAGGGGAGATCATCTGGATTTGATGGTGTGAACTGCCACAGCTGAAGCTAAGGCCTTTTGAGGGTTAGGGTGAGGAGCAGGAACATCTCCCCTCCCTGCATGGGGCTTGTGCCGTGCCTCTTGCACTGTGTATTACATGTGCACAGTGGTTAGTTTAACGGAGATCTTGTCGCAGCTGCTCTTACCTTTGAGGCAGTAAGTAAACAACAATCACAAGGTCTTTTCCTCGAAGAGCTAAAAAATGTGATGTTTTAACACTGCAAAAGCTGACAGAAGTGTCTGTATCTTTGTACTTGTGGTTTTGGTGAGTTGGATGAGGTTTTCTTCTGGGATTTGAAAAGGTGTTTGGAAAAGTCTCTTTTAGGAAGTTAGCTTTATAGGATTATTTTAATCATAATCCAGCTTTCAAGGCACACTGGTTGTATTTATTATTTTGAATTATGTTTAATGATTTCTGCTTTCCTCCTGTGCATACTTATTTTTATCATGTGCTTTGCTCTGTACTTAAAGTGTCAGCGGTGCTTTCGCAGACAGCTGCTACATAAAGAAAGTGTGTTACTATTTTAATAAGCTGCAGCAGGACAGTGATTAGAAAAGTCCGTATGTTCATATTGTCTTTTTAATCATTGGTATTGCCAGGATTTACCAGTTGGAGAGAAAGGAGAAATAGAAAGGAATTTCCATGTGGGAGAGAGAAACTGCTCCTTTCCCCCTTATGCCAGCTGAAGAAATCTTTCCTGAGGGCATCAAAATATATGCAGTAGGTTATATTCTAGGATTATGTCCAGTCTTTCTTTACCTGTCTCTTGAAACACTGTGGAAAGGGAAGTGAGCAGCAGTTAAATGTTTGGCTCATAGGGGAAGCTTCAAGTCACTGATGGGCCTGTGACGGTAGAGCCGTGCATGGAAACAGGCAGCCAGCTTTGTGCAAAATATTTGTGATGTGTGTACAAGCAGGAGACTTGTACTTGTGTGGCAAGGGTTTGTGTGGCAAGGTTTTGGTAGCAGGGGAGCTATAGAGGTTGCTTCTGTGAGCTTCCCCCTGATAGAGCCAAGGCCAGCTGGCTTTGAGATGGATCCACCACTGGCCAAGGCCGAGCCCATCAGCAACAGTGGTAGCACCTCTGGGACAACAGAGTTAAGAAGGGGGGGGGGGGGGGAATGTCGATAGCAATTGCATCCGGAGAGAGGAGTGAGAATATGGGAGAGAAATAACTCTGCAAACATCAAGGGCAGTGAAAAAGGAGGGGGAGTAGGTGCTCCAGGCACCAGAGCAGAGATTCCCTTCCAGCAGCCCATGGAAAAGAACATAGTGAGGTAGGTTGTCCCCCTACAGCCCACTGAAGTGAATGGTCGAGCAGATATCCCCCTGCAGCCCATGGAGGTCTCCACACAGAGCAGTTGGATGCATACCAAAGGAGGCTGTGACTCCATGGGAAGCCCGTCCTGGAGCAGGCTCCTGGCAGGACCTGTGACCCCATGGAGGGAGGAGCCCATGCTGGAGCGGGTTTGCTGGCAGGAGTTGTGACCCCACGGGGACCCATGCTGAACAGTCTGTTCCTAAAGGTCTGCACCTCATGGAAGGCACCATGCTGGAGCAGTTGGTGAAAGATTGCAGCCCTTGGGAAGGACTCACATTAGACAAGTTCAGTGAGGACTGTCATCTGTGGGAGGGACACCACACATGTGATGGTCTGACTGCTACCCCCACCCCCTGTCCCCTGTGCCACTTGCCAGGAAGAGGTTGAGAAAATCAGTAGTGAAGTTGATCCCGGGTAGAAGGAGGGGGGAAGAAAGTGTTTTTTCAGATTTGGTTGTATTTATCATTACCCTGCTTTGATTTGCTGTGCAATAAATCAAATTAATTTTCCCAAGTTTGGTCTGTTTTGCCTGTGATGGTAATTGGTGAGCGTGATCTCTCCTTGTCCTTATCTCAACCCATGAGCCTTTTGTTTTATTTCCTCTCCCCTGTCAAGCTGAGGAGGGCAGTGGTAGAAGAGCTTTGGTGGGCACCTGGCCTAGGTCAAACCACCACAAGGTTTTCCCCAGTGCATTGCATTAAACACCCAGACCAACACCTCTGAAGTATGAGCAACTTTGTTTTGGCTGATATTCTTCTGGTTATTATTGCTGCTAACCACTTCTAGAAATATTAACCATAATTCTAGAAGCAAGCTGGTCATGGAAGAAAAATATATCAGAATAATACTTAAAAGACAAGAAGATAAAACCACAAGGGACTATTTCCAGCCAAGAATGCAGCAGAAAAGCAAGAAATCTCTTGACAAATACTGTTCTTCTGTGATTTCTAGCTGTAAGTAGAAAGTTGTGGTGGTACAAACCCAGGGGTGGGTGGCTGCAGCAGCAGGCACATTCGCCAGGACCTCAGCTGTCCTGGGGTTGACTCCCAGCTCTGCAGCATGTGGTGCTGGTGCTTCAGCCAGCCACTTCACCTCTGGTCCCCTTTTCCTTTCTGGATCAGTGACTATTTCCAAGAGTGTATTTTTATGAGTGCATGTTAGAAGGTGACCAAGATCTAAATGGATATCTAAGCTCAAATGGAATTGAATTAATCACTCTTTGATGTTTAACTAATGTTAGCTGTAACCATGAAGATGTTTTTCTCTGGAGACAAACTGGGATTCCTGTTTTGATTTTCTCAGTCGGTCTGGAGTCTTTTAGACTTCCACTGCTGTAAATCAGACCAGACCCTGATACTTTGTTTATAGTACTTTGGGTTTTTTTGCACATGGTGAAAGTAGAAAAGTAGATAGGGCTACTTACATTTTATCAAAATCTATGTCACAGTATATGGCATTTTGAAAACCAGCCAATTTTTTACATGTAGCTTCTGCAGTGTAGTAAAAAGTGCACAGAAGTACGCCTACACACCAGTTCTGAACTAAGGCAGTATATATTTTATTTCCACTGGAACTCTTTCCTTGCAGTTTTAATTGTAGCCTTTCTTCTTTTCTTTTTCAGCCCTCAGAATTTTTTGCACTAATTCTGTAATATTTGCTGTGTAAAACATTTTTGTTGTTGTTGTTGCAAATGGAGAAATCAGCAGTAGTGTCACCAGAGAACAGTATTTGTTTTTCTTGCTGGAAGGTGGGCTCCTGCTTGGAGATGGACTGCTAGTCTCTCACAGAAGAAGGTCAGCCTCCCTTCCAGCTGGGGGGTCTGGCTGCCCACAAGGAAGGAAAGCACATTAGTCTCTTAATGCTGGGACTAGCAATCACGGATCACAGTTATTTCCCAGCACTGAGACCTGCTTTCCTCAGCCAAGCTCACTGTAACATCTCAGGAACTTGGGAGAAAGGTAGGAAATATTTGGTCCCACAGGAGTACATAATATGGCTGGGACCTGAGCAAGTTCACAATAAAATTTACTTGTAGTCTGAATCAAGGGTAAAATTCAGCATTTGAGTAGCAAAGTCCTATATTCAAAAGCTTAGTTTGTGAAAGTATGGGGGTTTTACAGTTGGTTAAAACATTGGGTTTAGTTGTTTTCTTTAATTTATTTTCTTTAAGTTTAGAAAATACATGGAGAGTGAATATTTTTTGTAAAACATCCTTTTACAGATATAAGATTTCTTTCAGCTCTGCATTTTCAGAATGAGTTGCTCACATTATATTTCTGCTTACATGCATTTAAAACAAATAATGGTTTAACGGTAACTCTCCTTGCCCAAACAAGCTGCATCTGGTGGACCTCGCCCACTGAAATACTTGTATCACTGCAGCATCTTCCGATGGGCTGGAGATGTTGTCCAAATTCAAAATAAAAAATGGTCCTCGATCTGCATTTACATTTGGGGCAGTAAGCTACAGCTGTCAGATACAGACAGATGGAAAATGCAAGTGGTGATATTAGTCAAGATGATAGGGAAGACCCTCAGCACAGCGGAAGCTTAACCCTCATCATGTTACACAGACATCAAGAGAGGCAGTGCTCTAAGACTTGGAAAACAGCAAGAAACTGGGTTGCAGATGTTTCTGAGATGCTGGAAGGGAGAATGGAACTGAGCACAAAGGAGTTAGTTTTAAAATTAAACAAAACTTCAGTGGGGCTTTCAGTAGGGCTCCTCCTACTGACAGGAGTTCAGTACTGCCCAGCCATCCTGTTCATTTTTGATAATGCAAAATGGGAGAAGCTTGTTAGGGAAAGGAGCAGTCCCTACACCTGCTCTCCTTCTGCAGCCAGATTTTGTCATAAGTTGTGCCACTTTGTAGCAGATACCTGTACGGCATACAATACTCTTTCTGCCCAGAGAGGAGGTAGAAATAAGGAGAAAAGACAGTAAAAGCAGTTTAGGAAAAGAAACATACTGTATCCTCTTCAAAATATTAGAGGGGGGAGAGGGAGAAGGTAGTAGGTAATTAGCAGAATTGGAAGAGAAAGTTGTTGTTGCACACCTGTGATCTATGTAACTAGGTAAGCTTAATGTACATCATTTGTTACCTGCACCTTGGACTGTATTTTGTGATGAATGGTGGTTTTGAGGCAGCACAGCATCTTATGGATCATCCGAGTGCGAGTGCTGTCCTCTCTGGCACAAAGGTTTTGTTTTGGCTCACCTTTGTCTTTTTTGCTTTTTTCTTTTTCTTTCTTTTTTTTTTTCTTCTTAATCAAAATTAAAAGTTACTCAGTTTGAGAGGATGGGTTTGTTCTTGTGAGTTGGGATATAATGCTGTATGTTATATCTTTCCTAGGGCGCCTTTAAAGGTCTTGGACCTTATTTAGTGTGTCAGAAGGATGAACATTTACCCCCAGATAGCAACCTGCCATGGTCTTATGACAAACAGTGTTGTGTCATGGAAGCTTCAGAAGCCAAATTTAGCAGTATTCCAGGCAATGTTTTATGAAATGTAACTATAGCAACTAAACCTGCACCACCAAATGATAACACAGTCTTTGTTTTAAAATAAACTAAAAAACCCTCTCGAAAGTATCTACCCTCCTGTGTCCCACAGCTACACATGCTGTACAGCATACTATCAACTAACTGGCTATCTGCGTTATTAGATATTTAGATTTTTCTTAAAAATGAACAAGGCAAGTAGATGTAGTTACCTAAAAAAACCTGATAGTTTTACCTCTTCGTAGCAACTTTCCCTCACCAGCTTATCTGTGTCCCTGCAGCTGCTGTTCCATTGCAGTCGCTACTTTCTGTCTTCTAGATGCCACACGGTGGTGCTCCTGGCTCCACATTGCTCAGAGCGCTGAGCCTTGATGAGAGAAGTTAGAGATGCAGCACGCGTACCAAAACTATCTTGGAGGGAGGGCTGGCACTCTGTTCTGTATTGAAGGTGAATCGTGCTGTGGGATGGGGGATGTACTTTTCTCCCAGGACTCGACTACTGAGTCAGATGTGGGAAGAAAGAGCTGAATAATGGCAGCTGATAAAAGCCCTCAGTATTGTGCATGTGTGAACACATATACATATATTTAATCTCTTTATACTTGATTAGTACATGAATTTTGCATGCCAGCTTTGTTTTGGTAGCTACCACACCTTCCCATTTTCTGTTTGATCAGTAGAAGACTCATGCAGGTTCACAGTTCAGTATCCTTCTGGGAACCAGGACAGCGTACTTTTCTCTAGGTCTGTGATAACAATGCAGAAAAGCAAGGCAGAAAGGAGGGGAAATGCACCTTCTCCATCTAGGGAAGGGCAGGTACAGTACCCGGAGCTGCCTTGGTAGCCCCAGGCAGGGTCCTCTGGATCTGACTGGAAAGCAGGTGACAGCGGTGCTGGTCTGGTATCAATTGAAAGATCCCTTTTCCTCATAAGAAAAGCTCTGAATCTAAGTGGACGTCCTCATCTGTATCAAGCCTCCAGCTCACTGAAATGGACAGGAATGATTTGATTGACTTGTGTGCACTTTGAATCTGGTCCTGTGAACTGTAGTGTTCTGCCAGTTAAGGTTTAGTTGTACATGTTCAGGTGTTCAGCTCCCACTGAGAGTTCCTGGTAGCTTTACTGAAAATTGGATGGGGCAGGAGGGTTGGGACTAGATGATCTTTAAGGTCCTTTCCAACCAAAACCATTCTGTGATTCTGTGATTTAGATATTTGTGTGATTCTTGCTTTTAGATTGTTAGGAGCCATTTTTTTTAATTAATAAAATTAATTGTTTCTATAAAGAAACATTTGAATGGATGACCTACAAGAAGTACTTATGTTCTGCTTTGATTATTTTGTGAAGGTTTTATTGGAGTTGTATAGTGTGCAGCACTGATAATGTGATCTTAAAGAAGAGTTCTAATAAAGGGCATTTACATACTACAGCATGTCCTTCTTAGGACTGGCAGCCATGCTGTCTGTATAAACACTTTATTCTCTAAGGTATTATCATTAGCACAATTGTTTAAAGGCTTGTCTTTTCTGTCTTTGCATGTCTTTGGATGATATGTCTAATATATGTAAATCTTCTGTAAGGCCATAACCTGATTGTAGGAGAAAATACTTCATAAATACCTTAAGTTAGTGCTCAACTTATGGAGAAATCCAATAGCCTGTGCAATGGGATCCCCTGAATCTGAGGAGGTGTGATTAGTTTCTGAAAGGTTACTATTTCTATTTTAGCTTGTTATACATTGTGTGTAGTCTCTATCAAGAGTTAATGTTAATCAGAATTCTTTACTATTATTAAATACAATTGTAAGTTATTCTCCAAATATGAGTAAGTAAAGGTTACTGTAAGACTGGAAGCTGGTCTTGATTAGAAACATGAGTAGACATGAACAGGCAGCACCTCTCTACATTGCATGAGTGGACTGAAGGGCAAAGCAGGAAACATTAACCCTGCCCACATCTAACCACTGACAATTTCGAACAAGTGCAGTACAACTATCAAAAGACAAATTCTAAAAATAATAAATTTTCATTAATATGGAAACTACAGTTTGATATTTTGAGTGAGTTCTTTGTGAGCAGGAAGAAATAAACAGGGGTGCATTTTCAATTTATAGTGCCTCTGATGAGTGGTGGGAGTAGACAAGAGGAAAGCTTAAACCAAAGCAAGGCCAGATGTGCAGGAAGATGGTGCCTGTAGGACAAGGTTTCTTGTCCTCTAACAAACAGGTTTGAAAGTTATCCTGCCAGTTAGCTTCGGTTCTTATCTTTATTAACTGAATGACCCGTACAGAAGCTGATGATGTTAAAGCAATAGGGAGATATTAAGGTATTAATTCAGTTATTGCATTGTTTTCCAAACAGTAGTGTGAGTTGATTGAGCCAACTCCTTACATCATCACAGGCTGACATTTTGCTATCAATGATATTTTGCGAAATGCTGAATTGACTCTGTGCTTACTGTCAAGAAATTCTGAGTGGAATTTTTTCCCTGAGATGGAATGAAATGGAATCATCCAGACCAACCAAGAGACCTACCTCTCTGTTGTCTTTATTCATATAAACTTCACAACAAAATCAGGTCCCTGCCCACTGTAATTCTAATGAATGCATTGAAGTGCAAAAGCTCAGTGCTAAGGAAAGTCATAAAATGTACATAATTTCTATATGTATAGACTGATGGAGACTTGGAGGGTTTATTTTCTTTGTTTGTCTTCCCAGAACAGATTAAAAGATTAATCAGAAGATACTGTGGGGAATCGAAATAAATTGTGAATAAGGCATTAGTCCCCAAAAGATGAATTCCAGAAGCCATTAAGAATGTGTAACTATGTAAGAACAGTGCAAGTTGACAAAACTATAGAACCATCCCTGTCAACATGTCCTGATACAATCAGAATTGTTTTCTGCACCAGCTCGCAGCTGACTTCCAATGCCATTTTAAGATCTCGGTGCAAATTCTTACCCAGATCCTTGATATCTTCCCCTCTGAAGAAACAACTGGGTATTTATGCTTGTCTGAGAGGACTCCTTAGAATCACAAGGACCTGCATTTGCTGTTTCTAGCCTAGCTGGGTGTACCCTTAGCTCATGGCCTGTTTGCATATACCACTTTATGCTCTTCTGCTGCACATCCAAAAGCTTGCTGATTCCACCACATCCTCTGGCAATAGACAGCTTGAATAATAAAATGTAGAGATTGTTTTGCTTACATAAAGGATTGAAAACAAAAGGCTGCAAATAAAATAATTTTCATGGGGATTTTTTTGCATCCCTTCACAATTGTTCTGACATATTTCACTGGGAATGCAGTTCTTGAGGTTAACAGTGGGAGGTCTGGCCATCCAGGTCTCTCACATAAACTCTGTTCTCTGAGTATTCTAAAACTTCTTTTCTGTTTTCCTGACTAGATATGTTACACTCGGCTTCTCCTTGATTCACTGCAAATGGAATGTTGAAGGCTGTGAGAGAGGGGAGGCAAAAGGCTAATGGTCAGAAGGAGATATGTTGCCTTTGTTGTTCTCAGTTTTTGACTCTTCGCTTTCTTGTTGCATCCACCTGCTTTGCTGGATGTCTTTTGTTTTAACTTACAACGATTTTTTTTCATGCCTAGATGGTCCTTCTTACACTTTTTTTTTTTTTAGATTTATGATATGAAAGTAGTACATGCTGAAAACATCTGTGCAGCTGATGATCTCCCATGCCATACTAGTTTTCTAAAGAGACCACAAAAAGGCATTTTAATGAACCTATTTAGAACAGATGGAGGACATTGACATTTGATACATCCATGTGAGTGAAAGACACATATTTATCCGGTATTTATTCTTGGGGTTTGTTGTCTAAACCACTGTTTTTCCCTTAGCTCCCTTGCTCTCATTTTCCAGAAGGGGAATATAATCAAAACACTAGATTGGGTGATAGTTTCAAAAATTGAGTTGTCTGTGCATGTGCTTATGTGTGTGATAATAGCATTAAAAATGTAATGATACAAGAAGGAATGGAATTCCTTCTGCATGGAATGAGGTATTGTCAGATAGTCCCCAGTTGACTACATGTAATTAAGTTATGGCATAGCTAAGCTTTGCTTATCACATCCTGTCTCTCTTCCTGCATTTCTGAGGAAACATTAAGGAAATTCATATAAGATACTTCAGACAGGAGCACACACAAAAGATAACTATAAATCTTCTGTTCAGTTTGAGCATCCAGAAGTTTCCTCTGCTCTGTTGTCTGATGGGGATGCTTTCTGCATTCTGTACATGACTCTCTGTGTCATATACAGGCAGCAGGCAGGGAACTTCAATTAAACTGTGGGTGTTAGTTTAGAAAGGTGATTCATTTCTGTCAATTAGCCTAAACCTGCAAACAAGGAGACCTACGAGTTCTGTGGGTAGAGGTTTCCTATAACATCTGTGTGGGTGAAGAAGTCACCGTTAGATCAACCATTTGTCATGAGACATACACTGAGAGATGCTTGTCCTGAGGTCTAGAAAGTATGAAATAATTCTCTTTTTTTTTAGTAGTAGTGGTAGTGTTAGCAACTTAGGAAGTCTGTTTTTTCCACAAAAATGTGGCTCAGAAGGAAGCTAGCCATGTACACCTAACCTCTGGGAAAAGTGTGGAAGCTGAATGACTAAACTGGGGCTCTGAAGTCACACAGATGCACTTAACTATCTCATTTGGGATCTCCAGGATATTAATGTTTAGCATATGTGACTACTGTATGAACCAGATAAGTGCAGCATCAGGGGAAGGAAATAATGCAATCTCTCCCCAAACCACAGTGCTAAGCAAGAACACATTTATTGTTTTCAGTGTTAGAATTAGTGTCTGTGCTTCTTGCAAAGCAGCTACATACTGACAAACGCTTTAAAATCTGGTGATTCTGCAGCAAACTGAATTTTAAAATATTTCATCCTCATACACACATATATATGCTATAAATATGTCTTTCTGTATGGCAAGTTGATAAAAAAGATACCTGTGTGTGTTTGTAAATGTAACTGTATATACAGATGCACAGTTCAACACAAATGGACGTTTAAATGTTTTGGTCAGTTACATATGGCTTTGAATCCTTCTTGGTAAATATATGGGACTAATAGGTATGTTTTAGGTTTGCACTACCTTAAGTGTATTCTTATCAGCTGGAAGAGTTTATTACTGCATAAGAAGGTTGCGCCTCCAGCTCCCAAGTACCTTGATAGCTTCAGTTTCAAAGGGTTGTCATTCACAGTCATATTGCATGTTCTCACATGAAGTTCAGCAGTGCTGTTTGGTGATGTGTAAACAAAGCCTCAAGTTTTATCTTTCATTAATGAAGTTGAAATGTGTTAATATAAAGCAAAGTGAGAAAAGCAGAACTCGCCAATATTAATTCTTTCTCTATTGCTTCTGGGGTTGGGACAAATGAAAATGTCCATTATCATCAATTTGTTTTGATTCCCTTAGATTCCCCAGTGACAATTATTTTTTGATCCAATAATTTGTTTGACTTTGAAAGTGTCTAGAATGAGTACAGAAATAAATGGAAGAGGTGGTCAGGTGGTAGGTTTTTTGTTTCCAGAGAAAATGCAAAGTCACATAGTAACAACAGAAGGTGGGTAAAGAAGACCTCATTAGTATGTCAGTGGTTAACATTTCTGGTTTTAAAACAAACATTAATTTCTACAGGTTTAATGGTAAATATTTGTTACCATTTAATATTCATGGCAGTTTATAAGAATGCTTGAAATAAATTGAGCCCATTAATGATAAGCCATAAGTCAGTCTTCGGCTTCTGCTGGGAGGATTTTGTCAAAAAGATTATTCCGAGCTCCTTATTTATCTTCAGGACTTCTGACCAAAAACTCAGCCTGCTGGGAGGAATTCAAGTGTTATTGTGCTACTGCTTTTGTGAAATGGCTTCAGCCTAGTGTCCTGCTCCTTTGCTAACAGAGCACCCGTTCCATCACACACTGTCTTAATTAACGCCTGACGTACAGGCTCCTCGCTCCATCCAGCTGCTTGCAAATAACTCAGCTCTGAAGCTTTTTCTCTGCATCCCTTTTAAGTGAGAAGGGATCTCTGCGGTTCAGTGTGGGTGGCAGGGTTTGTGCTGTGTAAAGCCCTATCAGTCGAGGTGTGATTTTGCAAAAACAAAACGAAAGGTGAATAGGAACTTGTCTTCGTGTTATTCAAGGCACAGAGGTTCACACAGGAGTAAGAGGAGGAAGGGAAATCAAATGGAAGTGTTCAGCTTTTGACTTAGTCTGAGTTGAAACTTTTACAAAACTGAATTTTAATAATTTTCTATGGCAAGAGTAAAAGTAATATTAATCTGTCAGAACTTGAGAGAAAAAGATACATACTTCAGGAAAATCTCCTTGCATCTCTCCCTTTCCTGATAATACTGCAATCTAAAAGACTTTTCACTGGCATCTGTACTTTATGAATAAATCTGTTTGCTCCTTCTTATTCTTATGGTGGTCAGTTCCAGTGTCAGTCTTTGGAGTCTGACAGGTCCTCACCTCTCTTGTTAATGCCTGACCAGGTCCCCACCTGTCTTGTTAATGCCATTGTTGCTGGTATCACAGGAGCATAATTTTTTTTCCCCCCAATTCATTTGTATCAGTAAATTAATGTTTCATGATGTATGCCTTCCATGCAGATTGGGCACCCTGGCAAAGAAAAGAGGACCAGTGAGTGGAGAGTTCAAAAATATTTGAGATGTATGTCTCTGAAGTTAATGTCTTGCCTGGTAGAAGAATAATACATTTAGGACAGAGTAGCTAGTTTTATGTGAATGCAGGGGAATAAATGATCTGCTTATGCTAGTGGTATCTTTCTGACAGGAACATATGTCATACCTAGTTTATAGAAACACACCTCCAACATATTTCACTCAAAGCTTGTTTGTGTCAGATAGCAGTATTCAGAAGCCAGACTTGGAAAGATTGTGTGAAGAGCTGCCTGCTAGTGCTAGGCTGAGAGTTTTTAGAGAAGGCGACAGATATGGCACAAACATATGCAATTGAAAATAAATCAGTTATGCCTCATATGCAGACTTAAGCGGTGCAATTTCTTGATATCACTGCTATATCTCACTTTTGTGAACAACTGAAGGAGGTGGCAGACTTAGTAATGCATGAAAAGGTTTTTTGCTCAGGGGATGGTGGGAAGGACATTTGGTGACCTTCAAGTGAAGGAAGTGGAAGCACTGCACCTTCAAAAGTTGGGGACACAGAAAGTACATTGAGGTGAAAGTCTGGGGAGAAAGGGTTTAGAAATATCTTCCTTTTTGCTTATCCTTTTCCTGTGATACATCAGAGTGGGTATTGCTGGAGCAGAGTTGGGGGTGTTTCAGAGTCAGGTATTTGAAGTTGGGAGGTAAGAGCACGATCATAAAACCCCTAAAGAAACCACCAAAATTTGGGCAAAATTTCCAGGATTACTTCCCTCTCTGTACTTTGATGATTAATGCAACAGCTACCTAGAGCTCCACTGAACACCCAGACTCCAACACTCTCCTTAGCACTAACACCAGCTCTCACTCTTCCTCTGCTGGCACACAAGCATGAGAAAACAAGAGAATTTTCTTCACATTGTGCCTCATGACCTTCACCTCTTTTGGGTGTATTGACTCTTGGCATGTTTTCAATCTGAGGGACTACAGCCCCTAATTTGTCCCTGAAATAGCACCAGCATCAGGAAAGGGCACTGGTGGAAACAACTATTGAGGCTTTCCTGCATCTATCTTTTGCGGGAAGATTTTATCTTCAGATATAAAGTCATTACAGTATCGTGCCAACACTCAGGCTCTGTTTAGCCTAAAAAAAATTGTATGTAATCCTGGAAACATGTTTTCTTCAACTTTTTGTTTTCCATTTAAAACATTTGAATGATGCTATAATAAAAAGCAGTTGTTGTTGATTATTGCTTTTGCTAGCTATAATTTGAGTGTCAGAGTTGCATTCAAAGAGTTGTATTAGAATAGCATTAAAGAGGCTCTTCCAAAGAAAGTGTGAAAAACTAAACTTGTTCTAACTTAGACGAAATACTGTCAGTCTCATTGTTTTAAACTAAGCTGGACTACTATTCCAGTTCTTTGTTTAAAAACTGTTCTCATATGACAAAAATCTAAAAACCACCCGCCTTAAACTTATAACCTTAGAGAAAAGTGGGAAGATTTACAGGAACCCATCAGTTAACCACAAAAAATCCCCAAAAAACCCAAAACCAAACCAAACCAAAAAAAGAATAGGAAGGCTTTCATACCTCAGGTGATATTTTGCAAGTTATGAATAAAGAAGCTTTAGGATAAAGAACAACTTGACCGTTGTCTCCTATTGCTTAAGCAGTCCCAGTTCTTTTAGTCAATGTTGACATTGGCAAGATGACATGTCTAAAACTGACAGTGTCTGTTAAAGATTTTTTTTTTAGGTGATATTTATGCATACCCATGTTGTAAGATTATTTGAAAAATTCATTTTCAAGAATGTGTTTATTTGGTAACAAGAAAATGAAGCACAAATAAAGAAGAATGGACTGTGCAATTTCATAGCAAATTTAACAGTTGCACTTGATGATCTTAAAGGTCTTTTCCAACCAAAATTATTATAAAATAGCCTCCTTTCCTGTTTACTTCAGTATTTTTGTACCAATTGCACTGTTACATTTGGCTTCCAAAATTAATACCTCTTAAAAAACCATCAAAGGTGTCTCTTAGCTAGCTGATCAAGCCTGGCGTATATGTGAATAAGTTTTTATGAGAGGCTATAGAAGGAATATGCTTAGAGAAACATTCTTAAAAGAACAAATTAATTCAAAATTACCATTACTCACCTGTTATCAAAAATTTTCCCTGTGTCTCTCCCACTGTGACAGAAATACATAGCATTTGGTGAGACATGATAAAATTAACCATTAGGTCCATAACAAATTAAAAAAACACATTAATTAATTTTTCATTAAAAAAATAAATAAGTGGGTTTGGAAGAAAATAAAAATTGAAACAATGATCATTGTGATCAAAATTGCCCCACTTTGCACCCCTAACAAATGGGTGTTAGAATATATGAAATTAGGTTGATTATACTGTATTGGGTTAGATGTGAGGCTAATGTAAATTGCTACCAAGTGTTTGCAACAGCTAGAGATCCACAGTCACCTCTGGGAAAGAAATCGTCAAAAGTTTCCAAGAAAGTGAATCAAGAATGAGAAAGAAATGAAGAGGAAAATTATAGACCTACAGCACAGTAAATTATAACCTCCCCAGTGCAAACGATCTGAAACCAAAATGAAATGAAAATTGACCTTGTCCCAGATCTATACATGTGGCTATATGCCTCCTCGCAGAGGCTCACCTGAGCTTTACAAACCAGGAGTTCTTTGCATTTCAACTACATCCCAGAGACATTGACATTCCCTCCCTCTCCATTCACAGAGTGCATCGATAGGTGATAGATAGCACTTGGCCTTCTGATATTGTGGAAGAGCTTAGAAGCCTTATTAATGCGGTTCACACACAATTCAAAATACAAGAATTACAGAGACAGACACGTACAAGGAGTAAATTTATTTTAAATAACCTTGGATGGAGAGAGTAGAATATTGAGAGCAATTAGTAGTTTCTCAACTAGACTTAACCAGCCCATTAAAAAAAACATAATAAAAAAAAATCATAATGCATATCCAAAAAATAACTACTTCAGGACCTCAGCGTGAACTCCTTATACTTCTGGGTGAAACATTTTCAGCCATATTCTGAGTATCAGTCTTTGGATAAGGATAGATTTCTGTGTGAAATTTGATGCAGCTATGTGATTTCAGTGTGATCCATGATGTAGTTTTTACAACTACATTGTTTGGCAGCATTAAAAAAAAAAAGAAATCTGGCAAGAAATCCCACCCCCCATACTTCACCCTACCTGGTAGAGTCAGTGCACCTGACAGCCACGTAGGGAGGATGTTTGTCAGCTTGGCAAGTAATTCTGCTGAAAAATACGTCCTGATGGTTGGTCTGTGGGATTTCAGAATAAGATCATTTTTTTGGTAAAGATATTCTGACAAATTTGGTTGGCATAAACTCCTGATTTACAAAGTTGCACCTTTCAGCTGTTTTTGTACACCCTTGTTATTTGCTACGACTTTCAATGTGGATTAAATCTCCCAATCCATGTATACAAATGTACAACATCAATGGAAGAAAAGAGGGATATTAATGGTTTTACCCAGGTGCTTTTGTATGACACTGAAGCCTGCTGAGGGCCTTTCCAGTAATGCTTCCTTGCCTGCCAGCCCCCAGTGGAGAGGAGGTTGCCACAAACGGCAGGAGAGCCTGACAGTACTTGGTGCCGATTTAAAAATATGTCATGCTTTCCAGTTTTCAGCTGATCCCTGAAGGGTTAAGTTGCTAACTTGGGTTTTTTTTGGGTAGCGTGCTGCTTTGAAGAATGTATGTAAAATAATGGAGAACCTTAGGGAGCAACTTACTGCTTTCTGGGGAAGCCTAGAGAACAACATTACATGGCAAGAGAGCTGTTCAGGACCCTGGCAGACATCTGGTTCATGCAGTGTTTGTTTTCTACATAAAACAGTCCTTTCTACCATAGGCTGTGACATATGATTATGCTGGTATATGCCAGAGTTGCTCAAAGGTCCAATTTTTTACATCTTTGTTTCCCAACCAAATATATTGATAACAATGAAAATGAGCATAATTGCATTTCAAGTATTCATGTATTATTTAGATATTAGGTAGAATTTATTTCCTGTGCTGTAGCTTTTACCATCAGCTAAGTTAAATTTAATCATCTTAGATTGTTAAAGAGCATACCCAACACATTTACCACAATAACTTGTCTGAGTCTTAAATTAAATTTAAATAGCTCTCCATCTTGAGAGCTGTTTGTATTCCCATCAGCTTGACTGGTTGGGAATATTACAAGGAAGTAAAATAAAAATATAATAAAAATAATAAAATAACTCTGTCTTTCAAGCTGCTTGTAGCATCTCTTAAATAAAGACTCACTTTTCCCATGCTGTCTTCAAGAAATTACCTGATATCAGAGAGTGCAGTGATAGGACAAGGGGTAATGGCTTCATTGTGAAAGAGGGTAAATTTGGATTTGATGTTAGGAAGAAATTCTTTACTATGAAGGTGATGAGGCCCTAGCACAGGCTGCCCAGAGAGGCTGTGGAAGCCCCCTCCCTGGCAGTGTTCAAGGCCAGGCTGGATGAGGCTTTGGGCAACCTGGGCTAGTGGAGGGTGTCCCTGCCCATGACAGCTGGGTTGGAACTAAATGATCTTTGAGGTCCTTTCCGACCCAAACCAGTCTATGTTTCTGTGATTCTAATATGCTGATTTCAGCACAGTAGGAGAGTGTACTGGGTTGGTTTATGACTTTGGTTGAGCAGCAGCTGGGAAAGTTCTCTGCTTTTACTCGGATGTGATTTGAATTCACATGAAATGAGAATTCACATGAATTGAATGAGAGAGAGAAAAATAATCCCTGACCAAATTCAGGTTGCTGGTTATTTTTTTCTTTCTCTGTCAGCACCACACCAATACATGGACACTTATGGGCATTTATGTAATATTACTCATTCTATTTTTTCCCTGTACAAAGCTCTCTTTTAACAATAAGACACTTATGAAATATTTCAGGAACTTTAGCTATGGGAACTCGGACTACTTGAACCATAAGCTCGTATATTATCAGCTTACAGTGAGCAAAGAGAAGATTTTTAGTGCAGAGTAGGTACATTTTGTATGTACACAGTTAGCTTGATACATAACCAACTATGTAGGCTTGACCACATCTGGTTTTTAATGCATGAAGTAAGACATATAGTTTAGCACTGTTGTAATTAAATCCCTGCTGGTTTAATTGTCAGCCAGTTCTCTGTGGCGCATGCTGGAGTTGTTTAGAGCTGCGAAGTCTATGTTAGAGCAATAAAGAAGGTACAGGGCTGCAAAAAACACCTGCTAGGAGAACAGTTCACTGCCAAAGATCAGTACAGCAAGAGTCCTGATGTACACTGAAATCTTGCAGCAGAGCTCTCTTCAGTGCGTAGATTCAAGTTAAACTCAACTCAGATTTATGAATTCTTTAAAGGTCCAGTAAGTTGGAACTCATTTGCAATTGAAATCAAGTGTCGTTTGAAAGTCATTCTCTAAAAAGGGGGAAAAAATTAAGAAAGCAGATTTTTTCTGCTGAAGAGACTCAGGCAATTAATTAAACCTCTTCTGGAAATAGCATAAGCGCTTACAAATAAATAGTGGTTATTATCAGGAATAAGAGCAACAGTTACACTACAGCCATGTTACTTTCCAGTGACAAATTAATTGATTTTTAAAAAATTGTTCAGAACATAATATTATAACAGCACTAGATAGTTTAATAAGGAAGAAACTCAAATTGATTCATTAGCAGACTCGGATTGCCGCTGTACAATTCTTCTTGCTCTTTCACCTCTTGTTGTAATAGAAAGCAGAACTTTTCAAGTTTTCACTCTATATGACTTTGCAGGGAATTCTTCCAGAAGAATAGGCGTGGAATCTCTTTACCCATGGGTTAAACGTTACATACGAGTTTTCCTTTGTTTTAACCTGTATAGTTTATGATTTACTAGAGCTGCAGCTATTCCTACTATATTCTGATTGAAAACTGTGGGAGGACAAGTGATAAGTAATGAAGTTGCTATGTGTGCCCTAAGTGTTCAGAGCAGTTGAAGGAGAGCCTTGAACCACAGGATTCTGCCACTGGCTTTCAGTCCACTGTTGCAAAAAGTATTTTCTCACTCTTTTCTTGGCTTACCCACTTCCCAGACCCAGTACCATTATGTAATCCAATCAAAGCACCTTCTACAGTAACTGCAGGTTATTTTTGCATTGCTCAGTTCATAATCCTTACCCGTGCCCTTCTGGTGCTTTGAATAAGGTTCTGTGTCACTACAACCACTTGACAGTAGGATTCATGGTGCTTTATCCACTTAGTAAGTTAGATGTCAAATCTACTGAATTGTTCGGACTACCCCTATGCTAAAAAGACAGAGACAGAAAGTCTCTGTTATTTCCACAGTAATTTTTAGACATCCATGTAAAGTATCATGAATTGCTCTATGGAAGTTCTTCTTTCTCCCACTGCCCACAGAAAGGGCCTAGACAATTGCCTTAGACTAAGAATCTAATTTTTAAACTTCATATAAGCTGAATACCACGCTCAGTTCAGGGGAAGTAGCTCTGAGGTCCTGGCTGCCTTTCGTCAGTGTGTTTGGAATTTACTTTATTTTGTGGTTGCAAGGCTTTGTGTATCCCCAGAGCTGAAGGTATATGCCTGCTCTGCCTAAAGGAAATCTGCTTCCCTGGATTGCTCACCAGATGTTTTTGTGGGAATTCACTGCAGTGATATGGGGAATAAAGACCTAAACTGTAATGAAGAAACAGGTTTTCCATAGTTTATGAGTGTCCAGAGGTTGAGTGCATTCTTATATCCAGGACCTTAATTCATTGATAAAAAATTGTTTTATCTGAGATAAAAATTAATACATTTTTAGAACATCTGTCCCTTGTGTCAGGATTTACATAGCAGGTTTATACCTTTCACTTACCTAATAATGTAGCTCAACACCGTAACTTCTAAAAAGTCCTGGCTGTCTTTTAGATTTAGTTGTTATTAATGTGTTGGTTCCTGTTTTCATCATCTTATATTAATTTTAGTACACTTCTTGCATTTTATTGTATTTAAGCCTTAAATCAATAAAAAGCATAAAAGCTGTGTCTTTTGAGAGTGGAGGAGCTGTCCAATTTTACTATCCGCTTTGATGATATGATCTAAAACATAAGCTATTATCACCATTATAGCTATAAGAAAATTTTATTTTTTGTTTTTATGGTGTGGTATGTTTCTTTATTTGGAGACTGACCATTAAAAATTCAATATGGTAATTTGGATTGACAAGCTTCATTTTGTAGTATTAAATTTAATTATATAAAAACTAATTTGTCCCATTAGAACTCTAGGGATAATGTAAAGTACTTTTAACTTTGATGTCTGCTGTAACTCTTGATGAAACATAAAAGTTAACAGTTTAAGTAGGCTTTTTATTTCTTTAAAGAAGCACTACAGCTCAGAAGAAATTTGTGAGCTATTTGCTTAAACAGGAACCATTTTTAGACATGCAGAAAACAGGTGATTCTTGATTAAGAAGAAAATTCAGTGAGGTGTATGCTTTAACAAATACGTTAACTAGTCTTTTTTTGGTTAAAATTCAATCAACAAATGTTCTTAGAAAAAAAAAAAAAAAAAGATACTTGGGGAGAGAGGAAATCCCTTCTAACCAAGTCTAACCGTAACTATACCACTCCCAGTTGTTACTTTGTGATCTATATAGAGGAAGAGGGAAAAATCTACTTGACATGCCCTGTGAAAAATGCATGTCTGGCTAATGAGGTAAAGAGAATTTAAGCTTTCATAGCTGTGTCCATCCTCCTTTGTCCTCTTCCCAATCTGCATCTTACTGACTTGCATACCTGTGTGATTTCTGCTGCTTATTTTTTCCCTTTTATTTTCCCCCCACCTCTGCCATTGTCATGATGCTGATGGCAGCTTCATCTGCTTTGGTCACAGAATTTAGGCTTTCATGTAAGCAGTGTGAGCAAGATAAAGTAGCTGCTCCTTCACATCTTCATGAGCTGCACATATGTTCCTATCTCCTCCCAGCTGAGAATATTAGCACAGTGGTTTTGGAAGCATTGGCATTCCAGCACAGTGACTCTGCAAATGTCAGCAAGAGCTAGTTGAGTGGCCTGTTACTCTGAATTGTTACAGGAATCTAGCCTTAAACAGGACAGCCTGGCAGAAAAGCTTTCTTGAAAGGGTCTCACGCACTTTTGTCTGGAGCAACTAAGCGTGCGGAAGGTTTGGTTTGTTAACAGTTGTCACTCTGGCTGGTTTTGGTTTTGGTTTTGGTTTTAATTAAGAAAGCAGTGTTCAGGCATCAACAGTGCCATGGAGTTAGTATTGATAGTTACATATAAATGCTGGAAGTTTATTTCATTGTCAGTTATGATTCTTTATGTCATCCTTTGATACATGATCCTACTCTGCAATCACAAAGTATACCATGATCGTAACGTACAGAAATATCCTTGAATTTTACACCACAGTCAGGTATAATCACCTTTCTTTCACAAATGAGAAATTAATATTTTCATAGTATAATGATGACCGCAGGAAATGGTGAGAGTAAACATGGAATCATACAATTTGGTTGGCAGGGACCTTAAAGATGATGTAACTCCAATCCCGGGACATCCTCCACTAGACCAGATTGCCCAAAGGCCCATCCAACCTAGCCTTGTACACTGCCACTGCTTCCCTGGGTAACCTGTGCCAGGGCCTCACCACCCTCACAGGAAAGACTTTCTTCTAAATATCTAATCTAAATCTACCCTCCTTCAGCTTAAGGCCATTACCCCTTATCCTGTCACTACCTGCCCTTGTAAACAGCCCCTCTCCAGCTTTCTTTTAGGCTCCTCCAGGTACTGAAAAACTGCTATATGCTCTCCCCAGAGCCTTCTCTTCACCAGGCTAACAACTCCAACTGTAATGTCTATAATAATGATATTAATACTTCCATGCAGGGAAATGAAGGATCATAGGTTATTAAATTAATTCTTATGGCTTAATTCTTGTACAGGTTGGACGTTTAATAATAAAATGAGTTAATGACTGGTGATTACTATCTTGACTCTTGTTGATAAGGTAAGAGTAAATGAGAGTGCTTTTGCTTACTCCTAAGATAAATATTTCAAATTGTCCTGGATTAATGAAAATAATTGATAACTCCATCTATTTACCCATCCATATAAAATACAACAGAATAGCTCTGCACTGAAGTTGAGGCCTTTTAGAGCTGAGTACTAGCTCACTGTAAGAAGACAAGGTTGTCTCGAGACCATGAAGGTGAACCCCCCTCAAATCATATGTGCTGACATCTAATTTTTGTGCCAAGCTGCATCAAGCCCAGTAGCCATTTGCATGCCCATCCATTGAAGTCAGTTCTTTTACAGCAAATTACATATGTTTGCAGAGTGGATGCAAAACAACATTTCTGAAACAGTGAAGGTACAAAGGAAGCTTATTTTCCAGGAACTTAAGTGCAGCTGTCCTCGTTCTGTCCCTGCAATTCAGCCCCTTTGCTATTTCTCTGCCTCCAACATCCCTCAGGGTTGTCACTTTGTCCCACACAGTTCTGCTTTTCCACTTCAGTCCCTTAGAGGAATTGTACCTTTGCAGACATCTGAAGAGGTGACCTGCTCATTAGCTTCCTCTCCCACACAGCTGCTTTGTTGTATTAAAGGTGTTTTTTTAAAGGTTGCTTAGGGGAACCTCTGAAAGAAAAGAAAGCTTTACCCACCTATTCGAGGTGCCTCAGTGGCACTGCTGTGCTGAAGCCTGAAAAAACAGAACCAAGCTAGGTGAAAATTACCATATTTTTGTATGTGTGATGCAAAACTGAAACAAACAGCTTTTCCTCCTCTGAATCCTCATCATTACTTCTGGTTGTGTGCAGCTAAACAAAGTCCCCATGTCTCCACGTGACTTAGTTTTAATTTAAGAGTTGTGCATTATTGGAGGTGGGAGTTTATGCAAAAAGAGCCCACAAGCAAAAGAGCATTTATTCAGGCCCTCATGTGGTGATGGAGAAGTGAGCAGTTCAGGTGCCTGGTGATGATGAAGATGTGGCCCAAATAAAGCAGCATGTGGTCTTCCAGTAAAATGCTGTCTGTTGTATGTGTGTACAGCAGCAATAGAAGCAGACCATGGAGCCATCACCTGTGGCCCTAGGAGAAGCCCCAGTGCCACAGGGAGGACCCCATGGCAGCTAGTACCTGGTTGCTTTGTATCTTAGTAACACAGTTTCACTTAGAGCAGCACACTCGGGGCCTGTAACTTCCTTTTTGTGGCACCCACTATGCTTGATTTTGTTGCTATTCATCTATTTTGAATAATACTTTAGGAGTCTGGAGGACCTGTGAGGGAGGAGAGGTTGCTTGTTTCTTGTGGGGTGGAGGGGAAGACTGTTCAAGTCTCAGCAGAGAGACCTGCGGGTCAAGCACAGAGCCTGGCAGGCCAAGGAGGTCGTGACAGCAGCAGTGACCTGAGTGCCAGGGGGATGAACCAGAGCTTGCTACAGCTCAGAAAATGTTTGAAGTTACTAAAACAAAGAGTGGGAGCAGTGTCTTCAAGGACTGGGAAAAAAGGAGCAGTGCAGCCACATTTTACATCTATTCAGGCTTTCCTAGGCACTTTGAACTTCCTGTGCTTAAGAAGTTAACTATTCTAGTTCATATTCTAATGAAACCTGGGGTTTTTAAAGTTTCAAAGTCTTCTGATCTTCTTTGAGGATCTCACTGATGTGCACTCCTGTCATTGTGTTCTGTGACATAAGATTTCAAGTGTGGTATTTGCAGCTAAGAACAGTGCATGTTACCTTCATTAGTAGCTGTATAGCACCAGAAATTGATTATCACAAGATGTAGAAATTTAGGGGTAGAAATATGTTCCCTTCACTGTTAATCTTCACTGTGTATTAGAAGAGCACAGATGAGCGGGCCAGACTTGTAAATCTCAATCTCTTTTGTCTATCCCCAGTATAGGGAGAAAATGCAAATTAAGAACATATGGTTAAACTTCTAATTAGATTATAGTAGTTGAAAATATTCACAAATTTTATTCATTTACTTCTAGAGTCAATACTATTAAGTGAGATACAGTTGATTGGCAGTGAGGAAAGTCACACTGTAAGCTGGAGGGGTAACAAAGAGCACATGCCCTGCCTTACAGGGTGCCTAAAGGTAGGAGAGCCGTACAGTCATTGTATTGCCAGGTTGAGCAAAGTGAGGTTGGAGATGGAATTTGAGGATCAAAACAACAGTTTCCCTGACTTACCTAGAGGAATAGTGTAGAATCAGGAAGCTGAAAGTCCTGTCCCTGAAGCAATAAACATATTAAACAGCTGAAAAAGCATGCAGCAACAGTTTGTTTAAAAAACTGTTGCAGACTCATGGAGATGTGTCCTGTGTTTTTCTCTCCACTGCATTTAAATGAATATGAGAAAAGAAGAAATATTTATAAAGCTTTTACTGGAAGAGTGCATGGCAGGGTTTCTAAAGTACTTTCAAATATATGACCTGCCATTTAAAGTGATTGCTTTCCCGTATACGAGTAGAAGAACTTTATAAAGGACAAAGGAAATAAAAATGATGTCTAACCCGTATGCTTGAGATATAAGAATAAAAAAACCTTCAATGTGTGTATGCATAGATAAGGCCACAGGTTCTCTTCTACTGTAGTTCTTCATATGCTTTTAGGTGCTCTCAGCCAGAATATTTCCCTCTGAGTTATAGCTCTGTGAATCGTGATTAAGGATAAGGTGCGGTAGCACATCTTTTAATGTGAGCAAATGAGAGGACAGTCAAATATGTATTATTCAAGGTCTGAGGTATCTTTCTTCTGAAGTTTGCATTTTGAAAACTGCTGGGAGAGTAGCTGCTGACAATAATATTGTAAAGGAATAAGTATACTTTCTGGTATTTACGTGGGGCTTGTGTACGAATGTTCATAAAGGGAAAGAAAGAAGGAAAATCTAGAAGTATGGAAAGGATACAAAAGCAAACAAAGCCACCTCTTTTCCCACTCTGTCATAGTGACTGTGGTAGGAAGGAGCCATGTTCCTGTTCTGGTCCATGAGCTGCTGCTCACATGTAAGAGAGCTGACACGCATACTCACGTGAGGGCAAGCAGAAGAGACACATTTCAAACTGTATTACTTGCTGCTGTACAGACTTTCATGTCCTGCCCTCAGGACCACATTCCTTCTTCTTTTCACTGTGTGTGACTCAAAAGCTATGTATGGGCTGTTACTTGTTAAAAGGTAATCTTTTCGGTCACAGAAAAAGCAAAAAGGATCTCCCTCTTTTTTGGGGAACTTGCCAGAAACCCACAGTGAGCAAATACAGGCAAGCAGACTGAAATGTGGAGGACCAGGAAAGAAGTGGGTTCAATACTTTGGTCCTTTAGCGAGCTAATGTCAGTGACCCAAATTCTGCTGACCCAGAGGAGCGCTAACTTTGTGATGTTGGCCCTGAAGGACAGGCCATGATTTTCCTCTGCACTTTGACATGGAACATGTTTGGAGCTGGGATCTCAGATATTTACAAAGGTCTGCTATTTGTCCATCATCACCCTGGATCTGTCTGGGGTTTTACTTCTTGAGCTACAGAGGCAAAGTTCTGGTCCGCCTGCCTTTTGGGACATTTACCTCACTGAGATGAAAATGTCACCAAGATGGAAAATGAAGCACTTAATAAAATAAACTCCCTTTTTATTTCTCTTCCAGAAAGTATTTAGCTCATTACAAATAGCTGCAGAAAGATTTTATTGTAGATACTTTGAGAAATACGGTTATTGCTTGCAATTTACTGTTTGTTAATTATTTTATCCAGAGTTTTCTAATTAAGGGCTTCTGTCCTTTTCTATCTCTAGTGACTCAGATAAAACAGATAACAATAAAATAAGTTTTAATGAAAAGTATAGAATCCAATAAGTCAAGTGTACTTTACCATTAAAACAATGCGATAAAGACTAGATGAGATAAACATTCACTGAGTTATCATTATGGTATGCCCAGAAGGACCAAAAAGATGAAACAACACCATCTGTTTATAGCTGAATTTTCTATTATTAGAAAAAGAATTGTGGTGACCCCAAGGTCACAATAAAAAGAGGCAACATAGGAAAGTTACAGCTTGTTCCTTACACTACTTCACACTTGGCTCTCTCAGAGCCTACAAAAAAGTGTTCCCTTACTTGCGTCTTCTTATGGTGTAAACATTACCTACAGGATCACAATGATAACCTGCAGTATTGTAGAATGGAAAATCTTCGTTCTGCCCTTTAAAATACACCATTTAATTAAGTACTCTCATAGGCCACTAAATCAAAATGCACTTTCTCACACTCTTATGAGAAAGTATCTTTAATAAGATGTAAACATGTAAGGACCTGTGAATTTTGGGAGTGGGAAATACACAGATCCCTTATAGGATCAGGAATGAGGACTTCTTCATGTTGAGCCTGTGGTCCAATGTTTGGTATCTATCTGTTTTCTTCTTGTCTTGTTTTCTGTATTCATGATGAGCTACTTGAACCAGGGAGCCCAGAACTGCACACAATATTCCAAATGAGGCCTCACCAGGCAAGAAGGGCACATTAATGGCTCATAGTCAGCCTGCTGTCCACCAGAACTCCCAGGACTCTTTCCACAGAGCTGCTTCCCAGCAAGTACCTCGTTTCAAATACTGCTTTGGCCTGAAGGAAGTTAAGCTTAGGTCTCTCACATTTCCAGAGAATGCTTAGCTGAGCTATAAATTAGTCTAGATTGAGATATTCCAAGTTGGAGATCATTATTTTTCTCAAAATCCAACCATTATTTTTCCTTTAACTTTTCTTCTTTGTTGTCCCTTGCCCACATGAATTGCAGCTGCTGATCAGACCTCTTATTTATCTTCAGTCATTCTTGATATATAGTTATTCCTATTGTCACTACGTTTGTGAGAGAATTTCCATTTTCCAGTGCCTGGATACTAAAGAATTAGTTCTTTTTATGGGCAATGATGTCTTGCCTCACTGGAATAGTCTGAGTATGCTTAGAAGCCAGGTGAAGACTTCAGACTTGATGTTTGACCAGACTGACACTGTTTGATGTGTGAACCTGTACATCTCTCTTTCACAGTTTGTTTTCAGACTTTGCCTTGAAAATTGCCGTATCAATGACTTGCTTCATACACACACATTATATATGAGCTGGTTTCAATGCTGTTCTGCTTTATTTTCATGCTGGGGAGCTGCTCTTATTGCACATCTTGCTGCCTTTTTCATGGCACACATATATACTGATGTGTTGGATATCCTTTGAAGGACTCAGTTTTTGAAAGTCCTGACAAGTGGTTTATGATTCATGCTTCTCTGTCCTTGAGCCTTCTAGCCAAACTTTGCAGAGATTAACACATTTCTTTTCACAAAGGGCCTTCTTTGCTCGAGCCATCCTATGCAAAACCTTCTGCCTGCCCCTTTTGTATGAGCAATGTTCAGGGAATGCTGCTGTTACTAGAAGTTATACTTGCCTCATCACTCATGCCAAAGGTTTTTAGGATTCCACAGAGGACTCTCAACCCCTTGATGCTTGCAGTGTGCCTGAGTCATGATCAGGTGTTTGTTCTGAGACTATGTGGGCGAGATTAGGTAGTCATGAAGAGTATTAACACATATCTGAGAGATTCGGTTTAAAATATATGAGCTGATCTAAAGGCCTTTAATAATCTATGAACTAACTGAAGGACTGGCATAGTGGCATACTGAAGTACTGTTGTCCTGGTTATACTGTTTTTAGTGTCCATTTGGGCTATTTTGGAAATTAGCAAGTATGCCTTAGTTGATAAAGGCATATAAAATCATAATTTCAGATAGTTTTGATTTAATTTTTAATGCGATTTTAGTTTTGATTACCTGTTTAATTTTAACTGTATGTTTTGGTCATGAAAATGAGGAAAAGAAGAAAGCAATCTTAACAATTCCCATGCCAGGGAGAAAATCAGTTGTAGCTCATCATCAACTATACAACTCATATCTGTAGAGAAGTCGTACATTTTCTATTGCTCTGCTTCTTGCAGAACTACTTGATTCACCTAAGCTGGCCAGGTGATGGGGTTTTTTTTATTATTTGTGTGTAATGTTTGTTTTAGAGTTCCAAATGTTAAATCATTAAATTGCATATGAATTATTAAGTTCATTAATATTTAGAGAAATAATCTCCACAACTTAGATTTTCTCTGTATGTATATACTTTTAAAAAAAAATTTTAGTCTTTCCTAGGGGTTTTGTGGCATTCTGTGATTATCCTGTGTCTTTAACTGATTGTGGTTTTACTATTTTGTCTTATATAACACTGATGATTTCAGATATTCCACTTGCAATATATTCCCATCTCAATCCTGTCAGCATCCAGTCCCAACTACAACCTTTACCATGGCCCTTTGCTGAGGTACTGGATTTTGGATTTTCATGATCTCCCTTCTCCTCCCTGCACCCCCCCCTTTTTTTTTTTTTAATATCAAGTCTCTGCAGGCATTTGATTCATACTGGGTAATTGAGGATTAAAAAAAACCCAGCAAACAACCCAGCAACATTCAAGCTTGATTTCTCTTACCCAACAATGTAAACACATCCTAAAAGAAAATTGCAATATACCACTACACTGTAAACAATTTATTAGCAAGCTAAATGTTACAGAGCTTCCTGTGCAAAATTCATGTATTCTAAAGACAGCATGATGCTGCTAGACCATGGATAATATCCTTATGTTTTAAAAAGCAAAAAGTAGTTTTGGTAAGCTCATCCAGGCCTTCTGAGCTGTGGAGCCAAGGATGTTACTCCAGGAAGTTCTCTTCAATTTTTTTGATAATTGTGAAACAGAGACTTCTCACGTGTTTCCTCAGAGTTAAAGTAGAAGTACAGTTTTTGACAGATTGTAAATTAATCCTTATCCTCCTACGATCCCACAACCAACTGGAGAACAATTAAAAATGAAAATCCCCTCAGCTTTCAAGGTTGCTTGATATCTAGAAGTACAGAGTTTCTGTATTTGTGTGTCATGCATCTATTAGTCCCTAATTAGAAGTTCATATAGCCCTTCTGTTAGTTGTAAAAACAGTTTAACATGGAAGATATTAAAATTTTAAAAATCAATCATGACAGATTGGATAATCCCTTTTATTCTCCAAAGTGAACCCCAAGAATGGAGTTTTTGAGCATAAAAGATTAATGCTGGTTCTGCAATTATTATCCAGAGTAGCAATGTATGTCAAAGTAATTTTATAAGTACATTTAGCATCAGGTAACACTCCCTCAGAGAGAGTAGCTATAAATCCACATATAGACAGGGATTTATTATAACTAACTTTTGTTTGTCTCTGCCAAATACTGTTTTCAAATCCAGAAATAAGAATATGACTGTGAAAATTTTTTTAACCATCATGTTTTTAAATTTTCACCCAAGATCATATTGAATCAAAAAAACTATTGGTAGGGGCAGGGCCAGAAAGGATGTACTCGAGTTGCAGAAAGAACAACTATCTCCATACAGTGCATTTCCATAAACATCTGTGTGGTCAAAGCAGCTTAAAGGAACATTCTCAAATGATGTTTGGCCTGATATTTAAACTACTTAAGAGAATTCTCTTATGAAGCCTAGGTCAGTAGAAATACCTGGTTTGTTTGGTTTTGGTTTGGTGTTTGGTTAAGCGTAAGTAGGGAAATACATCCAAAGGACCTGTATTCCAGGTTCAGATCCTCCATTCCTATTGAGCAGATGGGAAGTATAATGCTAACCTTTTCATAAAATGCTTTGTGATCAACTGATTAAAGGAACAAGCTAATATTAAAATTAAACATCTCTCGCCGTGATGGGGCTGCAAGCAAATATGACAGTAGCAAAGGGACTGGAAAATAATGCAGAATAAGAACTGTAGTGAAGGAAAAAAGTCTGGAAGAGAAGACACACAAAAAAGACCTTTAAAAACGTCCCTGATGATTTAAACATCTTTCTGGCTGGTTTTTAACGCTTGCATTACGAGTGTTGAGCGGGGTAGGAAACACAGACATTATTGTTGGGTTTGGGGGAAAAGTAGAGCTTTGCAGGAGCCCCTGATGCAAGCCACAGGATTTGTCTCCCACAGGGTGGACAATGTGTTATTACTAGAGGGAAAGTGCTGGAAGGAAGGTGTTCCCTGCCACCCAGAGAGCCAGCTGCCGTCCCATGTCCAGTGAGGGAAGCTGCTATGTTCCTCCCTAGTACTGTGTCTCGTCTGCTCTTGAGGGACCTGAGCAGCATCCCTGGCTGTGTGAAGCATATGACAAGTACACCTGAGGGTTATGCAGCAGTTTGTGTTAGGAAAAAAGGTTGGGGTGCTCTTCTGGGAAATAAGATACAGAGTTTGTGTAACTGGAAAAAGAGAAGTGAATTATGTATTCTTTGACACTCTTAATTCCACTATAACCTCATCAGTTTATTTTGCCACATAATTAACAGCTACTTTAGAATGCTGCAAAATGAATAGAAATATTTAAACTCCTGTTACATGTAAATAATTTCTCTAGTTCATGATCAGGGA
Organism: Laterallus jamaicensis coturniculus; assembly: GCA_022605575.1. Lineage (NCBI taxonomy): Eukaryota > Metazoa > Chordata > Aves > Gruiformes > Rallidae > Laterallus > Laterallus jamaicensis. The sequence continues at coordinate 5,111,536 of JAKCOX010000036.1, read as the reverse complement.
AATTCAGTGATGCAACCAAGTAGCAACTTAAATTAATAGAATCATTTAATTTGGAAAAGACCTGGGATCATCAAATCCATCCATAAACCTAGCACTGCAAAGTCCACCACTAAACCATGTCCCTAAACACCACATCTGCATGTCCTTTAAATACCTTCAGGTTTGGTGACTCAATCACTTCCCTGGGCAGGTTGTTCCAGTGCTTGACAACCTTTTGGGTGAAGAAAATTTTCCTAATATCTAACCTAAACTTTCCCTGAGATCTTACACATCTCCCTGCTGAAAGTGGCTATTACATACAAAAAAATCCAATGGAATAAAATCACACCTTACGCAAAATCAAATGCCTGATTATTTTTCCCTTTGGAAGAGTAAAAAGCAGGTGTTCAGAGTTTTCCTGCTCTCAATTATGGACTGAAGGGTTGGGAGCAACAAAACTGGGTTCATTACTGGTGACAGCTTTGACCAGAAAGATAAAATTGTCCCAGATAAATGCTCTTAGGACAATAAACTGGTGCATTGGTATCAGGAGGGCTAGTGGTGTCAACAACACAAGGAGCAAACGGATTGTAACCTTTCTTCTGAAATGATCTCTCAGGAAAGATGCAGCTGGGCAATTAAAATAGCAAGCAAAGAAAATGTATCCCTCTCTGACTCCGTGTCTCACTCCTGCTCCCAAATTCTTCCCTTTAACTTAGGATTTTCTCCTACTACGTGGACTAGTAGAACAGAGAGGTGTTGAACCAATTAAAATGGAATAGGAAGGATTTCTTTCTTCTTTTCACTCTGAATGAAATCAGGACTCTCTGTCCTCACTCAGAAAGCTTAACTCTCCACCACCTATATACCACTCCAATCAGTCCCCCCACATTTGACTAAAGGGAGCTTTTCTTTTCCCCTTGCTGAGCCCTGTTGTTTGGGACACTTTTCTGTTGCACCTTGAATAATTTGTATGACTTCTAAAATGAAAATGAAGTAAAATTATACAAGCCAACATCCTATCTAGATGATAAGTAGTCTTGAAAAAATTCTAACTCAGATAAATGCTTATAAAGGCCTCAATAAAAGTTAATGCTCCTAGTGTTAGATTCTGATGGAAAAAAATGTAAAATGTCAGCCTTGTAATAAATGCACTAAAGGGTGAATGCCACATTTAAATAAATAAAGCCTATGTCTGAAAAGCAGGAACACTGAAATCTATGAGTATGTAATAAGAATGTATTAACCTGATGGGCCTCATCTGCTCAGAGGATTGTGAAACAAGAGTAAATCTGAAGAACTGGAGAAAGTTACACATGCATGAAATAATAAGTAGGCAAAATGAGTTGTAGGAGCCACAAGTTACTTGAACATCAGTGACTGGTATTTTTTACCCACCTGTAAATGTCTTTTTGTACAGCAACATTTCTTCCCTTAATTTGTGATGTGCTTAAGCATATGGAGGGTGGGCAGCTTTTCAGTGTTGTTTGTATCACTGAAAACATTTAGATTTTCAGTCAAGCTATAACTTTTGCTAACATATACGCAGTTGGCTGATGATATAGAAAATGCAGTAGTGAATATTAGAAGTTTGTGTAGCTGCTTTGTAGACTTGGATCTAGATACAGCTTCAGAAATCACTTGGTGATTAACGGTTGTAAGGTTCATACATTTAGGCTGATGTTTAATCTAGCAGCATGATAGTGATGAACATCACAAGTATATTTTGGGACTGTATCTCAAGATTTTGACATTTGAGAATGCCCTCCATTTTCTACTCAGTTCACTGCATATTGCTTGTCATTAGTCGATAGAAATGTCATCTCACTGAGGTATATTTATTGTACATCCCCAACAACATGTAACAGTTTGGGTATTTGACAGTCATTTCCCTGGCTCTTGACTTAAATTCATTTACTCTTTCCACTATTAACAGCATTGACTGCAAAAACTGAGGCAGGAGGATCTGTAACAGAAATTTATTTCCCAGCCTCAAAGAGGAGATTATACTTTCTTTGTCTTTGGTCAGTGAAGAAGCTGCTGCTAGCATTGGGTTTGACCAAATCATGTTTGCACAGCTAGTGTGAAAGGGCTTCTGTTGTGGCTTTGTCCTTCAGCACCGGGAGTGGCCCCAGTCTTTAATTTTACTGCTAGGTATGAAGTGGATAATGGACTTGCAATGTAATTTATTTCTGATGCAGTTTCTGTCAAACACTGTTTTTCCCTACAAGTCACCTGATACCCTGTGCTTGAAATGCCTTTCTCTGCCTCCCCCATATTACTGGCTTCCCCCTGTTCTCCACCAAGCCCTTAAAAACAAGCCTTTAGGAAGACGGTACAGTAATATTCCTCTTGAGAAAATCACGGAGTGGAGTTGTATGGGAAGCAAGCAAATGCAATCAGGTAATACTCTATGTACACATAGGGTTCCTTTAAAGTTTTTTTGAAGTGTTTGTGTTTTTTACGAAGTATCCAGGAATAAAGCAGTTATGCACAAGAGAAGGCAGAGAGGGAGTGTGACTCATGGATTATTAGGTTGCATCTGGGTGCCTTCTTAGATGCTCTTTCCTGTCTGGCAAGCAGTTACTCACCAGGCTGCGTCAGGCCTTCCTGCTTTTCCAGTTGAAAGAAACTTGGACACTTGAGAGAATGTTCTGCCTCCCCCTCTCTCTTCATAAACTTCTAACCTGGGCTTTATGGCATTTGTTGACTTTCAACCTGTTGATGTGACACTGAAACTCATAAGGTGGAGAAGATTTATTGTATTACAATGTGATTTGTCGATGTGTGATTTTTTTTTTCCTATCAGTAGGTTACTTTATTGAGATCATAAAATGAAAATCAGTTTTTCATTTCAACCTCCCACTTTTCCCCCCCTTAATTTATTGAAACAATTCTGAAAGGAGTAAAAGAGATTCATTTCCAGTGTTTTTAAAGTAGGAGAGCAGTTCTAAGGAAGAGAAAAAAGTGTTTTACAATAGAAATGAAAGAAAAGTTGAGAAAATGGAAAATTGAATGCCCTCACAGTGTTTTATTGAATATGTTCAAGTTTGATGAAGCACAAAAGGATTGCTACATATTTTAAGTTGGCAGGCAATAAATTTTGGGGGACAAAACAAAAGACAAAGTAGAGTGTAGTTACTTTTTCCCATTCTGATCTGTCGATGAGACAGACATCTTTTCCAACCTTAATGATTCTGTGATTCTATGATTCTATACAGTGGCTGTCATTAAAAACTGGACATTGTCCATTCACAGTAATTAAATGAACCATGGTGTTTATCTGGTATCTTAGGCTTGGAAATAATGGGAAGAGTGCAGAAAAGTAAGTGCTTAATGGTGCTACTTTATGCCTAAATGAAGAGATTAAACTGCAGCTAGAAATGCCAGCTAATTATGTGGCCATTAAATAAGCAATTAACTATGCAAATGTGCTATCATTTAGTCACCTTCTTTTTAATGTAAAAGGTTCCTGTTATTGGTCCTCTTCCTGATTTTTCTGTGTCAGCTTGTACTGATAGGTGACATGTCAATGATCTCAAAAGGAGAATGTAGATGGAAACAATTTGAGTCCAAGGGCTGTCCTTTTATTGAGTTTGCATGATGCTTAATGTAAGGAGACAGATATTGTGAGTGGAGTTGCTACTATAACTATCATAAACACTATTCAAAAGAAAGACCCACCCTCATCAGTGTGTGTACACAATCTAAATGACAGGAAGTGCACTGAGGAGCCAAGCAAATCTTTCAGGTTTTTTGGAAGTGAAATCAAAGAGTTGTTCTGACTACAAGAAAAAATGTCAAAGAAAAACTCAAATGGCTAATAAAGTCGTTGCTAGAAAACTATCTCCAGTAGATTTTGAAATGGAAGCATTTCAGAAGGCATAGCCAGATGGAAAGAGCTGCATGATGCTGATGTCTGCAGGACCTGGAGGAGACAGATGGTCAGCAACTTAAAAGGTTGAACACTTTCAAATATACATGGGACAGAAAGAAAAAGAAAGAGAATCCAGTGGGCAAATAACCCTTGATGATCATAAGTCTCCAACTTATTTGAAGTGTGTGAGCCATCTGAAAGCACTTCCATTCAAACTAAAAGCTTTTGTGAGAGGACCCAAGGCTCACTAGACACCAAAGATGAATTGGAAGCTCTGCTGCTGCTCATAAAACTGTGCATTTGTAGATGAAGATGACAAGTTAAAACAGAATTTTAATGGGCTCATACCTCAGAGACAGATGAAAACCTATTAACTGTAGATGGCCTGACCCTAGAGAAGGAAAATACAATAGAATGGATGCACAGGACTCCTTTGGAGCTAATGAAAATACTGAAAAATGCCTGTGAGAAAAGCAAGCATCTGGATGGTCACAAACAGGAACATAAGTGACATAAATGCTAAGTGGGTGATCTCACACTCTGGTAAGGATGGAAAAGTAGCAGCATAGAAGAGATGAGAAAATAGCTATAGTGAGTATGAGTTACATGACTTAAATATAAAATGTGTAGTATACAACACATATGTGGCTTTTTATTTATTTGTGCACATCTGGTAGCTACAAGATCTCCAAAGCAAGGGAGTACAGACCAGTGATAAAAAGTGATTTGGTAATTAAATTTAGGGAACTGAAACTGGACTTGATATGATAGACGCCATAGAAACTAGAGGTGCGTGGCTCAGTCAAACTGAAGAAAACTAAGACAGTCAAAATGAGAAGGCTCTGGGGAGCACTTATAGCAGCCTTCCAGTACCTAAAGGGAGCCAAAAGGAAAGCTGGGGAGAGGCCGTTTACAAGGCATGTAGGGGCAGGGGATAACATGGGTTTTAAACTAAAACAGGGTAGATTTGATTAGATATTACAAATCTTTTCTTCCCTGTGAGGGTGGTGAGGCCTTGGCACAGGCTGCCCAGTGAAGCTGTGGCTGCCCCCTCCCTGGAAGTGTTCAAGGCCAGGTTGGATGAGGCTTTGGGCAACCTGCTCTAGTGGAGGGTGTCCCTGCCCAGGGCAGGGAGTCAGAACAAGATGGTCTTTAAGGTCTCTTCCAATCCAAAACATTCTATGATTCTTTTAATTTGGTGATTATTTGGACTACTTGCTTTCTCGATGCTTTCCAACTCGCAAAGTTCCAAACCAAAGCTCCTTCGATTGGACTTTTCACCTGCAGTGAGCTCACCTTGAGTGTGTCACCAAAACTGCAGCAGGGCTCACTCTCAGGCCAATTAGCCAGCAAGAAAACTAATTTTGGTTCACATAAAGGAGAGGTATCCCTTGTGTCCCTCAAAATCTTTATCAGCAGTAGAACTTGAAGGATGCAAGGAATATATATGAATCATCAGTTCTCAGGGTAGTTTAAATCACTGTTATTTAGGCCATATCAGTTGTGGGTATCAGTTCCAATGGATGTACAAACAAATGGATGTACATCAGTAGGTAAGGAATTCTTCAGACAAAATGTGTTTGGTCATTTTCCTCCTGTTTCCATTTGTTTGGTTGATATGTTCAAAGAGCTTTGAGAATCTGGGCTTTATTGTCACATGAATAAAACAAACAAAAGGGAGGTTGAAATTTGCTGGGTAAACACATGGTCTTTCTGAAAAAATAAAACCCAACAACTATATAGGCAAACTTTAAAATTGCACAAAAAAGGAAGAACAGAAAAGTTATGCCATGAGAAAAAAGAAATCACAGGCTTAGATCTGCTGCAGAATGTCTTTTCTGTTCATAATATGACAGGCTACTGATCTATGGAGAAGAGAGAAGCATTGTCATATGAGATGGTGACTCTCCTTTTGCAGTCAAATCTCACAGACTAATTGATCTTGACATCATAAAAAAAGTGTAAAATTAAAATATTCTGTTAGATCTTCATCATGTAATTTGTTAGAAATCATCATCCAACACCAGCAGCATCCTTGCCCAACACCACCACCCTTGCCATGTTAATTCAAAGCTGGCTTAGATTGATTTTTACTTCAATATTTGTTTGCAACCTTCAAAGTTCTGTTAAAATGGCAATGTATTTTTGTGAATTTTGTTGTTAAATTATAGCTTATAAATTTCTATTAAGTGATCTACATCTCTGATAGTGCATTACTAAGCTAGCAATTCTTAACTTTCACGTTTGGTGCTTAGAAAAATTGAGACCTCATTCCCATTTATACACATACCAGTCAATCATGCATTTTATTATGTAAAAAGATCTATTGTGTGGGTTTTCTATGCACATGACTTCTCTGCGGGCCCCTCATCTTCATAAAAAAACATGATGAATTAAACTTAGCAGAGATTTGTTTTTCTTCCTCAGGACTTACCTTGTAGACTGACTCACGCTTCAAGTTTAAAGAAGTCATTATTAAGGTTATTTTCAAGGAAATTGCACTGGTGCTAAAATTAATACCTCTAACAAAACGGTTAATGCTTAACTGGTAAATTCTATAACGCATTTTGTCTTGATTGTTGTTAAGACTAAGCCCCTTAATTCTCCCTGCTGCTATCACTTTTGCACAGGAATATCTGTATTGCTAGTGTGGTCTTGTATTACTGTCTATTATTATTTGATGTACATGGAGTCTTTTCAGGGAGAAGATATTGTTTCATCCCATGCTCTTTTTAATGTCCAGTAAGATGCCTTTCATTTTTGTCTGTTGAAGAATTATTTCTAAACATTCACACCAAATTCTTCAAATATATTTTCAAATTGGCCTGTCAGAACTATGCTTTCCCCTCTCTCTCTTTGAAGGTCTCAGCTGTGGCCATAGAACAGTAGAAATGTGGACAATTTATGTTATGTGTCCCAGGATGTCTGGTCTAACCAAAGCATGATGTATCTGAAGCTACGTTGCTGATAATGACTGATATAGAGAAACATCAAGGTTGAGGTCATCACAATGCCACACAACTGCTGTTAATTATGTAAGTCTGACAAAAATATGTATTTAGTTTTCCCTGTCCAGAGTGGAGGGTGCTTTCTTCATATTGTGACCTTCGGAAGATTACTTGTCTATTATTTTTAGTATTCTTTGTGGTGACTATTTTTCAGATTTTGACTGTCACATGCAAAAGATGCTATTTCTTCACATCAAATTCAAGTAATCTCCATCTGCAATGGCTTCATTTTAATAGCTCATAATCCCACACAGTGAGTGCCATAAAAATATGGGTGGTTTAGGTCAGCACATTAGAAGTTCATTCATACCTGGCACCTTTTAAGCCTCTTGGCCAATTTCAACCAGAACTGTCAGGAGAGCAAGGGTGTTGATATCTTACAAATGTGTCTGGAGAGAGACCCATTTAAGAGAAATCTGAGAATCCTTATGGAAGCTCAGTCCTGAGTCAATTCAATTCACATATTCACAGCAAAATCAGTCATTCTTTGTTTCTGTGGTTAAAGCCAGCTGCTGTGGCAGCATTATTCTGACAGGTGAATGAAGATTGGTGTTGCTTTAGAATGCAATAGTACTTTTATGGTTGCAGATTGTTGTAGAAAAACTTAGAAAATAAATTCTTAATATGTTTGGAACTAAACAATATGTGGTTTTAATTTATTTTTTTTAATTCCTGCTAGAAAACTAAATTAATATTGTGTTGAATTGATTTTTGATACAGTTTAAAAGGTCTAAAAATATTAGGTGCTAATCCACTGAAATAGCCTCCGGACATAGCAACTTTTTTTTTTCCTAAATAAAAAATACCAAAACCAGTTTGACTATATATATATTTTCACTCTGGAATGATAATAATTCAGACACCATAGCACACTAGAATTTTTTTTAAAAAGCAGATGGTGTCAAGATTCAGAAAATGAGAATTTGGGAGAAAAATATTGCTTTTCTGATTAAATTATCTATTTATTGTAAACAGATTGTTGAAATACTTCAGTGTTTCATTTGTTTCTTTCCATTTTTGTCATCAAGTAAAAATCACAGAAAAAAAGTTTCAGTTCAGAGAACTATCTTTAGCTCCACTCTGCAGAATGGACATTATCAATTTATAGGAAAAGCTGTAGCACTATATTTCAACCCAAATCCCCACTTTTTTCTTTTTCTCCCTCACCACCCCACCACCCACACCCACCCAATCACAATGAAGACTTAGTTTTGATCTTATGACATGTCAGTATTCCTCTGTGGGGGTGCACCTACTTTTTCTTCTGACTTCATTACTTTATCATGGGGCTGTGGCTGTGCTCCCTATTGATTTCTTACCAGTATGCGACTAAATAGATGATAGATTTTGAATTTTATCAAGTGAAACTCAGACACAAAGCTTGAACTATGGTCCTTATTATATACAGTCATTTTGGTGTGAAGTGGTTGTAGTCCTGCTTCCTTAAATATGCTTAAGTACAAGTCTCCTTTGAGTGATGGGTTTTTCTTTAGTTTCCCTCATGATAAATACTGCATGAGTGATGGTACGTCTCACATCCCCCTTTGTTTTTCTTTTTGCTTTTTTTTTTCTTTGCTATTTATCTATTTCATCAAATGTTCCAGTTAAACTAGCTTGCCACTCAAGTGCAAATACAAAATCATATTCATTTCAAATTTGGGAGTTCTTTGCAGTAAATATAACCTTTATCTATTATCACTGGCACTTTCTGCAGTGCATCATTAAAATCAGAAACTACAAAACAAGCCAGTAGTTTATAAAGATGTAACCAAAATCTCCTTAGTCCTGAAGAGCTCAATTTTCTTGTTTTCATGCTTTGTTGTACTGAGCATACATTTTCTCTTTTGTATTTTCTTTGACTTTTTCTTTAATCTTCTTAGCAACCATGTTGCTCTTCTTGATTGTTACTTGACCAATGGTGACAGTTATGATTTTTCTCTTCCTCTTCTCCACTGATCAGAGAGGTATGGGCAAAAGATAGTTGCTAGTGGTGCTAAGGTGCTAAACTCATGGGTTACTTTGCAAGAATGGATGGCAAACACACCAGAAGGGGGGGAAAAAAAAGCTTTATTAGGAAAAAAAGGTCCTAATGTCTGAAAGTCCTGAAAATATTAGGCACCTGAAATAGTCTCCTAAACTACAGATCAGGAGTACAGAGTTCTGTAAAATTCTTAGCATCTTAGAAAATCTGAGGCATTCTGTTTGGAAATGCAAATTTGTCCTTTGATTGCATTTTGTCGACACCCTTGAAGGAAAGGAAGCCATCCAGAGGGATCTTGACAGGCTGGAAAGATGGGCCCGGGTGAACCTAATGAGGTTCAACACTGCCAAGTGTAAGGTGTTGCACTTGGGCTGGAAGAATCCCAGACATAGATACAGACTGGGAGAAGAGCTCCTTGAGAGTAGCCCTGCTGAGAAGGACCTGGGTGTCATAGTGGATGAGAAACTTAACATGAGCCAGCAGTGTGCTCTTGCAGCTCGCAAGGCCAATGGTATCCTGGGCTCCATCAGAAGAGGGGTGGCCAGCAGGGACAGGGAGGTGATTGTCCCTCTCTACTCTTCCCTCATGGGGCCCCATCTGGAGTACTGTGTCCAGATCTGGAGCCCCCAATACAAGAAAGATGTGGAACTGTTGGAGAGGGTTCAGAGGAGGGCCACAAAGATGATTAGAGGGCTGGAGCACCTGCCCTAGAAAGAGAGGCTGAGGGAGCTGGGCTTGTTCAGCCTGGAGAAGAGAAGGCTGCAGAGGGACCTCATTGCAGCCTTCCAGTACCTGAAGGGAGATTATAAACAGGAGGGGAATCAACTTTTTAAAAGGGGAGATAATGGCAGGACAAGGAGGAATGGATTAAAGCTAAAGGAGGGAAGGTTTAGCTTGGATATTAGGGGGAAGTTTTTTACAGAAAGAGTGGTGAGGAGCTGGAACAGGCTGCCCAGAGAGGTGGTGGATGCCTTGTCCCTGGAGGTGTTCAAGGCCAGGTTGGATGGGACCCTGGGCAACCTTGTGTAGATCCAGGCCTGAGGTTGGTGGCCCTGCCTGTGGCAGGGGGGTTGGAGCTCTATGATCCTTGGGATGCCTTCCAACCTATGCCATTCTATGATTCTATTATTTTAATTTTTTAAAACACTATATTTTCAGTTCTTCCCAAGTGACTTTAATGGTAAAAGGGCAGGTTTATGGAATGTTCTCAAAGTTACCACTGGATAAGCAACAATCGACTTTAATCACTGGCATACTGAATTTAGGTAGTGGATTTAAATAAATTACATGATAAAAATGAAAACTGTTAACACAACATACAACTTCTCAATACGTGAGAAGCAGGCTTTTTTTTCATGTTTTCTATTTGATTAAGTTTTTGGTCATTTTTTAATGTATTTTCATAAAAATCAGTATTGCTGTGTTTTGTCTTTTTTTCACTACTATACTGCAGATACAATTTGTTGCTATTACTTTTCTCTAATTACTTTGAATTTGCTGTTTGACCCTCAGCCTTGATTCATAGACTAGTATATAATCTAGCACACAGTAACAGCTGGGTAATGGTTGGTTTTCAGCATAAAGATAATAACCAAGCTCACGTAACTCTAAGGACTTTATTAGATGATGCTGAATGATTACTAGATGATGCAGGACTCTGATCATTCTAAGTCTGGTCTCCAGGTTTGTTTTCTTACTGACCTCAGTGGAACATCAGCTGCCCATGTTTTGGAAGGGCTGAGATACTTTGCATTGGCCCTGATAACAGTCTTCATGGTGCAGAGGAAAGAGATGATCACTTCTGGGATTTTCATACTTTAAAAGTAGATCTTTTTTCTCTGAATTTTCAGATCTTATTTCCTGGGAGAGAGGATTAATACTCCTTAGTGGCAAAACCTCCATTATTCCAAAACTACAAATCGTGTTATTTTTCCAAAATTAATTCCAAAACTATAAATTGTGTTATTTCCCCCCCCCCCCCCCAGTTTGGCCTCTTCTATTGGATTAGAATGGTTCTCATTTACCCTCTAATGTATGAAGTCCCATATAGTAGTTGCAAGGAGACTTCAGTTGCAAGCCCTGTAAGCTATTTGGTTCCTTTAGTACTTTTCCACAAGTATTGTCTTCCATAAACATCCATATGGATTTGCTTACTTTTAATTCCTTGGCCTAAACTTTATTCTGGGGTATACGGCATACTCCTGAGGACATCTATTTTTTCACCTCCAGGTAACAATCATCTGATTGCTTATCAGGATCCAAACAGATTTTAAAATTGCGAGAATGGCTCATCAGCTCCATATCAATCACAGATTTTTCATGGTTTCTTACTTTTCTTGCTGATTAAACAAACCTCATAAATTTCATTTCTATCTAGAGTTTACTTCTGTGATTTAGTCTTCTTGTCAGGTTCCTCTATATGTTAAAAGCCTAAAGCATTTCACAGCTTGTGTCTTCGCTGTCTTCCTATTTTGCTCATCTGTTCCCTGCACATATAGACTGTTTCATTTGTCCCATTATCAGAGTTTTCACTTCCTATTTCAACACTTAACATTTATTTTGATTGCTTGAATTTGGGAATTAAATAGTGGTCCTTAACTGCTTGGAGCCAAAGATTCCAGAAGTCTGCTTCATTCTGTGTCTGAACACAGGCACTTCCAAATGAGTCTCAGTATTTGATCAGGACAGTATAAAACGAACCTCTGCAGAACACAGAAATGGTCAGTTGACAGTGTAAAACAAATCCACCAAACCTATTTGTATTGTGTCTGCACACATAGTCCTGATGCCGTATATTAGTGCACTTGTTTGGTTAACCTTGTGAAAAATTGTTCTTGGTCACAAGATTCAGCAAAAAGTCAGAACCTGTTCTGTAAAGAAAGAACCGTGCCTTACAGGAGCAGTGAGTGAGATTATTCCCATTACACAGAATTATTCCCTTTTTTCTTTTAAAGTAAAACTGATTGAGCGTGATTTGTATGAAGTGTGTATCTTGCCACATCAGGCAAAACCAGTTTTCTCTGCACAATTAATGAAAGTTACATTAAGTTTATGTTCAGAGAAAAAAATTAGATAAAGTTTCTGTTCAGATCAATTAATTTCAATCCCACATTTGGAGTGTCTGGCAAATAAATAAACAAAAGCTTCTAAGAAAAAAGTGCTGGAGGGTAAAATAGGTCTGGCAGGTTCCTCCCTTCTGTAAAAGCCTTGGGGTAAGGTTTGACAAAGAGTACAAAGGGTACACCAAACCCTTGTGCTGCTAAATGCAAGTGGGCAAATGCCTGCGGTAAAAGCTGAAATATCCAGCAGGGAACTGCAGATAGTGGTGTAATGCTAATTACAAGCGTGCCATGGCCTTCTCTGCAAAAGTATCACGGAAACAGGTAGCAGAAAATGTTACTTATACTGTAGGAAGAAACTTCCACAGAAACTGCATTTCCATTAAATTTGCCCTAACTTCTTCCAGGGTGAGAGGCATTTTGATCAACCTAGAAGGCAGAAGTGGAATAATGTAGAACTGTAAATACTCATTTCCACTGTACACTAATGGTAAGTGTAACTCGGCACTGCTGTTGCATTTGGGAGTTCCTACCTGTCCCTTTTTACATACTTTCTCCTCTATCCTTCCACAAAGGCATTTGTATGGTTTTACTATCCCTTCAAGTGATACTTTATTCTTTGAGAACAGAAGTTTTAATAGCTAGAATGGAGCTGGAGTGGTTTACAGTTGTGACTCAACGCAATATGTTAACTAAGCACAGGACAAAGCAATGTCAACACTTATGAAACCAATCAAGAAAACACCCATGCCACACCATGCTATTCATGTATTTTATAATATAATCAATGGGGAATTCATTCTTTAGGAAAAAATGCATAGTGCTTAAGAACAGTTCTCTGGTGAAGCCTTTTTTCCCTTAAGCTACTGTGCTTTCGGGATATATTCTTTAACCTCACACTGTGAATTTCAAGCCTCTGAAGAGCCGTATTGTTACTAGCATGAAGCATTCCTTCCATTTTACTGTGAAAAATTGACACTGTGGAATTTCATACTTAGTCCCTTAATAATTTCCACATCACAAATGTAGGCATATTTTATTTCCTCTAGCAAAGTAGGCTCTTCCAATCTTCTATGCTGCTACTAGGAATAATACAACCCAAATTATCAAGAAAATCCAGAAGTAGAGATAAAACCTGGTGGAAAACCATGTTTAATCATGCTTGAAATTTGGGGATGTACAAACCAAATTGAACATTTGCAAGTGTCCTTTTTCTCAATGCCTGCTCTTGCTCACCTCAGGCCTGATCCATGCTTGATGAGCAGGTGGGTAGGGACTGGCAAGACAACAGGTGCCCACCAAAGCCACTCTGTCACTGCCCTCCTCAGCTGGGCAGGGGAGAGGAAAAGGCTCGTGGGTTGAAGTATGGACAGGGAAAGATCACACTCACCAATTACTATCACAGACAAAACAAACTCAGCTTGGGAAAATTAATTTATTAGCAATCAAATCAGGGTAGAATAATGAGAAATAAAACCAAATCTTATAAACACCTCCTCCCCTGCCCCTCTTCCTGGGCTCGACTTTACTCATGATTTTTGCTCTCTCCTCCCACCGAGTGGCACAGGGGGGCCGGGAATAGGGGTTGCAGTCAGTTCAGCACATTTTCCCTGCCTCTCCTTCCACCGCAGGGGGAGAACTCCTCACACTCTGACCTGCTCCAGTCATGAGTCCCTCCCACAGGGGAAAGTCCAACATGAACTTCGACATGAGGACTTGCCACTGGCTGCAGTTCTTCAAAAACTGCTCCAGCATGGGTCCTTTCCATGGGCTGCAGACCTTGAAGAGAAGACTGCTCCAGTGTGAGTTCCCCATGGGGTCACAAGTCCTGCCAGCAAACCTGCTCCAGTGTGAGCTCCTCCCTCCATGGGGCCACTACTCTTGCTAGAAGCCTGCTCCAGCACAAGCTTCCCATGGGGTCACCGTGTGCATCCACCTGTTCCATTGTGGGGTACTCCATATGGTGCAGGTGGATATCTGCTCCACCATCAACCTCCATGGGCTGCAGGGAACAGCACCTGACCTCATGGTATTCTCCACGTGCTGCTGCAGCGGAATGTCTTCTCCAGTGCTTGGAGCACCTTCTCCTTCTCTTTCTTCACTGACCTGGGTGTCTGCAGACACCTCTCACAGATTCTCAATCCTCTCTCTGGCTGCAGTTGCTGTTGGTGTTTTATTTTATTTCTCTTTTGCAGTTATATTATCCCAGGTGTGCTACCACTGTTGTTGATGGGCTCAGACGTGGCCAGCAACAGGTCTGTCTTGGAGCCAGCTGGCATTGGTTCTATATGGCACAGGAGAACCTTCTAGCAGCTGTTCACAGAAGCCACATTTGTACCCCCCCAGCTACCAAAACCTTCTCACACAAACTCAATACATGAGGTAAATTAGCCAAAATGCCTCCATTTCCTTCTCTGAGTTTTGATTAAGGTTGCTGTACGTGAAATTCTTTGTGCACATGTACTGATTTTAATCTGTCACTCATATTTGGACATGAAGACAAAACGTGTCTCTTGCTTTTAAGAACAGTTACATCGTGAGCAGTATCCTACCCTTCACAATAAAATTTTTATCAGCTCAGGAGTATTGGCCAAATCCTTGTGAGAGATTAGCAGAATAAAGCTGCCCTTGACCTGAACCTTCATCGCTTTCAAAAGATGCCCAACTGGTTCATTTAGTTTTAAAAGCAGTTTGAACAGTTGTATTACTTTATCATTGGAAATGCGTGAAAGGGCTTTTAGACAAAGCCTGTTGTAATGCTCAGGATTTTTAGAAAGAAAATCTGTTAATATATGCCCAAAGTGGACTATATAATGTTTTATTGGAAAAGAGAATGATAATGCCACATGTGTTAAATGCAGTTTGTTGTAGGACTCACCAGGTTCTGATGTTGCTGCCCTGGAGACACAAGTATCTGGAGTGGTCTGGAATATGCAACCATCATCATCTTCTGGGAATTAACCCTCTAGCTCTTCTTCTAGCTTGCTCTCCAATTTATACAGTAAGTGTTCTCTGACTTGTATTAACATAAGAATTTGAGTTGCAAATTCCAGAAGATTGTAACTGCTTCTATTGCTGGGTATTACCTTCTTATAAAATAAATGGTGTGGTCTGTTTGACAGTGGTTTATTTGGACAACAGTCTGGGACACAGACTTCCTTGTACAAGCCTCTGATCTTTGTTCTCCTTCTTTACCTATTGGGGAAGACTAATCTGTTTTTTGGTATATATCTATACACAAGATGCTAGCATTCCCCCATTGCATTCTGCAATTTATTTTGCAAAGAACTTGTCCTTTGTTCAGCTTAAGCCCTGCAGCTATAGCACTCTTTCTTTTATACCACTGGACTGTCATCCTGACAGACCTTAGTACCTTGCTGCAGCTTTCCCCTCTGCATATTTTCTCAGGTGCCTGAATGCACAAAATACACAGCACTTTAGAGAGAAGATGGCTATCATAAGTATTTGTATGCAAATATATATTTTTTTGGTTTTACTTCTGTTTGAACTCTGTTTGAAGAATTAAGCAACTGGGTTTTTTTCTGGATTGTTTTTTTCTTCCTAAAGCAACAAGCTTGCAAAGCCAGTACTTTTCTGAGTGTGTGAAGTTTGGCTTCTTACAGAGCCACTCCTCAAATTCTCCTTCAGATGTTTCTGTGCCTTTGCCTTTTTCAAAAATTGCGTCCTCTTGAAAGAGAGAGAACACTAGCTTAGTTTTAACCCAATCACTTTTAAAAGTACTTTTCCACAGTACTATTACAAATTGTATTTTTACCAACCTCAAAATCATATTTCGTTCATGAACTTGTTTAAGAGATTAGATCAGCACTGCAAGTTTTATTGTTTTGTTGATTTCTGTTCAGTCGTAATGTAATTGACAAGAGCTGATAAGCCTGTAAACTCAAAAATAAATATGGAATGTACTTCCAAACTAATAGCCTATTCATCTTCATCTGCAGTGTTGTCTGTTGTCCCTGTGGAGAATTTCTCTGATCTAGTAGTTCTCTTGATCCTAATATGAACCCTGTTCCAATACCTATGTACTTTTAAGAATGATGTGAACAATTCCTGGTTTTGCATATTTTTGCAAAATATGGGATTCCAAAAGCATCACACTTCTTTTCCTTGTTGTCTTTACCAATGTTCTGGGCCATGATTTTTAGAAAGTGACTTTGTGCCTTTTCCTTGTAGCATGGCACTACAATGTCTGCCTGCATGGTTTCACATTTGTGAGTTTGGGTTTTTTTTGGTCTTTGGTTTCGGAGTTTTTTCCTGGATATTCTTTCATATGAATATTCTTATTACTTCCTGAAAATTCTCCCTGTAATCTTCCCTTAAATTTTCTTGTCCTGGATCCCAACACAACATCACAATATTAAAGATGAGTCTTTGTTTTCTATAATTTATAAGCACTTTATGATTATGATAAGTCATTATGAAAATTAAAAAAAATCAAGTTCTACTGAGGGTAGAGAAGGTAGAAAAACTATTTTACAAAAATGAAGGATCTAATTCTGGTACAGCACTTCAAAGCCATATTCCATCCTTCTTACATTCTTTGTTGATAAAGCAGAATAAATTTAAAAAAATTAAAATTTGAAAAGGGAAGTTAGGAGGGTGCACAACAAGGTTACTTCACTGGGCTGCAGGAGAGCAGACTTTGGCCTCTTCACAACTCTGCTTAGTAGAGTCCCATGGGACAAAGTCCTAGAGGGAAGAGGGTCCAAGACAGCTGGTTACCATTCAAGGATCACCTCCTTCAAGCTCAGGAGAGATGCATCCCAACAAAGAAGAAGTCAGGCAAGCACACCAGGATGCATGGATGAACACAGAGTTCCTGGATAAACTCAAACACTAAAAGGAAGACTACAGAAGATGGAAGGAAGCCGAGGTAGCCTGAGAGTAATACAGAGAAACTGTCCGAGCAGCCAAGGATCAGGATAGGAAAGCTAAAGCCCTGATAGAGTTAAATCCAGCCAAGAAGGCCTAGGGCAACAAGAGATGCTTATATAGGTATGTTGGTGATAAAAGAAAGACTGGGGAAAATGTGGGCTGTATCTGGAAGGAAGCAGGATATCTGGTTACCCAGGATATGGAGAAGTCTGAGGTACTCAGCAGCATTTCTGTCTCAGTCTTCACTGGAAAACGTTCTACCCACAGCTCCAAGGTCACAGAAAGCAAAGGCAGGGACTGCCGTAATGAAGAACAGCCCACTGTAGGAGATCTGGTTTGAGAACATCTAAAGAACCTGAAGATGCACAAGTCCATGGGACCTATATTCCCAAGGAGTTTGAGCCAAATAGCTAGCAGTTATAACTTAGCTCCTGCCCGTCCTATCTTACAAACCTGAGGTGCATGCACTTGCATGATTTTTCTTTCCCGTTAATGAATCCAGCTTGTCCTGGTACAGCACCTTTCTTTACTGCTGCCTACTTGTGTGCCTGATTGGTAATGGATCTCTGTCTCTTTTTACTGTATTGTTTAGTTTATAGGAATTGTGTCACTGGCAACTTTGACAGGAATCTATCGGTCCCTTTTTATGTTTGGTATGTTCTAGTGTGTGGTCCTCATGTTAGCAGTCTAAAAAAGACCTAAAAAAAGTGTACAAATGCATGTATTCTTACTGTAAGAAAATAAACAAGTTTAAGTAAGAGAAGTCTGCAGTTGTCTCACTGCTATGGAAAATTCTCATAGAGACTAAGTTGTTTGATAGTTGCATCTTAATGCATTTAACTCTCTTGCCTCTTACAGTACTGACACTCTTAGGCATATCACTCTGGAAGATCAATTACAATGTAAATATTTTAAAATATAGTAATGACTGTATTCTAACACACTAATTTCCTGAAGGCAGCACCTGGAAAATTAGACCAAGAGTAATTCTAGTTCATGAAAAGGCCTTCCTGGTGTTTATGGTATTGTACAGTTGCAAAAGAAGGTTATGACTGTACTTCAAACATACATTGTGGTAAGTGCAGAAAATAAATCATCCTGACTGCAGAGACACAATTTTATAGTTATAAATTATTGGAATGTAAATTACCTTCCTGGAAAACATACATTTAGCCCGGAATTCTCTTACAAGGAATCTTTATGATCTCATTAGGTTTTGCCTTTGCAGAAGAAATTTAAATAATTTAGCTTTTGATTACTAATTCATTGCAAAGTAATTTGAGAATGTTTACATTCTATAAAGCTTATCCATTAAATTATTTATTGTCTGATATAATTTCAATAGGCTTTTGTTTAATTTTTCATGCTTTACATACAATGCTATTAGCACAAAAATACCACGCAGTGTAGACTACACTAGAAGAGTTCCATATTTTTAAGCAGAAAGGTACAAATGAATATTTTCAAACAACATAAGGGACTTTGCCTGTCCCTTCTGCCTCTATCTCCCCACATACCTGATAGATAATAGGTAATGTAACCTTGTTCTACGTTTACCACTACAAATTACTAGCAGTATGGAAACAGAATCAAATGTATAATACTTCTGATAAGGGGGATTTATAGTGGCTATATTATTTTGTTTGTAGCAGTGGAACCCATTTTGTTTCTAGTGAAGTGCTTTAAGAATCAGCTCATAGGGAAATCAATTTAATGAGGCAATGCTGTGGACAAGTAGGAAACTTACTTCCTGTAATTGGATAGGAGGTCAAGGGAGCACCTGCAGACTATTGAGGATGGGATGTGATGCTGACCAGGTATGGTTGATAGTATAAACTCTCACTTGTGCAGAGGGGAAGGTAATATTTATTTGGTGATAGGGTGGGTGTATAGCCTGGTGTTGGGTAAGATGTAAGCACAAAGCCCAGAGCTCTTGGGTATGTATCATCAGTAATCAAAGGTCTTTTTGATTGCTTGGTATGTCACTGAGTGAGAGAGCCACTTTTGGTGGGATTTTAATGGATTTTTTTTTTTTAAAGCTGTTTCACTAATGCAGATCTAAAAAGGCTTGGTTGCTAGGACTAAGTGTTAGCATGTGTGGCAGAACATTAATTTTTTTTTTTTAAACTCTATTTTCTTGAGTTTAAAGCCAGGTTAAATAATATATGTAGGCTTTCAGGCCTAAGATCACACTGCAATGCATATCATTATTACTGAAAATAATTGTATTAGTAATAATGCTATAGGTAGTTGATAAATAAACAGTAAGTAAATGAATGAGTGGTGGTGATCAGATTATGTGTTGCAGATTATTTCTACTTATTGTTTGAATCTCAGATTTGGAAGAACTAGAGATTCAGAGAGGAGAAACCTAAGAAGGTATTTACTCACTGTATTCCCTTCATGTCTCAAATCAGAAATCTGGGGTTTAATCTCACTCTGATACAGTATAGTAAAGCTGTGAAGGTTCACTTTATGACTCATATATGAGCTTTACTGACAGGGTTGGATAGACCTCAAGAGACTAGTCATGTGGGATGTGTTTGAGCCACGTAGAAAGTTTCTTATCCGAGTGAAATGTTGCCAGGGATCTTACGGCTCTCGTAGTCTATAGACTGGATTTTCAAATGTGCCAGTGTTATTTCTATTGGTTAAACATGGTCCGTATTCTGCATTCATTCAAACAAGTTGTAAAAAGTGAATGTGCTGGTTTGACCTCGGCCAGAAGTCAGACACCCACCAAAGTCTCTCTATCACTCTCCTTTTCAACGGGGCAGGGGAGAAAATATATACTGAGAGGCTCAGGAGTCGAGATAGGGACAGGGAGAGATCATTCCACTATCAGCATCACGGGCAAAACAGACTCAACACAGAATAAAGGAAAGAAAACTATTGGATTTGTTACACTGCACTGCACTGTGAGACCAGATCTTAAAGCACGTCCCCCCCACCCCTCCCTTTTTTGCAGTCTTCACTTTAGTCATGATTTTGCTTCATTCTTCCCCCCTATTGTGGCACAGGGAGGGGCGAGGCACCAAGGGTTCCATCAGTTCCTCACAAGTTGTTTCTTTTCTTCTTAGTTGAGGGGCAAGGGGGTGGTGGCGTTCCTCAGACCCTTTCTCTGCTGCAGCGTGGGGTCCCTTCTATGGGAAAACTTCTCAACAATAAGCCCATTTTGTTGGGGCTTCAGCTCTGCAGCAGCTGCCCCAGCGTGGGTAACATCTATGCAGTCACAGGATCATAGAGTCTGTCTGCCTGTCTCCTCTCTCCTCTCTCTTCTCACTCCCTTCACTGGTGGCAAAAAGCTGCTGTTTGCATTTTTTTTCTCCTAACTGTGATTCCCAGAGGTGCTGTGACCGTCGCTGATGGGCTCGGCCTTGGTCAGCAATGACTCCAGCTTTGAGCCGGCTGGTGTTTGCTCTGTGGGGCCTGCAGAGAGCTTCGGGCTGCTTCTTGCAGATGCCACCCCTGCAGCCCCACCTCCTCCACCACAACCTTGCCACGCAAAAATACAGTAGTGGGTAATAATTAATTTATTTTCTCATTTAAGGTAAACTTTTGGTTTTCTGACTGAATGGATCAACTTTTTTTATTTTTGATTCATTAGTACCTTATTAACTTGGACTACTGATATCCACCTCCTCCCCTGCTTTCAATGAAATCAAGCAGTATTAGGTCCATACAGTAACACATGCTGAGGTTTCCACTTACTCTGCAATCCAGAAGAGTGATTTATTTCTGCACAGCATAAACATAACATGTTCAAAGTGACAGTAGTTTATGCTCTTGCTTCTAGAATTAGGTCAATGATATTTCAAGCAAGAGGAATTACTTTGAAACTTGCTTGGTGAAACTTCCTCTCAATCTGTTCACAACCTGTCTTGCAGCTGAGTTATTCTTAAATTCTGTATTATGAGAATTAGATGCTAAGGTAAATAATTATTGTTTGTCATAATTTTTCGTGGCACATTGTAGGATAGTGGTATGTACAGAAAGAGAAGGGATTTTGTCATTGGTCATATTGGTAGGTTTTTTCTTTTGTTTTTGGTTGATTAGTTTTGTTGTTTTCTTTGCTTGTAGTCCTTCCTGTGAACCTTCTCCTGGTAAGATGAATGCTTAAAAAAAAAGTGAACAGCCTGCAGAAACTTGTAGCAAAGCTCCTAATGTTAGGTCTGCTATCTGCCAGTTCATCCTTGTCTTTCTGTAAATATGCTATGGTAGTTAATAAAATCAGTTCATTCCCTCAGTGCACTTTCTAATAAAATACTTTCCTTATTTCATTTCTAGAAAGTCCTTGAGAAACAAGTCTATATAGAAAAATAAAGGGGGTTCAGCTGTTTCACTTTAGAGCTATTTGCTCTGCTTTCATAACGTTGTCATATACTTCATCATTTATATGCATGTCATTGAGGGGAATTATGTCTTGGATTTTTAATTTGGCATACTTCTGTGGGTGAGATACAGAGATATCAAAGTGCTACTCTTCTACAGTATCGTTTTAAAGTGGGTGTTAAATAACTTTTTTTTTCCGTACAAGAAAATATTTTAAAAGGAAAAGAAATCCAGGCCTTGAATATTGCTGATTGTACACAAAATGCTGACTATAGTACAACTAAAGGAAGTATAATTCCTAGGGGCAGGGTTTTAGTATCTGGAAACATAATTGCTAAGGTAGTACCAAGGTTAGTGATAACAATAAATTAGCTGACAGAAGTTTGCTGAAAAAGTCCTTTTTTTTTTTAATTATTTGAAATGTAAGTAATCAAACACTGGGATATATATGTGCTTATGAAGCACGATGGATGAGAAATTAGATTAGAAAAATATTTCTCATCCTTTAAACTTAAAAGCAGGCTTTTTTTTCCTCTCTGATATGTCAATCTTCCTATTAACCACTTAATTTTTCACAGGAATACTTCTAAATATGTTTCTTCTTTTGTACTTTTACTAAGGGACTTTTGGGATGCTGGTTGTTTTGTATTGAAGAATGCTCCTCAAAGGACAAAGATGATAGCTTGTGGCTAAAGCTCTTACAGTGCAGAGTCTTGGATTGAGACAACACTGTGTAATGGTAGAGGTCAGATCTGTGGTTTGGAGAGTGTAGAAGGCATAAAGACCACATTAAAATTAGTAAATTTGGGTTTGGACTTGTCTGAGATAAAACTGTTAGTGGTTGCCAGCTGGTAGTGTATTGGTTTGTTTTGCAAAAGGGAGTGAAATTTCTTTTCTGGTTTCTGTCATTCTTCCTCTGCACTAAAATTAATTTGATAGACTACCTAATTTATGTATTTTTATTTTTTTTCTCTTTAGAAGGACAAAATCATCATAAGCAAATTGCCATATGGTATGAAGCAAATAATCATCTTTCATTCAGCTGAACAGAAAAAAAAAATAATTATAGCCTGGCATTTAGGAAAATAAAAACCTTTGTGAGAATATAGAAGGAACAGTGATAAATGTTCAGCGAAAACTTAAGAGGTTTAAAAGGTTATATTCACTTCATGGGAATTTACTCCATGTTCGGTGGCGCACTAGTTTAGATAGACTTAAGTGTGGGTCAGAGTTCTGCATTTCAAAAGCAGAAAATGAGAACTGTAGATGTGCCATATTAATTTTTGGTTCACTTACGAATAGGATAGCCGTACACACGTCCAGTGGGATCATTGTGGTAGGCTGAGGGTAGGTTTGTTTATAATGAGAGACTATGTATTTTAGCAATTCTGACCTGAGTCTTAACCCCTTATATTGTAGGGCTAATTTAAGAAAATATTAGAAAATCAAAGTGAATTGGAGGTCTGAGAAGACTTCAAAACTTCCACAGGGTTCCTGACCTGGTAGATTACTGATAGGTATTTTAGCATTGAAGACTGAGATATTATTCCTCCCTTTTGCTGTATAATGTAGTCATGATATAGAAAGTTTCCTTCCCTAAGTAAGTGTAAAAGCAAAGGGTGGCACTTTTTAAAGCATGTTTGTTCTTTTTTTTTTTTTACAAGAACAACTTGAATACGAAAATATTTTTGTCCCTACTGCCATTAGTATTTTAGTGTATCTAAGGCTAGCTTTAACTGCCCCTGTGGATCAACTGTGACTAGTGTGCTTATGAAAGTTAAATTCTGCTTGCATATGTTATGACCTTTGTGGCTTAACAGCCTCATTTGAACAAGATCTTTTTAGACCAAATCCCTTTTCCTTGGATACTGTGATGCATTCACTTGTTAAAAATGTATGTTACTGGAAAACATGCTACTAAACTAGTAATGCAATTGCAATTACAGGGAAACTGAACAAAAAAATGTATAAAAAATGAAGTCTTTTCCATGGCATTTAACAGAAGGCAATGCAGATGCATTTCTACAGGGCAATCACAACTGTGTCATGAAGAACTAGTTTTTAACTCTTCTGATCTGAAGCTGAATCCTGGGCGAAGGACTTTACATTGAGAAAAGAGGCATTTGCAGAAAGAGCATAGGCAGTGTAACTTACCGTTTACGTAGCAGGGGGAGAAAACAGTGTAGTAAACCTAGGGCTCCTGCTGTTTTCCAGATGTTTCAAATTCTCCTCAGGACCTGCCTAGAACCTTTGGCTTTGATCCTCGAATAGATTGAGGATGTCTTAAATAGGATCTGTACAATTATGTGGACCTAAGGCTTCAGTCCTGGCATGTCCTCCCCTTTTTTGAACTTAATATTCTAGTGAAAAATTTGTGCCCAGTTAACCTTGAAAACCAGGATATAAGGATGAAATCTGAGAGTTTGCCATTGCCTTAAGTTAGTACACTCTGCCCTCACATTTAAATGTAAATGTTCACTTCCAAATTTCTAAACATGCCCTGTGCCATCTCTGATTGTAAACACAGTTGATGAATTCACAAAAAGCAATAGATTAATACTTGTTTGCTTAGTTTCTTAAACTTTATTTTCTGGCTTAAGTTAAGGAAAAAAAGTCTCTGATATTTCAAATGCTCACAGATCTGATTCATTTAGGCCATGCAAGCAGTTCATAAGTCGGGAGAAAACCAAAAGGAATTTGTATTTAATTTCGATCTGTTCTACCAATTTGTGGTCAAAATCTGTCCACAGAGGTCAGCTGAGTCATTGAATTACATGGATCTTGGACTTCTGCTAGTTTGGATTTAAATGAGGCCAGTATTTTTTGCTTGTACTCTCTGTGGTTGTATTATTCATGTGGGCAGGATGAAGAGGGTGGGTTTTTTTTGCAAGCTGAAGAAAATGATTGAGGGGATCTGTTTCTCTGTTTTAACTGGCAATCTTTCTCAGAAGGACTGCTAAATAACCTCGTGAAGCATTATTTTTGAGAACACTTACTTTAAACATGTTAATGGCATTGTGAGAATAGATACACTGTGATGAAAAAGCCCTTGACAAGTGATGCTTGTGTCACTTACTTTCAATTAAAAAGAACTTGGGGAATAATTAAAAGTCAGAAAAGCTTATTCTAATCTAGATCAAACCAAGGTGAAGACATGAAAGAAAGCCTGAATGTGATTGAATTTTAAGTATTTGCTCGTTATATATATCTGTGCAAGTACCTTTTTAGTGGGCTCTACCCTTTCCAATTATTGACTCTATACATGTATGCCCGGAATCGTGATGTCAGAGCATATACCTGTTTGAATAGTCTGATTTTTCTGTCTTGGAGGACAAGGAGCTGTAGTGTCTCTACTCTCTAAGCATATTTCCTGGTGTTACAGGAACTCAATACCTGTGCTGTGAGGAGGCTGTTCTCTGAAAGTCAAACTCTCTCAGTGCCTTTACTACACTTGAAATGGTGAGGCTGACATTTTTGTCTGAAAACTCACCAATTCTGTCTAGTGGGTGAGCAACCTCTCCGAAAGAGCAGCAGTTGCTTTTCTGTAGTGCTGTTGGCAGTGCTCTTTCTAGACTAGCAATTAATTGTTTCACCCCTAAAATAAAGAGCTTGGATGTGCCTCTTTCCTGAAACTGTTGAAAATGCAACTCACTTTTGTGAAGAATGTCTCTTGGGAGCATTCTCTGCACTGAATTAATTTTTTTCAGTGTCAATCATGATCTGAGAATGCTTCCTGGATCCATCCTCTTAAAGGAATGAGTCACATGCCAGCTAGGATTTAGTGCCTAGTTATTACAACTCCAGTTAGGAATGTAACATTAAACTTTTCTTGGGTTTAGGCTCCTATATAACCAAACTAGTACTGAACAGTTAAATATTCTACAGTTTTCAAATGGCCAATAGGAATCATTTAAGATGTTAGAGTTTGTGTGCCAACAATCGTCACAGCACAAGTATTTAGTATGTACTATGTGTAGGCTAGGTGATGGGTTAAAACACGCCTGTTTTATTATGTATTAGGTTGAATGGACAGATCAGAGGTCAGGGTTGCTTTTTTTTGGCAGTTGGTGTTGATTGAAGCTCTTAGTGGTGCTGCAGCTGTAGATATAAAGCAGAGAAGGCGGCAGAGATGATATCCAGTCTAAGAGCTACTGGGAGTGCATATATTTGAAAGGGAGAGCGTGCTGATGATGTGTTTTAGTTTGAATCAGGAGTGTGCATTTGAAGTTAGCCTCTTGACAGTCCCCAATTACTGAAATTTGATTTGAGTTATGGAGTACTCTTGGACTGTGTGAATCAATCCTGTGAGAACTCTAAAATGGAAGATTTGCTCCAAGAGTAGCTTCATATTGTTCTGCTTCTAGTGGACATTCAGTGCACATCACTGGATTTGAGCCAGTAAGAAGCGAAAACCTCATGAAATACATGCTGTGTGGTTCCCTGCTCTGAAGAAGCAACCATTTCACTCTGCAGGTCTGCTGCCATTGCAGCCCCTTCTTGCTAATATAATCACCTTGTGACTGCAGGAGAGGACCAATCCTGCTAGAACAGAGGGCACAGTGAATGATTGTCGTGCAGTCTGTTTTACTTGGCTGATCTGAGGGTTTTCCCTCTCAAGCATTCATCACATCCAGAGACACAGAGAAATCAAGCCACTATTGTTCTCTGTGGTCTCAAAAGACATTAGTTTTACAGCGTGAAAGCCATCAGTGCGTTCAAAGTTCAGACAGGCTCAAGGTTTGGATTACATGTTAGGATAAACTCCTTTACTGAAAGGATAATGCAGCATGGGAACAGGATCCTTCTCTATCCCACAGGATTTCTATGTCTTGATTAGAGAGTGCCATGGATATGGTCTGAGGCTCAAAGCATCCTGCTTTGAGTAGCCCCTTTCAACAGCTCTGACACCAGGTTGGTGTATAAGCTTGGGGGCTGAGGTGAAAAGTTGGAAACCAAGGGCAGTTTCAGAAGCATATCTTGCTTGGAGAGCTGTTTCCATTCTCTAGTGCTGGGTTTTACTGTTTTATTTTCAGCCCACAGTACTACACAAATGCAGCAGCAGCTAGTCTTTCAACGTGAGCATAGATAACCTTTATAAAGAAAACTAATAAGTTATTTTCTTATAAAACCAGTCTTCCATGATTTTAGCTTTATGCCTATGCTGTAGCTATAGAATCACAGAATGTGTTAGGTTGGAAGGGTCATCTAGACCAACCCCCCTGCAGGAAGCAGGGACACCTTTAACTAGATCAGGTTGCTCAGAGCTTCATCAAGTCTGACCCTGAATGTCTCCAGGGATGGGACCTCCACCACTTCTCTGGGAAACCTGTTCCTGTGTTTCACATGTAACTATAGTTATATACCTGCTTGCAGAGAAAATATGAAGCTGTGCTTGCTTTATACAGCTTAACAAGAATGTGTTTTACCCCAGGAAAAAATTATCTAAAACGGAAAGTAATTAGATGATCTTTCTATATACTACACTTCACCTGTATCTTATACAGAATCTGTACTTGGCTGTCTTATATTTTCATTGCTAAGTGGCATCAGTATTTCTCAGAGTGTGGGTAACAGCTTTTATATGAAGGCATAAGTACCATTCTTTAAGTACTTTTTCCTAAAACTTCTCAGTTTAGCCACCCCATGCATTTAAATTTCAAGCCCAAAACTCACTAAAGTCTGTTTCAAAACTGAGGGGCTTTTTTTTGGTTTTGATTGGGGGTTTTTTGTAGCTTGAGTCATAACTTTTCAAAAATTAAGTTTTGGAAATACTTACTGTTTGACAGCAGGAGGCCATTTATGAATTTGTTATGTTTAAAGGTTATGGAAAACTTGCTGACAGTCCAAATTGAAGATATTCTTCTAAAGGGGAAACTGTGAGATTTCTTCTTTTACTTACTGTTTGATTTGTAAATAAGTAATTTCATACTGCTTCCATAATCTTAAAGAAGGAAATAGTGACATGAGGAGTTTTTTTAAGAAGCTGTAACCGGTCTAAGTAATCGCTGAAAATGTGAAGTATGTGGATGTCCCCTTTCCATCTGGGTCCTCTCTTTTTCATGGGCACATCCCTAGAACATGTCATGCCTTCATGCAGAGGAGTTTGTTTTGTTATTGTCCTGTTTATTTTGTTATTGTCCTGTTTATTTTAACTAGGTTTGGATAAAGATGTAACAGACAAAAAGCATTTGTTCCGAAATGAAAAATGGCATAGCTAAGTGTCTTGAAGTTGAAAGCTGTCATGACTGAGGTGCAACATCAGTTTATAGATCAGCTAGGCTTTTGTGAGAGTACTGGGGCACCCCTGTGAAGGACAAGGTAAAACAGTGAAAAACTAATGCTGCAATTATAACCTGCTGCTTTATGGTTGTTGAAGTCCTAAGCATATTTATTTATGGGAACGAGAGCATGCAGTTGATTTTCAAGTTTGAATGGAAATATCTGACTAAAATGCCGTTAGGGACACCTGAAGTAAAACACAGTTAATCAACTTAGTAGTTCAGTGTTCATGAAGATGTCTTTCTCGTTTTGTTTTTCTTTGGTAACTTTTCTTTTAGAGATACAGACAAGAAGAAGCAGTTTGGAAAGGTTCTGTTGACATGAGGTTTTCTGTTTTAATACTGAAGAATTTGCTCTTCATTCAGAGGTAATTCAGTTGGGTATGTGTGCACATGGTACACGCGAAAGCACTGCTCATACATAAAGATCAATTTGATCTATTCAGATGACTAAATGAATTCCATTGATAATTATTTTGAAAAAGTCCTAAAAACTTGCAGGTATGTTTCATTGGTTTTGAAGCAGACAGACATGAAACTGTCCTTTATTTAAGACCCAGTCTTCATAAAAGTAATCTCTTTAATGCACTTAACTATGATGTAACTGGGGCAGTACAAAAACCCACAGTCCACAGACCAAACCCCCCATCCCTACTTCACTTTCACGTGACATTTTGCTGAGTGAGTTGACAGACCTCAGCAAACTTAAAATGCATAGGTATTTTAATCTTCTCTGTATTTGATAATGATGATGCTTGATTGCTGACTGAGTGCAAGGTTATAATCATCTCCCTTGGCTTTTTTGTCATTCATAAACTGCTTGAGTTGCTCTCTGCTAGCTTATGACATTTTCAGGATCTCTCAAGTGGATTGTAACCTTGTGTGTGCTTAGTGAATTCCAAGGTCTGGTCCTTCTAAATGCTCTTTAATGAGATGAGGGTTGTTTTTTTTTTACCTCTGTCACTTGAAAAAGGGTTTCATGCTATACAGTTTGTTTCTCAGTGTCTTAAAATGTTCACAAAAAATAGTTTGTGAAAAGGAAATGGAAAGTAATTGAAACAGTCCAAGTCCTGTTAGATTCTTAAAGATTTTGCATGACTTTATGTATTTAATGATAACCCATTGAATGTAACTTTTAGGCCAAACTTAACAAAACTATTTTTAAAAGTCTTTATTATTTTTTTGTTTGTGCTAACCTTTTATTTTCAAACAATATTCTGTTTTTTTTAATCAGACTATTTTCCAATGAAAAGCAATATGTATTCTCCTTGTACATAAAATTGCCTGAGCACACTGTTTCTTAATTGTTATTGATTTTCTTATTTTCACCTAGGAATCAATAGACTATCATTCCTATTAATTGATGGAATGCCACCATATGACCCGTAGGTATTATGAAGATATTTAATACTTTCCTTAATACCACTATTACGATATACTGATTTTTGTTGCTAGCAGTATATAAGCCAGCACTGTCAAAATAATAGCAAGAAAGTCTTTGTTTAGAGTGGTTACAATAATGTCCTTCTGGTTTTGAACTTATATCCTGGTGATGGATGTGCAATGTGATATGAGAGACTGTGTATGAAAGCGGTGTCAGCTTTGTGCCCAGAAGGGAAGCTGGCAGCTTGTTTGACCTTGCAAAAGCCAAAGGAAATCACAAAGGGCCTCACAGGGAAAGATAGTTTGAATAAGCTGCAGGGGGAGCACACTCTAGCAGATATAATTTGACAGCATCTTCTGCACTGTTGTAAAGTCATGGCCATGACCCGTCCTTGATTCAGAAGTAGAGTACCTTTGTCTCCAGGGAGTGTTGTACATGTGAACAGTGTATCCATCTTTTTCCTCCTCCTCTTCTTAGTAAGATCAGTTCCTTTAGACAACATCAGATGACACATATAACCCTATGATGGGGAATTTTGGTGACTTTTTTCTTATGCCTGTCACTTTCAGTTGTTCCTTTGTGCTTGGCTATATGCCACTTCTTCCCAAGCAGCTTTGGATGTTAAATAGCAGTTACGGTTAGCCTGTGACTTCAAAGGTCAGGTTGAATAAAAACGTGACAGTAGCATGAAGCAAATTGCTTCTGCTGGGCTAATTAAAGATTAAGGGCCAAATCACTTCTTGTGTTAAGTGGGTGTAATTCCCTTGGATTTGGCCCAGGTGTGCAAGCACTAGATCTGTTTAAATGCTTAAATTTCACTGTTTTAAACTTCATGCATTTTACTCTCTTTTTTATCAAGTTTTTTTTCCTTCAAGTTGTCTTTTCTGTTTTAAAGGTATCTTCTCTTCTGTTTTACATTTATTTCCTGTTAATGGTATAACAATTCTATGTTGCCTGTCTGATAAGGAATGGTAATTTTTTTGACAAAGTATGTAAGCCTTGTTCTCACTGTCTCTTCTCCTTTACCCTTCTGGCTTTGTCTCGACCTGCAAGATTTGAGAGAGTGTTTGAAGCTGTCAATCAGGAATGGACAGTTGTACCACATCAAAAAGACTGCCTGCAAAGAAGAAATTCCTCTTGAGTCTTAAAATACTTTTTCCTAAACAGGCTTTGAATGATCATGTCTGAACCCTGGTCATGTGTTTTCTTTGGAGCATACACAATGAATGACTGACATTAGTGGTCCCACTGCATACGCAGAGGCGCTCAATTATATATTTGAAATTGAGACACTTGATATCTGTAACAGTGTATTTGTGTTTGGAATTAAGAGTCATTAAGGCTTATAAGGTGTTTTTTTTCTGGTTTGAAAATTGGTAGGCATGGCAAGTGTTGCTCCTCAGCCTGAACATGTTTTTCTGCACATACACCTTCTCTGGTGGGATAGCAGCACTAAAAGGGTGCTAGAAGTCTTCCCTGGTGACTGAGCCTAGAGGGCCTCAGGACTCACTCCCAACTCTGTTTTAATTAGCAATAAATTAATTTTTCCTCATGTTGAGTCTGTTTTGTCTGTGAAGGTAATTGGTGAGTAATCTTCCAGTTTTTATCTTGGCCCATGAGCATTTTTGTCTAATTTTCTCGTCTCCCCAGTTCCAGGGGAGGGAGGTGGGATTAAAGTAGGTGCGTTGCTACCTGTCACAGGCCCACCCATCACCAGTGGTAAATACATTTTTCAATTTCTTCACTAAATTTGTCCTGGTTTGTGGTGGCTGTTGTTTGGGTTTTTTTTTTTATTGTTGTTGTGTGGTTGTTCTTTTAGGGCAGAACTTGATTATATAGAGTTTCAGTAAATGGCTGGGTTTGCATCAGGTTCTTTTCATGTGCATCACTGGTTCTTCTAGGCTACTTAATAATATAGCACCTGTAGTGCATAGTACCTGCAGTTACATAAGCAAGTGCAAAGGGGCATTTCAGGCCCCCCTAATGCAATAGTGTCATCTTACATGCAAGTCCCTTCATGTCATTTTTTTTTTTACTTCTCAGCAGAGCCAGGTTTAGCAAGACAGCTTGAAATCTGTATTGCCTGACAAAGTGTGATTTGGAACAGGTTGAGCTACTCAAACAGATTATAAATAGATTTCAGATTCATAAATTATTCTGCAAAGATAAATTTAGTTGGTTTGAGGAATAGTTTAAGTTTACAATACTATCTCTTGTTTCTTACTTTCTAAACAGTGAGCATAAGTCTTCCACTTTGGGCCAGAAGAGTGCTACTGTTATCCTACTCACTCCATATAGGGGAGTTTGGTGTAAATAGCATGCACCCTAAACATAAACTTGTTGTAAGATAGCCCCTTTTAGCAATTCCAAATACTAGCTTGTGCATCTGCCAGTCAGGACATTGTAACTCCACATGCACATCTTATTCTTCACACATCATTTGAAGATTTTGAATCTGAGGTGCTTCAAATCTCAGAGACCAAAGACTTTGCTTTAGCAGTGGAAATGCACCCAATTCTCAGAGCAGTTCAAGTCTGACTACACCTATTGCTGCAACTAATGAACTTGGAATGCCTGTTACAAATGAAAATATTAATTCCCACCAAAAATAAGTATATTTGGATTAATTCAATTCAGAACAGTTATGTGATTAACTTCTTAACATCCATACTCTGGATGTGGTCTACTGAGAACGGTGTGTATTGACAAGTCTGCTTCAAGCTGCTGAGTGGAAGTCAACTCATTTGATGACCCAACAAAAGGGACTGAATAGATAGATCTCAGAAGTGGTAGATGAGCCATGCATCCACTTAATGTTACATTAATTCTTAATTATTGCTGAATATTGATTGTTCTGGAAAGAAAATAATGTGATTGCTTGAGACAAAGATTTTAAGTGTTTCTTTACACTGGCACAAGAGGCTGCATGGTAAGGAGGCTACCAAGGCTCACAGAAGCCTTACTGTGAAGCCAAGACTCTGTATCAGATAATAATATTTTCTCTATTCAGATAGAGATCACTAACAATCAAAAATCCTGATATGAAAATGAGCATAAGTGTATGAAGAAGAAAGTAAGTAGAATTTGCTTTAGGTTTTACAGTTTCAAATTTTAGTTACATTTGTCTAACTCTGAAGATCTCATGTCTATTTAGGTAACGATTTTACCTTGAAAATTCTAAATAATTTAGTATTCCCCTTCTGTATATTTCCATGGCATTTGGACATGTCTTGACCAGTTAGAGTTTAGTGGGGCCTGCAGAGAGCTTCTGGCTGCTTCTTGCAGAAGCCACCCCTGCAGCCCCCCTTCTCAACCAGAACCCACCTATGCAAAACTACAAGTATTAAGTTTCACCAACCTCACATGTTCATTTTGTTGCACTGTGATGTGAAGTGGAGCTGCTTCACAAGAATATCACTGTGTAGGAAGTTTGTTTCCATAATTTGCTATTTATCGCAGGTTAACCCAGAAACACAATGTCAGGAAATGGTGAATCTTTTCAATGGGGATTGTAATCTGTCTTTTGCTCCTGAGTGAGGATTTTCCTAATAATAATGTATGACAGCATCTTCTGTAGTTCCTGCATTTCTTCTCTGTTTTCCCTTCTCTAATAGGGGACCCCTCTTCAATTCCTTACTCCTCCTCTCAAATAAAACACAATCTGAGGATTTTTATTTATTTTCCTTCTCTTTAAATATAAATGAGGATCAGAGCTCAATTGACATCAATGAATAGTGGAAATAATGAAAAACCTGCCTCATGGACTGTTCCCTTTTAATGTGCTGTGTTAGAACTTGTGAACTGGATAGTATTTTCTGGATATTAAACAAAATGCTAAGGCATTAAAAGTCCTCAAAGGAATCTTGAAGTTGGATGAGCTCAATGAGACAGCGCAAATGTGAATAAAAGTGTTCTGTAAAGGGGAGTTTATTCTGTTTTCTTTTCATTGATGTTTTCTTTAGCTAATCTTTTAGTGCACTTATATTCACTATCCATGAGACAAGTAGAAGGATGCTGGATATCCTATGAAAAATTAATAAAAAGAATATTCTAGTGATCCTTGACTCATCCTGATTTCTGTGATGCCTTCTGTTTTTTCTCTGTTGCTAAGTCATCTTGTCCGTATATCAAGAGTAGCTGCAAACCTGTAAGGTAAAATAATATTAGAATTTCCATACCAGTTCCTATATGAAAGCCTTCTGATCTCTTGTTCTGCTCTTCATTGGATCGTTTATATTAATTGTTGGCATACTGTTATAATGGATTATAGCATAAATAATTATTTTAGCACTTTCTGATCTTGGATAATTGCGTTTCAGTTGAAGAACTTCTGTTGACATCAGTCAGGCAGGATCAAACATACTGTTTGATTCCGTGATGTTGCAAATAAATAAAAAATGTCAGGATGAAATCAGCCTAAAGAAAATAAATTGGCTTGCAGTTAAGCTTTGGAGAGACACATTTGTATTTGTTCCTGAAACACAATTTTGATTTTACAGAAAGACTAGTGATTTCATAGCTCCTTGATTTACATTTAAGGAAAGAACACCAGTCTATTTATGTTTCATATGTATGGGATGGACTTCAGCAGACAGGTACCTGATTCCCCTTCTCCCCCTCCAAATCTTGTAATGCAGCTACTAAATTTCCAGAGATATTTTTAGCATGTATTTTTTTCCTAGATTTACTGATGGCTTCTAATTAATGTTTTAAAATTAAAAATCCCCCAAAAGAAAACAAGATTATATAGAAACAAGAAAATAATACAGATTTTAACAGTCATGTAGTTTATCATTGTAACATCATACATATTCTTGCTGTTGAAGTGGCTATGCTTTCTTCTCCATGGTTAGGTTTTTAATGAACTTTGCACTCAGCTCCCCATTTGGCAATTAAACTGCAGGACCAGGTTGTGAGGGCTCTTATTCCAACAATTGCAGCAGGAACATCTTGGATACAGGCTGTTTTGAATTTTTGAGTATCTATGCACTTTGTTTAGTGTCCTCTATCTCCTCAATTATCAGCACAGCTCTACAACAGAGTGTTTTCAGGGTAATAGTGTGCTGCAGTTGAATGCTGTGGTTTTCTATAGCAGCTCGTGCTAGAAAGGCTGAGTTCTGTCTGTTACACTTGAAGAACGATCATCGTTCTCCTACCTGAGATGAGTGCCTGTGCAAAGCAAAGTGGTTTTAACCTTTTTTGTGAATGTGGCACAAATAAGCTTTGGCTGGAAGTGTTCCTTTCTTTACCCATGAGGATTCGTTAGGTTTTTTGGGGTTTTTTTACTGAATACACTGTTTCCTTTTATGACTATTGATAGTAAAACAATTCATTTATAGTACTTGTGCTCACATTGGACTATAAACTATGTAGTAATATTTAACAAGAATTAAATTAATTCTGATTACTACTCATGTAATAAGACACTCTTACCCTCTTTAAAGTCTTGGGTATTATGCACTTGATAAGCATTACAAATTTCAAAGGACCCTTAATTCCTCTTTGTAGGCTGAAAAAATTGATTATTTTCAGTAGGTCACAGCAGAAATCAGATATTTTTTTCAATTGCTCTTCAGACTTATATGTGAATAATGTATCTTGATTTGACTTTGTTTTGGGGTTGGGTGTTGGGGTTTTTTTGTTTGTGTTGTTTGGGGTTTTGGTTTTGGGGTTGGTTTTTTTTTGGTATCTTCAAGGTCATATTCCAACAGAAAAAGAAGAAAGCCATGCTGGTTTTATAGTCAGGTTCCATTGAATTGCCTGCAGATTGAAAACAATAGCTACTTAGGGTAAATTTTATAAAAGCACATTTAGAACACGTGTAATTTTATGGCTATGATAAGGATGTATGTTTTTTAAGGCTGGAAGTAGTACATCACTACATATGTGTTAGACTAGATGAGAACATGAAAAATTTGTGGAAGGAGTTGCATGACTGAAGAAAGGTGTTTCTAACCATGATGGGTGTACCATACCTTGTGGAGATGGGGTCAAGGAGAACACTTGACCTTAGGGGTTAGAACTGCCTACTGCAGAGTTGACACTTACAGTACTCTTGGTTGTGCCTGAGTTTTGTAGGAATTCAGTGGAGGTCTGTAGGAATTCAGTGGTCTTAGACATTTAACAACTTCTAGCTAAGTTGGAAACAGACCTTGAGGCTCTTGTTCTCAATCTTAAAGACTTTTATGAACCATATGTCA
This sequence comes from Laterallus jamaicensis coturniculus, assembly GCA_022605575.1. Lineage (NCBI taxonomy): Eukaryota > Metazoa > Chordata > Aves > Gruiformes > Rallidae > Laterallus > Laterallus jamaicensis. Next base: position 5,076,545 of record JAKCOX010000036.1, on the reverse strand, counting down.
GGATTGTTATCTGCAGAAACTGTTTGGCTTTAAAATAATTGTGCGCTGCTGCAAGTTTACAAAAATTTCAATTCCCTTTCAGGTTGTAATTTTTTTGTGGGGTTTTTTTTCCCCCTCAGATTTTATTCAAAGCATGGATGACACAAGCCAAATCATGGATTAGAAGAATTTTGGTCTATGTGCTTACTTTTTACTTTAAGGGATGATATCAGAGCAGTAAATGAACAAATACAAGGCATAATACTCAGTAAGAAAGTTCTGAAGATAATGTTAGAAGAAATTATATCTCCTCCAAGAAATTGAGCTAAAACTACATGGAAGAGGGAGAGAATATATACAGGGTCTTTCGAGCTGTATGTCTTATATTACATGGTGATGTTGTGTTTTTACTTTAACATTTGTTATTTCTGTGGTGGTGTGAAGCTGAATGCAGCTCAGACCTGCAATGCCGATTTATCTAAGATATCTTGTTCATACAAGCTCTCAGGCTCATGTAAAATAATGTTTTAATTTAACAATAGATGCTTATAAATCTTTTGTTACCAATCTCCTCTCTTTCAAGTGAGTACTATTCCAATTACAGAAAATAGTAGTTAAAATGAGATTTAGCTTTTGATTTTATTTTTTTATGTTGCTAAGCATTGTGATCTGCTAGCAAGTGCTCTTTAAGTCTGTGGGCTATTGCAGATCTTACTGAATAATACTAATTGTCTCCATTAATATTTAAATGAGGGAGCAATTAAGGACCCTGCCTCTTAGTAATTGTTAAAAGAATAAATGTTATTGCTTAAAGCACAGATAAGTTACACTGCAAGGTTTTCGTTCATTACATGAGAAATTTCCTTTAAGACATACTGCAAATGCAAAGGCTGTGCTCTTGACTGCGTTGCAAATGTGGCAGAAGCAATCGCTAAAGGCATGCAATTACTAGGAGATAGTAAAGGGAGAAGTTTCTTTGGAGTTTTAAACTTCAGCTGAAAAGGTAAGTTTGGAAACTGAACAAATAGGAACTGTCTTTTTCTATTTTGTTCAGGAAAACAGGGCTTGGTTTATGTTCTCCATAAACAGGATTTCAGTGACTCAATACCTTCTAACTTTGTTTTCTTTTCTTGAGGTAAATTCCATACTAGTTCAGTAGTAGGCCCTTGAGGCGATGCAGTTAAACATATATTTTTCATTTTCATTGTGGCTTAGTAGTTTTCTTTACTAGGGGAAAACCTTCTGTTTGTGAGACAGCTCATGTGAGCAAAGTTCCCTCTGTTAGGATTCATAGACAATAAAAGGAATAGTTCTGCACTCATTTCTTTCTGAATGCTTCCATTACTTTGCTTGTCTAATCTGTCCTTCCCCAGTTATTTGGGCTCTGTTCCTTACAAGTCAAACAATTGCCACAGATCTCTTGGTCAACTTTCATTGTGTTTGCAGAAGTAAAATTCAAGAGGACTAAAGCAGGGATGTGCGTTAGCTTCTAGATTGGGAAATGAACTCTGACCACATGACTTTGTTAGCGAAAATCACAATCAATGATGTCTTGCTCCACCAGTGTGCTGCTATCTTCCAGACACAGCTATCAGGATCAATCAGACTAGCTGTGCTTGTAGCTTTGAGGAAAAAGGGGTATTTTTCTCTAGAGCTGCAGTTTTATTGGGTGAATATCATCAGCCTAAACTACTAAGAAATATCTAGTTGATCTAAGCGCAGAATGTCCAGTGTCAAAAAGCAGAGATGAAATACTTGGTCACAATAATTTCACTTTCAAGGACTGTCATTAGGAAGGATCCACAGTATGAATATTAGTGTGCTTGGGTGAGGCAAGAGTACATGCGAGCAAATACTGATTGTACCTTGACTCTGAGGATCAATATTTGAGGACTATTGGAGATACAGAGCCAAATTTAACTACTGAGCTGAACTAAAACATGGCATTTACTATTGTTAGATTGGGGATACAGTTTCAGGTCTAGGTTTTTGAAACTTGTGCCACTTTTTAACATTTTGCCTAACTGTTGTTTTCTTCATCCAGTTGCAAAATTCTATGCAAGTACAAAAAGTCTTCCAATTTCCACACCAACTCTGTAAAAATTAGTGAAGCAGTTTAGTGAAACCAGTAAGAAGCCTGGTAAAAGGGATTGGATCCAAGACACAATGAAGTACGTTGTTTTCATACATATGTTACCTTCATTATACAATTTCAAATTCGGTTCACTTTGGGAATCAGATATTATCCTGGCAGATTCAGTGATATTTCAATCACCTAAGCCCAAAAGATAGTAAATTAATTGAGACATATTCATCTTTTCTTTAGATTTATTTTCTTCATGGAACCATTGATTTGCTTTATTCCTGGTCCTCCTTTCCTCCCCCATATTGCAGTGATGGTAAAAGACAAGTAATGAATTGCTAGTGATTTCCTGTATTCTATTACTCAGATCATTGCCCGTAATAGAAACCATTCATTTTGAATTTGCTAAATTTAATTCTTTTCTTTAAACTGTCAGTGCTAAGGGGGGTGGCAGAGGCTAAATGCTACAAATGTAAGGACTGTAATACTGTGGAATGTAATACTGTGTTCTGTTCTCTGGTGGAATAAGTAAAGAAATGTAAGGAAAAATAATAAAAGAATGAGATTAAGCAATATAGACACCTAGTTATGTACCATATTCAGTAATAAGGAATTGTTTTAATATGATTTACGTAATCTGAAACTCTAGTCTGAAATCCAAGCTCTGGTGCTTCTCCTCTAACATGGTCAAGATTTAATGAATTAATACACCTTTTTTTTACTAGCATTTGTGCCTCTGCCCTAATTTTCAGTATCTAGATCCTGAAATGTATCTATAGAAGGTTTGTATGTGATTTTCTTATCTAAAAAAGTACTTAATACTAAGGGAGCCTTTCTTGTAAGGTAGTCTTGATCTTTTAACGAATCACATATGATCAGACACTTTTGTGCATGCAGAGTTGCACAAGATAGGTGCCAAGGTTAATACAGTGTGGCTACTGATAAAAGGGGGATTAAGGCAGGCTTGTATGTCATGAATTCACTTTTACTGTGCCACATTTAGGCTGCATGATGAGACTAATTGGAGAAGAAAACAGTAAAAGATCAAGTTTAGAATTTCAAATCTGTACTTTGTTGTTTATTCTCCTCATAGTCCCTTTTTGAAAATCATTTCAAAAGAAACCTTTATATTACACTTTACGTGAAGAAGTTTGGCCCACTACAGCCTATAGCTGTTAACATCTGTCCTGCCCAGCTGAGTACTTCATTCCACTCTTGAAATTAAGAAGGGAAAAAAAAAAGCACCATTCCTTTTTAACTACTTGAATTATGTGAATACTGCTAATTGTTAAAGTCCCTTAATGACAAATTGAGTATAATTAAAATATGGCAACTACTCCTTAAATCAACAGGTTTATTAAAATTCCAACTGTTGTGATTTTTTTTTAATTTTTTTTTTTTTTACAGCCAGTGTATATCAAGGTTTTGTTCCTTTATGGAACTAGAACACTTGCTTTGTGGATCTTTTAATACTAACAAAACTGTGTGCAATTAAAGACTGCAACAAAGCTGAAGGAGCTTACTTAATTTTTTTTATTTGTTGGAAGACGCGTACTTGGTTTTCTCTTTGCTGTAACTTATGATTCACATGTAGCCGATATAAAAGGATCATAGTAGATTCACTTCTGCTGGAATACCACAGATGTGATGATGCTTTTACAGCTTTGCAAAATTAAATTTCATGAAAATCAATAAAGTAACAGTGCAGTAAAATTGACATAAGTGATGAGACTCAACATGTTCTCTGAAAAATCCTTTTCTAAAAAAGATAAAACAGAAGCATAACATTTGGGCTATTGACTAACATTTGCAAAGGCTTAAATTTATTTGCCAGTCCTTACCTATGACTTTCAAGCAAGTCTGAAATGTCACAACAATTATATCATCTGTTTAGGAAAGGTGATTTTTCACTATGACATTAGGATATTGAAGTATTACAAAACAACCTCTTAAAAAAAAAGAAAGGCCTAAAGAAACATTGAAGAAAAATTGGCAGGTAGAGTAATGCAGAGTTAGTTTTGAATGAGTCTGGTTTTTGAGTAACAAATGGTCTAATCTATGGATTGAGATCTTCAGAATTTTAACCAAAAAAAAAAAAAAGCTGCTATGTAGGAGAACTGAATTCCTTAATTTGGAAAAGAAACCAAAGCCTCATAAAACCCCCTGTATTCTGCCATTTGTTCCACTTTCCTGAATTATAAATGTTTTGATATCAATGGTATTTCATAACTAGATTTTCAACAGTATCAGCTTTTTGTATCCATGTCTGTAATACCCTGTGTTCTTCCACAAAATAACATTTATGGCACTTTCTTGGTTATTACCCTTGGTCAGATTATATTAATAGAGTATTCCTTAAAAACAAAACAACCACTCTGAAATAAGTATTTTTTGAAATCTTCTGAATTCTTGAGGTACTGTTGGCAATATTTACCCTATGTCTGATTCAGCTATGTAAATTCTGTGGCTTGATGGAATGAAAGTGATCATTTTGGGATGGTGGTGTCATTAGCTTAAGTGGACAAATTAATTCTGATGGGGTAAGTAAGAAGCTGCAGACTGACAATTGGTTAGCAAGCATCTTGAAATCTAACGAGATATCCAAGTAAGAATGCTTTTAGTTTGTGCAAATTTTAAAGTAGGCAATGTTTCTCCTCTTAGGAAGGAACATCCAGAAGTAAACTTGACTATAGCATGACAGCAGGGAGAGGTGAGGGAGTTGAACTGTTGTACCATACTTCTTCCTAACAAAAAAAGAATCAGACAGGAAAAGTGCTTTTAGAACATGCACCGGATTAAGTTTGAGTGGGTCCCTAAGCATCCTACTGAAATAGGACCTGGGAAATGAAGGGAGAGTGAGAATGACAAGCATCAAGAAACTCCAGGTACAGCTTTGGAGAGGTCTGCCCTGGGCTTTGTAATCAATAAGGAGGTGTAAGCCCAGCCCAGCTGCCCCCAGCCACCGAGAGTGAGATCTGAGGTTCAGTTGAAAGGCAAGGGGGTTTAGCCTCTGCCAAACTAAGTCTTGTCTAGGTTGTGGATCGTGACAGGAGGAAACAAAGAATATGAGGATTTGGGATATTCGGTGTTGTTGTGGGGGGATGCAGGTGTGTGCAAAATTTAAGAAAACCTTAGGAGAAGGAGGCCAGGAGCAAGCAATGAGGGGAGTATATAGGAGTGGCCATAAAAAAGACTGGTAATGTATAAACAGATGCAAGTTCATACATACATCTGACCAAGTTGTGTGCTGGTCACTGCAGTCTGTCCTGTCTTATTAAATCCTTTCTGATCTCTGTGTAATATCACACTCTACCCTGACGGAGAGTGCTGTAAAGACTGGTGGTCAGCTACTAGAGGGAACGACATGTGTGAATTTGGAGTCATCATTTGTAGTCAAACTGGGATGAACATGCTCCTGAGCCTGTCCTGCTTAGCTGGAGCAGGAAGGGTTCCCAGTGTCTGCCACTGGTGCGGGGCTATGGAGGACCTCTGGGTAGCAGCTACTGGAGGGGCTGGAGTGTTCATAGTTTTCCCCTATCCTAGTGTGCATCGGGGGTTGTCTCTGTATAGCTTAATAGCAAATACCAGATTGGACTAGCTGGTGAGCTGTAGGCCATAGGTTGGTGTAGGTATATCAGGTGGCCAGAGTCTGTGTTGTGACTCGAGTGACTCTGCTTGCAGATATCAAGCTGGGCTAGCTGGGTAAGGGAGACTTGTGGAGGTCAGCATGCAGGCAGGGGTGTTGAATGGGAAGAGTGCTTCTGCAGATGTTCAGGGGATCTGAGAAAGTGAGTGTGAAGGTTTGAAGTTCAACTAGTGAAAGCACAAACTGGATCAACTTGAAAAAAGGAAGGAGATTTGGCTGTCTGTGCTGTGTTTATGTGAGTCCTGGTGGTGGTATATGTGGATGCTGTTAAAATGGAAAACCCAGTCTGTAGCTGGTTGTATTGCTTGTTGTCCTGAGTGAGTGCCTGGTCACTGAGCATCGCTGCTGGATATACCTGCAAATGGGAAAGCTGCAGCTGCTTCCATTGGCCTGGAATGGAAAAACAGATCCCTGGGTCCACAGGCACACTGGGCTGGGATGCAGAGACTTGAAAGGACCAGTCCCAGAGGCCTCATTAAGCAGCCCATAGAGGACACCTGAGCAATGCCTCCACTCTCAGTAACCAACTTTAAAATAAAGTTGTATCAGTAAATGGCAGTTTAACCGTTACAAGGGTAGGGAGTGATAGGACAAGTGGTGATGTCCTTAAACTTAAGGAGGGTAGATTTAGATTAGAAATTAGGAAGAAATTCTTTACTGTGAGGCTGGTGAGTACCTGGCACAGGCTGCCTAGAGAAGCTGTGCTGCCCCCTCCCTGGCAGTGTCAAAGGCCAGGTTGGATGGGCCTTTGAGCAACCCTGGTCTAGTGTAGGGTGTCCCTGCCCCTGGAGTTGATACTAGATGATCTTTAAGGTACCTTTTAACCCAAGTCATTTTAGAATTCTATAATCCTCCATCTTTCAAACCCATACAGGGTTTGAAATTCTGTGTTTTTTAATTCTGTGTCCTTTTTCCTGTATCTCCCTTTGCATTCAAATAAAGGCTGCATTCCTCTTGCCATGTTTCTCCTGCCACTTCTCAACTCTTAATGAAATTCTGCACTGGAAGGACAGGTAACATTCCAATGTTCCTGCCACCTTCTTGTCATACGGCAAAATCTCTGCCTTTGTTGGCTTTGTACATACACCTAGGATGTCCGACCCTGGCTGCTGATCCATTGAAGTGAAAAAGCAGCAGTTGGAAATAGGGTTTTGCACTCAGGCCCAGGCATAGTTGGAGAACACAGAGTCTGAGTAAGGACAAACACTGATAAATTGCAACCAGTCTTTGGTTTGCAGCCATTACAAAAGTGGAAACTATATCCTTGGTTCTGGAGACAAAAAAGATGAGATCGTTACTAGGATATCCAGGATGTCAGATAGCTATAAATAAAACATTCTGCAACAGTGCATTAAAGAAAGTGTCTAAAAAAAATTCTAACAGGTGCTTAAATCTAAAAGAAAATTAGGTTTTATATTTTCTTCGCACTGGTTTCATGGTAGTGTACATTGAATGCAATCCTTTTAAAATCTGTTACTAATGAAAACTTAATTTATTCTTTCCATATCAGTGATTTCTAGCATTCTTCAGTTCTTCTGCAGCACTCTGTGTTCCCTGTCAGCATCTAATATTTCTTTCATGATGCAGCATGGGAGCGAGATGGCTGGATTAAGCAAAGTGCAACAGCAATTAAAAGTGGAGTGGCTGCTGCAGTTTGAGTGCCCTTGACACCACTGAACAACAGGAAACAAGGTACCAGTGACAGAAAAAAATAGAACCTTGTACCAGAGTCTACTCGATGGATACAAGACTAGAGTTTGAAACTAATAACTGAAACAGAAAAATGGGTCAAGACACATGAACTGTTACTTGAAGTGTGTATAGCTTTTCAAAGTTGAGTATACATATATATTCCTAGATAAAGGTGTTTGTAGGCCAAAGGAGTCTATGTTGCTGATATTCACATGGCTAAATTACATGTACTTTTTAATGGGGAAAGGGAAGAAATGGGAGAAGGCAAATGTTATGAAAAGCTGAAGGGAACCTACAGACATTCACATGAATGTGCTTAAGTGCTTCATGGTGAGACCTTAGGATTATTAGGTACTATGAAAGTATTTGAGGTCATTCTTGGTGATAAATGTTAGGAGAGCTTTGCTTTTGGCTTGTATTTAGTCTTGATGCCCAAAACGGAAAATGTCACTGCCAGTGAAAGCCATGTATTCAACTCATGCTTATTCATCTGCATAAATGCCATCTCATATGAAATAATAATGTGGGTTCCTTTTGTAACCTACTTCTAAAAATTCAGTTTCCAGGACTGCAGACTGATTACAGAAATGAATATACTGTATCGAGTGATTTGTTTCCACACTGGCTTCCACCATTTCTTTCTCTGAATACTTTTCACTTACTGTATCAGTCAGTTAATTTTGGATGGTTGCTCTTTATGTTAAAAACATTAACAGAATCGCCTTTGTATGAAAGAGTCTCAAAATATTTCAGACTGAAACTCTGCATAATCTTTGATAGCAAGTTTCTTATCTGCCATCCACCATCTGAGTCCCAGTGCAGTATTTTGTTAGAACTTCAAAAGCTGCTGCAGAAGCTGTCAAAGAAGATACATTATCTTGAACATAAGAACTAGCATTTTGTTCCCTTTTGCTTGTTACCAGACAGCAGCTCATTACAGAGAAGCAAACTCCTGCTGAACTGCTATTGGGTTGGTATTCACATACTACGTTACAAACTCTCTGGCAACATTTGTGAAACAATATGTAAAATTCCAATTTATAAACAAAAGGATGAAATCTCACTGTTAACAGTGGCAAGAGGATGACTGCTGTCAACAGAGAACATTTTTCACCTGAATCTCTTTAGGCATAATTTCCATTTTGTGGAACACTTTTGTCTCCTACTTTGTATCTGCTTTTATTTTCTCACATGCAGCAAAACTCAGCCTGTGCTCACTGTGACCTGTAGTTTTTTGCCCCAGTGACTTCTGTTCAAAGTTCAGACCCACTCATCTTTCTCATAGCTTTGCTTTATTTGGCTCTATATATACATAGGGATCTGTCTTGGGACCAGTGCTCTTTACCATCTTTATCAATGACATTGATGTTGGAATTGAGTGCACCTTCAGCAGGTTTGCAGATGACACCAAGCTGAGTGGAGTGTTTGGCACCCTAGAAGAAAAGGAAGACATACAGAGGGACCTTGACAGGCTGGGAAGGTGGGCCTGGGTGAACCTAATGAGGTTTAACACTGCAAAGTGTAAGGTCTTGCACTTGAGCCGGAGGAATCCCAGACATGTATATAGGCAGGGAGAAGAGCTCCTTGAGAGTAGCCATACTGAGAAGGACCTGAGGGTTCTGGTGGATGAGAAACTTAACATGAGCCAGCAATGTGCTCTTGCAGCTTGGAATGCCAATGGAATCCTGGGCTCCATCAGAAGAGGGGTGGCCAGCAGGGACAGGAAGGTGATTGTCCCTCTCTACTCTGCCCTCGTGAGGCCCCACCTGGAGTACTGTGTCCAGATCTGGGGCCCCCAATACAAGAAAGATGTGGAACTGTTGGAGAGGGTTCAGAGGAGGGCCACAAAGGTGATTAGAGGGCTGGAGCACCTGCCCTAGAAAGAGAGGTTGAGGGAGCTGGGCTTGTTCAGCCTGGAGAAGAGAAGGCTGCGGGGGGACCTCATTGCAGCCTTCCAGTACCTGAAGGGAGCATACAAACAGGAGGGGAATCAACTTTTTAAAAGGGCAGATAATGGCAGGACAAGGGGGAATGGATTGAAGCTAAAGGAGGGAAGGTTTAGATTGGATATTAGGGGGGAGTTCTTTACGGAGAGAGTGGTGAGGTGCTGGAACAGGCTGCCCAGAGAGGTGGTGGATGCCTTGTCCTTGGAGGTATTCAAGGCCAGGTTGGATGGGACCCTGGGCAACCTTATATAGATCATGCCTGGCAGTTGGTGGTCCTGCCTGTGGCAGGGGGGTTGGAGCTCTATGATCCTTAGCATCCCTTCCAACCCAGACCATTTTATGATTCTATGAAGGAGTAAGCGCTTGTATTGGTACAGGCTGGGGGTCACCTGTTGCACCGGAGCTCTGTGGAGGACCTGGGTGTCCCGGTGGATGACAGGTTGTCCATGAGCCAGCAGTGTGCCCTGGGGGCTAATGGTCCCAATGGGATCCAGGGGTGCATCAAAAGAACTGAGGCCGGCAGGTCTAAGGAGGTGATCCTCCCCCTCTACTCTGCCCTGGTCAGGCTGCACCTGGAGTATTGTGTCCAGCTCTGGGCTCCCTGGCGTAAAAAGGACAGGGATCTCCTTGAGAGAGTCCAGCAGAGGGCTACAAAGATGCTTAAAGGCCTGGAGCATCTCCCCTATGAGGGAAGGCTGAATGAACTGGGACTGTTCAGCTTTGAGAAAAGAAGACTCAGAGGGGACCTGATTAATGTTTATAAATATCTGAAGTGTGGGACATGGGGAAACAGCCAGCCTCTTTTCAGTTGTCTGACAGGACAGGACAAGGGGCAATGGCCTCAAGTTGGAACATAGGAAGGTCTGCACTGATCTGCAGAAGAACTTTTTCACAGTGAGGGTGACAGTTCACTGGAATGGGTGCGTGTGTGTGTGTAATCTCCTTTTCTGGAGATATTCAAGACCTGTCTGGACGCCTACCTGTGCGACCTGTCCTAGGGAGCCTGCTTTGGCAGGGGGGTTGGACCTGATGATCTCTGGAGGTCCCTTCCAACCCCTACAATTCTGTGAATCTGTGATTCTATGATAGTTCAATTTACCTGATTTATGTAAACACTATGGGTCCTTCTTAGGGTGCTTTTTTTTCATATGCATACCTTCACTCTGTTTTCTGTTAATTATTTTATTCTCTGCATTCTGTGAACTTCCTACACAAGACTTCTGTAACAATTATTTTATAATCTTCATGAATGATGAAAATAATGAATAAAAGCAGGCTTCTTGATTTGATGGATTATTTTACTCTTTTTGGAATGATATTATGAACTTTTAGTCAATGTATTTTATGTATATGTTTCAGTGAGCTGTATTTGGTTACCTAGATATGAACTTGGACTATGGCATATCAGTACAGACAGATTTAATGAAGACTTACAACACAGAATAGTTTTCTACTTGGTCAGTTTTCAAGTTGGATTGTATTATTTGTACGTCACATAAATTAAATGCAGTTCTTTGATGTAAATTGTCTCATTAGCTATCTCAACCATTCTGCTTCTGAAATGTTCCAGAATTATTAGATTTCTTCGAAACATGCATCAGCAGGAAAGTGTCTTCAGTCAGCTTTCTTTTTAGGATACTTGAATGCTGATTATAATGCATTTCTTCTCAGTAATGAAAACTTCTAATGCCTTATGCTTATTTTACTAGCTCAGTTTGTGGCATAGAATTGGAGAGGTTCAACACAGAACAACTTAAATTTATCTAACCTGTCCCTCTGCCTCCAAGCATGAATACCTTTCCCTATGTTATTCTGATCAATATTTATCTAACTTTTTATTTAAGACCTTTAAATAGACAGATTGTGTGACCTCTTCAGGCAATCTATTGTTATGCTTCGCTCTTTACCCAGAAGTTTTTCTTATTTTTTATCTTGAATATTTTATGCTCTTGTGTAAGCCCATTATTTGTCCTATCCATTACAGGTAAGGATAACACATCCCTCCTTTGCAGAAGCCATCTATTTGTCATACTGTGTTTGTACTGTTCCCTCTCCCTTTAAGGTAAACTAGATACGTTCACTATTTTCAGTTCGCTAAGCTCTTGTAGGCCTCTGATTATTCATTCTTACTGAAGTTCAGCACCCAGGTGTTCCAGTTGTGTGTGAGACTCTTCTTGGTCTTACGGCCCTTTCTCCATAATTTTCATCAGCTAGTATAACTACTCTAACTATACTTGAGTTATTTCACTAGGCAGAGCTAACAAAGGAACTTACTGTCCTTTCTTACTCCATTCCCAGTCTGAATTTGAACAGACAATTTATCACAGCTGATCTTTCTACTAATGCAACACATCCAGATAGATGTTTCACCCTTTTAGGCTGGCGATTCAAGAGCCAACAGGAAGACTTGTTTGCAATGACTTTGAGTTTTATTCTCTCATTAGACAACTCCTTTCTTTGCCCTTTCCTAAATACAAGCTTATGCTCCATTTGTGTATGTGTCCTGAGAGAATCTCACTTTTTCTATTTCTTCTACACTTATTTGTCATGTTTGAGGTCAGCACAGCACTCTTTATTAGCCATATTGATCTTTTGATATATTTCTCACCTTTCATCTGCAAGAGGATGATTTGCTTGCAATATCCACTTCAAAAGAGGAATGTTTATGCTGTTACTTCTCCTTTGTTTTCTGAGTTAACTTCTCTATTTACTTACAGATTTCACTGAAATTACTTCTTACCTCGACATTTTGCTCAGCTATTTCATCCTTGTTATTCAGAATCACATCTAAGAGCCATTTAGATGCTCTCTGACTTCTACATCAAGAAAAATTCACACAGGACTCCAAGAATATGGGGATATGTTAACTAGCCAAGTAAATCATCTAAACCAAAGATAATCACCTAGATTTCTTTTATAGTAAATGAAGAGTAATGGGCCACTGTAGACCATGATGATAACTGTAGGATAAAGAATGAAGCATTCTCTGAAAGAGGCTTTTTCTGTTACTTTCTCTATAGATACATAACTTAGATGACTGGATTAAATTTCAGTGAATAACTTTTTGGGTTGGTAAAACTGAGTGACCTTGAATCATGCTCTCTACTTTTTCTAAAATCTTTTATTTTCTTAATTTTTAACAGATTTTTGGTTATTTGAAAATATTCATGACTACTAAACCTTTAATTCTGGATAATACTGTCCTTGATCCTCATTAAGCCTTATCTTCTTGATACTCATGGTTTACTCTGAGCTCTGAGCATGATGGTGCTCTGCATTGCAGTGCAAGGCAGTCTCTGCATTGATCTTTTCAGAAGTGACTTGATAAAGGAATTGGCAAACCATCAGCTCAGAGTTTACATTTGTTTCTTTAAATGGGAAAATACAAATTAAATTGACCAATAAACTGTCAGTAGAACTACTGAGGTTCCAACCAAAAGAATGAGGCATAGATGTTTCAGGGGACAGTTTTTTAACTTACTTTGTAAGTGGATAAATCAGACACTTTATTTGTATACTGAAAAAAAATATGGAAGCCTTGTTTTTTCTGTTTCAAGAATTGTGGAGTTTCAGAACCATTTTGTCTCAGACCCAAAATACCAAGGTAATTTGCTATAGTGGTTCTTATTTTGGCTGATGGTTGTAAAATAAAAATATTTTATGTCCTAAACAAGTTGGGAATAGTAATTTCTACACTTGACTGCTTCACAGTCCAAGCTGTTTGTCAAATGTGCTGTCACAATAGCTTCTTTGGGTAATAATTTGAAGAATCAATAGTCTTCTCTCTTTTTTTATGAAACCTGGCAACTTTTCCATCGATTGCTTTTCTTCTTCCAGCATTGCACCTGCTGCCTTTGCAGTTTCTGATTAATTTTCTAGCATCTCAGCTTATTCGTATATTTCAATATAACATGGTGACATGGGTTTCTGAGAATATGCTGGCTTTCTGTTGTGCTTGGTTGCAGTGACCTAAGTTGGCAATATGTTACATATTTTATATATGTAGTACTGTGTGGTTTGGGTAATAAAAAGTTTGATAAAGGTATAACTTTCCTGCATACAACCGTAAGATATTATGGTGAAATAAAGTAGAAGATAAAAAAAGAACGTTTGGTATAATTGCTAGTGAAACATGTTTTAGATGGTAGTTAAGCAACAGAAGCTAAATGTGGTGGCCAGAAGCTTTTCTACTTATATTTTATGCAGTTCATATGGTAATTAACAGTGAATATTACAGAGTGTAGTTGTTACTGCTACTGGTAACTGTAAAGTGAATGCTTGCTATGACCATCACTGGAATAACCTAACTGCATTTACCTTTTGGATTTCTTTTCAAAAGAAAGCTTTGAATTAATGGCAATTTAAAGCTCATTGGGTGTTTGAATTGGAGAGAAATTTTGTGTTATCAAGTGCATGTTCATTCATTACTAGAAAAAGTTAATAATGAGGGTGGCTGTTCTGAACACTCAGACATGACATTTTGCAGATGGCTATAAAAAATTGAGAAGTGTTCTGGATGGCTCTAAAGTAACAGTTTATCTATGGCTGTGTACTGTAGCAAATAGCCATTAAATAGCAATGATAACTTGTAATGTTTGGCTAGCAGTGTCTTAATTATTATTTAAAAAGCTAGCTCCATTCAGGCTTATCTATCATTGTCTTTTTTTACTGTCAGTTCCATGAATGTACCATCTTAGATCAAGACTCAGGGCCAGGTACATAGCAGATATGTATTCATAATAGCTTTTATTTTCTTCTGTCCCAAACTGCAAGTCTTATGTCAAACTGTCCCCCATGTACTAATTTTTATGCTTTAGATTTTTCTCAGTTTTATTACTTTTTGTCTTTTGAGAGCCAATTATATTTTTCTGTTATCCACATATATAGGATATGGCATGACCCAAGCTCTAGACAGCCTTCCAAATTACACAGGTAGTAGTGATGTCCAGGTGCTGGAGGGGACTGATGTTACACATATATACAAATGGTATTGCTCTAAATGCTCTTACAGTGCCAGCTTTATTGCATGTTATCAGACTTACCTTTTGCTGTATGTATACCAACACTACCGAGTAGCTATTAATTGGCCTCTTTGAAGTAAATATTCCACTTGTTTCCTATGCAATCCAGGTGCCCATCCAGAAGATGGGCAGCCGGCAGTGCTAGTAAGATGACAGCTCTGATCTTCTCTAGGCATAATGCAGCTTTATTGTGTGTCCTGATGGAGTGTGGGAAGCAGATTTTTATAATGTACAAATTAATGGTGCTAAAAGAGAATAAATTTATAAGGAGGTATAAATAAAAAACTGAATTAAACAGAGACATCTATGTATCAATTTAATTTACTCTGGTGACCCTTAAGTGTGGGAGGTTATGAATATATCTTTTGCCTAATGCCTGGGATAAAAATTTTCTTCACAGTAGTTAGTATGTGGGTGTGTTGTGGATTTGGGCTGAAAACAGCATATAGAGATGTTTTCTTACTGCTGAGCAGTGCTTATGCAGAGCCAAGGCCTGTGCTGCTTCTCACCCCACTCCACCAGTGAGTAGGCTGCACAGGGGATTGGGAGGGGTCACAGCTGGGACAGCTGTCCCCAACTGACCAAAGGGATATTGCCTGTAAGGGGCTGGGGGAAGAGGAAGGATGGTGAGAGACATTTCATGGGATGGTGTTTGTCTTCCCAAGTGGCTGTTATGCATAATGGAGCCCTGCTTCTGTGCCCCATCCTGCTGCAGGGGAGAGAGAGCAAGTGACTTCATGGTGGTTATTTGCCAGCTGGGGTTAAACCACACCTGCTTAACCCATTCTTCTGGCAGAACCCACTGAAAACCTGAATGTTTGCCTCCTCTCAAATGTTTCGTACAAATACTGCATGCAAGCAAACCAACAGAGACAAAATATATATATATGTATTCTGTTTTCACCATAGAGGCCCCAGTGCAGAATGCACTAAACAGGAAGCTTTAACTCTATTGGCATTTCTAGTTCTTCTAATCAAAGGAAAAACTTTAAATGTGTTTTGTTTTCACTTGTCAAAGGATGCAAAAAATATGCATTTAGTTGGTTTAACTTACTGAAGTTATTTTCCTGTAATAGGAGAGGAGTTTATTCTTTTTAAGAGCTGGCAAGTGAATATTGACAGGTGCAGCTTTAAAAGCTTGCAGAAAAGTGGGTCTCTGATTAAAGTAGATCATTAACAGTCCTTGCTTATCTCTTCAGGGAGACATAGCTGTTGAAAAGATACTAAACTGTGATATTGCTTACCTGGATGATGCAGCTGTATATGTTTTTAGTTACTTCAAGTGGTTCAGCAATGCATCTGCGAAGTCAGCCTGCATTTGGCTCACATTAACTTAAAAATAACCAGGCAGTCTTCGATTTCTGGGGTATTGTCGATGTTAATACATTACTATGTTCAGATGCAGGGAGAAATAAAAGCAGAGGCATTCAATGTGGTTTTTTTCCCTTAACCTTATATATTACTGAGAGATCTTGGGCTGCCCAGTCCTCTTAGAGTTTGGGAACAGTGACTATTTGTGTACATTGAAATTGTAAAGGACCATATGTATCAGCAGAACATTCATAAATCCATGGGATGGGATTAATCTCAGAGTTCTGAAGGAGCTATTGGATGTTATGGCAGGACCCCTTTCAATCACCTACCAAAAGTCTTGGCAGTTTGAGGAGGTCCTTGCTGCCTGGGAGCTAGCCAGTGTTGTTTCAGTTTACAAGAAGCATGTGAGGAAATACCTGAGAAACAACGCAGTTGTTAGTGTAACCTCAGTTCCTGGAAAAATTATGGAGATTATACTGCATTCCATTTAAAGGCATTTAAATAATAATGCAATCAGACACAATCAACATGGGTTCACAAAGGGAAAGTTCTGTTTAGCTATTTTGATATCCTTTTGTGATAAGATCATCGACCCAGGGGAGGAAGGGAAGGTTGTAGATGCAGTTTTTCTGAATTTTAGTAAGGCTTTTGAACCTGTCCCTCACAGCATCTTTCTGAACCAGTCGTGGGAGGAGCAGGTTCACAGTCTGTTTGGTGTAGAACTGACTGAAGGGACAGAGCACAAAGGGGTGTAGCAAATGGCTGGAAACCAGTCAGTGGTTGTTCTGCAGGGTTCAATTCTAGGGCCAGTGCTCTTGAATATATTTATTGGTGGATCTGGATGCAGGGGTTGAATGCACCATTAGGAAGTTTGGTGATGATACTAAAGTGGGAGGTGGTGTTGA
Source organism: Laterallus jamaicensis coturniculus (assembly GCA_022605575.1). NCBI lineage: Eukaryota > Metazoa > Chordata > Aves > Gruiformes > Rallidae > Laterallus > Laterallus jamaicensis. The sequence continues at coordinate 5,059,959 of JAKCOX010000036.1, read as the reverse complement.
CTCTCTTGAGGGATCAGAGGCCTTGCAGAAGGATCTAGATGGATTTCAGCACTGCTCAGTAGCAGGCAGCACCCACAGCAGGAAGAGAGGGAAGAGTGACAGGCACTGCAACTACTCCAACCCCAGTGACAAGCACTGTGGCTACTCCAACCCTGGTGACAGGCAGTGATACTGAACCTGTACTGGCATCAGTTGTCCATATACACAGGAGAAAATACAGGAAGAAATCAGTTTGCTCTGTAAGGAGTAACAGTGAAATGGGACTGCCAAGAGCATACAGGAAGAGTCAGAACCAGAGGTCATTACCTGATCCCTGAGTGAACTTTTGACATATTCAAAAAGATTTCAGTCATCTTCCAGGCAAGCACATTATCACTTGGCTGCACCATTGCTGGGATAATGGGTCCAGTAGCCTGGAATTAGAGGGAAGGGAAGCCAAGCAGCTGGGATCCCTGTCCAGAGAAGGGGACTTTGACAAGATGACTAGGAAAAAGACACAAGTCCTCCGCCTCTGGAGGAGGCTTCTTTCAAGTGAGCTGTGTGGGGCTAAATCATTGCAAGTATCAAGACACATGTATGCTCTTATTTGCTTAACTTCCAGAATTATTTTTTTTTTGCATTTCTGAAAACTCTTACTAGACAACTATCTGTATTCTAGTGCTCATGAAACACTTCTACAAAATAGGTCCATGGGGAATACCATGAGCATAGCATCTCCAGCAAATTCCACTGTGTAATTTAATGTTAGCTTTTCCCTGTTCTGCAATCACAGCTGTAATTATCTAAGTGTTCAGTCTAAGCTTTTGAATACAGACGTTTGAATTCATTTGTATCTGGAAAAATTTACAGACTCAAGTATTTTTTATATGCAGATGGATTTTCAAATTCAACTAAAATTGCCATAAACACTGTTTTGTATTTTGAAAGCTGAACCTCAGTTCATCATTTCAGGAACAAGTAGCTCTGCAAACCAGAAAGCTTATGCTCCAAACTTTTTTGTTTGCAAAGGCAAAAAGGTGGGTAGATGCACCAATATGTAGGTTAGTGTGGCTTTGTATTGTGGTTATGGGATTGAATGCAACTTGTGTACCATTATATATTACATTTGAGAAGGAAAAAGATTCTTAAAAAGACGTTGTGATGTGAATGTATACTCTATTTGCAGTCATTCAGGTTTAACTGTACATTATTGGTCTGTCTATGTAGACTCACCAATTCAACTGTGGTGGGAACAGTGTCTGACAGTGTGACACTGCTCTCTCTCCAAAGACCTTGATATCTCTGTGGACAAGGCATAGAATACTGAAAAGGGATACAGACTTCTCAAATAATTCTCATCTTGATCCACCAGTAATGCACTTTGAGCCCCAGGATTTTGTTATTTCAAGCTATATGCATTAATTGATAACCTCAGTGACACTGATTTTATGCATATACAGATGAAGAAGTAAAAATCCAATTATCTTTATAGAAATACTGCAGTGTTTTTAATTCATTTGGAGGTATCTGCCAGTTCAGAGCTATTTCTTGCTGTCATTAATTGCACCTCACTAATCTCAGTAGCTGAGCAGAGATGGAGGATTCAACCTATATTCAAGACAAATCATTAGTTTGAAAACAGTAAGCAAGCCATATATAGCATAAATTCCTTTTCCATGTAGATAAAGACAGCAATTGAAAGTCAATGGCTATGGTGATTAAATCAAATAATGATTTGCTGGGAGTTAGATGGCAGTATTAGCTTACAGTATATCTCTGATATTTTGCTCTTTTGTTGAGGTTTTTCTAACACCTTTGTCACTTTTTTTTTGAGCATCACTTCGTGTTGTGTTAAGCAACATGACTAATCTGTCATGCAGTTCTCTCATTCTTTCCTCATAGGAGAAGTGTGTGCAGTGGTGTGACTTGTTTTGGTGGTATTTTGGGGGGGTTTTTTCCTTCTTTTTATTTTTTTTTCCTCTACCTGCCTACCTCTCTTCGATTTGCAGTCTTAATTTTATCATTTTGTAGGAACTTCTGGAAATCATCTGAGTCATGTTGCTACTCTCTGTAGAGACTTTGAGCCTTATGTGGAGATGAGTAACGCAACCAGGAAGATCAGAGGGGTTCTAAATTCTTTCAACTTATAGCTTCCTTTGATGTCCCAATACATCAACTACACTTAGTAAAATCTCTGCAGTTTGTTTTAAACACAGTATTTATACTTAATTTTATTTGCCAAAATTTAAGTTACGCTCCCTGGCACATTCTGTCTTATTTGGTAGAATTCCAGTGCTGAAGAGCCCAAAGAGAGAAGAAAGAAACTAATTAAGTTCTAGTTCCTCCTCACATAAAGCTATTCCTGCTTTATTCTTTTCATTTACCACTTTGACTGTGTGAGTAGGTATATAGGTGACTGATTTACCTCTGTGCCTTTAAGTAGGTTTATTTTGTAATAGTTTACTTGCCTCTTCAAATTTGACCCTAAATATAAATGATTGTGGAAACATTCCTCTTAACCATTTTAGAGTTCATGACATTTCAAAAATAAACACAATTTAAGTCTTAAATCGCTTGTTAAAAGGGATTCAATGAAGAAAAATGATTCCTAATTAAATTGGCTTAGACTAAACATTTGAAGATGTTAAAATATGCACTGTTGATTTTCCCTCTGCAGGTGCATACATAAAGCTTGCTGAATAAAACACCACTCCATCTTGGCACAGGTAGAAGTATGGCTTTTTGGATTATGTTCTCAAAAAGTTCCTCAGAGTGCATTAAATCATATTTCCAGTGATACGATTCAGTTTCTAGAAGGACTGTATTCTAGAAGAGACACTTTCTCCCAGAATATGTTTACCGTGGAAGTATTCATAACAAATATGTGTCAGTGGATGTGGATGGATATATGTGTGTGTGTGTATATATACATATGTAAATATGGCATATGCTTTGGGTCCATGTTTATGCCATGTAGAGGGATGGACAGTCCATTTCTTTAGATTCTGTATCATGCAAAACTAGGAGGTAAGGTAATAGCAGATACGCTTTCTGCCTTACAGACAAGGATATTAAGGGAAGGATGGAGCCAGTTCTATGTAGATTTGGATGTTTGTCAAAGTACCAAGTCAGGTTGGAGGGCACCAACATGGCTTCAAACTGTATTCATTTTGAAATTGTATTTCCTTCTACCAACAGTAGCCATTCCTTCAGTTTTGAAATGTGCTCTCACTTTGAGGAATGTTACCACTCATGCATGTAGACACATACATAGACACATCCAGATGCTAGTCTCACCAAGTTCCAGGGACTGTGGTTGTCAACTGGTGGCCAACATCATATATTTGAAGGTTCCACTTGAATTTTCTTCCAAAACAAGCAAGTGAAATGTTATGGAGGATGGTGGGGTTTTTTCAGATTGACTATTAATCTTTTTCTTCCTGACTCTGCATGTGCAATCTTTATATTTATTTTTTGGAAAAAAAAATCCCAAATGCTTTCCTTTCTCTTGGAAAACTCATTCAATTCTTAACATGTAGGCTGACTGCAGTATCAGGGGATATCTTCATGGCTCCTTTTTATTATTTTTATGATGATTTTTTTTTCTTAAATGATTGCATCGTCAAGGTGAAAGTCTGGGTTTCAAATGCTGCTACCAACACATTATATTTAGGTCCATCTCTTGAATATTAGGAGCACACTGGAACTTAAAAGACAGGCTTACTGTACATTTTTCTGAGTTAAAAGTCCATTTGCCATCTCAGCATTCTTGTAACATGTTGTTTACTTTTATTAGAGAGATATTCTGCTAATACATTAGCACTTACTAGGTAATTCAGTACCTTGAGGTGTTGCTGGCGAACTACAGAGTCTTTTACTTGTTTGTCACTGATTGACTCTAGACCAATTTTGGACTTCAATTTGGTTTGGTTTTCAATTCCCAGCTCTGTGGGACACTTAGCAGCACCTGTGAGATGGGTTTACTGGGGACCTGATTATAGTTTTTAAGTCATACTTACCACTTCCAGGCTTTGCACTTACAAACTGTAGAAGCAAAGGATCCTCTGGACTACAGAGACTGTACTCCCTTTTCACCTAGAGAAAGCTTTTGTATCCCAAACGTTTTTGCCTTCAAGGCTGGGTGAGTTTTTTTGGGGGTTGGTATTTTTTTAGAAACAAACAAAACCCACCATCTTGCATGGAGGGCTAATTTCCAGTTTTAAATTCTCTGGAATCCAAAATGACGAAATATCCCTATGCGTTTGGTCTATAGCTCCCAAGCTCTTGACAGGACTTTTCCTATGTAGTTTTCTTATATAGTTTTTCCCATGTAGTTTTGCTATGTAGATGGTCCTCTCTACAGTCCCTCTCCTACCCCTCTTGAATCTTTCTACTGTCTTTCTTTTTTAGATAACTGGATATAACTTAAATCCTCCTAGATACAGGCTTACCTGGAGGGTACAGGAAAGAGGAGAGCCTTAAGCATTGTAAATCCAAACAGAACTATCAGACCTAGATCTTCCAGGAGCCTTACAGTGTAGAAAAACTTGTGGCAAACCACTTTCTTAGTAAATAATGCCTTAGTATATATTTATTTGTGGAAATACAACACATAAAAAAGGATGTAGAATGGGAGGTTTCTATGGTTATCATTCATTGATATCAGATGTTAGTCCAACAAGAAAGGTTATTAGTAAGGCTCAAGCAATCCTAAGTATTGTTCATATATGGAACTGTTACCATCAATAAAAAAATCCACAGTGAGAATAATTTACCAAGAAAGTGGAGTTTACATATGTAGATAGCAAAAGAAAATGAATGGGATGTTAAAGATTTTTCCTCCTATTTTGTATTCATATGTCAATATTTTAAGGATTTTATTTATTCATTAGATAGAGGTGAGAAATAGTTCTCAATTTTACAAAAAATAAATGCACAAACTATGTTTGAGGAATAAACTGAAGTAAATCTAAGGATGTGAAATTGTCTAAGAGCACTCTACAACTGTATATTGGTATAAAAAAATGAGTTGTGTTACTTTGTCTCAACACAGAATTTCAGGTCCCCATACTCTCTTATGGGCCATAAACGTTGTATGGGTAGGAGACTTGCTTACACAAACATGGAGCTTTTTTTGTTCAGGAGTTAATTTTAATGGAATTTACAGGAATGTGTAACTCAGACCTCTTTCCCTCCCTTTAAATTTCAGTAAAAAACTGAAAGTTGACAAAGAAGTCATGGTTGTCTTGTTAGGAAAATGTTAGTGTATCTTGAAGGTCTTTTCCAACCTTGGTGATTCTATGATTCCTCAACTTGGACATTCTCAATTGACATTATAAAGATACACTCTTCAAACTAGGTTGGGCTTGATCCTGCTACCAGTTACATGCCTACAATATTCAAGCATATAAACAAGGAATGATCTTACAGCCACAATTTAGATTTCATGAGTCTTAAATTTGGAGTCTGTTCAAAATTATTTTCCTGATGGCAAACAAGGAAGCATAGAACTAAATAGCCTTTTTTGTTTCTTAAAGAAAAAATTAATCTCTTACAGTAGCTGTAAAATATCTTGCTGAACCAGCAATTTTTAAAATTTACTATTAAAATAAGACTAAATGAGCACCACATCAGATGCTGAATTTAAGGGCATCTTTTTCATAGGATTCTTTTTTACAGAACTTGACCATAGTGATGGTGAGTGAAAGGAAGAATGAAATAGAGCAGGAGCAACAATTATTGTTGGAGCAGCTGAAATGCTACTCATTTCTTTATTTATATGTATGATTTTTTTCTTTAAGTCATGTCATTTGCAATGACATGTAGCAGTTATTTCATTTTTCTGGGTTTTGGTGGGGGATTTTGGTGGTTTTGTTGGGGTTGGAGTTTTTGATTTGTTTTGCTGTAGGGTTTTTTTCCCCTTCAGAAGAATGAACAGTCTTTTTAGTATTTTAGTGCAGTATTCAGAGCATGGGGCAAATGCTTGGTATTAGTGAGAATAACGTTTATACCCCCATCCTGAAAATAGAACAGAATATAAAACCTTTGAACTTACAGACTTTATTATTGCTTTTTAGCAATTTGTGGGCAATGTCAGTAATTATTTTTTTAATTTAGGGGGGCTTCAAACAAGGGAAGAAAACATCCAAGAAAGGAAGAGCTCTGGGGGGGCCATTGAAAGTGCATCTGTTCTGCCTAGGGCCAAATTTTGTTCCTTTTCTAGTACCAGGTGGTTCATGTAGGGGCTTTTGGAGGGTGTTTTTTAATTCTTTGGAGGAGTTAGGAAGATATGTTTATTTATCTATTTACCTTAATAAAATGACATTGTCCAGATACTGGCATCTAATATGAATCATCACAGTGTCTTGGTGTGAGGTCCTCCTTTTTGGTGGGATAACACAATACTGATGCATTTGCAAAACATGCAATTGAGAAGAAAACAATGTATGTCTAGATATTTCAAATCTAATTCAGCAACATAAATGTTGGGGGGAGGGGGGTCATGGGATTATTTGTATCATAAATTCTTTATTCATTAAACCATTGTGACTTGCGTTGATTTCTGCCTCTAGGAAATAGTGATTCATTTTAGTTTATCGACATAATTTATTTGTTCCTTGAAAGACAGGATGTATCCACAGTTTGACAGAGCTGTGGATTATTTCTTCTTCGTACAATCTCAACTCAAAAATTGCTCACATCAGGAATTCTCTTTGCAGTTAGAAGCAGCACTATCCCTGATCAGTAGCATTATCGAAAGCAGGTATAAAACAGTCTTTGTTTATGCTTACAAATTAAAAGTAGATGACCTTGAACCATCTAGTCCAAATTTCTGCATCTTGCACTGTTATTTTCAGTAATACAAAAATGCCGGTTTGGAGTAAAGAAGGGAAAAAGCAACATTAGAAGTACATCATGAATTTCAGATCCTTAGGGTGTTTCAGGAGTAAGGAAAAAAGTGTTGAAGCTTACAGAATCTGGTGAGAGTTTCTCCATGGCCATCCATTGTTAGTGAATAAGTACTACTATTATTAAGACTGTGTGGTGACTTAGAAACAAGATTAGGAAAAGCATCAACTGTCTGCTTTTCAGGAATATGCAAAAGGCTCAGTTGGCTCTGAAGGATATGCTGGTCAAGTATATAACAATCCACTGTGGTGAGGAGCAAAAAAACCCAAACCCAACCCAAACCAAACCACGTTAGAAGGATGATGATGTCCACAGACTTTATAGACAGAAGTAAGCAGAGTGTGAGACAGGGGTGAAAATGAGGTATTCCATCAAAACTGAGATATTGACTGGTGTACAGAACAGTGGGGAAAATCCTGGTAGTTCTTGACCACTGCAGTACTTTTGGCCTTAATATGTTGGGAAAAAAAGAGTAATAAAAAAAGCAAAACTCATGTTACGCAACTCTAATTCAGATGCTTCTGACATGAAGTATAAAGGCTAGTGACATTTAGAAAGCCCTTGATTTATGCTATATTTATGCCACAAAATTACCTTAGTCAGTTGCACAGGTAGAGGAAAAATACATGATTAAAATAGTCAGTGACTCACAGTCAGAAATTTGAACTGTTTATCTGTTAGGCAATAAGTTCCAATGTGTTCTGTAGCCATCTAGGGGGTTTCAATTTATTTAGCTATGATAACTGCAATTGATCAGTATCTTAGTAAGGGTAATATATAATAAGTTATGGTCTCTTTCTGTGATGAATATATTTTTTGTTCTGTTTAAGAACTGGATGTTTATTTGTCAACAAGGTATTTTTAATACAAGTCACGAAATAAAAATTATAATAGCAATATAAATGTATAAGTAATGTGCCTGCCATTTTACCTTTAAAAATCCCATTAATTGCAAGGTACTCATGAAACAGTAGACAAATAATTCAGTCATCTGAATTACCTTCCAGATCTTTACTGAAATGAACTTGTGCAGCATATTCTGTCCATCATTTTTTTCGCCATCCTGGCATTTATAATTTGTACATCTTTAAGGACCTGAGCTTGCTGCTAATTCACTGCTTTGGCAAGAATGTGCAAATTCCTGGGCTAATGTTATAGGTGCAGCATCCAGTTTTCTGCCCTCGAAGTCTTTACCAAGTCAAAACATCTCCCAGAGATGTAAAAAAACTTAAAGCTGTTAGTTTTCACAGTCGTTATTTTCTGAAGTAACTAAGGTATATTTAGAATAGATGCGTGGCTCATTTGAGGACAAAACCAAAAAATCCACCATCTTTTAGAGGACTTCAGTATAATGGATTCATCTACCACAACCTGGATGCTTTCCAAGTGGGTAACCTGAGCAGCAATTATCTGCTAGCTGTGGAAAAATACTTCCCATGCTCACTGGTGCTATCAGTAAGAGGACTGGTAGAGTTAAGCTCTGTCAAGTCAGAAGCAGCAGAGATGAAAATGGTTTTGAATCCAGCAGTGCTACAGGTGAGAGGCTGTGGGTTGGGTATGAACCCCTGAAGTGTTAGAGCTGAATCAAGGTTTGCTAAATATGAACCTTCCTACTTATGACTTCAGGTATGTGCTTTCTTCAGCAGAAGAAGTAAAAGATGTGACATTACCCATAGGGTAGAAAACCAGATTATCTCCTTCACCTATGACTCAGTTTATTCAATCAAATACATGTGGGGGAGAGAAGGTTTGCAAAAAGACTCTTAATGATTCTAAGACTTTATTTACTAGCCTGGGGATTGCGGCATATTAAAAAACTGAAGAGAATGGTGTTTGGGGGTTTGTTTCATTTTAATAAATGGAAACTTTGATTCTCTTATTTCTGGAAGGTAACGAAGGAACAGAATAATAGAAATTTTGAAACTTTATAGGAAAAAAGCACCTAGACATGAATGTGACTGCTCCCAACTGCTTGTTAAGCTTACAATCATCATAATATGATCCTGCACATCTCCAATGTGTCCACTTAGGAAGGACATGTTTTATACTTACCTTTCTTATTTAGCTGTTGACCCTTTCATTAGGAAGCTTCTACAAGGAAGTTCTGCCAGATCTGATACCTGTCTTGAAGTTTGGCGGGGTGCAGGAGGAACAAAGAGAGCTATCCACCTCACTGCTGCTGTGTTTGTAAAAACAACATAGTCTTTTTGCAGTGTTTAGTTTTCCTTAATCCTCTTACCCCTTGGAGGCTGTGACTGTGCCTTTTTCTTACTACAGGATCTAGGCAAGAAAGTTGCTGTGTTACAGTTTCCTAGAAATCCAATTCTCCAAAGTGAGCAGTCTTAATGGTATTTCTTTCTCTTTCTTCCTTCCCCATCAGTTCTTTTCCTTCTCCTCCAAATAAGCTTTTCCTGTCTCTGTAGTTGGTCTCCAATCTTTTGGCACCTCTTCTTTAATCCTCTTTCTTTCCCACCCCCTTTCCCACAATTCCCTTCCCCCTCCCCCCCCCTGCCCCCACACCGCCCCAGGAGAATTCTGGCACCCTGACAGCAAACTTCCTTGACCTCAAACTTCTTGGCCTGAGCCTAAAACATTCCTGGGGTTTTAGAGGTCCTCAGGCTATTTAATGCGGCAGCTGTGACAATGACTTTGAGTGCAGCAGGGGAACAGCAACAATTTGGATAATGTTTAGGCAGGCTGTGAAGAAAACCACTGGAATCACTGGTGTCTGAAGCTGCCTAAAGTTGAGAATGTGTTACTTTGTGATTGTGGGGGTTTTGTTTTTTTTGGGTTTTTTTTCTTTGACAGTATAAATGTATGGACACTGTTTAAGGTGATGAGTAGGTGAGACAGAAATTGCAGTTTTGCCAGCCTCCCACTGCAGGTGGGAGAAGTCTGTCGGTACAGGCTGTTCTGGACACTGATGGAGCACTGAGAGATTAGGAGAGCTTGAACCTTTCCTCGGTGGGGAACTACTCTCTCAGGTTCATCCTTCATTTTTCTTCTCAGTTTCTGGGAACAGGAGGAAGGCAAGCAAGCCTCTGGAAAATTCCAATACCAAATTTTGCTGTGGTGTGGTGCAGCAGCACAGAGTGACACAGATATTTGCATGTTTTGGCAAGTAAAGCCCAAAGTTTTCGAGAGTTTCTTCAGCAAGTGTCGGTTTGTAGATAAGATAAGCAACAATGTGTGGAGCATTTCAGTACCTCACAAGGACACATAAACCCTCAGTTCAACCCCATCCCACTAGAAATGACTGAGAAATAATGAGGAAATGAGCCAATTTCTTCCTCCTTGAGCACTGTGTTCCAGGCAGGGTAGGAACAGCCCTCTCAGCAACACTGAAGCTTGTAGTCAAAAAATAAACAGCCAATGTGGAATGTAGCCTTCCTTCTCAAGGAGAGACTTGCAGCTCTCTGAAAGAGGATCTGCTCTGGACTCAACACATGTTAAAGGTAAGATTGAAAATGTTTCAGAGGGACTATCATCATCATCATCATCATCATCTTTTTGGGGGTGTGTCTTTCAGCCTATGAGTTTTCTCACTTTCACTCTTCCAGTGCTCTCCTCCATCCTGCCAGGGAGTGAGTGAGCAGCTGTGTGGGGCAAAGAAGGAATTCTTTCTAGCAAGCTGCTCTGTGGTACTACAAATACAGAGGTATTAGTTTGTTAAGGGCTCTACTTCTTAAGTTATAATTCAGTGGCAACGTTAGTTTCAGATATTCTTTCCTGCCTTTGCTAGCACAACTAGTTGAGTGGCTGCATTATGGATGGTATTGGGAAATTAAAATCAGAAGAGAGATGAGGAGTCTGTGTTTGTATGTGTAGAATCTGATTTCTTTATTTGAAACAGGCTGAGAGAATACAAGGTGGCAGAGTGTTCATGGAGCTGAAGAGGAACAGGGTAGAACTACTGTTACCACTGAATGATTTGAACTTTGAGCCATGGTCTAAGTAAGGAGAATATTGAGTTTTGAAAACAGTCCTCAGAAACAGCACCTCAGGACAAGTCTAGAGTTGTAATGAATATCCTTCACAGATTATTTATTTATTTTAAAGTTTTCATTCAATGCAGGGAGCTGTATGTGGTTAAGCAATAAGTAGGATTGCATGTATGCTGAGTATACACGCTGAATATGCTGAGTATGTGTCCCTAAACCCTGACCAGCATAGGAAACTTGCTGTGACATCTTCTCATTAAAGCACCAGCAAAATCTTCTCTTGTTTATCAGGCAGATCTGTTGCTGTTTCACCATAGGGATTCCAGTTTGAGTCTTAGGTACACTCACGTTCAGTGTGTGCAAACAGCAGCACTGGACATTGTGGGGGCTCCTGCCATTGCTTATGTTGGCACAGCTGTCCTGTCCCCAGCTGGCAAATTCCAGCATCCTGACCCAGTGCATCAAGCTGTGTTGTCAAGATTCAAAGTGTTTAAATTTTTATTTGGAAGATGGGTAGTCATGGGAATGAGAGGCTTATTGGTTTGTAACGGACATCTTCCAGCGTGCTCGTTATGTGAGTTTGGGAGCGCTCGCCTTTCTGTACTCTGACAAGCCGCCCTGGCACAGGCTGGCTCTTTTAAAGATGGCTCCCCAGTGCCAGCAGTTCTAAATCTTTATCTTGCATAGGAACAGATGGAAATCATTCACACATCTGAGCAGCAAAATCTCAACATGGACTGGGCACAGTGGCGGATATTTGGCTGGGTGTTTGTTGTTTTCTTTGCTAGTTGATTTCCAAGGCGAAGTGCATATTGTCAGGCATCTGCACCCAGTAGGCATAAAACTATACTATTTAAATCAATACAGAATCAGAGCACCTGATATAAATGGAAACTTCTTCCATTAGGAATAATTACATGCTGCCAGCACTCCTGAAAATGCATAAACAAGACACTGATCTCTGGAAAACTTGTGACTATTCACTGGTTCAGAAGTTTAGTAGTCAGATACATCCTGGGGATGTGCCTTATAGCTTACTTTGTAGCCAGCCTTTAATTTTGTGTTTGAATTGAAAAAATTGACCTGGTGGAACTGAGGAACGGATCCAACATTGCTATTACTGCCTTCAAAAATACATTGCCTGTGAAAAGTACCTTGCCAAACATTACCCTGCTTTACTTGCATGCAAACCAAGAGATAAGTATTTTTTTGGTTCACTGATAATGTATTTTTAAGGGCTCACCTTTCAGAGTTACGAGTATAGGTATAATAACAGCCTATAGAATGAGATTGGGGTGAAAGCTGGAAGACTTGAGTAGAGGCAAGCATAAGAGGGGTGAAAGACTCATGCTCATATCTTGTGAAAATAACTTTAATATGGGAATAAAATGATGCTATGTTTCAGAGCACTTGGGAAGACTTTCCAGAGGCCAGGTGCCCACCAAAGCTGCCCTATCACTCCCCTGAAAATATATACTGAGAGGCTTAGAAGTTCAGATAAGGACAGGGAGAGATCATTCCACAATTAGTGTCATGGGCAAGACAGACTCAACACGGAATAAAGGAAAGAAAACTGATTTATTACACTGCACTGCACTGTGAGACCAGAGTCAGGTAATAAGAAGTGTGACCAGATCTTAAAGCACCTCCCCCAACCCTTCCCTTCTTAGCAGACTTCACTTTAGTCATGATTTCCCTTCCTTCTTCCCCTCTCATTCTGGCACAGGGAGGGGCAGGGACTGGGGGAATGGGGATTTCAGTCAGTTCCTAAATGTGATTCCCAGAGGCGCTGTGACTGTCACTGGTGTGCTTGGCCTTGGTCAGCAGCAACTCCGGCCTTGAGCTGGCTGGTGTTTGCTCTGTGGGGCCTGCAGAGAGCTTCTGGCTACTTCTTGCAGAAGCCAGCCTGTAACCCCACCTTCTCCACCAGAACCCAGCCACACAAAACTACAGCACCCGTACTTTCACAAACTAAGCTTTTGAATATAGGACTTTGCTACTCAAATGCTGAATTGTACCCTTGATTCAGACTACAAGTAAATTTTACTGTGAACTTGCTCAGGTCCCAGCCATACTCCTGTGGGACCTGATATTTCCTACCTTTCTCCCAAGTTCCTGAGATGTTACGGTGAGCTTGGCTGAGGAAAGCAGGTCTCGGGAAATAACTGCGATCTGTGATTGCTGGTCCCAGCATTAAGGGACTAATGTGCTTTCCTTCCTTGTGGGCAGCCAGACCCCCCAGCTGGAAGGCAGGTTGACCTTCTTCTGTGGGAGATTAGCAGTCCATCTCCAAGCAGGAGCCCACTTTCCAGCAAGAAAAACAAATACTGTTCTCTGGTGAGACTACAACACAGGTGTAACTTTTTTTTCACCTGGAACTGAAGCCAGTCAAATTCCTTGCATCAACTTTGTTATAATATGCAGCAGTTTTTAGTCCTTTGTGCTTTTCATGCCTGTATTGACTTAGGTAAGTCAAAGTCCATTGCAGTTTGCTCACTAACTGCTAACATGCCGCAGGAGAAGCATTCCTAAAATACAGATGTATTAAAAATGGGGAAAGTATTACAATTTGTTTCTTTTTGGGCTCTTTTATGACTATCTTCTTGTTTTCCTTTTTTCCTGACTACTTATTCTTGATTGTGTTGGACATTGGTTGTGTGCTCAGTTTGCGATCTCTTATCTTTCCTACATATTTTTGTCTTATTTAACAATCCTGAACAACGAAGTTGAGTTCTTGATTCCTTCAGGAACAGGAAAGGAACTTTACCAAGAACGTGGTTCCTAGACTGAGATGTCTTAACGTATTCCAGGTAAATTTGTTTCAAGTCATGTAACTAACTGGGTATAAACACAGTTGTGAATGCCACTGATGTAAATTCGTAGGTGCATCATTACATGTTGTGCAAAACTATATTTGCCACCTCTTTTTTTATGGCCAAAGTACATTTGGAACACAAATATCCACCCATGAATAAAATAATGCCCAATCCTAAACCAGGTGTCTTGAGTAAGCAAAAAAATATTAGGCAGTTAGTTATCTAGCTTTGAATTGTGATATAGACCTGCTCTGGACCACATGGGATCTAATTCAAGTTCAACAGTATTCCCTAAATATTTTTTATAGATGCTAAATAAAACATTTTGCAATTTATCAATTTGTTCAATGAATGCTTAGTTTCCATTAGAAATCCCTTTGGTAGAGGTTCTTGAAGGAATTTCTTGTAAAGTTTCATTTATGCTGGAAACATCTGCCAAGGCAGATATCGGACTGTATCAAAGAGAGACTAACACTCTTTAACATCCACTGAGGTGGGTCATTTTAAACCCTAGTGCTTTATATAATGACTCCCTCTGATTGCAGTGGATCTTTAAGAATGAGGATCTTTAAAAATTAAACCAGAGGAATAAAGGAAAATATTTGGCTGAAGATGAAAATATTAGTAAGGAAAAAAGAGAATGATTGTGATACTTGGAAATACTTCTAACCTTATTTAGAAGTGCCTGTGTCTAGGGGTATTGGTTCAGATAAGAAATAATAATTTTACTGAAAACATTAGGTCTGAAGATAAGCTTCTAATTTAATCTTCTTGAAAACTGAAGCTTGTAACACATATTTTTATCTGCATCAGATTGAAATTTGTCAATTTTGCAATTCCAGTTTACTGACAGTAATCTAAATAAAAAATTCTTATAGATTTGTTTGGTCTTAACCATATTTCCCAGCTACACTGCAGTGTACTGGGTGATGGTGCCCGCAGTGTCAGAGTACCATGTCCTCACTCTTTCTAGGGAGCTGGGCTCCTGTTGAGGACTCTTCCCCATCACCCATCTCCAAGGGTGCTTCACACAACGAGCAGCAGCCACCCTGTCTGTAGTCCATAGTGCTGTTGAAGGCAAGTGAGTCTCATCTGCACTGAGGTTCTTTGGGTCAGCTCAATGTTTCCAGGTGTCTCACTTGGCAAAAAGGGCAAGTGACGATGGTGTTTCTTCTGGCAGGAAAATGAATGGCAATTGTGTTAAAGATGTTGAAAATTGCGGTTTTTCTTATAGTAAAAGATCCTCCCACACTTCCTTCTGGCTATTGCAGGCTCTCAAAGGTGAATCAAAGTGTGAAAAATAAGGAAGTAGTAGACTTTCTCAGAAGTGTAATTATCATAGCCAGACTTTTGCTTAGTATCTGTTTCCATTTTTTTAAAGGATGGTAAACTGTTCCTGTGAATGTCCCATATGCAGACCGTTTGGCATCTATGAATTAGTCAAACCCATCTATTATATAACAATTGTAAATCATCAGTGGTAACCGTGTCATCTGGGGCAACAGAAAAATATGTACTTGATGTTTTATTCAGCAGGAGGTTATTATAATGGCACCTTAGTGCACAGTGAATGTGGTGCTCTGGCTCTACATAAATTTTTTATTAATTGCATTAATTAATATTCTTTTATTTTTAAAACATAAAATGCTTCTCGTTCTAGGTTCTGAATACTTGTTTATAATTTAAAGTTATAAAATGTTGTGATAGTCTACTTATTTTATTTAACTTCAATAATATAGAAATATGCATAAGCAAATGTAAGAAAATGACCCATATGTGACCCAGTCATAACAAATCTTCTTATCTATGATTATGCTCTTCCCTAAATGCCAGAAGGAATGATAGCCTATGGATGTGCTAGGAAGCTAGTAACTACTAATAATGTTAGGAGCAGACTGAGCAAGAGTGAATTTGGAAATCTGTTAACATCAATGTCAAAGCATCTGTTGACTTTCCTGGAATCAGAATTTTAGCCTTCAGTGAATGATGTAATGAACACAAACTCTTTCATAAATCTATTAGCATCATCGATCCATGAAGATCTTTATATTTCATCCGGTGCTGTTTTAAAACTTTACTTTTGTGTAGGTTCTTCTCAAGCTCTCTAGGTAATTATTTTGAAGTCCTTCACTATGGTCGTTAGTCTTACAAACGTGAAAGTGAAATTTTCTGATGGGGTAAATTGCAAGAGAAGTGTGACTTCAGTGGGCTTGTGATAATTTGTGATGAAAATAATGCTCAATCTTCAGAAGCAGTGGTAGTCAAGTTGTAGCAGGTCAGAAATGCTGATGTGCATATGTATGCATTATATGCATAATTTATTTATATATAGAGAGGGATTATATATGATATATGTATATGTAGTCATTCAGCACCAGTTACTGACTTCAGTTATGATATCTTAATTGCTGCACTCCTGGATTCAGCAAGATATAAATATCCTTTAGATTTAATACCTAGAGAGATTGATTTTAAAAATTTGAAAGACTGGGAATAACAAATAACACTAAATATTGGTGCAAGTAAGTAAATATATAAAGATACATGAACATAACCATATTGAAATACTCAGTACCTTGGGTTTTGCCTGTTATTATGTCTGCAATGCTAGTGAAATAGCTTTTTTTTTGGTCACTGTTCCCTAACTCTATAACTTAGCTGTTTTCCACATGCTAACGATGGTAGCAAAAGGTCTGCTGCAGGAATCCCTCCCTTTGCAATGATTAATGAAAGCATTACATCTCCAGAGAGTAGCCCTCTAGCAAACTTCTCACTAAATATATCCATTAAAAGCTGGCATACAATATGCAGAAAAGATTTAAAGAAATATACTGGAAAGCCGTCTGGGATTTCAGTGTTTCCCAGAGGGCAATTTTTTGATGGCATTAACGATCTCCTGTGGAGAAATCTGTGTCTAATCATTCTCTGTCCCTGCATGACTCTATGCAGCATGACATCCTGCAGTATATATTACTACGTATGTACTCTAGGGTATTCAGTAGCTGGCAAATTACTGGAGCGGGTTATTTACTTTTGCAGAAGTTATGACTACTTCTGCACTTCAACTCCTGATGAAAGAAATAACAGTTATTTTCCAAAGTTTTAACCTTGAGGTTATCCTGCTACTTGGTAGGCTAAAGTTTACAGTCTTAAAATCACGGTAAATATGCTTCCTTGTACCATGGTGAGTGTTTGCTAGCCTTCATGCTTAACTAGAAAATCACGATCAGAGAAATGAGTCTGAAGTAGTGATGCCTCAAGCTGATCTAAAGCTGGAAAATTAAGGAGAGAAGAAAATCTTGGACGACAACGCAGGTCGTAGACAGCTGCCTTGCTGTGCTTCCTGCTGCCTGGCAGGAGATGTGCACAGCATCCAGGCAGGCATAAAATTTAGAATAATTTTCTCCTTCCCTTTAAACAAAACAATAAGCAAAGTTCTTATCCATAAAATGTAAAAAGATACAGCACCCCCACCCTTCAGCTCTGCCCACCCTCCGTAGGCTGTGCCTGTTGGAGAGGGACAGACTATGAAGGTGATCCCTGAAGCTTCCCTAACAAGTTGGACAATCATTCCTTAAGCAGCAGATGGTTTCTGTGACATTTTAGTTTGTTTCTTGTTTGGTAAAGGATGAGTATCTTTGCATCCTCTGTTCAAGCTCCTTGAATTTGCAGACAGCATGCCTTGCAACAACAGAGTTTAAAGTAAAACAAAGCTGTGTTTGCTGGATTTTATGTGCAGTTTTTCAGAGCAGAAATGAGATCACTGTTGTGACCACCTGCTACTGTAAAGTTCCTCTGATAATATTCTATTTTTATTATTATGCTAATATCCTTCCAGCTATGGTTCATAGTGTTCTCAAACTTAACAGCAAAGTATGAATGTATTACAGAGATTGGCTTATACTTTCTCTCCTACTTTATAATGAAGTGAGTGACACTTAGAAAGTGTGTGCAAGAGTAAGGCAGAGAAAGGCATTTTATTTATTTCTCCCTCAAAATTATTTACCCAATTCCTTCCCCCCCTCTCCCTCACCCTACATTGTTGGTATGAACAAGCTGAATAGAAATATTTCTTGGGTAGCTTTTCATACAATTTCACTGCTGCATATCAAATATACAGAAGAGGTGAATTCATTCTTCAGCCGTGCTAGCCTTCATTTAAACAGTCTGGCATCTGTGAGAGTAAATATTGCTCACACTTCTGGTTAAACTCATTTTAGAATTTAAGAGTCATGAGGATAAGTGGGAAAGTGACAGAACCTGTATTTTCCTAACTTACAAACCAGGTACTTTGTTTGCGAAGAAATAATCCTTCTCAGATCTGTTACGAAGTCTTACTTTGGTACAGGCATAAAAGCAGTCTACTTCATGGTGTTTTCAGCTGTGCCTCGTTAAAGGTTTTAGTCTATTAATGTCAAGCTAATCTAATTATAACTGAGCTTCATTTTCTGGAAATCATTTAGTATACCTATTCACAGCATCTGTAACATTGACTTCAAATGCTTTTGTAAGGTAATTTTTGTGTAGCTTTAGTGGGATGGGTAATTAGAACCTGCTCTAGTAAGCATTGTGTCATACTATTTTCAGTGGTGTGAGAATGATACCTGGAGGTGTAATTGCCCTTATGTTTTTATGGATTCTTTTAAGATCAAAGCTATCAATTATGAGAGACAAAGACATTTAGACAATAAGAACAAGTGTATACATCAAGCAAAGTCAGGCAAAGGTAAATCTGAAATTGCTTCAACTTGCAACAGGAAACTTTTAATGTTTATACTAATATACTACTTAAAAATAATTTCTTTTAAAAAAAAAACCCCATAAAATTATGGAGAAGGATGGTGTGCTTCTCTGAGATGATTATGCAAAGTTAGATTATGTCTCTGAACCACTATATCAGCTTGCATTACTGTTAGACTTGATTTCTGATTGTACAACTAGCCAAAAATTCACCTCCTGCCTCTGTAAATGTAAAGTCTAACTAGGCAAGTATAACACCATACTATAAAATTAAAACTTTATGTACATTTATCTTTATATAAAATAAGAGGAATTAATTTTTATGAAACTCAGGATTAAGATATTTGGTTGTAATAAGAAATTAATAAACATTATGAATGCAAGCCAAAGTTTCTGCTTTCATAATAACATAAAATTATTTTTTAAAAAAAGACCCCAAAAAGAAGAAAAAATCCCTCTCTCCCTTTTTTTTTTTGTTGAAATGCTGGTCAGAGTTGTGTATTTTTTTTTCCTGTGTTATTATGAGTATGCAGTAATAAAGAGGAGCTCTTAATCTTTACATAGAAAAAGATTTTAAAATCTAAATATGGAATTGTTTTCTGAAATCATGAAATGTTGAAATACAAATCAGTATAATCTTGTACAAAAAACCCACAACAAACAGGAATAGCAGCATGGGTTTGGGCTATTTGAGTTTTAATGCTCTTTTTTGTACTTGTATTATCAAAAAAAACCCAAAACCCAACATGATTGTTAATTTTTTTTCTTTTATAACCTGACTTTCTGTAAGATTATACTTTCATATTTGCTGTCATAATTCTAAAAAGAATTTAATTTTTAATCATTTGGTGTAAGTTTCTTTTGCAGGATCTGCAACATAAATACACCCATAGATAAAAGTGTTTGATTAAAATGAATCCATGTTGATTATACTAAGCTGATGTAATTATTTTTTGTAATAAATCTTTATAATAAATTGGGGGGTGGAAGTATAAATTAAATTGATCTTGGCAACACAGTTACAAATCTTACCTAGAGTACTGTATGGAGTAACTTTAGGAGATAACATAGAATCACAGCATCACAGAATGACAGGGGTTGGAAAGGACCTCTGGAGATAATCTATTCCACCCCCCTGCCAGAGCAGGATCAGCTAGAGCACATTACACAGGACAGCTTCTTCATGAATAAGGGTCACCAGAACTGGTCTTTCAATTCACAGAGCCACCGTTTGAGGGCAAGGCAGAGAAGCATATTTTTGCTTGTCACTATGGGTAGAGGTGATTCTTTGGTGGTTCTAGATAGTTCTTCACCAAGGCTTTTTTACAAAAAGCTGGATGGATAGGTGCCTTCAAAAAATTTGCAGTCTTTGAAGAGCCATTGGGTTGATGGGGACTTTCAGTCTTACAGTATGACCAATCTGTAGGTTGGATGTCCTCTGTTGTACATAGCATGCTTTATCTTGTTCTGCTCCACACAAAGGAGGAAGGTAGTTTAAATTCCTTCTTCCATGGTATTTTAAGTAGAAATAAATCCCTGATGCCATGTGCAGAATAAATATGATGTGAATACTGCTAATTTATTTTATCTCTCTGAATCAATTTTTGATCTACACAGTAAACATCACAAAATAAGTTCTTTTTCATTCCAGTACAACAGACTCCCTTGAATGGACTTAAAGAGCAAAACTTTAGAAAGAGTGGAGTTAAATTTACATTTTAGCTTCACTTATGGGTTCATTCAACTGTGAATGATGTGGAAAAACTGCAAATGCAAAGGAATGTCTATTAATGGTAAGGCACAGGTGCTAGGATTACTTGAATGGTAATAAATTTACATTGCAAATGTGATAAATCTGCAGCAGTTCTAATGCCACTGTAATGACTATCAGCTGCAAGCATGAGGACAGAAGAGAGCTGTTAAATGCATACTCTTAATGCATGGAAAATGTACTCTCTCAGCAGTTTATTTACTGCTTGGTATTCATTTATGAGGGCTTCTCTTCACACAGGAACTTTAATTTCTAGAGAAATTTACTTTGCAATGTTTGTAAATGACACTATTTAGTTATTAAGGTTGAATAACTACTCGTTAAGCTTCTTGGTAATATGAACATGTATAGGAGTTATGCAGAAGACTTTTCATTCCCTAGTTACTTTTCATCAGCTCTTCCTTTTCTAGCAGTTTCCTGCACTGCAGCAAAGTCATTGCTGACAAAGCACACGATGACAATACCAGTGAAAATGGGGTTCTGAGAGATGGCTGGTATCTGTTGTACCAAATTTAATGATGCATCTTCAGATAACTGTTTTGGTTTAGCTTTTGTGTATGCTCTTTAGCCAGCAAGAGGGAAAGCAAATAAATGATGCACAACAGGCTTGAAAATCAGTCCTGTGTAATCAGGCAAGCTAAGTTAGTGTCTTTATAGTGTGTATAACTTGTTGACACATTGGAGGGAAGGGATGCAAGAGGAATCTTGATAAGCTTGAGAGTCAGGCCCATGTAAAACTCCTGAAGTTCAACAAAGTCAAGTGCAAGGTCCTGCACAACCAATCCCAAGTACAGCTACAAATTGGATGGACAATGGATCAAGAACAGCCCCGCAAAGGATTTTTGAGGGTCTTGATAGATGAAAAGCTCAATATAACCCAATATTATGCACTTGTAGCCCAGAAAGCCAACTGAATCCTGGGCTGCATCAAAAACAGTGTGACCAGAAGGTTGAGTGAGGTGACTCTGCCCCTGTGCTCTGGTGAAATTGTAGAGTGTCCAGCTCTGGTGTCCCCAGTACAAGAAAGACATGAACTCCTTGGAGTGAGTCCAGAGGACTGTGTCACAATCCACAACCAGATAGAATAATTTGGCAGAGGTTAAACCAGTAGTGTTCCAACTTACCTCAGGTTACTCTGGGTTTTATCGTGACCAGGTCTTTGCAATTCTTGGGAACAGATTTAAGACTCAAAATGAAGCCAAAATGAAGTGACTCAAAATGGTCAGTCACTTTATTTGGCCCACAAGAACAGTGCAAGAGAAGAGGGAAAGAAAAACAGTGGAAAGGGGAGGGAGAGAGAGTGCAATAGATACCACCATGGATCTTCACTGTCCCATCAGTCCAATGCCTTCATGTCCAGTGGGGAAACGTTCCTTCTCGTATTGCAATAGCTACCACCACAGATCTGCGATGTCCCGTCAGTCCGTTGTCATCAGGTCTGGTGGAGGAACATTTTTCCCCACCTTTGATGGTCTTTCCTTTTTACACTATTGTCTCATTGCATAGTGAATAAGTCTTTGGCATAGCTACACCTCGCACCTGGTGTTGGACAAATGCCCATTGCCATCTTCAGAGTGTCCCCAAAAGTTTGAGAGGGTCTGAGCACCCTCACACTTTGTCCTTCAGTTGACTCTGGACATGGAATCATAGCAGAGGGCTTGGGCTACATTCTTTGAGAGATCCATTCCTGACAGGTGGAATTTGGTGGCATTCACTTTGTTTTGTGGTGATGAAGTTCAGCAACTGTTAGTGTGATTGAGAGAAGTAGGGTGATTGAGAAAGAACAAAGAGAGGGGGGTACACTTCTGTTGACAATTGTTAAGGCATATCTCTAGTCCCTTACAGCCACAAAGATGATCAGATAACTGGAATACTCCTATGAAGAAGGCTGAGGCTTGTTCAGCCTGGAGAAGAGAAGGCTGCAGGGAGACCTAGTAGCCTTCCAGTACCTATGGGGGACATAAGGAAGGCTGGAGTGGGACTGTTTACAAGGGCAGGTAGTAACAGGACAAGGGGTAATGGCTTTAATTTAAAAGAGGGTAGAATTAGATTAAACATTAGGAAGAAATTCTTCCCTTTAAAGGTGGTGAGGCGCTGGCACAGACTGCCCAGAGAAGATGTGGCTGCTCCCTCCCTGAGAGTGTTCAAGGCCATGTTGGGTTGGATGGGACTTTGGGCAACCTAGCCTGGTGTAGGGTGTCCCTGTGCATGGCAGAAGGGTTGGAAGTACGTGATCATTAAGGTCCCTTTCAACCCAAACCATGCTGTGATTCTATGAGGTTTTCCATGCTACTGACTGAAATGTTGGGTCCTTTAGTAAAGACAGCTGAGATCTGACTTTTGTATATTTCGCATGAAATTACCTGCCCTGAATGAGCACAGAGGCAGCCATCTGTGCTCCCTGGGAGGACATATGCTGAACATGTATGTGGCTGCTGAGACAGTAAAGAAGTGACAGGTTTCTTATCTGGACAGAAGTTCTGCAAGGCTAGAAGGTCTGCGTATCTATGGAGTCCCACTACATCCTCACAGAGATGGGAGATGGTCCCCTCTCCCTTTGCTTCTTGAGCTACTGCTTGCCTCTCTTGGGCAGCAGTTTGCACACCCCAGGTGTTTGTGTGTCTTGAGGTGTCTTGAATGACAGAGAAGCAGAAGGCCTTGGAGGAAGGTCTGCTCTAGGATGCAGTGGTCACTCACCCTGTCTGCCAGGTTGAAATTCTGAGCTAAAACAGAGTATTTGTTTATGTAGCGGCTCTGTGTTTGTACATTACTAATATCTATAGGCTTGAATCTCTTAATGTTTGCCCCTGTATCTTCTTTCTCTGTTTGGGTATTATTGATCCATCTAAGATTTGGACTTTCAGAAAGGTGTGATTGCTCAGCCTCCCTGGTTCATAGGTAGAATATTTTATATGCAGCATAGCTTTTTCTCAGACTAAAATGAGTGGGCTAAGCACCAAAGCAAGAAGCCTGGTTATCCTACCTCTAAGTCCAGCAGTTTATGACCAATTATTTGCTTTAAGGCTGACCCGCTATTGCTGCAGTTGACAAACCACACTGCAGTAGTAACTGGTAACCATGCAGTCTGTGTGACAGTGATGACAGATCACAGCCTGGCATGCAGGTAGCTTGCTGAATTTTATTTTTTTTTCCTAGTTCACAACAATTATGACTTTAGATGTTTCTAGTTGGACTACTTGCTTTTAGCTGTGGATTTTCTGTTTGCTCTTCAAGCTGTGGTGTGCAGAAACCAGCACTCAGTCTGGGAAGGATTCTGGATGTTTACTAACCCAGTTCCCTGCTTGTGTCTGGGGTAACTTCTAAGTTACATCCATGTGTTGCATCTCTTTCTCTGAGATTTGTAATGCAGCCTTGTATTTAACAGCTGCTGTCCTTAAACCTCCATTCCATGCCCCTTCAAGATCTGGTTTGTGTCAGAGCTAGGGTGGAGATGACCAAAAGGCCTCTTCCTTCCCTTCTGCAGGGTTGGCTCACTCAGCATGATTATGAAAGAGGTTATGGCCATTCCCCTTCATGGGAAATGAAAGAGATGTTATAACATGGTATGCCAATGGCTAGAAATTATAGTAAAACACTTAATGCTATGGCAAATTATTTGCTTGGTGGACACAACATTTTATCACACTGAAGTAAATTAAATCAGTGGTTTGAAATGCTGTAAAGTAATGTATTTCTCCAGGTAGGGAAAATGAAATAGAAAAAAGTGACAACACACTTATCAACTCTTTTATAGATTAGAAAAAAACCAAAACAAAACACCCTCCTTATTAATATTGAAAGTAACTAATGCTTTGAATGTAGAAGTTATTCCTAGTTCTAAATTTCTTCCTAGCTGCAAAAGAGTAATTCAATGTATTCACCCAGGCCCCATTTCTACACTGAGTAAAATAGCATTGAATGGTTATTCTAATGTTGTTCAATGTTTATTAAGTCTATTAAAAATGGGGTTTATTGTTTGATAGTCTTGTTTTAATAAAGTCTGCTTGGTTTGGACAAATTAATTTGGGAAAAGTAGACAGTAATACCTTAGTTGACACTTTTGCAAGGATTTTACAGGCTAGGTTAATTAAAATTATGAGCCTATAGCTACTGTGTTTCCCCCACATCTTTACCATGCTTTAAAATAACAGAGATTATATTACTCCAGTGTGATCTTGCTATTTTACCACTCTCAGAGGCTTCCTATAATATCCTTCACAATATGGGCCTCAAATTTCCTTTATAAATAGTGTATAATAAGGTCTGGAGTCTTTGTCATACTAGTATTTCCCTGATAGTAAAAGCTAAGCTATATCTGAGAGCACTACTTCATTTAGAGAAAACTGATTTTTATATAAGAAAAATAAAATGGCACAGTGCACTTCAAAATATCAGATTATAAAGATCAGAATAATAAACATGTAGAAATTTACAGTGTGTCTAATTGAAGCTTTTTCAGCAGAGGCAAAACAATTTAAAGGTTAGGTTTTGTAAAAACAAATGATGTTTTGTGAAGTATCACGGGGCAGTGGAGGGAAGATTTTGGTCATGCCGAGAAGTTTCCATGTGAAAGTAGTGCTTCCCTTGTAATCCTCTCATTGACAGCACAGACACATGCTCACAACCTACTTCTATGTCCAAGTGCAGAAGTACTCTTGTGTTTTCTCATGCACTGATGTACGTGGGGATGAACTCAATTTTAAGCCAAAAGGCATTGTCTATACATTGTATTTACAGTGAATACGGTTATTTGAAGCCACGCTTTCAGCAGTTAAAAATCAGACTCCTGATCTGCTGCTGAGAAGGGGTAGGTTAAGTTCTTTCCCTTTGAGATAGTGCAGGTTAATATGATGGTGCTTAGGTCAGAACATGGCGAACACACAGGATGCTGAGCACAAGGCAGTGCAATGGAAGATTAAAGAAGTGTTTTTTCTATGGAGATAAGCCTACTGCAAACACAATTTCAGAAGAAGGCAGATTATGCCATTATTTTTATGTTCTTGCATGGATCAAAGGAAATGGAGGAAACACAGGCAGCTAACACCAGCATTGAATATGAATAAAATATTCATATTTTCTGCTCTAATGACCATGTCATTTTTCCTAAACTTCTGGAACTCTCAGAAATGAAGACAGTACTGTTATGTGGAACTCAATATTTTTTCCTTAGCACAGTTAGATACATTTCTTGACACTTCTGTTAAGTTATTAAAAGACACCAAAAATATTTCAATCAGTTTTTGCTCATCATTCAAAAATTGTCTAGACTCATTATGTATGGGTTTTATAATCCTATTTTTTCCTAAATGGGTAGTACACATCATATTTCTTTCACTACAGCCATCAAATTTGTTTTTTCTTAATGTGAATCTAATAAATGAAGGCAAAAAAACCCTAACATGTTCCTTAAAAATAGAAGTTAATATCTCACACAACTAAATCTAGTTGCATTTTGAAAACAATGTATGAAGAGGAAGTTTGGGGTTTTATTCTCTAAGTTTTATTTTACTTCTTTTTCAGTACAGTATGCCTTTTCAATGCAAGTTCATAAGCAATGCCTTGAGCAAGGATCAGGGTTCAGGCTTGCTTAATCCCCCAAAGCTGAACCAAATGCAGAGGTATAGATTCCATTTTTCTTATTCTTGTCTCTGACTCTTCAGGTCTTGCAAAGCAATGATATTACCTCATCAGGATGGAGAGGTTCATTCTCCTGCAAAGAATCAGTGTGTTTCTAGGACCACCTTCAGCTTATTCAGTCTGTGGCAGTGAAATGAAGACCACCCTTGAAATTCCCTGGAAAACAGTTACTTTTTCCTAAAAAATAAAGCCAGAACCTACAGTGCAAATGTTGAGATTTCATATGAGTGACCTTCTTAATTATAGTTTGAAGAACTATGCTGCTTCCCTTTGGACACAGAAAGGCACGAACATCATCTTTCCATCAGTGTTTTGTTTCATATATTGGTGGATTTACATATATTTTGTCCATAAATAGTAGAGATTTCTTTTTTTCCACTTGTTAATGAAAGCTCAGGGTCCTAAAACCAAGATGCACTCAAAATCAAAACCAAGGCAGTCAAATTGCACCCTGAACCTGAACAAGTGTGATTCTAATTTTTAAATAAATAGGAACATGATGAAGAATGATTAATTAGTACTTTTATTTGCATATAAACACCATCTGTCACATAAAGTTTGAAGTACTAGTTTAGGTAGCATGTCATTATTTATCCCAAAAGCAGTGAACAGTAGGGAAAGGAAAGCTGAAGAAAGTAGACTTAATGGAAAGACTTTGGGACCATGCTTTAGCTCGCCTCAGATGCATTAAAAATCTGCAGCTGTAGTAGATTTGTCCTTATTTGTTCACATTCAAGAATATAGAATTCTATAAAAATTAATTTATTTCCATTTAACCTGAAAACTGTCTGGCATGAGGAGTGTTCTTTCTGTTCTGTGTTGATTGTACAGCTAGTTCACTCAGTGTCTGGGATCCCTAGGTACTATTGCAGTAGAAGTAAATAATCATTATAAGAATGACTAAATTATTACCATTTCTTGTCAAAACTTTAGTGAAAGAATGGCTCTCTAGATTAAATATGATAATGATCTGAAGAAAGGGGTAAGAAATGCAAAAATAATAGGTGATCCAAGAGTAAGGAACAAAGGAATGTTAGAACTACCCCCAGTATTGGGAGAACAAAACTGAACTATTTACATGTTTTATTGGAAAACTAATTTAAGTTAAAACAAACATATTGTTCTAGCTGTCATTAGGGACAGCTTGATAAAAACAACTATGTATTGTTTAGCAGTGTGTATGAAGATGTCATCACATCTAGAAAAGGAGAATACAGGGGAAATGTTACAGAATAAAAAAAAGGTTTAAATCATTTGGATTAAGGAAATTATATGGAATACTGACTTCAAGTCTGTTCACTCTATTTCTTTCTTGCTCCTCTTCACCTCAAAAAAAATGTAATTGAGACCCACAAGGTCAAGTACAATCCTTGAAGATGGCCTCATGTAAACTAAAATCTGGGTGAGGTGAAATTATTTGAAGTTTTGTTTAGGTCAGAGGAAAGAGTGCTGGAGACAGAGGATGGGAGCAACTATTATTAGCCATTGCAGAAAAGAAAGTCAGGCAGATAATTCTATTCACTCCCTTTTAACAGGACACCAAAAGAAATTTAATTATAATATACGTGAATCTGTTTAAAAAGCAATCCTTTTATACAGTGTATAATTAACCCAAGGAACTTGGTGCTAAAATGTGTTGGTGGAGAAAGAAGCTTACTAGAGCTAGAATTAAGAACAGACTTTCATGAGGATTATAAGGACAACCAGGATTCAAAATACTGCTGAAAATAATTCAGGGGATAGAAATGTTTATACTTTGGGACACAAGAGGAAGAAGTCTTCTTATGCACAGCTTATCCCATGCTGCATTCATGTGTGGCTTACTATAAGCTGGAAGTGTATATTGCATCTTGCTCTGGAGGTCTTAGCACAGGAAAAATATGGATCTGTTGGAGCAGATCTAGAGAACGGCCACAAAAATTACCAGAGGGCTGGAGCACCTCTTCTGTGAAGACTGAGAGAGTTGGAGTTGTTCAGCTTGGAGGAGAGAAGGCTCTTGGGAGACCTTATAGCAGCCTTCCACTACTTAAAGGAGGCCTATAAGAAAGGCAAACTTTTTAGCAGAGTCTGTTGTGATAGGACAAGAGGTAATGGCTTTAAACTAAAAGAGGGTATATTTAGATTAGATGTAACAAAGACATTTTTTACAAGAGTTATGAAACATTGGAACAGGGTGCCCTGGAAATATTTAAAGGCAGACTGGATGAGGCTTTGAGCAACCTGATCTAGTTCAAGATGTCCCTACTCATTTCAGTGGGGTTGGACTAGATGACCTTTAAAGATCCCTTCCAATGCAAACTATTCTATGGCTCTATGAGTCTATAAAAACATGTAAAATATGATACTGGTCATTACTGGAGATAGGTTGCTTAACCTTAGATGGACTACAGTCCTCTTGTCATTATACTGCCCTCTTCTAGATCTAGGTAACAAGCTTTTTTTGAATATAGGAATGTCTGGGGTTCTTAATCTTTTAAAGTCAGCAGAATGGAGAATGGTGGAGAAAATGTGCTTGTTTCTCTAAGATTTTTTTCACCATTTTAGCAGTGGAAGAATAAAGGGAAAAAGTACTGTGAAAAGAAGTAGAAATAGTAATTTACCTGTCTGTTTCTTATATAGAAGAAACAAGAAAAAAACACCCCAAAGCCAAACCTATAACTAAACAAAATTGGACCTGTCTCTTAAATATCTATCAAAGGTCTATTTAAGTACAGTATATCAATATTATGTAGACACTGTTCTACAACTGGAAATATCAATTTGCAGTTCTATTTGGATATATTAAAAAAAGAAAAAAGGTTGGAGGAGATTAGAACGTACTTTGTACATGTCCTTACCTCAGTGCAGTATCAAAACTTCCTAAATCATACCTGACAGGTATTTGCAAACACTTCCAGTGACAGATTTTACAGTCCTCACTGGTAATCTGGTGCTTCAGTCTCCTCACAGTTTAGAGAATTTCTTTACTAATGTCTAAACTAATTATATTGCAATTCTATTACACTTTAACTGGTTTCCAATTACCCTTAATTTGTAGAATTTGCCTTAGAATGAACAGCACAGTTGAGACCGTTTCTTTCTTAAAAAAAACCAACCAAACCAAACCCCCTCAAATCCTACTGATTAAAGCGGTGATGTAAATATGAAGAGAGTGAAACATTACTCAGTTTTGTCTTACTCTGACTGCAATTCTGAGGAATATGAAGTTGTCCATTCCACTCCAAAAAGGATTAACTCTGTAACAAACTTTAACAATTTTAAGATCAGTGGTGATTAACTCTTTACTGCTTACTGACACGATAAAACAAGCAACTAGTGTGCTAGATTACAGTTGTCTTGGTGTTTTTCTGTGTGAGAATTCCTAACCATCTCTATATATCTGCTAAAATTTCTGAATGTCCTCTACCTACCTTTTAAGATTGTATTTTCAATACAAAGTTCTATAGAAAATGTTAGATGTAATAGTAGTTTTCATATTCGATTCAGTAGAACTCTGTTTTGTTTGGGATTTTTTGTCTATCTGCCAAGTCTCCTTATTTATTATACAACAACCACACAGAATTCAGTAAGTTTGTCCCAGGTTCCATGTTTGAACTTACGATGATGTTGGTTTTGATTGTAGCTAGTGATATGAAACATAGAAAAGCCATATGGAACATGGAACAGGGAGTGAATTCCACAAATCAACTTACCTAAATTGGTGTTTTTAATAAGGGGAAAACTTATTTATAGTTTAGTTTGCCAAAGATCCCTCACTGGTGTAACTGCAAATTCAGCCAAGATAGATGGCCATGTCACTGTTATTGTGCCATCTGTTACAGAAGGGAAATTTCTGATGAAGGAAGTGGTTGGTGTCTGAGAGAACTTCTGAAAGTGGGCAGCCTTCCCCAGAGCCACAAAGACTGTGTATCATGTATTTTTCAATCTATATTTCTCTGTATAAATATTTTTTAATATGGGTTTTGCTTTCCAGGGTCTTACTTGGTGAGTGGCTCAAGCAAAACACGACTTTTCGATAAGGTGCTTTCTAACATGATGAAAGAGTGAATTCTGCTCCTGCTCCACACAATCATCCTTGCTGATGGTTTTATCTTACCATCTCAGCTTTGAGCTTGTTACAATAAGTACACAAAGTTTGATTTTACTCTGTTAACCACCTTGCCTGCCTGAATGTTAAAAAGATCAGGACAGGAACTGCCTCTTCAGAGATGTATACATCGAGTTCTTCTAGGTTGGGTCCCATTTTCAGCTACAATAATAAAAATAGCAGTAGGTATTCATATAAAGCATATTTTAAGTGCTTTGTATTGACCTTGGCTGTACACCAGGTGTCCACCAAGCTGCTCTATTACTCCTCTCCTCAACAGGACAGAGAGGGGAGAAAAAAAAGATTTTAAAATAAATAGATCTATAAATAAAATATTGTGGATCGTGATAAGGGCAGTTTAAAAAAGCAAAAGTTTATGTGTGGAAGTAAAGTAAAACAAACAAAAAAATTCTCTACTTCCCATCAGCAGGCGTTGTCCATCCACTTCCCAAGAAGCAAGGCTTCAGTTTGTGTAGCCGTTGCTCTGGAAGACAAAGATCATAAATAAAAAATGACCCTACTTCCTCCTCCTTTGTTTCAGCCTTTTATGTCTGAGCAGGTGTCACATGATATGGAATATCCCTTTGTTCAGTTTGGGTCCCAAGATCTTGCCCATCCCCAGCCTACTCCTGAGGGGAGGGAAATGCTGGAGAGAGACAGCCTTGGTGCTGAGCCAGCGCTGCTCAGCAGTAGCCAAACTACTGGTGTGTTACTCACACCTTGCTGGCTGCCAGCACACAGCTCAGTGCTGTGAGGGCTGCTGTGGGGAGATTTAACTCCATCTCAGCCACACCCAATACATCCAGCAATGATAACTTCAAGGCACAAGATACTTGCTACCTATGGACATAGGAGAAAGGAGTTGTAATTCTAGCAGTATTTCCATACTGTCAACTCCAGATTCTGAAGCTGCAGAAAATATTATCCCTGATGTAGTTTTACTGAAGAGGGAACCACACAACCCCCCCTCCTCAGAAACCAAATCCTTTTTACTTCCAAGTATTTTGCAAAGAAGAATTTGAGTGTGAAATGATGACAAATTGATTGTGCAGTATTTCATTCCACAGTCTGTTGTTCTGCTCTGAGCTCAGCCATTTAGAGTAAACATGTTTGATACTGCTTGCCCACAATGCTAGTAGAATCTGTACCGGGAAACAGAAAATGCATTAGGGAGCTGTGTGTTTTCCAGCTGGGGTATGAATCATACTTTCAGGACTTTTGTTTCTAAAAAAGAGTTCAAAAACAAGCTACGGCAAGAAAATTACAAACCATAATATGAGCTTTTAGCTCCTAAGTCTTGTGAATTTCAGGTTCTAAGCAGATTCTTGCATCAATACAGAGATTATCAGCATTTAGCTGTAGTTGGTTCATTTATCACTTGCTTCAGTCTCTGCTTTCATATTCATGAATCAGAATGTGCCATGTTCCTTGCTGAACTTCAGTGCTTATGTACTTCATAGCAATTAACATCCCTGACATTGTATCTCAAGATAAGAGGCTCATCTCAGAAGACTGGTATGAAGTGAAATGTAATCTGTCATATTTAAGCCAGCTCTTTGATAATGACCCATTCTAATAAGGACAAAGTCAATTCATTTCTTTCCAGTTCTTAACTTCATGTCTTTGTAATTTACATCATAATTGGCATGTTATCAACTATATCACCTGAATATCTCTGGACTTCGAAGACTTTTGGAGAGCTAATTAGCTAGAGAGAACTGCTCCAAGTCAACCTGGAACAATGGAATGGGGATGCAGTACACACACCTTTTTAATATGTAGTGTGTTCTTTTTTGAGTTGGACTGTATACGTGAGGCATTAAAGATTGACAGGGAAAGGGAAGGTCTGTAGGTTTCTGATGGGCATAGCTTAGTGTGATGGCAAAATTTGTGTTAGGAATCGTGTGAGTTTGCTGTCCCACTATTCACATGGTGGCTGTGTTTGTCCTTGGCTTGTTCAAAGCTAGCAGACAAGCAAGACACCTGAGTGCCACTCTACACTCAAACCCTATTCCATTCCACTTTTCACCACCATAAAGGGAGTCAACAGGAGTGGAGTTACAAATCAATGCATGGTTTTGCAATAGTGATGTAAAAATATAAAAAGACTTCTGGTGATATTTGTTCTAATGAGACAACTTCCATCTATGTATTTGTGTGCTGCATTACACTGAGCCACTGTTCTCTTGAAAATTGGCATCATAGACCTGACTTGAAATAAACAGCGCAAGTTTTGTGTATTTTAAACAAAACCAGTTCAGTGACTCTGGCTTTAGGATTTCTGTCACTTATTTCATGCTGTCCTCTCACCATCAGAAACAAAGAGAAGATCTGAAGGATCTTTTCATTTTGACAAGCAATCTAAGCTTTTATCCAACCTGAAAAATGGTGAGAAGTTGGGCACTAGGAAACTTGTTTTCCCTTTAAGGAAGTGTGAATGTCAGGGCTGGTCTTGATAGTTGACAAGTGCCATTCAGTCAAAGCTGTGGTTGGAGTTACTAAAAATCATCCTAAATTGGTGAGTAGAGTGGGCTTTATTTCAGTTATGAAAATAATGCAATGCTGTCATTTTCTTTAGAAAGTAAAGGCTAGATAAAGGATGTGCTGCTGTTGTCTACTACATGGACTATTTGCATAAATGCTTATTTCCAAATAACATTCAAATTCAGATAACTCAACAATATGCAGTATATTCTAAATTCTATAGGGGCAATGCATGTAGGGGTTGTATTGCATCACAAGTGAAGAAAAGGCACAATTAAGGAGATACTTTGACTTTGGTCAGTATAGTTTACTACTGAGCACTGTTTTTTACAGAGCAGAGTGTATATACAATGTGTAGGTTAATGCCTATTGAAATCTATTGAAAATTTAAAAAAAAAATTTTAAAACCCCCATTGAAATTAAACTACTTCTTAAAAAGTTAAAACACAGAAGAAATTTTAAAAACCCAAAAAACCCCACCAAAACCCACAACACACCCCCCCCAACAACAACAACAACAAAACAACCAGAAAACAAAACCGAACTATGTTGTTTATTGGCCCAATACTCAGATTGACCCAAAAAGTTGTCAGGAAATATGTTTATTCTCTCCTTGCCTTTTTCTAATTGGCTCAATCACCAGCAGCAATGACTAAACTTCCTGTTAATTCTGTAGCACATTTACATAGTTGGCCTCTTTGTGAAATAACGCAGTTAATCCTTTTATAAAATCTGTTTGTGTGATAATGAGGAAACCAGAACATTATCTTGATTTAATTTCTCATGTGTATAATCAGTCTAGGGGAGCTATTTTATTTTCTATGCAATGATCCCCTTTTATATTTCTAAGGGCTGGTGGTCTGAGTATGATCATAGTTTGCATTAAGCTTTTTTATATTGCAAACGTAAAGTCAGAATTTATGTATAATATTCAAGGTCAAAACATATTGTATCCATTAAGAAGTGTTTCTGCAGTGGAAGAACTACACTTGCAGAAGCTACTTCTTATGAAAAGACACTTTTTCTTTTTTTCCCAGAACACTGTTTAGTGAAGACTGAATTTTCCTTCTAATGTAGAGAGTTTTTTATTTTTCCCCATGTTTGTTTAAACTATGCAGGGGTGTCAGATGATCACAAACACAAAGTAAACAACTATAACATTTTTTTTCTTGAGTTTCTGGGGATGTACTGTATTTCCTGCTATGTTGGTTCTTCAATTTTCTTTTCTTCCTCAACTGTTTCTTGACTTTCCTTTACTTTCTGAAGTTTTCCCTTAGAAACTTTAACTGCACGTAGAAGCTTGCTTTGGATAGGTTGATTAATGCAGGTATAGAAGATTTAGAGGATCCAATTCCAATTAAACAAGGTGAAGTGATTTTCATACAATGTTTGCAACCAGAGAGCTATAAGACAGCATCATATATAGCTCTGGGGGTATGAAACCCTCCTCATTCATATTTATTAGATGCATCTGGCACTTCCTTATAATTTATATGCAGTAAATTTCTATAATAAATACTAAATATACATACCACACATTTACTATCCTGCTCTTATGTCTTATTGATAATTTAGTAGTAGATATGCTTTGCATTTCAAATATTTTCTTATCCTGACTTTGTATAACTATGAGTGGAACTGTGTCTTGGTATGATTACTAATTGCTGAGGAAAACATTCCTCTTGGTATTCATGAAATCAGAAAGAACCTTCTGGTTTTGCAGTGCATGTTAGAGGCGGCATAATGATGTGGTAAAAAAGATAAGAAAAACAAAATAATAAACAGCAAGGTATAAACTTTTTAAAAATTTATTGGAACTGAGGGAAGAGTCAAGCTTTAGTGCTAGAGAAACCTTTTATAGAGTGCTTGCCAGTCACTCTTTATGGGTGTTGCTTATTATACCACAGACTCTCTGCATGACCTCGTCCGAGATGCTCATTGCTGGAGCTTTCTGGCTTTATCCAATGTGTATGGTGTTTATATATTGAAGAGACTGACTGCCTCCTTTTGCTTCCCACCCAGCACACTGTGAAGAGGTAGATTCTCTGACGTGTGGTCTGCCTCCTGTGTTCTTCTTGTAGATAAATCCTTGCATAGCAGTGCATTTTAGAGGCTAGTGTTTATTTTGCTGTTGAGCTGTGTCTCCACACTGTAAAGTCTTGTTCAGCTGAAAGGACTGCTATGTTTGTCATTGCCGCTGTCTGCCCAGCCTTCAGTCCATGGACATACCATCAGTGCCCTTCAGGAGAGAAGAGCTGTCCTCTGTGTTTCCCACAGGGAAGACTCTTTATTAAAGAAATGGAAATTCTAGGTTCATGCTGGTCCTGCCTGGTCCTGGTCTTGGACAGGCAGAAGGAAATGGTTAGGAAAAGGAGTAAGTGGTTCTTGATTGCTGCAGCTGCAGCTGCTCCCGGGTGCCACCTCGGTGTCGCTGCTGAGGAGTGTTGCCTTGTATC
The DNA here is from genome assembly GCA_022605575.1 of Laterallus jamaicensis coturniculus. Classification (NCBI taxonomy): domain Eukaryota; kingdom Metazoa; phylum Chordata; class Aves; order Gruiformes; family Rallidae; genus Laterallus; species Laterallus jamaicensis. Next base: position 5,025,139 of record JAKCOX010000036.1, on the reverse strand, counting down.
TCAGAGCAGTATTGCTTTGAGCAGTGCTAAAAACTAGCTAGCACTCTTTTTCAACAATTGAAAAAATCAGTGCTAATGATAGCAGGAAAGTCCCTTTCTGAGTGCTTTTCTAGTATGAGATCTCTGCAAAACATCTGGTTAAGACTACCAGGTGGAATCTGCTCGTTGTCATATGAACCCCATCAGTGATCTTAATTCATCATCCCTTTATTTTTGTTCTGCATGCATCAATAACTCTTTCAGTAATAATAAATAATTGCAGAAAAGCATAGTGTTGGTAATGCTGTTATCATCCTTATGTCCAGTGAACCAGAATCCTAGTGTCACGTTCGTCTCCCTTCTCTTCAGAAATAGCAATTCCTGAAGTTGATGCTGATGACATGTTCAGGTTAAGCACGGTCATATATCAGAAGCTCACCCTTTGCTAGAATGAGCAGGAACTTAATTTGAAAACAAATGGAACAGGAGACATAGAGTTGCTGCTAAAAGATGACAGAATAACTGAAATGTGTCCACAACATGTCTAGGGAAGTGGAACAGAGAGAAAAAATTGAAATCATAAATACACTGGGTACAGACACTGATTACTCAAAGGAAGATCTTGAAAACAAAGCATCAAATTGAATTCTTAGATTCATGCTGCCAGGGTGTAGAGAGCTAGTGTGTGGGGGTGCCGTCAGGTTATTTATTTACCGCCCTTTTTGATACTGAAATGTACGTTACATATTAGAATGAGTCTTTACAAAGACATTCCCAAGAGTCTTTGCTTGCAGTACTGAGGCGGCTGTTCTGGGGACTAGACACACAGTCAGTGGCTTACTGTTGAAAGATGGGGTGTATGATCACAAATACTGCCTTGCAATAGCAAGGGAGCAATATATGAACTAACAGGGAAACCAATTATTTTGGCCCCTACAAGTTAATGCTTCTGCCATTGATTCTTTTCGTATCTTGCAGGAAATTTGGGTTCAGTTCTCCAGTCCATTAAATGGCTGGAGCATCACAGAGGGAATTTGTTATTGTTAAAAATTCTAAAACTGCTTATAGTGTAAGAATTTTTTTTTTTTCATATCAACTGTCAGAAAGTGTACCAGTTTTTAATTTCTAGATATTTTAAAACTCTACAAGACTTTGAGTTTGAGTGTGTGTGTGTTTATGGTTGGGTGTCTTCGGGTGGTGAGCTTTTTTATTTCTTTGTTGTTTCTGTTTGTTTTTTGAAACAAACAGGTGCCCTCCTGCACTCCAAATAAACCAAACAAGCATCAGCACTCTAGTGCTTAGCCACTAGAATTAAGAGATCATGTGATTTATCCTGCTGCATTGCTCTTAGTGGATACTCTTTATCAATTTAATAAGAATGAGAGCAAACCAAAGTTAATCCATAGGTTTTAAGATTAATGTGGGGTTTTTTTCATTATAACACTTATATACATAATTTTACAAATTTCACTGTGAAAATTAATCTTTCCTAAATTTTAATGCTGAGATTTTGCTGTAAAATTGCATCCAGATTTGAATGAAAGTATTTTTTTTTCCTTCAATTGGTGATCTATACAGTTTTCTGCTCCTTGTGTGTTTTCATGAAAAAAAAAAAGTAAAACATGAATTTTTATTAAAAGTTTCAGATTTTGTAATGAAAATGGCTTACTGGACTGCATGGATAACTCTCTAGAATATGCTGTATATCCCAATGAGGTGAGAAACTTTAAAATCATGATGCTTTTGCCAGTGTAAAAGAACATTAAGGCTCTAGAAGTGCACAGAAGCATTGATGAATGTGGCTTCCTCTGGGAGAGATGACTGTTTGTACTTTGAGACATGTCTCTTATCTCAAATGCAAATAACGGCATAATGTAATGTGATTCAATCTGGTCCACAGAATCATTCATTATTAAGATTAATTCTGAAATCCTTGTGTTATCTCAGATGGAAAACTTCTCTCAGAAAGCTAGCGTGCACTTACAGCAAACCATGTTTATTATTTTATATTATGGCCCTTGGAATGCAGCGTATTCAAACCTTCTATAGAATCATAGAATTGCAGAATCTCCTGAGCTGGAAGGGACCCATAAGGATCATCGAGTCCAACTCCTGGCTCCACACAGGGCCAGTCAGCTCAGTGCATGGGACTGGGTGCATGGTCCAGGTGCTTCTTGAACTCAGCCAAGCTCAGTGCTGTGACCCTCTTCCCTGGGGAGCCTGTTCCAGTGGCTGACCACCCTCTCAGTAAAGAACCTCTTCCTAATATCTAGTTTAACCCTCCCCTGTCTCAGCTTCATGCTGCTCCCTTGGGTTCTGTCCCTGGTCGCCAAAGAGAGGAGATCAGCACCTGCCCCTTCACTCCGCCTCATCAGGAAGCCAGAGACTGTGATTAGGTCTCCCCTCAACCTCCTCTTCTCCAGGCTGAACAAACCAAGTGATGTCAGCCTCTCCTCATAAGACTTATCCTCCACACCCTTCACCATCCTTGTTGCCCTTCTCTGGACACTCTCCAATGTTTTTGTGTTCCTCTTATTCTCTCCTATCTCATGTAGCCTTCAGGACAACTTATTCTTTTCCACTAAGGTTTTCATCTTTTAAATTTGTTTATTGCTCATGTCCATGGAGACACCATTGTTGTTTCATAATAATTCCTTTTATGTGTTAGTCAGACAGCAGAGATACATTTTTGAGGTCCCATTATCGGATCAGGAAGGAATTATATATGTGTTCAAAACACTGAGCACAAGGTATACCTAAAAATGCAGCAGAAGAATGTGTTCTTTTATCTATTTAGTCATCTACAGTCAATGTGGAGTGCATTTGTTACTGTTGTGCCATTTTAGATTTGTCTTTTAATATCATCTCTGTCATCTTAATTGATTTCTAAACAGCCTCTATTTTATATCTCCAAATGTATTATTTCCACTTGAACTTTCTTCACTGAATATTCTTGTCACGGGTATCATTAGTGCTTATAGGCACCCCAACTATCACAATGTTTAAACTCTTTTTCTGATCCCAAATGACTTTATTTTTTGCCTTTTCTTGTACCATTTGTCCTAGCAATCAGACACTGAAAATTTCTTTAAACCAGCAATTTAGGAAGATCTGGAGTTCAGTTTGGAGCATCTCTTTAAGTCCCCAGTTTTCAGCTCTGCATCGTGAATTGGTCTCTATGTTTTATTAAACATACAGACTTTAGTATCCAGAGGTTTTCTTTTTGTCTAGCTGTATTTAGCATTACAAAGGTTTATTTCTTCATTGCTATTCTGACCTTAATTTCATTGCATCTTCCATCCGTTTTATTCTTTTTTGTACCTAAAGTACTGAAATTCTTTATTTCTTCTTTCAGTGTCTAGGTTTCTTGTTCTGCAACAATGTTTGATGTTTAAGTGGTGGATTTTGGATGGAGACAGGAAGGGGTGATTGTGGGGGTTTTGTTTTGTTTGTTTGTTTGTTTCCCAGTCTAATTTACCTAGTATACGGCATGTCTGCTGGTACTTGTAATTGCCTTACATACATATCTAAATACTGCTAATTTCCTAATGTTTCATATACTCATATTAACATTTTTTCTCAAATTCTCTAATAGCCCAGGCATTACTCTTTTTCCATAAATTCTATGAAGGCTTTTGTGAAACTGTGCGAAGTCTATACTGAAATAAATACCATTAGCTCATTTTTAGAATTCAGCCACGCTGTTCTGCCATGTAGCTCATAGTAAATTGATACTCTCTAGAAATGCATTTCTTCAAGGATCTTTCCTGAATTTCCTTTGTGGTCTTCTACTTATCTCCCATTATTCGTTTTCATCCATGACTACTGTTTGAACTGAGGAGGTCTTTAAAAATCTGCCATTTACCTATAGCATCTCTTAATTTGTTTCTAGTATTTTTTGACTTCGTAATTTTTGTTGCCTTCTCTTGAAGTTGGTCCCTCCTTATTTTTATTGATTAAATGCTAGCTTAGTTTACATCTCTCTCCCACTTTCTGCTGTCTTCTGACAACCATTTTGTTTTGGTTTTCAGCATTTCTCTATACTTTATTTAGCTTTATTTGTCTTTTACTGTACTGTCCTGTATGGTCTTAATCTGCATGTGTTAGTCTGATACAGGGTTGCAGATAAGCACTGTACGTAAAGTTGTTATAATGCATATATCTTTGGTTTTGAGCTCTCTAAACCACTGGTTTGCATAAAGATTTTTGAGCATACACTGTTCACTTTTCTGCTTTGCCAACGCTATCAAGCTCTCTAAGGTTATATCTATCTATCTATTTAGGTAAGCATTCATATATACATGCCTAAAGCCATATGCAAATTACATCTACATACATAAAAGCTTTGGATATAACCTAGCCATTAACAGATAAAAAGCATTGACTACTATGAACATATGGCAACTCCTGGCTTCCACAATAATCTGCATTTAATTCCAAAGTATGAAATTTCAGTGGACCTCACACATATGGCAGACCAAGTTCTGCCTTCTTAATTGAGTCCAAAATTGTCAGTGCCACCTTCCCTACGCAGGGATCCCAACTGCTTGGCTTCCCTTCCCTCTAATGCCATGCTACTGGCCTCATTATCCCAGAAACAGAGCAGCCAGGTAGCAAAGTGCTCGCCTGTATGGTGGCTGAAATCTTTTCACCTATCTGGTAGCTTGCTTGGGCACAGGGATAGGGCGATGACCTTTGGTTCTGACTTTTCCTTGTATTCTTTTGGCAGTCCCGTTTCATTGTTACCCCTTACTAAGCAAACGGAATTCTTCCTGTATTTCTTCCTTTGTATAGGGACAACTGATACCAGTACAGGTGGTTTTTTCTGGTTCAGTGGCACTGCCTGTCACCAGGGTTGGAGTAGCCACAGTGCTTGTCACCAGGGTTGGAGTAGTTGCAGTGCCTGTCACTCTCTTTTCCCTCTCTTCCTTCTGTGGGTGCTGCCTACTAGAGAGCAGTGTTTGGTAGATACTAGCCAGGGCCCAGCACAGTAAGCTGTGTCGCTTTGGAATAGCCGAAGTCTTTTCCTTTCAGATACTCTATCACTTAATCAGGTTCCTATTGTTGTTTGGGAGTGAAGTTCTGGACCATTTGTTGGAGGGGAGATCTCTAGATACCTGCCCATATTCTTCCAGTTGCCGTGGTACCCATGACTATCCAGCCTTGGGGCAGATCTCTGGATGGTATTCTTAAAACAGTATTTTGTAATCCAAACCAAGACCTGAAACGCATCCTAGAGACACAGTAATGGGAGCACATTGGTTTGAGTATCCCAAGGGTATTCAAAATTCTTAAAAGCTGTTGTAACCAGACTGATGCTGTGCAGCCCAAAGTACTCATGGCCTGAGCTGATCATCATTCTGCTATCCTTCTTGTTGGGAAAAAATCCTCTGGGTATTTTTAGAGTCTAAAGGATAACCAGTGACTTCATTGAAGGTATGACAAGTCATTTTAAGTCTAGATTATCCTAGTAGAGACCTCAAGGGGTTGATAAACATGTTAGAATGATATGAGAGAAATTTCTTCTTCCCAAAGTTAATGTATTTCTAGCTAGTACTTCACAATCTGAAAAAGACAAACTATTTGGTCAAATTAAAATGCAATAGTTGAAAGGAACCTTTCCACTATGTTTTTCTCTACTCTATCACTGAAGTGCTATTTGCTGCAAAGTCAGATGCATTCAAAAGGAGAATTGATTAAGCCTCTAAAATAAAGTACTTTCAAGTGAGTTGCTTATGGGAGAAGACTTCTTGCCCTGACCTCAAAGCATTCTCATCTAAAAATGAGGGGTCTTTGCAAGATATTAAAAATCTTGTAGGACAAATGAATCCTGTATCATTTCAAATGTATTCTTCAGCTGTATTTTTAGGAAACACTTAAAGCTCAGTGTCTGCATTATCATTTATATTTCATTAGTGCGTGAAGCCCCAAGTAAAGTCAGGCCTGGAAGCATTTGGGAAATAGTAATATAGGATAATATACTATCCTAGACCAAAACATATTTCATCTTCACACTGTTAACTTTCATCTTAACTTTTCACTATTAACTTTTCATCTTAACACTGGTAAAATGGAAGAAGTCCAAAGGAGAGCAGTGGTGCACTGATGGTGCAGCAGATCCCTGCCACCCAAGTACAGGTTCCCTGAATCCCAGCGCAATGCCTTGTTTTCTCAGACATGTTCATGTTAACACATTGCAGACATGGAAGAAACAGAGGTTGGGTAAAGTGAAGCACCAGTGCCCCACTTTTTTTTTTCAATTCCACCTCCCCCAGGTGGTTTGCATTATTTTATGCTACTGGAAAAGAAATTTTATAATATTGCACAAAGGTTGAACACACAAGAAGTTTCAGAGCTATTTTAATTTTAGCTAAGTAGTTCAACTAAACAGTGACATCCATAACTAGATTCCTCTTCTGTCATTCCGGGTAGAGCAGCGTGGGCATTTTAGTACCACCTTTCCCAAAGAAAAACTGAACACTTTTTGGCATATATCACATACTACGCATAACCAGTAAGTCCTAAGGACATGTAAATATTTTCATTATAAATAGACTTTTCTTCATTACCCAGTTACTCTCAAAACCTGAAGTTGTGCTTCATCTGAAACTGTTAACATCTGGAGTTATGATAAATCCACATGAAGAAGTATTGTGCAGAGAATATATAAAATCCCAGTGATGGGTGAACTTAATTTTGTTCCTGATGGTGCCACTTTGGTAATTAGAAAAAAAAAATATAATTTTTCTCTCATTCTGCTTCTTTTGTAGCCATTGGGAAAAAGGTACAAAACCTCTTTGTGCTCCAGCATCTCACATTTGCTTTGTGGGTGTTTTGTTTAATGCAGTCATGCATCAAGTTCCTGGTAAAGTGTTCCCTTGAGCAAGTCAGGGGAAGCATCTTCATCTTCTGTATGAGCAGAAGGCAAAAGAAAGAAGGTGAAATTGGATTCTGTGAAATTCAAATTCTCCTTGGGGCTGTCAGGGGTTCAAGGGTTCATACTCATAAAGGCTATTGAGATTAGCTACCTGTTTTCTGAGAACATTTTTTGATTTGTTGAAGTTGTAGTAGAATTTAGAGAAAATTAGTTTTAAAATGTGACAAGATTAGAACAGGTCAAACTAAATAACAATATCAATGACGTTAAATAATGATAATATTTTGTGCCCTTGCTTCCCCTCCCCCTAATTCCTGCTTTAGGGATTTTAGTGATATTCTGGCAGTCCTTTCTAGCATTTCTGTGTAGAAATGACTGTGCTGTCCAGTTCAGGATAGGAAATAGTATCTCGTAGACTACTTAAAAGCTATTTGTTGACTGACATTTTGGGAAAAAATAAAAAAAAAATATTAAAATGCACCTGCCCTGCACAGTCCATTGGAATTCCTGTTTATCAAAGCTGCTTCTTGATGCTCTGAAGCAATGGGGAGCGCAAGCTACAGGGTTGCTTTAAACCATGCTGGAGATGATGTAGCTCTTTTACTTGCATACCAATTTCAAGCACAGAAAATTTTCTGTTATCTCTTAGCAAATTGAAAGAAGTAAATGAGGAAAAGATTACCTTTGTTTGCCTTCTAAATATATAGAGATCAAGTACTAATGCTCATTATAAACACACCATGAATAGTTGATTGAATTTACTAAGCCAGGTGTTGTGAAACATTATCCTAGCCTGTTAAAAGGGTTTTCTTTTAAAAGTGTAACTGGGAACTTAGTTTAATTCTAATTTCTGCATAAGTTTGTAGATCCCCGTTCATGTGCAAACTGACACTGGCTAGCTGATAATTACTGAGCAACTTGAGAATAATTCTTTTTAAATGTCAAAGGAAATTCTTCCTTGTACACTCTCTTCTTCCTAAAACTAAATGTGCTTTGGGGAGGGTAGTGGTCGCGGTGTTTGATAAATTTACCTTTTCTTGGTTTTTTCTTTTGCGTTCTTAACAATTTAGATAAATTTTTGAGGTCTGTGGTGAGGACTTCACTGAGCCCAGAGTCTTTAAGTGTTCAATAGGATTTTATCATGTGGTGATAAAAATGTTAGGGCTGTGTTGCTATGCTGCATAATATGAGTAGGTCGGTTGGTAAGTAAGTCCTTGGTTTAAAGACTCGTAGTACTCTGGAAAGCATTGCAGATACATGAGTAGATTGCTCACTTTTTTATCTAGATCTCTAAGTACAGTGGAGGATATATAAAATACTAGGCAGACCGCAGCCAATTCATTAGATGAGCAGCCTCAGCTGAATTATATTGAAAAGGAGAAATGCATGGCTTCTTGTCCAAAGAAAAGGCAATGCATGTAGCAGCAGATATATCCTTAACCTGATGGAGGTTAGGAAAGTGAAACTTACCTGCTTGTAGCAAGTTATGATTACATGTGCAGCAAGTGATGTGCATGATGGGAGGGGAAGCAGCTGCTCTCTAGTATATGTACTGTCTCTGTGTGAAATGCAAATTTTGATAAAATGCCACCATTTGAATGAAAGCATTTAGGTGCTGTGTTGTTTGATATGACTACTGTTGTAGTCTTGGGGAAAAACGTTTAACGATAATCTTGTCTCACTGTAAATGTCTCCTTGTGGTAAGAGTCACTTATAAATACTGAAGTCAGCATGAGAACTTTTTTGTTTTTACATCAAGATGAAAAGGTCTAAAAGGACAGTGGTCAAAAGAGATCACCAATGTCCTTTTTTGACAGGCAAGGGGCTTTTAAACTAATCATACTTTCTTTTTTTAAATTATTGGAATAAATTTTAATCATTGGATACTATGATATATCACAGTAAATATTTGAGTGTGGTACCTGAACCACAAAATAAAGTCAGGATGAAAGTCATGAGAACTACATATTTTACATGAAGGATTTGGTTTTTGAGTGTGAAAGGTTTGAAGTTGTTATGTTTTGGTTTTCTTAGTTGGAAAAACTTGCTCAAATATTTTGGGCTCCTCTGCTTCAAAAGTCATAGAAATTATAGGTTTTTTCTATTAGGACCTTCTAAAGGTGTCTCAGGCAGCTTCATCCCAGCTAGGATAATCACATATATTTTTACTCCCCTTAATTTACACATGCATTCAGGCACAAGCTGAGTCAGAACAATATTTACATGACTTTAAGTAAACATTGTACAACAGGGGGTATTTTAGACCTACAGCCATCATTCCTGCCCCTTCTTTCTCTGGTCCAAAAGCTGCAATGTATGTCACATGTTCCAGCTTACTGGCAGTTTATTCTTTTTTTATTGCTCTTTTCATTGTTTCAGAATTTTGTCATTTAGAGTTCTTAAATCCTATGAGCACAGCACATGCTATTTTTACTGCACAATGTAGCTTCATAGGCTGTTTAGCACAGTGGGCCATGTTTCACAGCTGGCTGGATCTTGGGAAGTAACCAAATTCTGCTTCCATTTAGATCAACAATAAAATTTCCTATGATTAAAGTGGGACTCGGAGTTTGTGATTGGTAAATTTGGTTGTCTCAGCACTTACTGATAACTGTATATTCTGTCTGCATCTACTCTCTGCATGTCGCTAAGGGAGCTAAGTCACTGGAATCATCAATAACTAAATTTGGAACTTAGCTCAACTTGTGCTTATTTGCACAAAATTATGTTTTCATGTACTGTTTGCAGAAAATAAACTTTGAAGTATGAGTTTATTTATAAAACACAGAAATGTTGACATATTCTAGTAAAAATACCAGTAGAGATGAAATATTGAACTAGTTCTGTAGTTCTTTGTCTCTATCTTTATTGGACTGAGGGTCTCCAGGATGAGCAGAGGGACCTACCTATTTTTGATTTATGCAATGTTGTATAATGTTGTCTAAAATTTTAGAAAATGGCGAATTTTTTTGTTGGTCAGGAAATGCTGCAATCCTCCTTTTTGTCTACTCTCCTGTATTTTTGAATCCTGGTAAGTTTCATATGGAAATCATGACTGCGTTATTGCAATGTGGTAACACCTAGATATCTATGTAACTTAACATGTGTTAAACTATGTCACTTTAATAATACTCTGTAGGGCTATACATGACGTACTTCTTGATACCCAAATGTATGAGAGCATGTTAAGTAGTTTGGGGACCCTCCTATATAATGCATAATAGAGTTCATACTAAGTATTCAAATAGCTACATAAATATTTTAGGATGAATGGAAAGAGAGGAAGCTTACTTTATTTCATTGAGGTTTTTCCAAGAAAACAAAAACTGACTCAAGCACCTGCTGAAGAGCAAATCTAGGATATTGCTTTTCCACTGTATCTTCAAGAAGTAAATCCTCCTGGGATTGTTAATTATATAGTGGAGAGTTTTATATATGCTGCTTTGCTAATTTGTAAACTGGATCAAGAATTTCAGCCTGTTTTGATTTTTTTTTCGAGATTAAAAGAATAGTTTCATAAGACAGTATTTAGTCCCTCTGATTACATGTGTCCTGAGAAGAAAGACACATTAGTTAGAAAGACACACATTAGTTATAAAATAAATTATATTTATGGAATTTGCTATCTGAAAGGTGGCTTCTCTTGGTTGGTATATATATTCATTTTTTTGGTTTGATTTTGTGAGAAGACTGGCAAAAATAGAAATGAACAGCTTTTTTTTTTTTTTTTTTTTTTTTAAATGGCATACGTTTAAAGTCTGGTCTTCTCACAGTTTCATAGGTAATATTGCCTGTTCCATAGATATCATTGATTCATGCTTCTTGAGTGCAAGCTGCTATTGATTGACTTAAAGTCTGGAAAAAATGGTAAATATCCTGAGGCAGCTTTTTAGTAATCCCATGCTCCATTTTACTGAGTAGTAAAATGCAACATAATTATGGAACAACTTTAAGACAAACCTGTAATGAACAATTTGGAGTTTGGTAAATTGGATAGAAAAAAAAATAAAATATATATTTGTATATTTGGGTTAAATAGAAACAAAATTCAGCTATTTGCCTGAGGTGACAGGAATCCCTCCAGAGACATGCAGTAGGTTGATTTGAAGGAAAGTATTTATGTATAACATAGGAAAACTATATCTATAGGGCGTTACATAGCTAGGAAAGAAACTGATAACAATCTTTACATTTAATTTCATATTACTTGGAGAACCAGGAGAGGTGGACTAAATAAAGATCTTAGCTCTCAGAATGATGTTTAAAGTACCACTCAGGTGACATGTAATTTGAGAAAAATATCGATTGCATTTTTTGTAGCCATAGTTTTGTATGTGTACATTTTACACACTGAAAATAAATGGCATGTGGGTGTATTGGAAAATGAATCCAGAAAATACTGCTTTACTTCAGAGTACACACAGATGTACTGGTCTGCTTTTATCAAAATATAATCAAATGCTGCTATCAAAGCGTCCCCCATCATTTTCCTATGGAATACATAAAATGTACTTAATACACACAGATAAATGATTGCTTTTCTACTGGAGATCAACCAGAATAGTCTGTATATGCAAATGCTGTAGAAGTGTTTATGAGAATTGCAGGAAGCCCCTTTGTTGTAAGATTGTAGACAAGTCTTTGCATATCTCTGAGGAATCTAGCTACTTGCATCTTTTTTACATGCCAGCTATGTTAGTTCATCATTTGACTTTTGTCGCTACAACCCAGAGAACATTAAGGGAGAAATGAACAGTATTACTAACAGAAAGAAAAAATGGAACTTTTGTATGAAGAAAAGCTAAAGGATACGTTTCAACAAGATTTAAAATGCAACAGTTAATTGAAGTTCCTTAATCTATTTTTGTCACTGTATTTGAGAAGTAGCTTACTCTTCAGACCGGAGGAATTAGTCTCCATGGATTTGTGGCAGAAATAAACTTTCTGAGACTGAGATAACACAGTTGTTATTAATTTTTTGTAGGAATAACTTACTATAATATGCTTACAAATTCACACCTCGTTATACTTCACATCACATTTACTGTTTCTAGCTCTTTCAGATTGAACACTGTTTAGCTTGTGGTAGGATCTTGTACAGGTTCAGTCTCAGCTGAACCCACTTCTCTCAAAGTTACATATAAAGTTATCTGTAGGGATATTAGGGGTTTTCATTGGTTAAAGCCAATCAAAACCTCAGTGATGAATGGGAGGTAAAAAGAGGGGAGGACACTTCTTTCCTCTGAGGTTATACATTGGTGGAGATGGGACAATGCAATATCGTATGGACGATTGTGTTTTGGGGGTAGCAAGAGTGTCTAATTGTTACTCTGCATTGTCTTGTGCGCATTCGGGATAGCTGAGATAGGAGGAGGAGATCATTAAGCATCATGAGTTTAGTCTGACATCTGCAACTGGCCTTCTCATTCCAGAGATGTCACAAATTGTTTCTCTGATAGGCATAGCAGTGGTGTGACCTCTTCATCCAATGCAGTCATATTTTTTTGTTCCATGTTTTGTTGTTATTTTTGATTTATTTCTAAACATTTGGAGATATAATTATTCTGAATTTAGGTATAGGAAATAAGGTTTTAACAAAGAAACTGACAGGAAATGTTATAATAATGTATAATTACTAATGTTATTTAAGAAACAAAATATATATTTGCTTTCCAATTCTGTCTCCTAAGTCAAATCTGGCAGTAGTGAATTGTTTTCGACGAAATGGCAGCCTTAACTTTGCAGAAACATCACTCAGGTAGGATCAGTCCCCCAAAGTCTGTAGTGTCAGAGAGTATGACTCAACAGAGGGATTCAATTCTTTATATTTCTTAGTTAATATAAATGTGTTGGGGGTTTTTTGAGAGTGAGACAGAACTTCCTCTCTTCCCAAAAACTGCTAGGGCAGAAATTCACAGTAAGTAGAAAGAGGAAAGAAAATTCTGACTCCTACCAGCAGCTGTTTTTCTTCCCCAGACAAGTTTTTCTTGATTTAAATGGTGCCTTTGTTGGTTACAAATCACTTTAGTAATTGGTTTTATCTTTTGATTCTAGTAGTTTGAACAAAGAAACCTCAGTTTTGCTGTAGAGTCTGTGGTATGTTTTATCCTTGATTCAGGCAGATGGAGAGAAAATCTGCATGGAAAACTGTAGAAACAAAGAAGTTTGTTATTGCGTGATAGTTAAGTGTTGGTTGTGGGTATAGATGGGATGCTATAGATCCATCTATATAGGTGGATATAGATATCTAAAAAAAAGACAGTTGATGCTCTTGCAATTTATTTTTTTACAATATGTTTTCTGTTTAATTCTTTTAAACTTAGCTACTTACAGAACAAAGTATATAGTTTATGGGAGTTTCTCTAAAATCTTTACCAGGTACTTCATAGAAATTGTGGCATAAGGTTAGGTTTGCTTATAGGAAAAGATAGGAATTTTGACGTGGTTATTATCCTTCATCATATAACAAAGATAGTGAAACACAAATGCTTGAAGACTTAATATGAATATGTATTGGAGACTAGTGTAAGAAGCATCTTGTGAATTTTCAGGTTCGGTTATATTATATTCTTTATACCTGAAGTTGTCAAGATGGCTCCTGATTCTCCAGAATTATGACCTAGTAGTTGTTCATATTAACGTGGGGCAAATCGAATTGATGTCTTTATACATTGGATTTTTATCTCAAGGCCCATGGATTAGTTAGGAAACCTAGATTCAGGTTAACAGCCTTGCTTCCTTTGTTCAGGAGGGTGAGGATGATAGTTCCTTCCAGGGCATGACAGAGCTGCTTCTGGCTCTGCTGCTAGAAAAGCTAGCTTTCCAGTTGCACCACCACAAGCTGTCATTTTACCCACCCTGGGGATGGAGCTCTGTAAATTTGCAGCACCTTACCAGCTTGAGTCTGGAGCAAGCCTGGATACCCTGGAGACATGTTGTTTGCTAGCAGGTACGGGACAATTCCCAGGACTGAAAGCTCAGGCTTCTCCCAGCCTTTTTGTCACATGGGTGTTTGCTGTCCACAACGCTGAAGATCTTTATGCCTGGTGGTAGACTCACCCCTGGTGTCTTTGCTCAAGACCCCCCATAGCTCTCGCATACATACTCATTTAGCTGTACAAACTCGAGTGCAACTCCACCAGCCCACAGAAAGCCCACTGATTGGTGGTGGGACTTCAGTGAAGGAGAAAAAAAAAATTAAAAATCATGATTAGGCTGAGAAAGAGACATAACTTATCTGGAGTTCAAAAAGGGATACTGACATAACATGTGCCATGGAAAGTATATATAGGAAGAAGTGTGAAGTGGGATAAGAGAGATGTTAAGTTGATTTCTAAGGGAGAAGACAAACTTTAGGAGGGAGTCAATGGGGGAATGTGGAGACAAGAGGACAGTGAATGAGTTTGAGAGGGAAAGAATCAAAGACATTTATGAACAATAACATATATTTAAAAAAGGGGATAATACTGGTGGAAATGTGTTTGGGGTGGGTAAAGAGAAAAGACTGGCCAGGAGGAGCTGGGAGGGAAAGTAGAATTAAAATGAAGGAGGGGGTTCTGGGTGGGATTAGACAGCAAAAATGACCAAAGGATGCAAAAGTGGGAAGAAAACCACATGCTTAAAAAAAAGCCTCTGAATCATCTAAGCCTATAGTAACCACTGTGCTTTTAACCAGGCCAGGATCCAAGTTGATGCATGTTATGTTTTAGCCCCAACCAGTAGCTGAGCACCATGCAGCTCCTTGATCAAATCCCTCCCCTGGTCTGTCAGGACAGGGAGGAGGCTGAAGAGTCAAAACCAAAACTGTACATCTCAGACTGAATAACTCAGGCCTGTCACAAAGCCAGACTGTCCCTTAGGCACACAGCTCTGCACCTCCCTGACTAACTCTCTTTTAGACTGAGGAAGACTGTTGTATGGTGTGGAATACCTCCTGTGGCTAGTTTGGGTCACGTGTCCTGCCTGTGTTCCATCCCAACTTCTGCTGAAAATTAACCCTCTCCTAGATTAACTCAGGACAATGCTTAATGTGTAAGGCTGAGAATTAGAAACAAGGGAAAACAAACAAACAAAACAATCATACTTCTGACCTTCTAATTATGTTGCATAGAATTCCTTCCCTTTCTCTATGCAACAGAGCTATGGTTATATAATTTGCCTTCCCCAGAAATGCTTTTGTGGAGGTTTTATGACAGTGCCATGAAATGCTGGACCTGAAGTAATTGGTTTAGGTCCCTGAGTTTGTTCTTCCAGTGTGATCTTGGAAATCCCTACAGGGATGTTCTGCTGAAGTGCTTTAAACTCCCTTGAAGAGGACTGCGAGGTTGAGAGCTGTTGCCTCTATTATAACACAAAGTTGAAGCTTCAGGGCGAACGATCAAAAGTAGCAGAGTTTTTGCAATATTTAAAAATGAATTTAACAGAGAATAATTTATCTATTCATTTAATCAGTTCTCTGTAAATACATGTCTGATTAGATGAGTGATCTAGATCTTTGGATGAGAATCATGATATCTGTTGGCTCCATGGCTAGGAAGCTGCCATAGCGACCTGATTTTATCCATCCACTTGGCCAACTAGTCTCCACATAAAGCCCTTTCTTTAAGATTGCATGGGGAAGACCTGTGTTCTTGATACCCTCCCTCACTTGGACAGTGTTAGTCTTGTTTGATCCTTTGCAAACAAGAGTTCTTATTTCTTTTCCCTTGTTCTATGCCATTTTCTCATTAAACAAAGTTGCAGACCTTTTTCAATAAAGCTAACATAAAGATTTCCTGTGAGCACTGCCATTTGAATGAGATAATCACAGCTCAAATGCAGAGCCAATGAGTGCCACACTTGACATTAATAATTAGCTGCAAATAAAGTAATGATATCTGATTATATTTTTTGTTTCATGCTCTAGGCTTCATAGATTAGGGTGGTGTTCTCCTAGACAATGTAGAGAGATGTAAAAATACTACGACCTAAAGTCCTTACAGAGGGGAGACAGAAGATAATTCAGTCTCATAGTAAAAAATGGTACATCTGGGGAAATCTGCCTTCTGACCCTCTATCTGGGGCATCCCTGCTAGACCAGTCTGTAAGGCACTTGTACCCACCAGGCTTTAAAAGCAGTAAAAGAGATGGGGAAATGCCAGGAAGTATTCAAAAATGTTGGAACTGATTTATGGGCTAAGAATGTTGTGAAGCACTGTCTAGACCACAGAGGTTATATTTATATTCCAGGTTTGTCTTGACTAGATCCTGTGAGACAGAAACAGTAGATCAGCTGCGCCTCCTAAAATGCTGAACAGTAAAAGCAGTGAAATGAAAATGGTACCAGACTGCAATATTCAATAGCATTTCATATTGTCTCTCTACAAGAGAATAATTTCTCCCCCACAATCACATATCTTTCCTACTCTTTTTTTTTCCACTCATGTTGTTAAGCCATGAGTTATCAAGTCAGAAAAATTAGGAACAGTGTAATGAGAAAAAATAGGTGGAAAAAAGTGTTATTGACAAATTTAATGATCTTGTTCTTATTTATGCCTTTGACTTAACCACATATGAATAATAATAGCACTTTCTTGGAACAGTATTTTTATCTTTTTAATCACTAAACTGAAAGACATTCAGAAAAATAAAGTTTGAGCTTCGTGATCAAAACTCACTCAAAGTCTAAAGGGAATAATTATGCTTAAAACATATTAGAAGACTAAATGTAAATGCAACAGAATTCTAGACTATAGACCTTGGTTGTAAAAGATACGGTCTAGCTTTTGCTATTACCATTAGGGATGAGGCAAATCAAGAAAAACATTAACCTAGTTTAAATTTTAAAATGAAGTGTCTGCATTGTTTTCTTACTGTATTAATTAACATTAGTCAGTTAATACGAGTGTACAGACTTTTAAAAAATCTAAAGTTATCTTGACACATGTCACATTTGATATCATTTTGGCATTAATTATTCAAAAGCAATTTGAGTGTCTGAAGAGACACCTGTATTTTTATCTGTATATAGAAATCTATAGATATGTATATAGATAGCTCACTTAACTACAAATGTATTGCAAAGTAAAACTATCATTGCTTGTCTTCAAAAAAAACCCCACCCTCACAAAAAAAACCCCAAACAACAAATGAACCCAACTTGAACAAAAAAAAAAACCCAGCCACACAGAGCAACATTAAGAAACACAAAACCCAAACAAAAATCCCATAAAACCCCAGTACCCCAGAAGCCAGTAACAGATCTGCAAAAATGTGAATGGTTGATACTCTGGTTATAGTAAAATAAACAAACACACCCCCAAGCCCCAGAGAAGACTAGAGAAGTACATAATAAAAAGGCACAGAAAGACATAATTAATGTTTATTTTGTACTTGGGAACCATATGTGGCTTTGAAATAAAAATGCCAAACTGACAAGTTGCCAGCAGGGATTGTAGCTGTTAACTGTCCTGGTTCAAAATGCTACAAAATAAAACTGCTATCTTTGGGAATTTACCATTGTTGTCCATGTGACAATAAGGCTTATCTATTTTTATGGCTAGACACATTTATCTTTGAAGATTCATCTATGAACAGGGGATATGGAATATGAGAAGTGGCTGGTCAGATAATTTTCCTCAGATAAATATTGCTTATATTTAAACCAGTATTTTCTGCAAATGTACTTCTGCATTGTAGGAAGATGATAGGTGATTATGCCACAACATAGGCTGTTGATTCCATATACCATCCGTCCTAAACACCTTTAGAAATACTAGAAAAACACACTTAAAACCTGTCAAAAATGAAATTTAAAACTTTAAAACACACAGTGTGATAAAGACAGATCATCAGCTTTGCCATTTTCCCAGCTTTCTGTAGTAGGGAATTTCTTTGGTTAAAAAACCCCAACTAAACAACCAAAAATGGTGAAAGAAACAAATTTCCCAAGCCCCACCTATTTATGGCAGATAAAATCCAGTTCTATTATTTTCAAAGACTACAGAAGTCAAGGAAATATTCCTGTATTCTGTCGAATTCAGTTGGTGTTTAAACAGGGTATTTGTTTGTTAAAGGTGATTATTAGTCACAAGCATTACATGATATTACTTTGGCTTTTTGCATGATTGACATTTTTATGATAAAGAATTGTCAGTGATAAATAGTGGATATTCAGTAGAGGATAACCCAGCTGCAATGTAAACTTTCAGATGAATGATCATTCATGCTACAATCCATTGAACTCTTGGGATTAACAAATATCTTCATGAATGCTTAATAGTCACCTGATTGCTCATAAACAGTGAATAATATGGGCTCTAAAAAGCAAAGTAAAGGAGCTGCTTCTCAATTTATTTATTTATTTTTCATTCTTTGAAGAGCAAATTCTGGAGGGAGGAAAAGAATGAACAAATTCAATTTACACTGAATTAGTGAAGGAAGAATTCATTTACAAGGGAAAATTACCTGCAAAACTGTGTATTACTGTAGCTGATAATTGCACAAAATTCCTTATTTGGATATTACTCTTCTAAAAATGGTTGCATGTCCAGTTTAACCAGCAAAGTTTCATTCATTTGTGACAACATGAGAGGTTTTTGAATTTGTTTGAAGAGCAATATTATTTTTAAAAGGAGGAGAGAAGAGGAGAGGAGAGGAGAGGAGAGGAGAGGAGAGGAGAGGAGAGGAGAGGAGAGGAGAGGAGAGGAGAGGAGAGGAGAGGAGAGGAGAGGAGAGGAGAGGAGAGGAGAGGAGAGGAGAGGAGAGGAGAGGAGAGGAGAGGAGAGGAGAGGAGAGGAGAGGAGAGGAGAGGAGAGGAGAGGAGAGGAGAGGAGAGGAGAGGAGAGGAGAGGAGAGGAGAGGAGAGGAGAGGAGAGGAGGACTACATTTGGGAGATAAAGGCTGAATTCTATGGAAGTGCAATGAAAGGGGAAGAAAAGAACACAACTCAATTATTTGGTTTAGAGAGTCTGAATAGATACATGTGGGTGAAAATTGCTAATTTTTTTGTGGATATTAAGGTTTATTTTACTGTAGCAGTTAGAATAATGTAAATTAAATAGTGCAATGCTATAAAAAATATATCATAGGGAAGATTAGTCATAACCATTCCAGTTATGCAAAAAGTAGTACACACTGGATAATACAGACAATTAAGGCTCATGGGACCTGCTAAAGCAGAATTCTTCCCTGATCTGTCTAGTCTGCTGTCTTGCCCCTGACTGCATCCACATTTGTGTGAGATACTACAGTTAGAGCTGTACATCCTTACAAATCTGGCTCTGTAGGAAATAATATAGACTAAGTGAAAGAATTCAGTAAGAATTTATTGCCTGAATTATAACTCAAGACAGTCTAACATTTGTTAAAAGACTGAATGCGACCATGCACTTTTCAAACAATTCAAGGAGTAAAAACAATCTGAGTACAGGCACTGTGGAGTGCAAGGAAAAAACTATATCAAAAGTTTTCCTTTTTTTAATAGAGTGGGATAGAAAAAATATTTGATTTGAGGAAGGCAAAGACAGTCTACTTCTGAATATAGCAGAGTACTTCTGTTCTTTTGTGCTCACTTGCTACCAACTTTCTGAGAGACACAGTGTAATGATCATCTCATTGAAGTACCCAGTTTTCCTGGGATATGTCTTTCTTTCTATACATTAAAAATACTACCTCTTTTGCAGCCAATTTATCCCAAAATCTTGGACATCTTGTTGACTTCTGCGGGCAGCCAAATATGTGGTATCTCATTAATGACATCTTTCTCTTATTAAATAAATTAGCTCTGCCTCTTTTAAAAACTCACAAATTACAGTCAAAGGAAAATTTCATGAAGCTGTTCTCAATCCTTTCATCACCTAGTCTGTATTGATACCAGGGGTGTCCTTGAACCATATTCAGGACCTTGTACTTGTCATTATCGAACCTCATGAGGTTAACGAATCAAATGGGCCCACTTCTTGAGCCTGTCCAGGTCCCTCTGCATGGCATCCTATCCCTCATGCATGTCAACCATACTCCTCACCTTGATGTTGTCTGCAAACTTGCTGTGGGTGCACTCAATCCCACTGTCTGCATCATTGATGAAGATACTTAGCAGTGCTGGTCCCATTATGGACCCCTGAGGAACACCACTTATCGCTGATCTGTTGACCACTACTCTCTGGAAGTGACCATCCAATCAATTTCTCATCTAGCAATCAGTCCACCCATCAAATCCATATCACTCCAGTTTGACTACTTGATGGAGAGATGAGTAGCCCTGGCTACTTATGCTATAAAATAACATTCAGTTGCTATGTCTGTGTGTCAAACAGGAATTCACCACAGCTTGTTTACACACATAACTTTGCGTAGTTTACTTAACGTTTCAAGTCTGTCTGTCCTAAAACTTTGGCTGCCATTCTAGCCTAGAGGTGCCCATAACGCTGTGTGGAATTGAGGGAAAGCATCTCTTCATCACATCTTACTCACAGAATGGTTAGTCAAAGAGAAGATGAACCTTCTTTTTCAGCTGAAATGAATAGCTTATTTGTAAGCACTGCATTTTCTTTGCTTCTCTCAAAGCTGAAGAGATACAGATGAGAAGCACTAACTGTTCAAAGAACAGTTCTTCTGTTGCTGCTTTCCTTTCCCTTCCCAGCCTTCTGGACTCCAGGACTCTCATCTATTTCTTAAAAACAAAAAGTGCCTGTTAATATCACATATTTGGCTGTGAGTTGATGTTTTACAATAGTGTTTCAGACTGGGCTGGGTGTTTGTTGGGTTTTGTTTGATGTGCTGTGTAAAAATATTTCCCATGGAACTCCCATTGTAAAAACATTAGGACCATCATAAATTTACGGGTAAGAGAATATAAACTGATTGCTAAAATCAAAATATCTTTATAATCTGGATGGTTTTTAACCCACCCTACAGTCTAAAGTTTAGGTCTTAATTTGTGGGTTTCTTCGTTTCATCTGGTATTGAGTTAATTTTCTACAAGTATCTAGAAAAATGTTGTGTTTTGGATTAAGGATGAGAATAATATTGGTAACTGATGTTTAGTTGTTGCTAAGCAGTGCTTACACTCTTCTCAGAAAGAGTGGTCAGACATTGGAACGGATTGTGCAGGGAGGTGGTGCAGTCACCATCCCTCAGGGTTTTCAAGGAAAGGTTGGGTGAGGTACTTAGGGTACTTAGTGATATAGGTGGTAGGGGGACAGTTGAACTAGATGGTCTTGGAGGTCTTTTCAAACGTAATGATTCTGTGATTCTGTGACTTTTGCAGTTTCTCATACGCCCCTGCCAGCAAATAGGCTGGAGGTGCTCAAGAAGCTGGGAAGTTACACAGCCAGGACAGCAGACCCAAACCGGCCAAAGGGATATGCCATACTCTATATACACTAGGGGGAAAGCTGGCCAGGGAACTGTTGGTCAGGAACTGGTTGGGCATTGGTAGTCTATGGGTGGTGAGCGATTGTGCCTCACCTCTTTTGTATTTTATTATTATTTATTTATAACTCTGTCCTATTGAAATGTCTTTATCTCAATCCATGATTTTCTCCACTCCTTCCCCCACCTCTCTCCCCCCATCTCACTGGGGATAATGAGCAAATGACTGTGGTATTTAGCTGCCTGTTGGCTTGAACCTTAACAGTGGGTCTTAACTTTTTGTTATTTTATTTATTTGTTTTTTAAAACCTGAGGATGTAGTGTGAACTTCCTCACTTAAAACTCAAGGGTGGCTGCAAGTGTTCAAGTGAGAGGCTTTTATAGACCAGGAAATGCTCTCCAAAAATGTCTTGATTATATATGAAGGTACACATGCAAGAACAGAGCTAGCATGCATGGCACTTCACCTGATTGTACTCTAAACCTTTGCATTTGAGGAATAACTGTCATGGACCTGTTTTCCATGTCTTAAGTAAGATGTAATGGGTTCTCTTTGAGAATTTAAAAGTATGTCCATATGTCACAGTCTGTATTTAAAATATTTGTAGTGTTTTTTTCCCCTTGCCTTATTCTGGCTTACCTGGCACAATTACTTGAAGTGTACCGGAAGTGTGAAGGTGAAAATGGCTAAGGTTGGTGAGAAATTGTATGTGGCCTGTGGTGGTCTGTGGAGAGCTGGTTGGTTGAATGAATGAAGTCATGTGTAGAAACTGCTCCATGCTGAGCAATTCCTGATAGAAGATGTTAGCACATGGAGCTGATGACTCACTATGCTTGGCTAGATGTGATAGCTCCATGTTCTTGCCCTGTGAGCTGATATGAAACACCCTGTGCATTGCTCTTCTGGTTTACATTGTTGTACGCTGGATGATGATTAAAGGTATAAGCGACACAAACACCTAGGCAAGATGGGCAAATGCCTGTCGCTGGTAACTTTATGTAGCAAAGCAAACCTTCCAAAACAGCATTAAAATTGGTAAAAACACTGGGGAAAAGCAATAGACCAAATGGGAATCAAAATTATGTGAGAATAAATATCCTGTAAACACTTGGTAAAGAATGAACAAGAAACAATTTTCAGATGAGAGAGTGGCTGTTGCATTTTTTTTCATTAACAGAGACTTCAAGAAAGAATATCAAGAATATAAATGTTTTCACAGCATTTAAGCAAGTCAATGGCATATTGAAGTCAAAGCTAGAAAATAGACTAAACTGAGAGTTTCTAATTGAATACTGACATCTGTGGTCCTTTGCTAATAGATAGTGCAGTTAAATATTAGTGAAGAAACTGTTTTCCATTGAAAGATTTAATGGACTCTTATATGCTAATTAGATCCGTTACCTACCTCAGATTCTTGTACTAAGAATTTGTTGTATACCTGCTTTAAAGGCATACAATGATTTGAGGAAAGTCTCAACCAAGACACACCAGGACAGGTGAATCAATAGACTTTCAGAATATATAAATATATATTTTTAAAAATTATACTTTGTATGTAATCTAGTGCTATAGGATGTTATTTCTAAAACAGAGAATTCTCCAAGCTTCATGCCTCAGGGCCAAGCCTCTATTGCAGCCTGTGGCTTTGTCACCAGTTCCCCTAAGTTCCCTTTTGGTATGCTTCACAGTAGTTGCACCAAACTCATATGCAAAGGCATGGGCAGGAAGGTGAGGTTTAATGAACTGTGAATTTCAAGTGATATTCTGAAAAATACTCTTCACTGAAGCATATGGACTGATCATGTTCTGTAACCTAGACTTTCAGAGTTGTAGTGTCAGCACAAGGATGAAAAGCAGACTCTTCTTTCCACAGGGCTATGAGGATAATACACAAAAGAGACTGCCTTCCTCTCCAAATCTGCTAATTTGGTTCTTAATGTGCAACAACTTCTCTACACACTCCAAGGCACTTTACAATATTAGGTAGTGTGATTAGAGAGGTAATTAGGAAACTGTGTAATAATGGGATGAGAGAGAACTGATGCTTTAAAGCCTGTACATTATAGCCAAAGCAATTTAATTTCATGAATAAATAAATCAGATTAATTTCTACTCATAGAGATATTTCATGCTCCAACTGATGTTGGAAGCTGTGACTTAAAGTCAAAGTGGAGGTATGAATCATTGTCATTATATGACTTGAAATTCATTCATTTTCACAAAGCCACAACCAAAACAATGCAGAATGGTGTCTTGCACCATCATTACAAGAGGTTGTAGAGCCTGGTGAGAAGAACAAGGGACAGCTATTTTTAACACCATCAGCAGTGAGCTTCTGCCATTACCCCAATGGCAAATGAATGAACAAAACCCATCAGAATGGATGGAAACCTTTAAATTTCTTCTTGAGGTGAGAAAGCATGATGTTTGCAGGATGAGAAAGGGCTTTGTTAACTTGAAACCAGGTGAGGTTCTATCCAGAAGTCTACGCATAGAGACCACAAAGGCAGCTTTCTTCTACAGTACCTTGTGAATTATTTAGGCTCTCCTCTTTCTTGGCTTTTGTACAGTTTTGAGAGTGGGGTACAATAGGTAATTCTAACCGTTCCTAGCTGGAGCTACTTCCATTACATTAGTTTAAAGTTGCCTCTACATTTCCTGAAGAAGATGGGTCATAGTGATGAATCCAAATCGTATAGAGGTAGGAAGTTACTGCATATAATCACATTTACATAGGGGAAAATATCACTGTGTTCTGTGATTTGCTGCTTTTTGGAAAGACATTTGTGTTGATATCAGGAACAGAATTAATTTTAAAATGTGTGAAGTCTGATTCGAGGTCTGATTCTGTGGGTTGTTGGGGGTCACAAGGTGTTATTAGGCACCCTGAGCTGAAATTGATGTTAATCAGAATAGAAAACTCTCACATCTCACAGGGAAAAACCCTGCTCAACTAATATCCAGGATCATAATGATCTGGGGAACACAGTTATGCACAGATGGAGGCAGTGGCAGATACTATATTGCCATAAACAATTAACAAAGTCTCTTTGCTGTTATGAACGGGGAGTTGCATGCATTTTTTATTCTGCAGAACACCAAGTCTTATGTTTAATTGTACTACTATCTTTTGAAAAAAAGAACATTAAAATGAATAACAGATCTAAAGTACAGTTAGAAGCAATTATGTTAAGCTGCATGTTTGAGTTCTCATGTAGCATTTCCTTTTGGATGTTTTCAAATGATGAACATCAAAACATCATCTGTACTCAGTTTCAGTTGTGTATGGTACTAATTTATTGATTTGAATAAATCTTGTCTATAGGAAAACAACACACCATTCTTGGAAAGTGCATTTAAATGATATTTTTACAGAAATGATTTATTTTATGCTGTAGGAATACTATACACATTGCATTTTGCTAAATCATATTGATATTGAAGGGATACTTTTGATATCCACTTTTCAGCAAAAAGATTAAGTATCTACAGATGGAAGCACAGCATGCAAAGTTGAATCCCACTTGTTCTACCCACATGATTAGAGCCAATAAAATCAATGTGAGAGAATATATGAGTTTAAAATGGCACTAATCTAAAAAAGTAAGCCAATTTTTGCTTGATAAATATTGTTAATACACTTATTGTAGTAGAAAACCAGATATTTAGCTCAGTTGGACAGCATGTACATGTGAAATTCTGGACTGTAGTGAGGGTTATAAATATGAAGAGACTTTATTGTGAGAAAAATACAGTTATTAAGCTCTCTGACTGGATATTGTGCGTGTAGTTTTCCAAACATTCTAGAGAGTGAATGAGTATTTTATCCCTCCCAAATAATAGACTAAGTGTTTATGTAGGAAGGGAAGAAATTAATACAATCACTACAGAATCACAGAATAGTAGTGATAGGAAGTGACCTATGGAGGTTATCTAGTCCAACTCCCCTTATAAAGCAAAATCACCTAAACCAGATTGTACAGGATCATATCCAGGTGAGTTTTGAATATCTCCAGAGAAGGAGACTCCACAGCCTCTCTGGGCAGCCCGTTTCAGTGCTCTGTTTCAGTGCTCTGTCACCCTCTGAGTGAAGTTCCTCATCTTCCTGTGTTCCAGTTTGTGCCTGTCGCCACTTGCCTGGTCACTGACAACCACTGAAACGAGTCTGGCTCCATCTTCTAGACATCCAACCTTTAGATATTTAGAAGTATGGTTCAGATACCCTCTCAGTTTTCTCCAGGATAAACAGACCCAACTTTCTCATCCTTTCCTAGTAAGAGAGATGCTCTAGTCCCTAATCATCTTCGTATCCCTCCCGTGGACTCTAGTACTTTCTTGTCTTTCTTTAATTGGGCAGCCCATAACTGAATACAGTACACCACATGTGACCTCATCAGGGCAGGGTAGAAGGGAAGGATAACATTCCTGCCTCTGCTGGCCATGCTGCTCTTAATGCATGCCAGGGTTCCATTGGCTACCTTCCCCATGAGGGCACATTGCTGGCTCATGCAATCCTTGTTCATCAGAACTCCCAGGTCCTTCTCTGCAGAGCTTCTTCCCAGTAGGTCAACCCCTAACCTGTACTGGTGCTTGGAGTTATTCCTCCCTAGATGGAGGACTGTACACTTGCTCTTGTTGAATTTCATTTGGTTCCTCTCTCTGCCCAACTCTCTAGCCTGTCAAGGACTCACTGAATGGCAGCACAGCCTTCTGGTGTATTGGCCACTCCCACTTCTGTATCATCAGCAGCCTTGCTGAGGGTACACTCTGTCCCTTTGTCCAGG
This sequence comes from Laterallus jamaicensis coturniculus, assembly GCA_022605575.1. Classification (NCBI taxonomy): domain Eukaryota; kingdom Metazoa; phylum Chordata; class Aves; order Gruiformes; family Rallidae; genus Laterallus; species Laterallus jamaicensis. Next base: position 4,999,146 of record JAKCOX010000036.1, on the reverse strand, counting down.
TCACTGATGAATATGTTGATCAAGACTAGACCCAGCACTGACCCTTGGGGCACACCACTGGCTACCAGACTTCAACTAGACCCTGTGCTGCTTATCACAATCCTCTGAGCTCTGCCATTGAGCCAGTTCTCAACCCACCTCACTGACCATTCATCCAACACCCACTTCTTAAGCATTCCTATGAGAACATTATGGGAGCCAGTGTCAAAAGCCTTACTGAAGTCAAGATAGACATCTACTGCTCTACTCCCATCTACCCAGCTAGTCATGCCATCATAGAAGGCTGTCTGATTGGTCAGGCATGATTTCCCCTTGGTGAATTCATGCTTACCACTGTAAATAGACTTCTTTTCCTCCACATGCTTAGAGATGATCTCGAGAATGAGCTGTTCCATTATCACCTTTTCAGGGATGGAGGTGAGGCTAACAGGCCTGTAGTTTCTGAGTCATCCACCCTGCACTTTTGAAGACGGGAGTGATATTGTCTATCCTCTAGTACTCAGGCACCTCTCCTGTTCTCCATGACCTGTCAAAGATGGTGGATACTGGCTTAGCAGTGACATCTGCCCACTCCCTCAGTACTCATTGAATGCACACCATCAGGCCCTATGGACTTGTGGGTGTTGGACTTGCCTAAATGATCTCTAACCTGATTCACCTTGAAAAAGGGAAGGTCTTCCTTTCTCCAGACTCTCCCTCTTACCTTCAGAGTCTGGGATTCCTGAGGACCAGCCTTAGCAGTAAAGACTGAAGCAAATAAGGCTTTTTTTTTTTTTTTAATCAGAAGTCTGCCTTCTCTGTATCTTCTGTGACCTAGGCACTCACCTTATTCAGCAGCAGGCCAATGTTTTCCCTTGCCTTCCTTTTGCTACTTGTGAGGTTGAAGATGCCTTTCTTCTTCTTCTTGACATCCGTTGCCAAATTTATTTCCAAGTGGGCCTTTGCCTTCCTCATTGCATCCCTGAATACTCTGAGAAAGTTCCTATACTCTTCCCAAGCGGCCAGTTCTTTATCCCACGTTCTGTAAATAGTTTCTTCCCTTTGAGTTTTTCCAGAAGCTCCTTGCTTATACATGTAGGTCTCTTGCCTCCTTTGTTTGATTTTTTACTCATAGATATGGATGCACCAATCTTGGGTGTGGAGAAAGCAGTGCTGTTCTTTTTTTTTTTTTCATGTCACCATATGCTGCAAATATTGAGAGTTCCTTCTTTTTTTGAGTTTGTGCTTATATTTAGTAGTACATAAAGAGTATTGTAATTTAGCTGTAGTAGGGCATTGCGCCTCATGTAAATCTGGAAAAACATGGTGCAGAATAATGAATGACTAGTGTTTCCAACTCTTGGTTTGGTCATTTATGTAACTCCTAAATTGCACTCTCTTACTGCAGCATTATTTATTTATATTGTTATAACATCCGGGCTGAAAGTGGGACATGTATCTCCAGAGACCTTTCCCATCTACTCTATTGTAGTTTCCATCTACTAGTCCCAGGTGTTTCTGGTGAGACCTAAGCACACTGCAGATGCATTTTGGAGCCAGGCTGATAAGCTGTATTGGACCTTGTCTCTGAGAAGACCATGAGGGAACAGCAGCAGTTCTGGAAACTGGGATCTCTCAATACAGCAACTGGGCTCCTGCTAGATGCAAAAAATATCAAGGTAGTGTGCGACAAAAAAAACCAAACCAAAAACTCAAAGGTGGAACCCTTCAATGCAACACTGCCCCTTGTTTTCTGACTACTTGCTGATAGCGAGTGGAATTTTTTACCAAAACACATCTTCCTTGGAGTTTCTTCTAAGTGAAGTTTCCTTTCTAGTTCACTTTGACAGAATTTTTTGTTTATCACTCACAAGACCATTAGCTAAGGCCCTAATTTTTACTGGCTTTGGGGCTCTACATGATTTAGGCAGTCCCCTGCTATTTTTTGAGCAATTTTTGTTTTCCTTCAAGACTCATCACCTAGAAAAGGAGATTAGGGAAAACTGTACAGACCTGAAACTATCCTTTAGTAGGTTTTATAGTGCCAAGACCTTGGGCTTACTGTAGATTTTATGGTATTAATGCTGTGCTGTGTCACATCCATAAGCTTCACTCAGTGTTGATCAAGTAAAGGACCTGAAATAAATCCAGGTAAAGTAATTTACAAGTTTTTAAATTTTTATAAACAGCCACCATAATTGTAAAATATTTAAGGGTGGGCAAATTGATAGTTCATATTTCACATTATCTTACAGCAAAATCACATAGGTTTTTTCCTGTTTAAGTTGGCTGTTTCTGGGATTGCTTTTTGCTTTGGTTTATCCTTTCAAAAAATCTTTCATTCCTATTTATTTATCTCTTAAAACACCAGATCTTTGGAATTTTAAAAAATGCTCTATACATAGATTATAAATTCTGTTAGTTTGGACTACTTTTTAAACAGCTGGCATCTCAAGAGTGAGTTGCTTTTGTGACTCTGGATGAATTGAGTGAGATCTCCAAAGAGATATAAAGTAAGATTATTCTGTTTAAAAAAGAATGAAAGGTCATCTGGATGCAATAGAATTATGCTCTATGTTCTTACTGCTGCAATCAGTGTTTTAGATTTCAAGTCAGCATTTATTATGACCTCCATCAGATGAGCATCTGACCCTTTCACATTATGTGAGATGTTATTGTGGCAAGTAATCATGTTAAATATTATCAAAATTATGGGATATAAGTCAGTTCTGCATGGTAATAATCTGGACTGGTTGTGTCTTAAAGCAAGTAAGCAACTTGTTTTACTTCTTTCAAACTTGGAGACATATTCACTGTTAATTTAATTACTGGCATGAGCAGAATCACAGAATTACAAGGTTGGAAAAGACTTTTAAGATCATCAAGTCCAACCATTCCTATCCTATGCTAAACTATATCCCTAAGTACCTCATCTACCGTTTTTTTCAACACATCCAGAGAAGGTGACTCAACCCCCTTCCTGGGCAGCCTGTTCCAGGCCTTGACAACTCTTTCAGTGAAAATTTTTTTCCTAACATCTAATCTGAACCTGGCCTGGCACAGCTTTGTGCCATTTCCCCTTGTCCTGTCTCCTGTCACCTGGCTGAAGAGACCAACACCCATCTCTCTACAACTTCCTTTCAGGTAATTGTAGGCGATGATGAGGTCTCCCCTCAGCCTCCTCTTCTCCAGGCTAAACATTCTCTGCTCCTTCAGTGGCTCCTTGTATGGTTTTCCCTCCAGCTCCTTCACCAGCCTGGCTGCCCTTCTCTGGACTTGCTTGAGGACTTCAATGTCCTTCTTACGGTGAGGAATTGGACACAGGACTTGAGGTGTCCAGACAGTACTCGAGGTGTGGCTGAGGAAAAAGGAACTCTTACTGTAAAATCAAGTGTTACACACATTTGCAGTCACACTAACAATTTTTTATGTGTAACTTTTGTTTTTATGCTTTGAGCTAAGGCTGAAGTCATATTTTGGCTTACTCCATTTACAGGATTACATGGTGCACATTTCATGAGTCTGCAGTGCCACAAATACAGAAGAAGAGTGTGCTCTTAAAATGACAGACTGCTTCCATAAGCCATTTCACTGATGAAAAAACAGATCATGTCTTATTGCACAGTATAGCGTTAACGCCTGAAAAGGGGGTTACTTATAGAAGTTGTTTAGGTATCACTAGCTCAGTTTCTTCGTGCACAAGTTGTCAGAGTAAGTTTTGTACCGTTAACCTTGTCAGAAAATGCAGAGTGAATGTTTTATTTCATGAACTTGATTCTTACAAGCCTCTTGTTGATGCTATTTTTGTTCCTATATCCTTTTACAGACTGAAAATATTAACTTCTTCTACATAGTTGTTCTCAGCTCTCTTGCTTTTCTCTGTCTGCAAGTGACTGCCATGGTGAGCTGTTGTGGTTTTTTAAATAATTTTTTAATGATTCCTCTAATTATTGGTCAGCTACATTGAAGTCTCCTTGGAATCTTCCTCTAAATTATATTTAGAGAAGTAAATTAATATGCCAGAGTGGCAAGTGGGCATGATCTATGTCATTGTACGTACCCGCATGCTTGCAGTGGGAGTTTGGAAGGTCTCTTAAGCTTGGTTTTGGATTTCTTCTAGTTTTGAACCCATTTGGTTTCAGTTTGGAGAACTCCTTAATGTTTGTATAGAAGAATTCTCTCATCAGAAGCTGTCAGCTCTTGTATGCTTTACAGTAGTAATTGATTTATAGTCTTCAAAAGAAAGGAGGAAAAGAAAAAAACACCAATCTTATTTCCTTTTTAGTGTTTGTAATATTTTTTTCTAGTTAGTTGGAGGGTAGGGCTGGTTCTATTTTTGTTTGTTCCTGATTTCATGTGTATGGAAGTTTATGCTCATAAACACATAAATCTTATGCTATAAAACTATAGGGATTAAATTAAATAGCAACTTCTTATGGAATATTAAAGACAGCAACAGAGCAATTCTACTATTTATCATATAGTCCTTGCCTTTTCAAATATAAAAAAGCAAGTTATCTAAGACATTGGTGTCTTTAGGAATCCCAGTGGCTGGCAATTCTGCAGTCTTTCCAAAACAAAGAAAAAAGCTTCACATTAAGTGACAAACTTGACAGGCATCAGTATTGAATTTTTTAGATCAATATCCAAGTTACAATAAACACCTTTGCAGTTTAGGAATACAACAAATTTTCTGGGTTTCCGCGGCAGACTTTTAGTGTCAGTTGAATTTATCGTTTCAGAAGCACTGAGAACCAACGGTACATTTTATATTTTATTAGCAAAACAAACATGAAGTACTGCTGTGGCACCTTTTTGAACCAGGTGCAATCCACTGAGAACTCAAGGCTTGGTTTTAGTACCACAGGGTTCAATGCAGCTATCAGTATTTACAGCAGACATAAGATTTACTTTCCTCTGAATTCCCTATAAGACCTTCGCTCTCAAAAAAGGATCAGAGTCTCCCTACAGGAATGGAAATTTTTAGTCCTTTCACTGTGCTCACTTTTCTTCAAATTGTTTTTCAAGTAGCTGCAAGATTGGGTACTTACACCGCACAAGGAGCATTCTTAAAAATAAGTAAGATAATTATCTAGTTAATCAGTTGGGGTTTTTTTTTCTTATTTTCATGATAGCTTCTTTTTTCTTTCCAAGACAAGTTTCTGCTTTCATCTCTGCACAGAAGGTCTTGCTCTGTTCCCTGAGAGAGGGCATAGCATCCACAGGCATGCGTGTCTGCAAGGCAGATTTAAGGCCCTATTTGCTGGAAGGAAATTTGGAGGATTAAGTGAATAATTTTTTAGACGCCAGTTGAGGGAAATGTTTACTTTTCACATACGTGTGTTTTGAATGCCATATGATCAGCTGTGCATCCCCACAGCTGGGCGCGTGCGTTCAGCACCAAGGACAGCACTGAGGATTTCAGGTTCAGAGAGGCAGAACATATCCATCCTTTGCATCCTATGCAGCTGGCCAGTTCCCAAGACCAGATTGAGATCTTTCTCCATGACACCGCTTTGGACAGTAGAGATTTATTTTAAAATGCTGCCAGTGGGAAGTATGTCAAAAGCACTTCTCTGCTCCCTCAGAATGACAGCTGCAAATTGATATTTGGATCTTTCACCAGCTGTTTGGACTCTCTGGCCTGTTCCATGTGAGAGGAAAACCGTACACCAAAAACTGGATACACTATAATGTTCCTTTCTGACCTTAAAAGCTATGGACTCCTTGAGATGAAACCTGAAGATTCAATTGTGATCGTTAGTTAATGTATGTAGCAACTGGAATTTAGAGATAATAACTCAGCTTACAACATTTAAAAAATGGAATACATTAGCTATTTGTTTCCTTTTTTTTTTAACCAGGCCTTTTACCACTGTATAAGCTAACATACTTGATGAAGAGAAATGGGAGGATAAAAGGTTAAAAGTAGCGATCTTGATATGAGTGCCTAATTCTCTCCAAAATTTAATTTTATTTGCTAATGATCTGGGTTTTCTTCTCTTTAGTGCTTGAGTGTATTATCTTGAGTATTAGTGTTCCATCAAGTGGTGGTTTTTTTGTGAATTTTTTCATTTTTGGAACAGTGCTCATCTGGCCACATAGAGCAAAATAGCTCACAAAAACTTGAAAGAGGCTTCTGTGAGGAATGCATTTTACAGTTTGGTAGTTAGACAGTCCTAAGCCTAGAAGGTCTCTAGTATCTTAAAAGGAATTACTTAAAATTGGGGCAGGAAAGGTGATTTTTTTTCTTGAATTATTATCTTTTGCTATTTGAAATTATATTTCAGGACATTTACCTCTTTAATGTTAGCACTTAAAAAAGGCCTTTTTACATAGTGTTGTTTGAAACAAACTAATAACATACTTTGTTTCTATAAACTGTCAGAATGAAATGTTTCTGTATGTTTGAAATCTTATTCTCTGTTTTTTAAAGCTAAATTCTCAAATAGGCCCAGTCCTCCTGAAGCTGAGCTTGTTGATTAATTTGCTATTTCTTAAAAAGTTTTATCCCTCTGTCCTTGGAGCCAAACGTACCACTGTTCCAGTATAATTTATTAGATTGTTGTAGTTATCAGAAAGGCCAGGGAGCCTGGTACAGAAGTCTGGCTTGCTGCCAGAGTTTGTAAAGAACTAAATTCAGCAATGTCATGCCTGCACCTTTGCACAGAGAGTTGGGTTCTCTGGAATTTTCAAAACTTCTATTTAAAAAGAAGGAAGAGATACTCAGTGGTTATAAAGGCTAGTCCACAATGGGAAGATATCTTTTAGGGACAGTTCATATCCAAATATTTTTCCCTGTTCTGGTGTTCCCTAAATTGATTACTATCTAAGCAAAAGTGTTATGCTTTGATTATGTTTTCAATTAGAAACGCAAAATAACGACAGGTAGACAGGTATCCCCACTACTTATCAGGCAACTATCAAAAAAGTTGAAGCAGCAAATGAAGCAGCAAATGAAACATCTTCAGTATGGGCTTGGGGTCCAAATGGGCTTGTTAGGTCTTTAGTGGGATTGCCCTGAGGTACTAGATGTCACATTACCACTTTTTTTTGAAGTTATTGTTATCCCTAAATAGTAAAGTTAATGATAGAATTGATTTATTTATATACAGTTGAGTCACATTCAATTTGCTGTACGAGTAAAACATAAAATTCATTTGCAAATTGTCTTCAGAGAGAACATGAAAATAGCTTCCTTACTTGCATTTTTGACATGAAACTTTCTGACATTCGAATCACAGAATCATAGGAGTTGGGAGAGACCTCCAGAGATCATCAGGTCCAATCCCCCTGCCAAAGCAGCTCCCTAGCTCATACTGCACAGATAGGCGTCCAGACAGGTCTTGAATATCTCCAGAGAGGCAGACCCCACAACCCCTCTGGGCAAGCATGTCCCAGGGCTCTGTCACACTCACTGGGAAAAGAGTTCATCCGCATGTTGGTGTGGAACTCCCTGTGCTCCAACTTGCAGCCATTGCCCCTTGTTCTGCCTCCACAGACCACTGAAAAGGGGCTGGCTAGTTCCCCTTGTGTCCCACACTTCAGATATTTATAAACATTAATAAGATCCCCTCTCAGTCTTCTTTTCTCAAGACTGAACAGCCCCAGTTCATTTAGCCTTTCCTCGTAAGGGAAGGCTTTCCTCATATTAGGGAGAGGTTTTGAGCTCAAATTACAGGGATTATTTTAAAGGTTCAGATTTTTAATTTTTGCATTCAGGTTTTACAGAAGAGTTGCTATTGATTATTTGTACCTTTGAATAGTCTTTTCCATCTCTACATAACAGTTTACATGTAATCACATAAAAATCACTAGATTCCTTAGTCAAGATTCTTATGGGAAAGGTAGCTGGAAATCTTCTGGGAAGTTTAGTATCTTCTCTGGTCTTACTGTTGGGAACATCTGGAGAGGCCATTTTCTCCTTCCTGTATTCTTCAAAATCTATTTGCCTCTCTTTACTTAAGCTTCATTAGATCAACTATGGTGCAGTAAGGAATCAATTCTCATTGGAAATTCTGAGGTGTCATTGCCTCTGTAATTTCCAGGTTTTTCTGCTGGGTCAAAGTGATACAACAGTTTGAATACAGACCTTCCCCTCTGTCTCTTCATTCTTACACAGTTTAGAAAGGTAGATATAGGAAGAATTAAAAATAGGAAGCAGATATTATTGTTAAATTAAAATACAAAATTAATACATTCATTTAATATTTAATTTTAATGAGGCTAGAGGTATAATGACTTTTATTTTGTTTGCAGCATTGAATTAATGATCTTAATATAAAAATAACAGAACTAATGTGATAAAGCTACTAGCATGCTAACACCAAAATCATAAAATCATGGAATGGCCTGGGTTGAAAGGGACCTTAATGATCATAGAATCATAGAATATACTGTGTTGGAAAGGACCCGTAGGGATCATCAAGTCTGACTTCTTGTTCCATCATCTATTTTCAAACCCCCTGCCATGGACAGAGTTACCTTTCAATAGATGAGGTTGCCGAAAGCCCTATCACCTGGCCTTGAACACTGCCGGGGGGGGGCACCCACAAATTCTCTGGGCAACCTGTGCCAGTGACTCACCATACTCACAGGGAAGAATTTCGTCCTTGTATCTCATTGAAATCTACTATCTCTTAGTTTAAAACCATTACCCATTGTCCTATTCTTCCATGCCCTTGCAAACAGTCCCTCTCTAGCTCTTTTTAGACCCCCCTTAGGACCTGGAATGCTGCTAGAAGGTCTCCCCAGAGCCTTCTCTTCTTCAGACTGAAGAAGCCCAACTATTTCAGCCTGTCTTCATCGGAGATGTGCTCCAGCTCACTGATCATCTTTGTGACCTCCTCTGGACTTGCTTCAACATGTCCATGTCTTTCTTGTACTGGGGACCCCGGAGCTGGAAACAGTACTCCAGGTGAGGTGTCGCAGTTTTGCAAGGTTGGGTGCTGGAAAAGAACAGGGGGTGCAGAAAACGGCTGCTGTGAGGAGCTGCTGGAATTCTTTGGAGCTCCAAAATGTAAACAATCCAAGGCCAGAATCAACATTGACCAGGGCCAAGCCAATGAGAGATAGTCACAGTGCCTCTGAGAATCACATATAGGAGAAAACAACCTGGAAGCAGCGGCATTTTGCCACCGGAGAAGGGAGTGAGAAGATGTAACGAGCTGTGCAGACAACAAGGCCGGGGAGGAGGAGGAGGAGGAGAAGGCGCCCCAGGTGCTGGAGAGGAAGATGCCCCTGCAGCCCATGGAGAAATCCCATGGAAAAGGCCGAGACCCCACCTGCAGCCCATGGAGGGGCTCCACGCTGGATGGAGCAGGTGGAGACATAGAGAAGACACTGTGACCCTTACATTGAAGCAAGCCTCTGCCAGCACCTGCAACCTACAGAGATGAAAGAGATGAATGTGTTTTAAGATCTGGTTGCATTTGGTTTAAGATTTGGTCACGCTCCCGACTCCGGTTTTCTCTGTTCTTTTTAGTGTAGTGTAATAAATTAGATTAGTTCTTCCCTGCACTGTGTTGAGTCTGTTTCACCCATATCGTTGCTGATAAAATGATCTCTCCTTGTCCTTATCTTGACTCCTAAGCATCTTAATATATATTTTCTCCCCTGTCTAACTTAGAAGGGGAGTAACAGACTGGCTTTGGTGGGTGTCTGGCCTCCAGCCAGGGCGAAACCACCACATGAGGTCTCACCAGAATAAAGGAAGAGAATCATCTCTGTCAGTCTGCTGGTCATGCAGTTTTTGATGCAGCCCAGGATTTGGTTGACGTTCAAGGTTGCAAGTGCACTTAGCCAGTTCATGTTGAGTTTCTTGTTTGCCAAAACCCCCAAGTACTTCTCCACAGGGCTGCCTTTAATCCATTTTCCATCCAGACTCTATCTGTCCTTGAGATTGCCCAAACCATGCATTTGGTGTTGTTGAACTTCATGTGGTTTGCATGGGCCTACCTCTGAAGCGTGCCAAGGCCCCTCTGGATGGTATCCCTTCCCTCCAGTGTGTGAAAGATGTTCAACAGTGCTGGTTCCGATACTGACACCTAAGGAACGTCACTAATCACTGGCATCCACTGGACATAGAGCTGTTGACTGCAGATCTTCAACCATCCAGCCAATTCCTTATCAAATCTTATCCTTATCAAATCTTATCCTTATCATCCATCAAATCTCTGTCTCTCCAATACAGAGACAAGGATGTTGTATGATTTTAATTTTTTCACTGAAACTGTAATCTAAAAGTGTTACTTCAGGGAAACTACTTTTTCATAGAAAACTGTCCATCATAAAATAAGGTGGACAGTTCTGCCCTGAAACTGTCTTCCCCATAGTAGATAGTGTATTCAAAACAATCATGTCATGTTTATTGGTTTATCCACAGATTTGGATTACAAGAAATTATTTCAAAGCTGTTGACCTGCAGAAACAGATTCCTATTAATTTTCCTTCATCTTTGGAAGAGGAGAAATTGAATCCTGCACTTAATTTAGGAATCCACTTCTCTTGATTGAATTAAGCTCTCTCACTTCTGCTAATTCTTGTGAACTCCTAAGTGATCCTTGAAGCATTTTTTTTAGAAATGTAAAGTGGTTTATGTGGCTCCCTGTTGTGCTTACATGTCTTGAAAAACACCACCAAACGTCAAAACCCACTAATAGTCAGAAATTACTAACAGTGCTTAACAGAAAGAGAAGAATAAAGGTAACTTTTTTTGAGCGAAGGGAATAATAAAAACTGAGAAACAAGTATTGAAGATCCATGTACCTGATTATGTGGCCCTCAGCAGCCAAGTATCTGAACACATTATTTCAGGTTTAACGCTACCTACTTCATCTTTGGCTTCTGTACTGTCAACAAGGTTCTTTTGATTCAGTTAAATAACTTGTGTATGTTAATTGTATCAGAGGCAGGAAGGTTAGAAAGTGATCACATACTGAATTGTCTAGACCTGAAGCCTACGTGAACTAATCCTGTTCAGTAGCTGTATTCAAGTTTATCTTGTTTCCTCTTATCAAATGCAAGGAAAAATTAAAATTCAGTTTATTTTTTGTGAAATGCCAGTTGTTTGTGTTTATATGCCATAGTGTCTGCCTATTTGCAAATGGATGTAGGGACTGTTACTGGCAAAGTCTGGGTAAAAGATATATCAGTTATGTAAGGGAGGTCCTCTGAAGGGTCATCACTTCTATCTCTTGAATTTACCACTCTGGATCAATTTATTTTTTTTTAATGGAGTATTTATGCCATGTATGATCCTAATTGGTAAAGAAAATAATTTCAGAGACAACTATTATGTGATTTATTTTGCTTTCATGTCTAGAATGACAGATTCTGAATAAAATTCATAACCTAAACAAGTACATTTTAGCTGTTCCAGTCACTGCTCAGGTTTTAGGTGCCTCATCAGAAGATTGTGAATCTCCTGTAGATCCTTCCTTATAAATGTTGTATTTTTGATACTATTGGGTTCTGGAAGGTCACTGTATGTCTCTGTTTAGTCACTTGTTAGTCACTTACTTCTGAGAATAGATGCTGATGTACTGTTCCCAAAGACACTCAACTCCTAAAACTACATAAAAAAGAAACTCAAAGGACAAACCTCAAAGAAACCCCCCCTGGTGTTCAACACTTCAAAAAATAATGCTAGTATAGTGCAGTTTTCCATGTGTTTGCTGAGCTGCTTTTCTCTGAATGAAGTAATAATCACATAAGCTATATGGTATGTAAGAGAAATTAGTGCATTTTTACCAGTTTGTGTCTGTTTAGTACTCAATTAAGTGTTTTGTCTTTGATACAACTGCCATCTAGAAACTGCATAAGGCCTGTTAATTACAAATTCTCAGCTACTTTAGGATTTAAAACTTTCTTTGCTCTGATCATAACCATAGTTTCCCTCTATCAAATTTCTTTCAACCAGGGATTCATACCAAAAATCAATACTGAATTCCTTTACTTTGCAGAGTAAAGGATCTTAAGAAAGTTAAGTAATATTTCACATAGGTATTTCCTCCCAGCCCCCAGATTTTCTAAAATGAGATTTATATATTCAGTTTCAAGTTGACCTAAATTAGAAATGGGTTCAGTTAATCAAAGTAGAAAATCAAAACTAAGGGTTTATCAGAATAATCTAGAATATACAATGTGTGTATGCACAGCTGGAATTAATCTTCTTATAATTAGCATTGGGAATAAATGGACTCTTAGAGTATACATTTGAACCAACATCTAGACTAAACGGTTATGTATTTTCAGGAGAAGAAGCAGAGCTATTAGTGGAAATAGGATGTCAGTAATGTGATGGAGTTGTATGCAGTATTTTAATAAAAGTATCAGATAAAGCATTTGACAAGTGCTATCTGGTTGTATTCAGCCCCTTTTCTTAATTAATGATTGATATTTTGAATCATTCCCTGAGCAATGGCTCATAAAGACCTTGCTGATGAATGCATATATCTTCAATTAATGAAAATTAATTACAGTAAAGCATCATGCTGCTCTCTTTTGCAAGCAGTTACTAAATTCCATAAAACATAGTTGTGCACATGTTGCCATTACTCATAGCAAATTGCACAGAGTTAAGAAGGCAGATGGCCTTTGAGAGATCTGACAAGACACAGCCCTGGAAATTGAGAAAGATCTTTTATTAGGTATTATTTCATCTTTTAATTTCCACTTCCCAGTATATGTATTCTTAGATAATTATGTTCAGTATTCACTAGTTGACAAACATTCTCTTCTGCCCTTAATATCTTTTTTTTTTTTTCTCTGCAGGCAACTTACTTGGTTTCATAAATTAAAATTCTAAAAAAGTTGGTTTGATCTTGCCTCCAATTAACACCTTTCATTTGTTTGTTTCAAAGGACATCCATTCACTTTGCCTTGGCTAAGCAAACACTCAAGCAGAAGCAAAATTGTGGCTTACTAATTATGTTTTCATTCCAGGTGGTAACTTTGCCTCTGGGTAGTGTGAACAATTATCTTATCATTTATCCACACTTCCCATAATTAATTTTTTTTACATATCAAATAAGTTCATAATGAGTCAGCAATTCTGGCAATCAGAGACTCATGAAAAATGTGTTCTTTGGTTACTTTCAGTTAGAATTGATGAGCTTCCTTTAATCGACATTTTGACTATGTGTATCCACTTCTTGCGAGTAGTGACCTGTGCTTCTAGAGATTACCTTTCTATACGTGCAGACATTTCTAAAGCTTTTACAGAAGCACACCCCTTTTGCATTTTCTTTATTTACTGTGCTTTTGATTAATTTATCAATGAAGTTTCCTATTTGTTCTGTTCTTTTGAACTCTGTCTTGAATACTTGGCTATACATCAAAACTAAAGAAGTCAAAAAGGTATTTTGAACAGCCCATGTTTTTGAATAGCTTGTTCCCAGAGGTGGCTCAATCTATTCAAGTTCAGTATGACTTCATTGTACTGGATTTATGAAAACCCACTGTTAGTTTATGAAAAACCAGTGTTAGTTTCCATATGTCTCTGAAAGTTTAGAGTTAGCTGAATATTAGATATTAGTAATACTTTGCTTTAATTTTATTTGAAGTATTTTCTTAGTTTGGTTTCTCTGTTGTAAATAGATTCTACTTTCCTTTATGGATTATTCAGCATTGCTTTCTTAGCATTTTCTTTTTAATCTATACCTAACTTTTTGTAATTTATTCAGATCCCCACTGGCTGCAATTGTTTCCCTCCAGTAAGTAAATTCAGGTATTTATTTCTGTGTCTGAACTTCTACCAGATAAGTATCAAAAAAGAGTTGCTAGTATGTAGAGTATTTGCTACTAGTGAGTTAAACCTAGAAATGTTTTCATTTTCCTGATCTGTTTTTGAAGACCCTTTCTTCTATATATATATTCCTTCTTTCTCAGATACTTCTAATCCCTCTTGTCTAGTGTTCATCCCTTATAAATTCTTCCAGATACCATCTTCTTCATAGTTGTCCTTTCCTAATTTCATAGAATCATAGAATTATTTCTTTTTCTTATGTTCCGCTTGTGTTGACTCATTTCTGCCTCAAGCACAGTGTAGCAAAGGGACAGGACAGTGAGCATCATCTAGTCACCTTATTTTTCACCCAACATAAACACATTAGATAATTATATGGGCTACTCTGATTAAAGACAATTGATGGGAAAAGAAATTACAGCACTTGACAGTAATGTTGAAAAATATTGTAGTTTCACAACAGTATTTCTGGTGAACACTACTGTGCCTTTGATATATATTTTTAAGCAGTATTAATTTAAACCCAGCCCTAAAAAGCCTGCCAACCAGTCTTTTGATTTAATAGCACTATGATATCAGAACATATTTTTACAGATCTTGGCAGAATTGATAAACAGAAACAGGAGGGAGATTAATTTAGTCAGGAGTCAATACAATATGCAATTACATCAACTCACAGTAAATCTGAGTATTTAAAAGCAAAATTGTCTGATCCTGGAAAGAAAACCTCTGGCTTGGGGCTTGGAACTGAGTGGTACTGGACTTGTTAATCAGAGTGACTAGGACGATAAATCTCTTTCTGTAGAACTAATAACACCTGGGACATTGAGGGTGCAGATGGGTATGAATGTGGGATGCCCAAGGCCTTAGGGTTAGATGGCTTTAAGATTTTATTCATCATCTACCAGCTGAATTTGATGGAGTATTTGCAAGTGGCATATCAGCTAGTTTTAGCTGCACAATCTTGCTCTAACTTTGAACATAAATCCTCTTTCATGGATCCTGACATTCTTGATTAATTCATTTCTGTGGATTTTAAATGACCACATCTGTGATGTGTCAGCAATGCAGGCTTAAAAGAGGAAGACACTGTTACAGCTCTAGGAGCTCTGGATGTTATTTGCTCAGAATAGTCTAATATGACCAATATTGAGCTTGTTGATATATTTTTATTCTTTTGAATACTGATCTCATTGTGATTAATCATACATCAGCTACTATACCTTGCTCCACATGGTGAGGGCTTTGTGAGTAGCTTTTGTTTTGTTTTCTTCTTGTGTCATAATTTTGCTTTTACAAGAGATCAGGGAGCTAATAATAAAGGGTTGTTGATTTAAGTGTTCTCCCCCTGGAAACAGGCATAGCTGTTTTTTGCTAGGAAAGATCTTTTATCAAAGAGATTTTCCCAGAAAACCAGGCCATCAAACTGGAAAAGACCGTGTGAAAAACAGGTCTAATGCTAAGCTAATAAAAAACCCTACTAAATACTGAACTATTAAAATTATTTAGTACCTTCACTGACTTACCAGAATACATTTTTATTTCCATTGATCCTGTATTATCTTTATTTTGAGAAACTCCATTCCCTCATATTCTTTTCTAACTTTTGGGCTAATGTGATTTGTAGTCAGCGTTTGTAAAGTTGGTTTTTTATATATAGTAATGCTGTCACTGGTTATAAGTAACTCTTTCTTCATTTTCTCATACTTATCTACTTGATATATCTCTAGTCAGTAATGATATCCCCTCTGAATCTCCTTTTCAGACTCAAATAACTCGGCCAACTTCCAGACATTGGTTCCTAGACATCACCTTTCTTCCTTGATTAACCCTTATTTGCTCCTCCTAGTTAAGCTTGAATTAATTTTAGATCTTCGTGACTCGACTTACACCTAATATTTTAGGTTAGGTGAAACATGTTTAATCCAAATATATTATTAGCTTCTCATCTTTCTTGATTTCATAATTATATGCATAATTTTTTATGGTTGCATCACACTGATGGTTTACAACCCCCACCTGATTAATTCATCAAAGTCCTTCTTTTAATGTGCCTTATTCCTCCTCTGGTGTGGTGATAAAAGAAAATCTTGTTAAATACCTACCTTTTTATTCCACTCTCTTAATTTCATCTAATTTTTTATGCTGCAATCTTCAAGGCCACTCAGTTTTCAAAATCATATCTCTACCTCCCTCTGTGTTGATGATGCCTTCCTTCTATGTGTTGTAGGAGTGTATAATTCATAAGTTCTAATGTTTGGCACAGTGTGGGTTTTTGGGTTTATTTGTTTGTTTGTTTGTTTTCCTGACTAAGGAAATTTAAAAGTAATTTCTTAGAAGTCCAGACTCTCCTGGCAAGAGTCATCTATTGACCAGAGATCTCATGACAGGGAAAACTGCTGTTGAAATGCAGCTTCTGCATTTCACTGAGTGGTTTAACCTCACCCAGCAGCTGAGCACATATACAGCCACTCACTCCACCCCAGTGGGATGAGGGAGAGCATCAGAAGAGTAAAAGTGAGAGAATTTGTGCATTGAGATAGACAGTTTAATAGGGAAAGCAGAAGCTGTGCATGCAAGCAAAGCAGAACAAGGAATTCATTCAGCATTTCCCATCAGCAGGCAGGTGTTCAGCCATCTCCAGGAAAGCAGGGCTCCATCATGTGTAACTGTTTCTAGGGAAGACAGTGCCATCACTCCAAATGTTACCGCCTTCCTTCTTCACCCAGCTTTATACACTGAGCATGATATCGTATACTATGGAATATCCCTTTGGTCAGTTGGGATCCCAACTTCTTCTGCATCCCTGGCCTACTCACTAGTGGGGTGGTGTGAGAAAAGTCTGCAAGCACTGCTCAGTACAATGAAAACTGTTTTCACCACAAATACAACACATAACCTCACAGTAGCTGCTATGAACTCTATCCCAGGCAAAACCAGCACACCTGAAGCAAATTTTCATTATCTCAAGTCTAGAAGAGGGAAAAGTGTCATAAAGTTCATGTATTATATAACAAAGGAAGGACATTGTGTATACACTTAAACTATATAATAGATTGTACTTTGCCTCTTAAATGAGTAGGATAATTTTCAGTCCCTTACCCATGTTAGTTACTGTATGTTCTATATAATTTGCCTATCCTTGTGTAGATGTACTATAGACTAGAAAATCTGCATATTACCTGCAATTGTGGAGTGCAGGCAAGACTTGGAGCAACATGTA
This sequence comes from Laterallus jamaicensis coturniculus, assembly GCA_022605575.1. Lineage (NCBI taxonomy): Eukaryota > Metazoa > Chordata > Aves > Gruiformes > Rallidae > Laterallus > Laterallus jamaicensis. The sequence goes on along the minus strand of JAKCOX010000036.1, from coordinate 4,982,197 downwards.
AAAAGAAAAGTCTTCATTTCAAAAAAGTGTTGTACTGGGAGAGTCCAAATGCCAGCAAAGGAACAAGACATAGTGTTTGCTTGTACATGATGATTTACTCCCATTCCTTCCCTTTCTTGAAGTCCCATCCCTCTTTCTGCCTCCTGTGATCCATGGGTTCTTTCCCTACAGTGTGCTTTCTCCATCAGCCAGTGACTTTAACCTCTTTGCCTAAAGCTCTGCTTGATACAAGAATTATCATGAAGGATAGGTACTAAAGAAGTGGAAGAATATAAAAGTTTCAATAATGATAAATTGGTGAAGATTTTTTTCCCAGTTAAAAACCAAAACACAAATTTATTTATTTATTGCCAGTTTCTAAACCCACAGTTTAGTTTAAGGAAAATATTGTATGGGTTTTGTCCTTCATAATTACTATATTTCTTCAGAGAAGGCAAAATTCTGCCCTGTAGCACTGAAGAGATGATATATATTTTTCTGTTCTCTTGCTCTACTCTGTGACATTCACATCAGTCATGAGTCCTTCTCTGCAAAATCTTAGTAACATGTGACCTTGTTACTTGGAGCTTGCTTCATTTTCCAAACCCAGATTAGGAGCTATGATGAACAGGGGTGCTTTGACCCTGTAGGACAGGAAGAGGATTTTTGTTGTTGGTTTCTGGTTTTGGTTTGGGGTTTTTAAGCATAAGAATTACGTAATTTATGTAAGAATTTGCACCTAACAGGAAAAAAACAAGGATAAAGTATGAGTTATTCCTCATGGCACTTTGTCAAACTTATCCCTTTGTGATTGTCATCTTGTCACTGAACACTAGAATGCTCCTGATGTTGTATCCTGAACACTACATGCATTTGTCACTTGGGTTTGTCATTTTTGCAAAGGAAGCGTTTCCAGACAAAAGGAAGAGAAGGGAAGCCTCACTTTCTTTCCCCTCTCCAGTAAAGAACAGTTGTAATTTTAAATTATGCAAGGGGCACACCAGATGGACTGTGGAGAGTGCCCTAGGAGTCCATACAATAATAATAACACAATTAATAGTTAATAGCTATGCTGGACTGGGCCTTCCAGCACTGCTTTGTTCGAAACTTACCAAATACTTCTGAATAACATAGGTTCACTTCAATACCCGCTGTAATATCAGCTGTAAGCTTATTACAAGATTGGCTCAAGTTGAAATGGGCCTGCTAATAAATGGGGTGTCACTCACCCCATGAGTGCTATAGGGAATAAGTCAATCCGTTTTCTTTGAGAGCCTGGAACAGCTGCTGAAATTAGAAAAAAAGTGATGTGTGATATATGATACCATACATTGCCCTAAGAGTCTTCTCAGTTGTTACTGAATTAAGGAAAATCTTACTGAGAGTCTGGGAAAGTTAATTGGCCAGTTGGGAATCTGTAGAGTTTATTACCGTTTGAAAGGCAGCCATAGGAGATAGGAAAAAATAAAATCAAATCAAAAGGCCCTGAAACATGCCTAGGTTTTGAGTACTCTGCACCCACAAAAGGAGAAAGTAGTTTATCTTCACATGCCTCTCAAAATGCCATCAGATTATATTCAATGTCATTAATCTGACTCACACTATGTTCCAGTTGTGATTGCCATGATAAAAGGACTTTTTTAATCTCTGAATTTGGGTTGCTTGATCTCTTTTTATTTTTTTAGATGAGTGGCTTAAGTTTTACTACTTGCAAATTTTAAAATCTGTCATTATAAACTTGATTTCCAAAGCTGCTGAAGAAGCCTGCAAGCTTCCCCAAGTGCATTGATTGGAAGTCACTGGAGGATACCGGAGGTTTCAATACTATTGCTTTCGTGGACTGGTTTTTAGCATTATGCTAGAAAATTCTGTAGGCACTAAGGAAGATTTGTCTTCTGCCAGTCTGCCACTTGGCTGAGCAGCACTGCCCCTAAGAAGGTCTAAAGTCTGTTTGATGTTTTTCTCTCATTTGGGGCATTTATAATAATTATGCCTTTCTAGAGACTCTGATACCTTGTATGCTTCTGTTCATAGCACAAGATTTCCCTTGAATGTGCAAAGGTCACTCTTTTTTTTTATTTTAACCTCTGAAATTTGAGTGATATCATTAATTTATTTTGTCCTCTTTTTTTTTGCTCAGTCAGTTTGGGCTTGTTAAATAGTTATAAAACTATTAAGATGCACACAAGAAGTATAATCAATCAAAAACTCCTCACAGGGCTTCTGGTTAAAAATAAGAGAAAATCAGTTAGCATTGATTAGCGTAATGGAATCCGGAGTATTTTTTTGTTCACCCCCCTTCTTGTTCTTAGTCTGTGTGACTATGCCTGCCTTCACCATTTCTCTCCTGCCTAATGACTTTGGAACCTGATTACCAATTTGACCTGTGGTGGAAATTGCCAAGATCTTCCAAGGCTTCCATTAATGTCATTAAAATCGATGCCCCGATAAACTAATTCTTCCACTGATAAAAAAGATACACTCTTTATTATACATCAGAGAAGCCACATTGCCCTGCTGCTCACAGAATGTTTGTTTCCTACCAGGATAAAAGAATAAGAAAGTACTTATTTTATTTTGTTAGCATCTGCAGTAGAAGCTGAGAGTCACGTTCATAAACATGGTGGCCATGTGCCGTACTATAGCAAGAACGAATTTTGAACAAGATCCTTCCAACTTTAGATCTAAGCACTGCAATTGAGATGCAGCTTCCGTGTTTCAGGCTCAATGATTATGCATAGTGATCCCTCTAAAATGATCAATGACAACAAGAAAGAGAAACCTATGCTTTTGTGGTTTTAGTTTGGGGTTGGGTTTTTTGCCTTTTTCAGTGGTTTCACTGTAGTAGACTTTCACAGGTCTGGCTGAAAGCTCCACTGTACTTCAAAGGTTTTGTTATATAGATTCATTGGCATCTGTATAAGCATCTATTTATACATGGTTGGTTAATATAAAAATAACCTAATCAGGTGTCTAGGATTGGATAGTTTTTGCATCCTCTAAATTTGATACAGTTGTTCTACAATGACAAAGACTTCTTCAGTCCGCTTCCAGCATGTATTATGCCTGTTGGCATGTGCCACTGAACAGCTGCTGAATTGCTGCAATCTCAGGTGACTGCTATGTGCAGCAGCAGCAGCAGCCAACTCAGGATGTAGCTCTGCCAATAACTTGAGTCATGATATAGATGAGGAGGAAATTTAAGTGAATTCTTTCTTACAGTGGATGGTCTCTGCCTTGTTGCTTCATGGGGGCATACACATGTAGTGAGGGCCCTGTGTTGAGCCTCACCACTTAAGTATTTAATTTCTATTTCAGGAATTAAAAGGAAGACATACTATATTACTCGGATTATTTGGGTTATTTTGGCATTTCAGAGCTGTAGCAAAATGACATTTCCTCATGCATTAAAAGGCTATTTGGAAGTACATGCAATAGAAAGATACGCCATGCATCAGCCAAAATGTATTCTGCTGAAAAATAGGAGTTATTTTTTCACTTTTTCTCCAGAAAGTATGTATTTTGTCTCAAAGACTTTCATTTGGCAATTCTGTGACTAGCACAAAGTCTGTGAGATGGTACTTGCAGAAAAGTAGGGGTTTCATGTTGCTTTGAGAGGAGGGACACATTTTTTCCCTCCATATTGTCATTTATAAAATGTCAGAAGTTCCAGTCTGCTTTTAACTTTTATATTATTTATGACACTTAGGAAAGTGGGATGAACTGGAACAAGAACACTAGATATGTTCAGTTTGTATTATTTTTCAAAAGTACCTAAGAGAATTAGGCATTGAGCTCTCATCGAGAGTAAAGGAAATTAAGATCCTCTTTAAAGGAGTTAAGGGAGCTTTTGAAAATGCAGCATAACATCTTTGTAGACTGTGAGAGTCTAAAGCTTTAGATTGATTATAATAAGAGAGAAATAGCCCAGAAGACTGAATATAAAGATTTCTGCTGAATTGTCTGCAAGAATTACTGTGTACTGCTGTGACTATACCTATAGATTATTGTGACCAGATTTTTTCAGTGCCTGGAAAAAATATCATGTTCCTTTCTCTAAGGTCTTTTTTATTTTGGAAATGAAACAGACACCTCTCTGACTAGTAGAATTTAGGAAGGTTCTTTTCCTACATCTCTGCTTCTGTTGATTCTCTGGTCCTAATAGCAAGGCTGAGCTAGTTCTGTAATGTTTCCCTGCTCAGAGGCATTAATGTCTTCTATCTAAATGCCTTTCACTGACATAATGATTTTGAGACCTTAGTTCTTCTCATCGGTTTTGAGTAAATGTGGGGGCCTGAGAGACAGGCAGATGCAGGTCCTAAACCTAATTTCCTTGGGAGACCAGATTAAGAGAAGTAGCTATTGTTAATAGAGAGTTTGGAAAGGAGAAGAGTAACATGGAGTTTCAGTATTATATATGAGACTTCCAGAGTACCCATGATGTGATATATAACAGAACAGACGATGGTCTGTTATTTTCAGTAGCATTCTTTCACTGTGGCTAGGCACCTGTGAATTTCCCTTTTTTCCTTGGTATCTTTATTTTCCCTATCGCATGAATTTAGAATTTAAAACAACATGGAATATTTCAGCACTGGCTTGTTACTTTACATGGCAAATTTGCCTGAGTAATACTGACATGGTCTTGTGATTTTTCCTATGTGTTATCTGGACGAAAACTTGTCATATAAACAAAGATGAATAGAATGCAGCTTAAATTTCTGATTTATATACATTACACTGGAATAAGTTAGCTAATTGGTCATTGTGTTGCCCTGTGAATTGATACTATTCTGCTGTGCTTCCATCAAGCAGTGAAGTAAAAAAAATAATCTTTTGTCCCTAATTATTTCTTATGTTTTCTAGGCACTTTTTCTGTTTCTTTTAATTTTAATTTTATTATGGAAAGAAACGTGAATGGTGAAGGGGTTTTTTGGGTTTTTTCCCTTGAGGGAATATATCTCCCTAGGGGAGATATATTGTCTATAGATTCCTTTTTTCAGTGTGACTAAAGTTACTGTTTTCATAGAAGTGACAAGGTAGCACAGCATGGATGGCTGTTGGTTTCAACTTTAAAAATTACCTACTGTCCTGTGGCAGTGCTGGAAAACAATTCAGAGGGCCCAGGGAAGAAAGGAGAGCACTGAGGAGTTCAAAGCGTATCAGAGCAGACATTGATTGGACAAATAAACTGTGTGCAACCAAAACAGGTGGAAAAAGATGGGAGAAAAAATAAGGGGAGCTCTGCTGGCCGGGAAAATATCCAGAAGAACTCCCGTTCTCAAAATGTTGTTTCACTCTCATGAATGAGGCAATGTTGAAATGAACTGCATCTGGCCAGTAGCTGCCTCTTCACAGTAAAGAAGGTTGGTGAAGACGAAACAGACAATTAAGTTACTTTGTTTCCCAGTTTTTATATATTAAGGGAATGGAATGGACGTGCACATACAAGTTTATGGTTTTACCCGAAACTTCATATGCAGAAAGGGTAGAGATAATGTCAGTATCATAGAATCATCATGGTTGGGAAAGACTTTCAAGATCATCAATTCCAACCATCAGCACTACATCACCATAACATATAAACCATTCCCTGAAGCACCACATATATCCGTTTTTTTAATATCTCCAGGAATGGAGATTCCACCACCTCCCAGTTCCAATGCTTTACCACTCTTTCGGTGAAGAAATTTTTCCTAATATCCAATCTGAACTTTCCCTGATGCAACTTGAACCCATTCCCTCTTGTCCTGTCATTAGTTATTAGGGAGAAGAGACCAACACCCACCTCACTACAACTTCCTTTCAGGCAGCTGTAGAAAGCAATAAAGTCTCCTCTCAGCCTCCTCTTCTCCAGGCTGAATAGCCCCAGATCCCTCAGCCTCTCCTCATAAGATCTGTCCTCCAGACCCCTAATGAGCCTAGAAAGCAAAACATATTTCTTATGTGTGTAGTATTTTAATCTTACTTCCACTAGTTAAAAAACTAAGAGATTTGCAGAGTTGGTTTCTAACATTGACCCTCCAGACCCCTAATCAGCCTAGTTTTCCTTCTCTGCACTCTCTCCAGCACCTCAGTGTTCTTCCTATACTATGATGCCCAAAACCACTCACAGTACTCGAGATGAAGCTTCACAAGAGCTGAATACAGGGGTAAGATCATTGCCCTGGACCTGCTGGTCACACTGTTCCTGGTACAGGCCAGGATGCCATTGTCCTTCTTGGCCACCTGGGCACACTGCTGGCTCATGTTTGTCTGGGTGTCAGTCAACACCCCCAGGTCCCTCTCTACTGGGCAGCTCTCCAGCCCCTCTTCCTCCAGCTTCCACTTCCAATCCTGTAGTGTTGACAGGGGTTGTTGTGGCTGAAGTGCAGGACGGCGGCTCTCCCTGCTCTTTATGTTATTGTTAAGATATTTATAAAATCTTTTCTTGTTGTCCTTTACCATTGTGGCTAGATTAATTTCTAGCTGGGCTTTGGACCTTCTAATTCTCTCCCTGCATAGCCTAACAACATCTTTGTGAGTGAGTGGCCTGCCCCTTCCTCTAAAGGTCATAAACTCTCTTTTTCTCTCTGACAGCCAGCCAAAGCTTCCTGTTCAGCCAGTCTGTTCTTCTGTGTTGCTAGCTCACCTTACAGCACATGGGGATGGCCTGCCCCTGTGCCTTCAAGACTTCCTTCTTGAAGGGCGTCCAGCCTTCCTGGACCCCTCTACCCTTCAGAACCAATTCCCAATTGATTCTGGCGATCAGGATACTAAACAGGTTGAAGTTTGCCCTTTGGAAAGCTAGGATTTCAGTTTTGCTGCCTCCCCTCCTAGTACCTGTCATTTCATGGTGTCTGTGCCCAAGATGGTGTCGATCTGTTTCATCTCCTACCAGCCCTTCCCTGTTCACAAAGACCAGGTCTAGCAGGGCACCTTCCCTGATAGGTTCACTCACCAACTGTGTCAGGAAGTTATCTTCAGCACATTTGAGAAACCTCTGGGACTGTTCCCAGTTTGCTGTGTTGCAATTCCAGGAGATAAAGGGGACGTTGAAATCCCCCATAAAAACAAGGGGACACACACCTAGGTGTTTATAGAATACTTCATACACCTCACTGTCCTGGTTAGGAGATCTACAGCAGACTCCCGTAGTGATATCAGCCCTGCTCCTAATCCTGATCCAAACACCCTCATCTCTGCCATTGCTATAATCAAGTTCTAGACATTCATAGCAATTCTTAATATACTGGGCCGCCCCACCACCTCTCCTTCCTTGTCTATCTCTCCTGAAAGGCTTGTAGCCATCAGTTGTGGCACTCCAGTCATGTGAGGAATCCCACCATGTTTCTGTGATAGCCACTATGTCATAGTTTTCCTGCAGCATCATGTTGGGCTGCTTCCAAATTTGCTTTTGGTATTGCTAAATATAGAGTTTGTTGACTGGCAGAACCAGTTTGTACCCTCACTCTGTCACATACTCATACTAAAACTAATGACATCAATTAGAAGAAATATTTAAGTAATGTACTCCATGAGAATGGTAAGGACTATGAAACCCATCATCTGATTTCAAGATCCTTCTCCATTGTAATCATTACTTTGACAGTGGTAAATTGCCTTCCTAGAGGAAGTACACAAAGTAGCTGGCTAGGAGTTGTATGTATGCAGCATGCACACTGAGAAGTTTTATACATATTCAGTCCTTAAAGTGAGAGTGTGCTGTAATGCCTGGGTGTGGGATGTGGCATGTTTTCATAGGTGTGAATTCCTCATGGACTTAGTGCTCCTAATCTCTCACTGGTAGGAATGTTTGGAAGTGCTGGAAGAAACTAAGAGTATTTTTTCAGTGGTGCTTCTATATAGTCAGGCTGTACATCAGTGCAGACACACAGTTCCCTGTCCATCTGTAAGTTACAGCATTACAACACTGCAGCTTGGAAGAAGAAATAGAAAAAATTAGAGTGAGTGTGCCTGGTTACTGAGAATACAGGGGTGATGATGCCACTCATGCAGATGGGATCTCAGGTATGCTTTTGAAGTTCTTCATTTACTTTCCAAACTAGTTCTCAGTTAAATGTTAGCAATGTTGAATCATGACAGGAAAAACTGCATATTGACAGTTCCTGCTGAGGTATAACTAATGATATGAAATCTCTTTATGTATCTGGTCTGGCTGTGCATTAAATTCTAAAAATACCACCTTTAAAAGAGTTGCAAATCTCTATAAGATATTTATATAATACATTGTGGGAACATACATTTATTTATCTAGGGTTTCTTCATGGTTGGAGATTCTGTTGGATGATCACTTTCCAGTTAGAGGCAGGAATTCACATTGCATTGCTCTGCTGTAGTCATAAGTAGGATATCTGGGATAAATGTTACATTGCTAAATATTAAATCTTCATTTATTTAATAAAAACAAAAGACACCATTGTCTGCTTTGTTTCATGGATGAATCCCAAACTATCTTCTTCCTGAAATAAAGTTGCAGTCTTTGATCTTTATCAGGCTGTTGTTGAACAATTTTCTATGTATTGTCCCTGTGTCCTAGTATATTTGTTATAGATGTCATCACATTTCGATTGCCAGCAAGTTCATCTGGCAATAAATTAAAACATTTTGTTAGCGTTCTAGATGTAAATAAGGGGCAATGAAATACTCATTGTAGATAGAAGATACTGAAGGCTTAAATCATTATCATATAAACTGCCTCACTTTCAACATATTAAAATGAAACTTATATTTGATTAGATAAAGTACATCATATAAATAACCATAAAGAATTTCAGAATAGAAATCAGGGAAATAATAGAACACCTCTGAATCCCCTTTCAGATTGTGGATTGAATCTATTGAAAAGAATACCAAGGTTTTCCCCACAAAAAAAAGGATAAAGGATTACAACTAAAAATCTATCTTGTAAAGAATATTAATGGATTTTTTTCTGCCTCCACAAACTTTCCAGCAAGCCATGGATGTTAATATTTGAAAAACAATAAGCAGAGGTAATCATGGTGCTATAAGAGTAGTTAATACAGAAAGTGCTGGATTCTCTTTTTTTTTTTTATGTGAACAGCTACTTAAACTGACCAAAGGGATATCCTATACTGCATGATGCTATACTTAGCAATGAAAGATTGAGGAAAGGAGGAAGAAGCAGGGGATGCTTGTGGTTATGGTGCTGATGTTCCCAAACAACCTGTATGCATGCTGAGGACCTGATTTTTCAGGAAGTGTCTAGGCATCTGACTGCCAATGGAAGTGGTGAATAAAATCCTCTTTTTGCTATCCTTCTGCACATAGTCTTTGCTTTCTTTATTGAACTATTATTATTAAGATGATCAAGTGTTCTTGCCTTCCTTCTATTTTATCCCTATCCTATGGAAGAGGCAAGTGAGCAAGAATCCAGGCAGATATTTGACTGTTGATATGAGTCAACCTAGCATGCCAGGTTTCAAGTCCATTCACCCAGGATTGATAGTTATTTTTTTGTTTGTTTGGGTTTTTTTTTTAATGACTGTTTTAATTATTCTGAACAAGGGCTAGAACCAGGTCACACTTAGCTGCCTTTTCTGGACATCTGGACATCTGTGGATGTGGGGAAAAAAAAAGGGGGAAAGGGAAAAAAAAAACCCAACACCACACATTCCCCCAAACTTCATATATCCTGATTTTTCCTTAGAAGGGAGAGTAAGGGGTTTTGATACTTGCTGTAACATCATTAAAAGAATCTGACTTAAACTGACACTGGGATGTGATTTTGGCAATGGGCCCCTTTGTATGCTACCCAGAGGTTTGTGGATCATCCAGCAAAGCTCAGGCTTAATGAGAGATGCAGCAAGCATATTTCCTTTGCATTCTCTCTTGAGGCAAAGCAGCACTCCATGCTGATGCCAGAGAGAAAAAGTCTATCCCTTCTGAATTTCGACTGGGGAGCATCTTTTCCTGATGAAGGGCAAAAAGGAAATAAAAAATTCCGTATTAGATAAATCACACACAAGGTTTAGGCATTTAAAGAGCCAAATAGTTGCATTGCTCTCTGAATTTTTTTCCAAATTATTTTTGTCTTCAATTACTAAAAATTATAATTCTAGATTAATCATGTCTGCATTAGCAGTCCTATTACAGATGAGAAGTTCAAAGAAGAAAAATAACATGTTTCCTTGTTTTAATTTAACTTTAGAAATAATAATTCTTGCCTCACTTGAATCTACAGTAAATAAGATTTTCTTATAACTTCTCCATTTCTATTATATTGGCTCTTCTGTTTCCAAAGAATTCTGATGATTTTAGATGTTGTATTATTTGTTGATTTTAGTGGCAATCTCATGAAAAGAAAATGCTAATGCAAAAAGGCAGCTATTTTTCTTGGTTATTTCCCTCAGTCAGGAGTACTTACCAAACATTAATAATAGATTTTTGCATCTTGAATAAGGAGTCATTAGGCAAAAATAAATGTATCCAAGAGACACATATGCAATGCTAATTGACAACTGTGTACACAGAGAGCTGCCATTTATTTTATTACAGTCAAACATAACCTTTGTAAATGTCAGCTCTGTGTTCTGTTGACCAGCATTTTAATTTAAACATATTGTTCTTCCTTTTTAAGTGATTATCATTTTATTCCCTTCCAACACATGGCTCATTCATATTAGTTGCCATTGCATATTTCATGATTCTTTTGAAAGTAACAATCAAATTATGATTACTTTATGGAGCAAATTATGAAAAAACCAAAATGATCTCTTTACCTCAGTAAAGGCTTTATGGCAGTTAAGGTCACAGAGGATACAATATTTGCAGTATTTCTATGCAGTCCAAAATAAATCTTACTGATGAAGAGACAATTGTGATAATACCCAATCACCCCAACAACAAAGAAGCAGGGAACAAAGATGAGCAGAGTGGGCATTTCAGACTTTTATTAGCATTTTCAAAGCCTGTCTCAGGAAAAGTAACAAATGTGAACAGGTCCATGTTGTTTGGAACTGTCAAAGTCTCAGTGAAGTTTAATGAGTCCTTCCTTAGCATAGAAGGAAACCCCACAACGAGTGTCTCACCTAGTAAGTTGAGACTCAGGTGGATGATATAGGTAACATTTCTTAATTACTGTTTCTTGATCACAGATCACTTGTCCTTGGAAAGTTTATCAGGGAGGGGAAAAAAATAAACTTTACTTACACCAGACAAAGACCATTTACTTCTCTATACTGCCAAACTCCCTTTTTACTCTTATTTTTCCCAGGGAGGGGACAGCTGACTGAAGTTGTGCATGTACATTGCTTCTCCTTTTCAGAGCAAAACTGCGTATTAAGGGATTTCATGCAGTGCCATGCAGGCTTATGTGGAAGCAGAGAATCCCCTGTACTTTAAGTCATTCAGGCAAAATACCATTTATTGTCATGCTGAATTGCTATTGCATTTGATGATACCTTATGATATGATTTATTATTTTTATTAAAGGCATCTTGGAAAAACAGCTACTGATTTACTTCTGAGAATTTGTTAAAGTCTGGCTGACATTTTAACTAGAAAGATTGTAAGTATTCAGCAGCCACAGAGGACTCAAATTCAGCATCATTGGAGGAGACAGAAAGGCTTTTGAAATACATCAGCATTTAAACTTGTAAGAGAGTTTACATGCTTGCGTGCAATTCACTCTTCAACAGGATATAGGAAACAGAAGGTGGAGAGAAACTCTTTAGTTCAATTAACTCCCATGTGAAGAAAATTCTGAGGGGTCTAAAAGTATAGCTGTGATCAAAAAGATCTTAAGTAAACTCATTAGAAAGATATATTAAAAGCTATTTAGTGGGATGATGTAAAGATGACCTCTAATTTACCAAGTCCTTAAACTGCCAGCTGCCAAAAGCTAAGAATTAGTGTTGTGAGAAGTATTACTTTTTACACTTTTTTATACTTTTTAGCCATAAACTATTAGTCATGCTTGGAGGGGAGACACGGTTTTAGAAGGACCATTGAAAAGGCTGTTGGAGATGTTCTACTGGAAAATTCAAGTAAGTCATCATATTTTTATTGTGGAGACAGCTAAAAACTTTAAAATAAATGGTAAGAAAAATCTTGAAACAGTAGTGACTAATAATTTTTTTTTTAATTTCCATGACTAAGATTTTTTATATGTAGAAATTGCACTAATAAATGCTAGACGTTTCAGTAAGGCAACAGTATTTGTTTTATGCATTACATTATTTACAGCCGAATATACTAAATATTTCAACACATTGTTTCTAAAAGTTAGTAAGTAATGTTACTGTGTGGGTCTTGCTACTTGGTGATATAAAATGCTAAATCATTTATGGAACAGAATTTTGAAAACTATTCTTTTTTAAAGCCTATTTTTAAGCACTCTTCTGCTGATTAATATCAGAGGTTATATAGGTATTGGAAATACTATTTTCAGAAGTGTAAACAAGGGAAAGTGACCACAGATTTCACCATTATAAAAACTAAACCCTTATTACAAATTCATTACAAAGAGGAAAAGAAATTATTCCTCACCATGGAACACATCCATCTACACAGAACCCCTACCCCACATCCCCATTCAATCTCACTATTTCTCCTCACAGTTTAGTAAGAAGAGAGATTATAATACAGTTGTTGTTTCCTATTTTAAAACTGTAGAATTCAGCTTTATTGAAGCATTCAAAGGGGCAGGAGACATTTTGTATAGATGGATGGTGCATTACACTGAAACTTTTGTTGCTTAATTTTGCAAAGAGCTGTCTATTTGGCATATTACGAAACATTTTTTAAATGTGAGCGGTAAACGGAGACCTTCAAATCTGAATTCAACATTGAAATTCTTATTAATTACTCTAGATGATGAATGCAGCAGAAAACGGGAGCATAGAAATTGCATTTGAATTGTGTTTTAAAAGAAGTATTGTTGTAGCCATGACAGCGTAAGAACATGAGAGTGGGAAAGTGTATGCAGAGAGATAATATGATTCAGTAGTTTAAAATCTAATATCTGTTGTCAGACCATATGATATCACCAAAGGTGGTTGTAGGGAATGAAATAAAGCCAGCATGCTCTTGGGTCTGTCATCTGTCAGGTCCAAAAAGAGGTCACAAAATCCTAAATATCACTCAGACATTATGTTTTTTTTAGTTTTCTTGGCTGCCCTGGTGTTAATTTCTTTGAATTATTTCAGGAAAAACCATTCCAGAACTTCTATGAGTGATATACAATTCCTTCTTGTAATTTCTTGAGCTATAGTTTCCTTTTATTAATTAGCATATAATTAAGGTTATGTAGTTTCAGTGTGAGTGTCAGGTGTGGCAAGTAATTGATTATATGTTCCATTAACGTTTCTGAAAACAAGATTATGAGAAAGACTGTTTTATACCAGGAGCAGCAATTTTACAGGTCAAAACACTAATTCCATAAAGACAGTCATGCTTCACCTCACACAGGTCAGTAACCTCACATTAAGCATAAGGATAAGGTCTCTTAGGACAAGAAACTATATGTTAAACACCAAAAGAAAAAATGACAATACTTTACTCATTTGGTGTTCCACGTTTTAAAGAAAATATATTTTGGGTAAAAAGATGACAGCTACACAGTTAGAAAAAAGAAAGTGATCTTATGCCTAGTCTCTTCAGCCTTAGAACGCATTTATGATACCCTGAATATTGATGAATTATTTAGAAAAAAAGCCCTAAGCTTCTAGTTTAAACTAATTGCCTACTGAAAATCATGACATTTAAAATTAAATTAGACTAAAAACCATTTCTTTCTCATAAAAACTCACCTGTTATTTGTTCTGTTTCCTAACAATATGAAACCTCAACTACTATTGCGATTTAAAAAAAAAAAAAGTCAACTTTTCTGAAAGAAGACAGTGCTTGGCTTCCTGTTTATTCTTTCATTAAATGTAGATGGTTTTACCTTTCCTGTAAGGTAGATGAAGGCTGTATTTCATTCTTTCCAGGATATAGATCATGCTGCATTTCTGTGTCTACTGAAGGAAGCACATGGAGATACAGACAAGTAGATTGATATACACATAAACACTCTCACACTTTCTAAAAACCCTTAAAACTGAGAGCTTTTATTACATCCTAAAAACTTTCACCATGCTCCATATGAACACATTTCCCTTTATGCTTTCTGTGGGATGGTAGATTCCATGTGACCAGAAATGGAGGTGCTCTCATAAAGTAGTAACACAATAAGCTGTAGTTAATTGCTTGCATGTGAAAGTCTGAACACACTTCATTCAGTAGCTTAGTTGGGGGTGTCTTATAATCATGAATGTGTTCAAGGAATACATTCAGGGAACAGATTCTGTACAAGTGAAAAAATATCATTGGAGATTTGAGGAACAAAACACAACAAAAAAACCTCAACAAAACAAAATGACACATGAAACTTTTGCAATTTAAAAACATAATTTTAAATTTCAAACAATGCTAATTGCCTTGTGTTGCTCAACAGAAATTTGAAGTTAAATGTTTAGCTATTTCTATCAGAATGATCTGATCTATGAAATGACACTATTTTTTCATAAAATATAACCACGTGATGAAATCATGTCAAAGTAGAAAATATTACTTTCTCTTGAAATATTGCTTCTAAATTACATTAAAATTTGCTTCTCTTGATTAGAAACCAAAGTTAATTGAAGTCAGCAAAATTCAGATCTCACTGAAACAGCCTGATGAAGAGCAGTAAGATTTGAAATTTTTACTTGATTGACTAATTTGCAAAGGCAGGATAAATTTTCTGTCACCTAAACCTAAAATGTATTGTTCTACATTGCAAGTACAGTAGAGACAGAAAACAGGAAAACCTACACAATTTGCTAATGTTAAAAGTATTGGTGTCTACCAATATATTAGTTCCTTATTATCTGTTCTAAATTTTTTCTTCTCTATTGCATTTTACATTTTTAATATTTGAATTGTTCATTTCGTGTATGCCATCTAATTTATTGCAACTTTTAATGTTTTGTTAAAAAAAAAAAAAGAAGAAAACTTCTTTATTCTCCATGAAGAAAGAAGCCATGCTTAGAAAAAGAGTACATTATTGAAGCACCTTAGATATGCAGTGACTGACCTAGTGATACTACATGACAAGTATGAGATAAAAGCTTATAACCTGTCCTATAAATTTAATAGACTTTAATCCCTAGTTGCTTAAAATGGTTGTGCCCAGGTAGGTCAAATTATTTGTGGGAAGATGGGAGATTACAACTACCCATCTGCAGACAAAAGCAGATATTTTCACTTCAAGGATAAAGGTGTGGGGTTTTATTTAGGTTTCTTTTTTTGTTTTTCCTTCCCCTAGAACATTGCATTTAGGTGTCAATAGAAATGTCTATACTTTCAGGTATGTAGACAGAAAATGTCAATTACCTGCTGTTTATTGAATGGGTTAATAATTGTGATGAAAATGCACTATCATTTTGAAGGATTTTTTTTTTACATTTTGACTGATATTTTTCTTACTTCCTTATAATAAAAACCAGACCCTGATGTGACCAAGGGTGACACATAAATACCCTAATTGCCTATGAAATAGTTTAAAGAAATTTTTCAATTACCAGAACTGAACAAAGGGACACATGTGATATTTTTCTGTGATTTATAGGACTACATTTGTATCTAACCTGTAAAATCCTAACATAGAAATATCAGAAATATCTGATTTAAGTTACTGTAGTTAAAGTAGGAATCTCTAACCCAAAGACAGAATATAAAAGGACCTTTACATTGGCTGCAATTTAGCCATGCCTAAGATTTACCATGCACATTTGGAAAGAGAGAAGGACAAAAATAACCAGATGTCATTATGAATTATTTCTGGGGCTAAAATTGTTACATAAAGAGCCCACATTTGGGGTTTTTCTCTGTTTTTGAGCAAAGTTTTCTATTTTATATTCTTATGTGCAAATCGTGGGGAAAAAAAGCTGCCAGATAGCTATTATGAATATTAAAAAAAAAATCATAGTGGGAGTGCATAGTCTTGCACCTGGGGAGGAATAACTGACAGTATCAGTACAGGCTGGGGGGTGACCTGTTGGAAAAGAGCTCTGTGGAGAAGGACCTGGGGGTCCTGGTTGATGACAGGTTGGCTATGAGCCAGCAGTGTGCCCTGGTGGCCAAGAGAGCCAGTGGGATCCTGGGATGCATCAGGAAGAGTGTGTCCAGTAGGTCGAAGGAAGTGATCCTCCCCCTCTACTCTGCGTTGGTCAGGCCCCACCTGGAATACTGTGTCCAGTTCTGGGCTCCCTGGTATAAAAAAGACAGGGACATTCTGGAGAGAGTCCAGAGAAGGGCGACAAAGTTGATTAGGGGTCTGGAACATCTCCCCTATGAGGAAAGGCTGAGTGAGCTGGGTCTGTTCAGCCTGGAAAAAAGAAGACTTAGGGGGGACCTAATTAGTGTTTATAAATATCTTAGACATGGGTTGCAGGGGGAATTGGCCAGCCCCTTTTCAGTGGTCTGTGGGGACAGGACTAGTGGCAATGGCTGTAAGCTGGAGCACAGGAAGTTCCGCACCAACTTGAGGAAGAACTTTTTCACAGTGAGGGTGAGCGAGCCCTGGCACAGGCTGCCCAGGGAGGTGGTGGAGTCTCCTTCTCTGGAGATATTCAAGTCTCGTCTGGATGCCTATCTATGTAATATGAGCTAGGGAGCTGCTTTGGCAGGAGGGTTTGACCCAATGATCTCTTGAGGTCCCTTCCAACCCCTAAGATTCTGTGATTCTGTGATTCTGTGAGTTAACAGAGGCGTAATGAAATGTCCAGCACCAGTGCAATTTAAATTGAGTGTTGTGTTGGTAAATAACTCTCTTCCTGTAATATATAGTAGCATTACTGTGCTAGCTTTGTTTACATAGTGGTGACTATTAGACACAACCAGAATGAGGCTCTGGATTTCTCTGAACTTTTCACTTAAGCTGTTAGGCTTTCTGCATCCTCATGGCTAGTTGTTTTTCTTCAGTTATATCATCAGTAGTTGCCTTTTCATTTAACAAGGTATTATACATTTTTGAAAGAGAAGCATTACCTGGTCAGTTATGAGTACTTTTTATGTCTGCTTTATCCACAGAAAGATGCTATGTGGTTTGAGTCAAACAGTCATTTAGTTATAATTCTGCACAAATAATCCCCTAGGCTTGCTTGTTAGCCATTTCTGTCTATAGTCTGCTAGTACAGCTGCCTGGGACTGCTCAGGGCTGAGCCAGAATGTAGGCTGCTCCCATGCAGAGGGATGCTGGACCAGGGGACGCTTTCGATTCTTCTGTTTTGCTCAGTGAAAATGGAAGCAGGCTGCCATGTGAAGCTATAAAAAGATGGCTTCAGGGAGAAGTGCTGCAGTTCCTTCACCTTTAGAACTGGAAGGTAGAATTGATCTGTGTCAAAAGGGGGCATTGCTGGCAATTGAAAAAGCTTATCTTTCCAAAGCCTATTGAGTTGTAATGTCCTCTATGTTTATAGTTTTGCTGAGATAAAGGAAACAAACTTTGGAAACAGAAGAAAAGTACAGCACTTTCTTTGAGAAATAGTTCCTGCCTAGATTTTTTTTCTAAAGGCACAGTAAAGAGAGTTGTGGTGTGTTTGCTTTTTCGTTCTTTGTTGTTGGAGTTTTATTGTTTTTGTTTAATTTCTGTGTGTGTGTGTGTGTGTGTGTGTGCGTGTGCACACGTGTGTTAAGAGTAAGACAGAAAGAAAACAAGGTTATTTCATTCATTTCTGTTTTTTTTCTGCAACAAAATCTTACCATATTGCTTTGGGGAAAAATAATATGCTAGTTGAAGAATATATACATAAATAGATGTATGCATACATTAATCCTGCTGCTGTTATTAGCTACGTTTTTTTCTACAGCTCTAGTCTTTTAAAGGATGAGATCCTGATTTTATTCCACCAAAATGGATCTTAAGAATTAAAGACAAAACTTCGGAGAGGTCCTTGGTCAAATGGAGTCACCTGAGTCCATGGGAATTATCTTGCCCTCCTCATTAGCATATTGGGTTTGTATGACTTGGGGGACTACAGGGGTGGCTCACACGTCTGATAGGCTCAACCTTGGTGGGTCTTTTGCAGAACAAGCTGGCATCGGCTCTATCAGCAATGGTAGTTGTGCATCTGGGATAACATCGTTAAGAAGGAGAAAAGCAGGAGTGAGAGTTGGAGCACAAGACCTTAGCTGTCCCCCAGCAGCCCATGGAGTTTAATGGTGGAGCAGATATCCACCTGCAGCTCATGGAGGAGCCCATGCTGGAACAGGTGGATGTACCTGAAGGAGGCTGTGACCCTGTGGGAAGCCCATCCTGGATCAAGCTCCTGGAAAGACCTGTGGACCTGTGGAGAGATGAGCCCAGGTTTGACACTAGGACTTGTGATCCTGTGGAGGACCCACATTCGAGCAGTCCTGTTCCTGAAGGAGTGCACCTTATGGAAGGAACCCATGTTGGGACAGTTTATGAAAAACTGTAGCCCGTGGCAAGGACTTATGTTGGTGAAGTTTGAACAGTACTGTCTGCTATGGGAGGGACTCCAGGCTGGAATAGGGGCAGAGTGTGAGGAATCCTCCCCCTGAAGAGGAAAGAGTGGCAAAGACCACATGTGATGACATCCCCCATTCACTGTCCCCATGCACTCCTTGTGGGGAAGGAGATAGAGAACTTGGGAGTGAAATAAAGCCTGGGAAGGAGGGGTGGAGAGAAGGTGTTTTTAAGATTTTGTTTGATTTCTCATTACTCTGTTGTTGTATTAAATTAAATTAAATTTCTGCAATTTAGTTTGTTTTGCCTGTGACAGGAACTGATGAATGATCTCTCCCTGTCCTTATTGTGACCCTTGAGCTTCTCATATTTTCTCTCCCGTGTCCAGCTGAGGAGGATGATAGAGTGGCTTGGTGGGCACCTGGCCTCCAATGAGGGTCAAGCCACACCAAGGAGTGAAAGCAAGTCTAGAGTTGTCTATGTAAAATTTGTTTGTGTTCTGAATGCTTAAGTAGTCCCTGAGGCACAGGTACAATTAAGAGATGCACAGTCTTAATAATGTGCAGTGTCTGATGGGACACCCTCAATTATCCATTAAAAAGGCAGATAAACTTTTAGTAATTGTTATTTTTTCCTATTTTATAAATTTTTTTTAACAGAAATGTGTAAACTCTGGAAACTTTTTTATTTTTCATATTTGGATACAGCTTAAGCAGTGTCTCTTTCCAAATATCTTAAACTGCCTATCCTGTTCAAATGGGAAGGGAAGATATGACGTCAAATATCAGTTTCAGTTGTAGATACTGAGGCAAAGAAAGATGATTTGGGTCTATGGTGGGCTCATGCTTCTATTTATCTGTTGACATTTAGCATTGGAGTTAGTGGGGTTAGGAGATGACTCATATGAAGAGGCAGCAACAATTATTTGACATGTGAAAGTTCCGTGTAGAAGATGCCTTCCGTTGTAGAACATGATGTGGTAACCAGTTTAACGACTCTTTCCCTTTGACACCACCTCTCTCCCCTTTTCTTTGCATTTTCCAATGCAGGCAGAAACTACTAGGAAATTAGTATGTGTAACCTTAATAGATAGTCTTAAGTATGTCCCTCAGAGAGAGTTTAGAAAATAGATTAGTCCAGACTAGAATAATGTATTTGTGGAATGACTCCATTGGCCTTACACTTTTGCATACATAAATTTTCTGTGGAAGAAGAGGAAAAATAAAAGTAAAATACGCATTCACAAATATGAAAATAAATGTGCAATTTCATTTTAAGACATGGACAGACTTCCTAGCAAAAAAAACAACAACGCAACCAAATAACCCAGTAAGCAAAACAATTACTTTCACAAAAATAATGTCCATCAGAATTTTTGTGGAGTAAGCTGGGAGAAGGAAGTGTATAATGCAAAAATAATAAAAAATCCATTGTAAACTGGAGTACACAAAAATATCTATAAATCACAAAATATTGACCTTAGGACATTCTATTAACTTGAACAACATAGTAATAGCTACTACCTTCAACTACACAGAACAGAGAATAAAATGAACTTTTGTTGCAAGGTTAGCAAACTCTTCATAATAAAGTAAACAAGAGCCCATAAAGTGTTTGGTGTCATTCCCCCGTGTCCCATCCCCGCCCCTCCCCCCCCCAGAAGGACTGAAATGTAGCAGAAGAAAAAGTTAAATCTGAAGATTATCTTTGATTCTTTGGTAGTCCATATATAACTGAAAAATGCAAGGGAACAGGATGCAAATCAAGAGTAATTTACAAAGTAGCTAAGTATAGTCCTGCGTATGCAACCATAACTCTCCACATAATAAGGCCTTATATATCTTTAAATATCAATAATTTTTAAAAAGAGTTTACAAATACCTATTTCCTTAGCCCTTACTCCTGAGTAGTTTCCTAGAAATCAGCAATTCTTCAGTCTGATATACATCAGCCTGCTAAAGAAAACATTCCAAAAAATAACTTCAGCAAGTGTACAAAAATCAATATTCTTGTTTAGAAAGACATTTATTTATGCTACCAGGGACTAAAGAAATAATCATATTCTTTGTAATTCTGTGTTTATTTTTGCACAAACATGTGGTAATTGGAGAAGTGATACGCTTTCTGGTAGCATTAGTAATATTTGCAGAATCAGCTGTTCAGTAAGACCACTAAAACTTAGATCAGTAAGTGTAGATTACTATGGAGGATACCGACAGGTTCCCTTGAGAATTCAAGTATCAAGCCTTTGCTGATCGACACGAATCTGGATTTCCCTGAGTTGAGTTCCTATTGCTGTTTGTACTGTATGTGGTCCCCCTTTTTTTGTTATTTTGCTCACATTTGCACAGTATTCCATTATTGATTTTCATTGTTCTCTGAGGCTTTATGTCACAGTCTAGATTATTCATTCACTTTATAGATGTCTTCTAAATTGCTAGGCAAACTTGCCCCTTTACCCAATCTACTACTTTGCTAACTGGTATTGATTTGTAGCAAGGAGAAAAAAAGCTTCATAAGGCTTTCTAAAACATTAAAGATTCTGCATCTTCTATATGACCAGTGACTGTCTTATTTTTTCAACAAATTTAATATTAAAGGCAGAGAGGGGATGCTGTTGGATTTTCCTCTAATTATTTTTGTAGGACATTTTTGATTTTTGTTTTTAGCAGCTAAAATATTTCGGTGCATATGTTAGATACATTTTTAATAAAAGCTATAAATATTCATATCTAGGACTATAAAATCTAAAAGAACCAAGAGTAGTACTGATGTGCATTACACTTCCCTACATTTATTTACAACCTACCGATATATTAATAAGATTGCATTTAGATCTTTTCTTTTTCTTTTTAAGTGGAAGAAATCTCACTCCTTTTTTCTGTTGCATATGACTTCCAACTCTTCCAGTCCAATCCATGTATATTGTGGGTAATGCAATGCTTAACTGTTATTACAGTGAAGTACCATAGTACATTCAAACCTACCTTGCTCCGAATTACTTTACTTGATCAGTCATTGTTTCACAATATCAGTGCGCCCTATTAATAGTTTGTATATAGCTTCTTTGAGATCACATTCTTTAGGTATCACAACAAAAGACCCCATGGCATTGAATATGTGGTGTCTTTGCATAAAAATATCTTAGAACATGCTCTTATAAAATCATATATTTTTCTCAAAGGGAAAACTAATTTTATCATCAAGATCAAGAATCAAAACTCGTCACCAATGCTATTAGAATTGCAAATGGGATGATTTGCCTTCAAGCTAAAGAACATTGCTTGTGTTGTATTATGCCAATGTTGGAGTGCTATGTAAGAGGAAGTATTTAAAATCACTATTATTAGCTATTTCAATGTTAGAAACCAACTCTGCAAATCTCTTAGTTTTTTAACTAGTGGAAGTAAGATTAAAATACTACACACATAAGAAATATGTTTTGCTTTCTAGGCTCATTAGGGGTCTGGAGGACAGATCTTATGAGGAGAGGCTGAGGGATCTGGGGCTATTCAGCCTGGAGAAGAGGAGGCTGAGAGGAGACTTTATTGCTTTCTACAGCTGCCTGAAAGGAAGTTGTAGTGAGGTGGGTGTTGGTCTCTTCTACTTAATAACTAATGACAGGACAAAAGGGAATGGGTTCAAGTTGCATCAGGGAAAGTTCAGATTGGATATTAGGAAAAATTTCTTCACTGAAAGAGTGGTAAAGCATTGAAATGGTGAAATCACCATCCCTGGAGCCATTGAAAAAATGGGTAGATGTGGTGCTTCGGGAGATAGTTTAGAGGATACTGTGGGGTAGTGCTGACGGTTTGGACTTAATGATCTTGAAGGTCTTTTCCAACCATGATGATTCTGTTATTCTGGCACACTAACAGAAATCTCTGGTTTAAAAACTACTGTGGTTTTTGTCTGTTTCATGGAGATTTTTACTGTGTTTTAAAGACTGCTGGATCTGAGGAATGAAAGAGAAACTCAGCAGAAGTAATCATTTTGCTTGTTGGGTAATGAGGAATGCTCAGTTAATATTAAGGAGACTATTCCCAGAGCATTTTAATGACTATAATTTGAAATACAAAGTAAAACTCCTTAGGCGTTCAAATTATTCAATATGAGAATCCTACAGTATTTAACATCTAACATATGAAATGTTTCTACATCTGTCTCAAAATGAAGTCACCCTATTTTTGTGGTGTTAATCACTTTTATTGCATATACTACTTCACAGTATCCAATTTGTTACGCAGAAGCTTGTGTTTTACACTGTATGGTAGATTCAAAACAGAAAAGAACCTTTCTTGGAAGGAGAAATGTATTAATTTCTACCAATTTAACTACCATGTAATTACCCTCTATAATACTGTCTGAAAGGTAAAAAGTGATAAATGACTGCAATAAAGAGACATCACACATGCAAAATGAAGGTTCAGAAGGGTTCATTCAACCTCCATTTTACCAGTAGTTTGCTTCAGCCACTCAGTATTACTGATAGATTCCTAGTGTAATCTAAATAAATGGTTATACTTATGGTTCGAAATGGACTGAAAAGAGACTTCAAAAAAAATGGACTCTTGTCTCAGAACTGGGGTGAGATTTCTGGCTATAGAACACTTAGTAAAATACAAATAGTCTTTAATAATTGAAATTTATTTTCTGTATTGTGAAATAGTTACCCTCTTTCTTTTTCTAAAAAGCCAAATGCCACCCATTGTGGCATGTGAATGGCATGGACCATTTAAACCACAAATATAGTTCTATTTTTCATAAAGAACTATACTCATGAGAATGAATTGCTATTATAATGATGGAGGATTTTTTTTTCTTGCCGTTCCTGTCTCTTTCCACCAGCTTGTGTAGCAAGCAGTGGAAAGCATAATAATAATTATCTTCAACTCTTCTATAATTTACGATAAATTTCCATTCATACAAGTACTTGATTTGTAGTAGGGAAAGGGAAGAGGTACAGATAAGCATGAATGAGAACTGCTATTTTAAACAACATTTGACACCATGGAGTTTCTAAAGAGAATGAATGTTATTTATAGTGACCATAATGACCCCAAAGTCCTTCTCTGTAGGGAGGGTGGCTAAATCTCTTTAATGCTGTAATAAGGTGGATGGAGGCATATATCCACCAATGTGGGGATGAACTGCTGAACGTGCACAACCCTCCTTAGGAGCAAGTTGACTGAGTCTGGCCTTGTGCACAGAGGAGGAGCCGTCCTTCAGGATGACCCAGGGAATTGTTCTCTCTGGTTGAAATTTAGCCCCTCAGTGGGAGCAACCATGTAGTAATTGGTGCCATTGCCTCCAGCTCCTGCTGCAAACAATAGCTCCTGACAGTAGCACATCCTGTTTACTCTGTGGTCAGTTGGGGAAACACTGAACCTCTCCTTCTGCTGCAAGGGTGGACTGCTTACTGTTGCATGCCTGGGCCAAAACAATGATTTGGTCTTCTGGGGACTACCAAGTAACCAGAATATGAGGAATCTTTCAAACTGTTTCATGGCTCCCTATTTCAAGAGAGAAAGTAATTTTTGCCTCTACCTGTGCTTTTGATTTGGCAGTGGGAACAGAAAAATTAATCTTTATAGCTAGAAACCTATCTATACTGCTGCCAGCTGCATGGAGGGAAAAAAAAAAAGCAGCTTCTCTTGAGTTACAATCTTACCTGTAGTGCTTTATATTCAGTGAGAAATTGAGGTTATTTGTCTCTGTACCTGAAAACCTAGGATGGTTTTCATTTTTGTGGTTGCCAACAGGCACTTTTATCATTCCACTTTAGTGTTACTTTGCTCATTACATCATTGGTATGAGTTATACATACCAACTAAAGGGTTGAAGCACTCCTTGAAGCACAGTGTCTTCCCATTGTTTCTAATGCCCATGAAAATGTCATTCTTCTGCAAGTAACTAAGTCACTTGTTTGGGGAGCAAAAGGATGGATCTTAAAGGTTATTTTCCATATACCTGTTTTATAACCTAATCTATCTAGTAAACATGCACGAGCCCATTTTGGCTAATAAGGTATATGTTTGGTAATCCATGTTGTGTGCTGTGGAGTTAAGATTCATTGGCATGTGTCTGATATGATGGCATTTCATATGAATGGTGAAGAAATGAGAGGACATTATCAGAAATAACTACTGCTTTAGGGAATACTATAGCATTTTTATTTTTAGAAACTGTTCATTTAAACATCTGGAAGGGAGATAAGGTCCTACTTCTGGATTATTCATAAGATTTAGGATCCACAGAATTTCCTTTATATTAATTAGGGTGGCAAATGACTAGCAAAAGCAGATTGCTTTCTCCACAAAAAAAATATTTTTGCTTTCTGAGCTTGTGCATTGCTGAAACTTGTGTTATGGAATGATAAATTATTTTAAATACCAGATAATTAGATGCTGAATGCTGTTTATTCCCTTGTGATGGAGTCTAGCCTTCTATTGACCATTTCTATATTTTGTCACAATATCTTTCCAGTATGATAAATTAACAGTGTGATGTTGGAGGGTTTTTTTATCCTTTTCTGGAAAGTTCGAACCGCTGTCCTATTCAGAAGATAAATCTAATTGCTAAACACAATTTTTTCTACAAAGGAAATGCTCCAGTGAAATTCAAGAAACTGGCCTCTGAAGGAGCAGATGTCATCACCCTTTAAATACCGATGACACTCTGCATCTTTTCTTTGATAGTTCAGACTATAAAGTATTTGAGGTTTCATAAGCTTAATTTCTAAAGCATCCCCATTTAAACATTTGGAACTAACTAGGTTGTTTCTGAAACCAGAAACTGTATATTTTTTGTAGATGTGTGACAATTCATTTTTCAGTTGATCATTATATCATTCCAGAATAAATTTTTGAAACATGTTAATCAGACCTGGAGAAATAACATATCTTGTTTATAAGAGCAATGTGGATGTTCTGTATGCAGGTCTAATTTTTAGTCTTCTGTTTCTTCATAATATTTTTATCCTGGTTTACAAAGCAAGGATATGCTTCCCTTGTAATCATTTTATCTTCCTCAATAGATGTCCTTTTAAGAAAGGAAATAACATCACATTAAGCACTTAGAGAATCAAAGTGTCCCCACCAATAATTTTACAATGTCTTCTTTATGTATTAGCTGTTAACAGTTGTTCAGCTTAACCTAAAATAGTTATAAAAGCTCTTGAAAGGTTTATGATTTATAGTGTAAAGCAAGGTGTCTTAGCTTACAGCTTTTTCTTAAAAAATATAAAAAGACTTAATATAAGCAAGTTTAATATTGCTTAGCTTTCTCACCTCACCTAGTGAAATGTTTTAGCAAAACTCCTTCCAAGTTATACTTTGGTGTAGGCCAGTGTGGTTTTGTAAAAGTTATCAGACCCCACAGACCCCTAAGCTGATGGATTGTTACTATCAGACATGTAACAGCAGGTAGCTATCGAGTGGTTGACTTATATTATCCATTGGATCTTTGCTAAGGCCAACAGCTGAAAAGATGAAAGACTTGTTCAAGCAGGAGAGATACCTGAGCTTGTTTAATGGGATCCTACAATAAAAAGACCTCAGAGCAGGTTTATTTGTTATTTTTTATAGCAAAAATACAAGGAAGTGAGGAGGGTGAACTTTGACCATGTGCAGTATGTGGAAAGCACTCTAAGGAATTTTACCTTCGTTTGGTGAAAATGGAATAATTTTTTGTAATCCTGGAGCTGGATTTTAACAGTGTTTGTGGCTCGATTATCAAAGTGGTTACTCTGAATTAATTTAGTATTTAGCTTGATAGGAGAGGAGTTACACTTATTCTACTGGGCCATCTGATGACCAAACTTTACTGAATTTGGAACCACTCTATCAATGTCTTACGGGCTGTTAAAATTTACATTCTACTGGGCATTAGATGTGGACAGCTGGCTAACAGGAAAATACAGGAGTAATTACCTACTAAGAGAAAACCTTTCTAAAGCCAAATTACTTGGTAAAACAACTCTAATAGCTCTTAGGGAAGAGCCCTAAAGGATTTAACAAGATTTAAACCAATAATGTTCTACCAAAATTACTCATACTAACCTGTAGGGCTGAATGCAAACCACTGTCCTGTCTGTTGCAGTTTTTAACCATATGCTTAGTATTCTATAGATAAAAAAGCAGTATTTTATCTAAGATTACCTAATGTTGTCCACAAAACTTCAGAAACATAGTAATTTTCTTGCTAACATTGTGTCTTTCTGCAAGTATATTTCCTATTTAGAGAAAAAGAAAAAATGAAACTGAAGGAAAAAAAGCCCCCTATTTATTTAAACTACCAAGTTTTTAGGGAAAGCTAATAAAAAGACCATCTTCTGAGGTTCTCTCTAGATCCACATTGAAATGCTATATTTTTAATTACTGATATTTTTATCAAATGTTCACCATTTTGATTGAAATGTTCATGGCAAGATATTTGCATGAGGCGATCTTTGAAAATATTTCAAATTGGTTCACTGGTTTCTCAAGTAGCAGCAAAAAAAATACTGTTTATCAATGATACACAAGTTCACTTGGAGAAAAAAAAACCCCTAAAAGCTACTAAGTGTGGAAGAATTTCAGAGAGTAGTGGGAAGAGAAGACTTTAGGTAGGGTAAGAGAGATGGAAGCAAGTTCTGATGAGTTAACTGGGGCTAACTGGATAAAGCCTGGAGTGAGAATAAGGTTTATAAAGTTGGTGCTATATTTTGGACATGGGTCCTGTGACAATCTCATCTTTGTCCCTATAGGGAAGTGTGCCCTTGTACCAGCACACCACATAGTCAAATGAGGTTTTTATTATCTATTATGATAGAATTTATCTTTCTGTGATTATTTTTTCCCTGTGTGTGGTTGTGTCTGTTAGTGTATTGTATGAGTATGTCATCAATATTTAAGACATTGAAAATAATTGTCATGGCAAAGGTAAAAATGATGTTTAGGTTCCCATGGAACATAAAATAAGTGAAAAAACTTGTTTGAATGTAAGCTGCTTTAACTGACCTTGGCTTATTTTTTTGTAAACCTCTGTTCGTACAAGAAGTACATGTAATATTCTTCAAAATACGAAACGTTTCCCTGAA
Source organism: Laterallus jamaicensis coturniculus (assembly GCA_022605575.1). NCBI lineage: Eukaryota > Metazoa > Chordata > Aves > Gruiformes > Rallidae > Laterallus > Laterallus jamaicensis. Next base: position 4,954,664 of record JAKCOX010000036.1, on the reverse strand, counting down.
GAATCTCATGATACTACTTTTAAGCAGTCTTTTTTTCCCCTGTCTTGTATGAGACGAAACTGAGATCCACAGTAAATAGAAACCTGATCGTGCAAGTGATATTGAATATTTCTGTAGCATACATATCTTGAGATGTTTGCCTATCTCTTCCCATGGGTTGAGAATTGTGCTCACACAGAAACACAAAAATCAAACAAAATGTCAGTTTAAGTATGTCACGCTAATCCAATCTGGATGCCAAACTTTTGGCTAGTATATTCAATTATTTGAGAAACTATGATTGCTATTTTTGAAGGGTTAAGATGGGGTTTTGTGGCAGAGCACAAAAGGAAATCAGGTGTCCGAATTCCTATTCCCATGTTGCTACCACAGATCCATCTTGTAGTATAACTGAATTATGAGAATAATTCCAATTGTTATTGTCTGCTCAGAATGAATAATCCCCTTCATATATTCTCTTGTTAAACAATGGATTTAAACGTCATTGTCTATGGGAAAGGTCTTCTCTGTCATCTTTTATTCAGCTCTTTGCAGAGAAAATATGAGAAAAACCTTTTATGAAAGAGAAATCTAACAAAAAGGCTGCTAACAATACCAGTTCATTTCAAATGGAAAAAGTAGAAGAGCTACTGATTTGGGTTTTAATTTTTTTTGCCTTTATACTTATGGCAAAAAGAATTTTTTGGCCTTTGTATGTGCTTTGCATTGTTGCTGTACCGTAGTAAGGAACTTGATTGCATTTCACATTCTCTGAGATTTGTTTTTTGGTAACATTTAATAGCAGTGAAATCAAAGGACCAAAACACAAGTGATCACCAACTGTTACACCTCTTTTATACTAGGAATTTAGGGTCTTGTTTGGACTTTGCTAGATCATATTGATAAATCATTTCTCTGAAAAGAAGTCTAGTTTGTATACCTTGCGCATTATGGTGATGGAAGCAAGTCTAATATTTTATATGCCATTTGTGGTTATTTTTTTGCCAGAATTTTGTGTGGCTATATTTAGTCTTGCAGAACAAGAACTTGAAAGTCAACTGATTTCTCACCAGTCAGTCTTCAAGCAGGCAAAGTGAATGCTTGATTTCGCTAATGCCACTTGATGAGGGCCTATCTGCATGGCCTATCTGCATGTTGAAGTTCTTTGTTCACTTCCATTAATGAGATGGCACATATCTCTTATATTTATGTGATAAGACACAAAAGTGGCTTATAAATACAGAAATTTATATTCTTTGATGTAAAGACAAAAAAGCCAGATTTCAAGAGAAGGAGTGATTGAGGGGAGAAAATGAAGTAAGATGACGAAATGTATCTGCCTCTCCCTAAGAGGCAGGTGATGAAATTAACTAAATGTAATGAGCCGAAGGGGTGGGAAGACAAAATTTTATGTAGCTAGAAGGATGAGGATTTTTTAGAAATGAAGTAATTAATCTTAAGGCCACTTCTTGTGCCATGAGGTCCCTCTCAAATGGAAGGGTCCTGTTCTGGTGACTTTGTAGTTGCTGATATTGTTCTCTAGTAATTATAAACTAAGACACCACCTGTCAGAGAGAAGCTATGTAGATATTTAACGTATCAAACCATTTGTTAAAGAACAAACTGTCAGGAGCAGCTACAGTAAACAGAAGGTAAACTTTTAACATGAACCAGAATTAAATTGGTTGATTTTGTATGACCTTCACTACAGAGTTAGTGTTTGACAGGTCATTTAAGAAGGAAAAAGGCAGCAAGGCCATGAAAAAAATGAAGTCACAGAGCTTTGCTTGAGCATCTGGTCAATGAATGGGTGCAATAGATGTGAAGATTACAGTTCCTGTCCAGAGGTGTAGTGGTGATCAATTAAAAAATATGTAATTGAATGCAGATCAGAATTTAAAGGTCCTAAGATCCTTGAACTGGAATGGGATGCTGAGGTGGAAGAGCTGAGAACTACTTCACTGAGCATCCTCCCCTTCCCAGCTGGTTGTTTCTACTCTTGCACTTTCTGAAAAAATTCTTGACACTAAATGCAAGGTATCAACTTCTGTGAATGACTGCTCGTTCCTTAGCCTAACCTGCTGATCTCAGTAATGAGCAGACATAAGTGTAAGATATGGGGAGAAGGATAAAATCTACCTGAATACAGTTCTGAAGTCTTCTGTTGAGGAAAAAATCTAAGTCTCTCTCCTTAAATTTCCTGGACCTTTAGGTCACATGGTGAGCTGCTAGTGCATGTTTCATGGTGGTATTGATTGAAAAGGACATTATGGTCATGGCTGACCAGAAAAGCAAGCCCCCTTTACTCCGTTATACTTTAAGACAGGTACTTGTAGTTCTCTAGCTATTTTCTGATATGGCTAATGAATCTGCCTCTCTTCTGTTATTTTTAATTAGTAGGTCACAGTTGCCTTTTCCAGCCAACCCATTTCTGAAACAGAAAATGAAAACATTCCTGATCCATTAACCACAGGGTTGGTTTTTTTTGTGGGACTGTGATTAGGTCAGGTGGAGATGGAGTTAACTTTCCCCACAGCAGCCCTCATAGTGCTGTGCTGTGTATTTTTAACTAGAATGATGTTGATAACACATCAATGTTTTGGCTACTACTGAGCAGTGCTGGCACAGCACCAAGACTGTCTCTCCAACTCTCCTCGAGCCAAGGTTAACCTACCACAGACTGAGAATGGAAAAACTCATCTCAGGCAATTAGACAGTACAGACATCTAGGATGGGTAATTTTTCAGTTGATAAATAAAATTACTAATATTTTTCAGCAGTTGTGTTTGCTTCTGGAGAAATATTGGAGCAATTCTACTGTTTATGAAGTGCTAATGAAGGACAGCACTGTCCAGCAGCATTTTGGTCCCAGCAAATGGGGTTAATCCTTTGTGTGTGTGAAACTGTGAATTTGTTTGGGTTTTTTTAGTCCTTGCTTAGCTATTTTTGGTTGTTCTCTAATATATTGTAGACAGGGGAAGGACCACCAGTGTGCTCTAACATTGTCATAGCTGCATTTTGGTACTTACGATTTTTAAAACTACATAACAACCTGACATCTGTGGTAGCTCATCAGTGAAATACTATTTCAGAAATATTTGTATAATGCAGCGGAATGCATCTAAAGCAACAAATACATTCAGTTTGGAGTTTATATATATTTATAAAGGGTTTTTTTAGACCTAATAAAGAGTGTATTTCCATGTTTCATAAAAAAGAGTTACTAAACTACTGATCTATCTCAAAAAATAACACTGCTACTTAGGACTACTTCAACTGTAATGTTTTAAGTAATAATCTTTGCAATCCAAGGAGAAATTGCACTGACTATGCTACATGAACTTAACCTAAATACATCAAAACCTATTTGATCATGCTATAATTTCACATTTAAATGTTTTCAACTTACATGATGCACAAAAAAGACTGGCCTCCAAAGGATGCAAGAAGATGTGGCATTAATTGCTGTCTAACTGCCCTGAAAAACAGTGGGAGGGCCAGTCTCATTTAAGCAGCATGAATGATACAGGTTCCTGAAATTTAAAAACTGGACTTTAATTCAGACTTTATACAGATATTTAGGTTAGAGGGAAGTTTAAAATATGTGTGCTGTTTAAAATTAATCTGCTTAAACCATAAAGATTATTTATTGATATAGTATTAGTTTTTCATCGAACAGTAGACAATTACTCAGAAATATTCCCACAGAATTCCTAGTGGCTTTGTACTATGAAAATTAACAAGTTGCTAAAAGGATAAAATGTTTACTCAAGTTTTCATCAAAGGATAAAATAAAGGTTCCTTGTAAATATATTTGTGAAGGAATGAAGAACTTTGTTCCTCACGACACAGGAGGTGGTCATTCCCAAGTCTTCCCCCTCTGTCCCTGGGAAAATGGAAAGATCTGCCTAGGTATTTGTCTCGTGGGATCTCTGAATGATGCAAGATAGTAAGGCAACCTTTCTGATTAAAAGTCTTGGTTCCTGTGCCCTTTCTGCGAAAAGGGTAATGCTGAGTCAGAGATGAGATTTGGAGAATCCCATACCCTCTGGCTCTGTGTCTGATTAGATGCTGACATTTCTTCTACTTGAAGTTGGCTCAAGCATGCCAAGAGCCAAATTAATTCTTTCATGCTTATAGAAAGACTCTCATCTCGTTTGTACTAGTGTATACACAGAGCAACTCTACTGGAAATATACTAATGTCTCAGAGGTTAAAATGGTTTTAATTAATCTGATCACTATTGCTGCTTGTAACTTATTTAAATTGACAAATGCCAGTTTGCATGACTTCTGTAGGACTGTGTCTCAGCAAAGGAATGAAGGGTGGGTAATTTAATAAAGGATTGCATAGGATGCAAAATACAGTGAACCAAAATACAGACTATTCCTTTGATGAGGTGCTTTATATTTACATGCAATCAGTCTTCTGTAACTCTAGAGCAATGCACAGGATTTAGATTTCCTAAACCATGTAAAATTACTTTAGTGTAAGACCTTACCTCCCTGGGGATGTTTTCCTTAAACTTCTGGTTTGTTTCTATATACCTCTACTGGTATCAAAACCAATTCAAGCACTCTTTTTTTATTTATTTTTTTTTTTTAATGTATGTGGCTACTGCACTGTTAATCCAGTGACAAAATACAGCTGGGAAACCCCCAAGTGAGAAATCTAATGCTTCCAGTCCCTTTCTGTATCACCAACAAGAACTGACCTGACGTTCGCTGAAACGTGCTTGGAATAATTGCATTTATATTACAGGGATTTGGCAAGCAAAAAGCCAATCTGCTTGTTTTATTTATTTATTTATTTTTAATCACCTGTCATATTTGAAACAAGGAACACTTTTCTTTGGAAAAACATAAATCAGAGTGTAATCGTTTGACTATATAAATAATGTAACAATATTGGTGTGGGCTTAAAAAGTTGAACAACTTCAGTATAGTAAGGATGAATGTAGAATGTTTAACTGTATGCATCTCAGGTGCCATTACTCCTGAAGAAGTTTTGTCAGCCTCAGGAGCAGCTCTGGGTGAAGATGAAGGAGCTCATGTTGGGCTTCTCAGACATTTGAAGTAAGAGTATTACTCACTAGTGTCCTAAGAGGGACAGTGGAGCTAGAATGGGGTGCTTACAGTGCCAGATGTTTAGGAAAAAGTCAAGGTTGCTACATGTGGCTGTCTTTGTAGTGAGGAGGAGCTAGTCTTTCTGCTTGACAGCAACTTTTTCTCTTGCATATTTCAGGTAAGCCACAGAATTTTACCATAGAAAGGCAGAAAGAGATCAAGTGAGAGAGACTTCAGAAATTGGAGGTTGCTCAATATTCTGTTCATCAATGCTGTAAGGTTTTTGTATAGTTTCTACATCACAATACTGTTATTCCTGTACAGAAATAAATTAATAAACAAATAAGATGGAGAAAACAATCCAAAACTAGTGGGTCAATATAAAGGGAGTTTAATACAGCAAAAGCAAAAGCATGTTCATGGAAGCAAAGCAAGAGGAAAAGATTTATTCTGTACTTCCCCACAGCAGGCAATGTTTGGCCACTTCCTAGGAAGAAGGGATTCAGTACAGGTAGCGGTGGTTCTGGAAGAAAAACATTGTAAAACAATGAATGTTCCTCACTTCATCTCTCTATCTAAGCTTTTATCACTGACCAGACATCACATGATATGGAATATCCCTCTGGTCAGTTTGGATCAGCTGTCCTGGCTGCGTCCCCTTCCAAGATCTTGCCCACCCCCAGCCTGCTGCTGAGGGGAGGGAAATGCTGGAGAGAGACAGCCTTGGTGCAGAGCCAGCCCTGCTCAGCAGTAGCCAAACCACTGTTGTGTTACCCACACCTTGCTGGCTGCCAGCACACAGCTCAGCACTCCACATAGTGGAGTTTTTAATTAGAAAGGGAATCATAGAATCATAGGATATACTGAGTTGGAAGGGACCCATAAGGATAATCAAGTCCAACTCCTATAGTTACTTCTGCTCAACACTATTTAGTCCAGCATAGGAGGGACATTTTGGTCAAACCTGAAGAACCTGGTCTCCTTTCCTCTGCATCTGATTTCACATGAGACCATAGTGCAGCTCCCTTCTCTGTCCAGGCTTCCTTTCTACAGATACCAGGACACTGAGAGGATAGGGCAGTATATGCCTTAGTCTGTGTCTAGCATGTAGGTAACGTGAGCATCTCAACCTGGCCATTGAAAAGAGGTCCTAGTCCCTTACTTTTGGATGTAACTTTAATATTTGGCAGTCAAGCTCAAATTTGGCATTTGAACCCAAAGCAGCATCTTTATTTGCATCCATATCCTAAAGACACTACTTTCATCATAAACCCACATTATTTCAAACTGAATAAGCAAGTTCTATTCATCTCCTCTTTACTACCTTATCTCCTGTGGCCCCAGAAATGAGTTTCCAGCCTCCTATTGATAAGTGATGATAACAGACAAAGTGTGAACAACATGAAAAAAATCCTGAGTGCCACTTTAAGTCGGAATTTCTGAACTTGGCTAATCAGAAGGCGTAAGATCTATCACACTGCAAATTTACGGGCTGTCTCAGGGCTTTGTTGATAAAGGCCAGAAAAGTTTTAAAACAATGTGATAGCTATTAGTTGATATGTGCAATACAGTCTCATTTCAGAAGTCTGAAGAGTTTTGTGAGGCAGGCGCTTACTTGCCACACAATTAACACTCAGTGAGAAGAGGCTCAAATAAGAATTGAGCTGTCTGTTCCTATTGCAGTGGGATCGCAGCTCACAGGGTCAGATTTCTTCATGCTTATATCAGTTTTATCACAACATAACTCCACAAATTTTTATTGGTTATTCATACATGAAAGGAATGAGATGCAGTTCCATAGAGTATTTTGTAAAGCAAGGTCTTGTCTTTCCTCCACCTTAAATGCACACAGCTCAAACAGAAACAGTCTGAAGGGAGTATAAAACCAGCAAAAAACTCACTTTTCCACGCAGCCTGAAAGCTAATCACAACGAGCTGAGGTGAAAGCCAGAGGTGGCTCTTTAGAAACAAAGTCTTTAAAAGGATAAAGCATCCTTCAATATTTTCTTTTGTTCACTTTTTGAAGTGCAAAATGCTTTTTTTAAAGAGTATTAAGGAAAAGAAAAAAAGCCTACAACTCCTACTTTGCTCTGAGCAGATGTTGAAATCTAACAGAAGAAACAAAAATCTTGATATTAATTTAATATTAACAAGTTTATTATTAATTCCCTTGCTGGTGTAAAATTGATGAGGTCTTATGTCCAGAAATTAATTCTTCTAGAAAAAATAAAATGGATTTAAACATATTCCCAGTTGTTCTGAAGTGTCAGAAGGGGTCATTTCAAAATTTAAAAAAGTTAAGAATGAAAGTGGGAAGTGAGCCTACCAATGTGATTCAGGACTGCTAGTGAAAGTCAGATGGACCAAGCAATTCTGAAATCAATGTGCTTGTCTTTATTACCAAAGTCAACACAACCATACATTACAAAACCAACCATTTAATACCTCTGTCTGAAATAAAGGAGCTCTACTTTGGTTAGCCTTAACCTTTGTGAGATTGCAGTTCAGATCTGCTTTAACTCGAATGGTTTGGATTGGAAAGGACAGATGGCTGTTTGACAGAGTGATAGCTGGGTGGAATCTGACATTTTCCCAGCCTCATGGCATTCAAGTCACAGCACCTTGTCATTCAAATCTCCCTGATACTCAGCCAACTCTTGCTTTATTATTTCTCTAAGAGTTGATTAAAGTTTGAACAGTGAGGTGCAGGGAGATGCTACCTGACTTTTCACCTTACCTCTTGGTGAATTTCACTTCTGATCCCCGGCTCTCAGTAACAGTACAGCCAACCACATCTGGGATGTGATGAGAGGTGATTTTCTAAATATTGCTCTGACTCCAAAATTTTGGCACAAGAAAACACTAACCAACTTCTTAAATATTTATAATACAGACAGAATAAATATAAAGTAAATGAACAAATAGGGTTTTTTTTAAATGACTTTCTGCTCTTGGGGAAAAAAAACTATTGAAAACAGCACCCTTGCTAGCTGTACTTTTCCTTTTAGAAAAGCATCAATGTCTGGGTAGTGTAGCTCATGGTTTTGAGGCTATGGGAAGGGACTACTGATGTTTACTATTTAAATATGAGCTATCTCAAAATATAAACAAACCCACAAAAGATAAATCCCTAAAAGCAAGGGAGCTATGGTATTTTTAGTATCAGCCCAAAACATTAAATCATGGTGTCTCATGCTGAGGTAGTGCCACAAAGACAGCTTTTATACTGTGATTTCAATATCAGCTGTAGCTCTTACATAAGGGTATCAGAGATTGCAGGGTAGATGAGGAAGTGTCATTTAATTTTAATAGCATTATCAGCCTGCTGTGGTGTATTTTAGGCAATACAGCGAGAGTGTTGCATCAAACTGTCAGCAGCCTAGTAGAACTAGTACAACTCACTGTAGGTTTGTGTTATGTTTCAATTGGTAGCAAGTTTCCTCTAAACCTGATTTATCTTTCTTATTTTTATGAAGAGCAAAGGAGACAGAGACATGTGACATGGGTTGTAGCATCACAGATGGACAGGTGATACCAAGTTTTGAATTCTTATTTCCTCAGGCTGAGTCGGTTCACCTCAAGTGTTTTTCTTAGTTGCCAAATGAAAATCAGACTTTGATCAAATGAAGAGTGATTAGTTCACAAACCAGACAAGTGAACCTGGTGACACTAGGGAAGTATGTAAAGAAAGATATTTTTGACCCGTTTTGTTAATGATTTCTTTGTTTGCAAAGCCAGTGGATATCATGTTCAATGTGCCTCATACCGAACAAGAGCTTAAAACAGTTTTTTTCTACCATGTCTGCTGAAAATACAATGCAGCAGAAACAGTCTGGGAGGTTCCTGGAGTGTGTGTAAGATAACTCCCTGACACAGCTGGTAAATGAGCCAACTGGGTAAGGCTCCTCACTGGACCAGTTCCTTGCAAACATACAAGGACTTGTGTGTGATGTAATGGTTGGAGTCTATGTTGGGCATACCAATCATGAAATGATAGTTTTTGATTCTTGGAGGAATAAGGAGGGGCATCAGAAGAACTACTGCCTTGGACTTCCAGAGGGACGACTTTGGCCTGTTTATGAGACTGACAGAACTCTTCAGGAGGCAGTCCTGAAGGGCAAAGGAGTCCAGGAAGGCTGGACATTGTTCAAGAAAGAAATAATAAAGCTACAGGAGCAGGGTGTCCCCATGTGCTGAAAGATGGGACAGTGGAAAAGTATATCAGCCTGGCTGCAGAGAGAGCTTTGGCTGGAATTTAGGGGGAAAAAGAGACTTTATGCCCTTCAGAAAAAGGGGCAGAAAACTCATGAAGAATACAAAGACGTTATTAAGCTATGCAGGGAGAAAATAAGAAGGGTCAAGGCACAGCTGGAACTTAACCTGGCTACTGACATTAAAGACAATAAAAAATGTTTTTATAAATTCAATAATTAAAGAAGGACTAAGAAGAATCTTCTTCCTTTTTTTAGATACGGGGGGAAATGGTGACAAAGGAAGAGAAAAAAGTTGAGGTACTTAATGCCTGGTTTGTCTCAGTCTTTACTAGTAAGAACAGCTATTTTTTAGATACCCCAGCTCCTGATCTGGAAGGCAGGGACAGGGAGCAGATGAAACCCCCATATCCAAGGGGAAATGATTAGCAATCTGCTATACCATGTAGACACACAAATATATTAGGCAGGATGGGATCTATGCAAATGTACTGAGGGAACTGAAAGAAGTGTTAACCAAACTACTATCATTTATCAGCAGTACTGGCTAACCAGGATTGTCCCAGTTGAGCAGAGGTTAGCCAATGTGACACCCAATTATAAGAAAGGTCAGAATAAGGGTCTGCTGACCTGTGGCCTGTCAATCTGACCTCGGTACCAGGAAAGTTTATAGAGCACATAATCTTCAGTGCTATCATGAGGCATGTAAAGGACAACCAGGCAATAAGATTCAGTCAGCATGGATTTATGAAAGGCAGGTCCTGCTTGACTAACCCGATCTCCTACAAGGTGACTCAGAGGACAAGGGAAGGGCTGTGGATATTGTCTCTACCTAGACACTGTTTCCCACAACCTTCTTATGCAGAAACTGTCTGCTCATGGCTTGCATGAACTTATGCTTCTCTGAGTAAAAAATCATCTGAATAGCTGGGTCCAAAGGATTGTGGCGAATGGAGTTAAATCCAGTAGGCAGTCAGTCACAAGTGGTGTTCCCCAAGTCTCAGTACTGAGGCCAGTTCTCTTTAATATCTTTATCAATGATCTGGACATGGGGATTGAGTGCACCCTCAGTAGGTTTTTAGATGACACAAAGTTGGGGGGGAGTGTTGGGCTGGAGGGCAGGAAGGCTCTACCGACTGATCTGGACAGGATGGATCAATGGTCTGAGGCCAATTGTATGAGCTTCAACAAGGCTCAGTGCTGGGTCCTGCACATGGGTCACAAGAAGCCTGGGTCCTTGCAATGCTACAGGCTTGGGGAAGCATGGCTGGGAACGTGGCTGGGAACAACAACCCCATGCAATGCTACAGGCTTGGGGAAGCATTGCTGGGAAGCTGCGGGGAAGAAAAGGATGTGAGATATTGTTTGACGTCTGGCTGAATATGAGCTATGCCCTCATAGCTTGGCCAAGAGCATCCTGGTTTGTCTCAGAAATAGTATGACCATCAGGGCTAGGATGTACTGGGCTCTGGTGAGGACGCAGATTGAGTACTCAAGTTTGGGCCCCTCACTACCAGGAAGATATTGAGGTGCTGGAGTGTATCCAAAGAAGAGCAATGATGCTGGTGAATGCTCTAGAGCACAAGTCTTATGAGGAGTGATTGAGGGAACTGGAGTTGTTTACTCAGGAGAAAAAGAGGCTGAGGGGAGACCTCATTGCTCTCTACCGCCATCTCAAAGGAGGTTGTCGCGCTGTGGCCGTTTGTCTCTTCTCCCAAGTAGCAAGCAATAGGATAAGAGGAATCAGTCACAAGTTTGGACATTAGGGAAATTTTCTTCTCTGAAAGGGTTGTCAGTCATTGGAACAGGCTACCCAGGGGTGTGTTTGAGTCACCATCCCTGGAGATATTTAAAAGTCATATAGAGGTGGTAGTTAGAGACATGGTTTACTTATGGACTTGGCAGTGTTTACAGTTGGACTGGGTGATTTTCAAGGTCTTTTCCAACAAAAATGATCCTATGATTCTGTGGTTCTGTTGTATGAAGGAGACCTTTTTGACTTGGAATTTAGAATATTGCAATGCACTTTGAAAGGTGATACACTTAGCGAGTATTCAAAAGCCACATGTACAAAATACTCAGATGATGGCTGTTCATCTGCCAGGTGTGATAAGTGAGAGGGAATGTGTTACACAATTGTCCAATACTTACACTTGAATTGTACCCTTCCTTTCTGGGTACAATTCAAAGAATTGCATTTGATCTAGCCCTACAGAGGATTAAAGGAGGATTAAGAGGATGAACAAGTCAGTCGATAGAAGTTTGCCATTGATTTCAACAACGCCAAGATTTCACCTCCAGTGGCTGCCCTCTGTAATCAGAAAAATGTGCCTCTTCTTAGACCCATTACAAAGAACAGGATTGAGAGGATTAAATTTTTGCAGTTAAGCAGTCAAATGTCTAGAAGTACCAAAGTCAATAGATATGAAATGCCTGCTTTCTGAATGTGAATAGCAGGGAAGCCTCTGACTATGTAACTCTGCACAAGCTGGCTTGGCATGCAGGACAGAAAGGAGCTGTGGAACCCCATGCATGGGAAGACGGAAACGGTGACCCTTTCAGCAAGTGCCTTGTTCCAGAGAGGAAATCCCCAGCCAAGTTAGTGTCTGAGCAGGGTTATAACAAGGGCAAGTGACATCAAATGAAATAACCTACTTGATAAAATTGTGAAAAAGAGCAGAGAAGTACAAAAGACATCAGAGTTCTTACTAGAGATCCAAACAGTTAAAATTTTCCGCTTGCAGGGCAGGGCACTGCTCACTTCTTGGCAGCTGCTCAATGCAAAGCTTTGTCGTCCCAGTTGGAAGGTGTCCTGGGTTCAGCCTAGCAGCAGGCTGTGTTAGCCCTGAGAGTATTCCATACCAATTACATCATGATCCAACAGGCTGCCCCCCCCTTTTGCAGGGGCGACTTCGGACCCAGGCACGGGAAGTGCCGGTCTGAACAGGCGTGTGGGAGTTCCGGTTTCTCTCTCGCTCTCTCTCTTTCGGGATCGGCGTGGCAGGAGGTGGTGAGGGGGGTGCCCGGGGGTGCTGGGCTCGGGGAGTGCTGCGTTTGGGAATCTGAATCGGTTCGGGCACGGTTCAAATGACATAGTGTGGGGAGAGGTTTGCACTGTATATAATAGCACTGTAGTTAGTTGTTTTCATACTTTTCCCTGTTGTTTAGTAAACTATCCTTATCCTAACCTTGCAGGCCTTGGGTTTTTTTTTTCCTCTGGCTCTGCAGCCCCTTTCTAAGCTCCGTTCGCCCATCCTCCACCTCTTAAAGTGGTAGGGGGCTTCTTTTTTGACCTTTGTGGCCCCAGCTTTCCGCTGAGGTTAAACCACAACAGAAGGGTCAGATCAATCTCCTCCTTCACCTGCTGAGAATCAAAAAAGCTGTTATGTAGAGTGAAGACATGGCTACCATGAAATCTTTATGGATGGCTGCAACTCATCCTGCTGAAGGATAGCATCATGCTATTTTTTCCCCTTTTTAATTGATTTTTTTCCCTGTTGTGAGGTCACTCTTTAAGGTTGCACCGAAAACCCCATAGCTTCTGACAGTTTACCCAATGTTTCATCCTAATCACCCATATCCTTTGAAATTGGACAATATTTTACCTGATGTTTTGTGTTGCATTTCACTAACAGAACAGACCTCTCTTGGACTACAGCATTACCTGATATTTCAATTTTAGCATGTCACTGTATCAAATGAAATTTGATTTTTAAAACTTATCACAGAAAAAGAACAAGATGAGTTAAAATATAGCTGGTTGAAACTGAATGTCCTTTAATTGTTTTTATATTGGCAGGGTAAAAAGACTGTTTTTTTCAAATGCACGGAGCCATTTATATGTGTGTGCATGTGCTCCAGAAAAAAGGCATACATTTCTGTTTATAAAGAGCCCATGAATCATGGTTCTACTGAAGTTGGAGACAAACTTTTGAGGTAGGTTGTACTCTGATTTAATTATGTGAGGCTGGCACTATCAACTTGTACAGTGGAGTCTTTTTCTATCTGATTTGGATAGTAATTTTATTTGCTTTTTATTTGTCTTTTATTGTGGAACATTCACTTTCCCCTCAATTTGTGCAATCCTAATTTTATATGGAAAAATCCTGATTGTCAGGGAGAGTGAAATTTTTGCTTTAGCAAGATGGCAGGGAGAAAAACCTAGTTCATTCATTTATTCCTTCTAAAGGAGCACTAGTCTAATTTTTATTCATTACACAACCAAGTATACTGATACATTAATTTTCTTTATTTGTATAGCAATGAATTTAAAACTAGTTTTTATGTCTATTAATGTTAAGAAAGGTGTGATGGTTGCACTCGTTCTGTTAACCAAGCTAGCAGTAGTTTGGTACAGGCTCCAAACCAGGTAAAAGTCCAAGCTGTAGCTGGGCCAAGAACTCCTCTAGTTTCAATCTGTTCTATGAAAACCCACAAAGGAGCAGAGTGTCACAATGAGTATGGCTGCATATGAGCAATCTATCATTGATTAACCTGTGACTAGCAAGTGGCTTTCCCAAGACTCATTTATCAAAGAACAAAGTTGTGGGTAGAGAGTCTCATGCATAACTTTCTCATGGCATGTAATTTGACTATTGCCACTTTACTCCATAAACATGACAGTCTATGTGAGCCTTCTTTGAGATCTCCCTGCTAGGCAGAGTGGCTGCAGGGTGGTGATCGTCCCTTGAGCTGGGATGCCTCTCAGGGTTGCTCCTTGATGCAGAAAGACCTTCTGCTGTATTGCACATAACCTTGCAGTGCAATAACTGATTTTTGTCTTGGTAGGTTTGTGTATTGGTAGTTTTGAATCATTGGTAAAATTATTGTACAGTAATAGAGTGAATCTTGCCATTGAACTTTGTTAAGTTGCACTATTATAAAATCATATTAAAAACTTTTGCTAATACCTTTGACAGTGGTTCTTTAAGAGATCTTAATCACCCATTTGCAACAGAAGGTAAATGTATTTTCAACTTTATAATGAAGTCTTAATGCTTTGTTGCAGTTTTCTCTCCTTGACGCTGTATAAAAATTTCCTTTTAATGCAAAGCATTCATTAGAAAAGGATTATTATTCCACTGAGGACAAATATATTTGGTTTTAAAAGAACCTTGTCATTGTATTATTTAAGCTTGTCCAGATACATGGTGTATGACATAAGTTCTCACACATATTTCTGAATTATCTTCTGTAAACAGATTGAACCCAGGTAAAATATGTGGCAAAGATTAGTCAAGGTGCTTTGGTTTTGCTAGGAGTACTTGATGGAACTTTTGCCAGTGAAGTATCCTGTGAGCAATCAAAGATAAGCTGTGGCTCTATGGAGCTGATGTTACACCCTTCATGCACAATGGTTATGGGGGGGGACATTTTTTAATTATGTTAATAATATGGCCACAAACATGCAATTTCTGTAAACAGGCCTTCAGCACAAGAGTTATTGTCTTGTTCACTGAGGTCAGGGTGCTGCATGGCAAGTATATTTAACACCCCAACAAATCAGAGTAGAAAAATGAATTACAGGGGGAGAAGTGATCCAAGTCATATATGATCAGACAATACTGTGGACAAAAATGCTATTGTATGTCTCCTTCAGTCACACAATGCACTGCCACTGTAAATGCTAACAAGTAGTGCTGGAGTCCTTATAAAAATCCTCCCTGTACCTTCCTGGCTCTCACTCACATTGACAATTAGTTGCATGCTAAGACAAACCAGAGAGTTCAGTCATGCCACTATGAAAGTCTCAAAGTCACAGTTTCATATACTATTCAAAGAAATTAATGTACCACGTGATAAAAACTCCATCTGGATATTCTTAATAAAACAAATGATATGAACTTTGCGTTCTTTTCAGAGTATGATGTAATCGGAACCCTTTAACAGGATTATTTTCCTGTATCTCATCTGTTATTCACTATATTAAGAGAGAAACAGCTGTCATTCTGATGAATGTCCTGAGGGCATTCAAAATAATGGCATGTGAAAGTATAGCCAAAAATACTTGGCGTCAACTGCAACTCATTACCGGAGTTCAGCATCCTGATCAACGTTTAATGAATTATGATCAATTTTAAGTGACCATTTATCATCCAGCATTGACTGGCGTGGCTAAATCTTTGACAGAATAACAAAACAGCTGTTACCAACGTCTACTTTTGACTGAAGACCATTGTACCCTATGGGCAATCCATTGCAGCATTCAAAATGTATCAACTTGTTGCAGTTACTTGACCCCCATCCAAAGGATTATTCTAACTCTTGTTGCTTTCAGTACTGGAAAGATACTGAAGTTCAAAATGGAAGTATTAGAAAACTGCTAATATTAAATATGTTCATGTGACAGAAACAATTCACATTTGGGAGACAATGCAATTAGTATCCAAACAAAAAATAGATAATTGCTATTATTTCAATATTCTGTTGACACCTCCATTAATTATGCCTGCAACATCAAAATTCTGTTTAATTTTATAACATTAGTGGGGTTTGTTGCATAGGAGATGACTGTATTCCATGGCCTATTGCTGCCATTGCAGTAATTTGGATTTTGAAAAAATGGTGGCTCACCTCTTTGCACAGCCTTTTGAAACACTCAAGTATGGGAATTTCAACTTGGAACAAGTGTTTGCAAATCCTGCAGCCCTTCTTTTCATCCAAGTGTATGTCTGTAGCCCATAACACAAGATTAAGGGTAGACGGACATTTCGGTACAGATACAATGGTTCAAAGGCTCTTATGCAAACTCTTGAGATGGGAATAATTTTTATTCACACTTCATATATGTATCATAAAAAAAAAAAGAATAAGTTCTAAGTTCATACTTTTACTGGAAAAACCTAAACAATCCAAAGTCAGAACGCAGTTAACTCAGTGCTATTGCAGCAAGTCTCTCAGACTTGAAAACAGATGATGGCAATGATTTCTATAGCTCTGTTTTTGGTTATGAGCAATCTAAGTCCTTTCCGAATTCCAGTGTATTCATACTGTGCACACTTTCCTTGAATCCTTAAAGTCTTCTTCTAAAGCAATATCTACAGCTCATTCTTCATTGGTCACAGTGGAACTAATCCAAAAAGAGTTTAATTTACATATTTCCTCAACAGTACTACCAACAAAACCATAATCTTCCTACAAGGAAGCGTTTGAAAAAATTTAAAATGTGCAGAACAGAGTGATGCATATTGCAGCGAACTGACTTAAATGTTCATTTATTTGCACAGCTCTTAAGAATACAGGAAACACCATTCCAGATGAGACAGTCTACCCAAAAAATCTTGCCTAAGTGGCCAGAAAAAGAGAAGAAAACCGGCACAATAATTCCTCTGATTTCCCACTGACAGTAACATACACTTTAAGAACATACTTGTTTATGAGCCCTCAATAGTTTCTTCTTTCTTAAATTTGTCTTAATGCCATTTAATCTCATCTAAACATTTAGAATCCAGAATATCTTTTGGCAGTGAGTTTCCATTAAATAATTAAATATCATAGGAGAAAAAAAAATTTTCTTCATTTATAACCTGCGGCTTCATCACTTCATGTGATGACCCCTTCTTGCATTGTGTGGACAGTGATTAATGCTTAACTTCCCTTCATCTTCTTTATGCTATTTTTAATTTTATAGCCCTTTAATCTTTTTCCCCCTCAGTTGTTCTTTCCCAGGCAGACCTTTACAGGTGTATTTGCTATTGTAATATCAGTGACCATCTCCTGTAGCTCAAACAGTATGGTAACAGATCACCATGTGCAGGTTAGCAATACAGGAGAAAATTTCTTACTGCTGGACCTTATAATTTTGTCCTATGAGCCATCAAAGATAAGCTGTGGCTCTGTAATATACTATTGGATTTGACATTGTATAACTATTACTGCCATCTACTGCGCTGTGAAGTTCTTTCTCATTAGGGCATACATCACTGTCAACCTGAGGAGGCTGCCATGGATTTGTTAAAATATCCACTAAAGCTTATTACATGGAAAAGCATGTGGGCCATAATGTTTTATTCAGTAAAATTATCTCACAGGTACCTGTGGTTTGGACAAGGTGCTTAAAGAGGAAGATTTCCTTGCTGACAAATATTCTTCCTTTTCTGTGTGTATTAAATTAATGGGAACCATATGGTGAAGTACAGAAAAAAACCTGTGTTAATATCCCTTGCTAACTACAGCCACCTGCTATAATGGCCAGACTAATAGCAGGCCTGTTGGTGGTTGCTATTAACATATTCAGAGCCATTCTCAGCTGGTTTTGGCAGTTGTATAGAATTGTGCATCACTCTCCTCAAAGCTGAAAATCCTACCGTTAGTTGTTTTACAGATCCCAAAGGCCAGTATGGGGCAGCAATACATAACCTTTCCTACTTAAAAATCTGCTTACTGTAGTTTTCAATAACCTTATGATAAAGGACAGTCCGGTTTTGTATTTATATGCCACTCTCTTAGGATGCTCATGCCCGCTAATTCTGAAGTTCTGACGTAAATGTGCCATTGTGGTGGGGTTTTTTTACTACCATCATATTTCACCTTCTTTGCATTCTCTGTGCCCCATTCACTGCAGTTATGCCTGAGTTCATTTGATTCTCTAATTTGAATTGTTTGTCAACATGCTTAAAAGAATACAAGTGGATCCACTGGTAAATTATTAGTTGGGACCTGTTGAAAATGTGAACTCATCCTTTATAATCACATCTGGTCCACAAGTCTTCTTCTGATAAATAGGATAAATAGGATGGAAAATAATTCTGAGTAATAGGTTTCATATACTAGTTAACCATTATTGTTAATATAAACAATGTCCTCTAGCATATGTATTTGAAGCAGTAATGCTTCCCTATCAAATTTTAAAGTCACAGGGTGAATCTCTGAACGAAAAGAGTAAAACCAGCTTCTAGCTAATCTTTATCTGCTTGGTTGCCTCTACTCCTTAAAAATCCACCAAAATTTATTTTGAAAGAAAAGCAACAAGCTAAGAATTGTTAAAGAGAGCAAGGTAAGAGTGTGATTTGATTACAGCCCAGCCAGTAGTTAAATTGTTGTCCAGACACTACATCCAGTGAGTGGCGGCAGTCAGGGTCAGTATCAGAAAAGGAACATTTTGTGTCCAGTTCTGGGCTCCCTGGTATAAAAAATTCAGGGATCTCCTGGAGAGTCCAGTGGATATCTACAAAGATGATTAAGGGCCTGGAGCATCTCCTCTAGGATGAAAGGCTGAATGAACTGGGGCAGTTCAGCCTTGAGAAAAGAAGGCTGACAGGGGATCTTATTAATGTTTATAAATATCTTAAGTGTGGGACACAGGGGGAAATTGCCAGCCTCTTTTCAGTTGACTGTGGGGATAGGACAAGAGCAGCGGTTTCAAGTTGGAGCACAGGAAGTTCCGCACCAACGTGCAGAGGAACTTTTTCACAGTAAGGGTGATAGAGCCCTGGCACAGGCTGCCCATTGGGGTTATAGAGTCTGCATCTCTGGAGATATTCAAGACCTGTCTGGATGCCTATCTGTGCAATCTGTCCTAAGGAACCTGCTTTGGCAGCGGGGGTTGGACTTGATCATCTCTTGAGGTCCCTTCCAACCCCTACAATTCTGTGATTCTGTGACTCTGTGATTCTGTTTCAGTCACTGTACTGAAAGAGAAGAGTGGAGGAAGAGTTTGAAAACATCCTGAGTGTCTTGAGGAGAAGATATCAATTCTATAGACTGCATGGTGAAATGTGTTCTTAGGACTCACCCAGCTGAGTGATGTGTTTGACACAGTAGAAGGAAGCCATCCAGAGAGATCGTGACAGGATTGAAAGGTGGACCTGGGTGAACCTAATGAGGTTCAACACAACAAAGTGTGAGGTCTTGCACTTGGGCCGGAAGAATCCAGACATAGATACAAACGGGGAGAAGAGCTTCTTGAGAGTAGCCCTGCTGAGAAGGACCTGAAGGTTCTGATGGATGAGAAACTTAACATAAGCCAGCAGTGTGCTCTTGCAGCTCGCATGGTCAACGGTATCCTGGGCTCCATCAGAAGAGGGGTGGCCAAAAGGGACAGGGAGGTGATTGTCCCTCTCTGCCCTTGTGAGGCCCCATCTGGAGTACTGTGTCCAGATCTGGGGGCCCCAATACAAGAGAGATGTGGAACTGTTGGAGAGGGTTCAGAGGAGGGCCACAAAGATGATTAGAGGGCTGGAGCACCTGCCCTAGAAAGAGAGGCTGAGGGAGCTGGGCTTGTTCAGCCTGGAGAAGAGAAGGCTGCGGGGGGACCTCATTGCAGCCTTCCAGTACCTGAAGGGAGCATACAAACAGGAGGGGAATCCACTTTTTAAAAGGATAGACAATGGTAGGACAAAGGGGAATGGATTAAAGCTAAAGGAAGGAAGGTTTAGATTAGGTATTAGGGGGAAGTTCTATACAGAGAGAATGGTAAGGTTCTGGAACAGGCGGCCCAGAGAGGTGGTGGATGCCTCGTCCCTGGAGGTGTTCAGGGCCAGGTTGGATGGGGCCCTGGGCAACCTTGTGTAGATCCAGGCCTGAGGTTGGTGTCCCTGCCTGTGGCAGGGGGGTTGGAGTTCTTGGATCCTTAGGGTCCCTTCCAACCCAGACAATTCTATGATTCTATGATTCAAACCAAGAAAAGGTTCCCTTTCATGAAGAATAAAATGAAATTGACACTTACTTACAGCTAAGAATTTGATGCTGTCCTTCTGGAGGTGGCACCTTCTGGTGCCACTGTTAAACTGTCCCATTGTGGCCACTCTTAAGAGTCCTATCTCACACTCTGGTCTTTAAGAGCTCAGTTTTCCGTAGATTTAATGATTGGTATTGATGCAGAAATTAGCCAATTAGTTTCTTCAGAATTTTTTTCAAGATACAGTTTATTTGGCTTACTGAAGAATGAAAATTGTTTACAGGATTTTAGGGAAGGGAACAGTATTCCTTATTAATGTATACTAGATTAAAAACCTGCATCTAGAGCCCAATCAGTTCAACATCTGGAGATCAGGATATGATGCCACTTTGTTAAACAATCAACATGCGTAATAAATATTGGTCAACAATATTTTTTCAATTTGATTTTTATTTTTAAATGTTGGAGAGCAGAGAGGCATGAGCTGTGCCTAGCAGCCATGACAGGATTGGCCGGCTCAGTTGTGCCAACCACATCACTTCATTTAGGTAAAAATTCATCAATAGGTAAAGATATATAAGAATGCACAGAGGAGGAAGGGAATTTCTAGTGGCAGTCCCTGCTTCTTGAATTATTTATCCACTTTGCACTGGCTGCAAGAAAGCAGGAAGATATTTAGGTACAAAGACAAACATCCAAGGGTTTTTTTGTGAACATGAATAGTCTTCAGACAGACTAACTAAGATATTTAACTGTGTTGGGAAGTAGTTTCTTCAGTTTTAAGCATTGGCTGCTTTTTTTTTCTTTTTCTTTTTTTTTTTTCCTCCGTAGCATGTTGGATTCTGAAGATATCTTTTCTTGTCATGTAATTCTTGCCTTTTAATGTAGAAAGGTGTTAGATACTTGACTCAGGTAAGTGAATTCCACTCAGTAATGAATATCCCTGGGCCATGACCCCATTTTAGAGCTGTCCTTCTGTACGTACCAGTACTATTTTCTTACCTCAGAGAGTTATTATGACTATAAATACACTCAAGATTGTGCATTGCTCAGATAACAACAGGAGCAGCAGAATAGAATGGGTATCTAGAGAAGAACTGGATGAAATAAATTGGCTGTCATTTTTTAATGTAATAAAAATAAATTAAAACATCTTTGGTGAAGGTGAAATATTTTCTGAATTAATTTCAAATTATTGAACTGTTTGCATTGTGGAAAAATGCAGAGTTGGAAAAGTAAAACTTTCCAATTTGACATTGCCAATTGGAATGTCTAATCTACTTTTAAGTTGAGTAGTCTTTTATCTTCCCAAAGTTTCAGTGCTGTTTGAACCCAAAAAAGGGTAACAAACTATCTTCTTCATCTGAAATAAGTTTTGCTTTGTTTTGGTTTGTTGGGTTGGGGTTTTTTCCCTCCTGTTTCTTATTTTTCCGTGTTTTCTAAGAAAGTAATTGTTTCTGTTTATCTGCAAAAGATATTTTAATTTGATTTTTTCAGAACTACAGGAGAATGAAAATATATAAGGTGGAGTAAATCCCACTCTGTGACTGAACGTGCCTGACAATAGTGCTATATAAGTTGCTGTTCTTAAGGTCTGTTACTTTTTGTGTTTTCAAGCATGTGTATTTATGAAAATGGAAGATAACGGCTGAGGATAAATAATTAAAAAGTGATGATTAAAATGTCTTCCCTTCTCATGAGAGTTAGTAATACTTTATTCCTGCTCCAAGTCAAATTCCCTAAGGGGCACTCAAGTTAAGACAATTATAAGTTGAAATATTTATAAGTATAACTGAGTTCCTAAGGTATTTATCTACAGTTACCAAGATACAAATATGGTAGATAGCAATATTATAATTTTTTCTCCAGTGACATTGTACATAATTTTTATTGCTATGAATTCAGTTCTGCTTCTTTTTGTGTATAAACAGTATTTTATCATATAATATTTTCTTCAGATATTGCAATATTTTTACATGGGTTAGCTTTAAATGTGTATTTCCACCTTCGTTTCATCATCGACCTTGTGTATGCAGGCAGAGACTATTATTACTGCTTTCAATTTCTTTGCTATTTGCTTAATAGCAGGTTTCAGTTGATGTGACCTTTTACTTGATAAAAAGAAAATAGAGCATCAATGGATTGCTATCATCAATAGGATACAATTAACCAGGCGATGATTTAATGAAAGAATAATGTCAGAAGAACTGTGTTGGAAAAGCTATTTTAAGACTTGGAGACAATTTTATGCAAAAAGCATATGCAGAAGGTAGTGATTTCATTAGCATAGTGCTTAGGAGTTGACAGCATCCTTGATTTTCTTCTCTTTTCTCTAATTTTATGCTTAAGTGATCGTTGAGGTAAGTGATGTGGAAGAGAGAAGTACTTCTCCTTTGTCTTTAAAAGATGAAGCGAAATATTTCAAGACTAAAAGGAGGCTTCAGTCATCTGCCTTCTCAAATTACTGTAGTTGCCAAATAATGAAAGTTGTGGCCCCCATTAAATGCAGTGTGGTCCTTGATTGCTTGCTAGGTAGTACCCAATCCAAAGAGTTCTCAGCAAGCAATGAAAAAATGCCCTGAACATTGGTTTTAAGGGCATTATTTTGTAAATGACCTTTCTTTTGAATAAAACAGCTTGAAGAAAGTAATCAATGCTCTCTTGACATAAATGAAAAATGAAACTGTATTGTTTCTCAAAAGTTTTGCGATGGAAGTATTATGTGGAGAAACATACTACATGTAAAGCTTTAATTTTCTCTCTCTAGTTTATTCCTTAGCTGGCTCAACTTTAATGTGACTTTGGGATTCATGTTGCAAATGTCCCTATTCCCATATTCAGCTAGCTAGACTTCGTGTACCATCCCACCAAAATAAAATGTTGGACCAACAACTCATGAAACATTCATTCATTAATCCAATTTTCAAAATAATAAATATCTTCCCTTAAATCTTTCCTTAAACTGTGCATTTATTAAACACTCTACAGAAGCCTTTCCTGTTACTTTTTTTATTGTCTCCCTACTATGACCAGGCTACGATATTCCAAGTCGAGGCTTTCATTGTAAAAAACATTGCAAATAAAGACTACAAGGATACACTCAGTGTCCAAAAGCTTGAACATGGAGAGGTTTAATGAGAAAAAATATAGCAGAGAAATAAGACAAAATGATGCACCCCTACAGATCTGGAGAAGAACCATTTATGGCAAAGGTAGTTTGTGCTGACATAGAAACTGTGTTATTGGTCTGAAAGGGACAGATCATTTCTAATGTAAATCACAATGGAACCATGGAGAAGAAATGGATGACATGACCAGTAAAACTAGCTCAAGTAATTATGTCAAAAGCCAGGCTGCAGAAAAAAAACCCAGTCCAGCTAAAATGCTCATATTTTTAAATAAGGGTAAGTTTTTGAAATATATTAAGAAATATTTGTGTGCACACTGTTTTCCAGCAGAGATTCTTTCCCTTCTCAAGGTATAAGGTCTATTTTGAGCATTTATAGCATGATGGCTTTGAAATCCACATTTCAGGTTTCCTAATCTGTACAAAAAACATACAGACAATAAATATGGCCCCAAAAATATGAAAAAGACTTTTCAAAAAAACTGTCTAAAGTGTGTTATTTTTGCCTCTTGTATTGAGATATAATGGCCTTAGTTGAAGCAGTGTTAAAAGCTGTGTTCAGGTTTAAGAGAAGGTATCTTATTAAAATAGCAGGTTATGTGGTATATACTGAGTTTCCAGCTCAGGAAATGTTGCAATGAAATTACCATTCATAAAGAGAGCAAGCCAACACCCTGCAGAGATATACAGAATTAAGTCTTTCTAACTTGTTCATTTTTTTTAAAAAAGCTTCAAAATATTCCTTGCACCATACGTCTGTTCATACATTGCACCTTGGAGTGGTGCTCCTCCAGTTGCTTTTGTTGTGCTCATGCTATGACTTCTATGAATGAGCAGCATTGCTCTCTCCCAAAAACTATATTCCTCTCTTGAAATACCTACTATATTATCAAAACCAACTGAGCCTGTATGAGCTTTTATAAAAAAATATTTTGTATCATGATTTGAAAAATCTTTCATTGTGTCTTTTGTTTGTTTTTATTTTGCTCCTTCTAGCATATGTGTGTCCTAACCTCATGAGTTATTTGTTTCTAATG
Source organism: Laterallus jamaicensis coturniculus (assembly GCA_022605575.1). Taxonomy (NCBI): domain Eukaryota; kingdom Metazoa; phylum Chordata; class Aves; order Gruiformes; family Rallidae; genus Laterallus; species Laterallus jamaicensis. Next base: position 4,930,626 of record JAKCOX010000036.1, on the reverse strand, counting down.
CAGGAATCATTATTTTATTTAATTGCTTAAGAGCCATCTAGAGTCTAGTGTAGCAATTTACTTTAAATTATTATCTTTTTTTGTCTGTTTATTCTCTTTTTAGCTCTGCTAATCTATATGAGATAGGAAATATTCATATCTTGTTGATAACTTATTCAGGCCTGAGAAATATCTTCAGATTTCTATTTTTCAGAGAAAAGCAGACAGACAATGCCTTCTGGTTTAAAATCACTTTAGTTTTTTGCTATTGTCCATGTTTCCATGAGAGATTAATTCCATTCAGCTGGAGTTTTATACTGGATAACATGTGAAATATCAAATTCTTACAGGAACATATATTTTGACATTATGTTGACATTTGCAAAGTATCAATAACCAGACCAACTGACATAGATCAAGGAGTCAGAATAAGTATTCAGCACATTACTGAAGAAAGAAAGAAGGCTCACTAACCAATTATTTTTTGTACTGCAGTTACATTGTTGTGTCTCTCAGTGCCAGGTGTGTAATTATTTATGTCTTTTAAAAAAAGAAATATATAGTGTGTTAGAAGATTGTGAAATGAAGGCTAAACTTGTACTTCAAAAGTTTAGGGATGTAATTCAAAATGCCTAAGTTAAGAGACTAATCTCTTTGGGCACCTACATAATGATCCATGAGACAGAAAGCCTGCAGTGGAAGGTGATTCAGAACAGGATGTTAAGTAGGTGTCTCCAGAATACACCATTTCATTTTCATATTTTGATTGTAATTAATATCTATATGAAGTAAAGTAACTCCATTTTAATTATGATGTTCTTTTTCTTTCAATTACTTTAATTTAAATAAGATAATCTTTTCCCTGTGTTCCTAGTCCAGTGGGAAAGGAAGATGGGCTAATCCTACATCCATTTTTGCCATTTGGGCTTTCTATTTAAGTTACATATTTTCAATCCCTGCTTGATCTGGAAGAACAGTTTATTAGAGAACTGAAACAAATGGGTTAAAAAAAGAAAAAAAAGAGGGACACACATTCACACATTTAATTAAAAATTTGCTTCTGGCAAAACAGCTTCCAAGTTTCTTCTGTTTTTTTTAATTCTCTGGAAAACCTGCAAAAATGAGATAATCTTTAATCCAAAACTCATTCTTTTTATTTACTGTTACTGATTTTCTCCTTGTCTTAAGTTTCTCTGTTATACCAAGTATTGCATATGAAGGATATGAGAGGCTTAAACTCCAGTTCTTTCGAAGAATAAGTGGTTCTGACTTTAGCAGCTATGACATGAGAGCGCAGAGGCAGCGAAAATTAAGTGATAGAATATACTAACCTAAGTGGCCTATTTATGGAAACACTCATATACTCACAGAATCATGAGATCATTTTGGTTAGAAAAGACCTTTAATTATGATCAAGTTCAACTGTAATCACTGCTAAATCCATAACTAAACCATGTCCCTAACTACCACATCTACCCGTCTTTTATTTACCTCCAGGGATGGTGACTCAAACACAGCCCTGGGTAGCCTGTTCCAATGACTGACAACCCTTTCAGAGAAGAAAATTTCCCTAATGTCCAAATTTAACCTCCCCTTAGCATGGCTTCTGGCTGATTCCTCTTATCCTATTGCTTGTTACCTGGGAGAAAAGACAAACTGCCACAGCGCGACAACCTCCTTTGAGATGGCGGTAGAGAGCAATGAGGTCTTCCCTCAGCCTCTTTTTCTCCTGAGTAAACAACCCCAGTTCCCTCAATCACTCCTCATAAGACTTGTGCTCTAGAGCATTCACCAGCATCATTGCTCTTCTTTGGATACACTCCAGCACCTCAATATCTTCCTGGTAGTGAGGGGCCCAAACTTGAGTACTCAATCTGCGTCCTCACCAGAGCCCAGTACAGGGAGAGAATCACTTTCCTAGCCCTGATGGCCATACTATTTCTGAGACAAACCAGGATTCTCTTGGCCTTCTTGGCCAAGCTATGAGGGCATAGCTCATATTCAGCCAGACGTCAACCAATACCTCACGTCCTATTCTACCCCGCAGCTTCCCAGCAATGCTTCCCCAAGCCTGTAGCATTGCATGGGGTTGTTATTCCCAGCCACGTTCCCAGCCATGCTTCCCCAAGCCTGTAGCATTGCAAGGACCCAGGCTTCTTGTGACCCATGTGCAGGACCCAGCACTGAGCCTTGTTGAAGCTCATACAATTGGCCTCAGACCATTGATCCATCCTGTCCAGATCAGTCGGTAGAGCCTTCCTGCCCTCCAGCCCAACACTCCCCCCCAACTTTGTGTCATCTAAAAACCTACTGAGGGTGCACTCAATCCCCATGTCCAGATCATTGATAAAGATATTAAAGAGAACTGGCCTCAGTACTGAGACTTGGAGAACACCACTTGTGACTGACTGCCTACTGGATTTAACTCCACCACAATCCTTTGCACCTGACCATTCATCTGTTTTCAAGCTGTGCCTGAGGATGTTCATATTGGATATTAGGAAACAATTCTTCACTGAGAGTTAAGAAACATTGAAACAGTGTGTCCAGGGAGGTGGTGGAATCACCATCCTTGGAGCTGTTCAAAAAAATGGGTATATGTGTGGCTTCAGGAGGTGGTTTAAAGGTTATACATCACCTTGATGTATAAGGAAATCAATTTAGTCAAGCAGGACCTGTCTTTCATAAACCTGTACTGAAAGTGCCTGATCATCTGTTTGCCCTCTATGTGCCATATACCTTTAATCTTTTAAAATAGTTTATATATGTTTATTGATCTTTTAAAATAGTTTATATATGTTTATTGCCAGTAAAATATATCTGGGAAATTTGATTAAATAAAAGAGGTAATTTTCATCTCTGGAACTTTCTTAAAATATTAAATCTCATGACAGATTAAAAGAGGCCAAAACTTCATTTAAAATCTCATGGCTGCTTTGTGTCATTTGCCTGTATTGCTAGAAATAACATGAAGGATAATTTTCTATCTATCTAAAGCATATCTAGCAATGATTAACTGTAAAATGCAACTTCTCTTAATGAATATATATGATGATATTACATGATTATAATTTTGTAGTTCAGCTATAGTGAGTGTAATAATAATGTTGAACTTGCATTTTTAAGGGATAGCTTATGATTAGAAGTACTAGTAAGTAATGCTTCTTGAGCATGTTAAATATTTCTCCAAAAGGTCTCAATTCAGTAAACCATTGTTCCAGACATTTTCCAGAAGTTCTCCATTTTCCAGTCATGACAAAACTGTTTCAATCTTAGTGAAAGAAGCAGATATTTGTATGGCCAAAAACTCAAATTCAAATTTCAAAATAAAATATTTTTAAAAAAAGGGAATAGGGGAAATAATAAGCATAAATCAAACACAAAAATTACAGAAAAAAAAAAGTGGTTGTATTATCCAGATAATATAAACTAACGTTTTATAATCAGTATATGGGCTTTTCCATTCTATGTTCTGTGTAAATGACATTCTGTTACAGCAGATACGCACAGAAAGATTGGTCTGGCGTCAGATTATCAAAGACAGCTATATATTATTCCTTTTAAGGAGGCAAGCAGACAAAAACAAACAGCCTTGAAATACTAGGAAGGGATTATTCCTTTTTAACAGACACAAAAGCAAATCTGAATCTAAAACATCTCACAGGACAGACCTGGTTTTAATCATTGTTTAAACTATAGGATTTTTTTTAAAGCTATTAAAGCCTTATTTGATCATTTCAGAATGAGAAACTCATTTGTTCAGTTCAAACAATGAATGTGTAGGAAAATATTATATGATACCAGATGAAAATTTCAGTTGTATTACGTAAGCATAAAAGAAATATCTGGTCAAAATAAAGCAAGTAATGCTAAATTTATTTCCATGACATGATATTTTGACTTCTCATTTAATTTGAGCTATGAAAAATCTTCTGGCTCTAAATTTATTTTCAAGTGCTAGACAGGCTTTTTCTTCCTTTACCAATCTGTGATATAGATATATGGTTGGCCATAGGTTTCTACCTTTTTTGTAGATGAACCAGGAGATGTATTGGTGAAGCAGAGGTAGGAAAACAGGTTTATAATGCAACTTGAAGAACAGGACATAAGATAATAATCAAAATGTGTTCTGCATTAAAATGTAAAAATAGAAACAGCAACCTTGTCTGTGCATCAATCAAAACTACTATTTTTGTTGTTGTTTTCTCAACCTTTTATTTGCTCAGGGGGAAGAAGTCCAAAAAGACAAGGGCAAATTGTTTAAATTAAACTCAAATTGTCTGCAAAAGCAGAGCTTTTCTCAAGCGATACTGCTTTTATCAGATTCTGGTCTTATACCTTCAATTTTTAGTCCAGGAAGTGTTTAGTATCTTGGAGTTTCTTAAAATCAACTGTACTGTTTCTGTCCCTGAACAAAATGTTATTCTCTGAGGTACAGACAAACTGACATTGAACAAAGTGAGGAAAGAAGGCATTTATACAACATAAGCACACTGCTGAATGTACAGCAAATGCTTTAATGGATTACCTCAAGATAGATTTTTTTTTTAAGCAATGTACAGCGGAGGTGAGGGAAAAAACCTCAAGAGTTTCATTAATAATGAAAGCTATACTATTTAGAGGTCCCACTGCTCAAAATACCTCTGAAAACCCCAGCCTAAAACATTTACTGAATGCAGGCCCAAGGGCCAGGCTCTATTTAATGGAAAAAAAAAAGTCAGTGCTGAGATAGGTGTTTTCTTGGTCTCTCAAACTGGAATCGGATATATTATTGTATTGATTTGATTATCAGATGGCATTGATAGCTCCTTATCTACAGGCTGTAAAACCTGATAAAAAGAGCTCCACCTTCCATTGCCCTTCAAAATCTCAAATGACCTTCTAAAAATTGATACCTCTGAACTTGGGAAAGGAATGGAGAGGTAGAAGGCTTTTTCAGGCAGAGGGAGAGAACAAGGTGAGTAACCTCCCTTATATTCTATGATACTTTGGAGAATGTCTCATGGATTTCTGTGCCCTGCTTTTTGCCCTTTTACTGTCTTAACCTTTGCAAGTTTGATTGTTCTTTAAGGACAGACAATTGAGCCTGTTCAAACAATTTGTGCAACAGCTGGGGCTATGGGTCTCCTTTATTTTCTGCTATAAATATTAGGATAAAGTTGTGGTGTAAGGAGTCCAAGAGGAGTAGGCTAGTAGCTCTACCCCTTCTATCTGTGAACATAATCTCAAAAATTTGTCTTTTTTTTTCTTTCCTCTGCTATGCTGAATGCTGATTTGGTCATGAAGGTAGCATAGCTATACAATTCTGCTGTGTGGCTGGCATCTTACATCTGATGGGGGAAAATGTCTGACTTTTTGCATAGCTGAAGTTATTGTTGTGGACGGACCTAAGGTGAAACATTAGCTTTAAAATAATTCTGTACTTCAGACATAGGTATGAATTCTACAGGGTCTCACTGGAAGTTATAGGAAAATACATCATGCAGTGGGATTTCACCATTAGAAGTGTAATGGACATTTGAGAAGAACTCAAGGAACTAAACCACATTCTCAACCCAGCTAAGCACCTTGATTTGTGATATGCTGGGATGCTGGACACCTTGCCCAGCACATTTGTCTCCTCCAAAGCACATTCAAGACAATAGTCACCTTCTCATTAATGCAATGGGCTTTGACCTATTCTCTAAATTTTCTTTGCTTAGTTCACAATTTGACAGCTCAGTAGAAAGGAAAGATCTAGACTTCTAACTTACCAGCACAATTGTACAAAAGAGATTTTTACTCTGTGAAAGGCATAAGTGACTTATCTGCACCTCCTCCTCACTAGTATGACATTTGTAATTCACACCATTTGTTCATAAATCACACACAAACATGCAGGTCCTGTGGAGTGGAGAGAGACAACCTAAAAAAGCAGGGGGGAAAAAGTAACATTGTTCATGGTGTGCAAATTTAAATCTAAAGTCTAACAAGGAGACATTAGAAATAATGGTCTGAGTATTAGTTTGATGGAGCTTTTAGCTCCAGTTTGCTTTCCTAAATCTGTTCTGTAGTCCATAAAGCAAAGATGCAAGGAACAGTTAAGTGTAAATGCAGATTTATTGGATCTGGCCCACTTTTTGACTGTGAAACAGTAAGCTCAAAAGTAAATCCTTTCTTCAGCATTATTGTCAATCAATCAACAGGGCAAATAATACCAGCTGTTTTTCACCTTAAATGAATGTCTTTTAGCAGTGCATTGAAAACCAATTCTGTTTCAAGAATTTCTGCCAGCAAAACAACATTCCTGAAACAAAGTCCAAAAGCTATTCAGAAGAACAGTGAGAAAAGTATAAATATATAATAAGATATGGAACAATGCAACATTTGATGAGCAGGAAAAATTTTTAGGAAAGAAAAACAGTCTCACTAAAAATGTTTTGCTACTAAAAATGTTTCCTTCCCAAGATGTAAGGGGACAGTGAATTTCCTTAAGTAACACTGCATTAGGTTAAGTGCTGTACTTTTAGAAATGTTTGGTCTGCAAATTTCACTTAACAAATTACTTTATCAACCATGATTAAAAAAATATTCTGTTCATTTTTAATCATTAAACTTCTAGTTGATTCCAAAGTTACAAAACACATTTACTTGCTGAGGTTTCCTCTGTTAGTTCAAGCATTTGATTAAAAGGTGCCAGCAACAAACTTCAAATACCGCAGCAAACACATTGTTTATCTTATGTTTTTGGGGTATTTTAATGCAGGATCCTTCATCAGTGAAATTTATTTGGAGCTTTGTAGATGAACATAATGGTGAGTGTGTAGTGTCACAGGCCAGGGTACTGCTGCTATATCCTGCTATAAAAATAAAGTCTTCTCTGAACTGTAGCAGTAGCTGGCGTAGGATATATCATATGCTGGTGGTACCGTTATTCTTGCTTCATGTTATGTTGCAGCCTTCTTCATAACGTTGTGTATCTTCTTCATATCATAAACCCATGAATCCTTAATTCTCCGTGCCCCATATCTTGCACTCTTCGTCTAAATTTTATGAAGTGTTATGTATTCATCTCATGCAGAAGGACCAGTGATTTGCTCGCTGCCAGGCCCCTTTTAGACGAGCCAATATTAGTTCCTGAAGGCTGGACTACTGTGAAATGAGCTCAAAGAATAAAATATGAATAAAAATTATGGCCAGGCCATTTAAAAAATGTCTAACAGGATTGGATGTGTAGGTTGCTCGAACTCTTCAAAAGGGCTTTGAATGAAGAATAAAGACATTTGATGCTTCACCCTGACAGATTTACTAGTTTTCTGTGAAAAACTCCGGTTTTCTTCTTCATAATCTACAGATGAGACATCCCAGAAAGGGTTTGTGTGTTAAAAGTCTGTCTTCAGTCTATACTATGGTAACAATTTGACAGAAACAGCATATATTCCTTTTCATGCATAAAACAAATTGAGCTAAGAAGCAGTAATGTGATGCCCTTAATATTATGCCTTTGCTCTTTTTCCTGTCTGAATGTATGTCAACATAATAGAAATATATTTATGTGGTACTGTTGTTATAGAGTATTTCAGATTTATGATTTGGGAAAAAAATGCAACCAACCAAACAACAAACAACAAACAACACATTTTAGAACAATAAACATTCTCCAGGGATTTTTCTGGACCTGTTAAAAATTTCCTCTCTTTCCTTTGTCAGATGCCTTAGTATCTCCTGACTCCATATCACTGTATCTCCAGTCCTGAGGAGACATGAAGACCTATGATCAGTGGCCTGAATGTGATCAATGTTTTGTGAAAAAATAGTCAGGAAACTTGAGATTCTGAAAGTCTTTTGTAAAAGAATAGTTGATTCTGGAGTATTAATTATGACAGGAGGATCAAGACATATTTTCAAAAGGAAATGGGCAACTGAATTCCAAACTACTTTGAATATCCTGCTAAAGACATTGAAATCTGTTACTTAGCCAGCTCTATCCTGAACAGAAATGTTAATCACAAATGCTTTAATGATACATGGTAACAGATGTAAGAAATGTATTATGCCTGCTGCTGCTGATTTGTCACATGTCAAGTAGGCCAGTACACTAAAAATTTGAAACATCAGTGGAAGTTCAGGCATGTATCACAGTCTTCTTCATAGCCCAGAACCATGCATTGATTAAAACTGTACAAAATTACTTTGGTTACTTCTGATCATTTGCTGTGACCTAATGTTGGTTTAGGTTCAGTTGCAAAGCTGGGAAAATAAATGTAGAAAGATACTTTCCATGACAAACCATAACCATGGGGAATAACACTATTTTTTTTTTCCTGCAAGGATCAAGTTTAACACTTTTTAAGTAGCATAAAAGTTAGTGTTTATTGAAATTTTGTATTTTCTGGCCAGACTTATCTATAGGGACCTTGTTGTCATGTATTATTGTCATCGCTGCTTAGTTCCAGTTCTTAGAAATGACTGCTTTTCCACCTGTCTCCTCAAATTTGCCTTTTTCCTCTGTGCTAGTCTTCTTTTTATACTTTTGCAGGGAGTGAAAGTCAGGGAGATAGAAGAAAGAAAAAGGTTAGAGAAAAGAAACAAACTGTTCTGAAACTATTCACTAGGTGAAATTATTCACCTGGAGCCATTCAAGAACAACTACTTTGAAATGCCGTTCAAACTTTTAGTTGCACTCACTTCAGTAAATAATGCTTTTTGAAGTCAGGCTCAGGACACAGATTAACAGTGAAAGATGGGCTTGGGAAAAAGAAAAAACTGTCAGAAACAGAAAAAGACAGGGCTGGAAGGGACCATCCAGGCCTTAGACTCAAATTTATTTCCATGCTTTGAAAACAATTCTTACAATTCTTTATTATACACATTTGAAAATTTAATTTAAAAAATATATGTTTTCTTGTCCCCATCATTTATATCAGAAAATTCCTCTAAATATTAATTTTACAAAAAAAAATCCATTATAATTTTTATTCACCTATAAAGCAAAACCAGGCATATGACTACACTACATTTGGCCCCAACTATTCCACCAAGTCTTCAATGTTTTCAAGTGCTTGCACACTGTGCCCATGCCATGTACACAAAATGCAACATGCACATCATGCTGTAAATATCTCTCTGGAGTGCTGAAACAAACCCCTCATATTATTTTTGAGCTGGGAAAAACAAACCCTGCAAAATCAGTAATAATGTTTAAGCACCACAGAAGTACCACATACATCCAGGAGAGCAGGCCAAACACCAGGCAATGTGGACAGGGACAGTGACCATGTGTGGCCTTGGTCTCAGAGGTACCTCTCTGTATGCTTTCATTTGGTTTTAGAGGTCACTGAGTTGGGCATTGGCCTTGCTGGGGTACGTACAGTCAGAATGGTATTCATCTCCTAGAATAGCTGCTTTCAGACTAATACATAGCCTTCTGTGCTGCCCTGTAATTGGTTTAGGAATTGATGGACATTTCCCTTTCTGTTAGTCCAAACTGTTGCCAAAGGCCATCATCATTTTAACATGTCATGAAATCTTTCTTGTATGAAACTAACAGGTTAATTTTAGCTAGCATTGAATGTTACAACTAAGATGCAAGTAATTTGGATAACCTTTAGTCTTTTTCCTCTTGCCTACAGCTACATTACAAAAAACGATGGTTTGAGACCTAAACTGATGTCAAAGGAATTTGCAACAAAGTTAAGGGAAATCATGTCAATATTTTACTTATTATTTGAGTCGATACAAATATGAGAGAGACTGAATTGTCTCTTTCTTCGTTATAACTGAGACAGGTCTGGACAATATTACTGAGAACTCAGTCTTAAGACCTGAGTAAATGCTCAATAAAGACTTCAGAATTTTTTGTGAGTGAAGACATTTAATGTATTGATGTAGCAGTAACTTGTAAATTTAAGTAGTTTAAGATATCCTAGTGGGTAAATAAAATTGGGAAATTAACAGAGAAACTGAATTTTATTTTGTTTTTAAAAAATTGTTGGTAAATTTGATGTTATTTTTACCTGTTGAAAGAAATAAAATCTCTCCTTAGAGGGATTATAGGCCATTCATCTGATTGCTGCAGTTCTTCTGCCTATATCAATTAATTATTTTTCCAAGCTGTGATCATCTGTGTTAGAGCTGAACAGTCAATCAGGCAGTCCATGCAGACAAATGGCCGTTTAGGAGAGCAGTTTATCATTGCAGCTGGTGTGCAGACGAGTTAAAGGGCAGGTTAAAAGCACAAGGAGGAAAATATATTCTGCATTTGGCAAGGCAATAGTTAATAGTTAGCTATAGTTCCTCTGTTGTAACTCAGTGTCTTGAGATTATTTTTTGATTCACATTAATGTAATTACAAGATCGTCTAGATGGACAGAACATCAGCCTTACTTTCATAATCTGTAGATCAAGAGAAGAGAAAACTGGCCATGCTTTGGTTTATTTTGTTCTCCCAAAATTCAAAATGACACAGCAGACCCTAAATTAATACTTCAACAATAGTTATATTAATTAGCACTAGAGCCCTATAGAGGTAGACATGTAAAGTGAAATACCAACAGTAGACACCTCTAGAGAATGTACTTTGAACTAGCTTTAGTCTGATCCTACAGACTGATGCTTGTTACTTCCTGGAGCCCATCAGTTGTGCTCCCAGAGAGAATCTCCCAGGTTTAGTTTCACCTGAAATAAATCTAGTATGTGCTCTGAAATGTCAACTGAAGTGTGTCAAGTAGGGACATTTGGGAGGTTCACCTCAAAAGTGTACTTCTGATCTGAACTGAAATGTAGTGTGAATGCACATATAGGTAGGTAGTCAGTAGTGAAATTTCTTTTAAATGTAGTGAAATGCATCATTTTCAGAAAGAGAGTCAGAGAGTTACGAGTGCCATAAATGAATTCTGCAATTTAATACAGAATCTATATGTGGCAAGGCTGGAAAAGCTTAGGCAGACTGAACAAAACACCTGAACAAACTAAACAAACCGCCTCCAAATGATGTATTGCCAAGCCTTTGTTGGCACTAGCTACTTGGCTTCTTTTGAATCAAAGCTTTGCATTTTAATATTTTACTTATAAGAACAACTGCGGGGTTTTTTCATTTGCCAAACTGTTTAAAGTAAAAGGCACTTTGGCTACACCTTCAGATTTAGTTTAAGATTTTAATATTTCAGTGGAACCTATTAATAAGTTTAACATGCATTGCTTCTAATTAAAAAAGAATGCGACTGATACATATAGATAATTCTGAACTATATATGCAGATAAATGGTCTTTTTCATGGTTGTTCCCTAGTGCTGAAGATGTAGCTGCAGGCAAAATGGTATTGTGTAAATGTAACCCATGGCCAGGTGAAGAGAATATTCAGTAGCAAATTCAACATAGAAATAGCTTAATTTACATCAAGATGATTTTGTTATTTGAACTTGCCTTATTGTTAGAGTAGGTGTGCTGCCACAAGAGGTTATGAAAGGTCTTTCAAATACATATACTGGAATATTTTAAAAAAAAAATTTGTTGCACAAAAAAGTCTTGTCGCTCAAATAACTTATTTTGTTAAATAATTTCTACACATCTTAGAAAGGAATAACCCCTATATTCTGGCTTTTATTTAAGTCTGATTTATGCATGATTAATACTGTGATTCTGTGCTTCTATAATTTAAGAGCACAATCCTATGAACAAAAGTTAAGACTGTCATAAATGTACCAGCTAGCTAACAAAACTACTGGATTTTTTTTAATCAGAAAAAAAACCAATTTTCTATTTCAGAACCTTGTTAGATAAACAGTATTCTTTTTGCATTTTTATTCCTTTTATTATTTTTATTTTAATTTCTGTAGAAGATTGCTTTTGCAGAAGTGCAGCACGGGTTTAAAACTTAAGGTTCATTATGAACATCAGTCATATGTGAAACTACAGAAAATAAGAAAATAAAATTTCTACTGATCCTGATATAAGGATCAGATTACAAATTATGCTTTGGAATTATTTATTTATTTACACACTTCCATATCTATTAATTTTTTCACCTCACCCATGAAAGCTAGGTTATTACTGCTGATAAACTAGTGAGGAAAACCAGTGAGATTAGGTCTGTTCTGTCCTTCAAATTACAATAAGAATTTTTAGGAAAATTAGAGTTATGCATTTGTACACATATGAGCATAAAATGTTCACTGCGAAATATAAATAAATACAGTAAGATTGATTATTTTAAGGATGAGTTTTCCAAAATTATTTTTAAAACAGTGCAATTTCTCTAAGGCTGATTGGGAAACTTAATTGATATGGTAGAATGTCAGTATGGGAAAAAGTATTCATATACTCTGCAGAGTGCAATGTATATGCAAGGATGATATATCCAAGTTTGTTTCTAAAACATTATTTCTAGAAGAACATGCATTGACATCCAAAGGTTAAAAAAAACCAAAACAAAACACATAAATTCTCTTAACCAACACAACACAGAACTAAGAAGGTATATGTATATATAGATGGAGAAGCCATGCCTGCCTCCATTATTTGTGAGAAAATGTTCTTCACAAAGAAAAGTTACTTTTTCTTAGGTCAGTAGTAGATTACTTCCCTTGATCACTTGAGATGTGTGAACCTGGACAGGTATAATGCCTCTATTTTTCCCTTAACCTAAAATATTGTAAAATCACAGCTATTCTGAAATGTTAATGACTGGTGTGATAGGATTGAAATCCTAAACAACTGATAATCTGGAGAATATATCAGTAAGGAAAACCCAACCTATGGACAATATTCTGCAATATTCACAGCTGGTATCATTCTGCTAGGTGAAATGCATGAAAATGATGAAAATTTGTCTCCTCTTATTTAAGTAACAAAACCAGTTAAAATAATTACTCATAGAATTAGCTTATACTTTGCAACTGCACAGACATATTAATGAAAAGTTGCTTAGTTTAATTTAAGAAAATGTAGAAGCATCTTCAGGTAACACCTTCTTCAGCAGGAATATTTTTTTTCTTCCTCAGGGATCTTTTCTGCAGTTGATAAACTACCAGGTCCTTGAAATAGTTGTTTTATGTGTTCTGATTCTGTATTTAATAAGAGGAGCTCTAATCAAGGCCTGGAGTGAAGTTGCCTACTGTTACTACCATCAAAGGAAGAAATATTTTTGATGTTGTATCTGGAAATGAATCTGAATTGCTCTGTTAGTCATTTCCCATTATAATGAAGAAACCTAGAGATAATATGCATGTTTTGTGTTTATATGCATATCTTACAAGTCTCCCCTCTTTAATTAGTGGTTGACAGAACTGAGTTGAAGGAGTTAAAGATTTGCATGCCATTAAGAGATGTCCTTAAAAAAATCGTCTGCATGGCTGTGAACAGCAGTAAGATGCTCTACTTGTTTACATAACCAAAAGTATTTGTAAAAGGAAGATATGTGATGTTGGTTTTTCTGTGGCCTGTGCTACCATCAGACCTAGAGTGCTCGAATCCTAGCACATATGACCATCTGTTGGTGTCTGAATTAACCACAGCTATGGTTCTGTGGTTGTCTTTGACAATCTATTATCTGTTTTTAAACAATAAAGAGGCATCAAGATCCATGACATCATAATTCTTTTTATCACAGTTATTCACAGGTCTTAGAGAAGTTGTGGTGGAGTGAACGATGAATGCGGTTTCCTACCCTTGGAATTCACATACCTCTAAGCACAGCTGAAAGGTACAGAGGGCATTCAGACCCTCAGTAAAAATGGTCCCTGAGACAAAATCTATCTTGGTTTCATATCCTACTTTTCTCCTGCATTTAATTGTCTTAAAAATCCTTCCACCCATGCTGCCTGCCAAAGAAGTTTTGTTACAGTAGACCTTCTATCTGCTTCACTTACACAACTTCTTCAGATTTGCAGAATAATATTCTTAATGGTCTGAAGTATGAACAGTTGCTATTTTTGTTTAACACATAGTTTGTTGATCACTTCATCAGGGCTGTAAAGCACCTGAGGTAAAGAATACGTCAGTGTGTGACATCTTGGCAGCATATCTTTGTTCTTCTCTAGTTGGAGAATACATCCACAAAGCTGTTTTCTCTTGCAGGCTTCCTGGTTCACCTATGCAGGTGTAATGCTTGTACTTGAATGGGAATACCAGGCTTATCACAATTTCAAAATGCTCCTTTTGTGAATCCATGTTGTCATTGCAATTTGTTGTCTATTAACCTTTTCCAATATTTAAATCACTTCCTAGATTGTCTTTCCATGTGACATAATTTGATACGGTGTTAATACTTTGGTTCTTGGTGATTTTTTACTGCTGAGATTCTCTTTCTATATTTTTAATGCCCATTCTTTGTACATTCCTTACCATGTTATATGATTCTTTAATCCTTCTCTTTCCCTGAGAGTCCTAGCTTATTTAATTTTCCCTGTAAGATTCTTATTTATTGTCACTTTTTTTTCCCCACATATGTTTTCTTGTTTACATTACTTATCTTTTTTTTTTGTTTACTCTCCATTGTATATACAATATACTTGTGCAAAAAAAAGAAAAGAAAAAAAAAGAAAAAAAGTGGATCCTAGCTTTCAAGTTCAGGCAATTGTATCAGTCAGTATGAAATGCCCTCTTGGTTGATTTCACCTAGATGAATAGCTTAAAGTGTTCAGTGTTGATAAACTGTTCACAGACAATGTTTTGTACTGGCTAATATATCTCATGAGGTATGTACTTGCTGGAAGTTTTTCCAAAATTCTGTAAGATATGTCAAAGAGTCATGCTGCAGGACATGTTTTCTTGAAATTACCGGTGAGGGTGTAGAAACAAACAGTGACTTAGAGACATTTGCAGGTCTTTGCAGAGAGTAGGTGGGAAAGAATTTATAAAGCAATCTCTTCAGGAATAAATGTGAGAAACTGTGTGTGTGTGAAAGTAAGAAGGAAAGTGAACAGCACGAAGGAGTTTATCTTCCTTTTGCTCTATAGTTGTTGGAAGAGCCAATAACTTTTAAATGTGATGTTTTCTCTCACATTCTATTTTATCCCAAGATGTCCTGAAGACATAGAAGACAGTGGGAAAGGAAAGTCTCCAGAGCGGTCCCCAGCATTTTCAGGAAGCTCAGAATAAAAATAATGAACCAAGTTATCTTATCCTTTGCAAATTGCTATAAAATATAACACAACATGTGCCTTTGGCTTTCCAACATATTTTTAGTTCCTCTCGATAAACCACTGTGCCCCCAATTCAGTGAATATCCATCGAGACCTCTGTAAAGCCAGTAGAAGCAGAATCTAATAGGCCGAACAGGTAATGTGATGATAAAATACTAGATCACTCTGAAGTTAAACATGAATTTAAGTAATTTATCATAAAAGTATTTTCCTCTTCATTTTCAAGTAAGATAAAAGAGAATGCAATTAACTAAGAGAGTCTCACTGTCTTCCTTACTGTTCATGTTATTGATTCTACCCCTGCTCACCTAGCAGTGCAGTTACTCTCTGATAAAAACATGGCAGAAGATAGGCAGAGATGCCTGTCTGATCGCAACAGTGATGTACGTCACATTTTCAAGATTTTATTTACAACTTTAGGAGAAAGGAAAACTGAGGCTTTGAGGAATGAGATTTGTATCAGACATCTATTATACCTCCAAATAAATGGTGAAAATATGATTACTGAAAGTGGAACTCAGATATTCTATTAAGATTTGCATTTTATTCTTCAAAATTTCCAGCACATAAGGAACCCTCCTTATGTGCAAAAATACACATCCAGTTTCAATTACTGCTTTAATCCAGCTGTGTTTCTCAATCTTCCTCATGGATATTGAACTCGGTTGCAGTAACTGTTGATTTCACACACTTCTGCTGATCTAAACCTACTGCTTTGTGCTGGTATCTCAGGCAGGTAGAACTGAAACAGCATGTTTTCCTGCTTCTGCATCCAAATTGCAGACGTCCTGCTTCACTGTTTGGTGGGTCTTCATGAAGGAAAAAGGGATCCTGGGGATCCACATCAATTCCTGTTGATGCCAACGGGAGTCTCTTCACTGCTTCAGTGTGCATATAATAGTACTTTTTATAATATATTACTTTTTGGAATAATCTCCTTAGCTTGTTTGTCATGTTCTGAATGTAAATGGATCAGGTGTGTATGTGAGACAGATACAGGGAGACTGACAGCAGCATGACAGAATTAATATTTCCTTGCTGTGAAATAAACCTTGAAGCATGTTTTCTTCCAGTGAACTTTTTTCCTCTAAAAAGGATGGTAAACCACCACAACTTTAAAAAGAATTTCCTAAAAAACCCACTTCGTTCATCAAAGAGCAGAAGTGCATTGCATGTGAAGGCCTGTAGTACAAACACATCCACTGATAGTATAAGAATACAACATGCAGCAAACACTGCACTGACTTTAACTAGCAGCATCATCTGTGAATAGCAGATAAAAGTTTCTTGGTATTTAACAATGAGTTGGGCATCCGTGAAGAAAAAAAATGTTCTCAATATGCTCCATTGTGTTACACTGGACAGTCTCCAATGATAAGGCCTTGGCCATAAATCAGGAGTCATGGCTGCAGTGTCTCAGTACAGTGTGACAGTGCATTCGGTATTGGGATTTTTTTCAACTTTTTGTGTGATTTTATGCCAAAGATATCAGCTGTTAATTTAGATAGCCACTATCCCACCACTTTTGATTTTTTTTTTTTTTAAAGAAGCGTGGGTAATAAGAATAAAATTGCTTTCCCAAATTTGTAGGTAACTGAATGTTCTAAGGTTGCTTTTCTTTCACTTTACCTCTCACTTCTCCTGTTTGTTTGTTGTTGGTTTTGGTTTTTGGGGTTCTTTAGTCTAACAATTAAAGTGCTTATCCTCTCCCAGCTTTTCCCTCAATGCTCTGGTGCTCCTTGAGAATATGACAGCAGTTGTGCTTTGAGATTCATTATCTGAAAAATAGTAAAGTAGCCCTCAAACCAATGAATGCATATTCCATAAAACCACAGTGCTTTCTTCACAGGGGTGCTTTGTACAATGTATTGTTAATGGTTGGTCTTGCGGCTGAAAGGGAGTAGTATTAATCTCTTAATTGTGATCTTTTTTTTCTTCCCTTTATGCAAAACATCAGTCATGACTGCCTGCTTGAATTCTGAACACCTACTTCTTCCAACAATATTAATATGAGACCAAGAGATCTGACCCCCTTAGATGAATGACTTGCTTAATCCATTACAGCAGTTCCTGATTTCTAGGCAATAATTTTAAGACATTGAGGCAGCTATTTGCCAGAAATAGTCACATTCAGAGGACATAAGGCCCTTGAACCAAAACCCAACTGATAATGTAGGAATGAAATATAGGCCGATATCAAAAAGCCAAAATAAGCTTCCCTGAAGATCCTACAAATGAATTTCCACCAAAGTCCCTTTGTAAAGGAACAGCAGCTGAATGACTCCCACCAGTGGCATCAGGGAATGACATTTAAGCAAATACTCCCTCAAAGGGAGAATGGAAAAAAGCAATTTGAAACAAAAACTGGATGAATAACGGAAAATATTATCTCTAAATATTGATTTGAATGTTTAAATATTTTCATTCAAAGAACTTGAATAAATATCATGTTTGCTCTCAAGAATTATTCCACTAATGCATTTTAAATGTACACCTGTGTGTGTGTAAGGTGAAAGAAGGTTTTCAAGGGAAATTTCTGGATTCAAGTCATGGGAGTAAAAAAACATTATCTTGTGACTTATCTCACAGTGCAGTAATTTACTTTTCCTTCACACAGTTTTAAGAAACCTGAAACAAATGCATTCTGTTACTTACAGAATGCATTCACAGACCAAATACATTACTGGAAATCAGGAGCTACTCATGAGCCTTTTGTAGTAGAAGAGGGTCTGAATTAGTCAAATAAATGCTTTCTTTTTAATTGCCAAATTCCTATGAGACATTTACGTAAAAAACTGGACTTCGACAATGAAGGTGGTATGGCACTTTTACCTGATCCAAATCCTTTTACTGTCCTACTTACATATACATAGGTCACAACATTAATCTGTTCTTAACTTTTAAGGAAACTAAAATTAATACTTCAATTGAAATAATTACAACTGAAAATCATGCTACATAAGAGTAAAGAATGAAAATAATTAGTAGATATGGGAAAACCTCAAATGGTTCAAAAAGTGGTTCAGAAGAGTACTAAAAATCTAATGCGCTGTGTGCAGTATTAGAAACTTATTTTCCTCTAAACCACAGTTTCTCATTGCTTAAAGCAGGTCTCATATGTACTTCAAAGACAGAGATGCTGAGATTTCTCCATAGTATTTTCTGGCTTGTAAGTCTTTGAAATGTCAGTAAGAGTCACTTATATCAAAGAGAAACTGATGTTTTGCATTTAAAAAAACCCAGAAGCCTGCCTCTGGTTTGATAGAGTCATTTTGTTTCAGGTATTGCAAGTAGATGGATTTGGTGAAATCTCTATGATGAAAAAAGCTAAAATGGATGCAGCTTTATGACTGTACTTACGGGTTTAGAGCTATCACCTCTAGTTCTCCAGAATTTAGTCTGGAATTGACTGGAATTGCCAAGTATCCAGGATAATCTATTATGAAAATAAGGAGTTAATATTTAACATATTGTGGTGTTCTTTCAGTTAAATGGAATAAAATTTTAAATTACTGCATTTTTCAGTATCTCAGAACTGTAGAAATCAGGGACACCGAGTGTTCTAGAAATGAAAGGAAAAAATAAAGAAAACTATTTACACTATGTCCTTGCCCTTTAATTTTTTTTGTATATATGCGTGTGTCTCTGTCCATGCATTTATGCAAAATTTATTATTACAGTTTCATGAATATTTAGCTTTATATACCATCCCAGTGAAGCCAAATTATTATAATTCTGCAACACATGAATAGTTACACTCAGTGGGAAAATAATAAACCAGTCTATTTCCTTTCAAGTGCTAAGGTAAGGATAATGAGATACTCGTATATTGATAAGCACCTTAACGGGGGATATTATCCATCTTCTAATACCATTCTGATGTGCACTGTACTTAGAATACAGCAAGGATGGGACCTGAAGTCACTTTACTACAGAAATGAATTCCAACATACCAGCTCTGCAAGAAATCCAAAAAAAGACCAAAAGTGAATCTTTATCCACATTTTAGATTGGATCTGCAGCTAATTTAAAGATTTGTAGGGGTTCTTTTAATTTCTGTATATGAAAGGGGAAGGAGAACAATGAGCTTGTTACAGAAGACTTAAATAACATTTATATAGTCTAAAATAATGTTTAATTTTTCCAGGAATATCTAATGGA
This sequence comes from Laterallus jamaicensis coturniculus, assembly GCA_022605575.1. Lineage (NCBI taxonomy): Eukaryota > Metazoa > Chordata > Aves > Gruiformes > Rallidae > Laterallus > Laterallus jamaicensis. The sequence goes on along the minus strand of JAKCOX010000036.1, from coordinate 4,911,364 downwards.
TAACATGCATACTCTAAAGGCCTTGGTTTCTCATTAATGGGAGTACAAAGCAGCAGTTTCCAAGCAGATGAAAGAATGCCATAGTAAGAGGTAACCAGCCATACTCTGTTGTGTGCAGTTTATAACATATACTAGGTATATATATGTACACTTTATGGCATGATGAGAAATTAAGTTATTAGAACTGATGCTAGTTTTAAATGTTTATTTTTTATTATTTTATTCTTATATAGTTTTTAGTCTTATTTTCAACAAAAGAAAGGGTTTAATCTCTAGAGAGAAGCTAATGTCATTTTATGAAAAACCTGTCTTTCTACCAAGTTTTGAGTGTGCTATGTTGCAGCATTATTTTTTTATGTATACAATATATAGCTATATATACTGTTATTTCCATATTTCCAATTTTTTTCCTAAACCATTACATCAACATGCATTACATGTTACAACTGTCCATATTTTAAGAGTACCTTTCCTTCTTTTTCAACTCTCAAGGTTTAGGAGACTGAGCATAAAACCAGTGTAGTTCAGATACAGTAAAATGAGGGTTCACTGTTTTTCCAACAGTGAGGCAGATGTAGAATAGGTTAAATAATGCAAAGTACTTTCTGCATATATTTGGTCACATTTGCAATAAATTTATTGTGAATATGCCCATATATTTCTTTGAATTTTGTTTAGGTGAATTTTTCAGTCACAGAGATTTATCAGTACCCAAGTTCTTGTGGAAACCATATGTTAGGTTTAAACTAACTTATATAAAAGCTCATTTAGATCAGTCACAATAAAGCAAGTAAATAGCTCAAGAATATGCTATGTTCAATCCCACCCTGTAATAAGTAATGATCAGAGGAAGATATTAATCTGTTCATATGTAAATAGCAGGTATTTGGGTGAAATTAGCACATAGGAAATCAGAAACAGAGGTCATGACCTTGTCAATGTATCAAAGGAAAGTGAAATAACTGAGTCTGTGTTCTGAGCTGGGTTGGCTTTTTACAGTTCCAGTTTGTATTGTAACACTTGGTTTGAAAGAAAGACACAGTGTATTGGCCTAACTAAATTATATATACAATATATTAATTAATAGTTCCGGGGGACAGGACAGGAAGAGACAAAAGCTGCTAGGTCTCATGAAGGTAAGCCAGTGCCTGTTGAAGTCTGGATGGTCTGACTATCTGCACATGAGATGCTACTCTTAAATTGGACTGTACACGAACAGCTTTTCTGAGTCACAGAAGTGGTTGCTGTCTTCTGTCCATTAATGGGCCTGTTCCTGCTGAAGGGTCCAGACAGTTGTTAGGGACACTGTGTGAACATGGTCTATTTCACCTCACACAGAGCAGCACATACTGCTCTTTTCATTTAGTTGAACCAGAATGGCTTGTCTCTGACAAAATTAGGGAGGTGAGTGAACTGCTCAGACAGATCAGCAGTGGTAGGATCCTGTAGGGCTGAAAGGTAGCTGGAGTAGCAAGTTCTCTTGCCTCAGAGCAGATAGCATCCAGAGGCCATTCCCAAAGTGCAAAACAACAACCATGGCCACCTTAGGTTAATATTTCTTCAGTGGACGTTAGGATTTCCATTCTTCTTTAGACTGAAATAGTCAGTCTACAGAGCTTTTTCTTTGTGAATAATGGTAAAACCCACAGTTGTCTTTTCTGGGAACATGGATTAAAATAAGGGAAGAATTTGTAGGGCTACCTGCAAACAGATGGACATAGCTGGCATTTCTCATATTCAGTAGTCATAGTAGCTGCTGATAAATGATGTAGCTGCCATTTTGGCATACAGCTTTTATAGGCTGGTCAGTGGATTACAACTCTGGGTCATGATTGAGTTGGAATTGGAATAGTTGCAGCAAAAATAAATCATTGCAGGAAAATTGAAACCTTGTGGTTACATGCTCAATAACACAAGAATAAAACTCTTCTGTGTCAGTTCTTATCGCCCAATGAACAGTTCACAGTATTTCTGTAGTTTATAGAGTGTCTCCTCAGCTAGTAGGAAACATTGAAAGCTATGCTGCTTTATACACAATCTATAGATTCTGCCCCCCACGCTAGTCCTTTTGTGTTCTCTTTGCATAGTGGAGGTTAATTAATACATACCTTTCTCAAACTTTCTGAGACTTGTACAGCAAAGATGATGATAGATATTAAAATAGCATTATAAATTTACATTTTTAGATGTCGATCTCTCTAAGTCCTTGGCTTGAAGCACTCCCTTAGTTTTGTTCTGGAAACAAGCTCTCATTCTCCAGAAAAAGACAAAGGTAGAATAGTTATAATGTATTTAATTGCTACAAGCAAAACTTCTCAAAGGACCCAGCGTGGATAGGTGTCCACAAAATTATTGAAAGAAAAGAGACTGTCCAACTTCAGCAACATGGTCAATATTTTCACTGAAAAATTCTGAATCCTGGTAAATATATTGCCTACACTTTCAAAGTATGTAGTAAGAGACTAGAAACCTTTTCTCATTATGAAAGTGACACAAATATCTAATGACATCAAGAGCAAATCTGGCAATTATCTGTACAAACCCATGCACTGGAAAATTGTGTTACTGTTTCATGTGCAAAGTTAAGGCTAAATATCTAACCATGTGCTTTCCTTTCATCTTCCAGCAAAGTGCCTAACTTAAGTACTTTTATTGTAAACTATATCAGACATCTAATCAAACATCATTGGCCAGTTTCTAAATCAGAGGTTAATAGCAGATCACATTATAACCAGAAGTAGAACGCCATATACATAGCATTATAACTCTAATTATTAGCAGAATGATCATCTGTATTGTTATGGGTGGGCTGTCACACAGTGATTTCTACATTTGTATGTAAACAAAAGCTAAGAATAAGTATCCTGGCAAGACTACGGGGACACTGCCAGGTTCTGTAAGGAGGGAGTCAAGAAGATCAAGGTGTGACTGGAGCTGAACTTGGCAAAGAATGCAAAGAGCAATAATAAGGGTTCCTATAGTCAACACGAAACTGAGTGGTATGACTGACTGGGCTAAGTGACAGGATGCCATCCAGAGGGACCTGGACAAGATTGAGAAATGGGCCAATGTGAACCTCTTAAGGTTGAAAAAGAACAAGTCCAGGGTCCTAAATATGGGTTGGGGCACCCCTGGTATTAATACAGGATTGAGAGCAGCCTGACAAAGAAGAACTTGGAGTACTGGTAGGTGAAAAGTTGGGCATGAGACATCCATGTGCATTTGCAGCCCAGAAGGTCAAGCATATCCTGGGATGCATCAAAAGATGTGTGGCCAGTGAGAGATAATTCTGCCCCTCTACTCTGCTCTTGTGAGACACACATGGAATACTGTGTCCAGCTATGGAGCTTTCAGCATGGGAAATATATGAGCCTCTTGGAACACATCCACAGGAGGGCCACAGAGTTTATCAGAAAGCTGGAGAACTTCTCCTATGAAGAGAGGCTGAGAGATTTGGGCTTATTCAGCCAAGAGAAGAAAAAGGTCCAAGGAGATCTCATAGTAGCCTTCCAGTACTTAAAGGCACTCTAAAAAAGATGAGGACAAACATTTTAACAAGAACTGTAGTGATAGGACAAGGGGTAATGAATTTGAACTACAATAAGGTAGACTGAGATAATAGAATTTTTTTACAATGATGTTGGTGAAGCACTGGCACAGGCAGCCCAGAAAGATGGTAGATGCAACATCCCTGGAAACATTCAAGCTCAGATTGTACATGGCTCTGAGCAACCTGATCTAGCTGAAGATATCCCTGCTCATCACAGTGGAGTTGGACTAGATGACCTTCAAAGTTCCCTTCCAACCCAATTATTCTATAATTCTGTTCTAGTCTAAGTGGTAGGGGGAAAAAAAGGGCCAAGATAAAATTAAAAAAAAAGAAAAATCAAAATGTTTGAGAAGAAAGATATTTCTCTCAAGTTTTCTGTATTTACTGGAATAGGAGTACAAAAAATAGTTTGTTTAAGAAATATATGGTGGATTACAGGTTTTTCTCTTTTTGAAACCGGTACAACTTGGAGTTGTTATTGTCGTCAATAACTTTAGCATTTTAATCCATAAAATGCTAATATTCTATTGCCAACAGCTGATAGCCTAAAGTGGATCATAATGAACAGGCATGAGAGCCAGTGTTTATCAGCCAAAGTGGGTATGATGGAACTTTACCTAATAAACAATAATAGACAGTTAATAAGAAATAAAAATCAATATGCTGTCAAAGAAGAAGCCAATGTAATGCAGCTAGTTGGAAAAATGAGTCCTTTTTTTATCTGATTAAGTACCTAAGCCATTGCATTCCAAATGAGTTACAATTTATGGCCAGTATTCTGGGAGAGACCTATAAATACAGAATTGTAATAATCTCGCCTGGACAGTAAAATCTATAGATCATGAGTGTGCTGCTTTTGTGACTATTTACATGCAGGCTATTGAAGGTATTCACTTTGAGAAAAAAAGCTTTTTTTTTTCTTTTTTTTTTTTTCAAAACCTAGAATGAAACTGGTAGGACAGCATTCATAATTCACGGCCTCCCACACTCATGTGCCCATTCTCCTAAATGGAAAGTTTAGACAGAGACTCATATAATTGCACTGACTAACAACGTAAACCCACCTATTATTATTATCTATCTCATGCCAATAAGAAATCAGTCATCTGGTAAAATCTAGATATACTCTATTAAGAGTTTTAATCCCAATGTAAAACAATAGTTTATCTCACAAAGTACATCACTTTTTCTAGATTTCAATTTTTTTTTTTAATAGATGGAAAGGTTTCTGTGAAAGGTGGCTTTTTTCCTAATAAAATGATCTAATCTGCAGAAAAAAAAGGAATAGATCCTCTGCAAGCAGCACCTTTTTTCTGCTTTTAATTTATTGCCTCCAGTAACTTCAAGAAAAATAAAATAAAATCATGGTTTGATTGTTCTTGAAAACAGATACAGATAAATCTTTTGTAATAATTTTCCAGTTGGGCAATTAGAAGAAATACATGTCAAGAACAACTAAGGGAGAAAAACAATACTATCCCTCATCCTGTTTTTTCCAGTATTTCACATTTTTTCACCCCAAACAGACAACCTGACTTTCCCAATAGAAGTGTTCCACATGAGCTTTCTTCTAGTATATGGGAGAAGTTTCCATTTTTATGACTGGTCTTACTGGACCTGTGAATCCTCAAATCAAAGGCCAGTTTTCTTTCAGAAAGAATTGCAAAAGGAACTCAATATTTACTCTCATTAAGTTCTAAGCCTTTCTTTAGTATAAATATCAAGACTAAAAGAATCTTACCATGTCATTATCATACTAAAAGCTTGAGGCTTCTCTGTGCTTGTGTGGAGTGGATACAACTCCAGACTCTGCAGAATGCTGTTTTTTCGTGACTTCAAGGAAGAGTGCAGTGATACAAGGTGGAGATGCTTTTCCCAGTCCCATATGCTCTGAATTCAATTAATGCTTTTCACCTGTCCCATGAAGTTGAAGTGGTTTGGTAAAGGGAGTGTGCTTGTTAGTCCTCTTAAGAGGTGTTGAGAAGAAAAGTGAGTGCCTTTTTGCAAGCACTTATACTGAATATAGTAGAAATATGTTATTCTGATCTTTTGCTCTGTGTACCTATGCCATGTAGCGATAAGTATAGATTAAATACAGAATAAAAATGCAAGTAATCTATATATGCTAGTGATATGCCTCTGTGACTTTAAAAGATACCTCTGTCTAACTGATCTTAACTCTAATGAGAAAAAGTGTAAGCAATAAAGAGAAGAAGTTAGAAATTCAACCAGTGAAGTACTTTTTAAAGTCCATTTTCCTTAATGGATTTTCAAATTATTTTCTTGAGGACTGAGGCACTTACAATCCCTAAATAGCTACAAAATTTATAGATTTCATTAAATATAGCCTGTAGGGATAAACAGGAACACCAGGTTATATTTGACTAGAGGTTGGTTCAAGGTGCGGAAATTGGAAATGGAACAAAACATTATCCCATTCAGGATTAGTGGGCATGCTTTCTTTCTCTCTCTCTCTTTGCCTCCCCCACTTCTGTTCCGTTTTCTCTCTTCATTGCTTGCTTTTTCAGGTGCTATGACTTTGATTAGGGTTCTACAAAACTTCATGGAAGTCTTGAGCTGTTCTAGTGATTTATCCTGTCAGCTATACTAAGTGTGTCTCATTAACAGAAACAAAGAAGTAATAAAGTCAGAGAAGACAAGCACTGGCAAAGAGAAAAAGTGTAATGTTTATCTGCATGCTTTATATATAAGTTTGTTACCTAAAAGGCAATACAAATCAAGGGAGGAGGTAGATACTAATTCATTGTATAGGCAATTGAGATAGCATATGCATTTACTTTTTCTTTGAGGTTGTCACCTTATTTATGAATACCTCAATTTCTGCACTTGGTATGAGTAACGAGATTTGAGACTTCCCTTTCAAAAATATCACTTTGAATTCTGTTTGGAAAAGTAATCCATACTTCCCTACTGATATTTTCTGTATATTATGCCTAGTACATTCTCTGAGTTCCATTTGCTAGAATAGCAATGATTTCTTTAAAAAAGTTTAAAATCTATTCATAGATTTGGTAATGTGAAGCTAATCTGTATTACTTCTATGTTTTCTTGAGGGGAAAAAACTTAATAATCCTTAAGATATCACATACAGAAAGACAGGATACTTAAAGACCATTACCCAATTAGATTGCTAAAATCTGACTTTACATGCTTGGTTCCAAAAGTCCTATTAAGGGATGTTCAAATGTATACTTAAGCCATATAGAATCTGAGAGCTTTGTTTATTAAAAAAACCAAGCCAAAGCAAACAAACAAACAAAACCCCCAAACCCCTCCCCAACTTCTCCAAAATGGGTGTATTTCCATTATAAAAGGATAGTATGGAAACTTTGTGATAAATGGGTAATATCTAGGTCCAGACAGCTGAGAAAAATTGACAAAGAATTTAACAGAGTGGGAAAAGATTATTCTTCTGCAGATGTTTAGGCCTCAATTATAGAAGCCCATTCTTCATAATGTCAGCAAAAGAGACAGTGACTGGGAGCAGCAACTTAATGTGGGGATGCTTGAGATACCATGCTGAGGTGCTTATTCCTTTTCAATGACTGCAGAGGGAGTCTAGATGGCTGATGCTGTTTCCATTTTACAACGCAGTGAATGAATGCTTCTTTAATGTTCTTTATTGTTTCTTAGTTAATGTATGTGGTTAAACCGCAACATGAGGAAGAGATAAACACATCAACTAATACAACCTTAACCTGTTCTTAGAAGCTGTGACTCTCGGGCACATCTTTAGCTTTTTGAAAATATTTACTGGTATCTAAGAAAAAAATGTCAGCTGAAGTTTTATTAGTGTTCTTGAAGAAAATGTAGTCTACCTAAAGAGGTTTGATGGCAATAATTGGTTTGGTATCTCATATATTTGCATAGATATGATGTGTTCATTTGAGAGGGAAAAGAAAGATTATTTAAAAATAGATGTAAAAGATCATGTTGAAAAAAAGTCCTTTTACAGCTTCTCTGAAAAACTGTTGTCACGTAAGAGTCAATATCATTGCTCAGGATATGTTCTTCTGTGAAACAAAAAGGGTGCTCAGTTCTTTAATAAAATCACAGTTTTATATAAAAATGTGATATTGCAAAAGAAAATAAAAGGAACAAACCCCTGTACTGTTATCTTGCTCCATCAGCCATCCTTTTGAAAGTGCTTTTTTTTAATTCATTACTATGAGAAGTTGCCCTCATTTTCTGATTAAATTGACTGATATCAATCAACAAAACTCCCTGTAGAATATTATATTAATCACAAGAAATAAAGTTGGCAATCCAATACCAGATTATAGCTTGATTGCATGGGTATTCAACATCTTCACATTAAAATGACACTGATGATAACAAAGCCTGTTACACCTTTGACAGATGTGTTTTTTTTCAAGGCTGTACTTTTGTTTCAAGTGGTGTGTTTTCAGTGTTTACAATGAATGTAAGAGATGAAGTTGAATGAAAATGTGGAATACCAAAAATGTTTTAGATCTAAAATGAAAATTATTTTAACAGGTCATTTGAGTATTTTTCCTCTCTCTTCCCTTCTCTCTCTCTCCCTGTCTCATCTCTACCTCTATCCCTATTCCTATCCCCATCTCTACCTCTGCCTCTCTCTCTCTCTCTCTTTCCCTCCTATCTCTATCTATCTCTATCATCTCTATATCTATATCTACATCTACATCTGTATCCATATCTGTACCTATATCTATATATCATCATCTATATGCCTGTATCTGTCATATATCTATATCTCTTTATCTCCTTATTTGCGGTATTAAGGCCACAGAATGTTACAGATCAGACCATAGGGCTAAAATTCATAAAGTATTCCACTGAAGTTCATTTTAATTTTGCTATTAACTTCAGAGGAACAAGAGAGGAAATGCTAAAGGTAGACCTTATGTGCAAATGTGTGGCACATTGGAACAGCATTCTTTCCTCAGCAGAATCTCTTAAAACTTTTTAAAACAAGTCAATTCCATTTTTCTTCTCATAACTACCTTTATCTATGTATGAGATGCAAAATATGATAATAAATCTTAGAATAGGCTATTACAGTTAAGTTGGTATTGATCGCAAGAAGTGAAATTGCTATATTACATGTTGTAAAACTTATTCATATCCCACAAAAACATTACATTAAAAGTATAATAAATTGCAATGCTTTAATCACTTGGCAAATGATTTGGCTCTTTCTGTTCAATTTATAGTATCATTTCAGTAGCACCTGCTCCATAAAATGTGCATATTACTGATACTACTCTGATGGCTTTTATAGGAACTTTATTGGAATAATTTATGCAATTGCTCTTTTTAACTAATAATTCCTTTTTTCCCTCTTTCCCAGATAGGTCCACTTTTACTTTTTCAAAATCTTTTATATTATCTTAACTTATTTCTCTTTATATTCTCCACTGTCACTTGTTGAGCTAGCGAAATATCTTTTCTTCAGGTAACTTAATCTTTCAATAGAAAACACAATAATCACAGTTTCAATATTTCTGCTATGTACCTCAATTATAAATCACACAAACATAAGCTTACAAAATATGTGAGCATCTGAGATTATACTTCTGTTTCAGTGTTATGGCAGTACATACTTTTAATTAAGTTTTTATTGAGATTTCCATTGAAAAGTAACAAACAAAACACATGACCTGAAACATTTGGCATAAGTCAAATAGAAAAAAAATCATACTAATTCAATATATGTTTTTCTCCTAATGATCATAGATAGAATCCTACCCTAAAAAACAGGTATGGTCTACCCCACATTGTGCATTTATAATCTTGATCTCTTACCCATTTTCTGAGGCATGAAGAGGTAGGACAGAGTGATATATGTAGAGTTGCATTCTGATTTAATCCTGGCCTCATGGAATAACTTCAGGAACATGAATACCATAAAAACCCTGGAGACCAGTTGAAATAAAATTATGCCAAAATCTATGGAACAAATATCAGACCTTGGAAGAACTCAAATCTGGCAGGAGTGTACAAGATACTCTCCTGATCACTGGTCACTTAGGTTGCTCTTAAGAAAAGGGACAGTATATCTCGTTTGAGAGCAAAATGCTATTTGTTTGAAATTATTTTAATTGTCTGCAAAACAAGTAACAAGACTAATGAAATTTATATATAGTTTTAAATAAGTCAACCTATTTAAGGAATAAACAACATTTTACTATCTTTTTCTTCTTTCCTTTTAGGCAATTTTTCCTTGAATATGGAGTAGAGGACAGAGTGAAAGGAATGTGGTCAGGATGCCACATTTTCACTATAATTCTCCTTATCTCAAAACACCTTCTCATTAGAAATTATTATCTAAAAACCTGAAGTGCATGACATGCACAGATAGGAATTCCTCTTTATAAGCTTGCCCTATTCAGATCCTTCAAATACCAAAAAGAAGGAAATAAGTCCTTTTGTCCTACCACCGAGGCTTGATTTGCTCTGTCTACAGGATTGTCAACAAGATTCCAGTAATACATATTTTTGAATAAACCAATACAGGATTTGAAAGGACAAGCTCTTTCTTTTTATGCTGCTAAGTAACAATGATGACTACTGGAAGCAGTTATTTTCAGTTGAACTAAAACCCAAAACTGTTCTCATTGTTATGAAAGGGAGAGATTTCTTTAAAATCACAGAATCACAGAATCTTAGGGGTTGGAAGGGACCTCAAGAGATCTTCGGGTCCAACCCCCCTGCCAAAGCAGGCTCCCTATCTCATATTACATAGATAGGCGTCCAGACGAGACTTGAATATCTCCAGAGAAGGAGACTCCACCACCTCCCTGGGCAGCCTATTCCACTGCTCTGTCACCCTCACTGTGAAAAAGTTCTTCCGCATGTTGGTGCGGAACTTCCTGTGCTCCAGCTTACAGCCATTGCCCCTAGTCCTGTCCCCACTGACCACTGAAAAGGGGCTGGCCAATTCCCCCTGCCACCCATGTCTAAGATACTTGTAAACACTAATTAGGTCCCCCCTAAGTCTTCTTTTTTCCAGGCTGAACAGACCCAGCTCACTCAACCTTTCCTCATAGGGGAGATGTTCCAGACCCCTAATCATCTTTGTCGCCCTTCTCTGGACTCTCTCCAGAAGGTCCCTGTCTTTTCTATACCAGGGAGCCCAGAACTGGACACAGTATTCCAGGTGGGGCCTGACCAATGCAGAGTAGAGGGGGAGGATCACTTCCTTCGACCTGCTGGACACACTCTTCCTGATGCATCCCAGGATCCCATTGGCTCTCTTGGCCACCAGGGCACACTGCTGGCTCATAGCCAACCTGTCATCAACCAGGACCCCTAGGTCCTTCTCCATAGAGCTCTTCTCCAACAGGTCATCCCCCAGCCTGTACTGATACAGTCGGTTATTCCTCCCCAGGTGCAAGACTTTACACTTGCTTTTGTTGAATTTCATTAGATTTCTCCCTGCCCAGCTCTCCAGTCTGTCCAGGTCTCGCTGGATGGCAGCGCAGTGTTCCTGCGTGTCAGCCACTCCTCCCAGTTTTGTATCATCGGCATACTTGCTGAGGGTGGATGCTATTCCCTCATCAAGGTCGTCAATGAAGATATTAAACAGGACTGGACCCAACACTGAGCCCTGGGGAACACCGCTAGTCACAGGCCTCCATTCAGATTCTACTCCACTGATCACGACCCTCTGAGCCCGGTCTGACAGCCAGTTCTCAACCCACCTCACTGTCCACTCGTCTATCCCTTGTTTCCTCAGCTTCTCTATCAGGATGTTGTGGGAGACAGTATCGAAAGCCTTGCTAAAGTCGAGGTAGATGACATCCACTGCTCTCCCTCCATCCACCCAGTTGGTAATAACATCATAGAAGGCTATGAGATTGGTCGAGCACGATCTCCCCTTGGTGAATCCATGCTGACTATTCCTCATGACCTTCTTCTCTTCCAGTTGTTTGGAGATGGCATCCAAAACAAGCTGTTCCATCACCTTTCCAGGGACAGAGGTGAGGCTGACTGGCCTATAGTTACTGGGATCCTCCTTCTTGCCTTTTTTAAAGACTGGAGTGACATTGGCTATCCTCCAATCTTCAGGCACTTCTCCTGTAGTCCAGGATCTGTCAAAGATGATAGAGAGCGGCTCCGCAATCACCTCCGCCAGCTCTCTCAGCACACGTGGGTGTATCCCATCCGGGCCCATGGATTTGTGTGCATCCATTCCTTTGAGTCGCTCCTGGACCACCCCTACCTCTACTAGAGGGGAGCCATTCGTTCCCCAACCACTCCTTCTTTCATCTGGGATCTGTGAGTCCTGAGAAGCCTTCGGAGTAAAGACCGAGGCAAAGAAGGCATTAAGTATCTCCACCTTCTCATCATCTCCCGTCACCAAGACACCCGCCTCATTCAACAAGGGACCTACATTATCCCTGGTCATCCTTTTACTATTTACATACCTGAAAAAGCTCTTTTTGTTGTCCTTTATGTCCCTTGCCAGCTTAATTTCTAAGCAGGCCTTAGCCCTCCTAGTTGCATCCCTACAGGCCCTGGCAACATCCTTATATTCATCCCATGATCTCAGACCCTGTTTCCACAGTTTATAGGTTTTCTGCTTCCCTTTGAGTTTACTCATAAGTTCCCTGCTTATCCACGCAGGTCTTCTACCTCTCTTTCCCGATTTCTTACTCAAAGGGATGCACCTATTCTGCGCTTGGAAGAAGTGCTGTTTGAATGTTAGCCAGCACTCGCAGGCTCCCATTCCTTCAAACAGAGCAGCCCATGGGATAGCCCCTATTTGATTTCGGAGGAGATCAAAGTTAGCTCTTCCAAAATTCAGGGTAGCTATCCTACTTTTTGGCTTGCCTCTTCCACTCAGGATCTTGAACTCGACCATTTCATGGTCGCTTTGTCCTAAGCTGCCCCCGACCTTCACTTCACTGACGAGCCCGTCCTTGTTAGTAAAAACAAGGTCAAGCATCCGCCCTCCCCTAGTAGGTTCCTGCACCATCTGTATCAGGAAGTTGTCTTCCATATACTGCAGAAATTGTCTGGACTGCATACGACTGGCCGTATTGCTTGCCCAGCAAATATCTGGGTAGTTGAAGTCCCCCATAAGGACCAGCGCCTGCGATCTTGAGGCTACTTCCAATTGCTTATAAAATTCATTATCAACCCGTTCCTCTTGATCAGGGGGCCTGTAGTACACGCCCACGACTATGTCACCCAAACTGGCCTGCCTTTTAATTCTTACCCACAAGCTCTCGACAAACGGTTCATCCCTACCCAGGTGGAGCTCAATACATTCTAGGTGCTCTCTAACATAAAGAGCAACTCCTCCACCTCGTCTCCCTAGTCTATCTTTCCTAAAAAGCACGTAGCCATCCATGGTAGCGTGCCAGTCATCCAGGCTGTCCCACCACGTCTCAGTGATCGCAATGAGATCGTGGCCCTGTGACCGCACAAAGATCTCTAATTCTTCTTGTTTGTTCCCCATGCTACGTGCGTTTGTGTATAGGCATTTTAGTGGGGCAGCAGATCCAGATATCCCCAACAGCTCACTGCGAGATTTTCGATAGGGGGTGGGCAAAAACTGCTCCACCGAGGAGTTCATGGGGTAGTCCACAGAGTTACCCCTACTCTCGTGTGGAGCAACATCCCCAAGTCTGCAATTGTGCTGTTGGCATTTATCTATTTCCCCCAGCAACTCGTGCTGTGTCTCCCAAAGCATCTGCCTTACCCCAGCAGCCTTTGTAATATCCCCTTCCCCCTTCCTAACTAGTTTAAAGCCCTATCAATGAGCCCTGCCATCTCCTGAGCAAGGATCCGCTTTCCTCTATGGGACAGGTAAGCCCCATTAGCAGTACTCATGTCCGGAGCAGAGTACACCATGCCTTGGTCAAAAAACCCAAATTTCTTGTGTAGGCACCAGCCTTTCAACCACTGATTCAATTTATGGGTTCTTCTGACCTGCTCCGAACCCCACCTCCCACAAGTGGGAATAGAAGAGAATATTATTTGGGCACCCGCCCCCCCAACAAAGCGACCTAGGTCACGAAATTCACTCTTGATAGTGCGCAGGCTACACTTCATGATTGCATCTTTACCTGCTTGAACTATCAAGAGTGGATAATAATCAGAGGGACTAACCAGCCCTGGGAGCCTTCTGGTAATATCCCTGATCCTGGCACCAGGAAGGCAGCACACCTCCCTACGTGTAGGGTCTGGTCTGCATATGGGGCCCTCCGTCCCACTAAGGAGGGAATCCCCAACTACAACTACTCTTCTTACTCGCTTTTCTGAGGCTGTCACAAGGCGTGCAGATACTCTCCTTGCTCTGGGCTTTTGCTTCCTCTGAGGTAGAGGGATTGTATTCATCTCCTCACATACCTCACCTTCAACTCCCAGGGCCCCATATCTGTTGCTTATGGGGACCTGAGGGGGTGGGGTAGGGAGGCAGGGGGAGTGTCTACGGCAGCGAGTAGGGACCACCTTCCAGCCCTCCTCAGGGTGTGGGTTGCTCCCATTTACCTGGCTAGGGCAGGGCAGGGGGACCGCCTTCAGTAGTGTGGAATCTTCCTGGCACTCTTCCCTCTTGGATGCCAGGGAGCTACTCCACCAGTCAATTTCCATCTCGCATTCTCGAATGGCTTTCAGCCTTTCGAGCTCTTCTCGCTCCCTTTCCCGAATGGCTTTCAGCCTTTCGAGCTCTTCTCGCTCCCTTTCCCGAATGGCTTTCAGCCTTTCGAGCTCTTCACGCTCCCTTTCCTGAATGGCTTTCAGCCTTTTGAGCTCTTCACGCTCCCTTTCCCGAATGGCTTTTACCCTCGCAAGCTCATCCTCTAGCCTAGCAACTAAGCAGAGGAGGTCATCCACCTGCTCACACCTCACACAGGTGAGGCCCTTGCCTCTTTCCCTTGGCAGCAGTAGACTCAGACATTCCCTGCAGCCAGTGACCTGGACCGAGGCATCCCTAGCCACGTCCCTCATTGGGGTTGCCCCAAATTTGTAGGGGGATGGTCTCCGCCTGGTAGACACCATGGTTCAAATATCTGGAAAAAAAAAAAAAAAAAAAAAAAAAAAAAAAAAAAAAAAACAACCCACAACAAAAGAAACACCAAACAACCAAAACCAAACAGGGAACCCTTGGCTCAACCTGTGTTCTCGGAGCTGGTGTGCTCAATTTCCCCTCTGAGCTGGGAGGGAAGGCTCGCCCTGCCCGCTCGCCCTGCCTACGCGAACTGCCGTGCAAACTGCCGTGCCACGCCCTTCTGACGTGCCACGCCCTGTTTGCCCGTCCTGTTCACAGCGCTCCTGGTCGCTGGCGCTCCCAGAGGCCCCTCTTGACTGGGGAGAGATAATTGCCGTCGCCCCTAGCTCCGCCCTCGATGAGTCACCACCACTGTGGCAGTGCAAGGGAGGAACAATGGCAGCTGATGGGGGCTAACGACCACTGATGGGTGCGCCCGCTGCCTCTCTCCTTCTGATCTTCGGTGCTCTAAGTTAGTTTCCCACGGTGATCTATGCCCGGGGGATGCTGCTTGCAGAGAGGGTCCCTCGACGAAGAGTCCGCTTCAGAGCCCTTCTCCCCAGCAACTGAACTGGGAGGCAGTCGCGGTGGGCTTTTTATACTGCCTCTGTCGCCCCTAGCTCCGCCCTCGATGAGTCACCACCACTGTGGCAGTGCAAGGGAGGAACAATGGCAGCTGATGGGGGCTAACGACCACTGATGGGTGCGCCCGCTGCCTCTCTCCTTCTGATCTTCGGTGCTCTAAGTTAGTTTCCCACGGTGATCTATGCCCGGGGGATGCTGCTTGCAGAGAGGGTCCCTCGACGAAGAGTCCGCTTCAGAGCCCTTCTCCCCAGCAACAAAATGAGGGCAGATGATAGCACTCCTTACCAAGAAATTAAAAGCATAATTTTGAGAAATGATCGGTTGCTATTCTTTAGTGTGATGGAGTTATACAGAGACAGGAGAAAGGTATTTGGCCTACCTAATTCTTTCTGCTGACATCCTCTAATTATATTTTTCACTATAAATATATGAATGCCTCAGGAGTGGCAATGCTCTTTGCCTTGACATGCAGTCAGCCCTGTCAGTGCATTTAATAACATAAAAGGAAAGAATACATACCAAGTAATTTAATCACACAAATTAGGCATCCAAGCTGAAGTAATTAATATTTCAATTAATCATAGGAAACATGCAGTATATACCTCTCTTGCTTAGTCTAGTTGTGGGGGAGATATGAAAGGGAATTCAAGGTTCACCAAAGGATACGTTTTTTACTGTTTAGTTATTAAAATAATAATTGCTCAAGTAATTAATTCAGCATAGATAAGATACATACATAATAAGAAAAAGCCTGGTAACTATGGTAATATCTTATACATATATATCTGTCTCGTACTAATATCAGGCAAAAGTTAACTTTTTAAATACACTGTGAACATAAGCAGTTCCAATATGGCACTAGCTCTGTTCCTGTGTTTGAAAATGTTGACATGGATAGAGAGTTATCAAAAGGCAGCTGATGAGTGTAAACTATACTGCACTACAGTCATATGCTAGATTGTTAATGTTATAGCCAGATACTTCTGAAATCTCAGTAGTAATATAATGCAGGTAGTTAAACTACCTTCCTCTCAAGATGAACTGACACGTAATATATTGTTATTTACATGTTAATAGATAAACAGTTATTATTAATAATAGAAGATTCATTTTCTAAATAGTACTGACTACTAACATCTTGGCTTTACATGGAAAAAAAAATTGTAGTAACAAATTGCAGTAAAGCCTTAGCAGTTCTGGTTTTTTTAAGCAGATCTGGAGTTTTTAAAAACTTCTAAGGATATTAATTCCCTGAACTGCAATTCTTTAATAGACACAGTTGCCCCCTAAGAGACTTCAGTATGATCTGAAAATTCTTTCTCAAAAGCAAAAGTTCACCAACAGCTAATGAAAAATTTTGCTAGCAAAAATAATACATGAAGCTGGTGGTGGAAAACTGGTGAGTGAGGGAATATCAGAAAATGAAAAATGATTTACAGAAAGAAGAAACTATTCCTAGGAGGGAGAACCACTGTGGAAAAAAAAAAGAAAAAAAAGCTGAGAACCTTCAAAAAATGAGAGAAGATGACAGAGAAATAGGAAGAGAGAGCTCTGAACAAGCTGTTCCCATCCCAAGTGATGAAAGAATGGAAAATGAGCCAGATTCCAGTTGAATGTGTTCTGGCATCAATGATTTTACCTGGGTTTATTCTTCTATAAATGAGATAGGCATTTGGTCCATTAAAAAAAAATACACTGTTTTCCATCTTCTGTGATACAAACAATAGCATCTGAGACAAAACAGAAAGTATATGCATTAACAAGGCCAGGATTTAACAGTTTAACGCATTGAGGAGGTTATCTGGGATATATCTCCTAATGATAGCTAACCTTCTTTCCGTAACTAGCACTATATATCCCTCTAACTACTTTCCAGTCTCTGATGGGGGATTAATTGTTTGCATAACACTTACTGGTTTTTCTGTACTAGACTGTCCATATGTGCTAATAACCAGGTCAAAAACAGAGCCCGTTCTTCTCTCACACTTCTTTTGCTAGCATGGTTCCACTAGCATTAGTGAATACAGAGTGGATTTTATTTATAAGCATGCAATGAAAACATAATTGAGAATATGCTTCCTCAAATGAATTCTCAAGAAGGTGGGTGGGTTATCCTTTTGCTTTTTTGGTTTTCTTTCTTCTCTTTCCTCATGTGAGAAATTCCAGTGACAAAATTTGGAAATGGAACTGAAAGTACAAAATGGGGGTCTTCTGAGTACCTTCCACAGTAGAAGATACTTTGGATGATAACAGATTATAGAAAATGCAGGAATATGCATTTCAGTTAAGACATTTTATAGACACACAATCAAGCATTGCTCAATTTTTAGTGGAAAGAATGGGTGTCAATGATCAGTCTTTTTCAGCATTGTTTAAACCCTTGCTTGATGCTGCAGAAACTGTCAAGCAAAGTTAATCCTAAAAGTATGACAGCTTTGACATTTTCAAAGGTGAATAGGAAACCTGTACACCACAGATAACTGTGTCTCAGGCTCTCCCCTCTGTTGCTCAGATTTCAGTGTCAGTTCTGACAGCAGTTTTGATGATGGGTGAGTGATGACAACTGACGATGAGGGCTATAACTGGGATGGAAATTCAGCTGAGTCCTGTAACATCAACACATGAATCAAATGTCTTCGACTTACATACTATGACTGACAAAAAAATACAGTTGTGACTCAGTTATTTGAAATATAGGTGGGAGCTTCTTATTTTAAATTCCTTTTTTTTCCCCCCAGACAAGTATCAAGCCTAAATAACATTTCCAGTATTAAGAAAGCTAACACAGTAAATGAGTAAATACAACACTTAAACCTTTTTCCCTCTCCTTTATGCTAAAGTACATTATACAGGGTTTTTCTGCTCCTTCACATTTTTCTGGCTATCGATCCAGAACAGAACATGATAGAAGCTTTGGGCCTGACCCTGCTTCAGTATAAATCAGCGGAGTCCCATTGTCTCCATTAGCACTACACTGATTTACAGGGCTGATGACTAGACTCTTCTTCCTAGAAGAGGGGGCTAGCAGAGCATCGTGGAATGTTGCAGAGAGACTATAACAGAAGGACCCGTCAATTTGAATTTACTTTGAGCTAAGGTTTTCTTCTATTTCTAGTAAAGGACAATTCTCTTATGGAGTTTACTACATGTGTTACAGCATCACACTTGAAGTCTCCTATGTGGAAAGTATTCTCATAAAGACCTGCTGTTCCTGATCAGACAATGCAGCAAAAATGAGCAGTAATATCATAAAAGAGGTAAGAATTTAGCTGGATAATTTTCCGAAGCTTTAGCAAATTTCTATGGAACAGACTTAGAATAATATTTCATAGTCATTTATTGTGATTTATAATGTGTAAATGAGATTTTATGTGCAAAGAGGAAAAAATAGGGTACTTTATAGGGTACTTATTTTTAAAATGTTATTCCTACTTCTAGATACAAGTTTAGACTTCTTTTTTTTTTTCCCAAGGTGCTTTTCTGGTGATTCATTATTTCAGTTGGATAGCAACTAAAAACCGCAACTTCAGTATGGATGTTTTTTTTGTCTGGCTACTGCAGCTTGCTCCTTCCAATTGGTTATTGTAGTACTTTTAGGATTTAATAATTTTCTTTAGTGTGTTGCTATTCATCTGGAGAGTTTATAACATCATAGTTACAATTTTAATTCTTTTTCTAGAATATTAATTTATAAACAAGCAAAATTTGCTTAATCTAATATATAACTATACTAAACTTTGGATTCCAGCTATGTTAATCCAAATCTTTTTAAAAGAATTTGCAAAATCATAGGGTTATGTTTTCTTCCACTCTAACTGAAAGGTTGAAGTGGTTTATATAACTGAAAGTAACCAAATTGTATATTATACTAGCATATTCTTTTTCTTAACCTGAAAGCCACTAAAAATAACCTGTTGGAGTATCTAGGGACTGATAGTAACTGGTCTAATATTTCTAGGAGTGTGACTTGAATTTGCTGCCTGGTGCAAAAAACTTACAGCAGGTTACCGTGGTAATGGGAAAGGCTGAGGGGGGTGAGGAGAGGATGAGGAAGACATTCAAAAAAGGGTTTAAGCCAAGTATCTTCACTCTTAGGAAGACATCATATACTTGGTGTCTGGAGCTGATGTCCATTCAACTCAAGGTCCAAGTCAAGACTTCAGTCTAAGTGGAGCAGAAACGCTGAAAAGTTCTGCTTACGGTTTGAGTTGCAGTGCTAAGCACAAGGCCCATCCCCAGTTCAAATCATGCTAAATAACCTTATAGATTGTCCTTTGGGATTCACAGATGTTTCAGCCCTCTTGTCTATATTTCACATTATCATATATGAACAGTGCAAAGAGCTTCTAAACAAGGAGGGAGGTGGAGGTTCTCCTGATGTCTAAATCTTACTTGTTTTTTATATGCACAAATCTAAATAGTAATATAGCCCCACAGAAAGAAAAATACCTTTTTAGTGCAGTGCACATTGATTATTCTTGCAAATTTCAGCTGTGGAAAATTCATGTAATAAGAAAGAAAAGAGTGATCGGCCTTAAAACTAAATTAAGCAGAAACCATTTGTTCCTTAATCATAGCTATTTGTTCTATATAAAGTGTCATATCTCCAACAAGACACTAAGGCAATTTTTTATGAAAGCAAAACACAAAATATATTCTTGTTTAATGTTTTCTGGCTATAACCCAGCTTGTGGCTGCATATATTATCTGAATATGTCACTCTGTTTACCATATTGAAAAAGGTAAAGCGGGCGAATTAATCACACTGGATTTGAACTGTATGCTGTCTGAGCTATTTCCTTACAGCCCAGCACTTAAATATGCTTAGGTGAGACATTTGATTCACTGCAGGATAGAAATGGGGTTGTGTGATTTTTAGGCTTCTTTACTGCTCTGCAAAACATATATCAACACCATTCTTCTGTACAAAATGATTTACTGTGCAGTTCATCCTTGTATTTTGCTGAGTACAGCACCTGAGAAAACTTCCATCTCCTGTTGATAGCAGAGAAGCTACACATTCTACTGATGAAGAGTTTGGGGTCCTCTACAGGTCCATTGCTCATGAGGGGCATTCTCAGTCCTGCTTATACTGCAAAATAGAGGACTACTTAGAAATAGCTCTGAAAATAATCACTTGAGCTTGCACATCCTTGCAATGTGCAGGGAGTAGTATTTTGGTCCCTATAGCGGAGTATCTGCCTGGATCTCTGCTTCAGTGTAAGTTATCTGCTGAGGTGCAAAGCTGTGCTGAAATAGCTGCAGTGCTTCTGCTTCTGCAGTAGGAATAGTCTCAACTTTCCTTAAAGTTTCTGCACTGCTTTCTGTTCTGTGATGTAAAAATGTCCAAGTATTAGCCCTTATTTTACTATGATGCAGACAATGTCATAAGTGCTCTCTATACTAGCAAATAAACTGCCATATATATATATAAAATTACACATGGAAGGTAATAAGAAATAAAGACTTTCAAATAGCTAAATAGATGTTCATTTTGTCCATTAAAATGTTTCCTTTCTTATGCCATATAATTATTTGCCTTCAAAATCAGTTTTATTCATAAATACTTACAACTTTACATTTTACAAAAGCATGACAAGTTAACCTGTGTTTATTTCATCCCATCATCTACAGTAGATACATAAATCTGGCTGGTTTTTTTCTCAGCCACTTCATTAACAAATACCACATTTCAAGAAAAAAAAAACCAACCCAACAGTATTCTAGTTCTCAGAGTTTCAGAGAGAATTGGCCTTGTCATAACTAATCATTACTGATAACAGTAATAAATGTATCTAAAAGAGTGAGGAGATTCAGGTCTGAAGTTTTTGGAGTAGGGGTAATAGTGAAGGATTATGCCTTCAGAGTCTATTTTCCCTGCTACTGATGTTCTCTACTGGGAGAGGATGGCTGTGTGTTGCTTGTTTTGTCTGCGAACTGGTGTTTGTACCAGCATCTTGAGCTGAAGTGGTACCGGTTGGCAGCCAAGCATCCAAACAGCCGCTCACTACCCCCCACCTTCCAGCAGGATGGAGGAGTAATTAAGAGTATGAAGAGTGAGAAAAAATGTGGGTTGAAATAAAGGCAGGAAAATCACTTGACAAGTATTGCCATAGACAAAACAGACTTGATGCGGGGAATTGAATTTAGTTCTTGCCAAAAAGCATAAATATTTAATTACAATAAGGGTATGGGGGGCGGGGTGGGGACAACAACCCCAAAACCATTTAAAACATCTATTCCCTTATTGAGGCTCAGTCTCACTCCAGACACCTCTCCTCCCTTTTTTTATTGCCACAGGTTGGAACACAGGCTGTGTGTGGCACAGGACAGACCCTAAACTTTTCCCATGGATGCCATCCTTGCAGATCCCCCAGCCCACCCATTGCTACCAATAGAACGTCACTTAAACTCGAAGTGCACCCTGAGTTCACCTGCTGTCCTTGAGAGTCTCAGGATTACTGTCAGAAGTGCTTTACAGTTATTACTTGATTAATCTCATGGGGGGGGTTCAGTTTCACCATGCATTTTCATGCTTCCACTGGGCTGGATTTTTACATATGAAATTGAATTTTATACCCTTGCCTTAGTAAATAAAGTGTCCATATGACAGATAAAAGAAGAAAAACGCTTTGTGATTTCATAGGATTATATTTTTTCACTCCTTCTCTACCTTTTCCCCTGTTTCTCTATCCCTCTTTTCTCAACTGATTTTCAGATTTCTTGCCTTCAAACGTCAACAGTCTTCCAACCTTCCTATGATACTAGCTGTTTTTCACCCTTTGTATCTTACATGACTTTCTAACCAGCTGAGGTAAATTGGAAGCTTCACCCTAGGTTACACTAGCATTTATTCAGGAGGTACAGTATTAATCATAGAATAGAATCATAGAATCATTGAGGATGGAAAAGACCTCTAAGATCAGAGTAGTTGTAGAGAGCAATAAGGTCTCCCCTGAGCCTCCTACAGGCTAAACAGTCTCAGATCTCTCAGCTGTCCACATAAGACTCATGTTCCAGACCCTTCACGAGCTTTGTTGCCCTTCTCTGGACACGGTCCAGGACCTTGATATCTGTCTTGTAGTGAGGAGCCCAAAACAGAACACAGAATCTGAGGTGTGGCCTCACCAGAGCTGAGTACAGGACGATGATCACCT
This sequence comes from Laterallus jamaicensis coturniculus, assembly GCA_022605575.1. Classification (NCBI taxonomy): domain Eukaryota; kingdom Metazoa; phylum Chordata; class Aves; order Gruiformes; family Rallidae; genus Laterallus; species Laterallus jamaicensis. The sequence continues at coordinate 4,889,070 of JAKCOX010000036.1, read as the reverse complement.
CCCTTGTACTGCTGGCTATGCTATTCCTGATACAAACCAGGATGCCTTTGGCCATTTTGGCCACCTGGCACACTGCTGGCTCACATGATGCTATACTGCAGTGTATTTGGGCTACATTTGGAAAATTATCTTATTGAAAAATTACCAGTGCTAATAATACATTTAAAGAACCACTACTTGCAACTCCATGGATTTAAAATATTTGTATCAGCTTCCATGTTTAAATTGTTTGCTATGAGTAAGGTTTTTCTCCAAAAATACTCGAGTTCTAATCAGACCTACACTTTTATAACAAGATTTAGATCTCTGTGTTTCAGCAACAATGGAACGTAACTCACTCTGTAATATTTGTATATAAATTGTGTGTGTATATATCTATATATTGTCTATATTTGCATATCTGTATTTGTGTGGAATGGAAACTAAAATGTAAATGAGATTATATTTTCAGTCTTGCAATTGATACATAGTAAAGTATTAAATTATCTTTGTGTTTTCCAGAGGTTAATGTTTCTTAGAAAGTTTGAACTGATAATAAGACATCCAGAGCAACAAATGGTTATGCAAGCAACAAAGTTAATTGTATGTATTTATTTTCCAATTTAGTCTTTTCAGTAACAGTTAGTTGATTAAAAAATCCACTAATAGAATTTAAAAATAAATGTGGTAAAAGCAATTCCTATATCTAATGTTCCTATGTTAATACCAATCCCTAATCCTTAAACAGTTCTTGCTTAATGTAATTGCTTTTAGATTGATTTTGGATTATTCATTTCACCCCAAGCATGCTCTTTGGTTTTTATACTAAATCATGTTATTGAATCCAAGTGATTGAATCCAAACATTTGATTTAAATGTTGTTCAACTGTAAATGAATCAAATAGCTTTTCCCAACTAACTAAACAGAATGTTCCTTTGAAGACTGAAACAGTAGAACGCAGCTATTTAAATACAAATTATTTTAAAATGCACTCATATCTCAGTATCACACAACTAACCTGTGAATGGGGAGGGTGAAAAGAATTGCTATAGCAATTATTAGAAATTGAATTGATGGTGTTTTCTTGTCTTTGGCTGCCACTCCTGTTTGTAAGATCAAGTTCTCAGTTACATATGACTGCCAAACTTGAGGTATTTGTGGTGAAATAGTCTATGCTGTGTGTCTGCCACATGGGCAACTATAATCTAATTATTCAGATATTTCTGATAACGCAATCAGGAGAATTCATTGTTTTGTCTATGGTAAGAACAACTTACACAAACTTTCACTAAACAAACTTCTTATCCTTTTCTTTGAAAGATGGATTGAAAGTTTTTCAGTGTACTAGGACAATGTCCAATGTTTGGACAGCAGTGCACTAGAATTTTACTGCTGCTGTCCAAACATTGAATCTTCAATAAATCTTACATGCCTGCTAAAGTTTGGTCAAATGAAAAAAAAACTCCATCTGCACTGAGCATCACCCAGTCTTGTATGGCTCCTACACACAACTGTTCTGAACAGTCATTGTATCCATCATGAAACTGGGTTTGCACCAACCCGGGCCAGGAAGAGCTGGACAGAATTTCCCACGTAAGTGGCTATTTAGATTAGCTATGGACTGCTTGGGGCATACATTAAAAAGCCCCAAAACAAAACAAAAACGAAACACCCTGGGGAAAACCAAACTAAACCAAACAAAACGAAATCTGATTAAAACATCTGATAAGGACTTGGATTGGCATAGCGGTATCAGGAACAAAGCTCATGGGGAATTTGAATAACAGCAGCTGGTGATATATGTGACATTTAACAAGAAGCCAGGAAGAGAAGCTGTCCTGCACTGGGCAGAAAGTGCCCAAAACTCGACTGTAACAACTAAATGCCCAAGTTTTGTTCCTGAGGCGTAGGCCCAAGAATACCACCAGAATAGAACAAAGCCAGGATCCTGGCCTGATCCTTAGCCAGAAGCCCACATATTGACATTTCTGCACTACAGAAGCTGGAACTAGAGTCCCGGTAGAAAGCTAGGAATTACTTTTGGTTAGATTGTTAGGTTAGTCAGTTGTAATTAACTTTACTGACCTGTCATAAAACATGCACACAGATCAGCTTTTTTAAACTTTAATTAAAAAATGTTTATGTTACTGTTAATTTTTCAAAGCTCTCTATACTCTGCCTCACATCAGCAATTTGGGAAACACAAATTTGCATACCAATCTTTTCTGAGTTTCCTTCTAGCATTGGAACCTTTCACAAAACTCATGTGAATAAACATTTTCATTTTAGTCTAAAATGGCAGTACCCTCACTTTTAGGAATTTCTATGAATGTGTTTAACTTTTATGATTAAAAATGATAGAAGAGAGCATAAATTAGAATGAAGGCATATGAAAGGCTGAGGGTTTGGCTCAAGTACTGTGATGTAAACTTTCAGAGAAGACTTATAACCCCAGGTCTTCTTGGAAACTCCCAAACTCATGGAATGATGACAGAGTTCAGAAAAAATATCAGTATGGATCCATGCACGCAAATATGCATCCAAAGAAGCTTACCTGTTTGGATTGGATAATAGGACATGGGAAATACAGATCCAGAACAGCCATCATAGACAATATGCTCTATAATTTCTTATTCTTTAACTTTTTCAAGTAGTTGCCCTTTTCTAATAATTAAATTACCAGCTATTTTTCTGCCTTCAAGGACCTGTCCTATTTGCAACTCATGATCTGCAGTTTGTTAGGATATCAAGGGAGATCAATGACTGTAGAGAATCTGTGCAGTACAATCAGTTTTTCCCAGGAATCGTCTTTGCAGACCAGGGACAACATCAGTCACTCAACCTTAATTAACACCAGGTAAGGTAAGAAAAGGTGCACAATATTTGGTGTATCATTTGTTAAGGGCAGGGTAACAAATTCCTGTAGGCATAAGTAAGGTCACAAGACTGCGGTTTGAACAAACAGAGCAAATCTCATTTCATCTAGGACTTTTTCTGCAGCTGTGTGTGTGATGGATTACTGTCTGGGGTCAACATGTCTTAATGCTGTATAGATATACACCTCCACATAGTGTTCGGTGGTTAATTTCATCCAAAGGAGACTATTGCGTCCTCTTGCGCTTCAGATAACATTTATTCAGATCTTGTATTGGAGAGATCTGGTACTTGTGGTTGTGGGAATTTGGCTCAATGCAAAAGCATTTTTGGAGCAGATTTTGCCCTTTTGAACAGATAAACCAAGATTCGGTTTACTTTGATTGGACAGCGATTCTATGATAGAAGAGCATAATGGAAAAGTTCCATAGGAAGTTAATCTGACTGTTATTTTGCTGAGACTACTAAATTTTGTGATCAGGAAAAGGGTTGTCTGTTTTAGAAATACAAGTGAAGTCTGCAAGGAATACATGCTATCACTGTGCATGCCCAGGTTAAACTGAGTGAAGTGTCTGTAAAAGATGTTGTCATCTGTCTTGAAAAGGAAGGCGGAGCAAAGGGTGGAACAGTATCACTCTTGTTAACCTGTGCCAGCATAATACACAGGAAGCATAGTTTTACGCACGGAAAATATGTTGCAGTGCTGAATCCTACTGAGGTCTAGGACAGATTAGGTACATGGAAGATACATTGGAGAAGAGCCTAGAGATGCTCATACAAAAAGAGGTTGTGTGTCATGTTCTTGTAAATGATCTTTCAGCCTCTGTGATCCAGCAGGAAGTCCACTAAATTCCCACCTTTCCCTGAGATACCTTGCTGGGGAGATAATAAATACATGCATTCTATGGGCTGGGACCAGAGACCATAATGCTTTCAACGGTGGGTTACATTACACTTATTGTATGGTTTTTATTTCTAAACTCTGTCGACAGTACAAACAAGCATATGGGAAACCAGGAAAAGTTGTATTTGCTAAAAATTTTAGAACCTATTTGGTTCAAGTGGATTTTTGTCTGGATAAGCCTTCTATAAAATTCAGAGTTCTTTCCATTTGCTCAAATGAAACTGAGAATTCCAGGGAGGGAAATACCTTTCCAACCTTTGAAAATGTTAAATACATTATTTCCTGCCTACTCTTCAAATATGAAAGTCCCAGTGAAAACTGCAAATGAAAAAAGTCAGCAAATGTTGAGTCTAGTGTTGCAGAAGTTAGATTTAGACCATGAAATGGAATGACAGCTACATATGGTTATTGAACAACTAGAGTACCACCATGCAAGAGAATCAAGATCATAGGACACTAAATAGACCTCAAAGGAAATAAAGCAGGTCAGGAATAAAGAATGACAACATTTTATTCTGTTCCCTTAGAAGTCCCTGGATTTAAAATACATGCTGAACAATTTATAACAGCTAAAGCCCAGTATACCAAGTAGCTGGCTACTGAATCTTCATTGCTGGATTTTTTCTTTTTCTCTTTCTTAAAACAGAGATTACTGCTTCCTCCATGCTGCATTAGAAAGAGTTAAAAGATCTTTCTATTATATTATACTTGCATCGTGATTACACTGAAATCAGTATAATCCCTTACTATTTTGGATTGAAAAATCCATTATCATTTTTTCTTAAAAGGGCCTGGAAACTGAGTGGCGCTTCTTTGTATATTGTCACCTGAAAAACTCTAAAAATAGATAGGTATCTTTTGATTAAATCCAGAAGAGTTATTTGCAGCAAACAAATCTGTTCATAAATACAGAGCTTTCATGAATTGTAAGAAATTACCTCTTCCCAAAATATTTCAATTCCTTGGAATTATTCAGCAGCTATTTTTGAGTATATTTCAACCTATAGATACTGAGAAATTGTTTGCTAAGAGTATTGCTTTACGTACTTTACAATATTAAACCCAGACACTTTAGATTAGATACATACATCAGTGTTAAAATTCTTAATAATTTCATGAGAGTAGACCTCAGAATCAGGTTCTGGTGTAACTTTAAAAATTACTCTGACTTTAAGTATAGTCTAACAAAGAACACTGGAATAGAGGAAGACTTTCATATTGTGTTTTCTACAAGGATGAAGCATGCTTTTCTTTACTGATGGGGTTTCTCACTGCACTAGTGGCAGAATGAATTCCAAAAAATTGCTACCAATAATAACGTATGACTCCATGATAACCTACCAAAATACAGCTTCCTAAGAGACAATAACAGTGCAATGTATTTATAAATGACTAATTTTCCTGATAAATGGAGTTTATTAGACTGCGAATGTTAGTTAGACATAAAAGCTAAAATGATATTTAGAGATAAACAACTAGCTGTAGATGTTGGGGTGGTTTTTGAGGAAAAGAGAAAATTTTACTTATTTAACAATCTTTATAAATTTGCCTTTTATTTGTCAAAATGTAAGCTTTGTTAAATAATGCTCAGTAATCTTTCTAGTTGTTAAATACAGATTCTGTTTGCATTAGTTTTGTTATCCATCCTAAGTTTGGCTACATGAATAGCAGCGATTAGTGCACAGAAAATGCATAACTAATAGTTTTGCAAAGTGAAAGGCAAGGTCTATGAAAACAAGCAAAAAGAATTATTTCTTATTTTCCTTTGGGAAAAGGAAAGATGCTGAAATCACTCTCATGTGTCACTGATTGATGAATCTCTTGACTAGTGTGGCTACCATTTATGTTTCTGGAAGCAGCTGTAGACAAGCTCCAAAAACGACTCAGATGCCTAGGAGCACAGAGCTGCAGAGACTAATCCTTAGCTGTCTGGCATCAGGGCTCAATATCAGACTCTGCAGATAAGTTGTCTAAATAGTGATGAAATCTAGGCTTTGGCCTGGTGAGTCACCTGAGCTGTGGTTGGCTGTTTGGTGTCCCCACAGGTCCTGGCCTGATCGCAGCCCACTGGAGGGTGCAGAAATGGCTGGGGTAATGTTAGGGTTGAGAAACAGAGGGAAAGATGGGGAAAAGGAACAAGCTACTCCTCCTATCTCCTCCTGCTACCCCTCATGCCCACATATGTTGCTATGCATATATGTATGTCAAATGGCCTGAGTACACATTCCAAATTGCCAAAATTTAGATCTTCTTGGCCCTGAAGGCACTAACATGGCGATGTTAGGGCCCATGGTGCACATTTCAGCTCAGACTGGAGCAGACTCTCTTGCTCTGAGCTATGGTGTCATTGCCTGGGGCACAGCCCTGCCTCTTGGAGTGACCGTCAGCTGTGACGGTCACTGTGCCAGGGAATGGTGCCCTGTGTGTGTGCCAGGGAATGGTGCCCTGTGGGTGAGAACAGGGCCTGTGCCCACACTACCTGGGCTCCTGGATGAGCTTCCTCCATGGATCTGCCCTGCTGACCCTGCACTCTGATGTAGGCTACCAAAAAGAGTGACTGGGATATGCATTTAGCCAAAGTCATATGGCTAGTTAATTCCACGGGATCTACCAATTGAGCTGGCCTTGCCCAAAAAAACTCTCCTAGACAGTAGTGGGGGATAAAGTCCCTGCAGTACACATGAGAAACCTGTTGGGGAAGAGAGTCTGGTTTTTTCCTGATTCAGGCAAAGGCAAACCCATTCATGGGATTGCTTTTTCTCAGGGGCCTAGGTGCACATGGTGGGTGATGCAAAAGAATGGGGGATCACAGAATCACAGAATCTTAGGGGTTGGAAGGGACCTCAAGAGATCATCGGGTCCAACCCCCCTGCCAAAGCAGGCTCCCTATCTCATATTACATAGATAGGCATCCAGACGAGACTTGAATATCTCCAGAGAAGGAGACTCCACCACCTCCCTGGGCAGCCTATTCCACTGCTCCGTCACCCTCACTGGGAAAAAGTTCTTCCGCATGTTGGTGCGGAACTTCCTATGCTCCAGCTTACAGCCATTGCCCCTTGTCCTGTCCCCACAGACCACTGAAAAGGGGCTGGCCAATTCCCCCTGCAACCCATGCCTAAGATATTTATAAACACTAATTAGGTCCCCCCTAAGTCTTCTTTTTTCCAGGCTGAACAGACCCAGCTCACTCAGCCTTTCCTCATAGGGGAGATGTTCCAGACCCCTAATCAACTTTGTCGCCCTTCTCTGGACTCTCTCCAGAATGTCCCTGTCTTTTTTATACTGGGGAGCCCAGAACTGGACACAGTATTCCAGGTGGGGCCTGACCAATGCAGAGTAGAGGGGGAGGATCACTTCCTTCGACCTGCTGGACACACTCTTCCTGAAGCATCCCAGGATCCCATTGGCTCTCTTAGCCACCAGGGCACACTGCTGGCTCATAGCCAACCTGTCATTAACCAGGACCCCCAGGTCCTTCTCCACAGAGCTCTTTTCCAACAGGTCATCCCCCAGCCTGTACTGATACAGTCGGTTATTCCTCCCCAGGTGCAAGACTTTACACTTGCTTTTGTTGAATTTCATTAGATTTCTCCCAGCCCAGCTCTCCAGCCTGTCCAGGTCTCGCTGGATGGCAGTGCAGTGTTCCTGCGTGTCAGCCACTCCTCCCAGCTTTGTATCATCGGCGTACTTGCTGAGGGTGGATGCTATTCCCTCATCAAGGTCGTCAATGACGATATTAAACAGGACTGGACCCAACACTGAGCCCACTAGTCACAGTGTGTACCCCAAGGGATGGGCACTGTCAGAGAGAGACAATTCAGTACAGCTCCAGGAGAACAACAGTCCAACACCCAACTCAGCACTCAAACTCACAACTTTAAGAGTCCTATGCTGTCCTACCTGTAGTGCTTCAGTCCCAAACAGTGGCTGAGCATCACACACCACTCAATCCCTCCCAGATGAGAAAGTGACAGAGCCTCCATGGGTTGACATAAAGACAGTTTACTGACAAAAGCACTGTGTAAGTAGAACAAAACCAGCCAATTATACTCACAACGGTAATAACACAAAGTACCTTACCAACCTGACAATTACAGAGTGCTGCATACTACAAGAACCCAATCACACTCAAACTACCCTGGAAACACCCAGCCATACTCCTCCCTAACCAGCCCCTTTTGTGGGGAAGTGATGTCAGGTTGTGTGGAAACAGGCCCTGCTAACTCAGCTCACTTGGGTGGGCTGCTTGGGGAGGGTAGCTCTGGCCTGGCCAGAACCAGGACATGCCTCTAGGCCTAATCACCTATGTTTCAGATGTTTACTCTTGATAAAAAATAGGAGGAGAAAACAGCAGGTTTTATATCATAGGAAAGCAGAAACAATCCTGGTGTATTGTTTAGGAGAAAAATAGATCTAATAATTTACCTGATATCTTCCAATATATTTGTGTTCCAAAATGTCTGATGTACCAAATGTATTTTATGTTTGTTTGTATTAGGGTCTTTAGAAAATAGAGCTATGAGACACTTGTGCATCGGGAGTATATTCATTTTGCTAATTCATGTAATTTTAAAACTGATTTCACTCGTAATTCCTAATCCATTGTTAGCAGTCAATCAGCTCTTACACTAAGTGGGGTGTTCTAGCTCATCCTGGGAGTTGAAGCTTGCCTAAAATATGGTATTGATTTATTGAAACACAATTTTCATTGTAGAATGCACACAGTGGGATAATAATATGTAGCTGTATGAATACTGGATGACAATAGCACAGGAAGACAACATGTGAATATTATATAAAAACAAATTATTGTAAGATGCAAGGAGATGAAAAGCAAAATCGTTTTTATGAGGAGAGGAGGCTAAACAACTTTCCCTTGATCAATTTGTCTCTTAATGAGCTTTCTGGGATTTGTCTATGCATCCTGGACGCACAGGAATCAAGGAATTGCAGCTAGAAGAACTAGTGCTGATAAAACAAGAATCGGCTGGAATTTTAAATCGAAAATTCAAGCCAGACTTGAACCAAAACAGTTTTCATTATACATTATTTAAAGTGGGTTATAGTTGTAGGTGACTGCCTTCTGAAAGAAACAGAGGTCAATAAGCTGGGCAGACCATCCTGTTAGGGAAGCCTGCTGCCTCCCTAGGGCTCCACGTCATCGACATTACAAAGGAAGTCTGCACCCTTGTATGACCCTCTGACACTACCCACTACTGCTTTTCCACATGGGTGGTGATGAAGCCACAAAGCATAGTGTAAAAACAATCAAAAGAGACTTCAGGGTCTTGTAACAGTTACTGAGGGAAACTAAAGCACTGGTTATTTTTCCCTGCCTCCTTCAAGTTGCAGGGAGCAGCACTGTGGGGGGATCAGACGAACGCAGTTAAGTTAACACTTGATTCCAGGGCTGTTGTCACTGCCACAATTTTTGCTTTTTTAAAAATTGGATGGCCTACATAGCACTGGGCTTGATAAATTCAGATGGGATTTGCTTATCTCAAAGGGGGAAAAGTGTCTTTGCCCAGGTCTCTTTGACAGAGCTTCAATCTAGGCTCAAAGGGGGAGTAGAATAATATCAGGCTGGCCTGTGACAAGTTGCGGTGTGACAAGCCAAGGTTAGAGGGACAGGGCGCCAGCAAGGGCCCTCAACCTGCTGTTCAGAGACGTACTGGATACACTTCAACACACATGAAGATGAACCATGGGCTCTTGAGTGAATAAAAAACCAACAGGAGAATACTGGTAAAGCACATCAAAGGAGTTCCAACCACTAGAGCCCGTCAGTCACCTTCATGGGGGCCCAACTGAAATGCCTATTTGCAAATCCACACAGCATGTGGAAAAAACAAGATGAGTTAGAATCATGTGCACACCTGCAGGGCTGTGAATTTACTGGCATCATGGATACCTGGTGGGATGGCTCCTATGGCTGGAATGTTGGGATGGAAATATATAGGCCCTTTAGGAATGACAGGCAGGGAAGATGAGGAGGATATGTTGTTCTCTGTCAGTGACCATCTGGAGTGCATGGAGCTCTATCTCTCTACCTGGGGATGAATGAAGACCAGACTGAGAGTTTATGGGTTAGGGTTAAAGGGAGCACAGGAACAGGGGACATTATAATGATGTTCTGCTACAGGCCACCCAACCAGAGACACTAAGTGGATGAGGTCTTCTATAGATAGGTAGGAACAGCCTCACATTCCCAAACCCCGGTCCTCATTGAGGACTACAACCACTCATACGTGTTGGAGGGCCAACACAGCAGGTCAGAAGCAATTCAGAAAGTTCCTGGAATGTACTGATGACAACTTTGGTCTCCAAGTGATAGAGAGGCCAACAGAGAGAGATGCCATGCTGGACGTAGTTCTCACCAACAAAGAGGGGTTAGTGGGAAACATGAAGCTCAAGGGCAGCTTTGGCTGCAGTGACAATGAAAAGGTGGAGTTCAAGATCCTTAGGGCAGTGAGGAGGATGCACAGCAAGCTCACTTTTCTGGACTTCAGGAGAGCATACTTGGGCCTCTTCAGGGAACTGCTTGATAGAGTACCATGGGGAAAAGCCCTGGAGGGAAGAGTGGTCCAAGACAGCTGACCTCTTCCAAGCTTTGTTGGGAGTGATGCATCCCAACAAAGAAAAAGTCAGGCAAAAATCCCCAGCAGCCTGCATGGATGAACAAGGAGTTCCTGGCAAACTCAAGCACAAAAAGGAAGCCTACAGAGGGTGTAAGCAAGGCCAGGTAGCCTGGGAGAAATACAGAGAAACTATCTGAGCAGCCAGGGGTCAGGTTAGAAAAGCTAAAGCCCTGATAGAGTTATATCTGGCCAAGGATATCAAGGACAACAAGAAAAGTTTCTGTAAGCATGTCAGTGATAAAAGGAAGACAAGGGAAAATGGTGGCTCTTTCTTGAAAGAAATGGGAGACCTTTTTACTCAGGATATGGAGAAAGCTGAGGTACTCAACAATTTTTTTCCCTCAATATTCACCAGCAAGGGTGCTAATCACATTGCCCAGGTCACAGAAGACAAAGGCAGGGAACTGGGAGAATTAAGAACAGCCCACTGGAGGAAAGGATCAGGTTTGAATACATCTATGGAACCTGAAAGTGCACAAGTCCATGGGTCCTGAGGGAACTAGACAATCAAGTGGCTAAGCCACTCTCCATCATATTTGAGGTCTGTAGCAATCTGGTGAAGTTCCCAATGACTGGAAAAGAGGAAACATAACCCCCATTTTTAAAAAGGGAAAAAAAGGTGGATCTGGGGAACTACAACCCAGTAAGTCTCACCTCTGTTCCTGGAAAGATCACAGAGCTTCCTCCTGGAAACTATGCTCAGGCACATGGGAAGTAAGGAGGTGATTGGTGACAGCCAAAATGACTTCACTAAAGATAAATCATACCTAACAAATCTGGTGGAATTCTATGATGGGGTTTCAACGCTGATGGATAAGGGAAGAGTGACAGACATCATCTGTGTGGATTTGTATGAAGTATTTGACACTGTCCCACACTATATCCTTGTCTCTAAATTGGAAAGACATGGATTTGACAGATGGACCATTTGGTGGATAAGGAATTGGCTGGACAGTGGCATTCAAAGTATCATTGTCACTGAGTCTATGTCTAAACAGAACCCAGTGATGAGTAGCATTCTATAGCAGTTGGTATTGGTACCTGCACTGTTTAACATGTTTGTCTGAGACATGGACAGTGGGATCAAGTGCACCCTCAGCAAGCTTGTGGATGATACCAAACTGTACGGTGCCGTTGACACACTGAAGGAAAGGGATGCCATGGAGAGGGACCTTGACAGGCTTGAGAGGTGGGCTCATCCAAGCTGTATGAAGTTCAACAAACCCGATTGCAAGGTCATGCACATGGGTCTGTGCAATCTGAAGCACAACTTCAGAGTATGGGCAGAGAATGGATTGAGGTAAGTCCTGAGGAGAAGGACATGGGAGTGTTGATTTCTGGCTCAACATGAGCCAGAAATGCATGCTTGCAGGCCAGAAAGTCAGATGTATCCTGGGCTGCATCAAAACCAGTGTGACCAACAGGTTGAGAGAGGTGATTCTGCCTCTCCACTCTGCTCTGGTGAGACCCCACTTGGAATACTGGGTTTCCAATAAAATAAAGACATGGACCTGTTGGAATATGTCCAGAGGAGGGCCACAAAGATGATCAGGGAGATGGAGCACATCTCCTATGAAGGTAGGCTGAAAGTTGGGATTGTTCAGTCTGCAGAAGTCTCCAGGGTCACTCCAGACCCCCGAAGGGGGTTTACAGAAAAGATGGAGAGGGACTGTTTACAAGGGCATGGAATGATAAGACAAGGAGTAATGGCTTTAAATAAGAAGGGGGTAGATTTAGATATTAGGATAATGTTCTTCACTGTGAGAGTGGTGAGGCACCGGAACAGATTTCCCATAGAAGTTGTGAATGTCCCCTCCCTGGAAGCATTCAAGGCCAGGTTAGATGGGCCTTTGGGCAACCTGTTCTACTGGAGGGTGTCCTTGCCCATGGCAGGGGAATTATCACTACATGATCTTTGAAGTCCCTTCTAACCCAAACCATTTTATGATTCTATGACTCTTAATGTCCTGCATATTCAGGTTTTAGTTTGAGTCACAAGCAAAAAGCCATTATTTTCCAATTTTATCAGTTGTTTTTCTAAACTGAATGAGCAAATTTCCCAGTTAACCCCAAATGTCAAGCTTTTAACAAAATTTGCTACACAGAGTTTGATCCAAGTGCCCTGTAGAAAAGTGACCCTTAGATGGATAGGAACACTGGGCAAGGATAACAATGCTTTCTGCAGAAAATCAGAAAAATCTGGTTTCTGACCCAATGGTAAGTGTTGTGCCTTAAAGAAATTGCAGTGAAAATATGGTCTTATTCTATCCTCGCTCCATAAGGACAGCTAAACAATTGCTGGAGTTACAATCCTTCTCTGCCTGTCCATCAATACTTAATCTTCAGTCTGTGAAATATGTTCTGCTTTATTTTTTCTCCCTTGAGAAAAGTATTAAAATCCAGTATGGTTGTTTTGGTTTTTTTCTTCCCTGAATCTAGGAAGTATGTGAAGAGGTGTCCAAAAGAAGAAATAAAGAAAATTGTCTTTGATAGGGAACTAACAAATCACATACCAGGTCTAGCTATTGCTGTTCCCAGAGAAAAAACTGAGTATTTTTTTATTTTGCAATATAACCCAGCAACCATTCATTAGTTGTGAAGAAAGTACTCAGGGTGGGACAATGCTGGTACAAAAAGAGTCATAAAAAATAATGAACAGCTCACATAAGCCATTGAGAATTAATTGACTTTGACTGAAGCATACCAGTTTCATAGTGTGGCCATTGAGTGTGAGTGCTGGTGAAAGCAATGGCATTTGCACTAGACATGGGAAGCCAAGATCCATTCTTAAGGAGTTGAGCAATGAAAAGTGAAATCACTCTTAGACAAACTAAGGACTCTGAGTAAAGCATCAGTTTAGTGTCCTCTTAGCAGCTGCCTAAGCACTTTGTGGCTTTGGGCAAAGTCTTTAAAGATACAAGCCTTTATTCAAGCATGTGACATTGACTAGATTTAACCCCAGAAACAAGGTAGCTCAGTCTGAGCTCTGTATTGATGTGGGCAGCATTTCCTTCAGTATCTGATTTAGCTCAGGTACCTCTACTGTATGCTGCAGGCTGTTATTTTAATGTAGGTCATATAAATGTTCAATAGAAAGGGACAACTGGATTCTTTATGTCACTTTAAAACTTCTTGTGTTTCAGCTTTTATAAAGACACGTAATCACAATGGGAAAAAAATGTATCTTGATCAGGTACTAATATTGTAGTCAGTGAAAAGAAATTGGAAGAAGTGTCAGAATTATTACTTTCACTTTTAAGCAGAGCCTTCATCTCTCTAGTTCTGCTCTGGCACAGGCTATTTTTTAAGTGAAATGTCAGATACAAAGTTCTAGTGCTCTCCCTGTTGAATTCAAGACAGTATAATACTCTTCAACACTCCCAGAACATTTGTTCTCAAAAGGATACCTCCATTTGTCACTTCAGAAACTATAATATTAGTGCTCCTTCTCCTTATCTGTGAAATCATTACTTGAAACAGTGGATGTGTAAATAATGGCCCAGGAAAACTGCTGACACACAGTCAACACTGAAACAATTAATTATCATCAACATATTTGGGGACCCAGCAGTTCCTGTTACACTTCTGCATTGATTCTTCAGCATGGCTTGTGTTACCAAACTAGACTCCATACCTGAACTTAGAGGACAAACAAATGAAGTTGTCAGGAAACAAATATACAAACTTAGAATGAACGCACAATGGCATAAATTATACATTGAGGGATCCTTTCCTTTTACTAATAACTGAGTGCTGGGTAGCAGCAAGATCACTTTAGAGCTGAACCTCAGATTGGAGTTCAGAAGCAGCACAAACCAACCTGGCTGCTGGCTGTAGCAGCTCCTGTTTTACCGTGGCTCTGGGGGCCTACCTCTCTTGGAGATTTTTTTTTTTCTCAAAGCCTTCTCTCCCAGATACTTTGGATTGCAGAATACTTTTGCTTGAAAGCCATGACAGATGAACCTCTAGCCTTGTGGCTCCTGCCAAACAGACTAAAGTTTACCAGAAGAATGGGAAGACTGCAAAAAAACCTGCCCTAGATAGCCCTGACTTTGCTGGAGGGCTGACTTCATTGACTGTTCCTGCGTCGTGCACTTGCAGTCATATGGCACAAAAGTTTTTCCATTGCTATAGCATTTTCTACCCTTCCCTTAGCTCAAAAGCCTTAGGAAATCCTAACGTTTTTCTTTCAAGCACAAAGAAGTTTTATCTAAAGCCCCTTTATGAATTCTTTCTTTTAGAGAAGTGTAAATTGTTTCCCAAGTCTTTCATAAGACTAAGGCTTTTTTTTTCTTCTCCTTGCTGTGTGTATTATATTGACAATATTATCACATTTTCTTCAGGGTTACAGTTATCTTAGTTGTTTATCTATAATTCTTTTCATATTAGCCAGCAATGCTGGAATACACCCCAACAGGCTGTGTTTCATGGAGGCTTCAAAAGTTTGGCAACTGCTGTTAAAATTATTCTGAAGTTCCAGACCTATCCTTTCATCCTAATCATTTTCCCCCACAGGCCCTTTTGAAGGAAAAAAAAAAAATCAAATTTAAAATGCAGCTCTCAGGATACCCACTGAGACTAAATGTCCTGTTTCCATAGTAAAAAGCTGTTAAAGTTTATTTATTTTTCTTTAAACTTATAGTAATGAAACTATGAAGCTACGAAGATAATTTTACTCTTTCCTCCTTCCACACATTTCAATAGCTTTGGGGTAAATGCCACAATGAGTTCTAAAATGAAATTACCTTTCATTTTCAGAAAAGAATAACTTCTAGCCATATCAGCCATCCAACATGACTTTTTCTTTTTTAAATGAAAATTTAATACGATAAGGAAAGACAACAATGCCGGAAGAACAATACTGAAGACAAACAAATCATTGTGTCATTGGAGGAGGTGACATATATAATGTCTGATTTTTAAGGTGAGATGTGCACTTTTGAAACTGAAATACCCAAGACTGACTGAAATTTTTTTACATAAATGGTGAAAAAAATGGATGGCAACAATGCATTGAAACTGTGAGACATTTTCCATTATAACAGATGGTTGTTTTGATTTCAGAGCTATTCCAGCTTTTTCAGTGATGGCCACAAGCTTTTGGGGTAGTTTTGCTTTGTCATGTGAAATTCCTTTGCACCCAAGGTATGTAGCTATCTCCTCAGTGACATGTATTATTGAGGAAAGGACATTATACACATAACAGGAACAGGTGTGCTGGATGGTCAGGCTCCATGACAGAGAGCCACAACTTTTCCTGGTGCAGTTTTTGTGGCTAATAATGTTTTCTGCATCCACAGGGCAAGCAGAGTGGGCTTCAAGCTGAGGTCTTCAAGCTGACCCATCTCTTGTTTATGATGAAAAATCACACATGGGACTGAGGCTGGTGAAAGGAGGTAGGAGAGCCTGAGGGCCTCCCTCACCACAATCCTGCATCTGGCACTATTACTGTGCCTGGACAAGAAGATCTGGGTGATACCCTCTCTAAGCCTGCAGACCCAAGAGGCCCGTGCTGCCTTTCCTCTAAACCCAGTGCACAGTGTGAACATATTCTCTCTAAAATAACAGTCCTTCTGCTGCTTGTTAAAATAGCATGGCACACATGTCACTGCAGCTGTACTGAAGAGCTGTGCATTTGAGTTCCTGTGAAAATAAAAGCTAAAAAATGGCATAACTCTTCTTCTCCCCTGCAGAAAATTTAAATAATCCCGCAGCAATAGCTCTGAAAAATGGCATTAAAGGAAAGTTGTGATAGGTCAAGTTCACATTCCAGCTGCTGCTTGCAGTCGCTTACCATGCATCAGCTAAACCACAGTAGCTACCTTCTTAGCTCAAGGGAAATAGAGGGTAATGGCACTTAACGTGGCCTGTGACAAAAGACAGTCAAGCTAAGTTACATTACCATGCATTTGCCGCAGCGGAGGAACAAAAGAGTCTCTGGCTTAACTGACATCGTAATTTGTGATTGGTGCAAGTTTCAAGCTGTACTTAAATCATTATTTCTCATTAAAATGCACTTGAAAGAGAATGCCAAGATTTTGCTTTCTATGTTCGTCTGCATACATTATGATATATTACTTAATTGTATAATTACATATTATTTTTCAGGCTCGGGTGCTACCCTATTTCAGTGTGTGGGACAAATCCATAGTGTAAAATGAAGACTTCAGAGTAAAGATTCCTGCTTCACAGCTGGGGACCTCTGCTAGCTTAAAAATGTGCAAAAATACAGACCAGTTCCTCGTCCTAGCTTGAGGGTAATTTTCACGCTTGGAAATATGATAGGGATCTCACTTGTGGGTGGCCCATGTCACATGCTGTCTAAAGACTGTCTTAGTGGTGATGTGGTGACAAAATGCAACAAGTTGCTTTTACTTGTCAACATTCAAGAAGGATGTAGAGAAATATTGCAAGCAAACACTATAGTCTCAAAATAAATTCTTCCATTCCCACTGCAATAAAACCGGTATTAAATATTTGTTTCTCTAACTCCACTTCCCAATTTTTAACTGCATTAGAGGTTTTTTATTTGTCTTATTTTCAACACAAAGCGTATCATTACCTACCAGTACTGGTGTGTCAGTAATATTCTGGGGGAAAATATTTGTAAAATTCCTGGTAATATTTCAGAACATAAATGTTTCGATAGGAGGAAAGATAATGACTATACTCATGCAATACATAAGGTATATTTGTATATATTGTAGGATGACTTTTTTCTTTCCCCCCCCCCCCTTATTTGTTTTGAGAAACACAGTTTGTCTTGAGAGCCCAGTTTTCCAGGAGAGATGAAACGAAGAAGGTTTCTGGGTTGTGATACTGACTACCAGTGTATAGTAAATTACCAAAGCTTTTATAAATATAAAAGGTTTTGAAATGTGTGATGTTCACTCTATTTTATTAATGGTGGTTGCTATGGATAGCATTAGTCAAAAATGGGACACTTCAGATACTGGAACTCTTGAATCTTTTCTGAAAGTCCCATATTTTTATCTACTTTCCATCTTTTATTCACAGCAACATGAGAGACAGAACAGCAGGATTTAGGCCTGAACACAATTTGAAAAAGAAATAGTCTGGATTTTTCAAAGGAGACTTCAGACTATAGGCACCCATAACTTATTCTGTTTTAATTTCATCCAGCTCTTTCAAAGTTGTAGCTTTAGGTGACAACCCTTTTAGTCAATACCAATTACAGAAGTCTTATCATTGCTCAAATTTCAGAGAAAGATTTCACATTTAATAGTTTTCTAGAGTAGTAGAAACTATTTATGAAGAACTTTTTTTCTTATCCCACAGATATATTGGCAATGCTTACATTTAAAATAAAACATAATTAAAGTCACTGATTTTCACAGAAATTTTCTTAGCTGGATTACTTTAAACAGCTTTAATTCCTTACAACTGGAGTTCTTGTATGACCCATGGTAGAAATATGTGTGTGAGTGTATATAGATACAGAAACAGCCTTGAGCAATGTTCTTTTTAAGAGTATGAGCAATACTTAAAAACATATTTTGCTCCCATTTGGATAGGTTGTTACTTTGATTTTGTGCTTGTCTGAGAATTTGAAAGGCACTCAAAGAGGCTACAGTATAAAATATTTATTAGTTTAACTTTCAGACAGCTTCCTTATGTACCACCAGCAAACTTTTTTGAATGATAGATGTCACTGTCCTAGTGCAATAAGCAAATAATTTTTGCAATTATCTCAATTAACAAATGGAATCTGGATATTCCCCGAACTGGAGTATTACAGGCACTACACATATAACATCCACAATATCATGATGTTGTCTCAGAGTGTTAGTTACATTTTCTTCAGTTTCAGTCATTTAAGCATGCAAATATCTTATCTTGACATTAAGGTAGTACATTATTATATCACAAGACTTTAGAAACACCATACTTACCCATAAATAATTTTCAAATGTATGTTTATAACTCATTGCTATGTTTTGAGTCAAAAAAATCAACACAAATAACCATATAAATGGTAAGCAGTGGGGAATAGAAATCAAATAGGATATAAAGAGGAAGGGAAACAAGAACTTTTGGAACTCTAAAAAGGGAAGATGGAATATTATAAATATGAAGAGAAAAGACAAGCATTGATTCTCATTTTACACCTGACTAAATGGTTTAAGGTAAGCAGTTCAAGAGAATTTAACTATGACCAGGTGAAATATCCCATTAACACATTATTAAATGAGACAAGCCATGTGATTAGAATTAACACATGCTTAAATAATGTGTTGAATTAAGCTTTAAGTCTTAAATACACAGTAATTTAATTTAATAGTCACATTCAAAAGCAGAAAGCTTTGTTTGAAGACAACCTGGAGGAAAACTGGAGGACACGTTTCCTAATGGAAACCAGGCAAAATTATATGGATGCCGGAAGCATAGTTCTGCTTTCTAATTAAGGCCCCTAATTACTCAAACTGCTCTGCACAGTCATTTTCCTTTCCTTCCTATAGTGCTGGGAAGTCACAGGGGGATCTGCTCACATCCGTCAGCTTGCTACTTTCACATCTAAAATATGGCATGGCCTACAAAGACAGACGATTCTTTCTGGTTTCTAATTAGCATCACAATTGGAGACATTAGATTTCTGCTCTTTTCCAACTCTGCTTCTGGCTTCAGACCATATTGCTAAAGTCAGCAATTGCTGCCAGAAAGTGATGCCAGGAGGTGTAAAAATAAGTATTCAGTAGCTCGTACAGGAATAGAATAACTACTTTTTCTCAGGACGATTAAGATTGTGGCTGTGGTGCAGCACTAAATAGAAAATGACTCCTTTTAATAAAGGGGTTAACAGAAATTGAAGGAGGGGCTGCTCACTCAGCAAGGTGAAGAAGGGATGGGAAGGACCTAGAAATGGTCCTACAAAGGCAGTAGCAAAAGACACAGGTTTATTTCTTTTCTGCATGTGTTTTGCTTGGAGCTTGTATGTAAGTACATGGTTTTGGATGTTCTTGAAAGTTATAATTTAGAATCCTCTTTTTCACTTGTCAGAATAGTGTCAGAAAATGATGCGCTTTTTTGTTTTATCTAATTTGGGTAGGAACTAGAGGTAGGTGTTTGTGTTTGTAACTTTTTAGGCTGTGAGTGCATACACTGTGGAGTCCGGTGCTAAGAATTATTATTTTGATTCCTTGAGGAAATCAGATGGTGAAGGGCCTTATATTTTGCTTTTAAGTTTGGCTTAAATGTAAACCAAACCTTGAGCTACTATTCAGTAAATATGTGGCACTAAAATCTCAATGCATTCAGCACCATATCTAAGGCAAAGCACTTGCTGTATGTAGATACCTCCGGAAGTAGTGTGTAGCTGTGTAAGGGCTTGTCAGTTTCCTTTGGACTTGATCTATTAAGCAGTAGTTGAAATCCCAGGTTAGGTGCTGATGTCATTCTGTCATCTCTAGATTATTCTTGTGTTGGTTTTGTCATATCAGGCTTGGAAGGTAGGTTGTGCCTGATAGAACTTGCTATAGCATGCTCGGCTAGCTCTGAGTCACCAGTACAACCTCAGAAGGAATTTGTAGATGTTGTATGTGCTCAGCTGGTAGTTTGACTTTGTTGTGACTTTTTGAGCCCTGTGTGCCTCAGGGACACTGGCAATTGTGCAACCTGAGTTCCCTGACAATCCTTAGCAAGAAAGCATCTTGCAAAGAGACTGCTCAGAAAGGCAATCAGTGCTGCACTTCTGTGAGCACCTCAAGGGATTGTGGACAGGGCTAGGTGGTGGCAGATTCCTGGCACTACAGGGTGCCTGTATGCTCCTCTGTGTGCTGTGGTAAAAATATGGGTGGGGTGGTGATGGGGGAGAAAGAAGTGGGATGGGAAGTGACATAGTGAATGCTTTAAGAAAGATTCCATATGCAGAAGAGGAATTTTTACTTTTATTGCTGTTACATTCCTTGGGAAACTTTCAGAACAGAAAGGTATTGGAGGCATGCTGTGGCCTTATTTTTTGTCATACTTATCAACTAAGCATAAGCCCTTTAATAACAGCCACCTGAACTTCTGATATTGTGGTACTGAGCAACAGTGTCTTTGCTTTGGTTATATGTATGGACAGTACTGTGTCTTTGTCTGGAAAACAGCTGTTTTGGTGATTCCCACTTACAAGAGCATCTCCAGAAGGGGAGAGCCTAATTCCTGGAAGGAGTGACAGTGGTGTGTACAGATCCATATGCAGACATTGTCCAGCATCTTTTTTTAGGGGGAATAATAATAATTAAGTTCTACACTAATTTGATCCATTTCTGGTGTAATAAAATTGCTATCAGAGAAAGTGGGAGTGGATAATTTCCAGTATATACCTGATACAAGTCTACTGAGTTCCATTTCCTTATCTGGTAATTGTGCTAGCATGGATATGAGAAGCTTGAAAGAACATCTGCTTTACTTTAGACTTCTAAATTTCTTCCTACATTACAAATGTTGTATAACCCAGTTATGGCTTCCATTTTGAAGTTTCCCATCAAGGACAATCTTATCTCTCAGAAAACTATGAAGACAGCTGTTTTTTTTGTTGTGACTATTGCTGGGATTTTTCTGAGATATCATGAATGCTGATCAAAACTGGTGGATGAAGTTACAAGGATAGGAACAAGTTCAAACTGATAAATCATGTATAATAGCTTACAAGTTTTTATCTTACTGCTGTTGTTTTTTTTTTAAATTAATGCCATTGACTAGTAGCTTCTGTAAATGAACAGTTTTCATTTCATCATCGTCTCTTTTTAATGCCGATTTGAATATTAAAGACCTTTTTGAGTATCACATCAATTCAAGTGGTAAATTTCTAAAAAGATTCTTCTCCAATTATTTTGTTTTAAATGGTTCTCCCATCCTGTGCACCATCCTATTTAAAATCAGTGAAAAGAAATTGCAGGCTGTTTCCATCCCACCTATTGCTCTTGAAATGGTGCATACAAGAATTACCACTGCGGTGCCACAATAATTAAACCAGATTTTACCAAAGTAATGTCTTTTGGTGGCTTTTAACTGATGAAACTTAATTATTCTCAGCTAGGTACTGTCGGTGTTTCCTTTTGGCAGGAGCAGCAGCAATGGCATGCCTAACCTAAACAGTGAGGTACATGCCTGGCTCCCAGCATGCTGGAAATGGCAATTCACCATTGGATGGGAAGGTTGTGATGATGGATGATTTGCTCCAGATGGGCAGTTTCCAATTCCTGTGTCAGAAGCAGAGACAACCTGGAACTTTATCTGAAGGGTCTTTCTACTAGATATGTTAGTGTTCTAAGAGTCTTCATCTAGGATTATGATGTGGGAACATATTTTAGGGACTGCAAAAGAAATGGCAAAAAGAATGAGGAAATAATTCAACCAGAGAGAATGTAGCTGACCATGGGGTTTTTTATGTTTGTTTTAGCATGTTAGTTAAGAAAGCACGCCCCAAAAAAACCTCAACCAACCAAATAAAAAACCCCACAAACAAACAAACACCACCCAAAACAAAAAAAAACCAACCCCAAAATGCCATGAAAAACTAACCCACAAGGAGATCTGGTCAAATTCTTTGTAAAATTTAATAACCAGAGGAAATCTCATGCTTACATCAGTTTAAATTATTTTCAGAGATGACAATTATTTTTTTCACACACCATAGTGTACCTTTTTTTATTTCTTACTCCTAAAATACTTCGAATCAATTTTTATAAAAGCATTGGCATGTTATCTTTCCATACAGTACTAGAAAAGCAATCCAAAGTTGACAGCAGCAGAGCAGATGGGGGAAATCTGGGAGGCAGACAGCTCATATTAATGAGGATCAAGTTCACCCTGGGTGGGAAGATTATAAGAGGAAAACTACAAACTACCATACGTTAGCATTATCAGCAGGTGCCTGGAAATAGAAATTCAGGGTAGATTTTGTACAAAACTTCATCAGTTTGGTAGCAGTCATTAGCTGTCAATAATGGGCAGCTCATTAAAAGAGGATATGATGTCTGGTATATAGACAACCAGAACCACATCTTAAAAGTAGTGGTATGTAAATAGACTGTAAGATAGTGTTTTATTTTGCAATGATCTCTCCAGGTTGCTTATCTGAGTTGTAATTTTTCTGTCCAACACTAATTTGACATGTAATTTAAGCTTTTAAAACTATGTGCCTTTGAATTCCCAATGTTTAATACAGAAACAGAAGGAAAATGATTTACTAGCTTTCGCTGTTGGAAGCACAAGTAGTTGCCTTTGAACTTATATAAATAAGGAAGCACAGAAGGTAAGTAGAAGTGCTCAAATGTCATTCATGTTTGTTTTTTTTAAAGCACTAATTCCTTGTCCAGACTGTGAAACTGTCTCCTGTACCCTTCAACAACAAACTAAAAAACCCCAACTAATTTTATGTGTTAGCAATCTCTGAGTTTACATCTGGCACGCTCATTGGAAAGGGTAATGTTCAATTGGCTAGTGAATAATAATTCAGGTGTTATTTTCTTGTTTACAGATGCCACAGTACGTGACTGAAGATGATAGAATTGTATTAATAACTGCACTGTGCCTTCAGTCATTCACTAGTGAATATTGTAGGCAAATGTGGTAAGAAAAATTAGGATTGCTTGAAACAATATCAATTTTAACTCAGTTTTGAAGCCCTAACAAATGTGACAAACTCTCAGAGAATAAACCTGCAGTCGTAGCCTTCTCTGTGAAGGTGGGACAGCCTGTAAGCCTTGGTTCAGACTTTGTCTGGAGCTACAGCATCTCAGCTGGTCCCAGCTTGAGCAGAGGTCCCCCCTGCCTGCACAACCTGGAGTTGAGACACAATCAAGAATCTGCTCCCTGGGAATATAATTGGACTGAAGTGCGGTTACGTGCTGTGAAGATTAATCTTTCATGATGGTTGCTGAAGCGCAGGACAAAGTGCTAGCTTCATTGATTTGACACAGGACATACTATTCTCATCACTGTATGACACATTCTATAAAATAAAGGACGGATGATTGGTCCTGGCAGGAGAGATATTCACAAAGTGCCTTTCTTCCAGCCCCTTTCCTCATCCCTGCTTTTGAACTGAGTCTCCTCAGTGGCAACAGCATCACAGCAGCTCATGCTCATGCAAGATTAAAGATAGAAAACCCCCTTTCTGATGGATAAGTGAGTCTTCTATCTGTACACAATTGTCACATCCTGCCTGTGGGGAGAGGGGAGTGACTCAGATTTACAAATCCACTCAGTGGGGACTAAGGTGAGACAACAGTCTTGTCCAAATGCAAACATCAACTTTAATGGAAACAGAGAGGGCAAATGTATTATTAATGTTGTCACCCTCACAATTAGGTCTATGCAAGCTAAGTGGCTTCATGGGGAATCAAAGTAAGCTTTGTGTTACTTGGCAGCTTTGCAGAAAAGGAGAAAGAGAGATAGAGAGACATCCCCAGTCTTGGATCCAACAGCATCTGACCTGTTGACGGGAACTAGTTGGTGTAGAATGAGTCCATGTCTGCCTGTTCCCCCCCAGGTTTGTACATGCCCCTATTTCTGTACCCCAGCTCTAGGAGTGATTGAGACACTGACACTTGGTTTTTGGGCGCATCAAGAAGAGTGACACCTTGCTCCTTCCCATAACTCCCCTTTTTTGTCTCTCAGGACATTGTCTGGGGCCTACAATACATGACTTGGGCCTTGTCCCTCACAACAGTACATGACTAGGGGCTTGTGCCCCACAACAATCATTCAATATATGCAGAATTTGGGAAATCAATAGTACTCTGAGTGTTATTTTTGTCAATTCTATTTCTTTAAATCTGCTGCTTCCCAAAAGTCCATTGCAACTATTCTTGAACAGATGTTTCTTTGTGCCCCAAATAATCATTTTCATCAGTGTAAAACTGCTGATTTTGACAGCATTGGTAAATAACAGGCAAGACGGAGAGAAATTGTTGGGGAAACTTAGCAACGAAGGCATTTTCTCATAGTTAGCTGAGAAAAGTCATCAGGAATTTACACTTTTTTAGATGTTAACATCTGTGTTTTTCTTGTATTTGTTCAGTATGTCTAGTTTTAAAAGTTCCTACTAAAAATGATTAGTTTGTTTTACCTAAACAGAACAGAACTAATATAGCTAACTGCAAAGTAGTCACAGAGGCTAACTTTAGCTTAATGAATAATTTTGTGTGTATTCAGTAGGGAAAGAATCAGAAAGGAAAGGTGTATATTGAAGGTGGTAGGGAAAAAGTTATATTTGTGTTGGAATTTGGGGTTTTGGTTTTGGGTTTTCTTATTATTTTAGTTGTGTCTAGGCTAAAAAACAAACAAAACCCCCACAAAAATACCAACAAACCAAACCCCAAACAACCTTTTCCTGTTGATTGTAGGGAAGCCAGAAAAATCTTTGAGAGTCTGTGTTATATTGCTTTATTCCAAGACCAAATAAGTATGAAAGTCGTTATGATACTGACTGTAAATTTACTTTCACAGGCATGACTGAACTTGAATATATGTTAGTGGGAAGAGTGTTTCTAGGGGAGCTTGGGCTCTGCAACATTACCCACTTGCTACCCTTGAGTCTTCACTAAAAAAAATAAAACGATTGAATAATTTTCTGTTGAAAGATGTTTAAAATGGGTTTTGTAACTGTCATGTTGAGATTTCCTATTGTACATGACTGATTTGAGATTTAATAATATTTCCAGTGGCACAGCCAACAGGGAAGTAAAAAATGGCTTTGTGCATAAACTGAAAAATAGTTTTTTGCTTCAAAGTGCTAAATGTCTCCATAATTGTATCAAATTGAAATACTGCTAGAGCTACAGTAAGATTGTGTAATGAAGCACAACTGATTATGCTATAGTTTTCCAAATATTAACATTATTATTCAAATGCAAATACTTGTGGGGTATGTGGTAATGAAACTAATTTCTTTTATTTTCAAAAAGCTGTATCTTTACATTCGGCATTTGGTATTAGATCATATTTTCTGGCACCAGGGAGAAAAGTGCCTGCTTTAGAGTAATAGATTTTAAGGTCAGAAAGGGACCATAGACTATTTATCAGCAACTCCTGCATTCAAGCACAGAGACTCAAAGAAAGGGATTATTTTTGGTAGATAGTCCTTATAGATACTATCTGATACAGAATTGAATAACTTCCTATCAGTTTAATGCTAATTACCTTTTCCTATTTTTTTTTTCTTCTGTGCATCCTTTTACCTAGACAGAATTGCACAGCTGAATAATTCTCACCTATGCGGTTGGTCCCTCATCTTTATTACTTTCTTATCTATTAGCTGTTCTCATACCTGCATCTGGAGGTGAAGCTTCTATGGTATAACTCAGTCAGAATTTGTGAACCTCAGACATGATAGAAATCTAGACATATAAACAGTCAAATGTATAAAAACTCCAAAGACCAGGGAAATGTACCCATTCTGAGCAGTTTTTACATGGTAGCTGAAAGACTTGGATAACCGGTAAGTCCCATGTGCTCTTCAATGTCAAACATGGAGATAGAAGGCTGGGTCCCTGAGCTGAACTATGAAACCTGTGTGAGGCTGCTGGTGTCTCTGTTGTGGGGGAAGTGGCGCTACTGGAGAAGAGTGCTTTGGGGAAAATGGATGAGTCTGGTGCTGGCAATGAGTCAGAGTCCATGCCTGGGTGCGAAGTGCATAGAACAAGTCATTGGGGAAACAGCATGAGCGATGCTCAGGTACCTTGAGGTCAGATTTTAATGCAACACGTCAAAAAGGAATAGTGATTGAAATAAAATGAAATCTGGGTCTTTTTCTTGACAACTTTTTCAACTGATATAACTAAAAGCTTTGGGTATTTTAAATAGATTTTTTTCTTCTTCTTGGGTGGGAAAGAAGGAAAATAAATAAATGTGGTAGTATAAATACTTACTTAATTTTGAGCTCACTTCTGTGTTTCTTTTCTGGTAATTCTACTTCCACATTCCAGCTCCCTCAACTGAAATCTCATCGACAGGATGAAAACAAGTTTTACTGCTGAACTACTGGACTGTAGCACGGAAAAAGTCCATTTTGCCCATTTCTTCCTGGCTAATGGGAAGAAGGAGTGGGACAATATGGGCAAAACCTAAAGGGAGAATCTATTTTGGACAAAGATTTCTAATAGAAAAGGCTGAAGAAGCTAATAGAAAAGGTCTAAAGAACCTTCACAGAAGAATGCATAAGGTAAATTTTTCCCTCTAATCAGCTTTATAAGTCTAGAAATGTATTTTACAGGCATTATTGAGAACCACATGTCACTTGTCTGGATTTGTATCTCAGACTTTAATAATAATGGCCATAAATGAAAATTAAAACATCATGGAGTGGAATAGCTCAATATGGGAAGTAGAGTGAAACCAGACTGTTTCTCTCTGGTACTATTTGGTATTGCCATGAGATGAGAAATGGGGAAATATGCAGGTAATACCAACAGCAGATAGGTAGTCAGAATTTCCGGACTATTTAGTCTTTGCTGGTTTTGTTAATTATAATATATTCCTCTAAGGACAAGAATCATAACAAGACAAAAGAGAAAACAGGGAATAAAAACAGCCTGGGGGGAGAGGAGAGGATGGGGAGAAGAGAGGGAAGGAAAGAATGTATTCACTGTTTTTGTGTGTGTGTTCTGTGGGGGTATTTTGTGATTGTTTTTTGTTTGGTTTTTTATCTCATTGTCCTTTGCAGACCTTAAAATATAATGTTGCAGTGGTTTGGAGTGGTGTCCACACTGCTTATTAAAATTAAGAGTATTTGGAAATCAAAGTATTTTTGGCATAAGAACAGATAGGAAAGATCACTTGCCAAAGTAGAATGTCTGAGGAACATCCAAACAACAATGAATCACTACTGGGTTTTAAAGCAAGTACTGGAGGTACCTGGGGACATAGACCCCCAAGTGTGTATTTAATTTCAGTGACTGTATTACCAACACTTACTATCATCTAGTAGTCAACTAGGAATCAGTGGATATAAAAAGAAAATGAATTCAAGATAATTTCTGTGATAAATTAATACAAATCAGACTGATTAATATTAGGAAAAAAAAGAATTTGATGTGTTAAGATTTTTTTTAAAAAGGTAAATTGGAGTAAAAAATGCAGCAAGCATTTTTTTCTGCTCTTTAGGCATTAAAAGAGTAAAGATGACAGGTTAAATGGGAAATCTTTGCCTGTATTATGATGTTTCTAAAGAAGTTAGAAATACAAAACGGTAAATTTGGCCATTATCTATAGATGTTACCAAGAAACTTTGTATTTTATGAGTTTTTAAAGAGTATATTGAAAGTTATATAATGGAGGACTGCTATATCATACTGATGATGAAAATAAAGTTCTTGCTGACAGCTTTCACATCCAACAAGCTTGATTTATGAAGCATAGATATGTGAAATGTCTGCAGTAGTATGGTGCATCTTGTTAGAGAAATTAAATATTCTGAATGATTGGCTGGCTGACTTAATTCTTAAAATAGCATAACATTGTTCTTCTTTTGCTGTCAGTGGAAGTAGAGGGTAAAAATCAGTTTGTGTTGGGCAAAAGAGAGTCATCCATGGGAAAGGGTGAGAAGCAGTTCCTTGATGTAGCAACCAGTAAAGCTGTCCCTCTCCATCTTCCTTATGAACTACACAAAATGCTCAGTTATCAAATAGAAGAGGTTCTTCAAAGCTAAGGCACAATAAAAGAAAAATCGGTGGTGTTTTCAAATCTATTTATGATCCAGGAAGTCTAATGGTACTTGGGCTTTGCTTTTATCATGTCTGATCTTAAGGATTTCACAGAAGTAAACTTCAACACAAAATTGAGACACTCAATTGGTATCTCACCCAGCTAAGAGATATCTACCTTTAGCTATTTATAGCTGGGCTAACATCTTTCTGATGATTAGAAGCCTGTTTTAGTAGGATGAAAGCATGATGTAGTCCTCTTGGTGATTTTGTTTAGATTTTTAACCTTTAATAAGGGCTATTTTCATGGACATAAAATACAGAAATTGGAACATCATATTTTAATGAAAGAAAATGTGTAAGCAAACTGCACTCACATTCAGCTCCACCAGATCCACAGAAGTACTTGAGGGAGGGGTAAAGAAATCTGTAACAGGGGTAATTTTTTTTTTTGCTTAGAAAAAATGTATCAAGTACCTTCTTACACCTTTTTTGATAATTGGCTCTAAAGGCTTCCAGTGTAGGATAGGTAGTTAAATTTGGTCATTTTATTGGTAATTTTCATCCTTTTTCAGCTTAAATGGAAGATGAATATAGGTGTAGTAAGGAAGATCTATGACTACTATAGTTGGGAGTGGATCAGCAAATGTAGATTTTGTAGGAAAGGAAGAATGCTTTGCAGATTTGTAGACTGTGATAGCTCCACTATGCAGGTAAAGCTTTTGGGTGTTTGACTTCAAAGCAGCATGTGCAGAAATTGGTTTAGTGAAGCAAAACAATAAAGGTATTGATAAGTGAACAGAAGAGTAAGAATTAAGAATAGCTGCAGAAGAGTATTGAATTTGGAGATTTGGTTGCTAAAACCCTGGAAATAATGAAGAGTTGGTTTTTGGTTTGGTTTTTTTTTTTTACTGAGAGCTTATGCCACTGTACAACAGATCATATGGTTTCTTTGTACTTTTCATTAAGAAGTCAAGTGCAACTATAATCACTTTAATCATAAGCAGTAAGTGATAGCATAAACCAATTTATTAGTGAATCTCCGTCTGATTAACTTGTATTACCCTTGTCCAATGTATTATGCTATATATAGATTCCGATTTCTTGGATCATCACCAACAGCTGAGTTATTCCCTATTAATAGCAGCAAGTGGCAAATAGATGGTATGCTCTAAAATGAGGCAGTGTGCTTCTGGCTTTTTCTTGAATGTGCATATTTTGGCAGTCCTTTGAATTTGTGTAGTGTAGCTACTGAAAATTAAATAGAATGTATCCTCCTCTTTTGCAAGTTATCAGTTATATGTACACAGTTCTGTAATTCTGTTATAGCTTATGCACTGGGAAAGATATTGGATGTGTCTTGAGTTGTTGTGTGGTTTGTCCTATGGAAATAGTGCCTTTCAGAAATGTAAGAGTTCTTTACCTTGTTCACTTTCAGTTCTACCTGTGTGTGATCTTTTGGTGTGAATAAACTCAAATAAACTTAAAAATTCACTTTACTGCATTCAGAAATATTTAATGGCATGCTACTTCCAGTTATACCGAACACCCCTAGCTGTTTCTATATCAGTTTCTGTATTGTCAGGTTTCTTTTTTTGTTATTTTTTCTAAAATGTCTCCCCCTTCTTTTTGTCTGTAGTAATGATATTGCTCTATCTTATCTCAAACTATTTGCATCATGGACATTTAGATTTATCTTTGTCCCTGTGTTCTGTGTCACACATTAAACCATTATTAGGAACTTATATACTGAAGAACTGGAATGAGCTTCTCTTCTGTTAAATGTGCAGATCACATTAACGGTGTGGTTAGGAGAAGTAGTTTGGATTTTTTGGAAGAATGTCTCCCTACTGTCTTCACTAAACTTCATTTTTGTTTTTCATCCTGACATAGTTCTGGGGTGAATTTGTTTGGTTTCTTTTGAATGAAGCCAAATCAGAAGATTTCCTTCAGCTGCCTAAGGGGATTCAGTCCACAGGGCTATGCTTGATAGTGAAAAGTTAAACTCTCAGAATGCATATCACGTGGATCATGAGTCCCCAGCTACAATTATTTTATTCTGTGCTTTCCCACTGAACAGTAGACTACTACACTAATGTAGGTGTATCTTTGCACTCCTCTTGTTTTTGCTTCATGACTGATGTTGAAAATTAAAAACTTTGACTCCAGTTAATTGGAAGCACTTCAGTAGAGCTTTTGAATATTGTAACTCTGCATGTTGAATATAAGTGTTACTGAATATATTTTACATTGTATAGAATGTCTGTTGAAGAAGAAAACTCATTCCTGCTCTTTTTTTCCCCACCTTAGCATTGGTTAAAAGTGGTATTTTGTCACAGATGTTTTTAAATAGACTATATTATAATCTACTAAAGCAGTAACAGAAATAAGAATGGGCATGAAAAGATTAAGAAAAATACCTTCTTTGGTATCCTCCTGAAGTTTATGTCCTCACTGGCACTGCTGATTGTGTTTTTTAGGAAACTTAAACTGTTGTGAATTTTGTGACTATAAAAATTGCAAAAGTTATAGAAGGAAAAATAAATGTACGAAAAATTATTACTACAGAAGTGGTTTTATCTCACTTTACATCTGCCAGAAGAAAAATATCTGAAAGATGGGTGGGTTTTTTCTCATACTTTGCAGAAATGTCAATCTGATGTCAAATAGAGAACAGTGACATAGAAAACTGAAGGGCTTATTTTACTTACGTGTTCTTTTCAGTTTCTTTGAAAAATATATTTCCCTGTAACTTATTTCACAACTGTTTTCAAGCCAAAAAAGTCTCTCCTTTTAGATAGAAGGGCTAATTTTACTTTCAGGTACATAAGAGACTTCTTTATTTCAATAAATGTTCTGCTGGTGTCTGGAAACAGATGTTAATTCTTATAATTTTAAAAAATAGTCCTATTGTCTACTGACAAAACAAGCAAACAATAATTTTTAATCTTGAAAGGAATCGTGCACATGCAGCGGATTCAGTCCTTGTTTTGGATAAGTCATTTAACTTTTACATGCATTAGTTAAAATGTAAAGCCATTTCTTTAATAAATGGTTTCATCTATTCCCTGACTACATGTGAAGCCAAGAAAACTCATGCTGTAATCTTGTAAGTATTTTTTTTACCAAAGCTGAGGTAAAATTTTATTGACAGAATCGGTGAATTTTATAGGTTTAAAAAATTTATCCTCACATGACTTATTTTTGAGTCTGAGGTTTTAGGAAACGTGAGCAAGGTTTTTAAGAGCTCAGACCTCTTCACTTAGGGATCCAGATTAATCTTGTTTTCCTATTTTTTATTTGATTTCTTTTTTTAAAGAAACCAAGATAAATTTCTTCAGTGTACTTTGTTTTGCATTCAGTTGAAACCAGAGAGCAGCCAAGCCTCTTTTGTCATTGGGAAAGTTTGAGCCCAGCTTGGGCTTGAAATGTTGTTCTTCAAAACCAAGTGCAAGGGACATAAAATGAAAAGCATATGTAAGCAGGGGAAAACATGCAACTAAAAAAAATGGGACATAGGATTACTTAGGGTTATAAGTTGTATTCTCTATTTCTCCTTTTTGTTTGTTTTTTGTCGTGTGGTGTGGCTTATTTTTTTTAAGCAACACTTGAAACTTCTTCCCCAAAGAAAAAGTTTTAATATAATTTCAAACACCTAGACCTTGAAGACAATAACTATTTTTTGAAGTATTTGTTAAACTACTTGCTTTCTGAAAACACAAAATATCTGATAGATGTTATCCTACAGCTGATTCAATCTTATGCAGATGAAATGGAGAAAAGACCGTTTTAGAAACCAGTTCAGAAACCTTCTTCAGCACTTAGGATTTTCTGTGCTTGGTCAATGATTTACCCAACTAGTATCACATTAACTGTAAATCAGCTGCTGTAGGTACTTAGTCCTATGACCTATTTGCATAATCTTATGAACTTTATTCACTGAGCAATGTTACTCCTGCTTTCAAATGCAATACCAACCTTCATTTTAGGTTCATTTCTACGATGTGGTGCTCCAGGATCATGTTGGTGGGCTTCTGTTGACATCCAGTGTGGTGGAAACTGTCATGGGCTTTTCGGGATGAGCCTTCAGTGGAAAAGAGAGCAGTAGCACATACAATAGCCCTCACTAGATTGAGAGAATGACTCTTCATCCAGATATTTCTAACAAGAGTTGAGACCCCTTTAACAAGCAAAGTGACTGGAAGATTTTTGGTACCGTATTTCTGAGCTCTCACCTAGCATTGATATAAGGAGATAAGTGATAGCTACTAGCTGAAAAGTAATTTAGCATCTTTCCCTAGAGTAAAAGTGTGTTAGCTGTGTGAACCTGAAAGCCTGCAAAAGCCACTACCTAATAATAGGAAATTGATTTTGCAGGAATGCACGATCTCTTTTACAATGACTTTAAGATACTTAGCAGGAAGAAGTTGGCTTGATATGCAGAAGACAAACACAATGCCAAGATCACTTGCTAATGAAAACCTTGTTCAGAACAAGAACTGAGTTCTTAAAGGCTTTATTCTGGCTCGGTGAGGTGTATTTCACTTTTAGTTTCTGATCTGCTGGCCTCATTCACACTTCCATGCTTCAGTATATAAATGTAGCATCAGATCTGGACTAGTGATAAGAGCATAATTTGCTCTACCAGACACAAAACAACTGAATCTGTTGTCTTGGCTCTCCCTGTTGGTCATGGAGAATGTCCTGTCTAGGGCACCTCAGTTAAGTTACTTCTGCAGTAATGAGTGAATGAATCTTGGAAGCATATGTGGGCATCTTGACCAAGTTGGAGACGCTACAGAAAATATAAGGTGACGGGACTATGTTTCTTAATGGCTCATCATTAATACAATAAACATACAATTCATGGTACTAAATGATTTGTGCAGGGTGATAAAATAGAGCTAGCTACTGGGTTTGAACCCAGGGATAATTGATACCTGTGAATCATAACTAAATTTTATAGTTTATTTCTTCAGTCAAGACAGTGCTCATTCAACTAAACATCTGCATCTATTAGGAGACCAGGAAAAAAGTATTCTGAAAAATGAGTATGCCAAAGAACTAGATGCAAATTCATGAAACTGATTTAAAAAAAATCTACATTTATTTTGCCCTATATAGAAATAGCATTTAAATTCATTGCTTCTAAATATTGCATGTGCTTCTAGTAACCTAATCTATAAGTACATAATATGCAGTTATCACCTCTCTCATCCATATACATTCACAGGAATGTGTGCCTGCTCTTTTTATTTTGGTAGTTCCTAATTTTACAGCATATGCTTTAATCTTCTTTTCCTAAAGCAACTCTGCTTAGTACTTTTCTGGGGATATTCTTACAAACTTTTTATTTAAATTGAATTTAAAATTTTCTTTTAATCTATAGTACATTCATCATTTGCACTAACATCTTGCCCTCTATGTCCAGTTAGCTTTGTGTTGTGATTGTCTCTATAGACTCTGCTAGATGAAGAAGAATTTGTCTACATTCTGGTATGCTCCAAAAACCGACAAAATCAAGGGGAAAAGCTGCCGGTCAGAGGAATTTCTTTGGCTCAGTCTCTGACTTAAGACTTTTTTTATTATTATGTTGGATTTTTTTTCTGATGAGTAAAATATTCTGATCTCCACTTCCTCCATTGTTTGGGGTCTCAGAACCTGAAAATTATGTTAAACTTTGAAGACTTTCTTCTTCTGTACTGGTGATGTTTATTGCAAAATTATTTTTGTTCTCATTAAATGAGAATCCTTTTTAACATTGTTTAGTGTGCTATAATAGTGTATTAAAAATCTCTATCTTCTAGACCCTAGGTAATGTTATTTCCAAATTCTTGGGCTGTTTAGTGGTCCTTAATGGTGAAATCTGAAAGCAAATGATTAGCATCAAATCTATGCCTCTGTCATCCTCTCTGTCAAGCTTCACCTGCCAAAACCCGCATGAAGCTTCTAGTTTGGGAATTCAGCAGCCACCTTTATTCTACTCTAATGAGGAAAAATGTAGTCATTAGGGTCACTATTGTTTTAATATTTAAACTTACTATTGTAGGGATTATTGTTTCAGTATTATTCTTTCTGACAGAACCCACTGCTTAACTAGTTAAATTGCTTCCTCACTTTCATTTTTATTGATACAAATTGTTTTAAATATTCAAACAAGAGGTCTGTTGAAAATCTTCTATTAACAATGTTTTAGTCTGTGTGTAATAGACACTACATTATTTAAAATTTCATTGACTTTCTATTTTCAGACTTGTGTCCTAAAATACTTAGTTTCTTTGTTCTGTTTTACCAAAACAGTGGAAACTAATGAGCATTTTTAGAAAGTTTGGGCAATTTACAGAAAAAAAAACCAAAAAAAAAACAACCCAAGAACTTTACCTTTGAAGAATTAACTGTTTCTGATATAGTTCCTCTTAGCACATGCATGTACAGCATCTAGAGCTGGATGTAGCTGAAATTTTCTGATCTGCTGAATAGCTTCCCAGGTGAAGAATTGTTTCTTACAACTATTCAACAAGATGCATACATTATGTCCAATGAAAAATATATTGGCTTTATTTAAATAATATTGTAACTTAATGTACCATAACATAACTTAACGTCATTAAAATACATCTTTGCTACATTGTCGCAGGTATTGCAAATCTAATTTTACAAAAAATCCCAGACACTCTTCTAGTATAAATATTTGATGTTTGTTTTAAATGCCATTCCAAATTAAGCCTATGATGTAGTTATATTTTGGAAAGCTGATTTTTCTTACTTATTAGGACAACAGAAATTTGACTCTCTTCACAGTGATCTTTCAGGAGTGAAGGAAAGCCCTTCATAGCCCATCAGCAGGCCTGACTACATTCATTGTGATTGAGGTGAAATGGAAGTATATCATCTTGAGTAATTCAATAGACTTAGTTTTGCTATACAAAAGTTTATGTTTGCTTTGGTTTCTCTGCAGCTGCAGTTACAGCCCTAAAGTTGTTGTGTGGGCAATTCGATCTGGAATTAGATCAGATCTGCTGATTTAAGAATAAAAAAGCTAATATATACATGGAGATTTATATAAATATATGCTCTATAAGAACAATTATATCAATTAATTATCATAACATTACATTTTTCTAAGACAATCCTTAGTTTAACAAAAACCTACCTGTGGTAAAGATATGTCTCAAATTTTGCTTATGACTATTCAAAAACCCTTTTTCCCCAGTTATCAATGACTTACATCTCTACATATTCTGGAGACTAACTAGGGTTCTGTTAGGATGAAACAGGAATTCACTTAAATGTTCTAATCAATTATTTATTTCAATTCTGTGGGAATTGGAGGGGGGATTATTTTCAGAATCTCATGATAAAATATGATGAAATTTTCGAAGTAATCCATCAAAAAAACCTCTATTCCTAAATTCTTAAATTGAGTACTTACTATAGTGTTTCTATATGTCTTGAGAAGAACTGATGTAATAGCTTCAACTTTGCTGTTACCTATTTGATGGTTTTTCCTTTTTTTTTTTTTTTTTTTCTCTTTTACTCCTTTGGAAGTTAAACTTTGGTTTAACGTTTGACTAGTTGCTGCAACCCCATTAACAGTATTTCCTTGGGGTTTCTCACCTGTATATTTCTACGCATTTCTATTGACAAATATCAGACCAAGTCCAAGATTTTTATTTTCAGGTGACAAATACTCTGTGGGGTTTTTCTAATGTTTTTGTATGTTGTCTGTCCTAAAGTACATGAAAGATTTTTGTTTGATCCTTCACAATTCCTTCCTCCTCTCCAAGTATCAGGAAAAGTGTACATGTCTGACTTTACTCAGTGTTGAGCTCCAGCAGTGTAAAATTTGTATTCAGCCATTGTGTCTTCAATCTAAACTGAAATCTAGTCACTAGAATGTGGTAGATTTGGCTTCCAGCAACAGTTGTTTCCAGGCGGGAATTTACAGCATTGCAATGTAGTTGGTTTACCTTCAGGGTAGAATAAATGTAGGGAAGTTTTAACTGTGTTGTGCTTGTTACTCATTGAGTATGGGGATGCATTTCTTACAGTAGGACTGCTTTAATCCTGAACTTTAGCAATGCGTAGCAGCATCTCCCTCTTTCACTATATTGAATTTTATTGTCAACCTTGATAATATTGCAAGGGGCACAATTGTTTATCTATCTAAAATAAGATAATGCCTTGAGGTCTTTAAGTCATATAATCCTATTTTGTGGCACAACTAAAATTACTCTTTTAAACTGGATAGGGTTTGAAATCCACACTTAACAGTAAAGCAAACATGCCTGCTACACTCAGTAGCCCTATGTGATTGGCATTTCCTAATTAAGATGCAGGAAGTGTTTTCAGTTTATCCAAAATCTTTATTAAGTGAAGTATATTTTCATTTTGCCAAGAAACAGTCTCATTTAACATTTTTCAGAACATAAGTAACTCAGGATTTCAGTAGCAGTGACCAAGCTATGTTGGGATTGAAGAATTCAAAAGGAAACAAAGAACAGTGAGGTCAATGTGGAAAATATGTAATTTCTACTGAGGAAAAGATATGATTTTTAGCTGTGTGACTTCAGAATTTGTGTTTACAGAATATACAAATGTTTCAGACTGGTTTCCAGGATGTTAAGAGCTTGCATGTAAATGTCCATACCGAAGGGCTTAACTTGATCATCCTTTGCTACCTACAGGAAGCTCACTTGGTGCAACATGAAAGCCACATATAGATGAGAAGTGGTAGCGATGATTTTGATGATGGGTTTGGGTTGGTTTTTTTTCCCCTGCATCCTTCAAACTCTTCTTCAGTTTAAAGGGGTGAAATCTCTATCAGGTTCTCTCAGTGGATTCACTAAGAAAATCATTACCAAAAGTTAGCCATGAGAATACATGAGAAAGATACGGAAGTATGTGTATCAATCCTGGCAGAGGACACACAGAGCAACAAGTTAAAAAAAAAAAACGCAAAAACATTTTGGGACATTATCCAAACTTTAAACTTGATCATGTAGTTTGAATCCACCCATGTGTTTAGATCATTAAAATATATGTTTGATACACACAGACACAAAACTAAATGCAATTATTATGCCTGATCAGGAATAGTAAATTACTTATTCAACTCTTGTAATTAACGTAGTTATGTGGGCAAAAAAAGCAAACATCACCTACCATACTACATGCTATTTAAAGTGGAATGAATTAATGTAAGTATCTATTTATATGGTCTGATTCTACACACACACCCCTCATTTGATATGTGTGAAATTTCATTAGCTTTCTTTGATAGATACATCAGGTCTCCCAAGTGGCTTATGAAGTAGTTGGGAATTATCTGTCAGTCAACGTGTTCCGGAACCAGTGTTCTGAACCCATCAGAGGCTATAGTTTAAATCTTTAGAAAGTGAAACATTAAGGTATACTTGGTTTAGTGTCATGGAAAAATTATTGAAAATATTTTGATGCATGTAATATTTTTTATCTCAATTGTCAATAATCATAGGCACAACTTCAGTTCTAAAGAGTTTGCCTTTCAGTTGCAAAGGTGTCCAGTAGTCCTTCATACGTCTGTTGTGCAAACACTATGACTGTGGTCACATAAGATTTGATTCATATACTGTAATAATTATAGTAATATCAAAGGTATAGAGTTTGATAGTTTGGTTGTGACACTCTTGTTTACATATCAGTATTACTTGTTGATTGGATCTCTTCACAGGGTGCTTTCTGAAACCTGAATCTCATGAAATCAAAGCAATATTTTGTCTAGATAGCTGTTCAAGGTTATCAGCTTGTGGCCTAGCACATTAGATACAAATAACATAACTACTTATGGTCTTGTTTTCATTCACTAGTGCAGGAGACTTGCCATTGGTGTCATTGTGAAAGGGTCTGGGTTCCTGTAAATCTTAATAGTTTCTAATTAAACAGAATAACAATATCTTTATTCCATACCCCATGTTTTATTTCAGTGAACATTACCCTTTATATTTTCAGCATGTTACTTCAAAGGGTGTTTGTAGTATCTCTCATGCCATACCTGTAATCACATACTTTCTGCATTGCCTGCTTCTACCATAAACAACCTTCAGAACCAAGGTCTTGCACTTGGGCTGGAGGAATCCCAGACATAGATACAGACTGGGAGAAGAGCTCCTTGAGAGTAGCCCTGCTGAGAAGGACCTGGGTGTCACAGTGGATGAGAAACTTAACATGAGCCAGCAGTGTGCTCTTGCAGCTCGCAAGGCCAATGGTATCCTGGGCTCCATCAGAAGAGGGGTGGCCAGCAGGGACAGGGAGGTGATTGTCCCTCTCTACTCTGTCCTCGTGAGGCCCCATCTGGAGTCCTGTGTCCAGATCTGGGGCCCCCAATACAAGAAGGATGTAGAACTGTTGGAGAGGGTTCAGAGGAGGACCACAAGGATGATTAGAGGGCTGGAGCAACTGCCCTACAAGGAGAGGCTGAGGGAGCTGGGCTTGTTCAGCCTGGAGAAGAGAAGGCTGCAGGGGGACCTCATTGCAGCCTTCCAGTACCCGAAGGGAGCATACAAACAGGAGGGGAATCAACTTTTTAAAAGGGCAGATAATGGCAGGACAAGGGGGAATGGTTTAAAGCCAAAGGAGGGAAGGTTTAGATTGGATATTAGGGGGAAGTTTTTTACGGAAAGAGTGGTGAGGTCCTGGAACAGTCTGCCCAGAGTGGTGGAGGATGCCCCATCCCTGGAATTGTTCAAGGCCAGGTTGGATGGGGCCCTGGGCAACCTTGTGTAGCTCCAGGCCTGAGGTTGGTGGCCCTGCCTGTGGTAGGGGGGTTGGAGCTTTATGATCCTTGGGGTCCCTTCCAACCCTTGAAAAAAAAAAAACCAAAACCAAAGCATCTAATAGTTAAAGCTTGGGATAAACTATACTGGTGATGGCATGAACTCTATGGTACATAATCACTTCATGCATGTGCACAAACCTGATACAGACAGTTGTTTTTTTTTTCTTCTGTGTAATGGCAACTAGAGATTGTTATGCTTATTATTTATCTGCAAAAAGACACTCACCTAATCAATTCATAATGCCATGTTTATGGTAGAATGACTAGGGAAAAAAAAACCTCAGAAGAGCTCTTGAAAGAATCTCTGGTAATTTAATTGTACTTCGAGAACGGATTCAAAAACTCCGTAATTTCCTTTTGTTCAGTTCACAAAATCTTTGTAAATTTCCAGTCCACTCCCTTCTGAAAGTACTATTTTTAAAGGATATCTCAGTACTGTCTTAATAAAAGACCATTTATCATTCCCATAGTAATTCTATTTACTCTAAACCATGCTGTAAAATGATTCAATAGCACTGCTAGTCCCCTGTTGATCTAGGGGACAAAACTCTCCATTCTCCATAGTTCACCTTGTTTTCAATGTAGATCACCTATTTCACAGAATAGTGTAATGGCTACATGAGCTTTTAATACTTCAACAAAATTAGTTGGCTCATAGTTCCAGAAATGAACAAAATCTGTATGGGAATAAAAACAAAGATAAAAAGATCATATGTGATTTAGGAGGGGAAAAAAAGCCTTCTTTGCTAGGAGGAATGAGCCATCTATTACAAAGAGAGGGGAAAAATGCATTAATGAGAAATTTACATTCATGCACTATGGTGCCTAAGGAATTTTAGTAAATGTTTGTTAAAAAATAAACCACTGCATGCAATATTTTTTTTTGTACTGGAGTGTTGAGAACAATTACATTTCAGGCTGTGTGGATATAAATTGCCATGTGGGATGACTAAGGCTTTACTTTGGGTTACCATTACCTTTCAATATACTGCAAAAAGCTTTTCACAGATTTGTGGATCCTAAGTTCAGTTTTGTCTTTGATAAGATCTGTGGTGTAACATGAACCACTTGTGAGAGCTACTTCCAGGTATGTGTTTGTGGGGGGAATCCAAAACCTCTGGAGCTCGAGATATTTTTTTTAATTATTATTTTTTGCCATCTTTTCTCTTGGACCTGAGCTGATAACAACAACAGAATTCTGAACTAGAAGATGTATGGCACTGCCATAAACTCAACTTTGTTAAGGTGAAATTGGCATCTAAGTTTCAAGTTGGCACGTCCCGTAATGATTTCATGTGATGTTATAAATGTCTATTTCTGTTATGAACTGAGTCAATTTATAGAGTGTTTATTCCTCCTAATTTTTCACAAGTAAATTAAAAGTCAGATAGATGGCAGCAGCATCCATAAGTTACACCTGCAGAAGTTATGTTTTTCCGCTGTCTTATATGCTTGGGAGAAGAGACAACAAGGCTGTGGGGCTGCAGAATAGAACAGTTTGTGGCTACCAACTAGATTTTCGGTCTTAAACTTGGCCATTTAGAATCATAAAATATCCTGAGTTGGAGGGAACACATAAGGATCATCAAGTCCAACTCCTGGCTCCACACAGGACCAGACAAGTAAGAGCGTGTGACTGAGCGCATCGTATAGTAGAACCACTGTCTCCATTTGTAGAGACTTAGCACTCTGCTGCTTTGTCTCTTGAGATATCAGGTAACCACAGTACTATTTACTAAAGCATATGGATGGCTCCCAGAGACATCTGAAGGAAATACGTCTGACTCTAGAGGAAATTAGACTTAACTCAGGATGAGAATTCACTGACTATATAAAGTTTCACAGAGAGGGCTAATTCTTACTTTAGAAACAAACCAAATAAGACACCTTAGAGGCCCTGGCAATAGAAATAAGATGACCATCTGAAGTCTGTATTGCTGTCTATGTCTATTTTGAAACCTTTAAAGCAAAATACTCCTGGGGTTGTTTTGTGATTCATAGACTCATCTCCTTCAACCCAGAATATTGTTTAAAACCAAAATTTTCCTGAAATGAGAAGGATGCAAGAGTACCCTTCATATTATCATTTTGAGACTTTTTTTTTTTTAATACGCTGAGCATTGCACTGAAATACTTATTCCTACATTAACATACATAGTGCTCCCTGAGTATATTCCCGGTCACTTCTTCCATAAAACATTACAACTAATGCATTATGCTTCTGGCTGTTGATTATGGGTGATGTTATGACATGTCCCTTTGGGTTGTGCATAGCACTTCAGTTTTTACATGAATTTGCTTTGCATAGAACATCTACATTTCTAAGCAGTCTATCAGTCTGTGAGGATAACTGCCATTCTGTGGAGAATTCATGTTTCAGGTTTTATTCTGAAATGTGTATATATGCACATGAGCCCATACTCCTTTCTATCTTGGAGACTATTCAACTGTGTAGAAGAGAACAAGAGCAATTTGTAGATACCAGGTGGGAAGGAAATTTCACTATGTCTTGAGTAGTCATGAGAAACTCCAGGACAAATCTGGCCTTGGCCTTTCTATTTCTTCCACTGTCCAACCAGTGTCTCTTATTTTCTCTATCTCTGTTTTTGTTTCTTTTCCCTCATAGTCCTCAGGAAAAAGGTGTGTCTTGCAGCCAATTTATTTTTCTATCCTGACACGAGGAGAATAGAAGATGAGCAACAAAATCTCTGACTTGTTGGGGGCATCAGCTGGAGTGATATCTGGCTGTGAAAGGGTGTGTTCTGGCTATGCATTGGCAGCAAAACATCTTGAAGAGACACTGATGTCTTTGGTAGAGAAATGCTCTCTTTCTTCCCTGAAGAAGGCTAAGTCTGCCAATTATGCAACGCAGCTGTGGGTAGCTGGGTTTTGGAAGACAAGCTTATCCAAGGAAATCCCAGTCTTTACAGTCTTTTCTACACAGGAGATGTGAAAACAAAGAACAGTCCCTCTCCATCTTTCATGTAGGCGTCATTTAGGTACTGGAAGGCTGCTAGAAGATCTCCCTGGAGACCTGAAAAACCCCAACACTTTCAGCCTGTCTTTGTAGGATGGGTGCTCCAGCTCTCTGATCATCTTTATGGCCCACCTCTGGACTCACTCCAACAGGCCCATGTCTTTCCTTTACTGGAGACCGCAGACCTGGGTTCAGTAATCATGTGGGGTTTCACAAAGGTGGAGTAGAGGGGCAGAATCACCTCCCTCAACCTGCTGGTCGCACTGGTTTTGATGCAGCACAGGGTGCAGTTGGCTTTCTGATCTGCAAGCATATGTTGCCAGCCTATGCTGAGCTTCTCACAGGTCCTCCCAAGGACCCTCAATCCATTATCCATGGAAAAAATACAGTCCAGCCTGTACTTTTGCTTGTTCTATGTCATAGTTACGTCTGTGCTCATTCAGATAGTGTTCCATAAGTTAAAGACCAATGGAGATTGTTAGCTTGTTTTCTGGAGAAGGGAAATAATTGAGAATAACAGTGTGGCACATGAAATACTGTAAATAGTTCTTATTTTTAATAGACTGCTGTGAAACAGTCTTTATTTAGACCATGTTATTACAGCTAATTTAGGGTAAATATTGCAAACATTTCATTTTCTCTCAGCAGACCAAAAACAAATTGCAAAAATAATAAAACTTTATTGCTTTATCTTGAGAAACACTTAAAGCATTGAAATAAAAGAGGAGAATAATATAGGCCTCATATTTTTAATGTATTTAATGATACTTCACCTGAAAGGCAAAAGAATGACTTGTCGATAGCTTTTGAAATTTATACTTGGAGCAAGAAGGGTTTGTGTCTCTAAGGAGGGAAGTATTGTAGAACAGGAAGTAAAAATACTGTATTTTGTTAGTCTTTCATATCTACAAGGTAATTTTTTTTACTGGCATTAAGGTCACTGACAGTGAGAGAGGCCAACACAGGCAACAAAGAGTTAAGTAGAATGTGCAACTATTCAATCATCCAAGGGGTGGTGGGAGCTTGAGGAGAGATGAAAGCACCACCTAAGATCTGTTAAGGGAGTTTTCTTTATTCCTCTGATATCTTGCAGTTCTACTGATAGATAAAAGCAGTGCTAAGGGTAAAGGAGATAGAGTGAGAAGCAGGAAAGAGAGAAGAAAAACAGATGTGTGGTGTTCTGCATTAGGAATATGGTATCTGTCCCTTGCCTCAGGAAGGAAAGGAAGAGCTTTCCAGGAAGAGCTCTTTCAGGGGCTCAAGAACTGGACAGGATGGAACCAAGTACTTCAAATTGCATGATGCATATAGTGCAGATTTCTGTCTTGAGAAATCCTAATTATATAGATTTAGCAGGAACTCTACAAATCTGTGGTTTCCCTTTGTTTTATGCTTACTGAAATGGATTCATCTTGCTTTGAATGCCTAAAAAGGACTTTTGGGTCAACAATTACATTTCTAAGCACCCCCAAATTCCTGAGTAAGATGTATTAGTGACATTTAGAAAAGTTTTTATTTGGTGGAATATGCTTCTGGAATAGAAAAAAATATTAGAGAAGGCAGCCAGGTGTGTCGAGGTCATTTTGGTTTTGTGTTCAGGTTGGCATTTTTTTCTTCTTAGATTATGCCTGAAATATGCAACAACTTGCAGTTGTGAGAACACTCACTGGAATTAATGGCTTTTCT
Source organism: Laterallus jamaicensis coturniculus (assembly GCA_022605575.1). Classification (NCBI taxonomy): domain Eukaryota; kingdom Metazoa; phylum Chordata; class Aves; order Gruiformes; family Rallidae; genus Laterallus; species Laterallus jamaicensis. The sequence continues at coordinate 4,845,538 of JAKCOX010000036.1, read as the reverse complement.
TAGAATTCTAGAAGTATATAGACTCTTGACTTAACATGAATGCTTGTGTATATTGTAATCAAAAATTTGATTGTATTTCCAGTAGTCCAAAGCAGAAGACAAATTCTGAGATAAAGCTGCACTGTACATACCAGGATTGGTATTTTTTAAGTTTTCAAGTTCTGTGTTCAAACCATGAAGTGCTATAGATACTGGAGTATTTAAACCAGTTTATATTAAGCAGCTTCATAGCTGGATAGGTACAAATAACAACAGTAAGTAAGCCTCTGTCTCGGCACTCTTGCATTTGCCTTTGATTGTACCATTTCTACCTTGTGTGGCTCTAGTCTGTCTTCTTACCACTCTAAATTGCAACTTGGAAGATTTTCAGAGGTTCGGAACCAAGGTTATGCAGCTGTGCTGCATTAAAACTACCTCAACAATTTTTTACACTCCTAAATATTGCTGAAAGGATTTCTTTTGTAGCGCTGTCATGAGATAATGTAATAATATTCTTGTACACATTGACTTTTAAATAATGATGTGATTTGCAGAATTTATTCCAATAAACACAATTAAAATTCTTAATCTATTTTTATATAGCAAATATCTTCAAGGTTCCTCAAAGCTTAGATGGAAGATCTTCTTTCATCTCACTGTTGTGGGCAGTCATGTAGCATGTTAGAAGTTTATCCTTCTGGAAGTGAGATAAACTTTTTTGGTCTGGATGGTAGCTGTGCTTCTGTAGAAAAAAAAATCCTAAGCTAAATTTTGCTTGGCAAAGATCCTTGACTTTTACCTTTCCTCACTCACCTAATCCACAATAATTGCACTGTTCTGTGTAGGCCTGCTGATGTCAGCGAGAAATCATGAAATTGTTCCCCTCATCTTGTTTCTTCAGAAGTATTTGCATTTCATTTTGTAATCACAGTTGCTAGCTAGCTTTCAACAGGGAAAAAAAAAGGACACATGTGGTTTGATGCTAAGAATAATTTTGCTCTCAAATCCAAACAAAACCTCTTGAGAAAGTGCATGATAAAATATCCATCTTCTAATCAGCATCAGGTTGACTGGCCTGGCCTTGCCCTACTTCCTTGATGAGTTACTTGATTAAAAGTTACTAATGTGATGAATAATGTAGAATCTTTTAGGACTTCACTCTCTGTGCACCTAAATACTCATAATATTTGGAACTTGAAAATAGTTGGTGAGCTAACCTAGATGCAGGCTTCTGTGGGATGTGCAGTAGAGTTGCTGCACAGTGGGTGAAATTTGAAATAGAAAATTCTGCCTATTTGAAGGAATAACAGCTAAGGTTGTGATTCACAGTGTGCTAAAGTTAAGGTGCTGTTTGTGGGTCCCCTTTTAAGGGGTCAAAATAATTTTATTTTCCTTTGAGGGTGGAGAAAAGGAAACAGTTAATACCAATGAATTTGGGAGACAATGCATAACTGATATAGCTGTGCTTTAATAGGAGGAGAGCTACAGAACTGTGTATTTTTTATTTTCTCATTTGCTTTTCCCAGACTCTCCATCACATAAATCTGATTCTTATATCCTGTAAATTAGAAAGAATTCTAAAACTTGTGCAGCTCTTGTATGGAGAGGAATGTATCAAACAGAAGACTCTTTCTGTGATACAGTTAAAGGGAAAGAGCCCTAATACAAAGGCTGTGAGGCATGTCATATAGGCTAAGTCCAATTCTACTTTATTACTTCTTTTACTGCTTCAAAATTACATTAAGATGGTTTCTAAAGTAATTAAAAATTATTTTAAAAATTTTGTTCTGTTGTTCTCAGATCTTTTTCTTTCTCACCTTTGAATTGTGCTTCTTTTCAGTAGTAAACTGAAAAGGATGGGGGGGGGGAAGAAGAATTAAGGGAGTAACGTTATTAAAGCCGAAGAGATCTTTCAGAAAAAGCATAGTTTGAAAATCCATCTCAGTGTTAGAATCACTGGTTTCACTTCTAATTTTCAATTCATGTGCCTGTATGTTATGGTTGTTTTGGGTTGGGTTGGGTTTTTTTATTTGTTTTTGTTTAAGAGTGTATGCACTCTTTTAAGAAATGTGATATTGTTAGCTTTCTGTAGCATTTATGAGATTACTGTTCATGGCCACTGCCAATAGAGGAATGATGTGAATTCCCAGAGGTTGGTGGAGCCAATAGCACATTTTTGTCAAAAACTAAGACCCATACAAAGTATGAACTGTCTTAATAAAGTTCAAGATGCTGATACCAAAATGAAGGACTCTTTTAATTGCAGTTATGAACTTGTTTTGAGCTATGCATTGTTTTAATTATTTGAAAGAGATCTTAGCCATGCAGGAATTCAACAAGCTATAAACCAATGTATTGGAAAACCCCACTTCTTTGTAACTCATGAATGCTTTTCCACACATTATAAATTCTGAAAGGCTATTTTGACCAAATTCATTAGATAAAGAAAACAACTAAGCAAGTTAATGATTTTTTTCTTTTAAAATAGAAAATTTGTCTTCAGTGCTTTCTCCATGCAAAATTGGTTTATGGGCTAATAATTGCATCAACTTTTTTTAAATTTTTTATTAATAACAACAGGAAAATTAAAAACAAGCTAACAGTTTAGATCATAGAACAACTAAGGTACATCAATATGCATCAAAGAACATGCTTAGCAAATGGGATACTGTCAGCTAAAACGACTCTTTTGGTAGTGAAAGTAAATTGAGACCACAAGACCTGGAACCAGATTTATTAAGAATAATAAATTTATTTAATGGTTATGAAATTAATATTAAAGGTAAGGGACAGAATATTTAGTGGATATTTTTCCCTCTAGAACTTCATTGTAAAGCAAATGGCAGTGCCTATGGGGATGTAGGAAAAGTGAGTTTTGGGGAAACAAGAGGAGAGAGTTTTCTGTGGTTCTTTTTCCTCAGGTGTCATTGTTAATGCATATTTTGCATCACTTCTACAGGTATAATGAAATGTTTACTCTTTGTTAATGAAGGATTTCTATCATGAAAGTATACAGCCACAATTCATCACCAGCTAGACTTGGTGCAGAACTAGCTGAGGTTTTTGACCTTATTGAAAAATGTGCTGTCAGTGTAAGTGTTCTGGCATGCAAATGACTGTTGTTGCTGGGTTTTCAGATGTCAGTTACATATATTATTATTGAATTCTAATAACGAAAATCACTTCTGCCAAAGTCTTTGCTGAACCAGAGAAATAAGAAATATCCAAGGGCATGTTCTCTTTAATAGTTATGACAGATTATTTTTACTGTCCATTCATAGAGTAGCATTGGTTTGAGTTCAGATAATAGAAATAAGCATAGGCAGACCAATTCTATGTCCATAGAGAATTTCAGTTCCATTGTCACACCAATGATTGTTGCTTTCAGAGACACCAAAACAAACAAACAGTTTGATACTGATGTTTAGTGATCTGAACCTGTTAGCAGATTATCTAACACCACTGTGTCAGGGAGCTTATGGTCACTTGCTCTTAGAAATCTTATTTACCAGATATGCCTGAGTATGAGTCTAAAGGAATCAGATGGACACCCCTGCAAAATTTCTGCTCATCTACAAAGAGAGAATTTTTATAAGTGCAAAGATTGATGGCTTAGTTTAACTGTGTTTGTGGAGTCTCTGAATTGCAAGTGATGATTTAGAGGAATTAGATTTACTCGTTCTTGGCTTTCTATGGCTTATCCAGCACATAATACACTGCTTTTGTAACTTTTACTAATAATAAGGATGGAAATTAAGGAACTAATTTGTGTGTGTTTTCATGATTGGTTTCTGGTTTGGGGGGCTTTAGTATTTTTCAGAGAGGAATTGTTCCAAAGATTTGTTTCGCAACACTTTCTAAAATGTCTTTTTGTTTGTTTGAAATATTGTTCATCTGAAATGCAAACAGAATCAGACTTTGGTGAGTTGCTCAGTGCTTACAAATGATTAGCAGAACACTTTGGAAGCACAGTGTTTGACAGAGATGGATATTTCTGCTCAGTTGCTGTTCCGAATTCAGTTATTAGTGGTAATGCTTTCAAATGTTTATTACTTGACGCTGATGTCTGTGGGTTATTTTATATCAAAGCACACAGCTACTTTTCATCACCAGCCAAGTGTAAAGTTGAATTAAAGGGGGTTTTTTGACCTTGTCAAAAATAAATATGTGGAAACACTCGACAAACAAAAGCTTGCCATCTTTCCAGTCACTGTTTGTATAATGCACTGCTGGTCCACCTGAAAGTCATATTGCCAGCGTCAGTAAGAAAATGCATTCCAAGTAGAGGAAGATTAAAAAAAAAGTGAAGTGTATGGGAAGTTCTATTATGCACTTACCCTCCTGTGTATCGCTGTTGAAATATGTTTTGCCAGCATCATCTTTTCATTTCTAACCTTATCCCTTTGATAACAAATGATCTCTGCCATTGGTATAATCTCATAAATACTTTAAGGAAATGATGATACTTTTGTCAGTAAACTTCCTTTATCCCAGCCCAGAGAGGCTCTGTCTCTTTCTCCTCTGGGAGTGAGCAAGAAGTGTGTGGTGCTCAGCTACTGTTTGGGGCTGAACCACCACAGGAGTCTTAAGTGATGATACCCTAGCTGATAACTCTTTATAATGTGTACATAAATCTGGGCTAAAAGGAAAAACTGCATTTCCCCACTGTGGGAACAGCTGAGACTGGGGTGGTAGTAAGGATCAGGCCTGGCTAAGAGACCTGAGGTCAGGCCATGCAGGACCATTGTGATAGACTGAGGCCCTGGCTTTGTGGGGCTCATGGCAGGCAAGGCAGCAGGAAGCTGGAGACCAGCCCTGCTGTACTGCTGCTGTAGCAGGGACTTACTCCATGCCATGAACGTGTATTGCTAGTTCATGTTCAACTTGACTACCAGAATGTCTAGGTCTTTTTTGGCCAGTTGGTTTCTGGCCTGGTCTGATGCATACAGGTTGCTGCTTTCTAGGTGCAAGACTTCCATGAGTTTCCTTTCAGCTCATTTTTGCTGCATGTTGAGGTTCCTCTGAATAGTAGGCGCTCTTCCCAGTTTTATATCATCTTTAAACTTGCTGAGGGTATGTTCTGTCCCATCATCACAGTCATTAATGAAATCTTAAACAGTAATTGTCTTGTTATTAAATTCTGAGGCACGTGGTGGTGACTGGCTTCCAGCTGAATTTGGTGCATCTGATCACAATGCTTTGATCCTGGCTGTTCAGCTGGTTTCAATCCATCTCGCTGTTCATTTATGTAGTCTATGTTTCAACAATTAGTCCACGAGGATGTTGGAACACAGTATCAAAAGCCTTACTAAAGCCTTCCTTTCTTCCCAGAAAATGTCAAGAGGAATGTTGTCGAGGATGCACAATTTAAACTGCGTCATGACAGCATAAACTCATTAGAAATTGATCAGACGTGTTCTTGAACCAAGCATCTAAATTTTATCTATTCTGACTGACATAATGAATATTACTGTATCTCAAAGTTCTGTTTATTTTGAGTGCTCTGCAAATCTGAATAGATCTTTTGAAATTAAGATACGGCTATTTAAAATCGTACAAGTCTTACCCTCGGGAACAGGATATGGCAATTTCTTTTGAGAGAGACAAGTCTTTTAAATACATTCACGGTTGGTGACTCAACCACCTCCCTGAGCAACCTGTTCCAATGCCCAGCATACCTTTTGGTGAAGAAATTTTTCCTATTGTCTAATCTGAACCTGCCCTGGTGCAGCTTGAGTCCATCCCCCCTCATCCTTTCACCAGTCACTTGGGTGAAGAGATCAACAGACATATCTCTACAACCTTCTTTCAGGTAATTGTATGTGGTCACAAGGTCTCCCATCGGCCTCGTCTTCTCCAGACTAAACGACCCCAGTTCCCTCAGCTGCTCCTTGTAAGGTTTGTCCTCCAGCCCCTTCACCAGCCTGGTTGCCATTTTCTGAACATGCTCCAAGACCTCAATGTCCTTTAAGTGAGGGGCCCAAAACCGAATACAGTACCTGAGGTCCCACCTCACCAATGCTGAGTGCAGGGGCACAATCACCTCCCTAGGCCTACTGGCCGTACTGTTTCTGACACAAGCCGGGATGCCATTGGCCTTCTTGGCCACCAGGGCACACTGCTGACTTATATTCAGTCGGCAGTCAACCAACACCCTCAGGTCCTTCTCGGCTAGGCAGCTTTTTAGCCACTCTTCCCCAAGCCTGTAGCATTGCATGGGGTTGTTAATTTTAATGTTAACAGTTTTGGAAATGTTTGTACTGGTGGAAACAATCATACTGAACACATCAACTGCCCGAGGACTCCAGTGGCTTAGCCTGTTAGTCCACTCAGCTCTGCAACACCTCTGTGCAACTGAAAGTGCATTTTGATGTTTGCCCACCTGTGGATTTTCAAATAGTCCCATACTGCAGAAGCCTCTGCTCTTGTGATACACCATGGTTACAGCATGCATAGCGTTGTACCAAATAAAAAGTCATCTACTTTAATTTTTCACAGAATAAAATCCTTTTGTGTGAAGGTTTTCACTGTACATTTTAGAATGTTTTCATCTTTTAGGCTTGATGAAAAAAGATAAGTTAAATTAATTAAGTTGCTAACAATTTAACTTCCAAAAGAAACATGAACCACTGAGTGAATTTTCACATTACACTCCCAGTAGGGACTTTACATCTTGTAAATGCTTGAATTTAAGAGACATGAAAAAGAGAACTACTCTTTGCAGAACAAAACTGTTGCTCAGGTGTTTTAGGAATTGGTTCGATTTCTTTATTCTGCAAACAAAATGAAAGATTAAGATGTACTCACCATTCCCAGCTGCAGCTGCTTCTCTGACCTGGCTTTGGGTGAGAGAACATCTTTGAATAGAAGTCTTTTTAAAACTATGGATTATGGATGTTTCTTTATCCCCTGAATCCACCTCTTCTTTTTTGAAATGCATCCAGATCTCTTTCCTTAAAGAAAGTCTTAATAAGGCTCACAGGTATTATTTTCTGGTATAAATTGAGTTTTAATGGGTTGAGGTTTTTGGGGGGAGCGTGTACTTTGTTTTAAATGTTGATACATTTGCACATGGGTGCTCCACTTGCCTGATCTTTGGTGGAGGCTTACAGGTCTTCTGATAGCATTTCTTGCCTCTTGGCCTCACTCTTAAGTCAAATGCACACCAAAATCATCTATAGCAAAATGAAGAGTCTAATACGTGGGTAGAATGATTGCAGATTTTCACACCCTATGCAGAAGATATAAAGGCCAGTAAGATCCTGTATAGCACATCATGAAACAGAGCCAAGACTTGTCCCAAAAATGTTTATTACTTCTTCAGCTTAAAATATCTTTTAGGAATATATCATGTGCAGTCCAAAGTTGAGTAAAGCCAGAGTGTGTGAGATGACACATATAAAATAAAAATAGAAAAGTGGACAGGGAATGTGCTTCAGAAATAGTCTAGAATCTCTTAGGCATTTTTATTCATTGTAAGCAAAAGAAGCAAATAGTTTAAAATCATTTTCAGGTCATCCTTAACGGTATCAACATCATTACAATATATGAGCTGAAACATAAGAGAGAAAGATCTGTTCATTTTAAAAGCTGAAATAGAGCAATTAGCTGGAAAGGATGTGTCATGCCTTACAGTAAAAGTTAAATTTCATTAAAATACTTCCTCGCAAAAATGCTCACCATGTGCCAAAGCCCACACATCAAACCATACTTTCTCCAATCTGTAATGCAGTAGTTCCCCAACCTGTCTGACTGTAAGGATGTGAGGGACAATAAAGGGCCTGGGTCTCTGCTGTGCTATGACAGCTTGATACTTACTAGAAGTCATTTGCTGGAGTTTCTCTGTAAAACTGGACTAAAGCAGTATGGGGATTTATGATTTCATATAAATCTCTGGTCACCTAATGATTCAGATAAGCTTTGGATTCTACTGCCTGTCTTTGGTTGGCAGTCATGCCAGCAGTTCTACATCACCGATGAAAACAGTAGAGGCACTTCAACCCCTCCTAGCTCAATCACAATTTTGTTTTCATCTTTCCTATATTTTAATCTGTTCCATCCTTTCCTCCAACAACCCATATGGCTTATTTCCTGATGAGGTGTCTCAGAAATCACCTCAGAAATTCTTATCTAACAGAAGGCATGTGGAGATCCATGTACTTTGCTTTACATTCTTTATATGTTCCTGAAATTTTATCTTGTATGTTAACACTTATTCAGCCATCTAAAAAGAGTACCATGTTCCATATATTTCTGATACTACTTTATCAGGGCAAGAATCATCACACAGCTCTTGGGTCAATTTCTAGTTCTTCATCTGTTGCCATCAGAACTTACCTCCACATTGAAATAATACCTAGAGTTACGTTGATGGACATGCAAATTCTGGTGAGGAAGGCTAGGAGATAGCCATAAAACTATTTGTTTATTTATTTTTTATTTATTTAAGTGTTATCTTCAACAATTAAAAAATCATAAAAGAAAAACAACATAGAAATACCCAACTCCATGGTAGCCCAGGGTGATAGCTAAGCACCACACAGCCACTCTCTCTTCTGACAGGATGAGGGGAGAAGGAAAGTGTAAAAGTGAGAAAACTCGTGGATTGAGATGAACATAGCTTAATAAGACAAACAAAAGAAAATAATTGTGATGATGTAACAATGATAATAGTAACAGACAACAAATGGAGTTACAAACAGCGTAATTTCTCACCAGCTGAAGTCAATGCTACGCAAGACCCCCAGCTGCCACGTCTCTCAGCCCACCCTCCCAGTTATAAATGGAGCATAATGTCGCATTGTATGGAATATCTCTTTGGTCAGGCTGGGTCAGCTATCCTGGCTGTATGCCCTTGCAGCTTTTCAGTTGCCGCCATCCTCATTGGCAGAGAAGCATGAGAAGCTGGGATGTCCTTGACTTCTTGGCAACAACTAACAACATTAGTGTGTTATCAGCACTGCTCCATCCTAACTCCCAATCACAGCACTGCACCAACTACCAGAAAGAAAATTAACTATCTCTGCTCAAACCAGGACACCCATTAACTCAAACTCCCCTGAAGTTCAGATTCTTCTTTTATTATTACAGAATTTGCACTTAGTCAACAAATACATTAAGGTAATTTTAATACAAACGTGTACTGCAGCATATATACATATACACACACATACACAACAAATTAGTAGGAATTCTGTGGTAGCTATGAGGTATTAGCTGTAAATTCTCAAAGAATAACTTCACAGAACTAATCTCACAGGAAAAGCAAGAGTGCTTTTTTCTGTGTTGTGTATATTGAAAGAAACAACAGCTTGATACAGCTATCAAAAGTTGAATTCAGAATGAGAATTCCAGACATTTAGGAAGCTGCATTATTTTTTATAGTGAATATCATGTCAAGAAGCAGTCTGAGCCTAAAGAATAGATTAATTGGGGGAGGGAAATTCAGCATATACCTGTTATTCTAGGGACCAAGAGGAAAAAAGACAAGACACAAGTTATTCTGCAAGTTCTTAAGAGAAAAGGAAAAAAAAAGTCTAAAACATCTGTTTGACAGTAATAGCAATATATGGGAATATATAGACCTTTCTTATGGAAACTGGAAAAGAGTTTTTATGCTTCATTTGCTATTCATATGGTGTGGTACTTTAAAAATTAAAAACTTATCATGTCAGTGCCTATAGAAGGAAGGTGTGACTTCTTCTGTGAAAGGAATTAAGGGTACTGAGGAAGAGAGAGACTTCCACAGGTTGTGGAGGACAGCCTCCTCAGCTGGTTCTGGAAAACTTTCAGCTGAGAAATTTCTCAGATTGACTAGACAGTGCTTAAAGTTAGGGAGACAGTATTTAAAAACAAAGAAAATAACTTCTAGGGATAGGAAAGGATTGTGTATCATTGCTTGACTGAGCTCAAGAAGGGTCTGTATGATGCACTCAGTCACATGCTTTGAACTGGCGGCCCAGTGTGGAGCCAGGAGTTGGACTTGATGGTCCTTTTGGTTTCTTTCCAACTCAGGATATTCTTTGATTCTGTGATTCTATGATTTGCTGCAACTCAAAGTTGTTGATACATCAAAAACCAAGCCAGGAAGCAAGGACCCATTGGCAAGTGGGCAAGAACAGGGACAGTTATCCTTCCTGTAGTTCTGCTCTGTCTGTATAGAATGTCTCAATTTAGTAAAATTATGCCTATTTTGCATTGACCTTTAAATAAAAATAGCTCTATTAGAACTTAAAGGCTTTCTGATAGTCTTTACAGATGTCCTTACAGAGGACTTTTAAGTGATGGTAGGAGCGAATTATAGTCAGACTATTTTCAAAGCTTTAGATTATTTGATTTCTGTCATGAGGAATTACTATTAATTCTCCATTTTCTGTGGAGATACCAAATCTACAATATTTTTGTGGTTACAGTGTGCAGTGGGTATGTTTATGATGAATTTTTCCCCCCAATATAAAAAAAGTTAACTCCGCTAAGCTATCTTCAGAGGTGAGGCTTTGCTGAGAGTTGGTGCAACATAAACAGCTATATATATGATTTCCATTATAAAATCAGTGCAGCTCTAAAACTAAAGAGTATTCAGAATGTTGCAAAATACTGAAAAATTTTGCTAATTATAACTGTGTAATTCTATAATGAGAACTCGGTTGCAATAATACTTTAAAAATAAATATTTTATGCTGAAGACAGGCTGAGAGAGTTGAGGTTGTTCAGCCTGGAGAAGAAAAGCCTCCTGGGAGACCTTATAGCAGCCTTTCAGTGCTACTTGTAGGGTCCTACAAGAAATCTGTTAACAAGGACATGTAATGAAAGGACAACGGGTAACAGCCTTAAGTTAAAATAGGATCGATTTAGATTAGAGAAGAAAATTTTCATTGTGAGGGCAGTAAGACACTGGAATGGGTTGTCCAGAGAGGCTGTAGTTGTCTCCTCCCTGGCAATGTTCAAGGCCAACCTCCTCTGGTGGAGGGTGTTCCTGCCCATGGCAAGGGAGTTGAAACTACATGGTTGCTAAGGTCCCTTTCAACCCAAACCATTCTATGTTTTAGAGAGTAAGAACCAGTGAGAATGGTTAATAGAACCAAAGCTCTTACATCACAGGTGCAGCCAAGAGTTTTTACCTATTCATGTTGGTTAGAGTGCTGCCAACAGTTCATGTATGAATGAGGCTGGCCAACCAAGTACTTGCATAAGGCCGATAGCTGGGAAGTACTGTTCTCCACAGGCTGCATAAAAATCTTTCTGGCATTTGGAGCACCTCCTCCCCCCCTTCTTCACTGCCCTTGATGCCTGAAGAGTTTCTTACATCTTCTCACTCCCTTCTCTGGGGGCAAAAAGTGGCTGCTTGCATTTTTTTCTCCAAAATATGATTCCCAGAGGTGCCATGACCATCACTGATGGGCTCAGCCTTGGTCAGCTGTGGGTCCAGCCTTAAGCCCAGCTGCTGTTTACTCTGTCAGGCCTAGGAAAAGCTTCTAGCTGCTTCTTGCAGAAGCCACCCCTGCAGCCCTCCACTCCTCCACCATGCAAAACCGCAACAATTCCTTCACTGAAAGGGATGTTAATCATTGGAACATGATGCCCAGTGAAGTCTTTGAGTCACCATCCCTGGAGGTGTTTAAAAGAAATGTAGATGTGGTGCTTGGGGATATGGTTTAGTTGTGGACTTGGCACTGTTAGGTTTATGGTTGGATTTGATGATTTTAACAGTGTTTTCCAACTTAAACGATTCTATGATTCTGTGATTTTGTAAGCAGAGTAGTCCAGAAATATCTTTTAGAGAGTGTGTTGTCAACAGTATTATTTGTTCCTCTCCAAGGGTGAGTCTTTCTTGGAGCATGGCCAATAGGAGGACGAAGAGTAAATGAAATCTCAGAATTTTCTTTTAGTTTTACATGCAATCCAATTACTAGACCTGGAATCTATTTTCTACCTGAATATTCTAGGAGGTATGTAATGAAAGAAGTGTAATTTATCATCTCTTCATATTCCGTGGGCAACTTTTAACAGTGATTTTACTCGTTCTATCTTATGTACTTTCCTGTCCTGTCAATTTCTTAATACTGTGCAGCTTATTCTGTAGCTTATCTGGCTCCTGCAATTCCCATGTAACACATTAATCTAGCATTTTATGGTGGAATGGAAAAGATGCACTCTAGCCATTTACTATTTGAGTGGATTTCTTTTTTCTTTTTTTTTATTTTTTTTCTTCTCCTTTCTTTCTTTCTCCTTATTTTGGTAGATGAAACCTGGCTAAGTTAGTGCAGGTAATTTGAAGGTTGGCCATAAAAGGCAACATTTGAATTGTTATTTCTAGTCTTACAACAGCCAAGCTCATGCCCTTCTGGAGACTGTGGTGAAAAGCATGCACGTTCTTTTTTGGTCTCTTGAGCAAATTATCACGTTATTTTCAGTTACCCAGTCTGGGGAATACCAAGCTATTTCCTCCCAAGAACATTTGCCACATGCCTCAGATATGTTTACAAAGAAAGCATAGGTGTGTCTGCACCCATAATACTCCTTCAATTTGTAGTTGCTTCATAGCACAACTAGAATTGAAATCCTGGGATTGTGGGAATGAAAATGTTTTCTGAAACAGTTTAGAAGAAAAAATAAAAATTAAAAGGCACCAAAAATTGGAGGGAGGATGTTGTTCATCTTTAGCCTCCTTAGACAGCACTGCCCAAATTCAGCAATACTGTGGTTTACAGCCACAGGAGGTGAGACCTGTCTGGAAATGTTCCACTCCTGCATTCAGCTATTTATACTTGAAGAAAATGTTACAAAAGATTGGGTTTTGATGTTCTTACTTCAGCAGATTAAAATTTAACAGATTAGGCCTAAAGAGAAAGGAAAACCAGCATGAATAGTTGCAGTTGGATGTTATGAAACAATAGGCAGTCCATAGCGTGTTTGAAATCAAGTTGCTTTTTTTTTCCCCTAGTGCTTATACATTCAGCTAACAGTTTAACATTTAGATGTTCACACTGGAGAGCTTGCAGACACATTTTGAGTCAAAGAATGCTTTAATTTTCTTTCTTGAAACTTTTTTAGCAAGTTTTTTTGTTGGTTTGGATTTTTTTTCTGTTCTTCCCTATGATTTTGAGTGTTTCTGTCCTGGAATTACTGGATCTAGCCACAGGATATTTGAAAATAAGCAAATAAATCCTGAACTCTGCAAGCAACAGAGAATTTTTTGAAAGCAGTTCAAATTTGCCAATTCTTCAGTTTCTATCCCAATTTAGTCAATTCAGTAGGTTAAGAAAGATTAGTATCTTCTGACTGTTTCACTAATAATTGAGCCAATTCAATTATTCCCAAGTTTTATCATCTCCTGTTTAGTAATGGGAAGTTAAATCTACTACACAACCATTCTCAAGATCTGTGTATGAAGATTCACTAGGCGCTTACATCTTCTGGATTTACTTTTTTGATTAATAGTTATTTTAAACACAGTTATTCCTATGTATTTCCTTCTGCAAACCTTTGAAAGAAACTCTGTTTCTGAACTCTTAAAGCATTAATAGTTGTAAGGTAAACTCACAGTCACCAGTGAGAGCATATTCAAAACTAAATTCCTTAGGTGTAGAGCAGTTATATCATCAACTGTTTTTAAGTCTGATGCTGGCTGAGAATTTGTTCTCGCAGATATCTAGATGGTGATAGTGAATACTATTAAGGATGATCTGCATGCCCTCATGAAGTGGGGCATACTGTCTGGTAATTCCTCATACAGACAGCTTACTGAATTAAACTCATGTTCCTTAGTTCCACAAGTGCTGAAATGTGATTTAGAGAGCACAATCCTATTGTGCTTTTTAAAATAGAAACTAAGGAAGAAAAGGAAATATTTTGTTCTGAGTTTGGCTATTCATTTAACATTGGTACAATGATCCTGGGTTCCTAGTGGTTAGTTGCTGCATATGGAGATATCAGTTACAGTTATTTGTGTAAATGCTTTGTCAAGTCCTTAAGAAATTCCCAGGCACATATGCATGATCGCATCAGTACTTCATAACAACAACAACAAAAATCTAACTTCTAAATTTCAATTAGTAAAATGACAGAATTTTACTGTGGTAATTTCTATGTGGGAAATTTGGCCAGATTTCAAGCCAACTATTAGGCAAACATGGCCAGATCCTCACTTTCTTCTGGGTCCTTGTCCCATTCACTGCTGTACCTGCCAGTTGAGGGAAGGCTGGAGTTGAGCAATTCAAGGAAATCCAGTACTAGTTGGAATGCTTTAGGAAAAAAGGATAGGCTTGTAGTTTGGGGAGTGCAAAGCACAGTTTATTTTATCTTTAATAACTTGTATCAGAAGTAGACTAGAAATGTCACATCTCCAACTGAGAAAATACAATCAACTCCATAATATCTGTCTACAAAGAAGGGACTCTAAACAAAAAGAGTGGTTGAAATGTGCTGATCCACTACTCGTAGTCATTAGTTTTTATGTGTTTGTAAACTGGCTTAGGGCAATGAAAGTAACTTCTTTTTTGGTAGAGGCCTTGTGCAAGAAACATCATTATAAATAGTGATGAGAATATATCATCAAAGTCTTATGATACACTTCAGATCAGAAACTACAATAATAACTACTTTAATTATTAAAAGGCCATTATTCCCTTTTTATTTTATTTTGCAACTACCTAGAAAAAAAAAGACTGCATAATCTCAGGTTTTTCTCTGTGAGTTCCACTATTACATTGACCATTGACCTCAGTGTGAGTGAACAAGATACCTAAAAATAATTGAATTCCCAGTGTTTTCTTTCTTGCTGCGTTGAAGAAACTGCATGTACCATTTAAGGACCAATTGTTACAAAGAAATACCTTTTATTGGTTGCTCAGCCAAGTAACTAAGTTTATCTGTATATTATTCCATGTGGCCTTTTTACTAGGTGAGTGCTATCTATCACTTCTTTTCTTCTTTGCCTTAAAAAAGAAGGGGAAAAAAGTAATTATGTAGTCCAATTTGGGAAAAATAAGCATACCTAGTTTTATGCTAGCACCTAGAGACTCCAGACAGAAATTAAGAATACTTGCTGTATTTTAGCCAATATCCAAACTGTAAAACAGTTCCCAAAAAGTGGCACAGGGAGCCCACTGTCCTCCTCTCCCACCCAAACAGGACAAAATCAACAGCTTAACATTTCTCATCTCCATGCAGCACTGTGTTCCTATCTGTCCGACCCAACATTTCCTATTCTCTTGCCCTTGTCATTTGGAATATTCCTGTGGCAAGTCTCAGGACAGGAAATCCAGTGGCTCCCTCCTTTTCTCATGGGTTTTTGCCTCAGCTGAGAAGGCTATAGGCAGTTCCCAGAGTTACCTGTTGGTGTCTGTTGACTAATCATAGAATCATAGAATGGTCTGGGTTGGAAGGGACCCCAAGGATGATAGACTTCATATCCCCCTGCCACAGGCAGGGCCACCAACTGCCAGGCCTGGATCTACACAAGGTTGCCCAGGGCCCCATCCAACCTGGCCTTGAACACTTCCAGGGATGGGGCATTCACCACCTCTCCGGGCAGCCTGTTCCAGGACCTCACCACTCTCTCTGTAAAAACCTTCCCCCTAATATATAATCTAAACCTTCCCTCCTTTAGCTTCAATCCATTCCCCCTTGTCCTGCCATTATCTACCCTTTTTAAAAGTTGATTCCCCTCCTGTTTGTATGCTCCCTTCGGGAACTGGAAGGCTGCAATGAGGTCCCCCTGCAGCCTTCTCTTCTCCAGGCTGAACAAGCCCAGCTCCCTCAGCCTCTCCTTGTAGGCCAGTTGCTCCAGCCCTCTAATCATCTTTGTGGCCCTCCTCCAAACCCTCTCCAACAATTCCACATCTTTCTTGTATTAGGGGCCCCAGATCTGGATACATGACTCCAGATGGGGCCTCATGAGGACAGAGTAGAGTGGGACAATCCCCTCCCTGTCCCTGCTGGCCACCCCTCTTCTGATGGAGCCCAGGATACCATTGGCCTTGCGAGCTGCAAGAGCACACTGCTGGCTCATGTTAAGTTTCTCATCCACTGTGACACCCAGGTCCTTCTCAGCAGGGCTACTCTCAAGGAGCTCTTCTCCCAGTCTGTATGTATGTCTGGGATTCCTCCAGCCCAAGTCCAGGCATAATGGCAGTTGTTTTGTTATGATACCACAGTTTCTTGTAAGCTTCTGCAAAATACTAGATGGAGTGATAAAGAGAATTCAGCACCATTATAGAGTTAATTTATCATTATCTATCTTCATCTGCTCACCCAATTGAGTGAACTGTGCAGTATTAGACACGTTCTCTCTTGATTCTAGCAATTATGCTGTTCCCAATACCTTCCTCCATTATGAGCTACTGAAGGTGTAAGTACAGTTATGAGAAAAGATTTCTTAAAAGCTTTTATTTTTAATGGTTAAAAAATATGAAAAGCGGGACAAGAGAGTTTTATGGGTCACTTTGATCACTAAAATTTGCATTGATAAGCTGCTATTTTGGACATCTGAGCACTCTGTGTACATGCTGAATCCGCTTACTGAGCTTTTGGGGGTGTTCTTTGAGCAATGAGAAATGATACTCATCATACATCAGGATTCATAGTGCTTTATAATATCTTTGAGAAATATAAAGTAAAAAAATAACTTGGGGGGGTGGGAAGAGGGTTTTAAATCTGATGTTTCTAAGAATAAGTGATTTTTTTTTTCTATGGAACAAAATAATAGTGACAGGAAAACCTCAAAAGGGTCACAGATTTAATGTGAAAACGCATGCAGTGCCTTTAAGAGACTTAGGCATATCTAAGAAATCTTATAAATCCCAAGTAGAGATTGGTGGCTAGAATTTTCGATTAACATATGGAATAATCCTTGGTTTTGTGTGGGGTTTTTTTGAGCAGAAAAAATGTAAAACAAAGGGTACATGGAGATGTATTTCAAAATTACATTTCCTGTCATTTTAACAAAAAGTAAAGATGCAGATACAACCATTCTTGTTGCACTGGCATTTGTAGGTAAGGTAATCAAGAGTACTTTCCTTGTGAATGAAAGAACACACAGAAATAAAATGCAGTGGAAGTGTCCTCAGAATTAGGGCCAAGAACTAGCAATGATTTCTTATATTGATAGGACTATTTATTTATCAAACTATGTACACCTGTTTTTAAATGAAAGGAGGTTCTGGAGAGTATTGTACAAGTCTGTGGGACGATCTCTGCTAAATGACTCGCAGAAGTTAAGTCAAAACATGTAAAATTCTCCTTCACCTCTTGTGGATAAGCACTAATTGCCTGTTAATGTTTTGGGTGCTACACAGCTACCCTGTGTATGTCTAAAACTAAGAGTTTCAGTGTTCAGATACTCAGTTCTGGAGTAATTAAGAAAGCTAAGAATAGAAGATTGGTACAGAGTGTAGAAATTACAACTTGTTCTGCAAAATAACAATGACTAGTGGAAGGCCAGAAGTAACTTGTTACAGAGTTATTCCAAAATTATTTTTTGACCTATATAGGAGCTTGCTATTAGGTAAATCCTAGACGGGTTTTCAATTAAGTTTCCTTACCTGCTGTTAGAGTCAAGCTAAGGACAAAACACAACTTTATTGGTTTTGGAAGCCCAGAAAAACCTTTCCATTTCCTTAGAAATCCAGTTCCCTAGCAACGATGAGTGCTTGCATACACAAGGCCTTTGAACTGTGTTTTAACAAAAGGTTTTATTTCAATTAGGAATTTTTCAAAACCATGTCAGTATTCAATTGCATGGGATAAACTTGAATTTACATCTCATATTCAAATCTACTACTTCAAATTTTTAAATGTTTTTTATCTCTATATAATTTCTTTGTATGGTTCTTTAAATGCAAATATGATTTTTTTCCTTTAAATTGAAGTTGACCTCATCTTTTGAATAAACCTTAAGGAGACAATGTTCCTTAAAATACCCATAGAAATATTATGAGCTACTGATCAACAGTTTCAAAGGAAGGCTGTTGCAGAAACATAATCTCTTCTAACCTTATAATTCCTGTGAATATTGAAGAAAACACTGTTAGATGATGTATCTTGTTCTTTCTATTGCTTTGAGATGACAGGTAGCTGTGGCATGTTTTGACAATTTCTGACTTTTTGTTAACACAAATTATTCTTAATATGCTGTATCTATTAGAAACAGTGTATTAGACCCTGTCAAAATAATCGGGGAAGCTCATATGCAAAGGGCTGCATGCTGGCCAATAGATGGTGCCTTTATTTAATTTCATTAAAAACAGATAGTTGCAAGTGTATAATGTTTAGTAAGAAGGTCTGTAGAAAGAATTCGAGAAATATATTGGTTAGCAATCTTTTATGTTGCTGTTTTCAAACATCTTTCCAAAATCTATAGTTTAAAACATAGTGCTGGTTCATAGCTAGAGAACACGGTACTCCAGGGAAGGTGCAGGGGAGCTTCCCAAGTGGAGTACCACCTACGCTTTATAGTGTTTTGATACAGCGCCAGCAAGAGAATCTCAAGAAGAAATATCTTTCCTTTTAAGACTATGCAGTTTCTATAAGAACTGTTGTAATAAGAGTTTTATTGATTTTTAAGGATCTCCTGGCCAAGAAGTAAGAGGGAAGATCACAGTATTCATTGCAGAAATGATACTGCTGTGGATAACCTCTCAGCAATGGGGAAAAATTCCTTAACAGGGAAAGAAGAAATAGATTATGAGAGAGGTAAGATCCACCCCTATCAACCCACACTGAGAACCACTGATCAAAAACAAAACAGAAAAAACAGATATAGTGAGGGCTTAGTGGGTAGAGGAGAAGGTCACATTCAGACATTGCATATGTTAATGCCATGGTGTGAATTTTTGAGCTTAGGTCAGTTCTCTGGATTTGAAGAAAGGGGTTCAGGATGGAGTGCTCATTAGAAACCAAAAGTAAGAAGAGAAACCTAGACAGAAACCTATGTGAATCAAAGGCTGAGTCAATTTTAGCAAGTCATTAACATTTGCTTTGGACAACAAGCCAGACCAGTGACAGTCAAGCCACACCAGGGTGCACTAAAACCGAGATACAGGGAAATTATTTTTTTTTTTATAATACAATTGATCCCATGATGCTTGTCTAAGTGGTGTTCACAGTGCTGCATTTATTCCAAAGTATAATTAATGTCTAATCTTGTAACATGGAAATGTTGCTCCTCTTTTTTACAGGAGGATGATCTGTATTTCTGTTATATCAATGGAGATATTAATACTGTTCCGAGTCTTTGGTCCACTATGCTATGACTCTTTTTAAAATATATTTCTGAATGATTAAAAATCTGACTGTGAGACTATGAAATACTAAAAATACTTAGGATAATTTACTCTTAAGGCACACATTGAAGCTGGCCACTCAGAATGGCATTCAATATTTCACGCTGCTTTTGAAAATTTAAGCATTACGGAAGCATTACCCTCAGCAAGTTTGCTGATGACACCAAGCTGAGTGGTGTGGTCGACACCCTAGAAGGAAAGGAAGCCATCCAGAGGGATCTTGACAGGCTGGAAAGATGGGCCCGGGTGAACCTAACGAGGTTCAACACTGACTAGTGTAAGGTGTTGCACTTAGGCCGGAAGAATCCCAGACATACATACAGACTGGGAGAAGAGCTCCTTGAGAGTAGCCCTGCTGAGAAGGACTTGGGGATTCTGGTGGATGAGAAACTTAACATGAGCCAGCAGTGTGCTCTTGCAGCTCGCAAGGCCAATGGTATCCTGGGCTCCGTTAGAAGAGGGGTGGCCAGCAGGGACAGGGAGGTGATTGTCTCTCTCTACTGTCCTCATGAGGCCCCATCTGGAGTCATGTGTCCATGATCTGGGCCCCTAATACAAGAAAGATGTGGAACTGTTGGAGAGGGTTCAGAGGAGGGCCACAAAGATGATTAGAGGGCTGGAGCAACTGCCCTACAAGGAGAGGCTGAGGGAGCTGGGCTTGTTCAGCCTGGAGAAGAGAAGGCTGTGGGGGGGACTTCATTGCAGCCTTCCAGTACCTGAAGGGAGCATACAAGCAGGAGGGGATTCAACATTTTAAAAGGATAGACAAGGGCAGGACAAGGGGGAATGGATTAAAACTGAAGGAAGGAAGGTTTAGATTATATATTAGGGGGAAGGTTTTTACAGAAAGAGTGGTGAGGTGCTGGAACAGGCTGCCCAGACAAGTAGTGTATGCCTCGTCCCTGGAAGTGTTCAAGGCCAGGTTGGATGGGGCCCTGGGCAACCTTGTGGCAACCTTGGTGGCCCTGCCTATGGCAGAGGGTTGGAGCTCTATGATCTTTGGGGTCCCTTCTAACCCATGCCATTCTATGATTCTGTGATTCTATGAAGTGAAAAAACTGAGTTTTCAGACTATGGGAAGAGGAGGAGCTATAACCAGACTACCATTAATAATTTTGCTCATGCTTTACAGGTGTCTAATTTTTATTTGCTTCTCAAGTCAAAACCTAATTTGGTGACTTGTGTGTACATATCTGCAGTAATTAGTTTTTCCTTCATATCAATATGTATCTTCAAAAGATTGCCCATAATGTAAACATAGATCCCTAGAAACTTCATATTTGAGGATTTCTGAATTTGTAATTTTTCAGTGCGAAATTATCCTCTTCAAAGTTAGTGCATTGCATATAGAGTTTCTGAGGGGAATGTTTACTTGTTGTAGTTCTGGAGATGACACTCTGTAGAGTCCTGTTCCACAAAGACAAACTTCAGGACTGTGTCTTGATGTCTGTGTTACACTGCAGAATAATAAACCCACAAACAGACCATGAATGTATTGCTCATGTCTATACAATAAATTGGATTCATCATACACATTTTACACTTTATTGCCACTCTGCCAAATAATCTATTCCTAAGTGAGGATAATGGCTTCTTTCAATAATTAATATAATTCCCTTTTTTTAGAAATGTGAAATTTGACATTCACCATTGAACAGCAAGTATATGTCTTGTGTTGCACATGAAACAGACTACCTTTAAGGCAAGCTTTAATGTCCATGATATTATGACCCTACATAGGTATAAATTGGAAACGCATAGAGAATGCAAAAAAAGTCAGATTTTCAAGGACCATGCCACATTTTTTCAAGTCTTGGGATTCTGCAGAGATGAAGTACTTCCGAGCAAAATTTTATGCAGAAGGCTCCTCACTAGTTATTTTTAGAGAATGAAATGAAGTAATATTTTTTCTTTTTATTTTTTTCCTAATTTATCTTTCATTAAATTAAATATACCTGGCTTAACTATGCAGAAATGGGGAGAAAAAGTAAATGCACATGACAAAAAGTAATGCTTAAAACTAGAGTGATGCCTTCAATGCTAAATTCCAAAAGGAATGACGTGGTATATGAAGATTTTATTTGCATTCACTTAAAATTAGCTGAATAATTTATTTGTGCCTTTCTGCTTGTCTGCAATGCATTCTGATACATCTGTAATAAAGCCTTAATGTCCTCATTGGAAGTGGTAGTAGAAGTGTCTCTCTCATATTAAATATATAGTATGTTATAAAAAAAACCTGAGAGTTTCATAGAGGTGGTTATAAATTATGAGTTATGAAATGCAGACAGTTGATCACAAATGAAAATGAATGGTAAATTCTACAGCAAATAAGTACAAGAAGAAGCATTTTAGCATCTCTAGGAAAAAAAGAGATTAGCTTTGATTTAGATAGGTTGCTAAGGAAGGAAAGCAATGATTCAGAAGGCAGGTATGTTTGTATAAATACTAATTTAGTGCTTGTGGAAAGACTCTCAGTGGTGTTTTCACATCTCCAAGTTGAGTGTATCTTCTACTTCAAGAGTATCAAAAAGCAAAGACTCAAGATGTATATTTGACATATTTAATAAATAGGACTTAAACATAAATGGAAGAATTACTTGGATCTGTGAAACCCACAATGCAAAACATCAGGGATGGGGTGAAATGTGTAGCTGCCAACTTGTGCCCATTCTCACTCTATCCCCTATTAAAGGGCTAATTTTGTGGCAGAGATACAGGTTCCTTAAATCATCATTTCATGCATGCCATGCCTGAGTATGATTACACAAGCAATGTATTACAATGAATTGGTTATGAACTTGCATTGCAGCTGGAAGGCCATGACACAGAACTGACACCTGTCCATTGCCTTTCAGCTCTACACGGTTTCCCTAATGCCGTGCTCAATGTGCTTCCTCCCTTTCTGACCTCGAACCATTGTTTAAGGAGCTTAGGACCCGGTTCTACACATGACAGTGGGGGTTAAATTGAAAAAAAGATTCTACATGGTTAGTTTGTTTCCCTTCAGATCTCAGGCCTCTAGTATCTTACTTATGAAACTAAAATAAATAACTCTGAAGGAATTTTACACTCAAGGATCTCGAAAGAAATTAGAAGGTAATGCTGTTAGTGCTGCCAACGTGTAAGATGTTTTATGATACTGCTGATGTTCTAGATAATGAGAAAAAATCTCCAGCAAACTGAAGAACTGATATCTCCAAACATTTCTGTCATGGTTTCTGTTTTGTTGGTTAAGTATGTTGATGCAATAGAGTCAACATAGAAACCAAACAAGTTGCAAAGAATTGGCTTTGTCAAGCCAGTTTGTCTCTGGCATTTTTGGTTTTTGAGAGCCTAGTTTTATCAAATCTGTGTATTATCAATTTTTGTATTTTGCTAAATATAAATGACCTTTGGCACAACTATAGATGGCTTAGTAACTACAGCAAATGATATTTCACAACTTATAAGTCAAGAAAAACTGTAACGTCAAGCAGAGGAGCCGCAAGACATTGCGGAAAGACTAAAGAAAATTGTAGCCATTATTTGGTGTGTTTTGGTTACCTATGCCTTAAAACTTAAAAAAAATAAATAAAGACAACAAAACCCACTAAACCTTTAAAACAGGTTAGGAGATTACTTCAGTTGCAATCACTTTCAGTATTAATTCTTTTCTAATGCAATCTATAATAAAGCGTTGAAGTCTGACTTGACAGGAAAAAGTAATTAAAGCAAAAGTAAATCTTAGGAAAAGTGAGTCTTCTAAAAGTATTCAACTGTAAAAAAATAGCTTTTTTTTTGATGTTACAGATAGATGAGAAAAAAAATTTTTGCTAGCATAACATCTTCTGGTATGAAGTCAATATTCAAATGTAAATTGCAACTCTTACTTCAACTGTGAAAAAAGTTTCTGATAAATGTATTCAAAATATTTTCTAAATACTCAATATATAATATAGGAATCATAATAGAATTCAGTTCTGCAAAATTCAGTTAATTAAAAAACAATTAACCACTGATTATATTTCAATTTAGTTTAAAAAATCCCAACCACTCTGAATAGATATAACTTACAGAGACTTACATTTTGCACAGGTTTGATTTTTTTTTTTTTTTGCTTCAACATCATGGAATATATTTGAAGACAAATAGATCTTTACCTGAGTGAAGAACTGAGTCAATTTTAAATCACTTGGACTTTTTAGAGCTAAAATATTTTTGTTCAGAAGTGTTGTACTCATGAAATGAAATGGGCAATCATTTTGCAGAGCTGTAGTGCAATCCACAGATAAAATATTTTAAAGCAATTTTTACTTTTGGGGAGCATTCCAGCCAAAATTATTAGAATTTTCCAGATCTGAGTGGTTAGAGGTGAGTGACATCAAAAAGCAGTACTTTGCTGTGAAATTAAGAAAAAAATCACATGTGCTGATGATGAATAAACCCAGATTCCTTTCAGTCTAGTATAATTAGGAATTTCAAAGAAGAAAACACTATTTTAAAATGTTATATAGCTCATTTGGGATCATCATCCCCTCTTCAGTATAAGTGTGAACACAGTATTGGAAGGATGATTCTGTGTGTCTGTTAGTGTCTCTGCCCAGGAATGGATGACATGGATATTTTTTAATATAATTGCAATCTACATAACATGCTTTCTTAAGGTGTCTATTTATTTTCCATTATCTGGAAAGTAATCTGAATTTTTTCCATTTCTGCATTTCCATTTTCTGCTTTTCTCCATTTTCAGGTCATTCTGCTGCCTCTTTTGGCTGAAGAGCTCAATTACTTTCCTTGCCTTCCTCTGTTCTGTGCTGTGTTGCTCCCCCAGAGCAGAAACATCAGAACTAGTATTTTCCCTGTAATTTCCCTGTAATTTTAGCTCAGTGTGTTAATGTAAACTGAATTTTTTATACAGTTCAAATAAATACCCTGCTCTATGAACTGCAGCAAGTTAGTCTGATTCAAATTCTGCTCTGAAACAAACAAAAAAATTATTCAAAACCTTGTTGTGATGAATGATTTTTCAAATACATGGATAACCAAGTGAGAATGCCAGTGGTTGATTATATACTGTGGACACAATGCTATGGGTATTGTAAACTCCTAAGTGTTCAGATACAAAATAGAAATATCACTCTGTGGATCTTATTATTTTACTTTCAATTACCTACAGCATATAATAGTCTACTTGGAGAGCTTGTAAATAGATCTTTTTGGAATGAAAATGTTTTCTAGTAATGTTTCCTCAATGCCCTTTACATGCAACCATTAATCATCTATCTGAATTGCTCTTTTGGGAGATAAAAGAAATTTTGCTGTGCATACCCTGATTTCATCACGATGATTTAAATAGCTTTTGTTTTTCTTTTCTGAATGTTGCTTAAAAATATGCTGCAGAACTATATGATCACTCTGTTTCGCATATGTATGCAAGCTGAATTCTCAGGAGTATTTTCTACCTAGTCATAGAAGAAGCTATCGACAAAGCTTCATACATTAAAAAAAAAACCCTAAACCACCATCACCACCACTATCAAAACAAACAAAAAAACAACCAAACAAACAAAACCTCACAAAATCCTAAACCAAACCCAAATCTTACTGTCTTTATTACTGTCTTTAAAAGCCTCTCATTCTGCATGTCATGAATTCTCTTTAGGTTCCATTGAAAAACTATTAGAAAGCTGTCTTATTTCAAAGAGACCCAATGCTACTTGTCAAGGCCCTTTTCCAACTTCTGAATTCAAATAATGAACTAGTGTTGTGCTTTAACGGTGCTCAGAACTCATTGCATGAAGGGAGGGAAACTGAAAGAAATCTTTATTTGATGCATAGGAGTGATTCAAGAGATCATTTAAAAATAAATGTATAAATACTAACTGAAGAAAGCACCCTAGTTTGTCTAATGTTAGAGATCTCTTATTAATGTCAGAGACCAACCATTTAATAAACTACCAGTCTATGAATTTTGCTATTTAAATTTGTGAAGTGTCAATCCCAAAGGTATCAAACTTAAGAAAAAAAGAAATCCTCTCCACAGCACAAAAAATAATCCTCCTTTATATAGAACAAATTCACTGTCCTTCCTCAAGTAAGGAGTTCTTCGTCAATAAAGACTTTTGAGTTTGTAAAGACAAGTGAGTATACATAACCTTTAAAATGATAGTTAAGGTTTGCTGGAAAGTATGCTTTTACAGTAGTCAAAGCTAATTAAGAATAGAAAATGCACCAGAGCAATTTGACTAATTTTACACTACTGTTATAAGGAGGACTATTTTGGATTTCCCACAATATTTTCAAACTTACACAGTCAAGTTTCTTTTAAATTTCTTATAGAAGAAGATGAGAAGAATCAGTAGTGGCATTTGGAGAACTTCCTGGGTTTCCAACTCCAGTCAAAATGAATTTTAAACATGGAAACAGAGAGAAAATAAAGATAAAATTATTTTTCCAATCACCACATATTTCTTCAAAGGTTTTTGTTCAGTTTTGGCTGAATGATACTGTAGTACTCTTAATCAGAATACAGAAAGTTTTCCTTAAAGAGAAACAAATGTTATTTTCCAAATTTATCAGTGTGTTTAGAGGTGACAGCCCTATTCACATCAACAAGATTCCTGTGCTAGCTCCTTTAATTAAATTTGGTTAAGCTGTTTAAGTTTGTTGACATCTGAAGATAGAAATTTTTTTTTCCTTTGGCTTGTGTTGGTTTTTCAGTTGGAAAAAAAAAATCTAAAATTCTGTTGACCATTACAAAACCCTGAAAAAAAAATTAGCAGTGGTCAACCTGAGATAAAGCCTTCAGCTGCCAAAAATTTGTGGTCTTCTATTATCTATCAAAGAAATGCATGGGGAGCAATTTCTCCTGGAAGAGATGATAAAAAAAGTTTCTGATTTTGTTTGACCTTATAGGAAACAAAGGAACCACAGTAGTCATAGTGTTTTCACTAGGTCAGCATGAGAAACAATAAGCCACTGAGAAAGCTGCTTGGAGTGACCCTCTGCATTTGTGGCAGAGGCCATATTTACCAATTTGTCATTGATTTACTTCAGTTAGTTTATAAAACTCTAGGTTTTTAGATTGTTTTAGCAACCACCTTTTGACTGTCTTTTGTGTACTGAACACATGACATGGCTCCACTCTTAGCTCTCATCTGTGTGCATATGAAGTGTAAGACCCACTGCAAACTTTGGAGGTATGGGATTTCAGTGTAAAGTTTGCAGCTGTAAAGTTTCCACTTGTATAAATAATTCTGTTTAGCACTTTATTTCCTAAAATGTAACACTCTACATTAAAATTAATTGTACCTTTGGGGATGGTGGAGAAGACTAATATACTGACTGTTCTTGTTTCTATGCTTCAAGTTGGATTCCTGTTTTTTTTCTAATGACTCTCATTACATGTTTTTGGGATTCTGATTCTCTTTCTAGTATAGCAGTATTTTTTTAAAGCATTAAAAACTGATATATGTTCAATATGTATAATCTTTATATCAACTGCAGACTTCATTGGTGAACTAAAGAATTAACAGTCAAGTATTTTCCCCTTACAGCACAGAAAATTCTTGCAGACCCTTATCCTTAGTGGACTCTAAATAAGGGGGGAATAACAGATAAATGACTTGCAAGTTCTTTTTTTCCCCACTTTTCATTTTCTTCTTTTCAGTTGATTTGAATAGCAGACAGAAAAAATACAGAGCTATATATGCTCAGGCTTTAATTGCTACTTACTGTTGATTATGGCAGTTACTATTAGGAATAAAAAAGAATTTATAAATAGATTTCATCCCAGTTGTAAGAAGGTATAGGTTTGGTAATACTGATTTTTGATCAGAGAAGAAACTGAACAGTGTTTTAACTAAGGTAATTGGAATTACTGTGATGCTATTGAGTATAGATAAAGACTTCCTTCTCACAGGCTCCTAAATTCCCAGATTAACAGTGCTGTTTTGTTGCCAGATACCACCTATCATAAATGTGGATTGGACCATAACATTCCTGGAAAAAGCTATACCAAGCTTGATTCACTGATTACAGGTAAACTGCATCCTTAGGGTACAGCTGTGACCATCCAGTTCTCAGAAGGAATAAAAATGTGCCTGACTCACTTCCCACTCTTTCTTCCCAAGAGCGTACAGGTGCATTAAAGATTTTTTTCTGATACATCTTTCTACCACTTTTGCTCTCTCTTGACCAGGTCTGATGGAGCTTGTACTACCTGTACTACCTCTGCAACAGCAGTCTGTACACTCTTCTACAGCATGCCCCCAACTTGATTTTCTAGCAGAAACCAGACTACCCAAAGCCTTTACCAAGCCTGTGTGCATAATTTCTTTTATGCCAATGTTGGGGTGTTTTGGGGTTTTTTACCTCTTTGTGTGATACTAATCTGTTTGTACTCGGTTTGCAGTAAGAGCTATAACTCCGCGCTGGACAATAGCTGGCAGATGGGCTGTGCTTTTTTGTGTGTATTCAGGGAGGGAACATTATGATGAAAACAACAGACTAAGGCATGCACACACATGAGATTTATACCGTTTTAAAAGTAGAGTGAACCTCAGCTTTCTTACAGCTTGCCATGATTCATACCGGGGCTGCACAAATATTTCATGCTCTCATTTGATTAGTTAGATCAGATTCCCCACTCAGCTGTGTGGCAGCTGTTTGGTTTTTTTTTAATACATGTTTTTCTCTTGCATCATATTTGATAATAGTGAAGGAGTATTTCCTTCTAGATATGCTATGTCATAGTCACTGAAAGTTGTTTTTATATAATGTTTAAAGAAAAATGGAAAAGGTGGCCTGGCTTTGCAGTTTAAACTGTAGTGGTATCCATCCCAGTGCAAATACTAATGTATTCAAATTAAATTGTCATTGCTGATTCTTGGTAACAAACAGCAGCTACTCACTGTGCTGACAGCTTTTCTTGGAAATGTGAGAGTAGTTCACGAGGCTGTTGTTGTCACTAGAAACTCAGCTGCAGACAACCCGTTCACTCTCGCGCATCGTTTCTAAGTGAACCGCTCCTGCACTTACCTGTGGGTGTCGATGCTGATACAGTTGTTCAGAAAGAATGCAGCAGGGTTTCAGCTCCAGATGTTTGTAGAGATAACTGATGTGACCATCCAAGGAGACAGACATAAGTGTTGGTTATTAAAGTGCTTGTGTGTGGCAAACTCAGCCCCTCATGGTAAAGCTTATTATAAAGAGCTCTTTGGCCTCTAGATGACACTGTGTACCTAATACTGTACTTGGTGTCTAAGCCAGAAACTCCGGTCCATCTCCCCCTTCCCTTCTTATTGCAATTAAGTGCAGTTGCTGCTCGTTTTGAATAAGCATTCACAGTCCTGAAAGAAGTTAACGAAACAATGTTGTTCAAACAACTCTCTAAAAAATGCAAAAAGGGTAAGACTAAAAGGTTAAAAGCCAGGAGTTTTATGATCATGGCTATTCGAATGCTTATTTACAGCTTCATCGCCAAATTGGGGACTGCAGTAATTTGTGCTCCAGTTGACATTTCCTCACAATCTCTGAGATGATGTGAGGCTGAAGAGATGTTTCTCCGGCATTTCTCTGTTTGAATGCATGTTTACAATGTGGCTTTAAAAGAATCACTTTGAGACAAAAGCTGGCATTTAAAAGTAAAGTGTATGTGAAATATTTGAAAAATCTTATTGAAAAAAGATGGGTATTTTTCTTTTGTGTTCAGTACATTTGTTTTTCCTTAGCCACAGGTAAAGTAAAAGTAAAAAACACCAAAAAAATCCTCACCCAGACCTGAAAATCTCAACATCAACTTTTTTTTTTTTTGTGGAACTTGTGCATCTAGTTCACAATAATTGCTATTTTTCCCCACTGCATTAAAGAGGCAGTCCCAAGCAGTACTAGGACTGCTGTTTTGTACTTAACTTGTCAGTTATATCTGACAGAGTTGGATTGCAGAGGGCAGCATTTAGGACTATAATTGAAGTGTGGTATAAATGGGATAAATCCTTACACCAGCCCATTTCACTGATATCGCAAACAGAGATGCAAGTGGTAATCCTCACTGACAATTTCTGTGAAGAGCAAAACCACAATAAATGAAAGATGGATAACTCCAAAGTTGGGGGGGGGGGGGAAAGGTGGACTTGTGTGTAATATAGATTTGGCTTGAGTAAAATTACAGCATCACGTTCTGGAAAGTGACTGTAAGTTTTCTAAGAAAAGGAAAGCTGATCATGAAAGCTTAAGCATTCATTTACAAGCTATAGTTTTATCAGGGGCATTAACCAGTCTTATATCTCTCGCTCTCTTTAAAGGCAACTAGTACAGTAGGCAAGTTCCTGAATATATGATCCTGGACAAATGATAATCCTCTATTGGAGTTTGCACTTTTGCACGTACCCTGAATTTGTGTGATAACAGACTTCATAGATGATTTCAACTTGTGTGTGTGTGTGCAAAAGAGGGAATACAGTGTTGCAGGTAGTTCACACACCAGTTCCTGGGTGTTGAGAAATAGGCAGCTAAGCACCTTGTCACAGACCATTTGGGTCCAGCAGGTTTGCGTGAGAAAGGATTCATAGCACCTGGCTGGGATCTAGGTTCAAATGTAAAATCTACCATTGTTGCTGTGGTGGAAAATAGCAGTTTCAGCCTCAGTGAGAGGAGATAGGAGTTGAGTTTTCATACTATCTTAATGAGCACAGTCTGTGTATATATACGGCTGAGATCTGATTTTAGTTAGTTTGCATTAAATCTCTCCTCACAATTTTCTTCCTCATGCTAATAGGGCTGAAAGGAATGGTTTAATATTGTAAGACAAATAATGGAAAATAATGGGCTTTAAGACAGTTTATATCTATTAAATCCATTAAAACATTAAAAATACAAATCAGATAAGACTGTCTCAGTTTTCATAATGGACACAAATTCTGAAATGATTTGGTGATTTTGACTTTGAGTCAGTAATTCTGACCTTAAAATTACTGAAATTCTGATTTTATTTTTTAAATCTATCTTTACTGCCAAGGAAGGAGGAGTCAGTCAAAAAGGTTTTAGACAGCTCAGATGAAATATGGAGATCTATTGTTAAATATCGGTTGACAACAGATAAGAGAAGACTTGAAGGTGTTGAAAATTTAAACACTTGCAAATCAGCAAATTTGAGTGTGCAGAATTACTGTGAAGCATATTCGACACATAACAGAGATCCAAAATACTAAGATAGTCCTTAAAGTGTGAACAGAAATTTAAAAAATTGAAATGCTGGGATAATAAAATTTTTAAAAAGATACTGAGATGTATGATCAATATTTTCCCTTCCTTTCTTAACAAGATAATGGAACAAATATAAAACCAAAAAAACAGGTGTCCTCTGGGGTAAAAATGCCTTAGGGCAAAATGTTGAAATAGTTTCATAAAAATCTAAATTTTACTTAATAAGCATATGATGCATATTTACTGCTATTATCAGTTTATGTAGGGGCAGCAATTTTTTAATTAAAAAGGAAATAATTTTTATTGGAATGCTTTACAAAATTCTTTTTCATCGACATTACTGTTGATATGATATTACTGTTTCATAATAGAGAACTTTCTCATATTTAAATACTGAAAACAAAGGCAGAATCACAGAATCACAAGGTTGGAAAAAACCTTTAAGATCATCAAGTCCAACCATACCTGTCCTCTACTAAACCATATCTCTAAGTACCTCATCTACTCCTCTTTTAAACACATCCAGGGATGGTGATTCAACCACGTCCCTAGGCAGCCTGTTCCAATACCTGATAACCCTTTCAGTGAAAATTTTTTCCTAACCTAATCTGAATCTGTCCTGGTGCAGCTTTGTGCCATTTTCCCTTGTCCTATCACCTGTCACTTGGCTGAAGAGACCATCCCCCATCTCTCTACAACCTTCTTTCAGATAATTATAGGCAGTGATGACGTCTCCCCTCAGCCTCCTCTTCTCCTGACTAAACAACCACAGCTCCCTCAGCCCCGAGGGAACAGGAAGAGGCAGAGGGAACAGAAAGCCTGTTGGAAAGGATATCTAACTTCTACAAAATCACATATTAATAAGTCATTTAATTTCTTTTTGAATGATTGGGAGAAGACATCAGATTTCAAATGAAATGTCTGACTGATACTAAATCAAGAGCCATTGAAAATATTGCTGAGGACAAAACATAATAAAAAGGATTTGGGAAGATCAGAAAGATGAGCAGGAAAACAGCAAAATGAGATTCATCTTGAAAATGCAGACTGCAGGAAAGTGGCGCAATCTCAGTGGAAGGCAGGAACCTCAGGAGCTATGGTGACAAATGAGATTTGTGGCTGATAAGGGGCAGTAAATTCAATACAGCTTCACCGTGAAATAGGTAGGCCTCCCTAGGAGGTGATGGCATTTTTTGCAATGTCATGGTATAGGACAGTAATAACCCTATAGGTCTTTTCTGCATTTCAAGTGAAGTTGGTAATTTGAATGCATTTAAGTGGGATGGGGCTCAAGACTGCTAGGTTTTCTTGCAGTGAATGATATATCCTCATAAAAATATCTTATAACACTTGAAAGTGCTTTTTTTCTCTTCACTTTTTGATCTTTTTTGAGTGATGGGAAGTGGGAAGAGGAGAGCAACATCATTGCATATCATCATTTTTTCCCCTCTCATGTAATTTTAAATTTGTCACTCTTCCTTCAGTTATACTTTTAGTTTTACTACAGAGTCACTGGCTATCAGCACTTCTAGTGCAATCCCTGTCAGACCTGCATGGTTCATATTTATGGCCCCTTCTGAGGACATAGTGCTTAACCTGATTGCACTGGTCATATTCCCTGCAACTCTGCAGCACCGATGTTTTGAATGCCAATGTCTGTTCATTAGTGCCCTCTAAGCTGGAATTGAGAAAGGCCCCAACTCCCCCAAAAATGACTTTGACATGTCCCTTAGTGCAGTGTTGCACAGGACAGAGAGGCTGCAACTCTAAGTATGAGGTTGGTATGCATACGTGATGGAAAAGAGCTGTTTGACATAAGAAAGATGAGTCCTGACTTTTCCTTCTAGTAATGAGTTAGTGTGCTTTAGAGAATATTTATATTTCTTCTTGTCTTTTTTGTTGTGGGTTGGTTTTTTTTGCAGCTTACTACATTTTCAGGATGAGTCACAAGTTCATAAAAGTATGCATTTTTATGTTGAGTTTGCCAGACTTTTTATTAGCTGTTAATGGTGAAACCTTAAAAGTTTGAGGAAAAATGTGCTGTCTACAAGTTCCCATTCTCACAAATAGTAAGTTGTGTCCTACATAAAGTCGTACAGAAGTAGCGTCATTTTATACAAGAATAAGGGAAAATTGATAGGGTTTTGCTTACACTGTATAATGTGAAGCGATATGTGTTTTAAAACTGTCCTGATATCTAGCCATTAAAAAATAAATACTGTTTAGAGGTTGCATAAGTTTAGAAGCTCTGTACTCTATTTCCTGATTGTTCTATTAAATGAAAACTGCTACACTGTTTTAGTTTGTCCCATGGAAAACTCAGGTTCAGGTAAGATCTCTGAATACTCTTATAAAGCAAATCTGAATAATTTATACAAACTATTTTGTAGCTACCTACATTATAAATATACCATATGTCTCACAGTTATTGCTGCTTTAAATTCTGATTTTGAGCTTCCTTTTAGTTCATTTTCTGATTTCATCAGTAAGCCCAAATCAAACTTCATTGAAATGGCGTTGTTTCCTGATGGCTCTTTTTACAGACCATAATACTTTCTTCCTTTCACTTTTGCTGATGATTCCAATGCAGGAAAAATGAAAATATTTATGCTAATGCTTTTCTGACAAAATACTGAATTTGAATTTGCCTCTAAAAAAGAGATTCTGCCTTTGAAGGAAATTGTGATATATGACTCTATCTTACCTACTTACGAGTTTTCAACCTGTGCTTTTCATGTACACTAAATTCATTAACATGTTTGTCTCCTGTTAAAAAAAAAAAAGTAAAATGTTAAGGAATCAGAGATAAATTGTATATAGGTCACATTTTGTCTGAACGTTCCTTTAGACAACTGTAGCATATCCCTGATGCATGATTTTGCATCTTTCTTGTTCTGAATTTACCAATCTTTTCAATGACAACTAAAAGAACAGTTAGAACATAATTTTCAAATTAGTAAAATTCCACAAATAATCCACATTATAATCAGTGTCAATATTTGAATTCATTGAAGATGTCTGCCACTGTTCTGGGTTTTCATGGCAAGGTTTTGATAGTGGAGGGCTACAGGGGTGGCTTCTGTGAGAAGCTCTGACAGAGCCAATGCCAGCCGGCCCCAAGACAGATCTGCTGCTGGTCAAGGCCAAGCCGTCAGCCATGGTGGTAGTGCCTCTCTAATAACAGAGTTAAGAATGGGAAGAAAAAAACTGTACAATGGCAGCCAGAGAAGAGACAGGTACAAATATGCACCTTGCTGGGTTTCATCTTGAGTTATAGTCATTATGTGGGTATGCTGTGATAGGAGAGGGAATTGAGGTAGGCATCTGGGCATGGAAAAAATTCCTCTCAGATGGCTTCATTTAACAAGTTTTTGTATGCGTCTAAGAGTAGGATGTTAGGACGGCACTGACTGTTGACATTTTTACCTGCCTTCTCAATATCTATTTACAGCCTCTAGGTCAGTATGAACTATGTAGTTGATTCAGGAAGAAGTTTAAACACATGCTTTTTAGGTGTGTGAGCAATCCACCATTGATTTTGGTGAGACTCAAAACACTTGAATGTTTTTCTGGACTGGAGCCTGAGGTTAAAATCACAGGATCACTGAAGTGACTGTGAGTGCATGCACAATTATGTATCCACATCAAATGGAAATAGAAGAGAACATAAAAGGACACTTTGAGAACAGAGAGAAAGGTTTGATTTTCTTATTTCAGCTGCTTTCAACTACTTTGTTGCTGTTTCCTTGGTATTACTGTGTGGATGCTCTTTCCTAATTTATTAAATCTTGTTTGAAATAATATTTTAACAGTCATCTTTGGCATGGAACTGAATAGGTCAAGATTTTTTTCCTTATCTTCAAATCTAAGTAATTCTTAGTTTCTGAATGTACTAGGAAATGAATAGCTTTTGCAGTGAGAGAAGTTATTCCTATTTCTTTGCTAATAATCCAGTTTACTAGTATTCTTGTGTTCCATTGACTGCACACCAAGAAAAAAACAAAACAAAACAGTGGTTTTGTAGAGAAAAAATAAAAGCACAAACCCAAAACATCGGAAAAAAACCCCAACCAACCAAAAAATCACCTCTGAAAAATTACAAAAGCAAATTCCAAAGTCAATTAGGACTTCCCTGGAAGAAGAAACCTGTAAAGTAGTGTTAGCATCTCCTGTCTATACTTATATGCTGGAAGGTTAAAAAAAAGAAGAAAACAAAAACCCCACAAAAACACTTTTAAAGGATCTTTCGTAAATTAGCAAGATACAGTACAAATTGTAATCAGGCATCTTGTCAGTCAGGAAATAATTAGGATGTATTAGCTTGATTGAAAGCAGCAGCTCCCTGTCCTAGTTTTCCATGATGAATATGAATAAAATGCCAATAACTAAAGCACATAGGCAACAATTTAACCTTCTAGCACAGGTTAATTCATCTAAAACTAATTAGCTCAGTTCAAAGCATAGCAAATGTTGTATACCAGTGATCAGTTAATTCTTAATGTAGCATACACATACAAATTTATTTTAGGGGGATAAGTACTGATTGGGTCATAAGACATTTTTATCAATTTTTATTATTTTCTTTAAATTGCTCCTGTAAATCCATATGTATGGAGATCAGCCTTAACTAAAGGTCAATTTCTGGATTATCAAAGTCAGTTGAAGTAACTTGCAGTAACAAGGCCAAGATTTCTCTCAGTATGTTTAATTTATCTTTCAACAAATTACTTGGCAATTTAGTCACAGAAATATGTATAAATAATTTAAACAATCATCCCTAAGCAGAATGATTTTTTTGCTAATGCAAGTTTCTCTAATATAGAATTACTGCATAGACATGGTCTTAATGTGCTTTTACTACATTCATGATGTACATATTCACTTTAAATAAAAACAGTGTATTATAGAACAAATTCACCTATTATAAATTACCTAAATTTGCATTAGATTATTTAGAGAGAGAATTCTATTTATTTGTTTCAGCTGAGGATCTAGGACTAGTTTTATTTTTCCTCTCACTATACCTGCACAATTTTAATAGAAAATCTTTATAGAAATAAAAATTATGAATGTTTGTTAAATTGAAACCAATATGTTACGAGGTAAGGAAACATTTAAGCTTTGTTTAAAGGGGGCATTCCTCACACCCTTCCCCTGCTCCAGTGTGGGGTCCCACCAACAGGAGACAGTCCTCCACAGTCTTCTCCAATGTAAGTCCTTTCCCACAGGGCTTCAGCTCTTCACCAACTGCTCCAGCGTGGGTCACTTATATGGGGTGCAGTGATAAAATCATAGAACATCTGCCAGGCCCAGACTGCATCAGCCTCGTTCTCCACAAAGTCACAAGCTCCCCTCACCAGCAAACCTGCTCTGGCACAGATCTCTCTCTTGCTCATCTTTGTGTCTCTATCTCTCTCCATGGGCTGCAAGTGCTGGCAGAGACTTGCTCCAATGCAGGTCACAGCATCTTCTATATGTCTCCGCCTGCTCTAGCGTGGAGCCTCTCAACCTTTTCCATGGGCTGTGGGGGGTCACCAGATCCACCATGGGTTTTTCCATGGGCTGCAGGGGCACCTTTCTCTTTGGCACCTGGGGTGCCTCCTCCCCGCCTTCCCTGGCACAGTTTCTTGTATCTTCTCACTCCCTTCTCTGGTGGCAAAAAGCAGCTGCTTGTGGTTTTTTTACCTTCTTAAATGTGATTCCCAGAGGCTCTGTGACCATCACTGATGGACTAGGCTTTGGTGAACAATGACTCCGGTCTTGAGCCAGTTGGTGTTTGCTCTGTTGGGCCTGCAGAGAGCTTCTGGTTACTTCTTGCTGAAGCCACCCCTGCAGCACCATCCCTTCACCAGAACCCAGTCTCACAAAGCCACAACAAATCCCTTCATGTACATAAAATCCTAAGTATTGCTGTGATATGTGACTTTCAATACAGTCTACAGTGTGTGGTTACACTATTTTTATTTCCTTTTTATAGTCTGCAAGTTCAGTTAATAAAGTCTGAGTAACGTCAATTAGAAAAGCCTCCAAAATAATTACATATCTACAGTATATAGATTCATTGTGACCACTTTGAGTGTCTTGGCTTTTACTTACAGTATGAATGGAAAAGAAATTATCACATATACCTGTTGTTGATACCTCTTCTGGGGGTTCTGGTGACTCAGAGTTATGAAACCCACTTATTGATAAGGTGCAGGCACCCTATCATATTAGACTTCAGCTATTCACACCACATGGCAGTTACAGTGTGCATCTGGGAGGGAGTTAAAGCAGTCTCCAGTTCTGTATGCATCTCTGGACCAGCTCTGAGGACCTGAGCACAAGTGTCACCCAAAATGTCTCTCCTAACATCTTTGTGAAAAGGGCATCTGAGTGTGTGAGCTGATTTTGATTCTTTCTGTTTTTTCTCTGATCTCACTGAGAACAATGGTAACATCTGTAGGGTTTGAAAAATCCTATTTTATATATATTTGTATAGACCTTAGCACATGGAGTGCTTATACATACTAAATAAAGGAAGTAGTAAGGCAAACTAAGACTGGTTACTGCTTATCTCTGAGCCTCTTATGTAAGGGGCAAGCACTGACAGAGATGCTACTGCTTTTGAGAAAATTGTGTAGCATCTTTCTATGGTGTTCCAGAAGGTGGCCTACAGCTTTTCCTTCTGTGATGGAATTATTAGGGGTTTTCTTTACTTCTTTGTCAGACTTGTGGGAACTTCATGTCTTTGGGACTTCAGCTGCTTATCTGATTTGATGGAAATTTTATAACTGGCTCCAAAATGGTAAAAGGGACAGCGACATACAAGTGTGTGTGTGTGCGTGCACATGTTCCAAGAGTTAGAGTTTCATGGTCTATGAAGTATAACAGCTGTATAAGTAAGCTAACAGTGTACACCATGTATCTGAGACAGCATATTTTTCATTTGTTGTATATCAGAGGTTGAATTCACATTCATTGCATATATGTAAATGCCTTCCAGTGAATTTCTGGCTAAAATGTCTGTGGTAACTCAGAATTATCATGTTTCATGGTTTCTATGTACTGAAACTATATTATTGCCTACCAGTTCTGCAATGGGGTTTTTGGTTAGAAACTGCAGTTATTTAAAATTCTAGGATATCGACTCAGTTGTTGCACATTTTCTGTTAAGAGAGAAACTGTCACTTTGAAGTGTTATGGGTTTTCTACATTGAAAAGGCTTCAAAGCAAAATGTTTAGACTAGTTCATGAGTGCTGTCTTACAGCCCTTTTTAGCTGTAAAAGCAGAACACAGACTTCACAAGAAGACCACTTTAACTTTGCCTCACGGGGCATGGAAAAAACCTACTGCTCATCTGACCAGTTTCAGGCTATATATGAAATAC
The DNA here is from genome assembly GCA_022605575.1 of Laterallus jamaicensis coturniculus. Lineage (NCBI taxonomy): Eukaryota > Metazoa > Chordata > Aves > Gruiformes > Rallidae > Laterallus > Laterallus jamaicensis. Next base: position 4,807,719 of record JAKCOX010000036.1, on the reverse strand, counting down.
CAGTTCTTACCCCATAACAAAAACTTTATCATTGGCATCTTCCCAGGATCAGAGTGTGATTGAAGACACAGAAGAAAGGAGGGATGGACAAGTTGAGAAAAAGGGGGGGGGGGGGGTAACAAAATTTTAAAAGCAATGCTTTGTTGCTACACTTTCTCCAGTCTCCATTTATTGGAAGACCAGGAGAAAAATATTATATAAATATAGCTCCTAAGGCTATAAACAATATGTATATTTGTTCTGTGACATTTGGGTAAAAGGTGAGAGAACTTTAGAAAACTTTACAAAGTTTTTCGATAAATGGTTCAACAAGGTTATAAGGGCATGGAAAGAAGGGTTAAAAAGGTAGAATTCTCAGTGAATTTTAACTTCAAGTATTTGAAAATCTTTTGTAGGATGCTGAGGCCTTCATATTAGAAGGAGAATGGGCTCATGAAAGGAAATTGAGGCAAGAGCACTGTTGGAAAAATCCAGAGAGGAAAAGGACTGGAGACCTCATTTAGCAAGCCCATTTCATTTTCAGAAAAGGTACTATCATAACAGCAGGACCTTGTTCTGATTCAAAGCTCCCAGAGATAAATCTATCACCATCAGATACTCTAGATGCAAGAATAGGAATAACACACACACACACCCTCTTCCCCCAGCCCCAGTCAGGTGCTGGTTCTATCATCCCAAGAAATTCAAAGAGACTGCAGGGGAAGTGAAGCGGGGGGGGCAGTGGGATGGGGAAGTGAGGAGGGAAGGGACAGAAAAATTAATCTCAAAAAGCAATGTAGTTACAAGAATATTTCTCAAAGGCAATGAATAAGGCTGAGACAAGTGTGCTAGGTCAAGATCCACTGCATTTTGTTGAACTGTGGCGTGTTCTGTAATGTGCTGAAAGAACAATCTATTGAACTTTGAAAGACATACACTTTCCTTTTGAGTGCAAATATCTCACATTCACATGTGAATATACATAGACGAGATGTGGAGGTGACCTATAGAATGGAAAGCCACAAAAAATCCAGCACAAAAATCTCCGTTCATATTTTACTCCAGATGTTATTTACCACACAAAAGCTTCTTTTTATTGCTTTAAAGTCTTTCTTGCAATCAGGTATCACTCAAGAAAAACAGCATATCTACACTTTGATTTAAAAAAAAGATAATTTTAACTACCACATATATTATTTTTTCCTAGTTTATTTTGCAAATATAAGCTAGTCATTTTGCTTGATCTTGTCTGTGTTTTGGGGTGGAGGGGGAAATATAGTCCCTGGGGTTTCAGGTTAGCTTAGGGAAGATAGTACAAGGGACAGACCAAAGTTTAGTGATAACAAAGCAGGTTTGCAAGATTCTCTCAAAGTTAATTTATCATCTGATATGTATATTTAAAGTAGGAAGGTTTTACTTACTATATGATTGAAGCCTGCACATAAAAATAAAATCTTATATTTGAATATAAATTTCTGTTTATCCAAGTTTGGGAAAAGATGGGCACAGAATTATTAGAACAACTCATTTCAGAGATGGTGTTATAATTAGTAAGATAAAGGGTTTTTTTTTCATTTCAGAAACTTTAGAAGTTAAGTTACTTAAAATGCACAGAAACATTATTTTGTATGATTCAAAAATGTGGCATTTTAAATGTGTAAATTTAGTCTTAAAACATTTGGAAACAGGAAGTTAAATGTTAATTTTAAGAAATGTTAGAATGAAGTTTCCCTCAATGCCTATCACTCCTCTCTTCCCAAAACAAACCCATGCCAACCAACCAACCAACCAATAAAACAAAAAAAAACCCCAACCATGACAAACTGGAAGGTTTGGAGGCTGAAATATCAGAAATAATGACTATATTTGAGCAGACGGGCTAGACTAGTTTCTGACAAACCATATCTAATGTACTGTTGCAGAAAAGTTTTTCTCTGATTTTTTTTCCCCATGACCAGTTTGAGCTCTTGCTTTCACTGAAGAAGGAATCATTTATCATATTACAGTCACAATGAAATGAGGAATTGAAGACATACACAAAAGTAGAGTAGTCCTTAGCTGTATAAAGAAAAGTCTGAGTTACATTGTGGTGGTGTATATATGCACATGTGTTTTAGACCAGGGAATAAAATTAGTAAAATTTGCTGCCACCATTCTCCCATATACTTTAAAGGAGAAATTAAGAAGGCATCAGAGAATCTGCATGTCTGGACATCCCTGAAAAAACAGATCTTTGAGATATTTCTTTCACTACCCAGCAAATATTAGGTACTAAATCTATGGAGTGCATGCAAGCCTTGAAATTGAAGAACATGGGACAAGGTCTGTGTCTGAACACAATGTGGTGAAACACAACTCTTCAGCTACCCTCCTGTGTGCTCAATGTACTCCAATTTTGTGGGATAAGTAATGTTAGATAGTAAGTGGTCTTTGGAAATATCTGACTAAAGGAGAAGTGGCCGGTATGGTGAATTTTCTATGGAGTAATGGGTATCACAGAATGGTAGGAGTTGGAAGGAACCTCTAGAGATCATCTAGTCCAAACCCCCTGCTAAAGCAGGATCACCTAGAGCAAGCTGCACAGGATCAGATCCAGGTGAGTTGTGAATATCTCCAGAGAGATTCCACAGTCTCTCTGAGCAGCCTGTTCCAGTGCTGTCACCCTCAGATTAAATGACTTTTTTTTTCATGTGTTCATTACCCCTTGTCATGTCACAGAAAATCACTGAAAAGAGTCTGGCCCTATCCTCTAGACATCCAATCTTTTGATATTTGTAAGTATGGTTCACATCAGTCTTCTCCAGGATACACGGACCCAACTCTCTCAGCCTTTCATCATATGAGAGGTGCTCCAGTCCCTAATCATCTTTGTAGTCCTCCAATGGACCCTCTTCAGTAGTTCCTTGTCCTTTTTGAAATGGGAACCTCAGAGTGGGACACAAAACACCAAATGTGGCCTCACCTGGGCAGTGTTAGTGGGGAAGATGAACCTTCCTAAGCCTGCTGGCCAGGGTCCTCTTAATGTACCCCAGGATACCACTGGCTTTCTTGTCCACAAGGGCTCATTGCTGGCTTGTTGTCCACCAGTACTCCCAGGTCCTACTCTGTAGGACCTTCCAGCAGGTCAAGCTCTGATGTATATTTGTGCTTGGAGTTATTCCTCCCTAGGTACAACATTATACTTGCCCTTGTTGAATCTCATTTGTTTCCTCTTGACCCAGGTCTCTAATCTTTCCAGAACTCAATCAACAGCCTTCTGGTGTGTTGAACGCTCCTCACAGATCACCAAACTTACTCTGTGGCCTTGTCCATGTCATTGATGATTATGTTAAATAAGATCATGCCAAGCACTGACTCAAGGAGCACACCACTAGCCTCCCAGTAGGCTCTAAACTGCTTATCACAACCCGCTGGGCCCTGCCATTTGACCAGTTCTCAACCCACCTCACTGTCTACTCATACTAAGCCTGCCTATGAAAATGTTACAAGACACAGTGTCAAAAGCCTTGATGAAGTTGATAGACAACATCCACTGCTGTCCTGTTATCCACCCAGATAGTCATGCCACCATAGAAGGCTTCCAGATTGGTTAGGCATGAGTTGCCCTTGGTAAATCCACGGTGACCACTCCCAATTTACTTCTTTTTCTCCACAAAAGGAGATAAAGAGAAGATAATGTGGTGAATGTTACCAGGCTTGATTATAGTGCAACTGTTCTGCTGTCCCATTGCCTACTAAACTGGAAGGAAAGAAGGGTAACCTGTGCTTGTTAATGTCATCAAGGTCATAGGTGTCTGGAGGTTATGTGGAATTTAAAAGAAATTATTAGCTGGTACTTGTCAAGAATCAACACTGAGATCAGTCTTTAACATAGTGTGCTGACAGCATCTTCCACATCCAAGATACTTGTTTGGATAAATGAAACCACTAAGTATTAATTCATCTCACTGTGCTAACTTGCTTCTGGCAGTGAAAGAACCTTCTTCAATGCTAATTTAGGGAAACAAATACTTGGATTTGGGTCTTGAACAATTAATACTTCAAGGAAATTTAAGGCTTTCACAGTAGGCTCTGGTTTGGGCACAATATAAAATATTAACACAGTCAAGGTGTCCTTTAAAGGACCTTATCACAGCAATATACTTGTGTGTTAGAGCAGTGTCAAGAATATAATTTCATTAAATAGCTGAGATGAGAGTGACCTACTGAAAAAGGTGAAGTGAGAGGCAGAGGTAAGGCTACAAAAGAGCAGCACGGTAAGGAACATGGCAGCTATCTTTCTAAATCAGAAGTCAGATGGTGGGTAATGACTGTTGTTATAGGTACCCAGTGACGCTGGCAGAATTTTTACTTTCTGGCACTTACATGGAGTTGCTATAGTATTAATGTGAGATGTATTGACATTTGAACTCGATTTCCATGGTTTATTTCATTCTTGTGTCTTACAAATCTGCTTTTAACTGTCAGGAACAGAGTAGTGTTAGTATTTGCCCCATTTGGTAGCGTAGAAAATTAAAATGGGAAAAGGCATGTGCAGCTGAGTGTGAGGAGAGCTGAGCTTCACTTCCAGATTATGTGCCAGTGCTTATCATGCTAATCTAGGATTTGCAAGATTTGGTTTATTTCCCTGACTGGTCACATACTCCCCATATAGGCAAATCACTATGGGTGATGTTCCATACCGAAATAAAGAGTGCAGCCAGGATGCTTAGAACAGCTAATTAACCCTGCCTGAGTGCTGTACTAATGAAGCTTATCAGACTTGTAGTAACAAAGCTAGCTGCCATGTCTTATTTATAACTACCCTTCCCATCCAGCCTACCCCTCATGACTAGCAAGTTAGTCTATGAAGGATAGAGCACCAATGGTGCTTTTGATTCTCTCTCTGTCTTGTCTGTGCTTTCCATTTCTCAAACTACCTGGCTTTCCACCCTGACCTCCTCATCCCCCAAACATTTTTGTACAGGACTGTGGATGTCTTATTAACCCTTTGCTTTGCAAACCTGCTCTTATCCAGATACTCTACCTCATCAGCTTCACATGCAGTCATGTTGGGCAAAAAAAAGCCAAGCATATTTTGTATAGTATCTTGTGCACAATCGAGAACTGTCTCCTGAAGATACCAGTTACTCCAGTGAGGGTCCTTCACCCAGCCTTTTTGCTGTGGAGATTAGTGGGGCAAGCACAAGACAGGAGTATTGTAAGGATGAGATCTTCATCTGTATCTAGATCTTGGTACAGCTTCTGAGTGATCTCTCCCACTAATAAGAACCTTCTTGGTAGTATGCTCAGAAGGAACTAGTAGCTCAGACATTATGGTCCAGGGAATTTCTCATGCCTCTAAAAGGCTTTCAACAATTACATTATTAGGTACTTTGCTGAAATTACTCCAAAGTCCTGTTTCAAAGTTGGCCAGCTTTATTCTCCCTTGTCTGTCTGTGAGAGAGTTATGTTATATTCTGTTACCTCAAGAGAGTTACAATCTTCATTAAAAAAAAAAATTGTTGTGCTTCTTAGGTAGTTCTTTGCTTGATCTTGGGAAGGTAAGACTTTTTTCAAAGGTATGGTTTGTTTGTTATGGATTTTGGAAATGCTCAGTTGCTTAAAGCTTGTCTGTTTTGTAATATGTGCCCTCTGTTTCACGTTTTTAAAGAAAAGTCGGTGTACTATTGTTTACTGATCAGTGCCAGCTATACCTGCAGCTAATGCTTGACTACATGGGCAAGTTATCCTCTTTGAAATGTTAAAGGAATACTGTTTAACCTTGAAAATTCTTTCTTCAAGAATATCTTCATGTGAGAATTTAGTTCTAGTACACTTTCATTATTTACCATAGGGGAAAAAATATTTTAAAAAATCACTGTCTTCCTGTCATGTTTCCCCCATGATCCTGGAGCAAATTAAAGATAACTTATGAATTTTTCCAGCATCATAGATATTTCCATATCTTTCCTGTTTCATCTTTGAGTGTGCTTTTTCTTTCTCTTGTTTACCTACAAAGATCTCACCTTTAATGGTTTTCTCATTTACACAGACACTGCACTCTACTTTTCAGAAATGTCCCACAGTGGCATTCCTTTTCTTCCTTGTCATCTTTATTTCTCTGTGTATTTTCCTTAGAAAAGTATTATGAAAACACTTAGGACGAAGTGAAATCTAGCCAATACTTTAAGGCCCCAGAGGGCTTGCCAGGAGGTAACTATGGAATTAAACTCCCCAAAGTTCAGCATTATTCAGCTATGAGAATTTTGCTCAGGACCATCTATCTGCTCAAGAGCTTGTTTTTTCCCCATAGAGTGGTAACTCACTAGAATTGTACCATTGTGAAACCACCTAAAATGAAAAAAAACCCTAGGAAAAAGGTAGCCTGTTTTCCATTTACATTGTATACTTTATTTTGTCTTGAAGGTTTTTGCTATTGTTAATTTTCCTTTTCATTCTCTTTTTCTTTTTATTTTAAATGAAAATTTTAACTATAATTTTTACTTCTGGAAATGTTTCTTTTTTCTAGGACAGGTATCCTAATATATCTACACAGAAGTCATCTCACGCTACATTATAAGCCCTTGAGCTGATGCTGAGCCATCCAATATATGTCTCTATAGAGCATCACCACAGTGGGAAGAGATGCTTGCTCAGCCACAAGTTTCTATACTGTCTGTACAGCTGCACTGATTTGAGGGCCACACTTATGAGGTGCAGGGCTAATTGCATCAGATGAAAACTTACTGTGATTCAGGCATGCAGTTCTCCACATTTAGCTTTAGAAGGGGCTAGCTGGAAGTTCTTCAAGTAGCACTCCATTCTGCATTACACAAGGACTGAATCAGGGAGGTGCTTTCTGGTAAATTCAGACCTTTGCATATTAAAAAAGCTGACAAATGCAGACTGTGTTTATTTCTTTTTGCTTCTATATTCCACCAAAAACTTGTGTACATTATTCCCTACTTTAAATCCTGATTCTCTTTTAGAGGTATCATCACAGAATGGGCACTGAAGAATTAAGAGCCTCTGAGTTTTGGGATCACATAGGTCATACCCACTGCAGTTATGAAGTTGGATCATCTGATATTTGTTTTGTTACATTCCTTCTGTAAATTTTTGCAATACAATAAATTATTCCTTTTATTCCTTAGCAGCGATAGGAAATACTAATAAATGCATTGGAAGCTGCTGTCAGCCTCAAGCTGCAATTTGGTCTTATTTTATTGTATTTAAAAGCAAATCTCAGAATTCTGCTATTTTGTGTGGCTTTTTACATACATTATATTTCAACATGAAAGAGTTAACAACCCAAATATGTCACGAGCTGCAAGTACTATGGAGCATGGTTGAAGTTTACCAAAGTAGATGCATTATTTCAGATTTCTTGTCTGAAATATCTTAAAAGCCTGTAATGCATGCTTGCAGTCCAGAAAGTCAACTGCATCCCAGATTGCATAAGAACCAGTGTGACCAGCAAGTCTTTGGAGGTGATCTTGCTCTTTATTCTGCTCTGGTGAGACCCCACCCAGAGTATTGCATCTAGCTCTGGGGTCCCGAGTACTAGAAAGATATTGAGCTATTGGAGCGAGCCCAGAGAAGGGTCACAAAGATGACCAGGGGACTGAAGCATCTCTCCAATGAAAGCAGCCTGAGACAGTTGGGCCTGTTCAGCCTGCAAAAGAGAAGACTCTGGGGAGGTCTTACAGCAGCCTTCCAGTACCTGAAGGTGGCCTACAGGAAAGCTGGAGGGGGACT